>JAZHEH010003244.1:1380209-2760419 GCA_036589455.1 Ateles fusciceps
TTGTTGTCCAAGCTGGAGTGCAATGGAGTGATCTCCACTCACTGCAACCTCCTCCTCACAGGTTCAAGCGATTCTCCTGCCTCAGCCTCCCAAGTAGCTGGGATTACAGGCACCCGCCACCACACTCAGGTAATTTTTTGTATTTTTAGTGGAGACAGGGTTTCACCATGTTGGCCAGGCTGGTCTCAAACTCCTGATCTCAGGTGATCCGCCCACCTTGGCCTCCCAAAATGCTGGGATTACAGGACATTTTATCAGAAAACTGAATTTCTGTCAATATGTAGAGGAATATAAAAAAGCTACCTCTGGCCGGGCGCACTCATGCCTGTAATCCCAGCACTTTGAGAGGCCGAGGAGGGTGGATTGCCTGAGGTCAGGAGTTCAAGACTAGCCTGACCAATATAGTGAAACCCTGTCTCTACTAAAAATACAAAAAATTAGCTGGGCATAGTAGCAGGCGCCTGTAATCCCAGCTACTCAGGAGGCAGAGGCAAGAGAATCACTTCAACCCGGGAAGTGGAGGTTGTGGTGAGCCGAGATTGCACCATTGCACTCCAGCCTGGGCATCAGAGCGAGACTCTGCCTCAAAAAAAAAAAAAAAAAGCTACCTCTACAGCTCAGAGGTGAGATATTCATAGAAAATTGACTCTGTCTTGAATTTGTTTAAAATAATAATTATAAAAATACAATATATAATAATCATAAAATTAATATTTTTATAAAGTGCCTTTTGGTCCATATTTAAGCCTGCATTTATTTCAGCCCACTAATTTAATGTATATGTTTGTATAGGGACAGTGTGACAGATATTTGGCCATGCATAAAAAAAATCTACATTTAAAACCAATATGATGTTTAATAATTTTATTTAGATTAAAATATCATATTACTTAAATATAAAAAGTCTAGGCCGGGCACGGTGGCTCAGGCCTGTAATCCCAGCACTTTGAGAGGCCATGGCGGGCAGATCACCTGAGGTCGGAAGTTTGAAACCAGCCTGACCAACATGGAGAAACCCCTATTGCTGCTTTAAAAAGTACAAAATAACCAGGCGTGGTGGCGTATGCCTGTCATCCCAGCAACTCAGGAGGCTGAGGCAGGAGAATTGCTTGAACCCGGGTGGCAGAGGCTGAGATCACACCATTGTACTCCAGCCTGGACAACAAGAGCAAAACTCCGCTTCAAATAAAAAACCTGTAATTAGTAGAATAAACTATTTCACAAAATATAATCTATATTATAATACTCATCAAACCTAGACTCAAAATATGCATAGTGAATATATATAATATGAAATAGTAGAATGAATCTAATCACATATAAAACTATGTTACACTAAGAATGAAGGCTTTGATTACCTTTTAAACATCATTTAATTTTATAATCTACATATCAGAAAGAAGAAAACTCTAAAGAAAGTAAATGCCAATTAGAATCACTAAACTGAACATTACCTCAACAAATTAAATTTTGCCTACTGCAAAATAACTTTCAATTCATTATTTCATTCTAATTTTACAAATTAACCTAGGATACTACAGAATATGGGTTATCTCAATTATAGAAATGTGGTTATTATCATTTCATTATTATTCTATTCTAATACTAATAATACTAGTACTTATATCTATATATACTGTATCTTTATAATAATAAAAATACTTATATTTATGTTAATAATTTTCAAGAATAATTTTAACTCATTACTAGAAATTTCTCCACCAAGAGCCCATTTGTTAAGCATATTTATCCAGATTTCAAATTCATCATTAAATTTAATATAATTTCAAAGACTGGGATTGTTATAATCCCAAAATGAAGAGCTATACATTAAAAAAAATAAAATGAACAAATGCAAGACATGTAATCATGACTTTTTATATCCCCAAATAGTCCAGGTGGGCACTGGACAAAGCATTTAATTGTGAGGACCTTGTAGTCTGAGCACTTCTAGTCATCATTCTCTCATTAGTAGACATGTCAACTTTATAAATTTCACTTATATTGTGTTTACTTTGTGGTCAGTAGTAGAATTTATAGGGTTATTGTAAGGAGTAAATAAGAAAATTTATGTAAAATACTTAAGTTTTATTTTCATACTGTAATGTTCAACAAAGGTTTGGGGAAAAACTCTCAAACAACAAATTATATACTTCCAAAGCCTGATTATTATTGTTATTTTAAATGTCAGTGGACATTTTCCAGCCTCACAAACTTAAAATTGTAGTAATTTTAGTGTCCTCCTATATCCTCCACTACCAGATTAAATGACTTTTTTTTCTCATAACAATTATTCTCATTATCTCATATCCCATCAGAAAATACCCGTTGTCAACAATTTTGAGAATCAATTTCTCAGTCTAGCACTCAAGTCTCTAAGCTAACATTAAACTGCTTCTTCTGATACTCCTATAAATTGTATGGCTTGACTACTGCCAGTGCAAACAGAATGCCTGTCCAAGCTTTTGCTTTTGTGCATGTTGTTTCATTTCTTTCAAATGTGTTACTCTATTTTCCTATGTGAATTGTTATCCCTTCCAAAATCATTCTTGCTGATATTCCCACCAACACCCTAATCTATTACAATCTTATCTATTAAATGTTGTTCGTGACTATTATCTGGCTCTCCCTTGCATTATAGTAATTTGTTTTTATTTAATTCCAAATATTGGATTGTATTTCTCAGAATAGCAGTGTCATATCTTACTAATCTTTTTATTTTATGCATTGCAAAGTAGAAAGATGTAGATACCACAGATGATTGGGAATATTTTCTAATTTGAACACAGAACATGCACTCTCCTTTTATACACACTGTAATAAATTAAAATTAAATAAGGCAACACAAAATTTAGAAACTTATTTGTGCTTCTTCAAAATCAGAGTTATTTTGTATTAGTGCATTAAGGAACTGGAATGAAAAATTGTATTTTTTAAACAAAGAAAAGTAAAAAGATACTCAAGCACAAAGGCAACCTTTATGGACAAAATATACAATGTCTCATTACGTGTTGGACCTCCAACATCTGTGTGTGGCAGTAGGTAGAGATGGCTAAGAGTTTGCTCATGGAAGAAATGTGTAACACAAATACCCCAAATGCAAATTTAGGTGCAGATTTAGACGTGCTACTATATTCTCATTAAATGGATCATTGTAGTAAATGAGTAAAATGAGTCATTACAGTAAATGACTACCAGAGGCCATGCCTGATGCAAATAAGGCCTAAAGGCATGAATACAACACATACTAAGCTGTGTTACCCACTATCTGTGTACTCACTATGAAATATATCCAATATCATAATGTGGCAGTGATCCTAACCAACTTAAATGAGCCTACGTTCAGAAAGGAGATACCCACAAGAAAGTAGGATCATAACATATACAGTAGCTGAAGAGGGTGGCTGAGAAAAGAGAGTGTGAGAGATGTAAGCCAAAAAGTATCTGGAACAAATCTCAATTAATTGATAAGTTGATTTTGCCATGGTTAAGGATATGCCCATGAGGCAGTCTTAGAAAGTCCTGAGAACATTTGCCCAAGATGGTTGGGTTATAGCTTGATTTTAAACATTTTAGGGAGACAGGAGTTACAAGTAGACAGGCAATGTCTGACATGTGCATATCAATACATGTAAGGTGTACATAAAGTTACATTAGTTTGGTTTGTAAAGGTGGATTCAAAAATTTTTCTGTTTAGCAATTTGTTGAAAGAGTTATTACCTGAAGACCTAGAACCAATAGAAAACAATGTGTGGGTTAATGCAAGGGGTTGTAGAGACCAAGGTTCTTATTATACAGATGAAGCCTCTACGTAACATGCTTCAGAGTCAATAGACAGTAAATATTTCTTATACTTTAAAAAGTGCCAGACTCTTAGCTAATGTCTCCTGGATCCGGATAAGTCCTGGAAAGGGAAGGGGATTCTCTACCAAATGTAGATATCCTCCCACCAGGAGAAAGCATTGCAGGACCATTTTGGAATACATCAAATAAATATATTTCAGGGTAAATACTTCTATTTTTGACAGGGTCTGCTATCAGTTATTTTGTGATGCATCTTTTTTTTTAATTGCATTTTAGGTTTTGGGGTACATGTGAAGAACATGCAAGATTGTTGCATAGGTACACACATAGAAGTGTGATTTGCTGCCTTCCTTCCCATCACCTATATCTGGCATTTCTCCCCATGCTCTCTCTCCCCAATTCCCCACCCTGCGCTGTCCCTCCCCTATTTCCCCTGACAGACCCCAGTGTGTGATGCTCCCCTCCCTGTGTCCATGTGTTCTCATTGTGCAACACCCACCTATGAGAGAGAACATGCGGTGTTTGATTTTCTGTTCTTGTGTCAGTTTGCTGAGAATGGTGTTTTCCAAGTTCATCCATGTCTCTACAAAGGACACGAACTCATCGTTTTTGATGGCTGCATAAGGTTCCATGGTGTATATGTGCCACATTTTCCCTGTCCACTCTATCATCGATGGGCATTTGGGTTGGTTCTAGGTATTTGCTAATGTAAACAGTGCTGCAGTGAACATATGTGTGCATGTGTCCTTATAGTAGAACAATTTATAATCCTTTGGATATATACCCAGTAATGGGATTGCTGGGTCAAATGGAATTTCTATTTCTAGGTCCTTGAGGAATCGCCACACTGTCTTCCACAATGGTTGAACTAATTTACACTCCCACCAACAGTGTAAAACTGTTCCTATTTCTCCACATGCTCTTCAGCATCTGTTGTCTCCAGACTTTTTAATGATCACCATTCTAACTGGCGTGAGATGGTATCTCAATGTAGTTTTGATTTGCATTTCTCTAATGACCAGTGATAATGAGCATTTTTTCATATGTTTGTTGGCCTCATGTATGTCTTCTTCTGTAAAGTATCTGTTCATATCCTTCACACACTTTTGAATGGGCTTGTTTGTTTTTATCTTGTAAATCTGTTTTAGTTCTTTGTAGATTGTGGATATTAGCCCTTTGTCAGATGGGTAGTTTGCAAAAATTTTTTCCCATTTTGTTGGTTGCCGATTCACTCTAATGACTGTTTCTTTTGCTGTGCAGAAGCTGTGGAGTTTGTTTAGGTCCCATTTGTCTATTTTGGTGTTTTGGTCATGAAGTCCTTGCCTACGCCTATGTCCTGAATGGTTTTGCCTAGATTTTATTCTGGGGTTTTTATGATGTTAGGTCTTATGTTTAAGTCTCTAATCCATCTGGAGCTAATTTTAGTGTAAGGGGTCAGGAAGGGGTCCAGTTTCTGCTTTCTGCACATGGTTAGCCAGTTTTCCCTACACCATTTATTAAACAGGGAATCCTTTCCCCATTGCTTGTTTTTGTCAGGTTTGTCAAAGATTGGATGGTTGTAGATGTGTTGTGTTGCCTCTGAGGCCTCTGTTCTGTTCCATTGGTCTATATCTCTGTTTTGTTACCAGTACCATGCTGTTTTGATTACTGTAGCCTTGTAGTATAGTTTGAAGTCCAGGAGTGTGATGCCTTCTGCTTTGTTCTTTTTGCTTAGAATTGACTTGGCTATACGGGCTCTCTTTTTGGTTCCACATGAAGTTTAAGGTGGTTTTTTCCAGTTCTGTGAAGAAGGTCATTGGTAGCTTGATGGGGATAGCATTAAATCTGTAAATTACTTTGGGCAGTATGGCCATTTTCATGATATTGATTATTCCTAACCATGAACATGGAATGTTTCTCCATCTGTTTGTGTCCTCTCTTATTTTGTTGAGCAGTGGTTTGTAGTTCTCCTTGAAGAGGTCCTTTACATTCCTTGTTAGTTGTATTCCTAGGTATTTTATTCTCTTTGTAGCAATTGTGAATGGCAGTTTGTTCTTGATTTGGCTCTGTTTAAGTCTGTTATTGGTGTATAGGAATGCTTGTGATTTTTGTATGTTGATTTTGTATCCTGAGACTTTGCTGAAGTTGCTTATCAGTTTTAGGAGATTGTGGGCTGAGACGATGGGGTCTTCTAGATATACAATCATGTCGTCTGCAAATAGAGACAATTTGACTTCCTCCTTTCCTGTTTGAATACCCTTTATTTCTTTTTCTTGCCTGATCACTCTGTCTAGAACTTCCAGTACTATATTGAATAGGAGTGGTGAGAGAGGGCATCCTTGTCTAGTGCCAGATTTCAAAGGGAATGCTTCCAGTTTTTGCGCGTTCAGTATGATATTGGCTGTTGGTTTGTCATAAATAGCTTTTATTGTTTTGAGATACGTTCCATCAATACCTAGTTTATTGGGTTTTTTAGCATAAAGTGCTGTTGAATTTTGTCAAAGGCCTTCTCTGCATCAATTAAGATAATCATGTGGTTTTTGTCTTTGGTTCTATTTATGTGGTGAATTATGTTTATAGACTTCCGTATGTTGAAACGGCCTTGCATCCCCGGGTTGAATGCTACTTGATCATGGTGGATAAGCTTTTGATGTGCTGTTGCAATCAGTTTGTCAGTATTTTATTGAAGATTTTAGCATCTATGTTCATCATGGATATTGGCCTGAAATTTTCTTTTCTTGCTGAGTCCTTGCCGGGTTTTGATATCAGAATGATGTTGGTCTCATAAAATGATTTGGGAAGGATTCCCTCCTTTTGGATTGTTTGGAATAGTTTCAGAAGGAATGGTACCAGCTCCTCTTGTATGTCTGGTAGAATTCAACTGTTAACCCATCTGGACCTGAGCTTTTCTTGGGTGGTAGTCTCTTAATTGCTGCCTCAACTTCAGACCTTGTTATTGGTCTATTTGGGGTTTCGAGATTTTTTTAATTTCATTTTTTTTATTGCATTTTAGGTTTGGGGGTACACGTGAAGAACATGCAAAATTGTTGCACAGGTACACACATGGCAGTGTGATTTGTTGCCTTCTTGCCCATCACCTGTATCTGGCATTTCTCCCCATGCTATCTCTCCCCCAACTTCCCACTCCCCCACTGCCCCTCCCTATTTTCCCCCAACAGACCCCAGTAGGGTTTCGACTTCTTCCTAGTTTAGGCTTGGGTGGATGCAAGTGTCCAGGAATTTATCCATTTCTTCCAGGTTTACTAGTTTATGTGCATAGAGTTGTTTGTAGTAATCTCTGATGATGGTTTGTATTTCTGTGGAATCTGTGGTGATATCCCCTTTATTGTTTTTTGTTGCATCTATTTGATTATTCTCTCTTTTCTTTTTTATTAATCTGGCTAGTGGTCTATTTTGTTGATCTTTTCAACAAATCAGCTCCTGGATTTATTGATTTTTTGAAGGGTTTTTTGTGTCTGTATTTCCTTCAGTTCTGCTCTGATCTTAGTTATTTCTTGTCTTCTGCTAGGTTTTGAGTTTTTTTGATGTTGCTCCTCTAGCTCTTTCAATTTTGACGATAGGGTGTCAATTTTAGATCTCTCCTTGCTTCTCATGTGGGCATTTATTGCTATATATTTTCCTCTAGAGTCTGCTTTAAATGTGTCCCAGAGATTCTGGTATGTTTTGTCTTTGTTCTCATTGGTTTCGAAGAACATTTCTATTTCTACCTTCATTTCGTTTATCCAGTCAACATTCAAGAGGCAGTTGTTCAGTTTCCATGAAGCTGTGTGGTTCTGAGTTAGTTTCTGAATTCTGAGTTCTAACTTTATTGCACTATGGTCTGAGAGACTGTTTGTTATGATTTCTGTTCTTTTGCATTTGCTGAGGAGTGATTTACTTCCAATTATGTGGTCAATTTTAGAGTAGGTGCGATGTGGTGCTGAGAAGAATGTATATTCTGTGTATTTGGGGTGGAGAGTTCTGTAAATGTCTATTAGGTTTGCTTGGTCCAGGTCTGAGCTCAAGTCCTGGATATCCTTGTTAATTTTCTGTCTTGTTGATCTGTCTAATATTGACAATGGGGTGTTAAAGTCTCCCACTATTATTGTGTGGGAGTCTAAGTCTCACTGTAAGTCATTAAGAACTTGCCTTATGTATCTGGGTTCTCCTGTATTGCATGCGTATACATTTAGGATCATTAGCTCTTCTTGTTGCATTGATCCTTTTACCATTATGTAATGTCCTTCTTTGTCTCTTTTGATCTTTGTTGGTTTAAATTCTATTGTATCAGAGACGAGAATTGCAACTCCTGCTTTTTTTGCTCTCCATTTGCTTGGTAAATCTTCCTCCATCCCTTTATTTTGAGCCTTTGTGTATCCTTGCATGTGAGATGGGTTCCCTGGATACAGCACACTGATGGGTTTTGGCTTTATATCCAATTTGCCAGTCTGTGTCTTTTGATTGGGGCATTTAGCCCATTTACATTTAGGGTTAATATTGTTGTGTGTGAATTTGATTCTGCCATTTTGATGCTAGCTGGCTGTTTTGCCCATTAGTTGATGCAGTTTCTTCATTGTGTTGATGCTCTTTACCATTTGGTATGTTTTTGGAGTGGCTGGTACTGATTGTTCCTTTCTATGTTTAGTGCTTCTTTCAGGAGCTCTTGTAAAGCAGACCTGGTGGTGATGAAATCTCTGAGTACTTGCTTGTTTGCAAAGGATTTTATTTTTCCTTCACTTACAAAGCTTAGTTTGGCTGGATATGAAATTCTGGGTTGAAAGTTCTTTTCTTTAAGGATGTTGAATATTGGTCCCCACTCTCTGGCTTGTAGGGTTTCTGCTGAGAGATCTGCTGTGAGTCTGATGGGCTTCCCTTTGTGGGTAACCTGACCTTTCTCTCTGGCTGCCCTTAGCATGTTCTCCTTCATTTCAACCCTGGTGAATCTGACGATTATGTGCCTTGGGGTGGCACTTCTTGAGAAAATCTTTGTGATGTTCTCTGTATTTCCTGTACTTGAATATTGGCCTGCCTCACTATGTTGGGTAAATTTTCCTGGATAATATCCTGAAGAGTATTTTCCAGTTTGGATTCATTCTTTCCATCACATTCAGGTACACCTATCAAAGGTAGATTAGGTCTTTTCACATAGTCCCATATTTCTTGGAGACTTTGTTCATTCCTTTTTACCCTTTTTTTCTCTAATCTTGCCTTCTCGTTTTATTTCATTGAGTTGATCTTCGACCTCTGATATCCTTTCTTCTGCTTGATCAATTCAGCTGTTAAACTTGTGTATGCTTTGTGAAGTTCTCATGTTGTGTTTTTCAGCTCCATCAATTCACTTATATTCCTCTCTAAGTTGTTTATAGTTTCTTTGCATTGTGTTAGAACATGTTCTTTTAGCTCACAGAAGTTTTCTTATTACCCACCTTCTGAAGCCTGATTCTGTCAATTCATCATACTCATTTTCCATCCAGCCTTGTTCCCTTGCTGGTGAGGAGTTGTGATCTCTTGTAGGAGGAGATGTGTTCTGGTTTTGGGTGTTTTCCTCCTTTTTGTGCTGGTTTCTTCCCATCTTTGTAGTTGTCGACTTTCAGATTGGGTCTCTGAGTGGACATCCAGTTTGTTGATGATGAAGTTATTTCTTTCTGTTTCTTAGTTTTCCTTCTTATAGTCTGGCCCCTCTGCTGTAGGACTGCTGAGGTCCACTCCAGTCCCTGCTTGCCTGGGGATCACCTGCAGCAGCTGCAGAACAGTAAGGGTTGCTGCCAGTTTCTTCTGCTGCTATCTTTGTCCCAGAAAGATATCCACCAGATGTCAGTCTGAGCTCTCCTTTATGAGGTGACTCTTTGGATATATGGGGGTCAGAGAGCTGCTTGAGGAGACGGTCTGTTCTTTACAGGAGCTAAAGTGCTGAGCTGTAAGCTCCATTGTTCATTCAGAGCAGCTGGGCAGGTACGTTTAAGTCTGCTTGTGATGCATCTTAGAGCTACAAAGAATCAGTTTGGTGGGTCCTAAGATCTCTGTTTTAATGTTAATGGTGCTCAGATGTACCTGAATTCCAAAGGGTATAATAAGGCCTGTCTGAGCCCGATTCCCACTTCCTATCATGACCTGACCTAGTTTTTCAGGTTTACTTTTAAATTCCCTTGGCCAAGGGGAAATTCTATTTATTGAGGGACTTAGAATTCTATTGATTGAGGGACTTAGAATTTTATTTTTGGTTTATAGAGAATACACCAAATGAACCTGAAGAACCACATTGCTAAGTGATATACATCCCTATGAAAGATAGCCAAATTCACAATTCAAAGATAAATAAATTCTGGATAAAATTAAATAAACACAGCGCATGAAGCAATGTGAAATTGTATATTAATAAACTCCAAATAGGTAAAAGAAAAGCAATTG
This sequence comes from Ateles fusciceps, assembly GCA_036589455.1. Lineage (NCBI taxonomy): Eukaryota > Metazoa > Chordata > Mammalia > Primates > Atelidae > Ateles > Ateles fusciceps. The sequence continues at coordinate 1,390,401 of JAZHEH010003244.1, forward strand.
CTTTAAATTGGTGTATATCCATCTTTTCTTTATTTTTTTCTTCCTTTATTTATTTTTTATAGATATAAGGGAAAGAAGAACAGTTTTGCTACATGGATATAATGCATAGTAGTGAAGGCTGAACTTTTAGTGTAATCATCACCATAAGCGTGTACACTGTACCCATTTATTCATTTCTCATCCTTCACCCCCTTACCCTCACACCCTTCTGAGTCTCCAATATTTATTATTCTACTTTCTATATCCATGTGTAAATTTGTATATTTAGTGTCTTAATGAATGTATAAGGTAGCTATACATTTTATAATAAAAACACATATTGGCATCTGGTCAAATGATGACATTAGGAGATGTTCACTAGGCACTATAAAAGACTGTAAACTAAATATTAAATGTAACCTGAGGGGAACAATTAAAAACTCATTGATGAAGCAGGAAGAAAAAGTCAGAAAAAGGGATAAAAGGAAAGATAAGTTAAGAAAATGGACAAAAGGTGAACAAAAAAGAATTTATTTTATATATATATATATATATATATATATATATAATGTTCACACTAAATGTAAATTAAGATGTAAGTCCTGATTAGAGTAAAAAGATTCTAAAGATTCTCTGATATACTGCTTATAAGCAGCACAATGGAACACACACATAAACATACACATATGGACTGGTGAAAAATAAAGGGATCGGAAAGATAGACCAGGCAAATTATAACTAAAAGACACACACACACACACAATTTAACAAAATCCATTATGAAAGGTAAAGGTGAGACATTGAATAACAAATGAAGATGCCACATAGAATATAAAAATAACCATAGAAATCTATTAATGGAACAGCATAACATGAAAACATACAGTAAAAAACAAAATCTGTCAGCATTAAAGAAATTGACAAAATCACAAAGTAGGTGATCTAAATATGCCTATTTAAAAATGAACAGAAGATTAAGCAAATCAAGTGTTTAAAAAAGATGAAAAACATTGATCCACTAAGTTACTTGTGGTACATCTTAATAAGAAGTTAATATTTGAGCAAGGACTTAAAAAATGACAGAGTAGTTATGTATAAAAAAAACAAGTTAGGCAGAGAGAAGTGCTAGTGAGTGCAAATGTCCGGGGGCAAATCATGCCTATTGTGTACCAGGAATGACAAAGTCATGAGTGAGGCTGAAGGAAAGAGGGGAAAGGGATGAGGTCAGAGAGGCAATGAGTATGAGGAAGAGAGATTTTGAAATCTTATTGGAGTAGATTCAAAAGTGATAAGAAGAAAATTAGAAGCATTGCCTATAGACACCTCTATCCACGAGTTTTACTGTGAAGAGGAACAAAGAAGCTGGCAAAAGCATGAAGAAAAATTATGATAAAAAGACATTTTTTCATTGTTTATTTTATTTTGTCAGACATAAGAAATAAGAACATGTTTGTCTTGAGCAGGAGAGGATGGAATGCAGTGACCTTGTTCAGAAAGCAACCTGAAGTAAGAGCTTGAATAGCAAGTAATCAGTGACATTAGAAATAAAAAAAAAAAAAGACATTTGATACATAGTCAGAATCAGGTAGGGGAACCTGGATCATGAACAGAAACCAAAAGAAACCTGATACATATTCTATAATTTGTATATATTCTATACATATGCTATAAAAATTGTTGACCAGCTAGGGCTGGTTTCTACCTGCTCTGTTTTGGACTCTTGCACAGTACTACATTAATCACCCTAGCATAGCACTATACTGATCACTTATTAGTATATTTCATTTGGTTTGGGCCAAGTCAGCATTATGGATTCAGAAATCCTTAGAAACAAGGACAAAGTTTGCTGTGATAAATAGTTGGCTGAGCACAATAGTATAGCTGAGATTATCTTATTACTTATGCACTATAGATCTTCCTTTATAATCCTCTTGAACCCGGGGCTTTAAATTGGTATATATACATACAAATGTGTATGTGTATATATATGTACAAGTATGTATATAAATACACAAAAATATGTGTATATGTAAATATGTGTTGTGTATATATATACACAAATGTATATGGTATATATATATCCCAATATAAAGCCCCTGATCAAGGTATACCAACAGTAATTAATCCTATCAGCTCAGACCACAGAGTAATCCTGTTTCTGCTTGTTCTTTATAACATGAAAATTAAGAAATGGCTAAGTAATAGTCTTCATTTAAACTTTAATAGAACATTTGTTTTATTCCTTGATAGAAAACTTGCTGCTTGGCTATTATGCCACCAATACAAATCTGCAAAGTGTCATTAGCTGTAGTAATCTGAATAATGAACCCCCAAAATTATCAGGTCCTAATTCTTGTGAAACCTACTTAATACTTCCATGGATAGTTTTATTATTATTATTATTAACGTAGAAGACATTTCTGACTTTAAAGCTTAAAACCTGTATTTGTTTTACCTGAGTTCCTTCCTCAGGAAATGAACTTCAGGCCTCTCAAAAAAAGTATCAAATAACTGAAACTCACCAGATCACTGTATCAGGTGATGAACCCCTAATTCATCATGATTGCTTCTTTGCCCCTCTCTAGTTCCTATTTGTTACACATCATTGAATTTCTTCCCTATTATATATACTTCCACTTTTAGTCAGTCAGAGAGATGGATTTGAGACTGAGCTCCAATTTCCTCCACTGCAGCACCCAATTAAAGCCTTCTTCCTTGGCAGCACTTGTTGTCTCAGTGATTGACTTTCTGTGCAGTAAGCAGCAGGTTCTAAACTGAACCCCTGGTATTTTCTGTAACAGATTTTAATTCCCGGACCAGGACCAAGTTGCCTGTGGCTTGACTGCCATGGGCAGGGAGTCTCAGAAGCCCTCCTAAGCAGCTACCCACCCAATTTTGCCTGGAAGTGATTTTCCATCTCTTTCTAGCCCTGCTCAATCATGTTCTTGATTGCCTCATAATAAATGCCTTTGATATTTGATATCTACATCTAGGTAATTGAGAGTCCTTTGTGGGCCCAGACAGCAGGATCTGCCCCTCTCAATTTGGGAAATTTTAAAAGAAATTTCCATTTGCAGGTTGAAAAAACCCAAATGACTAAGAAAGGAAAGTGTCCTGACTGTTTCAGTATGGATATTCTTGGGAGCTTGTAATTTTGTATGTGTCTTGGCAATTGAGTGTCTTCTGTGGGTATCAGACAATGGGATTGGCTCCTTTCAATGTGAGAAATGCTGAAGGAATTTTTGTGTGCAGGTTGATCAAGCCCAACCAATGAAGAAAGGAAAAAGCCTGTCTGTTTTAGTTTGGACATTCGTGGGGCTTGTTTGTTGTGGCAGCAGTGGATTGTGTTTTTGGTGACTGTGTGTGTTTGATATAGTCATGGAAAATTAGAATTTGGTAAACTGATATACTTTTGTAATGTTGCTTGGCCCCAATATTGTTTAGAACCTGGATTTGCTGTTAAATGGGAAAGTAGGATGGAGTTCCATGTATCTAGGCTTTTGTGCTATTGTTCTAAGCAGGGTCAGGCTCAAAGTGCCAGCAAATGTATCATACTAGGGATGCAGAGAGAGACTTGAAGAAAACACAGAAAAGAAGACAATGTGAAGATAAAACAGATTTGAAAAGCTGGCCTTGAATATTGGAGGGATACAGACAGAAATAAGGGAATGTGAAATACTGGAACGGGTGTAAACAGTGATAACAAAACTCACAGAAAATCAGATTGTCAGCTGAAGCTGCTGCTTTATTTAGGGAAACCATATAATTGTTTTGCTAGACTGTGGTCCTAGATTCAGCAGATAAAGAAACATTAATAGTACCTCCATCTCTACACCTCCTGCTCTAAGATGTTTCCTCCCTTTGTGTAAAAGTTCTTGCTCTCTCTAAATAGACACAAAATCAATGTGTCCCATCACAGAAGTTTAAAGTTTACTTTTATTCTCTATCATTTCCTTTTGACATCCAGAACTTTTTGTCAAAAGAGGTCAGTTTCAAATGGAACAGTGCACTTCTATAAAATTTTTGGAGCCCCGCTACATCCTTCACCTTGGTTTGAGAGGGGCACTCTAGGGGGGACCCACTGAGCAGTACTATTATCCAAGATGTCAGTGTCTTCAATATCTAGGGCTGTGTCAGTTCAACAAGAGAATCCATATAGCTGAATTGGCATTGAGTTGGAATCCCCTATACCTTCCTTTCACCGGGTTGATTCCTAAAAGTTGTGCTAATCAGGCTGGCTTGGGGTTGTAGTAAGAGAAAAGAAAGATTCATTATGCCAGGAATGGAGAAGGTGAAATTATAATTTTTAATATGTGTCTGTGTAGTTCTACACATTTTTTGTCCTAGGAGCTCCACTTAAACCACCTCTTAGTCAAGTCAGGGATTTAGGGGGATCTTTGTAAATCATCAGCTCTTTGAGCAAGCAGATTTGCTTCAGGTGGCAAGACAGAAAGTGAAGTTGTCCTTTCTGTTGTAACTGCCGCTTTTCAAATAAAATCAAGCCAGCTGAACTCTTTAATATATTGTTTCAATGGGAAGATTCTCTTTCCTTATGAATCATTGAGTCTAAGTTGACAAACATCAAAATAAGAATTTCAGGCGAGAAAAACTTCACAATGACTTCATTGATCAGGTATTCAGTTTCAATAAAAGCTTACCTAGTTAATAGTTGTTTTTGATTTTTAAAGTTTACAATTAGTGGCTACATGAGACAGGTGGTGCTGTTGTACTGGGAAATAACATCTCTGAGTACTCTTTAAAGTATCAAGTGTTTAATACTGTTACTCTTTTTTCTCCAGACTTTCTATTTTACTTCTGTTGAAACTCATAGGAGTAGACAGATTATCTCCCTACATGTGACTGTCTCTGAATAGAATTCCCTCTGACACTCCTGAGTATTCACAGGGCTTGCACTTTAAACATTAATAACAGTTGTACATTCAAAAGCAGAAAGCACAATAATACATTGAATTGTCACAGAAGGCCTCACATCAAGGCCAGTTAGCTCCCCTTCCCCACTGAAAACACTGCCCAAATCTCAATAGCTGTATTTTGAAGCTTCCTCCTTCTTCTGCATTAAGCATAGAGATAATCTGGGTCTAGAATTCATGGAATGCAGGGAAAGGGGGGAGGCTAGAGATGTGGACTGGCAAGGCTGGTAAGGTAGTATTTTTTTTCATCCTTGGACACTGTAAAGTTGGTTCCAACAAGAGAGTGTACTTTTTTTCTCCATGTACTGTCCAACGTCCGGTAAGCAACTAGATCCAGATACCCCTATATTTCTGCCATGTGTATACCTCTATAGCCCTGCCTCACTGCAAATTAGTCAGCAGTGGTGAGCAGCTTCATGTTAGAAAGTAAGACTTTGCATTCAGTTTTGCATTTGAGCATTCACTTTCTTGCTGCTCAGTCAAGCAAATCTCTGAAATTTTTTGCTCATCCAAAAGTGTATATTGACTATTGAAGTTCCTATTGCTGACACAATTTATTTCAATTTTGGAAACCCCACAGCTATAGAAACACTGCCTTCCAGCTTTAGATTCAAGGCTTGCTTTTCCACTGTTACGGGGATCCCCCCATAGCATCCCATCCTTCTCCTATGGAAAGGGGAATATGCAACAACCTCCTGCCTCTCATTGTTCAACCTATAACCAGGAAGTATATTGAGAGACACTTACTTTTACCTAGTCTACCACATAAGTAGGAATTTTTGCTACTCAGTCCCAAAGAATGTGCACATATCCCCCAAACTTACTTTGTAGTTACTTGACCGTTCTCTACTTAAAGTCATGTGTCTGTAAACATCCCATACTCATAACCAAAACAGTTTAGAATAAGATTCAATTTTACTCTACATCCACCCTACTAAGTTAGCTGTACTAGTCTGTTCTCAGGCTGCTGTGAATAAATACCTGAGACTGGGCAATTTATAAAGGAAATAAGTTTAATTGACTCAGTTCCACATTGCTGGGAGGCCTCAGGAAACTTACAATCATGGTGGAAGGCAAAGGAGAAGCAGGTACGTTTTTCACAGGATGGCAGGATAGAGGGAGTGCAAGCAGGGGAAATGCCAGATGCTTATAAAACCATCAGATCCTATGAGATTACTCACTATCATGAGAATAGCATGGTTCCCATAATCCAATTATGTCCACTGGGTTCTGCCCTGGACTCATGGAGATTATGGGGAATACAATTTAAGATGATATTCTGGATGGGGACACATCTAAACCACATTATTATCCCTGGCCCCTCCCAAATCTCATGTCCTCACATTTTAAAACACAATCACACCTTTCCAACAGTCCCCCAAAGTGTTAGCTCATTCTAGCATTATCCCAAAAGTCCAAGTCCAAAGTCTCATCCGAGAAAAGACAAGTCCCTTTTGCCTATGAGTCTGCAAAATCAAAAGCAAATTAGTTAATTTCTAGATACAATGGGGGTACAGGCATTGGGTAAATACACCCATTCCAAATGGGAGCCACTGACCCAAAGAGAGGGGCTACGGGACCCATGCAACTCCAAAATCCAATAGGGCAGTCTTTAAACATTAAAGTTCCAAAATGATATCATTTGACTCCATGTCTCACATCCAGGTCATGTTTATGCAAAAAGGGGGCTCCCACAGCCTTGAGCAACTCTGTCCCTGTGGCTCAGCAGGGTACAGCCTCCCTCCTGGCTGCTTTCACTGGCCAGTGTTGACTCTCTGTGACTTATCCAGTGCATGGTGCAAGATGTTGATGAATCTACCATTTTGGGGTCTGGAGAATGGCCCACTTCTCACATCTCCACTGAACAATGCCCCAGTGAGGACTCTATGTGGGAAATTTAATCCCGCATTTCCCTTCTGCATTGCCCTAGCAGAGGTTCTGCATGAGGGCTCTGCCCCTGCAGCAAACTTCTGCCTAGACATCCACATGTTTCTACACATTCTCTGAAATCTAGACGAAGGTTCTTTGACTACAGTTTTCGACTCCTGTGTACGCACATGCTCAATATCACATAGAAGCTGCCAAGGCTTGGGGCTTTTGCCCTCTGAAGCAATGGCCCAAGTTGTACTTTGACCCCTTTTAGCCACTGCGGGAGATGAAGCAGCTGGGTAACAAGGGCATCATCTCCTGCGGCTCCACAGAGCAGGGATCCAGAGGCTGGCCCACAAAACTGTGTTTCCCTCCTTGGCCTCCAGACCTGTAATGGGAGGGGCTGCCATGTAGATCTCTGCCATGCCCTGGAGACATTTTTCCTGTTGTCTTAGTGACTAACATTTGGTTTCTCCTTACTTATGCAAATTTCTTCCCAGAAAATGGGCTTTTCTTTTCTATAACATCATCAGCCTGCAAATTTTCCAAACTTCTATCCTCTACTTACTTTTGAATGCTTTGCCACTTTGAAATTTCTTCCACTGGAAACCCTAAGTCATCTCTCTCCAGTTCACAGTTCCACAGCTCTCTAGGGTAGAGACAAAATGTCGTCAGTCTCCTTGCTAAAGTATAGCAAGAGTAACATTTGCTCCAGTTCCCAACATGTTCCTCATTTCCATTTGAGATCACCTCTTCCTGGACTTTATTATTTATATTACTATCAGCATTTTGGTCAAAACTATTCAATAAGTCTCCATCAAGTTCCAAACATTCCCCACATTTTTCTGCCTTCTTCTGAGCCCTCCAAACTGTTCCAACCTCTGCCTGTTCCCAGTTTCAAAGTAACTTCCACCTTTTTGGGTATCCTTATAGCAGTGCCCGCCTACCTTGGTACCAACTTACTGTATTACTTTGTTCTCATGCTGCTATGAAGAAATACCCAAGACTGGGTAATTTGTAAAGGAAGAAGGTTTGATTGATTCACAGTTCCACATGACTTGGGAGGCCTTAGGAAACTTACAATCATTGTGGAAGGCAAAGAAGAAGCAGTCACCTTCTTCACAGGGCAGCAGGATGTATTGAGTACAAGCAGGGGAAATGCCAGACAGTTATAATACCATCAGATCTCATGAGACTCACTCACTACCAGAAGAACAGCATGGGGAAAACTGTCCCATGGTCCAGTTACCTCCACCTGGTCCCACCCCTTGATATATGAGGAATGTGGGGACTACAGTTCACAATAATATTTTGGGTGGAGACACGGCCAATCCACGTCGTTAACTTATTCCTATTTTATGATGTAAGCAGAAGACGTGACACTTCTGGATTAGATTTAAAAGACACTTCAATTAACATAAGCATTGGCATGTACTTCAATTCCCTTTTCTGCCAAGTCGCAAGGAAGCAATAAAGGGACTACACTGATACTGTACTTTCAGTGCGTTTGCATCACAGCTGAGGACACTGACCTGGAAATCTACTTCTTTCAGATTAAGCAGTAGGAAGCCTGATTTTGGCTCCAGAAGGTGACATTATCTCATCTCTCAAAGTTGTTTACTGCAAACACAATCATGAAAAATGGTCCAGTTAAAAAAAATGGTCAAGCCTGGCAAACTTGGCATATGTGTTTGGGTTTATGGCAGATCGCCTGTCCCAACACATACATTTCACATTTTCCCAAGAGCCACAAATCTCTTTTGCTATTACTCTGGAAGTGCAAGCGAAGTAGGAAAAGAAAAAAAAAAGTAGAAAATTGCATAGGTGATCAAAAAATTGTATTAACTTTGTATAATATTTGTAAAGCTGAAAAAATATTAGGGTCAAAATAAAGTTTTGTTTTACATATATAAATAAATACATATATGCAAATGTATATTGTACATTTAAATTCTAAAATATATAAGTATAAATATTTGTAAGCATAATATTTGTATATACAAATCATAAGCTTTTGTATATAGAAAACACATCATTAAAAAGTATTGTTTATATAGCAAAATTTTTGTTTAAAAAATTTTATAAGAAATAGGATAGACTTGCATGAAGAACATAACCCCCCTTCAGTAATAATAATAATAATAATATAAAGGTAGGTCAAAGTAAATGGAAGTAAATATCATTCTATAAATACTTCTTCCTAACTTATTCTTTTAATTTAATGCAATTAAATAAACATTTCAACTGAATTCATACTAGTACTTGACCTATTTATTCTAAGGCTCACTTGCAGTTATGAATATGTGAGAATTGAGACTCTGGAAATTAGTGGAATTGCCCAAGTTACTTAAGTATCAGGGAACACACATAAAGGTGTGAATTTCAGGAAATTAAAATAGATTATTTGAAATTCATTCTTTCCTGAGCACAATGACTCTTACCTGATTCCAAGGATAAGAATAGATACTTTTTAAGGCAGGTGACAGACTTGAATCTCAGATTTAATGTTTTCTTTCAAAGTGTCTGTTATTCACATCATCATAGATACCCTCTTGTCTGGAGACATATCACCTCTTGAAAATAATCCTTTAATAGAGGGTTCGATTACATGCAAAACACAGTATATTATATCACAACTGAGTTAATCTGTAGTTTGTACAGACAAAATCATATTCATTCTGGACTCATTTTATTAATTGCATTTAGTCACATCATATAGAAATTAAAGCTTTCTAATGTCAAATTTCCAATTCTTTATTAATAAGAGAATTTAAATAACATATAACTAAAAAGGCCACAGTTTTGTGGAGAAAAATAATGTATGTTTGTGGTCATTTTGTGTATGATGTTAAATTGATTATGTAATGCTAATAGGAATTAGAAAGAGATCTATTAATCAATGGAATAATTATTAGAAGCTGAAACATGTATATGTATATGTAGTATATATCTGAACATAATATGATTCCATTTTGTAAACTGAATAAATGCTTGAAAAAGAAAACTATAACTCTAATCCAATCACTGATAAATAAATTCTGTATTTGCTAAATATACAACAAGTTATAAAAGTATTAAATAAAACATAAGCTAATATTCACATATTAGGATGGTGAGTGTTTCTTTAAGCATTATATCCAGTTCACAAATTATAGTAGAAATACTGAAGGATATGGATATGTAGTTCCATAAAATACTGCAAATAAAACAGTTAAATGACATAAAAAGAAAATAAATTCAATTCCTGTGTCAAACAATATTAAGATACATATTTCAACAAATAGTTTTTAGAAATCTATTACATTTAAGAACACTGAAAAAACAATGAAAATATAACTTACAGATAAGACAATCAACAAATCTACATATTTTCAGATTTAATAAAAAATGATTAAAAACATTAAAATAAGCCACTTTTTACTTTTCACCTATCAAGGGGTGTGTGTGTGTGTTTAAAGGAATAATACCAATCAATGTTGATGAGCTTGGTGTGACATAATTGTATTTTGAATTTACGTCATCTATACTGTTCATTGCAACTGATAATTTGTCTTTCTCTTATTCCCTCTCTCCTTCTCTCCCTCCCTTTCTGCCTTCCTTCTTTCTTTTCAGGGGAGGAGGCAACATTAAGAAATATCTTTTAAAAGTCTTTCTTTCCTATTAGAGTTTTATGTTTCTTACCAAGTTTGGGGCATTACCACATTAGGTAGTATCTATTTATTAAACTTACTCTAAGTTTGAAATAAAATTTCTATCTCAACTTGGTTTTAAATTGCATTAAATACATCCAAACAATATCATAAGATATACATATATAAATGTGTACATGTATACTGTTCCAAGAAAGTGAATGTGTGGAAACTGGTGAAGAACAAGATTCAGAGACCCTCACTTAACAGGCTCCTTTCAAGTCTCTACACCTCATATTACAGTTTTAATTATGCATAGTTTTTCTTAAAGAGTTTCCCTCCACACCCTGAAATTACCTTAGCTTCAGTCCTTTCAAAACCTTCCTTAATCTCCCTATGCAAAAGTCACCTGTTCATATCATGCATGTCAGTGCAAGAAAGAAGTGATGAATCTGGCAATACTTAACATAACTGAAAGAATGAATGTATAGAAAACAATTAGTTAGATTATTTAAGTACAGGATGACAGATACTTATAGTCCTGCTTGCTGCTAACAACTAAATCAAAATTGCAGTCAAGTTTCAGTTTTTGTTGTGAAGATACAAGTAACATTAAAACAAATCAGCCAGTGCATTTTTAGACTGCACTGCATTATCTATTTAATCAGCATTTGACAATATTATTGAAAGTAAGTAAAGAATCTATCTATAACATAGATTGACTGTAGTACTGGAGTATACTCAGGTCTCAACATATGTATCTAAAAAAATGTGTCATATTCTAGCTCCTTGAATAATAATCACTTTCACCTGCTGAGGACTATTTTTGTGAATCTCCCAATTCATCATTTACCCCCTTATACTCACCAAACATGCTTTTATCATCATAAATCTGAAGGAACTTAGTTATCCTGTAAATCACTTATGGGTCCAGAAACTTTCTCATGTCTATTTCTATTGCCACTGACTTGGTATAAAATCAGACCCCATAAAATGTAAATAATACCAGGAACATTTTCTGTTGAATATAAATTTGTGGAAAGAAACTGGGATTTTATTAATATGCTATTGTGCTGCTCAATTCTAATAAGTATATGATCTTTGGCAAGTCACTTAATTTTTTTAGTCTATTTCATCATCAATATACAAAGGCTACTTCCATTATTGAGTAATTATGGAGATTAAGTAAGATAATATTAATTCAAGGACATCCACGTGGAAACTATTCATGAATGTTGGCTATTATTATTTTTTTATGTTTCTAATAGAAAATACTGTTGATGGTGAACACTTTTCAGAATGTTTCAAGATAGATGCACAAAGTTAAAAAGAAAAACATGGACATCACTAGGCAATGTAATTCAAAAAGAATCCCTAACTGTATAGGGGGCTATGTCAAAAGATGTGAGTAAAATGTTTTAGACATGAGTTTTGGACAGTAGGGGAGATATTAGGAAGATTTGATAGTGAAATTAATTAATATGATTTTTTTAAAATTATGGGAAACAAATAGTTACAAGGAAAATAGCAAATATAAGGGCCCCAAATCATTGCTGATTTTCTTTCAGGTGAAGGCATATAATGCTACTAAAAATGGCATAGGGGTTAATATTTACTTTGACTCTAAATAACAAAAACCTTTTAAAATTTGAATAAAAGATGCCAAACAAGATAAACTTTTATTTCCTTTTTCTATAAAATCTCCAATATGCATTCCAAGATTGGTCTTACAATCTTTCTATCCCTGTATTCATTATGTACTTTCTTATCTTCATAATCCAGGATAACAAGTGCTGCAAGCAGTGGGTAGATGAAGAAATGAAGCAGAGGGACCAAGAATAGCTTTAGCTGTGTTTTAGCATACATGCCTGAAGCTTCCACAAAATTCCTTCTAACATGCTCACACTTGTTGCAGAGGAGGTTGTGGAATGTATTCCTCAATGCTAAGGGAATCATGACACTCTAAAATTTTTATTACTGTCGAAAAATAGGAAATGGATTATAGACATATAATATTAATGTCTACCTAAGTGAAGCATGATCTTTCAACATTCTTTAAGCACCTACTCTGTGTTCATATCCTGTGATCTGTACCTATGAAGGAACTCCAAGCTTAAGACCAAGACCCCATAACAGATGGTTCTAGCTGCAAACAATGAGATTTAGATTGTCTTTAAAGACAAACACAGCAAAAGCCTATAGGGCATTCTGTAGACTATTGCTTACTCAAGAATCTGGTATAAACAAGAACAGATAATATTATTCAGTTAGTTCTGAACAAGCAAATTAATAGACACATTGAAAATCATTATTTCTTGCCTGAACAAGACATCTTACTAAATACTGTGAAGGATGAAAGTGTAAATTCCTTGAAATGTTGATATTAACTGCAATTAATTAAAAAGGACATGGAATGATAAGTAATAAGTAAAAACAATTTAATTCATCAAAAGCTGAATTAAAATTGAAAGTACCCATCATTTACGTGTTGGTAACTAATTCTTCCCTGTTGCTTTATGTGCATTCCAGAAAAATAAGAACTCTTGCTATCTTTTCTTGAAGGTAAAATGCTTATCAAGTAAATGTGCTAAATCAGTTTATTTCTTTTTACCTATATTTTGAAATGCTAATTAAGATGTTACATATTTATTTAATTTCTCTTTTAAAATTTTATTATTATCAATGAGGCACATTTCCATTCACAGCTATTTTTTGTAATTTTTCTTTATTGGATTATATATTAAGGTTAGCAATTTTAAAACATAAGTTAATTATTGATTTTGACTCTTTGCCTTGACTTGCCTTCAACCAATCAGCGTGAGGAACTAGGACATTATAACTTTACCAAGTCTCAAGTCCTCTGTCTTTTTCTCTTTCTTTCAACCCCTCCCTCCCTCCTTTCCTTCCCTCTCTTCTTCCTTCCTTCAACCCCCCCCAACCGGCTTCCTTCCCTTTCTTCCTTTTCCTTCCCTTTCCTTCCTTTTCCTTCCCTTTCCTTCCTTTTCCTTCCCTTTCCTTCCTTTTCCTTCCCTTTCCTTCCTTTTCCTTCCCTTTCCTTCCTTTTCCTTCCCTTCCTCCCTTCCTCTCCTTCTTCCTCTTTTTCCTTCCTCCCTCTTTCCCTCTTCCTCTCTCTCTTTCTTCTCCTCCTCCTCTTTTCTTCTTCTAACTATTCATAAAGAAAAACATTTTTTAAATTTGCATACTATTAAACTTCAGTGTTGTTTATCTTTGCTAAAGATATTTGATGAACAAGCATTTTCTTAAAATGTATGTCAGCCATATGGTATCTATCCACAAACATATACGCATTTCAAATAGGTATATTACTTGAGAAAATAACATAATTTTCAGGGATTTGACATGAGTAGGAGGATGACTATAACTTTGCCTGCAGATAATTTAAAGTGGGTGTTTAAAGGACTGAGTTCCAAGGATATATTCTTTTGTAGGAGAAATAAACTTCCACTGTGCTCATAAGAAGCAGTTGACATATGTGATTCTAGTTCATATACTGAGTATGTGACAAAGTGTACGTTAAAAAATTCTGTAGAGTCATTTTGGCCATTCACGTGGAAACACCATTCACCTTTGATTTTCCAAAAGTTTCTGTATGTTTGATTATAAGATCTTAACTAAATCCTCATGAGAATTTGTAGGAAGTCTCAAAATATCATGCCTGTTGTAGCCTCCTTATTACTGCTTCATCATGGGTAACTAAGTAAGAGAGATAACTCAGCAGTATCTGTTTTGATGTCTTCCATATTGTATAATTGGCTGAGTTATTTAAACAAACTCTATAAATGTCTGCTGTTGGGTCTAAGTATCTCCATTAGCTTTACCCTAAGCAGTCCTTGTTATTTTAATACAGAGAGAGTAACACAGTTTTTTGATAAATAATAACTCAAATTACCAAAAGAAATATTTCAGCAAAGCTTACTTAAAAACAAAACTCTCAATTTACTTTGTTAGCAATAATTTGATGTGGCCTCCTCAGTTTTCTCTCTGTGTTTTAATTCCACTATCACATCTTAATATTTTCATTATGAAGTAGATTTGAGTATTTTCAGCAGAAGCCAATCAAAGAAGGTTCAACTTTATAGTGAAGAAAGTTGATTATAGCAACACACAGTTTTGTGTTCAGATATTGTCTGCTCTTCACTATATGAACTTGAGTACATTATGTTAGCTGTACAATGAGGGTAATAATAATACCTGCCTGCTATGATTAAGATGAAAAGTAAATTAGACAACATATTATAAATATTCAGCACAGTACTGAAGACACTGTATATATTTAGCAATGTTCTATTGTAATTACTATGTAGTTAGTATTTTTATTAGGAGTGATAATAGTATTAATGATAGTAGTGGTGGTAGCAGCAGTAATGGTAATTACTACCACTAATATTACTACTACTAGTGTTAGTAGTAGTCGCAGCAACATTATGAGAATTCCTCAACACTTAGAAGATCATGGTCATGCACTAGGAAATTCCTTGCAAAGTGACATTTTTCTACTTAGTTATAGAATTAAACTCTGCATTCTATCCAATTTATGTTAGGCATTTACATCTGATAACTTAGGATGAATGCAATATTTTAGTTGGCAGAAATAACACTTGCACAAAATCTAAGCAAAATATATTATTTTTATTTTGTGTGCATAGGAACACATTTAAATTAATTCTACTTAAACATTTATGTTAACATTCTTATTCTTATAGGTCAGCAGTCCCCAACCTTTTTGGCACCAGGGACCAGTTTCATGGAAGACAATTTGTCCATGGGCCAGGCAGTAGGGGAGCGTGTTCAGGATGAAACTGTTCCACCTCAGATCATCAGGCATTAGAGTGTTATAAGGAGTGTGCAACCTAGATCCTGTGCATGCACGGTTCACAACAGGATTCTCACTCCTATGAGAATCTAATGCCACCATTGATCTGATAGGCTGTGGTGCTCAGGCAGTAATGCTCCCTCACCTGCCGCTCATATCTGCTGTGTGGCCCAGTTCCTAAAAGGCCATGGTGGCCTGGGGGCTGGGGACCTCTGCTGTAGATGACAAATTCCTGGGTAAAATTTTGTTATATATTTTGCTGCCTTGTTTGGTAATATATATTTTTATTCTTATGAAAAAGCACTTTAATTTATAAGTAATCACTGAAGTTGTAAACTGACATTTAGATTACATGTTGAGATTTCAAGCTGTATGTGTCTATCCTGATAGTAATGAGTGCTTCTGTGTTTTTTTTTTTTTTGAGGAGGGGAGGGGGCTTCCCCTCCTTCCAAATTTAATGTAATATTAAAAATATCAAATATAATGCTATCATTTTTTCATAAGTAGATATCTCTAATGCAAATATTCCTGGGTTTTATCATATTAGATTATTCATTGAATTACAAAGTATGTTCCAGTTTCAAAATATCAGTTTCAAGCTTGCTTAATTCTTTAATATCTTTAAGCAGCTTTAAAAAACTTCTATAAACTTAGTGCCTTCTTTTGATAAATAGTACAGCTTACTTCCTACTTGCAATCTCTTAAGAGGTATCTGGTGTTCTTTCCATCTCCACTCTAAGTTAAAACATAGTAATAAATCCTTTTAATAGGTGTACTGTAGCCTTGATTTTACATTCTAACCAAGATGTTTTATGATATGTCTGAGAATACACACTTTTACAAATTCCTTGTCAAATATTAATTAGTAATTTTATAGCAGCATTTCAAGGACCAAGGGAATACACTTTTAAGAAGAAATATTAAGGGGCCCCTGTCATCCTATTCTGGGTTTTAACTCTGCAACGAGTACTAAAACAAGCATTACATTTTCACCCATAAGTAAGTAAGGAACATGTTGCACTTCAGGCAAAACTGCAGCAGTAACCTTTCCATGAGCCTTCCTCCACATTTATCAAACACTCTGATTCCCTCTCCTGTGAAACTATCTTCACTTTACCACCTAGTTTCAATGCAGATCATTTTAGCAAAATGAGTTATGTGCTGCTAAAATACTTCTACGTTATTCAGTGTCAAGAAATTCCACTTTATACTTAAACTTTTCTAATTCTGTGAGTGAGAAATAAACTCTTGCTTTGTTCCAGGAAATCTTTGCAGAAACTCTTTCTCCTCCTTACTCTTCCTACATGAACGGATTAACTCCAAATTATTCATATTTCCTCAGTGAGATCATCATCTTTCACCCAGGGAAGAACTGTTCTATTATTGGTTATTTTGGAGCCCTACATGTTTTCATCAATGAATATAAGTATTCATCTTTATCACTACATTATAAAATCTGAGGGGAGGTTCTTGATCAGTTTTGCCTGTATTTGAATTATCAAGAGTTAATAATACAAACCCAATAGTAACCACATTTATAGAGTGAATGAATATATTACACTAATTCTTATTGCACAGCAGAGTGTTCTTTTACTGGCTTTTTTCTTTAGAACCAAATGTTAGCTTCCCTATTGCTGTGTTTAGAACAAATTTTTAAATATACATTTGCAATAATTTCTCTTAAGAACTATAATAATAGATGTCTGTCAGCTTTACCATATATTATAAACTTGGTGACTCACTGTTTATTTGACTAGAACTCCCAAAAAGCATCTGCAACATAACACACTGCAAAATAATCTTGATTCCTTTGTCTCCAAAATCTACTCCTCACCAGAATTCCCTATTTAAATAAATGGTCCTTCTTGTCATCCAGTTATTCCTGTGAAAAGGCATAAACTTAACTCATGTTTTCTCTCATGCTTTGCATCAACTATCAGAAAATACTGATGGTTTGATGTTTAAATACAGCCCAAATATGCACTTCCTCCCCACTTTTACCTCTATCAGTAATACCCTATTCCAAGCAAACATTCAGACTCTCCTGGAGAATTACTTAGTTTCCTAATTCATTATATGCTTTAAATTATTGTACCTCCAAGACCAAGGCCAAGGCCAGCAGATCACAAGGTCAGGAGATCGAGACCATCCTGGCTAACAAGATAAAGCCTGTCTCTACTAAAAATACAAAAAATTAACCAAGCTTGGTGGTGCGTGCCTGTGGTCCCGGCTATTCCAGAGGCTGAGGTATGAGAATCACTTGAACCTGGGAGGTAGAGGTTGCAGTGAGCCGAAATCACACCATTGCACTCCAGCCAGGGAGACAGAGAGACTTGGTCTCAAAAAATATATATATATATATATATATATATATATTATACCACCAACTTCTTTTAGTTGATTTTCCCACAGTAGCCAGAGTGAATCCTTAAAAACTTAAACCTGATTGTGTTATTTCTTTACTCCCATCACATCTAAAATAAAATGCAGCTTTTGGGTCGTACTTTTATGGTTGGTTTAATGAATAAAGTGAAAAACAAAAACAATTATTGGTTTTGAGTATTTATTTTTTTGTTTCTGTGTTTTTAGTTTGCAGAGAACTTACCATGACGCTTATATACCTGATATAGCAAACATTATTGTTTTATTCAGTATAAAATGTGTCATCTTACTTTTTATTTGCATTCATCCCTAATTCAATCTGTTTATCCATATGAATATTTTCCATATTTTGAGAATGAAGTAAATCAAGAAATTACATATTATTAGAAGTTTTATGACATTTTATCATTGAGAGAGCCAGTGTCCCATTCAGATTCTGAATTTCTAATGTTAGTTTATATAATGGACTACCCTGAATTTTTCTTGATCCTAAAGAACAATTTGCTTAAATTGAATATTATGTAGTCCTAAAAAGGCCTATCTTAATGATTCTAATAAGTTCAGCAGATGATTATTCTTCCATGTTTCCATGTTTATTATTCTTCTCAAACCCTATTTTATGAAAGAGTTTCAAAGCTGTTTGTTGTACATATGTTTTTATCCAAATATATTTCTCATGACATAAGTCCTGAGGAACCAGAAAATTTTATATATGAGCAAATTATGTTGATATACATGAAATTAAGCAAAATCAGATAAGCCAATTTATATAAGACTTTGAAGTTTCTCTAATATACTGATATGCTTAAAAGTATGTCATGGCATCGTTTGTTTCATGTTTTGGTTGAATAAAACTCATCCAAATATACTGCATAACTCAATGGTAACTACAAACAAAAGGTAAATAAAATACTTTAAAATCTCAGCCAGAATATGGGAAGAGAAGTAAATATCAATTTTCTCTTTCAGGAGAAATCCTAGGATATGGAGCTGTGTCTGATGCGCTTGTCCTGCTATTACTAGGTGAGTTACTCCCACAGTCTCTTGGGAATTTACTATTATTCTATTTCACCTCAAATTTCACATAATGCTCAGTTGAGAAAATCTAGGAACATGCAAAGTGCAAAGAATAATTCCTAAAAGAGTCTAGAATATACATATAAAAGTGTTATGATCTAATTAAACTTAGTTTGAATAAAATCAAGTGTTTATCTAACTTTTTTGCATATATTTATTGAGTTCCCACTATGCATAACATGCATATTATATGCTGGTGATGCTACCATAAACAAGTAGAGCTTTGGGGAAAGAATTTTAACAATGTTTATTCATTTTTTCATATAACTATGATACATGTAAGGGAAGAATAGATGTTATATGATAATTTGCCTAGTGAATTTTTAAGTTTCTACATAACGTATTTTACTCATACTATAAATACAGTGTGATTGACATAATAATATATACATATATTTATGATATTAAGAATGTTGAATACTTTATTGCAGCATTTCATATTTGTTAGTAATATCTGTGATCAAACTACTCTTCATTATTAAATTACACATAGTTTTTTATATGAAGATGATTCAAGATTTTAATTTTAGTCATTCCAATATTAAGATATTTCCACATTTAGCAAAACTTTATATTTGCTTCCGCAATTGTTTAATCATGATTTGTATACATCTAAACAGTAAATGAAATATAGTGTAACTGGAGTAACTGCAGCCAGATTCCCTTGTTCCCACACTGGGAGTCATGCCCATGCCACCTGTGTGAAAACCAGGAGTCCTAACCAGTAGGCCACCCCGGAAGCAGAGTAGCTGCAGCCAGAACTTAGGCTCTTGGCCTTCCTGACCTGATAGAATGGGGAAACGGGGCCGCTAAGCTGCGGGGGTGAGCGTTACAGCTCAAATGGAACTTGTGGACCCAAAGAGTATGCAGTAGTGCAGTTTATTAAGCAGAGCAAAAGGACAGCTTCAATGCTGTTGTGGAAGGGGATCCCAAGAGGATTCCAGCCCAGGTCGGGGCGGCTAGAGCTTTTCACCCTAAGTTATTCCCTCCCCATTCATGTTCTTGTCCAATGAGACAGATTCTTTTCAAACTTCCTCTGGATTAATTGATATTTGAATCCTTTACCGGATTGGCTACTGTTTTACAACCGTGAGTCACAGAGCCTCCTCCTCCAAGAGCCAGAGGCAGAGAAAATGGAAACAAAGGCCCTACCTGGCTTGCCACAGGCAGGAAAGTAGAAACAAAGGGCCCTAGGTGACCAGAGTCGGGAAAGCAAAAACAAAGGCCTCTAGCCAGCCCTGACAAGTTCCTCTAACATGTCCCCTCAATAGTACCGCTTTTGTATTTTCCATATTTTCAAACTTTTCAGAGCAACCTGGCATGTGTACTATAGAATCAGAATAGAAAATGTTTTCTTTTAAAAATTCCAAAATCAAAACTAATTTCAGTTAATTTTCATGTTTATCTGAGATAAAACGGAAATATCTATGTTGATTGTTGCAAAGTTTTAGAATAATATTTTCTCATTCTAAAACTGAAAGATTATTTAGCATAGTGTTATGAACTGAAGAGTGTCTCCCCTGACCACCAACATTCATATCTTAAAGCCCTAACACCCCATGTGATTGTATTGGAAAATAGGGTTTTTAAAGAGATAATTTAAGACTAAATAAGGTGATAAAGGTGAAGCAATAATCCATTGGGACTCTTGTCCTTATAAAAAGGAAGAGACACCAGAAATATCTTTTCCCTCCACATGCACTAGCAGAGGAGAGGCTATTTGCAAGCCAGTAAGAGAGGATTTACCAGAAACCAATTTTTCTAGCCTCTTGACCTTGAACTTATAGCTTCCAGAACTGTGAGAAAATAGATTTTTGCTGTGTAAGCCACCCAGCTGGTAATATTCTGTTATCGCAGGCCTGGCCAAAGAAGAGAGTAAGTCACCTATTTAATCAGTTATCTTAAATATTTGATTAGTTATGCAAAATGACAATACTTATTGTATAAAAATTCAATATTAAGTCTTTTAGATTTTTGTCAAAATATGCCCCAAATGGCATACATAGGTATGTGTTCTTCCCATTTCACAAGTAATAAACTTCCTAAAAATGCCTTTTGATAAGTTCTAGAAGTTAAAATATACTGTATTTCCTTTTAAATTTTGATGATCTATAGTGCACAAGAAATATTAATATATGGAAGATTTTTTTCCTTTACTACAGTTAAAATAATGTGATTTTAAATATACTTATGTAGGAACAACTAATAACTAATAATTAAAAGAAATCACATGCAACTCTTGAAACAGTTTCTTAATTGCAACTCATTAAACTAAATTGCAGCATATTATCTCCATTATAATACCCAAAATAGAATTCATAATGGTCTTCTCTGTCATTCTTCCATGCATTTTATATCTGATATTAAAGAAACTTTTAGAATGTGATAGTCTTTATGTTATAAATTAGACAATATAAATTGTTTTTAAACCTTAGAAATGATTGGAAGAAAAATAGGTTACATTTTCAGTCATTACTGATAGCTCGCCCAGGTTATAAAAGCCAAATTAGATAAATGTAGTTTCACTTGCATAGGCTATTTTAAATAAACTTTCCTGTTAATTTAAAACAAGAATGTTATAACAATTCATGATTTGTATTTTAGTATGCTATATGGTTGAGAAAAAAAGTGATTCTATTAAAAAATTACAAAATAAAAAGCCATACTAAAATGAATATATATCTCTTATAAGTAAATTTTCAGGTGTTTAAATGGAATTCACAAATATGGTATAATTCTATTTTGTGAGTTGTTGATACTACTCCAAGTCTGCTAAGCATATATTGATTTTACTATTTATCCTAAATGCCAATTATGCAGTTGTACAATGACTATGGTAATCATAGATTAACAGTTATGTGTAGAAGCTGTTATCTCTTACTCAGTTTATGTTATGACCATAGAAAGCCAATGTTGACTACTGAGAAGGTAATCAAGCAATAGAAAAATGAGGATCCATCAACAAGAAATGCAAATTTTGAATAGTTTTTAAATGTCTTAGATAGCTTAATGAGTAAAGACCAAGGCAGCTGATGTATGTAAACACACACTTTGTCCGCCAAGTACTCTCAGACTAAGAATCATAACTTTTAGTTCTTTTGTGGTTGGGTGTTTTATAAAGATGTTTTATTGCAAACCTTAGTGTAAGATAAATGAAATCATCTTCAATGTGTACATTAATATTTTTAAAAATTCATCTGCAAGTTATGTCATGATGTAACCACTTCATAATGTGTTTTTCCCTTTCAATTTTGTCTTACCTTTCCCCGTGGAAATGGGATTAATTTGATTTGAGCTTTTCTACTTACAGCTCTTTTCTACCTCCACATTCATCTAAGGAAAGCTAATGTTTATGATGGAGGATTGATTATAGAAATATATTCATTTGTCTTCAACCTGTCTTTTATCAACTCTGTATACTGGGTTTTTGGTGTATATATTTTTTGTCTGTGTTTGCTTCCAAAATCCACTTTGATAACTTTCTCTTAAAAAAGAAAGCTATAAAAATAAACTAAACAATTCCTTTCTATCCCATATGCCACTTAAAAAAAAAAACTTTCCTCTGTTTACCTAGAGCTAGTCAGTTATTTTGTGCTACTCCTTTCTTCACTTTCCTTTTCCTTTTCTGTTGATTACAGTGTCCTCCATCCCATCACATATATGAGTCTAGCATAGATACACTAATCAAGTGGAAAATCCTGTCTTTTATCTTGTTAGATTTCTTTATGACATTTGATAATGGTCAATCATTTTCTCTTTATTGAAACACAAAACTTCTTATAGCTACATGATTCCACTCTCTTATTATTCTGCCCTGGTTTACTTTGTAGCTCTTAGTGTCCATTTATTTTGTATTACTTCTGTTTTGCTTTAAGTAATGTTATTCTTTAGAAATGTAGCCTTAGCTTTCTTGTTTTTACAATTTCTGCAACCCTGAGTCTTAGCTTCTATTATTGTCTGTCTACTTCTGTTACCCTTGACTTAACTATTGTTATCCCTCAACACTCAACTGGATTGCTCAAATATTCAACTTCTCATTCATATTCCATACTCCACATCAATTCTTCCTTCAATTTCTATACACAGTAGCAGGAACAAAAACTTTCTTAAAACTATAAATTAGATTTGGACAAAGTTTTCTAGAAAGATTCAAAAGATTCTCACTGTACACAATTCTACTTGTTTTACTCCCTTTTAGGTGCTGTACCTTAGATCAACTCCCCAGTAGAGTCCTGAATTCTAGTCTCTGTTACCTGGGAACCTGAACTAAATAAAGCAAGTGTTCCAAAGCTGCATATCACCAAAAATTTATATCTGTCTTACTATACTGTTCTTTATTTTCCTGCATTACCAAGAATATTTCAATTTGCCCTTGATTGTCCTGAAAGATGCTTCCCTTCATCTTTGTCATTTTGATCTCAGCTTGAATGCCACCTCCACAGAGAGTCCAGCCTGAAGTAAATTCTTCCTATCATTGTGTTTTTTTCCCATATTCCACCATATTGAAATTTTCCCTTTTTTCTAAATACATATCTCCATGTCTGAATTTACTTTGTTTGCTTCTTTATGTATTGTTTGTTTTCCCTCCAAATAGAATATAAGCTACCAGAGAGAAAGTAATCTGTCTCATTTATCTATCCATCTTACTTATCACTGAATTTAGCACATGTAGTTGGCACTAAATAACTATTTATTAAAAAATAAATGAATGAGCATTAAAACCCACAAGTCACTCTAAATTGCCAAATTCACATTCTCAAACATCTGAAAGCTCCAAATAACTGTAAAATTGATGATGTATAAATCTTAGCTAGCGTTTTAATTTTCTGAGTTACTGCATTTTCCAACTCAAGTTACTTCATTATTTGATATGCCAAACTAAATTTAGGGTTATTTTAGCTCAAGATAGTATATTACTCATTTTTATTCTTTATTTCTGTCTCATCATCTTATTATTAATTGGTCACTAAGTGTTGTAAAATTATTCACTTCATTATCATTACATTCTACTCACTTTATTTATATGCATTAAGAAAGTATTAAATTAGGTCTCGTCTTCTCTTATCTGGACTACTGTAATGACTATATAACAATTTTTACTCCTCTATTTTTTCTAATTATGCTGATTATTTTCACCTTACACTATGTAAGCAGCTGATTATTAACAATATTATAAAATCTATTTAACTATTTAAACAACTGTCTCATGTATAGTGTTTACTATTTAGGGATTTGTATATATTTCTTCTTGTTTCCTTCATTCCCATTCTGAGTTACTATTTCATACTTCCAATAAGTAGCAGGATTTTATCTCCACATACATACCTACTGTTTATTTTGCTTGAAATGCCTTTCCTCTTCTTCACGAGGAAAATTTTTCAGATATCACTAAACTATTACTTATTTTGGAAACATTTCCTGATTTATCTACATATAGAAATTTTTTCTGTTATAGAATAGAATTTTGTACATGCCTTTCACTAAATTTCAAGTTCTTTTTGCTTATTACTTGCTAAGCCTATCTTCTTCAGAAACTTATAGTTATTAAGGGAAGGAGCGTGTCTTATTCATCTTTGTCTTACTAGTGCCCAGTACAGTGTTTGGCACTTATATTCCATTCATAAAACACTAAAGGAATAAATAAATGCATGATGAATGAGTAGTGTGGTAGGGTCAAAGGAAAGAAAGTGACATAAGAACTTAATAACATACATTTTATTTCCAAGAGCTTGTAAAAATAATGCTGGGGAAATACAGAAAATGATTCATGATCAAATAAAAAATAATGTAGTTACTTGGGCTGGAGAGTGGGTCAGTAGGTTAGTAGTGCCTGATTTAAAACTAACAAGTATGTACCAAGGTATATATAAGTGGAATTTCGAGTTTTATTTTCAAATGGCATTACAATCAGCATCCCCCATAAAATTTCCACAATGAAGAAGCTGGATATTTCAAATTAATAAAAATAAAATTATCTAATGGAATGATAATTTTTGAGAATATACACTGTGATACTAAATATAATTTGCATATAACTGTCCATTTCAAAGAAGCCATATGATATTCACTTTATGACCTTTGTTTCATATAGTATAAGAAAGTTTGTAATATTCAAAAGACATTTTCAATATTGATTAACTGATATCCAAAAATATATTTTTAATATTAATATTGCTTTACATTCAAACTTGGCTTATGGATAAGTGAGGAGGAACTGTTATGATATTTCTTTAATGCTGCAATGCTTCTATATTACTATATCTTATCTCAACAGTTATTGAGGCAAAAACATATTTTGAATAGTTTAAACAAGAAAACAAAACATACGGAAATTAATATTGTTGAATATTTATACACTTTATTGGTAAAAAAGAATAAAATAAGAATTAATCAGTTTATTCTTTAAACGCTTTTAAAAATCAAAAATAAAATTAAAATTAAGCTATTTATGTGTATGTGTTTTTAAAAGAACAAATTAATGTATATACAATGCTCAAAATCATAAAATGGAATTCTTAATTTAAGTGGTGGGTATCAGATGTGTATGTAGAATGTGAGAATTAGATATTAATGGTATTAAATGTACCATTTATAAGCTTTTTAACCATTTCATTTGTGTAACTTTGAGAAAGTTACATCACTTCTTTCAGCTTCAGTTTACCCTTGGGAAAAATAAGGAGAGTAATAGTGGGTATGTCAGATGACTGTGAAAATAAAAGAAGTTATAATAAATGCATGATGCTTAGCCTGGTGTCTAGTTCATGATTATAATAGTTGTTAAAATTATTATTATTACTGGATAGTGTATAGAAGAAAAGCGCCTTTAAGCAAACAGTCCTACTTGATTAAAATTTGATTGTTCGTATTAAGTAGTTAAACATTAGTATTTTGACCAAGTAAATCCACCTGTAGCAATTATTTTAATTATAGTAACTAAATAAATACAACTCTTGAACTCACCAGTTTACATGTCAATCATATACTTTGTACTTATTTATGTCCGAATAAAATAGTAATTGTAGAAAAACAGCTTCAATAATCTTAGGTGTTCTGAAATTTTACTTTTTTGTCATCACACTAAATAGTGCTAGAGTAGAATATATAAACCATTTTTTCAGGCCAAAATTTAATGATGCAGTATGCATTATCCAGTATAAATAAAACAAATATTTGATGAATGAAAAGCATATGACTTCTCAGAAAGCTCTTTGGTGCAACACCTGAAATAAAAACAATGTATCATTTATCTCTTTTAAGATATAATCATGCAGACATGCTCTTTTTACTGTGCCTCAAAGGAAATGCTGCAAACATAAATTGCAGATGATCTAGAATTATATTCTCTATTTTTAAAAATATGGTTGCTACAAATATCTAGCTTGCAAGAAGAACAATTTTAGAGGACAATGTCTTTGGCAAGTACCAGTAACATAGAGAAGATATAACATGGCATATCTGTAAAAATGTAGTAAAATCATGAAGAAGTTCAAATAATTAGAAGGAGAAAATCAGAAAATCAGAAACAGGTGAATAAACATGTTAAAACTGTATATTATTAAAATTGTATTTCTAATATCTAAAAATGAATTAAAACATTCAGGAGGTTATTTCTATTTCATTGCATATAAGCTATATTTTATTGTTTTTAAGGCATATCTGTAAAATTAGCACTTTGTCTACCCTAAATCCCCAAAAGACTTAAATTTGCTGTGTTAGAGCCCATGGGGGAGGCTAACCTGAAGGAGAGAAGAGTGATGCAGTATTCTGTTGTTTATAACAGGGTTTGATGCTGCACACCAGAATTGAAAATGTGATCAACCAGATCTAGGAATGTTGACTTCTCCACCCATCCTCCATCCAGGAAAGATAACAAACAAAATAAGCAATTCAATTACAAAAAGCAAATTAAGAGATCAGTTTCTAGCTTTCACCTAATAATTGAGATGACTGGGTTCATAGAAATGTCCCTACTAAATAGATGTAATGGATTTAATTTTAAACTGAAGGATTTTTCATAAATCACAAGTGTAAGAGGAAAAATTTCAATGCAATAAAATATAATAGGCTATAAATTTCAATATACATTTATAAATTTTATATGAAGAGTGATTCTCTTTTATTATCAGTCATTGAATCTTGTTTAAATCTATTATTTTAGGCCAAGTTTTGAAATTCAAAGAAATTCTCATTGCAAAGGCTTTCTCTTGATCATTGGTATTGATTTAAATCATTCAGAAAAAAGCCACTTAGTATATTCAGCATCCTATCCATTATTGCCTCTGCCAGTTTTTAAAACTTATCACCAATATATTTCAAGATATATTGCTGAATAGCAAATAGCTAAAGTGTAATAAAGCATACGTTTTCTGATATAAACATATTAAAATAGTATGCATGTAAAGCATCTCTTTTAAAGTTAGGTTCCTGTTACAAAATGTAGCAATTACTAGATGGAAAGCCAGTAAAAGAAAAAGAATAACAATACAAATAGTACATAATAGTAACCTAGGGCAGATAATTCCCACCCAATTTTTCTATATACTGTGTGAGATTTTACTCTTTACTTACATTATACATTACAGGTGAGTTTGTACCTGACTAGAAATCATATATTTTGATTCCTGGTCCAATAATCTCAAACTAGCAATATTTTCTATATAAAATACTCCTTCACCTACAGGTGATGGTGATGATGTTGTTGATGATGATGATGGAGATGATGACTGCAAGCCACAGAAGATGAAAATAACTTAAAAAAATAAAATACTGAAACAGGTCAGGCACAGTGTAATCCCAGCACATTAGGAGGCCAAGGTGGGAGGATCATTTGAGGTCAGGAATTCGAGATCAGCCTGGTCAACATGGTGAAACTCTGTCTCTCCTAAAAATACAAAAATTGGCCAGGCATGGTGGCAGGCACTTGTAATCGCAGCTACTTGAGTGGCTGAGACAGGAGAATTGCTTGAACCTGGGAGGTGGAGGTTTCAGTGGCATTGCACTCTAGCCTGGGTGACAGAGTGAGATTCTTTCGCAAAACAAAATGAAACAAAAACTCTAACATACCACACAATAATAAGAATATTCACTGAGCATATTAGATGACTAAAATAAGTTAAAAACTGACATGGAAATTAAAGCACAAGTAAATTTGGCTAAGTGAAGGATAAATATACATACTTATATTTATTAGAGTCTAATTTTACCTTCAGTCATTGAAAGGTACACAAATGTCATAGTTTTAAAATTTGTGTGCCATAATTATCGAATATAGTAAATTTCTAATATCTCTTCAGGTATATGATGAATTGGTAGCCACTGAAAGAGAAGTTGAAAAATGAATATTTAGTCATTTTGTTTATAAAGTGCCAAATATTACATTTAACTTTCATTGATTTGTCTAAATAATCTAATTATTTCATCTATATACAGTTGAAGTTTGGTTTTTTAAAAGTTCATTTATACAAATACAATTTCATCTCTAAAAGAAAGGGATACTTCATAAAATATCTTCAATAGAAGTAATTTGTATCCTCAGGTCATGATTGTGGCTGTCTGGGTTTTGCTAGATTGAATGACTTGACTTTCACTTTTTAACTGTGCCTATAATTTGATTATCATTAAATGAACCAGAAAATAAATTTCCTTCTACAATAAAACCCACAGGATTTTATGTCAGTCTTTTAACAAGATTTATTCTTTAATAGAAAGATATGCAATAAGGAAAAAATATCTACTAAAAGCCAAAATAAAAATTCTCATTACATAGCTCTAAGGGCTTAGACTGAAAACTGGAAAAAATGCATTTAGGTTTAATACTTAAAACATCTAAAAAGTTTTACAGTCATATAATAGTTTACACCTGGCCAAATCCTGGAACATACTTCAGAAAAACTTGTGAATCCTTACAGTGACAACATAATCAACTCAAGAAGAGTGTTATCAGCTCTACCTCCCCTTGAGTTCAATGTCTTCAGTTCACTAGAGGGACATGTGAGAGTGACTGATAATTTCCCTCTGGCAGTAGTCAGCACAATCACTACACCTGTCACAATTCCTGTAATGCAAGCATTGCTAGAGTGTTTCTTTGCTCAACACAGGTTTCTAGTCTTAAGTTACACTTGCTTTTATCTTCTGCTGTTCTTGCCTGCTCTTCTGTGTTCCTTTTGTAACTTTTTTGCTTTTCCTTCTTTCAGTCAATGTCTCTTGAACAACCACACAATACATTTGCAGCATACATACTGGGCATTTGTGGGAAATGAAGAAAAGCTTCCCCTCTGTTGTAACCACTCTGCAGAAACAGAATGAACCTCCACCCAGAATTTTGTTTGCATATTGAGACCTATGACACCACATATGCCCCAATAGAATGAGAACATATTCATTAAAACTCACACAACGAGGCTTCTGGGAAGAGTATGGTGTCTCCCAAGCACAACTAAAAATGGATTGAGAGAGCCCGGAAATGAGAATGATGTAGGGTTTTATGGTGGCTAGGGTTGGGGTTGAAGCGAAGGTTCTCTCTTGGCAGGGCCGTGCATGGCATGATCTTTCCAGCTGCCAAGGGAGGACCACCTGTGATGTATCAGCTTGCCCAGAGGTGAGGCCAGAGGGCAAAGGGGACAGGTAGGGCTGAAAGCTATCACCAGCACATCAAAAATGGAGACTCTTTCTTATACCCTATTAATAAGTAACTTGGAAAATAAATGCCCCTCCAGGTAGGCCAGTCATAAGCAGATGTCCCTTTCTGCAGAACCATGTGCCTCCCAGGATGTGGCTTGAGAAGTAGCACTGGATACATTTCATTCTCTAATCCCCTCACCTTGGTCAATGACTTTGGGCAGAACACAGTCAGCACAACCACACAATGCATAGATAGAATGTTGAAAAAATATGGCTTTCAAGGGGTGGAAGTATGAAGTCCTCATGGACTGATTGATGAGATTTGGGAGAATTCTTTGAGAATCAGTAGAAATATATTGAACAAATTATATGGTTACCCAGGTAATAAGTGAATCTCCATTTTTTTGCATATTAATGACAAGGAATTCAGAGGTGGTTGTAATGAGAGTGCTGGAACATAGGTTCAAAAACAGCTACACAAATGTCATGAGTATTACTAAAACTGTTCTAGATGTGGGCATTTTTCCACCAATTGTAATGAGAGTGCTGGAACATAGGTT
Organism: Ateles fusciceps; assembly: GCA_036589455.1. Classification (NCBI taxonomy): domain Eukaryota; kingdom Metazoa; phylum Chordata; class Mammalia; order Primates; family Atelidae; genus Ateles; species Ateles fusciceps. The sequence continues at coordinate 1,420,282 of JAZHEH010003244.1, forward strand.
CAAAAACAGCTACACAAATGTCATGAGTATTACTAAAACTGTTCTAGATGTGGGCATTTTTCCACCAATCTGTGAAATGTTTCAGGTTGACCACATTATAATAAGTAGAATTTTATAAGAAATTGTCCTGAATGAGGAAAAGATTCCATTTCTTTTAGATGCCAGTTACAGAGACACACAGTTACGTGAAGCATTAAAGGAGAGAAATGTGTGACTACTATAAGCAGAAACTAGGTAAATCACTAGAATTTTGGCTAGGTTGCTTTGCAGATGAGGTGTCAGAGAGAGCAATGTTTATGAAGAATGAAGCAATATTTGAAGGATCTAATAGGTCAGCCCATTTTACAGTTCATCAGATACTTTTAAAGCCCTTCAAAACTGATAGAGATCTGAGTTGTTTTTAGCGTGTGCTGACTACTAAAAGGAATTTTGCCTCTTCCTTGGCAAATACTTTATAAATGAGAGCTCAAAAGCTATTGCAGGCCAGGCATGGTGGCTCATGCCTGTAGTCTTAGCACACTGGGAGGCCGAGATGGGAAGATTGCTTGAACCCAGGAATTCGAGACCAGCCTGGGAAACATAATGAGACCACATGACTACAAAATATTTAAAATAAAAATTAGCCACTTGTAGTGACGTGTGCCTGTAGTCCCAACTACCTGGGACAGGTTCTTAGGCAGGGAGGGGTGGATCCCCAGTGAGACTCCATCTTCAAGCCAGGGATGGCCTGAAGCCTGGAACTGGCAGGTAGAGTCCATTACCCAGAGTCAGTACTTCATTGATGCCTTTTGGCCATTTGGATGGTGCTTTTTTCAGGTACAACTGTGGCCGCCCTTAGACCAATTAGCACTCAGTGTTTCCTTTCTGAGTACATAAAAACCCCAGGCTCAGCCAGACTCATATACTCATTGAGACTACCTGCCTGCCAATGGGAGCTACCCACTTTGGTTTCCTCCACATGCATCAGAACAACCTGCCTGTGAATAGGAGCTACTCTCTTTGGATATTTTCTACACTTGTCAAGACGAGCTGTCTGCAGAAAGGAGCTACCCACTTTGGGTCTCCTGAGAACTGTTCTGTCACTCAATAAAACTCTCTGACTCGCTTACCCTCCAGTTGTCCATGTAATCTCATTCTTCCTGGGTGCAGGACAAGAACTTGGGGACCCACTAAACTGAGGAAGTGAAAGGAGCTGTAACATGTTCTTGGTTGACTTGCTGAGCTGTTGGCAGTGACGTGTTCCTAAACTGCAGGAGTGAAGTGGCAACCCTGTTGGGGGCTTCCCCAAGACAGAGCTGCTGTAACACTATAGCCCTCCCCCCTCTCCATCTGTGCTGGGTGGCTTCCCCACACAATGAGAAGCAGTGTTGGTGCCAGTGCAGCCCAGGAGCTGTGGGACAGAGTATGACAGAAGGATTGAAAGAGCTGTAACACAAACAGGCTGACATGCAGCCTCCTGTTCACCACACTAAGGGTGATGAGGAGAGAAGAGCTGTGTCCTCAAGATTCATTAATGTTGCTGCACATTGAAGACTTTCCTTCTTTGTTTTTAAGTCTAAACAGTATTCCATTGTATGTATATACCACATTTTTTTTCCTCCCTTCTTCTATCTATGGACAATGCAGGTTATTTCCACATATTGACTATTATAAATAGTAGTGCAATGAACATGGAAGTGCTAATATCTCTTCCAGATTCTAATTTCAATTCTTGTAGATAAATACTCACAAGTGGAATTGCTGGATCGTATGGTAGCTCTAGTTTTAATTTTAAAAAGAATATCCATACTGCTTTCTGTTACCACCAACATTGTATAAGAGTTCCAATTTCTCTTTATTATTGCCCACGCATGCCTTTCAATTTCTTTTTTTTTTTTAATATTCAACTTTTATTTTAGATACAGGAATACACGTGCAGGTTTGTTACATGGGCATATTGCATAGTGAACATAGTACCCAATATATAGTTTTTCAACCCTTGTCTCCTTTCCTCTCTCTCTCCAAGTAGTCTGCAGTGTCTGTTATTCCCATGTTTATGTCCATGTATGCCCAATGTTTGGCTCCCACTTATAAGTGAGAACATGTGGTATTTGGCCTATGCTCTTCATTAATTTGCTTAGAATTATGGCCTCAAACTCCACCCATGTTCTCCAAAGGATATGATTTAATTCTTTTTTTTATGGCTGTGTAGTATACCATTCTGTGTATGTACCACATTTTCTTTATCCATTAACCATTGATGGGAACCTAGGTTGATTCCATATCTTTGCTATTGTGAATAGTACTGTGATGAACACACAAGTCCAGGTACCTTTTGGCAGAATGATCAATTTTCTTTTGGATGTATACCTATTAACGGCATTGCTGGGTCAAATGGTAGTTCTGTTTTAAGGTTTTTTGAGAAGTCTCCAAATTGCTTTCCATAGTAGCTGAACAAATTTACATTCCCACCAATATTGTATAACTGTTCACTTTTATCGGCAGTCTTGCTAACATCTATTGTTTTTTGACTTAAAAGTAAAAGTGGCCATTCTGACTGGTGTGCGATGGGATCTTGTTGTGGTTTTGATTTGCATTTCTCTGATGATGAGTGATATTGAACATTTTTCAACATGTTTGTTGTCACCTTGTCTGTCTTCTTTTAGAAAGTATCTATTCATGGCCTTTGCCTATTTTTTAATAAGGTTATTTGTTTTCTTACTTGTTGAATTGTTTAAGTTCCTTATAGATTCTGGATATTTGACTGTTGTCAGATGCATAGTGATATGATTTGGTCCTGTGTTCCCACCCACATCTTTCCGTGAATTATAATAAGCGACATGTGTCAAGGGCAAGATCAGGTGGATGTAACCAAATCGTGGGGGCACCTTCCCCTCTGATGTTCCCATGACAGTAAGTTCTCACAGAATCCGATGTTTTATAAGCATCTGGCATTTCCCCTGCATGATGGCACTCATTTTCTCTCCTGCTGCCCTATGAAGAGGCGCCTTCTCTCATGATTGTAAGTTTCTTGAGGCCTCCCCAGCCATGTAGAACTGTGAATCAATTAAGCCTCTTTTCTTTATAAATTACCCAATCTTAGATATTTCTTCAATAGCAGTGTGAGAACGAAGTCATACAGTAAATTGGTACCTCAGAGAGTGGGGTGCTGCTATAAAGATACCCTAAAATGTGGAAACAACTTTGGAACTGGGTAACAAGCAGAAGTTGGAACAGTATAGAGGACTCAGAAGAAGACAAAATGACGTGGGATAGTTGAAACTTCCTAGAGACTTGTTGAATGGTTTTGACCAAAATGCTGATAGTGACATTGACAATGAAGTCCAGGCTGAGGTGTCTCAGGTGGAGGTGAGAAACTTGTTAGGAACTGGAGTAAAGGTCACTCTTTCTATGTTTTAGTAAAGATAACAGTATTCTTTTTGCCCCTGCTTTAGTGCCCTGAGGAACTTTGAAATTGAGAGAGATGATTTAGGGTATCTGGTAGAAGAAAATTCCAAGCAGCAAGACATTCAATATATGACTTGGGTGCTCCTAAAAGCATTCAGTTTTATACATTCACAAAGATGTGGTACGGAATTGGAACTTATGTTTAAAAGGTAAGTTATTTTGGTAACCTTATAATATAGTTTAAAGTTGGGTAGTGTGGTGCCTTCAGCTTTGTTCTGTTGGCTATATTTTTGTCATAGATTATTCTTATTATTGGAGGTATGCTCCTTCAATGCATAGTCTCTTGAGGGTTTTAATTAAGAAGGGATGTTGGACTTTATCAAAGGCTTTATCTGTGACTGTAGAGATGCACATATGGATTTTGCTTTTAATTCTGTTTATGTGTTGAATCACATTTACTGATTTGCATATGTTGGACCATCAGACCAGGAATGAAGTCTGTTTAATTATGGTGAATTAGTTTTTCTATGTGCTGCCAGCTTTGGTATGCTATAATTCGGTGAGAATTTTTTCATCTATGTTCACCAGGAATATTTACCTGAAGTTCTCTTTTTTCATCATGTCTCTACCAGATTTGATAATAGATTGATGCTGGCTGCGTAGAATGAGTTAGGGAGGAGTCTCTCCTCCTCTATTAGTCTCTCCTCCTCTATTTTCTGGAATAGTTTCAGTAAGAATAGTACCAGTTATTTTTTACATGTCTAGTAGAATTTGGCTGTGAATTCACCTGTTACAGAGATTTTGTGGTTGGAAAATTTTTAAATTACTGATGCATTGAAGAACTTAAACATGGCCTATTTAGAGTTTCAATCTCTTCTTTATTCAATCTTGAGAGATGTCTCCAGAAATGTATCCCTTTCTTCTAAATTCTCAAATTTGTGTTCATGGCACTGTTCACATTATCTCCATGTGGCACTTTTGCATGTCTGTGGGATCAGCTGTGATGTCATCTTTGTATTTTTTTTTTGATGGAATATTATATATATACATGTGTGCAGGTCATGCAGGGTTGTTGCATAGGTGCATACATAACCAGGTGGTTTGCTGCCTCTATTTCCCCTTTGACTATATCTGTCATTTCTCCCTATTTTATCCTTCCCCATCTCCCGCTGTCCCTCCTCTAGTCCCACCTAGCTGCCCCCAGTGTGTGATGCTCCTCTCCCTCAGTCCACGTGTTCTCATCTTTGTAATTTCTAAATTGTATTTATTTAGATATTCTCTTTCTTTGTTAATATCTAGCAGTCTATCAACCTTATTAATTTTTTGAAGAAACAACTCTTGGTTTCCTTTCTTTTTTAATGGAATTTGCATCTCAGTTTTAAGTTCTTCTCTAATTTTAGTTATTTCTTTTCTTGTGCTAGCTTTGGGATTGGTTTTATTCTTTTTTTTTCTAGTTATTCTCCCTCTCTCTTGGGAATGTCAGGGGTCATAAATATAGTCTCATTACAAAATTCCATAATTCTTGGTGCTTTTCTTTATTTTTTAAAGTTATTATCTTTTAATTTTGTCTGGCTAGGTTGATTCAAAGAACCAGTCTTAGTAGGCTCATAGCAATTACATGGGGCAGGTGGTTACTGGCAAATTTAGGCAGGGAGGCTATGGAAATACTTGATGTTTCCCTTTTAGAAAAGATTTTCAGATCAAGATAAGCGAGCTGTGCCTTATATAGAGATAGATAGATAGATAGATACATAGATAGATAGATACAGGAATGGTAGACAAATTGACAGAAAAATCAATAGATCAATAGATCAGTAGAAAATGTATTTCCAGTTTAAATAAAAGTTAAAAATTTCAAACATTTGCACATCAGTTTTCAATTTTTTTCTCTCATATCTTAATAAACTCATGTGACCTTAAATCTTTATGACATTATTTGATTTTGACAGTGATTTGAAAGATTCCTAAATTAATTCTTGACTTTTAAGTGAGGAAACAGAAATGTTTTTCTTCATTATACCATAAACTTTGTGTCTGCGAATAATACAAACAAAAGTATTTTCATGCATAGCAGATAACCTGTTCTGCAACATAATATTATTGTTACTACTAAATTTCTGGCTGATTTTTATAATATATACATAGATACATTTTATTTTTATATAACTAAAATAAATTAAGTACACGAGTACTTGAAAAAATTCAATGACAATCAGAATAAAGTTATCTATTTCCATCACAAGAAATCAAAATATTTCCCAATTGATCAATTTTTTTCCTAGTACTATTATTATTTTTTATTTAATTGCACAATGATGCTTAATTCATTTTTTAAAACTCCAGAGGATATAAAAAACCTTGAGAGTCACTGTAATGTTACTGTTCACTACTCTAGTCATACACCTGAGCAGATACAAAGTACATTTGGTCCTCAAACAACACAAATTTGAACTGTCGGTTCCACTTACACAAGGATTTTCTTCAGTAATAGTAAATATGTGTCCTCTTATTGTAAGAATGCATTGTGTAAGACATACAACATACAAAATATGTGTTAATTAACTGTTTATGTTTGAGTGAGACTTCTGGTCAACAGTAGACTATTAGTACTTCAGGCTTGGGAGAGTTGAAAGTTACACATGAATTTTTTTAATGTACAGGAAGTTGCCCCCCCCCCAACTCCAGTGTTGTTCGAACATCAACTGTACTTATTCCTAAGTGTGGATGTACAGGTCTAATCCATCACAGAAAGAATAGTGAAAACAGGAATCTTAAAAGGCAAACTGACATAAATATAGAACCGGGAAGTAGAATTTTTTGGCTTGAATTCAAGAACAGGCTTTACTACCCATGGAAACCTGAGAGAATCATTTAAACATTATGCTGTGTTTTTCTTATCTATAAAATAGGATAATAAAAATGTGTCTTGCCTACATAATGGAAATTAAAGAATCAAATTGTGTGTGTTTATATGTTAAGGTATTTGTTTAATTATGACAATATATGTACTGTACATTTTTTAACTAACTTCAGAAAAAATGAAATTAGTCTTTATAAACTTCTCTTTAATTCTTTGAATGTTAAATCCCCAATGCTACTCATTCTAATTTAATGTCACTTAAAGTCAAATTTATGTATAAATGAATGTATAAATTTAGTAAGCCTATTTAACCCAAATGGAAATGATAAAGAATAGGCAGTAAGATAAGCTAATGACATACAGATTTGGGAGCATACAACCTTTTCTATTCTGCTCTTTAAATGACAGTTTGATAAAAATGTTCAGGAATAATATATTGCATGGAATTTTACACTTGTTTTTTAAACATTTTTCATAAAAACTGCATTTAAGCAATAAATATAAAATATTTTAGCTTTCAGATTTAGTATATATTCTGCATGCCATACTTAACTACTCACTTCCCCACCTCCAACACTAACACTTGGACTTAAATACAGCAATACTCTCCACTTCGAAAAATAAATAATTTAGGTGAGAAAACTAGCTCTGTAATGTGCCATAATTATATTATTTCTGAATGACCTCAAGGCTGCTTTCCACCACTTAATTAAATTCTATACAGTGGCACTAAAATGTACAGAGAGAGCGAACTTACTAGACTGTGAGGTTCTCATTTACTGCCTTTCTTAGGACAGGCTACTCACATCTATTTTTTCAATAATGTAAGAGTCTCAGTGTCATGTGTGAAGGAAAGAAGCAGCTCAGACTTGAGCAAAGCCAACAGTCAGCCTCTGTTTTGCTAAATTTTCAGAAGTGTAATCCTGACTGAAAGTAGTTGCAATCAACAAAATAAAATATTTCTAATTTTAATTGGGCATAACAAGATAGCTAACACTTTCCTATAAAGCATCTAGATGGCCTGAATCCAAGTAAAAGGCTGACATTTCTTTCTCACTTTGAAATATATTTTGTGTCCTAGGTTCTTTTTTCTTCTTTGAACCTATCTTTTCTTTTCCAGCAAACTTTATATTTACAGGAAGAATTACTGCCTCGCCTTCCCTATGAAATTTGGTATTGATGTATAGATATTAATAATCTCAGGATTAACCAAGAAATTTTTAAAGTTAATAATTTTGTAGGCACAAATTCAATATCATAAACGTAAACAACCTTAAAAATTATTTCTCGAAATAGCCTTTTTTGTTTTTTAGCTATTATGAGTAAAGCTTGACCTATTATTTACTCTTAGTTTTGATGATAGTAATCAGCAACACTATGAAATTATCAAACAATGGGAAATGTGACTTTTTTTGGTGTATATGAACAAAGACAAACTTAATGAATATTTAGGTAAACGATGAGCCTTTTTGTTTTATTTTGTTATGGTTATATAAAAAATATACTTAAAATGTCAAATGAATCTTGAGTAAAATTTGAGACTGAATGTTATCCAATAGATGGCACTATACTCTTTGAAATACATTATCTACTGTTACCATTTTCTCTGTCAAATGACAGAATAGGCATCTTTAGTTTTCTGAAACAGAAAGTTGTCTTAAAGAAATCATCAAAAATTGAGCTATTTCTAATAGATTTTGGTATGTTTTAATTAAAAACAATCATGAATTTAATCTATTGAGTTAAAGTCGTTATCATTAACCAACCTTAAAATAGTTTAACAGAAAGGAGCGTAGATTATTTTTATCAAACAAGGTATTTCTGAAAAAGAGATAGGATTGTATATACATACATATGAAACAAAATTTAAGACTGTGTGTACATATGAGACTATAAATATGTGTAAAACAACACTTTTTGGTTTTATTTGTTATTTGAAAACTACAGTAATAAAATAATGTACATTATATGTTTGATATATGTGACTTTTTTTTGAGATAGAGTCTCACTCTGTCACCCAGACTGGAGTGCAATGGTGTGATCTCGGCTCACTGCAACCTCTGTCTCCCAGTTCAAGCAATTCTCCTGCCTCAGCCTCCCGAATAGCTGGGATGACAGGCACTCGCCATACACCTGGCTAATTTTTGTATTTTTGGCAGAGACAGGGTTTCACCATGTTGGCCTGGTTGGTCTCTAACTCCTGATCTCGTTATCTGCCCACCTCTCCCTCCCAAAGGGCTGGGATTACAGGCGTGAGTCACCGTGCCCAACCCAATACATATGATTTTATAATGTTTATTAAATCTGAATCAAACATGGTTATTAATTGAGGTTATTTATATTCACAGAAAAACTGCTTGAATAAAAAGAATATGTTCTTTCTTACTTATTGACTTGAATGAAACTTAAAATGTGAATTGAAATTTTTGAAACTTATTTAGAGATCCATAATTTAAAACTTAGAACAGGTGATAAAAATATTAAGATTATGGTTACATTAGACCAATTTCTATTTCTTGTTGAAAAATAACTGTTTAGTATTTGGAATAATAGATTTTAATTAACGTGTTAAAATAAACCATAGGAAGAATGACTGTTACAGTTTTAATGCATTTTGTTTACTTACCCCTTCCTATCCCAGACTTACACATTCAGCTGTTTTATAATCTTTTTGCCATGTCTTCTGATTTTCCAGATAAGCAGTAGACTAAAATAAAAGTTCCTCATCTAAACGAATGGCAGAGCTCTATCATTGTTAATCAAAATTAAAGTAATTATCGAATCTGATTTTTAGCATTGTATGTTTTTAGCATATGGAAAACTCCAGAGTATTTTAAGTTTTTAAATTTTTTTTGAGACAGTCTTGTTCCGTCACCAGGCGCCAGGCTGGAGTGCAGTGGTGCAACCTCGGCTCACTACAACCTCCGCCTCCCGGGTTCAAGCAATTCTCCTGCCTCAGCCTCCAGAGTAGCTGGGACTACAGGCATGCACCACCATGCCCAGCTAATTTTTTTGCATTTTTTTTTTTTTTTTAGTAGAGACGAGGTTTCACCATGTTGACCAGTATGGTCTCGATCTCTTGACCTCGTGATCCGCCTGCCTCGGCCTCCCAAAGTGCTGGGATTACAGGCGTGAGCCACCGCGTCTGGCCAAGTTTTTAAATTTTTTAATTTGTGTTATTAAGTTGACAGGTAAAAATATAAGTGTGTACCATGTTCAGCATATTGTGTGAACTATATATATACATTGTGGAATAACTAAATCTTGCTCCTTAGCATATGTGTTACCTTACGTAGTCATCATTTTTGTATGAGAATATTTTACATCTATTTTCTTAGCATTTTGCAAGAGTAGAATATATTGTCAACTACAGTTACCATGGTGTACAATAGATTTCTTTAATTTATTCCTTCTATCTAACAGAAATTTTGTGTCCTTTGACCAACATCTCCCAAACCCTGCTTCAACCACACCAGCCAAAACTTAAAAAGTTAAAATAAAATTTAAAAATATTAAAATAGTTACCTGCAGATGATGACAGAGCCTTGCTAAAATTCATCAATAAGTTCCTTCCAAAGGCTCCAAAAAAGTCCCTATCTGCCACTGACACTTGAAACACCAATGGATCACATGGTTCAAGTGGCAGAGCAGTTTGCACAGCAACCTGGAGACTTAACACAAAGCCTTCTCTTTTTCTGGGCCCCACTCAAAACTAGCAGCTTTTTGAGTCACTTGGTAAAGGGGCCAGAGTAACGTAGCTGATGAGGAACAGGTTGCTGCCAAAATTCAAAAAGGCTCACTAGGTAGGAATTGTGCCTCTTTCTTGGTTACAGGAAAAGCCAAATGCTTCACCTTAGAGCAGGTATTCATTAAAAGTAATGACAACAATAGCAATTACTTTTGCCCCAACCTAATAGTTCTATATGACCAACACCATTGGACTCACAGAAATTTTACTGAGGTGGAAGCCTTTAAGTTTTAGTCAGATTTATTTTCCGCTGTCTAGAATAGTTGCTACTTTATGCCCACTAGGTCCAATAAGCATATGTATTTATATAACAGGCCACTGTGAAATCTCATAGAAGGGAAGGGTGATCAAGGTCCAAGCAAACCTAATTATGACATAGGACTGAAGAGTTGATATACCCCAAAGTAAAACAATAAAGATATGTAGCAGACCTTGCCAGTTGAAAACTGATTAAAGCCAATGAAAAATTACAAATACCTAATCAAGGCAAAACTACTAATGGCCAAAACATTTCAGGAATTAAGCCTTGGGTTATCCCACCAGATAAAGAACCATAACTAGCTGCTGTACTTGCAGAACGTAAAGGAAATATGGAATGGGTAGTGGGAGAATGTAGGTATAAAGACCAACTACAACCATCTAAACAATTATAGATAAAAGGACTGTAATTATTATGAGAATTTGTTTCTTATTATGAATATGTTTCTCTCTCACACACACACACACACACACACACACACACACACACAGAGTGGTAAGGCTCCCCTAATAGTCTTCAAAGGAGCTGTAAGTTCTGATGTAGTCAGTCTGCCAAGAGTGGGAGTGGGAAATGCCCATGGTTATGTGGCTTCCTCATCATGAGACAAACAGGTCAGCTTTTGCCAGAGGTCACAAATATGGCATGCAGAGGTAACCTCTGCCTCAGAAACTTAAGAGTCATCTTTTTCAGAACTCGATTCTAATCAGTTTGATCAAAAAATTGACCCTTACCATGAGTATCTAAATGAGTGAAAAGATATTTCCGTCAGTAGCTATAATTAATTTCTTTAGTTTTTACCCTACATTACTATGTTTAGTCACATAGTCTGTAGATTTCCAAGTGGCAGTACAAAAAGCTAGACCATTGGCAACAATTCTAGAGTCTAAAGTAAATAACCCAAATCTATAATGGGAGCAAAACCAATGGACATTGGGTTTTAGTTTAGATGTGCTATCAAGGAGCCAGCCTCTGACATTTAGGTCAGTGAATTGAGGATCCAGTTGACCCAGCAGCTTTTCTTTAGGCAGTGTAGTGAAGGATAAATTTTTCCAGTGAGATTGTTGTCCATTTTTTTCCAGACTGAGTCTTACCCTGTCATCTAGGCTGGAGTGCAATGGCACGATCATGACTCACTGCAGGCTCAAACTCCTGGGCTCAAGTGATCCTCCCATTTCAGCCTCTCAAGTAGCTGGGAATACAAATGTGCACAATCACACCAAGCTAATTGTTTCTTTTTAAAGAAAAATGTTATAGAGATGAGGACTCACTATGCTGTTTAGGGTCGTCTCAAACTCTTGGGCTTAGGTGATCCTTCTGCCCCAGTCTCACAAAGTGTTGGGATTACAGGCATGAGCCACTGTGCCCAGCCAGTCATTTAGTTTTCATTCAAAGTCAATGTGTTGCTGGGGTCACGCAGGCTATGTTTTTGAATATACCATCTACATTCCTAAGCTAGGATATTTGGGTCCATTTTAGTCACTGGGTTTGATCTGACACTTACCAATGAGAATTTCAGGCCAGAGAGCAAAATGCCCTTTATGGGTCAGGTGTTCAGTTTCACCAAGCTAAGAGTTGTTTCCTAAAAGCAGTGCACCTCGTAGCTATGTTAAGGAAGCCATCAATCTAAAACTCCAGAAGGCATCTCTGGGTGGTGGAGGCTGTCTCCCTTTACCAGAGGGTGACATTTGCAAAATTATAAGTTATAAAGACTTGTACTATCTGTAACACTCAAAGTATTGAATAGATTACTGGGCATCCCCATCCCTTTAGATGCTGGAGCCAAAGGGAGGAAATATTTCCCCTAAATATTAAAGGAACTTATCATTGTGAATCCAGTCACATCTCATCTTTTAAACAGCAAGACTGAAAATTTGGTAACCTATCTTGAAGAATGGTAATTGCATTGCCGTTAGGACCTCCAACACTAAAGTTTCTGATGAACCAATCGACAGTACATCATCCATATAGTAAGTGCCTTACACATCAGAAGATAGAGGCACTCATGCCAAATCCTGATCCCCCTAGTGGCAGATGGTAGGGGGAGTCTGTTTCAATAGCAACTCTCTGTTTGTAGCTCTCTTATTGTTGGGATAATCTTCTCTGGCAGATATGGGGTGGAGAAGTTCAAGCATATGACCCATCAATTTCTGGTATACATTCAAATGCAAAAGTAAGGAAAATATTACATTAATTGGCTCAAAGATCCCCATTTTCTGGAGTCAATGATCCATAAGTATTTCCATGTTTCTGCTACATTAGGCTTTTCTGGATAAGAGAACTGGCACTGCGTTAAGGAGGGGTTGAATGGCAAATAATTCTTAGATGTTAAATATAGAAGCCTTGGAGAGATTTAGTGGTATCTCTCCTTGAGATATTTGCTCACCTTTCAAAGGGTAATACAAACATCAGCCTGTAAGGGTTGGCAACTTTAGTAAAAGCTTGGAGCTTCATAAATTTGTGATATTCTCAGTGTGATGTATTCTCCTGCATTCACAGGCACATCTGGTCTTCATTGCTTGCTGCCTGGAGATACAGAGCATGAGAAATAGGGACCAGATGCTCTATGAAAGAAAGGTATATTCACTGATCCAGAGATCTGGGTTTTTTCTGTATATGTACTTTAATACCATCAATCAATCAATCAATCAATCTATCAATCATCTATCTGTCTACCTAATCTATCTAATCTGTCTCTCTACCTATGGCAAGCTATTGATTAGGTTGCAAGTAAAGTGCCTTCTAACATCCTTCACAGTATTGGACCTAACATTTGCCCACAAGTACACATGAATTTCCCTCTTACACTGTGAAACCTGCCAAAATATATCAGCCAAATCCAGCCACTTCCAGACCTTGTTGATTCAGAACTACGAGGAACACAAAGTAACCAGGTGGCAGTCTTAGCAAGATGACCAGATCTAAGCAGAATGATTACCTGAATGTTTGTGTTCAATGGAATCATAAAAGTTTTAGTCTCTCCCTTCCTTGACATTCCACAGTATATTGAACATTTTTCTTTTTCCTTAAAGCAGCAGAGATCAGGTAGAGGGGAAAGGAAGAATAAGAGTGTTCAGAGAAAGAGAGCTAAATACATGAAATATATGTATATTTAACTTGTCTGTGATCATTCTTTTACAAATATGAAGAAAGTATAAAATGTTTTCAATGAAGTACTACTTTTAGTATGGCATTCTATGTTGATTTACAGGAATTACTTTAAAATAATAAAAAAATCATTACATACCACAGAGTAGTTAACAGTGGTAAAATAAATTATAGAAATTTATTATTTAAATAAAGAAAGGTTAATAAAATATAGTTTTGAGGTAAAAAAAGCACATTAAATAATCATACAGCTACAGCAGATGTTGGTAAATGATGGCCTGTCAGACAAATTTTGCCCATGGCTTGTTCCTGCACATCGCTTGATCTAAGAAGATAAATACTATAAATATTGTACTGTGCACCTAAAATTTTCTTAAGAGGGTAGCTCTTATGTGAAGTGTTCTTACCACAATAACATAAAAATTAAAAAGAGTGATTTATTTTATTAAATAAAGTAGAAAGGGGGAGAAAGGGAAGAAGAATAAAGAAAAGGAAATGCTGCTACCATTGAAACCATATATAGCCAACAAAAATCAAACAATTACTTCCAGACTCTATAGAAAATATTGGCCAAGCATTGATGTACTGCATGATAATATTTTGTAAGACATAAACACACAAATTCTATATATACTTAACATAGGTAATTCATTTTTTAAATTTCAGTAAATGCTTTACATAAATCCAACCATAGCTTTCTTCCTAATAATATGAAAACTAAAAACTTTTTATGATTTTTTTGTTCTCTTTTTCTTGTAAATTTATTTACGTTCTTTATAAATGCTGGATAATAGATCTTTGCAGGATGCATAGTTTGCAAAAATTTTCTCCCATTCTGTAGGTTGTTTGTTTACTCTGTTGATAGTTTCTTTTGTTGTGCAAAAAAGCTCTTTAGTTTAATTAGACACCATTTGTAAATTTTTGCTTTTGTTGCAATTGCTTTTGGCACCTTCATCATGAAATCTTGTGTGTGTGTGTGTGTGTGTGTGTAAAACAGTGCCTATGTCCTGAATGGTATTGCCTGGAGCCATCACACTACCCAACTTCAAACTATACTACAGGGCTACAGTAACCAAAACAGCATTGTATTAGTATAAAAACAAAAAAAAATAGACCATTGAAACAGCGTAGAGAACCCAGAAATAAAACTGCACATCTACAACTCTCTGATCTTCAACAAACCTGACAAAAACTAGCAATGGGGGAAACAATTCCTCTCTATTCAACAAATCTTGCTGGCATAACTGGCTAGCTATATGCAGAAGGTTGAAACTGGACCCTTCCCTTATACCAAATACAAAAGTTAACTCAAGATGGACAAAAGACTTTAATATAAAAGCCAAAACTATAAACATACTGGAAGATAACATCATCTTTAATCAACATATTTCACATAATCAATTTATAAATGGAGAATAGGGAAATGCCTGCAGCTTAGGTAAAAATATGTGTGTATGTGTGTGTGTAAAATAGTACCGTATACAAAGAATATATATAATATACATAAATATGTACATATATAACTAGTAATTAAATCCATAAAAACCTCTCATTTATTTCAACTATAAATCCATTTTTCCTATAGCCATGTGACTCATGAAAATTTGACCTAACTGCCATATTTTTCAAAAGAAATTGGTTCAGAAGGGGGACTCATTGCACATTTCTGGACAATGATGTGTAAATGTAAGTTTGTTGAGGCACCATTTGAATATAAATACATATACTGACTGTTTTTATATTCCTTTGAATAGCTTTCTGTCAGTACTTGAAAACTGTAACTTCAGCGACTATTTAAGGATAGACTAAATAAAAGCAAAGATATGAGTGATGAGATAGAAAAAAAATCCAGATCCATGCTGACATACTATTATTTCTATTGAAATAATCATGCGGTTTTTATCATTTGTTCTGTTTATGTGATGGATTACATTTATTGATTTGCCTATGTTGAACCAGTCTTGCATCCCAGGGATGAAGCTGACTTGATCATGATCAGTTAGCTTTTTGTTGTGCTGCTGGATTCAGTTTTGTGTTATTTTATTGAGAATTTTCGTTCGCCAGTATTTTATGGAAGATTTTGGTTTGGATTTTCACATCACCATCGATCCCACAGAAATACAAACTACCATCACAGAATACTACACAAATAAACCAGAAAATCTAGAAGACAGAAGACATTTTCTGGCCAACTAACAAATGAAAAAAAGCTTGTCATCACTGGTTATTAGAGAAATGTAAATCAAAACCACAGTGATATACTATCTCATAGCAGTTAGAATGGCAATCATTAAAAGATCAGGAAACAGCAGATTCTGGAGAGGATTTGGAGAAATAGGAATACTTTTACACTGTTGATGGGAGTGTATATTAGTTCAACCACTGTGGAAGACAGTGTGGTGATTCCTCAAGGATTTAGAACCAGAAATACCATCTGACTCAGCAATTCCATTACTGGGTACATACCCAAAGGATTATGAATCATTCTACTATAAAGATACATGCACACATATGTTTATTGCAGCACTACGTACAATAGCAAAGTCATGGAACCAACCCAAACACTCATCAATGATAGACTAGATAAAGAAAATGTGGCACATCTACATGGAATACTATACAACCATAAAAAAGAATGAGTTTATGTCCTTTTCAGGGACATGGGTTTAGCTGGAAACCATCATTCTCAGCAAAGTAACACAAGAACAGAAAACCAAACACTGCATGTTCTCACTCACAAGTGGGAGTTGAACACTGAGAACACATGGACACAGGGAGGGGAGCATCACACATTCTATCTAATCTCTCCTCCATAGATAATCTAGCTTTTCTTGTTTATTTGCTCTTCATACCATTTACATTGCTTCATTTAGCTACCTAGATGTTTATAATTATAACCTCCTTAATTTGGGGGACAAAAGTATTTGATACCTTGTAAATTATTGTAATCCATAGTTGGTGTTTTTTAAGGATAAGTATCCCTAATATTTGATGTAGAGTGTTTTGTCAGTTGTTTCCCCAGAAGTAATCTTTTTTCCCTTTTTTCTTTTTAATATGGGTTGAAAAGGAACATGAGACGCTCTCCTATCCATGTTCCTTAGTTACTCCTGTGTAATTTACTTTGTCTCTCCTTTAATGATGGGAACTCCAGTATTTATTTTCACATTATCTTTCTACCATTTAGATGATTTTCTATTTGCCATAAATTATATTTTCACTACTTTAAGCAGCAAACTCTGAGATTTGGGACTTTATACTTCACATATTTTTGGAACTGGGCATCAGGAACAATGAATAGAGAAATAGGGTGAGAGATGTTGAGTTCCTTGGGCAGGGGAAGGTGGCAGAAGGATATCTGAGGTGCAGTAGTCTAGTGGACACAGAAAGAAATCTGGAGAATATAAATATCACTGGACATTTTCAGGTTCCCTTCCACTGTGGACAAGGCCTACTTCAAAACAAGAAAGCTAACATCTCTCTTTCTTGATATTGCTTGCCAGTTGAGAATTTGGAAATCATGTATTTAAAATTATAATGGAAAAGATGATGGAAGAAGAACTTATATGTGTGTTAGTAACTTCATGTGTTAGTAATAATAATGGAAGCAGCAATTAGAAGGAATGCAATTGGAGTACACTGCTGAACAGCATCAAATAGGCACTCCCCAGGCATTCCATTTTGAACTTGCTTTCATCAGAATGGTTTAACCAGTGTCTTTCCTAGAATATCCCATGTATATCTCATACTTGAACTCGTAGCTGATGCTGACCCAACCTGTGCATTCACCTGGGAATTCGCTAACATAAAGTAGGCTACTTCTATGTAAACAAAATGCAAAGATTTGTATTTTTAATGTGAGAGCATGAAAAGAAAGATGACATTTCTGAAAACTACTAATGTAAAATGTAAAGCTCTATGAACTTTGTATTTGTATAAAAGATTTTCCATCGTCCATATAATATACTTACTATATATGTCATAATTGAAAGCAGCTCAATGTTATGTAACTACTACTGAATATGTCACATTAATTTTTAGGAGCATTTAATTAACATAAATTTACACATATCAAAATTAGAATCAATAATAAAACATATTTATGTTTTATTTTATAATTACTAATATATATTTTCATAAACCTCACACTTAAGGGCTGATTCTGATAATTATGTGTGAACATTAATTTCAGCATAACAATTTTTCTTCAGATCACCTAGTGCATTGGAATAACTATTTTCCACATTGTACATTGTTTTAGTTCATGCTATAAAAGAGAGGACATGATGTTCTTCTCCTCATAATTAATGATTGAGAATACTTTAAAAAACTTTAATTTTGTGAATAGAAAGCCAAAATACAAAAATTGTTATTTTAAAGATAATATCTAAAATTTTAACTGATTCTTGATTTTCCAGTGTTTAGTGAAAATTTAAATTCTGATACGCAGTGTATATTCTTCAAAGGAGGTGATAAAGTATTTCACTGAAAACCAAATAGACCATTATTTTAGCTGTCTGAAATGCTCCTTGTCTCTGTTCACAAAGCAAGCCATATAATCAACTTCAGAACTCAATAATATTGTTCAAGTGAATAGGAATATAGGAACCAGGACTAAAGGAAGCTAAAAGAATATAATATAGTGCACTTCACCTTTGCAATTGGACTGGTAATTATTATTTCTCAAAATGCCATAGTTCAGGAATTCAAAATTAAAATTTAATTTTAGAAATACTAATTAAAACAAATTGAATGGTTGTATTATCAAGAATTGCCAAAAATACATTTGCAGGATGTTTGTAGTATATTATCTTGGGACTAGTAATATTTTTCTTTTTATTAGAAAAGGACACATTCATATGCCTCCTTTGTATAAAAAAGTTAGAATAACTTTTCTCCATACCAAGTTGAATTTATGATAGCTTAGAATGATATTAATATATAATTTAAAATATTTTATGTTACTATATTTTAAACATTCCCAGTATCTATTTTTGAAACATTCATAAAATAGCACTAAAGACCAATATATATTACAGAGATATTTATATGACTTATAGGAAATCATATTTGGTCTGTCATAATGTAATGTTGATTAACCTGTACTATCTATTCCAGAATAATGCACAGATTTTTATTGCTAAAAAATTTAATGACTTTAAATTCTATGCACACACACACATTTTAGTTAAGGTAAATTTACATACAGTGAAATGAAATGAATAAATCTCAAGTGTATTATTTAATTAGTTTTAAGAAATTCGTAGACCTGGGAAATGTATGCAGCTATCAAGAAATAGAAAATTTTCATCATCCCAGAAGCTTCCCTCTGGTTATCCCAGTCAAAATTCTTCTCAGAAGTAACTAATACTCTCCTTTCTTTTAACATTGATTAGCTTTACTTGTTTTATGAATTTATATAATTTAGTTTCTACTTTTCTTTGTTTCACTTTTTTCTTTAAGCATAATGTTTTCTGAATTTATCTAAGTAGTTCAAAGTGTTACCTGTAACCTCAATAAAATATTTATTGTAAAATTTAAAATTAAACCTTAAAAAAGTAATTGACATAGTAAAATTTTAAATTGGAAAACAGTAACTAAAGGCTTTCAATAATCAGTAAAACAAACATTCCAGTGTATTAAAACCTAGTTTTGAATAAAAGAGGTAAAAATATATACTAAGTAGGGGAAAAAGTATAATAGTTATAATACACATGAGTATGAAATAGTATTGCAGAGTTAAAGATATATGTCAGTCATGAAAATAGATGTGAATAGCTAAACTCACTTAATAAAAGAAAAAATATTTTGTCATGGCTCACAAAGTTGGACACAGCCAAATGTTGTATACCAGACATAAATCTAAAATAATGTGATTTAGAGGAAATGGGCAAGAGCATACCAAACAAATAAAATAATTTTTAAAAACAGTTGTAATAGTCTTGACATCAGATATGTAGAAATCAACCCAGAAACATTAAACATGACAAAAAAAATCACTTTTCAATGCAAAAAGTGAAAATTTACAACAAAAACATTATATTTACAGTAGCTATTCACAAAAAAACCCTCAAAAATAAAACTCCATAGACCATCTAGCACTACAATTGTTATGAACAACTATGGGTACTACGCAGACACAGACAGAAACACAATAATTACTGAAAATTTAATACACAATTCTATGTAAAAGATTTAGTAACTGGGCACAAAATGTTTTTACCAGATAAGGCATAAATAGCACAATAAAAATGTAGATTGTATGGAGATTACATATGTGTGTGCATGTATGCATGTGTCTATTTATGGTCTGATAAGAGAACACACTTTGTTCTAAAGTGTACATGAGACATTCACACAAATTAGTCATAGATTAGTTAACAATGAAAACATCATTAAATTCCATAAATTGGAACTGTTAAAAATATACTGTATAATTATGTCATAGAACTAGAAATAGTTAATAATAGAAATAGAAATGTGGCATGTTTACCTAGAGACTAAAACTCATTTCATAAAACAAGTTTTGAGTAAAAGGGGAGATACAAATTGAAAAAGTAGACTGAAACAAACCTTTGGGAATCTGATAATATCTAACAGCCTACATATTGACTTACTCCTGATTCAGCTGTTCCACTTCTAGGAAGATACACCTTCAATAGTATGAAAATCCAAATGCAACACAGTATATACTGAAGCATCATATGCAGTTGTAAAATATTGGAAATAATCTAAATGTCCTAGAAGAAAGTGATTGAATAAACAGTAATACCGGACCTCCACACCATGGAATATTTAATACTGTGCAGGTGTAGAAAATGAGACTGATGTAGAGTTTCAGGATATATCATTAAGTGACAAAAACAAAGTGTGAAAATGTATCTGTAGCATTCTTTCCTTCATGTAAGACTAAAGAGGGATTAAGAAAATACATATGTATTTGTATTTTTTGCAACAGGAAACACAAGAAGGACAGTTCAGAAACTAATTAATGTGGTTTAATATAGGGATGAATGGTAATAGGGCAGAAAATGAATATATGAAAATGACGTAGAATGAATAAGAAGTGTGGGAAGTTAATACTTCTTTGAATATAGCTATTTGTATATGTTGATCTTTTAGAATACAGTTGATGTTTCACATTCTAAAAAAAAACCTAACTAAAGCCAAAAAAGATTCTAGGGACAAGCAGAACAGAAAAGGTGAAAGGAATTCAAGTCTATTACAAATGTGTAACATAATCACACTGAAAGGGTGAAACGAAAATAATTAGCTCACGTAACTTTAGAACACAGTTATTAGATTTTAAACTCTAAGGCCAAATACATATGACCCATACCTAAATACTGTTCTTTAATTAGTTTTTTCCTTTGTAAGCCTGTGGGTTAGCAGTTGTTGAACTGCTTTATGTATATTTTAATGTTGAGAAAATAGATAATATATTGTAGAGAATGAAAGCCAAATTCTTCATTGTCTGAGAAGAGACAGGAGGGGTTAGAACAAATCCTGTGATGTTAAATTTATACTGGAGATATCAGCATGAATGCAGGTTATATATATTTAGATAGATGTGTGATTATATACACATAAGCTCACTTGTGTATTTTCTATGTCTGCAGAACGGGCCCAGAAATAATGGGACCTAAGTATCAGTGAGCACTTGGACAGTAAAATGTTGGTTTCTAAATAATCATTTTCTAATAAAAATAAGTACTGATATCTTTGGAGAAATGGCTTATTTATTTCTTGGCCAAAAATGATGAGAAGAAGTATATGTTTGTGGTCTCAAATTATTTCCCTGCAAGATGCTGATAGTCATAGAGGAACAAATAGTAACATGACAGTGGAGAAAATCTGTCAGACATGACATTAACCAAGAGATCAAAGTTATCATCATCAATGAAACATATCAGCATTATGTCCCTCCTGGCATACCGAGAAGAGAACAACATCTCCTTTGTTGTATACTTGCAAAAAGTGCATTTCTTAAACTTTGTCATAAGAGTTGACCAGACAAATTCAAACTGAGGGACAACGTGCAAAATTCATGGTCACTCTAAGTTTTGATAGAGAAAGTCTAAATAAATAAGCATATCCTAGATAACAAAGTTAGCAAAGATGACAAGTAAAAACAATGTACAATAATAGTTATTGATGAAATACTTAATATTTGAATGGTTAGTAGTAATGCACTGATATTGATTTCCTAATTTTGATAATTATGTGGTGGTTATATAAAATGTTCACAATTAGAAAAGTTCCAACAAAGATATACACAAATTGTTTGTAGTGTTTTGGCAAACTTTTTGAAAGCCTAAAATTATTTCCAAGTGAAAGCTAAAATTTTTTTAAAATAAAAAGTAATGTCTGGCTTCAGTAATGTGACGTTTGGCTTTCATGTCTATGAACATGGAAAGTGTCACCACTTAATGGTAACTGTTCTCAAGTTCTTTGTTTACAGAATTATTGGAATGATGCTTAAAATGGCCCCTGTTGGTTTATTCGTGCTTGGCTATTTTAATTACTTAAGTGTTCAGGAGATACTAATTGAAAGGTTACTATATTTCTATTCCACCTCTCTGCTTGAATGGCATATGGATACTTCAAATTTAAGATACCTCCAGGCTGGCTCATGATTCACCTCAAAAACCAAGCCTACTCCTCTCCAAGTATTAAACATCACAGTAAATAACAACTATACTCTGCCTAATGATCAGATCTAAAAAATCTCAAAATCATCTTTGATTGCTTGTTTCCTCTCACAATATATGTCTGCTAAATCTGGGGATTTTATTTCCAAAACACATCTAGAATTCAAAGATTCATTTTGACTTTCACCATTATCACTTTACTGTAAGTGACCCCATCTCTGTTCTAGACTACTTTTATAGTTTTTAAAGTTTCTTGCTTTACGTTTTCCAGCTGTCTCTCTTCCTCCCTACTCACCCTCACGTCCGCCACCACTCCCACTTCCCCCGAGACACTTTGCCCTTTACTTGTCAGAAAGAGTGAACCTTTGAAAGTGTGGTCTCATCATTTCACAAATTTGTTTAAAGCCCTCCCATGGCTTTTCATCTTAGAATAAAAATGTAAACAACTTAGTGTATTGTATCCTGCAGAGTTCTGTATGTTCTTGACCCAATTTACATCTGGTAATCTCCAAAGCATTCTTTGGTCATGCACACCACATCAGCCCCTTTACTCTTGCTTGAAAATCTGTTAGTCTTTTTCTTACTGTTTCCTCTCTTTTTTGTCTTTTAAAATTGTGATTGTTTTAGATCTCTGCTCAAGTATCTCAAACAATCATCCCTGATTAGCCAGCTTATCTATTTTTTCCATGTGACTCTGTCCATTTATGGGACTTATTTTCTTTAGGATGTTTATCACCTCTCATTGGCTGTCTCCCCCTCACTGGAATGGGAACTGCTATGGTTAGAATATGGTTTGTCCACACCTAATGTCATGTTGAAGTTTAATTGCCAGTACAGCAGTATTAGGAGGTGGGCCAAATAGGAAGTGTTTAGGTCATGGGGCCGATCTCTCCTGAATGACCTGGTGTCCATCTCCATGCTAGTAAGTTCTCAGTCTCACGTGACTGGATGAGTTCTTCCAAGAGTGGATTAGTTCCCATGACAGCGGGTTATTATAAAGAGTGGTTCCTCCTTATGCTTGGTCCGCCTTCTCACATGGAATATTCCCGTTTGACTTTCTACCATGTTTTGATCCAACACAAATGTCTTTACGAGAAGCTGAGTAGATGCCAATGCCCTGCCCTTTAAACCTTTAGGCCAACAAAATCATAAGCTAACTAAACCTCTCTTCTTTGTAAATTACTCAGTCTCATTCTGATATAGCGACACAAATTTTACTAAGACAAGGACACAGTGGGAGCAGAGTATTCAATCTTCTCACTGCTGTATCTCCAAGGCAGAGAAGATATCCTAATGTGGAGTAAGCAACAAGTAAATATTTGTTGAATAAATATTTAACTAAAGTAATGTTAAAACTTAGGATATCAGTGTAAGATCATCTTCAGCATTGATGCAGAACTGATGTATACCTTGGGACAGACTGGAGTTTTTTAGAAAAATATTAACTAAGAAAAAAATCAGAGACAGGAATCCACTCTTTAAATACAATAATTCACAATTTCTTGGCAAATCTGACTTCAAGCCTATCAAATTCGAAATATTAGTTTCCTATATCATTTCAAACTTAATGTTCTTGCTTATATTTTTAAACATAAATGATTAATAAGTCTTGCAGATACAGATGTTTTGAGGTTTAAACAGTTTATTAAACAAACAAAAAGTTCTCTTAAAAATACATTATGAAGTTAAAATAGTTCCCCAAAAAGATGCAAATGAAAACATGTCTCTAAATTTGTTTCTAATGTAATTGTGTGACCACAAGATAACTTTATTTTTATACTGCTAAAACTCTCAGCCAAATGAAAAAAGGATCACCACATAATAAATGTGCTTATCTATTGTTTTGTTAATCTTAACAACACATCAACTTTTGACTACTTAAGTATAAGCAAGACTTTCTAATTGCCTACATAATTAAGGAAAAATGTAAGACTTTCTCACTCAATATTAAAGTTATTTTTAATTCAGATTGGTTCACTACAATATTAAAATCAACAATACTTTGTACTTTTTTTAAAAATTATGTTATTGGTTTATGATATATATTTCATCCAAATTTCTTATTAGAATCAACTTTAGACTTTTACTATACTTAAAATATCTCTTCTCTTTTAAGGGCAACAGAGAAAATAAATTTTGTTTTCTTTTTAAATATACTTTCAAAATCATTATAAGGTAATAAACCCAATAATGAAATTTAGTAGATTTAATGTGTGGTTGCTCAAATTTTTACTTATGTGAGATGCCTTGCATCGTGTATTTTGGATCTCTAAAATTAATGTGTGTATAATTTTATCAGCACTAGTAATTTATTATCTGGTTATAAATAGGTATTAATTTAACATTCCCTTGATTTCATAGTAAAAGAAAATTCAGGATCCATTTTCATAAGTAAGCATAAAAAGGATTTTTGAAATGAAAGAAATTTATGAATAGCAATCTATTTAAGAAAAATACTTAAAAAAACAGTGACTAACAAAACATTTATCAAAGAAGATAGAATGCTGGCATAGCAAAAACATAGCAACAAAAGGCAAGTATTCTTTGGGTCAGTGCCAGTAACTTAGTTAATTTACAGATTTCTTAGATGACATAGGTAAGTTCCAAAGAGGTTAACATTCTTAGCCTTATGTGTAGCTAGTATATTTTCTTATAAAATTAGATGCTTTGTCATATTCCTCTAATAATGAATACACATATATTTTTAGATTGGTATAACCAGATTCAAAGAACAGAAACGACTATGTCAGATTTCTATTGTTCTTTGCAATATGGTGTTGACATGTTAATGATTCCTATCAGGTGCCAGATGTATTTTTTCTCTAATACTTCTGTTCTTCACATGTTCTCAAGCAGGTGTTACTAGGATAAACTTTCACTTGCCCCCTAGATCCTCTGATTATGTTGTCATCACTTCCATTTCAAAATCACACTTTCTCTCTTCACTCTGCTTACATTTCATTAAAGTCCTTTAAGTTCCAAATAGTCTGTAATACTGTAGTTTGGTGGTTGAAGTGTGTTGGAGTGCAATAACAATCTCTGAAAAAAAAATCTATATTGTATCTTAATTCTAAAAATGTTTTTAATCTGTCTTATCACATATTTTCACAATAATTTTCTTTTTTCGTAGAATTCTTAAAGTGAGGAAAGGTCGATTATATAATACACATATTGTGAAAATTAAAACAGACAATGCAGAAAATGATTTCTCAAGGAGAATCAGTTTATGTGTTTTTTTGACTTTTTAATGTTAATATGTGACTCTTGAGGATTCTTTATTCAGACACTTTGCTTGGACTTTGCCACACTGCTATGATAAACACTTCTAGAAGGATTCACAATCTATTTTTGCATAATATCATAAGCATCCTTTCCCTATCCCCGACTGGAGACTGATATCCTGCAATTGCCTCCTGTCTGGATTTTTCAGGGAAAATTTCCTCCTGTTTCCAAGGAAGTTTTCAATCTTCCCCTTTGTGGGCTTCTGTAAGCCTATGTATGAAGCCCTTTTCAAGATGTCCAAAGTTTGACTGCTGGGAAAACCATCTCTGACTAACAGTTAGAGCTAGATGCTGAGAGAAACAGTAAGGAAGTTAAGGTTTATGAAGAGAAAATGAAAGGGAGGTATGAAGATTGAGGGAAAAAGTAGTCAGACTTCTTTCTTATTCAAATATTTCAAGGCTGAATTCAGATATTATTTTTTTCTGTTTCTCTCACTCACAGTTAATTTTTCTTTCCTTTATGATTCCATAGCAATTTCTTCATTTCTTTTCTGTAGAATGTATAATTTCTCCTGAGTTGCTCCTTTTTTGTGGGTATGTCATTTCCCTCACTCAGTTATAACTGTTCAATGGTATGAATATATTTCTACATTGTGTAATCCCAAATAATCTGGCAGCCTGTTTTTTCATTGATTTGAATGTATCTTCTGACTAGAGGACATCAATGCATATATTTTCTGCATCTGTCTCCCAACATACTATAAAAATTGTGGCCATTAAATAAAACAAGTTAAGGAAAAAAGCTTGTCATCATTGTCTCATAAAACAATATCCAATTCAGGGAACAAGAGGAAGGACAAAATATAAGGTAGCATAATAAAAATACAAAACAAAAAAGGAAAAAAATAAATAACAATGAGAAATTAAGTAACAGTGGGGAAGATATTATGTCACGGAAGTTTACCGTGTGTGTGTGTGTGTGTGTGTGTGTGTGTGTGTGTGTGTGTGTGTGTGTTTCTGTGTTTGTGTACCAAAAATTGTAGCTCTAGCCCATTTTTCCTATCTTAACAGACCTTTGACCACTAAAGAATAAAGAAATGTGGGCTTGAGGATAAGAGTTGGGCATGAAAACTAATGCACAATGACATTAGTTAGCAAAAACAAGAACATAAATTCTCTTCTTACATATTCTCCGAAACTTGGACTGATGGATAAAGATAAAATAAAAAAATTTTGAACCATGTGCACGACGTAGGTAATGTTTACCTTAATGGAAGCACACAAACCAAAATATTTTTTCGATCATTGTTATATAAGCTTTCAAACAAAATATTTTGAGCTTGTGATTCTGTTGGACAATCAGTTAGTATAACCATGAGCACACACTTAATTTGATATTTGGAGCAGCTAAATATAGGTAGCCTTCCCAAATTCAACAATTCATTAGAAAGCTTAAGAGGAAAATGTAAACGTATTAAGGCTCAAATAAAGTAAATAAACTAACTGAATATTCTTGACTTGTTAGTGGTTTGAAGGATATGTTAAGGTCACAGTACACAAATTGTCTTTTCCTATAGTTGTTACAATAGTGCAAGTCAGATAAAAAATTCACAAAATTTGCTAATGGACAATCAAAGAATCACTAAAAAATAAAATTTTTTTCCCTAAGCTATTGGGGTACAGGTGGTATTTGATTACATGAGCAAGTTCTTTAGTGGTGATTTGTGAGATTTTGGTGCACCTATCACCCAGACAGTATACACTGACCCATATTTGTAGTCTTATCTCTTGACCCTCTCCCACTCTTCTCCCAAGTCTCCAGAGTCAGTTGTATCATTTTTACACTTTTGCGTTCTCATGGCTTAGCTCCCACGTATCAGTGAGAAAATAAGATGTTTAGTTTTCCATTCCTGAGCTACTTCACTTAGAATAATGGTCTCCAATCTCATCCAGGTCACTGCAAATGCTGTTAATTTATTCCTTTTTATGGCTGAGTAGTATTCCATCATATATATATATGTGTGTGTGTGTGTGTGTGTGTGTGTGTGTGTAAACAGTTTCTTTATCTACTGCATGACTGATGGACATTTAGTTGGTTCCACAGTTTTGCAATTGTGAATTGTGCTGCTATGAACATGCATGTGCAAGTATCTTTTTGTATAATGACTTATTTTCCTCTAGGTAGATACCCAGTAGTGGGATTGCTGGATCAAATGGTAGTTTGACTTTTAGTTCTTTAAGGAATCTCCACACTGTTTTCCATAGTGACTGTACTGTTACAGAAGGGGCCAGGGAAGTGCTAAGAAGGGAAGGGCGGATCCCTGGTCAGGGCTCCACCCCTGGACCCGTGCCCATAGACCTAGGTGGTGACAGGCACTCCTGCCTTCCCACCAAAATGTTGCATTTCCCAAGACCACCTCAGCCTTCCATGCCCTCATCCTGTGCCTATAAGTACCCCCCCACCCCCGCGCTAGCAGGCAGGCACACAAGAGGCTGGACATCAAGAGGAGCAGATCTGCAGAAGACACAAACAGCTGGATGTTGAGAGGTTGTTGAGGGGGAGCACGCCGGGAAAAGAGCACACCAACAGACACCTTCAGGTACACAGGCCATCACTGGCAGAAGGAGGCAGAGTGTGGCTGGGGCAGACAGAGGAGAGCACAGGCTGCTGAGTGATGACTCCAGGGCAAAGCCATCTCCCTTTTGGCTCTCCCATCTGCTGAGTGCTAACTCCACTTAATAAGACCTTACACTCATTTTCCAAGCCCATATGTGATCTGATTCTTCTGGTATACCAAGGCAAGAACCCGGATACAGAAATCCTTCTGCCCTCCCTACAAGGTAGAGCATGTAATTAAGCAGGTAAACACAAGCCACCTATAGCTGGCAAAACTAAAGAGCACCCTTTAACACATGCCAAATGGGCTTTAGGAGCTGTAAACACCCACCCCAGACACTGCCATGGGGTCAGCGCCTCACAGCCTGCCCATCTGTATGCTCTACTAGAATTTTGATCAGCAGGGCACTGAAGAAGTGATTCATTTTCCCTGTTGCACGCCCTGCAAGGGGAACAAATTAACTTTCTCATCTCAGTACTAGTTTACGTTCCCACCAGCAGTGTAGAAGTATTTCTTGCTCACCGCATGCACATCAATATCTACTGTTTTTTTGATTTTTTGATTACAGTCATTCTTGCAGGAGTAAGGAGGTATCACATTGTGGTTCTGATTTGCATTTCCTTGATCACTAGTGATGTTGAGATTTTTTTCATATGTTCGTTGGCCATTTGTGTATCTTCTTTTGAGAATTCTCTGTTCATGTCCCTAGCCCACTTTTTGATGGGATTTTTTTTCTTATTGATTTGTTTGAGTTCGTTGTCGATTCTGGATATTAGTCCTTTGTCAGATGTATAGATTGTGAAGATTTTCTCCCACTCTCTGGGTTGTCTGTTTACTCTGCTGACTGTTCCTTTTATTTATCTGTCACTCTACGGCTGCCCTCTCTGTCCCAATGCTTTGAGGTAGGACAGCAGTCACTTTTAATCTG
Organism: Ateles fusciceps; assembly: GCA_036589455.1. Taxonomy (NCBI): domain Eukaryota; kingdom Metazoa; phylum Chordata; class Mammalia; order Primates; family Atelidae; genus Ateles; species Ateles fusciceps. The sequence continues at coordinate 1,449,056 of JAZHEH010003244.1, forward strand.
TCTAGCTAAATCATATTCTACTTGAATAAAATATATAATGTAAAGAGCTGTCAGAGTCTTGAAAATGAAGAAGTTAGATCAAGTTTGATATCTCATGAATAAAATATATAATCATAGAAATAAATTAACAGTATTTAAAGCAATAATAATTATCTCTTCATGTTTTGATAAAGTTTATTAGTAGGTCACAAAGATATTTTTTCCTTTAGGATAGGGAAAACCAGCCAAATAGCAGCTTATTTTTCCAAATTATATTGGCTTATAGCTTTTATATAATTAATTATGACAGTGGGATCCTATGTCAAACTGAATTGCCTATATTCCTGAGCATCAATTATTATTCAGAAATGTGATTCTTAAAACATGATTCAGATACCATTATATGGTTATACTTCATTAAGAATTCTCTTGTGTTATATAAGACAGCTTTTAGTTATTTTGTCATAATCTTGAAATTAAAATTCTATAATATACAATATTGTATAATATACTATATATTTTATATAAACCTCAAAATTTGAATATGCTCTGAGCACTAAAATTAATAATTTTAAGGAACAAAGTTGTGCAAAACTGCATATGTTACCAAATTGACTACTGAAAGTTGTATCAGTTTATATGCCACCTGGAGGTGGGTAAGAATGATATTGTACCATGTCCATTTAGTTCAACCCAGGCAATTTATCTGAATGATTAAGATGGGTGCCAATCAGTTTGCCAATCTGTATGCACCCAGCCCTATACCTAGGAACTAGTAAAATCCCAGTAAACGCTTCTAACTGAATGAGTGAAAGAATAACTTTCTGTTTAGATCGCTGCACATTTGATCACTGAAAAACACCTTTCTTTTATTCATTTCTTTACTATTGTGTGCTTAAAAATTTTACCTCCAGATTTTTGTCATTTATTTTTAAAATTTTATCATCCTCTTCTTTACACTTTTTGGTCTATATTTTCAATAAGATATCCATCTTTTATTTAATGATTGTTAAAACATACTTTGTATTAAGCATTTAATTATGTTTTATTGCTGCATCAGAACACATCACAAATTTAGAAGATTCAAAAAATGCATATTCATATCTTGCAGTTCTAGAAGGTAAAGATGAAAATCAAGTTGTCAGCCACGCAAAGCTCTTCTCTAGAGGCTTTTGAGGATAATCCCCTTAAGAGATGAGTCAGTTCCTGATCAAATATTTGTGGTCATACGACTGGAGGCCTCAGTTCCTTGCTACCTATTTACCTGTAGGTTATGCTCAGCTTCCAGAAGTTGCTCAGATTTCTTGTCATGGGTGTCCTCCATTTTAAGCCAACAACATGTCAACTCCTTTTTGCTCTTCAAGTCTCCTAACGTATCAAACAGTGACCACCTGTGGAAAACTCATTGCTATTTAAATAATTGATATTAAAATAGGTCTCACTGGATAATCTCTTTTTTGATTAACTCAAATATAAGTCATGAAGGACTTTAGTTACATCTGCAAAAGCCCTGACCAGCATATTCTGTCACATTATATCCTCCCTCCCAGAAATTAGGCAGAAAATTTTGGTGGTCAATTTTAAAATTCTGATCACACCAAAACACTATTACTCGTATGTTTTGCAAATATTTTTCATAGTTTTCTTTCTACTTCTTATCTTAATTTTTCCCTTTTCTCTACAACTACTTAATTTGTTTTATGTAAAAATATTCTTCCTTGTAAATGAAAAAAATAGTCATTTAGGTGTCATCAAAAGTTGTCTAAGAGCCTCTAATTTACACATCTGATTCATTCCAGTTGTGGAAGAAGACACATACTGTATTTTATTCCAAAGAATGATGATGAACTATTTAGATCTGTAAACACTATTTCACACTTTGAAGATTTAAAATATCTCTTTTCTCAAATTGTAGAAAATTCTTAATCAAATACTGACTTTTAAAGTCTCTTTGATTTTATGATTGTCTATTATTAATCAAATTCCAATTATTCTCTCAGATAAACTACTTTATTATGTCCCTAGTTCAGAAACAAGTGCTACAGATAATCTTTATCATAATTTGGTCCACATCTGAGATAAATGTATAAATCAATTTTGATAATATTGACATTTGGAAGAAAATTTACTTTCCATGCTGAAATGCCACTCTGGCTTATTTTTTTTAAAAATGTGTAATTATGTCTCACTATAAAGTATTATTTTCTGTATAGGTTTATTACACATGTATTTTATTTTCTTGAAGACTTATGGCCAAACATGGAATTTTTTTCTAGGTTTATAACCTTATAAGAACAGAAACCTTGATAGAATACAAGTTTTCCTTCTTTAGGGTTTAACCTTAAATAAGCAAATATGAAATGGATGGATCAATATTACTTCTATTTGTATATAAAATAATCTAAGGAATTCACTATTAAAATTAATAGGTAAGTTTAGTAATGTTGCAAAATATATATGGACAACACACAAAAATAACTTGTATTTCTATATACTATAAATGAATATTCTGAAAATAAAATTGAGAAAACAAATCTAATTTCAATGGCTTGAAAATAATAAACTAGAAATTATTTTAACAAAAAAGTGTATTATGCTTTGGAAAGTACAAAACTTTATATAAAAAGTTAAAATAGTGATAAATAATGAAATACATGGTTTGTGGATTGGGAAATTTAGTATCATTAATTGATCTACAATTCTGCACAATTCTTTTCAAAATCATTTCTGGCTGTGGGTTTTTTATTTTTTATTTTTATTTTTGCATAAATTAACAAGATGCCCCTAAAATTAATGTAGAAATGCAAAGGATCCTGAATGGATAAAATAATTTTGAAAAAGAACAGAGTTATACCCCTATATTGCCCAGGTGTCCTCCAAAATATCCTTTGAGATTTATGTTTAACTATTTTACAACATATTTTCTAAATTGTCATGTCTCTGTATTCTACAAATTGATAGATAAATTATAGATAGTGGAATTTTATCTTCATTTATCATTTTAATGCATCTTAATAGAACTATGGATATAACTGATGTCTATTTTTAAAATTTTTATTCTGATATAACTCATTTCTCTTTTCCTGATTAGTGTTATTTTCCTTTTTCCTTGAAGTCCTGGGTAAAATAAGATGTTGCTGTAAACCTCAAGTTTTGTTTGGTTTTGGTTTTGTCATTTTTATTTTTCTCCTGAACCAACATTGAGCTTCATTATCTCAATAAATAGTATAATTTTAAAGCCAAGCTTCTTCTCTTTTAAACAGGACCATATCAATAAAGCAGAAAATTATGCACTGTTTGAAATTTAGTAAATAGTTCTAAATTTTAATTATATTTTGTATAAGGAGCCACTGATGAATCTTTAAGCCATATTAATATTTTAATAATTTTTCTGAAAGCATAAAATATCCTTTTCTCATTAGGCTGTTGTTTAAAAAAATTTTTTTTGACATGTGTCTGTAAGGCTAGTGCATTTCAGTACAGAAAAGAACCTGTGAAGGGATTTCTAAATTTAAAACAAAGGACAATGTATTCCATAATACTTATCTGATTATATGCTGACTATATTTCCTCCATGCCAGCATGGAGACAAAAGCAGAATGTAAGAAAGTGTCCTGAGTATCAATTTACCCATTATCTCTAATGAAATTAAATAATGCATGAGGGACTACAGATTGTAATAATAAATATGCATTAAACTTCTTAACAATGCAAAGAATAAAGTAAATTTTTATTCATCTACAGACAAATAATTTTCAGCTTTTTTAAAAGCTAGATTACCCAGATGATTGTATGATTGGCCTCAGTGTCAAAAAAGATGTTTTCTCTCAGGAAAAGTAATCATAGTAATGTTAAACCACAATCTATTTTATATTCTTATCCATTTTCTTAAGTCATGTGAAAATTAGATTAAAGCAAACAAAAAATTGAAATAAGCTATTTAGCAAAAGAAACAATTATTCTGAAGGCACATTGTATGAGTTTAGAAAACACTGTGACATTATTTTACTTTAGTACATTATTGTTTCTAGTATATTTATTTCTTTTTCTTATAACATTAGCTCAATTTTTTTTATCTCCTACGGTTATTGGCATAGTCTATACTCTTAAAACTGATAAGATGTTGATGATGTCCAGTATTGCTTTTGTGTTTCAACAATGTACCTTCAATACATAATAAATAGAAGTGGATGAGGTAATGGTTATTTTGTGCAATGATCTATAACCTTCAAAGCTAATTTGAGTGTAATGTTGCTTATTATACTTTAATAATATATATGTGGTCTCTTACTAAACTTCATTAGGATAGGACATGCAAAATAAAATTTTAAAACACTATTTTTTGAAGCTGAATCTAAAAGAAATATAAGTACCTTAGTAAATAAAGCCACACCCAGACTTGACTTTATCTGGTCAAATGATGGACTGAGTTTCAACTAAATCAATTTTGAAGAAAAAATAAACGAAACAATCTACTTCCTGTCAGTTCCATGTTAGATGCACTACATATGGCTTAACTGGCATAATTCTCAAATGTGCTGCAGATTTTAAAGCACAAACTCTTAAGCCACGTATTAACAGGTTTTAATAGCTTCACCTGCTCTGGAAATCTTAGGGAATAGTGTTTGCTCTCCTTAAGCTTCAAATTTATTACCCCCTAAAAAGAAGATGAGGACAGTAAGTGCCTCATGGAATTTGTGGATAATTACTGAACTAAAGACCTGTAGATATCTTAGTACAGAGTCTGGTTTTTATAGTATGTGCTCATTAAATACTAGTTATTACCATTATTATTCTGAATCTATTATTCTGTTTTTTTTCCTGTTTAAACAGTTTCCTTTGTTGTATTTTGATACTCAGCTCAAATAATAAATTTTAAAAGTCTTTAATAGGAGAAGAGGAGATTAACACATATGCGGATATTGGAGGAAAGGGAAGGAAAGGGGTAGAGATGGTTAGGTAGAGAGAGAGAGAGAGAGAGAGAGAGAGAGAAACAAACAATGTATACCAAAGTGGTAAGTGGCATAGTACATAGTTTATGTTCAGTGGGAATCCAGATGTCTCAGAATTCAGTGGAACTTGCAACAGGAAAAAGTTGTCTTATTGAGGAACTGGAAATTTTTAGTGTTGTAAATTATAGACAGAGTTTTAAAACGTATACCAGAAAAGAAAGGGCAATTCTTTTTTTATTACTGGAGAAATCAGAAAGATTCCTCAGCAAAGAGGTACAACTTATAATTTTAGAAGTTTAAATCTGATAGTAGTGTTAACACTATTGATTGAGAGAAGAGAGACTTAAGGCAGAACATGAGATACTTATTTAATCTAGCAATCTAGAATAAATTTAGAGCTGAATATTGACATCCAATAGAAATGAGGAAAAGAGTATAAGATAACAGAGTTAGGTAAACTTACATGTATCGTTACATAAATCTGAATCTTTAATTTTAATCTAAATGCCCAAACACATCAATTTTTCTGGATATTTTTGCTTTGTATTCCTTTTCTCAGTGTAACTGTTAATTGTATTCTCTTTTGCTAACATAAATATACTAGTTTGGAGATCTATCAATCAATCATCTATCTATCTATCTGTCTATCTATCTATCTATCTATCTATCTGTCTGTCTGTCTATCTATCTATCTATCTATCTGTCTATCTATATCTCTGTCATCCTCATCTATCACATAATTGTTCCCTTACTTTTAACTGGCACCTATACAACTGTTCAACACATACATTTTTTAATGAGTAATACTTCACCTCAGTCCCTGGGTTACAATAATTTGACTCTTAAATTTGCTTGCACTTTAATAACCACAATCATTTTATTTGTTAGTAAATGTCCAATATTTAGTTGTAGTATTAACCACACAATTGTGTGGTTAAAAGTTAGAAATATATAATTTTGTGTGTTTGGTTCCTTTTTAATTAAAAAAAAATTATACAGATTAAGACCAGATACTCCCATTCTAGAAAAATTATTTACTTACCCTGTGTTTTGGGAGCCATTTTATAGAGGTAAAATGAACTTTTGTTTATTTTAGGACAAATGTCAAGGCTCATGATACCCCACCCAGTAAGCTAATTTTATTCATTCATTCATTCATTCATTTATTTATTTATTTATTTATTTTACACAATGGATAGATACCCAGAGAAGCCTAACTGGCTTAAGTAGTAAGAGCAGGTTGCGCATTTAAGGCTGCAAAATTGCAAGGTTTAAATTTCCCACTAGCATCAAAGGAGGAAGCTAGCAGATGCTTGTCCAGTTGTAGGGTCAAAGAAAAAAAGGAGGTTGAGACTTATAAAGAAGTCAGTGGTCAAATATCAATAATGAATCAAAATCTTTACTACACTTATAAATTAATACTGTAGATACTTTGAACCAGGAACAATTATAGGCAACAATAACACTAAAATTTCAGAAACAAGTAAATTTATCACTAAGCTTTTTTTTTTAGAGTGATACAAATGTATGGGCAAACAAATCTAATGGACTTCTATTAAATACAGCTAAGTATCCTTTTCTAGATGCCCAGAAGACCTATATTTTGTCTGTAGAGAATCTATGTATTCCATTTTGCCTCCTTGTTGTTTTGGATCTTACTATTTGGCTTGACTCGCTCCTGCCTTTAAAATAAAGAGAGTCCCCAGGAACACCACTGGAATGCATTTTTTTTAGTTGAAACTGGCTTATTTTGTCCATGTTAAGGCTAGAGTTAATTTTGGTTATTGACATTTTGTCCCCTGCTTACAGAAGCTCTTGGAGAATTTATAGGGAAAGTTACTTTAAAGACTATGACCAATTAGTCTCTAATACTGTTAAACTGCCTATTTGACTTCTTTCGTTTGGTTTGTTTCACAAAAACTCTTGTGAAAGAATATACTTTAATATTTTGACATTATCCATTGACAGTTATCATAGGCCCCCTAATGGATTATATCCTCTCAAGTCTTAAATGTTTTATATACAGTCATCTATCAAAAATTAAATGGTCTCTTTTCAACTTGGTCAACATAAACATAGAAAGTCATTCAAATGACATAAAACTGTGATGTATAAATACATATTGAGACCAAGAAAGACTTATAAGCTCCATACTAAAACCAAATAAGAATTTACAATAGTGACAGTGATGTCAATTCCTAAAGTTTTAGTAAGTGATGTGAATTCCTAAAGTTTTAGCTCTTACTTTCAAGTAAGAGCTTTGGCAAAAGCCAATGGGTATGTTATTTGCTCTTTCTTGCAGATAAAGGATTGCTGTTGTCACAAGTGGTAGCTAGTCTGTGGATTACCCCAGGTTCTGAGTTTCCTGCTCAGACCTGGTTTGGGGTGTACATAGATGGGAAGAACTGGATGACCAGGCTTGTCCTTCAATACTCCAGTGACAATTGGAAGCACCTACATTGATAGAAATTATAGGGGGAGCTCTTGGTGAATTGCACCAAGGTCTCTGTCAGGGGAAGAAAGAGGCTGCACCAGCTCCACCTCTTAAGAAGGAAGGGACATGATCTTCAAAATTACACCATTGTTCCAGGGCTTGTGACATATCTTCTATCCATAGGCTGTATGCAACTGAGGTCCACTGAAAATGGCAATCCTGTGGCTACTACCCAGATAGTCTCAGAATGGAACATTTTTCCTTAGTTCAAAAGACACAGCTGTGTGTCTTGTTACAGTATGCTGCAAGAGCACTAGCACTCTGTGTAGCATGTGGAATATGCCCCGTCCTGCATCTAAGCATGGGCTTGCCGACACACCATCAATGGGGGCACAGCTACCCTCAATAGCTTGGAAATGCCTGTCATAGGTGCTGTTGCACCAACCCCTAATGGGAACAACCATGGCTATATTCATAGCAGTGGCTGGGAAGAGATGTCTCCCTCTCCAGGTTTATTTGTGTGTGTGTGAGTTGGGGTGGGGGTGGGGGGGCTTCAGTACTTGTGCAACCTGGCAGCTGGAGTAGGGCAACACTCCTCTGCTACAGAGTCCAGCATCATACCCATGTCTCTATAAGGAGGGGTATGGTAATTTTATGTTCACAAGTAGAGCTCTTGAGCAGAAAAACATATATATATATATTTTTTCTTTTGTCACAAGAAGAACTTTCCCATGTTGCATTTAGCTTTTCCCCCAGGGGCAACCTGCCATGAGGGCTAGTCCTCTAGGAATTCTGCCCCTCTGCAGGATCCCACCCATACTCTGTGGTTGTCACATTCTCTGTAAGTTCTGGGGAATGTTTTCAGGGGGATCTAGCAATTTGGAAACACAAGACCTGAGATTTCTTGGGCAGGATAGTGGCCCATAACAAGTGCACAACAAATATTGTACCCATTGTCTCAGTTCTGGTTTTAAGTGAAGGTGAGCAAATATGTGTGAGTTGGCAGCCTGATGCTCTGCTCTCATTATTGCCAAATTATTGCCAATAGTAGTTCCTGTGCTTGCGAGTTTAGAGGGGCTATCAACGGTATGGTAGTCCATAGTCTATGTCTCGGGTGAGAGAGCAAACAAGGATCCCCCACCTACCCTTTCCACAGGATTCCAAGTTCTTCAGAGAACATTCTCTGTCAATTTTTTGCTTCCTTCATTTTACTGTGCCTCACTTTTCCTCCATTGGTTCTGCAATTGATTCCAGCACTCTTCCCTCAGTATTCCACTTGGGCCATGATCATTCATCTTGAACTTTTGTTCTGTTTTCTGAGAAGAACTGGAGTCCTACATTTCTAATTAGCCATCTTGAAAAAAATAGTATTACAGTTTTATTAATTTCCCATAAATCTTGAACACATTTCTAGTCTCATCTATTTGGATTTTTAATGGGTAGGACTGAAGTGCTACAAGGACTTGTGTATGAAATTGTAAGTCTTTGTTTAATTAAATACAATTGGTGAGAGTCTCTGAACTGTTTGGAGTTTTAGTGAATATTTGGATAATTTATGCAAAGGTTTAAAATGTTCTATTTAGTTTTATAGGTTTGCAATATTTTTTATACTAATTGAGAAGGAGGCCCATAAACATTTAGGTATTTTTGAAGGTCAGGAGTATTATAGGCCTGAGTTTTGATTTCATTAATTTTTGTTTGTAGATTGCATAAGAGTTCTATTTTAAGAAAGCCAAGAAACTCTAAGATTACTTCTCCCTGAGAAGAATTTTATGTTTCTTTCTAACTTGAACATAAGTCTCACTACAGTAAGTTCACTGGAGCAGTGTCACATAGTAAAAAGGTATGTCTTCTTAGAAAATAGTTTCCAAAGTTAATTGAACATGTTTAGATATGGGAACCTCTAGAACTTTATTTGAAACCCTCACCGCCTTTTTACTTTGTGAATTTGTTGGCTTATTAAAGTGGATTCCAGCAATTTCATTAACGGGAATATACGCAAAATAAAATAAGCCATTCTACAGAAAAGACATGTGTACTCATGTGTTTATTGTAGCATTATTCACAATAGCAAAGATAGGGACTCAACCTAAGTGCTCATCTTTGGTGGATTGGATAAAGAAAATGTAGTACATGTAGACCATGGAATACCATGCAGCCATAGAAAAGAACAAAATCATGTTATTTTGGCAGTATTTATGGAGCTAGTGGTCATTATCCAAAACAAATTAATACAGAAACAGAAAACCAAGTACTGCAGGTTCTCACTTACAAGTAGGAGGTAATAACTGAGCATACATGGATGTTAAGATGGGAACCAGAGTCACTGGAGACTGCTAGAGGAAGAGGAGGATGCGGGGGTGGGTTGAAAACCACCTATGGGGTACTGTGCTCACTACCTGGTGATGGAATTCATACATCAAACTTCAGCAGCACAATATATTCCTATGTAACAAACCTGCACATGTACCCTTTTAAAATAGAAGTTGAGATTAATAAATACTAAAAATGACTAAATAAATAAAAATTGCTTATGGACTAAAAACATAATAAAATAACAGAGTTTATAGTATATAAGGTGGCTCAAACGTCCACCGTGATTGTATACAATTTCCCATTTATCTTAAGCATGGTTTATTTATGTTTATTGAATGATATTATAGTAGGCAATTTATTTCAGAATCTCTTGGAGCCTAATCAATGTTGATAATCATCATGAGAGCTAAAAAAAAAATCTGCTTATTCCCTCTTATGGTGAAACAGTCCAGCCTAAAAGGAAGTTTACTGGTAGACAGATGTGAAAGTGGACAATTGCATATTTAGTGTCTTTGTTGTTTATACTAAAGGCAAAAATATCAGGGTAAAGAATCTTGGTTTTAGGACCTCTGGTTATGACTTACAGTAAGGACAAGAAGGTCTCTTTGGTCCGAGCCTCTATAACTATTGTAATACAGAGACATAGCTCGTTATTACAGACATAACTTTTGGGTTTTTCTTGCTCTGGAGTTTTTTCCAACTGTTTAGCTAAGGTCATAAATTGAGTAATATCTGTAAATTTCTGTCTCAGTTAATACTTTTTAATTAAACTATTACATTTAGTTTAATTAAACTGTTAAGTCCATTTATAAATGTTAATATCATTTTAATCCATATAGGAAATCCTCTGTTTTATATTTTGAGTGTAACATGTTTTACAAACAGTGTTTCTAAGTAAGTTCTGTAATCTCAAACTGGTTTATTCTTTTTTATTTACAAGATTGTATTAGGGACTAATCAAATTTTGGGGAAGTCTTTTAGGATTGAATTTAAAAGGTTTTCAATAATTTTTTTAGCTCTTTTCAATTCTTTTTGTGAGGAGATTTTAAAGTCAGGGAGTCTTGAATCGTAAGCTCATATGAGAATTTCAAATTCCTCAGTAAATTTAGGAGGATCTTTTCTTAGATCATGGAATTATTTTACAAGGGCTCTAAGCTCAGTTCTAGATCTTGGAGTGAAAGTAATTACAGGAGGAATACCTGGCTGATCAGAAGGTCTTAATCTGTAAGGCATCTGTCTTATATAACTTTTAAAATATTATCCTTAGAGTGGCAGGTAATTTAGCAAAAATATTAGTAGACTCAGAGTATGTAGGCAGAGATGAATAAAGAAAAGGAACAATTAGGTTTAATTTAGTCAGAATACAGTCCTAATTTGTAATGTCTTTAGTCTTTTGCTTAGCTTTTTGTTTGTTTTTTGAAAAGAATCTTTAGAGGTGGCAATTTTCAATTTGCTTAGTCTTTTATAAGCCTTTGTATATCAACTGAAGAATCCTCCCATTGTTTTGTAGGGTTTTCAATCCCCATTTTTCTAATAGCCTCACAACTAAACAATTTTATCAAAATCAAAACTTTCTCATTGCAACCACCTTAATTCTAAGTTTTCTCTAGAAAGACTAACCCATTTTCTAAAACATCCTGAAACCATAATTTTTGTACATAAAATTAACTGGAATTCTAGAATGTGGAGTCCCAGATGGGACTCAGTTCAGTTTAAATAATGCTCAAATAAATTCAAGAGCTCATAACACTTTTTAGCTATGTTTGCAATCTGAGAAAACACTCATCTACAGTCTCTGGTTACAAACAAGAGACTTGTGAGCACAACTGTTTCTGTAGGCAACTCACCTGGGGGACTCACATTCCTGGAGTCACTGGAGTTTTACTTCAGATACTACTTTTAAAACCAGATCTGTAAAAAGAAAAACTTACATAAAGCAAATTTAACAGAGTTTAATTGAGTAAGAAAAAATGGCTGGCAAATCAGGCAACCCTCAGGATCACAGCTGATTTAGACAGACTGGTGCTGTTGCATGGTCAGAATTTATGTACAGGAGAAGGAAAATAAAATACAGAAAATGGAAGAGGTGTATAGAAATAGTCAGATTTATTCTTAGCTTGGTATTTGTTTTACTTGCCTATGGTTTGAATAGTTGGCCACTATTCAACTGAGTAGCTATTCAGTGAGTAGCTGAAGTATAGTTGTTGGGATTTGGTGGGTCTCAGCTGTTGTTGAAGAGCATATTTTTAAATTAGACTTTTAGAGTGTTTACCTACCAAGTTAGATAATGATTTGTACATAGGACTCAAGTATGTGAGTATAGAGGCTCTCTTGGGCCTGAGGGAAACAAACCCTCAATACTTCAGAATGTGACTGTACTTGCTGACAGGGCATTGAAAAAGGTGATAAAAGTTAAAATGTGGTCATTGTGGGTGGAAACTCTCATCCAATATGACTGGTGTCCTTACAGATAAAAAAATCTGGACATGGCTACACAGGAAATACAATGTGCAGATACGGGGTGGTGATGGCCACCTATAAGCAAAGGAGAGAGCCTGTAGAAGAAACCAACCCTACTTATACCTTTATATGAGACTTCTAGCTTCCAGAAATGTGAGAAAATAAATTTCTGCTATTTAAGCAACTCAGTATGTGATATTTTCTTATGGAAGCCCTAGAAAACTGACACGGTGACCAAAGGTGCAAGGGAAAGTTAGAGATTAGTTTCTATTAATGTGGTGATTTGGAAGACCATAGAATCAGAGACATGTTCCCTGGAGATTGAAGTGTGGCAAGTGTGAAAGTCTCAAGATATCTCTTGGCAGGGTCAGTAGACTTGACTTTCATACTTAGGAAACCTACCTTCCATAACAATTTTACTTTCAATAAATTACTGAGTCATCCAATAAATGACTGTTTTGCTTAAATTAGTCATAGTAGTCATAGTTTCTTTCTCTTCTTTTGAAACAAAGATCAAGATATTATTGAATTTAGTGGGGATATTCTCATAAAATTCAGATTTTCACTAATTCTGAGTAATTCAATGAATAGAGGGTAAAAGCTTTGAGTTGGAAAAAAATGCATTATTTTTGAAAATTTAATTCTCTCCATAAAAGAATAAAAGAATAAAGTTATGATTTGGTGACTACTATGCCATTTTTAATTTATTGTAGAAGAACGGGATTTTAAATAAATTTGCCTTTATTTCTCTCTTCATCACTCTGCCACATCAGTGGTTCTTTGTCATTTTTCATCTTTGTTTTATCTATTTTATAAAATCCTTTTTACATTGTTTTGTTGAAAAGAAATTTTCATTTTAAAAGCTCATTTTCTTTTTTCCCCATGCTGTCGATTAAACAATCCAATCAACTTATCTAAAACTTAGAATAAATCTAAAACATAATCTTGGTTTTAGAATAAATTTTGCTCAACTTATTGTTATATTTTCTTTACCTGATTTAGAAGTACGGTGTAGGAGTTTCATGATGACTCATAACATTATTTCTCTTTTTCTTACTAGGATATTATTTCAAAGTGTCAGTCAGGGTCTGCATTTGAAATAATGCTTCAGGAAAAGCATTTAATACAATCTCATCTTAGTTTGTGTTTTTCTCTACAATTTCAATTATTTTATATAAATATGACTAAATATAAGCCCCCAAATATACACAGTTGTCAGTTTCGTGAACAAAATTAAACTTCACACACACAGACACACACACACACACTGAACATATTTACCTTTATTATGTTATCAAAATTTTAACATATATAGTAAAAATTTGCCTTATAATATTACAAGCAAAAAACTTAAGTGACATCTGATATATTTATAGGTTTTCATTGAGATTATTCACTGTAGTCAGTGCATGAATATTTACTTTACACTTTCTAATTGTTATTATGCATAAACATTATCTCTGATCTCATCACCTTAAGTAGAACCTCAAGGCTTTAGTTTCACATATTATTACAGACGAGGATCAAAGCAGACAATGAAGGCAACACATCATGTGCATAATGTGTACACACACCTGTGTTCAGCACATGATGTGTTGCCTTCGTTTCTTAATCTTGTTCTTGTTCAAAACCCCCAGGTGTATTAGGTGCAGCAGAACAGCTTTTTAACTTGGATACATTATGCTTTTCATCTTAGGGATAAAACCTAATATGGTGACAGTATCAAAGGAGGTTTTGTGAAAGTAAAATGAATTTTGAAAAAAGCAATTAAAATTGGGAAAGTTCATTTAGCTGAAAATCCAATTATACAAAACAAAAATATATTGAGCATTTTACAGTCTGAAATATTGCACAGAAATAGAAAGAGCACATTAAAAGTACACAACTTTGTTAAAACAAAATTTGGAAGCCTAGTCCTAGAATTTTTCTTCCTTCACTTCTTTTCTATGAAGGAAAAGTTAGCCTCCTCAATTTGCCTTATTTTATTCTCTTGGATACATCTGTTATTCATATTCATCACAATGAAAAAAACCCAGTAATGAAACCATTAATCAATAAATTCCCACTTTTCCTCTACACCTCTACAGTCTCTTCTCTTCACCCTTCCTTCATTCTATATCATAAGTGAGAGCTAGATCATAAAGAGCAAAACACTGCAAAAAAGCAGAAATAAAACAGATGAGTGTAAAAAACAAGACAAAGCAAGAGGTAATAGTGTGTGAAGGCTAGAGACACTAATAAACGTATCATGCTAAGGAATATAATCTCATCTACCATTTTATGAGCATCTGCTATAATACATGCTGTATAAACACACTCTTCCTCAGTCTGTGTGACAATCTGGTAAATTGTCTATTATTATGTCTATCTCAAAGATTAAGAAATTGAATTTTTGGAAGTGACAAATCTAGATTTATTCTTAATTCTCATTGCTTCACCAAACTACAGTCTTTTTGCTATGCTACATGTAATCTTTATGTGCTAATGAGTTTTGAATTTCACCCGAAAGTCAGAAGATTTCTATATTGTAATAATGTGATCAGATTTGTAGGTTTATATGGATAAAATATAGCCAAGTGGAAGAAATATAAAGACCTGGGGAAAGAAGAAAATAATTACAGAAAAATTTATAACTTCTAAGAAGAAAAAAGTAATCATCTTGTATGTTAGGCTCAGCTAGAACTTAGCCCATAAACATGTATCTCCCAAAACATCACTACACTATATTTGTATAATCAGAGTATATTATACAAAGTATATTATATTTGCATAATATACTCTGATACAATAATTCATAATTATGTTATTAAAATAGGCCATATTAAAGACACAAATAATCATAATTATAAATTACTGTATAAGAGTATATTATACAAATCCAAATCGAAAAGCAGATGCTTTCTGCGTAGAACACCACCAAACCAAGGTTGTTTGCAAGAGTTATTAATCCTGATGATTAAACATGGGATTTTTTATTCTCAAACTTATTCTACCTCTTTTCTTTTAGAAAATTTTAGACAAATTTATAGCTACACATGGAATTGCTCATCATTAAGCTTTGGTTTATAACTTAAAATATAATTAAAAATTGCTTGGAAAATTGTAGTATATATACTGTCTTAATGTTTGTTAAATTAGTTGTTCATCATGTTTACATATTATTCCTTTAGAAAACATTGGAATTTGATGAACTTCATGATTAATAGCTTTTTAATAGTATTATATGCATATGATAACATTTTCAGAATATGAAAGAGAACTTGACCAAAAAATAATCAATTTAATAAAAAGAATTTTTAATTGTGTGTAAGAAAATAGCAAAATAGAAATCTTTTAAAATACTAAAACTTTTAGATAAGGATATGATTATAAATAGATATAATGAAGATATTTTCAGCTTATTCCTGTAACCTTGGCTACTCAGGAGACTGAGGCAGGAGAATCACTTAAGGCCGGGAGTTTAAGACTAGCCTGGACACCATGGTGAAACCCAGTCATTAAAAATATAAGATGAAAAAGATGAAATTTAAAAATTAGATGGGCATGGTGGCTAAGTCCCATCTCCTTCAGAAGCTGAGACAGAAAGAACCCTTGAGCCTGAGAGGTAAAGGCTGCAGTGAGCTATGGTCACACCATTGCCCTGTAGCCTAGGCAACAGAGCAAAGTCCTGTCTCAAAAAAGAAATTACTTTCTATTTTATTTAGAAAAATAAAAGTAAAGAGATCAGTGACTGAAAATATTTGACTTGGAATCAGTAGCTTGGGGTAAATATGTGTTTAGTATTAAGTTCAGATCAAATCTGCTGACATTCTTAAATGTTTAAATATTCAGATTTCTTATTTCAGTATTTTACTGGCCAGAAACTAATAGATTCAGAATTTTATAAAAAAATTTACCAACAGAAAATAAATATTAAATATGACAACTTGCTAAATTGATATTAAAAGCCAGATTTCTCTATCAAAGTGAATCATACATATGATATGAAAGAATATTATGTCAGTATTTGTAAAGCACTGAATCTCTCACCAAATTTAGATGTAACAATTGGTATTTTATTGATCCTTTAATTTTTAAGTTAAATATAACATGCGATATACTTTTATCTCATTTTCTGCATTTAAAATTGAGAAATTATTCTGCAAAGCATATTCATGTTTTAATGTTTTCCCAAATTTCACTGTTCTAATGACATTTTTTTCATTTTTTCACAATCAGTGAATATATCATTTTAAAAATCCCCAGCCAAAGCAATATTCCCTTAAGAAGACAACTCTCTGATATTTCTCAATTTAATCATTCTAATTTTTGAATAATAAAATCTTAATCTTGCCATTGTAATATAATGTAAGCAATGTGGTGAATTCCTAAAGGAAATAAATCTTACAATAAAAGGCCTAAGTTCACGTTGCAGTTCACATTTACTGAACTTTGAAACATATAAATAAAAATATAAAACCGACTTTCAATATTCTTTATCAGTGATTGTCTCTCTGAGTTGTGGTGAAGCGTAAATAAAGTAAGCAAGGAAATTTTGTTGATTATAGCAGATGATAAAAATATTAATAGCTACTACTATGTTGATTTGGCATTTTGTGGTTACTTGTTCAACATTTAAATGTATTCATCTTTAAAATGTATGAGTCCTTTTGTTTGTTAATAAAAGACCATGAGATTTGCAGAGGCCAAAAAGAGAGCTTTTATTTGCTAAGAAATAATTTGTAGATTGGGGAGATGCAACCTTCAGTACAAGCAAACTGCACTCTGGAGAACAGAGGAAGGGTTTGGCTTTTATAGAGGATTCCATCTAGGTTCCCAATTTGGTCCATTTGTGCAAATAAAAAATTCAGACTTTTTTGTTCCATTTGGTTGATAAAACTGAGCCTTGATTGGTTGAGCCAGCTGAACTCTAATTGGGTGGCTTTTAGGCTCAAAACCACAAGTCTCTGTGCAATTTATCTTGGCCTTGGTTATAGTAACTGTTCCAGTCTAGGAGTGCAAAGCATAATGTTTGTCATGGGTTGTACTTTCTGACAAGACTGTTCCCTCACTCCTGTCATGGCCTCTCAAATCTGTTTTGATTTGAGCTGTCTCCATTAGCCACAGGAAGTCCATTTTGTCTGCAGGTGTTCTCTGGATTGAAGTTGTATTTTGCAACTGATATCAAAGTCAAAAATAAGTTTACTACAACTTTTACAAAGACCGTTTACAAGCTTTCAATGAGGGATCCCATCTGTCATCACTTACATTCCAGCATGGGTCTCAAGGAAGTTAGAAAGAGGAATAAGTTTTGTAGAGTGAAAAGAAGGAAAAGCAGTCTCTGATTAGACAAGCATTTTATTCACATGGAACTTTTGGAAGCAGGAAGATATAATTGCTCTTCAGCTACATCCAGCAGCCCTTGGTTGTCTACAGAAGGGCAAGTTAATGGCTTGTGGGTATTTCAAAACAGGAAAGTTTGTTCAATGTTAGGGGTGGAAGGTTGTTTTTGTGGCAAGTTGTTATCTGGAACAAGTGGGAATCAATAGAGTGCTTTAATATTGTCAAAATATCATAGTTCTAAAGGTCCCTGTATGGAAAAGAGGTGACTGCCATCACAGGCAGTTACTCACCCAAAACATCGGAATTCATATAAAACTTCTCTAAAGCTTTGTATTTTTTTAGACAACTGCTAATCATCTGCTCACCATTGATCACTCCCTAATCCTTAACAGTTTCTGAGTTAGGTTTATGTAGCCTTATGATAATTTCTACTTGTCTGCAATGTACTTACTGTCTCTGTCAAAGTTTACTTTTTAAAATATTTCTCTTGATATGTAAATATCTCAAAAGATCAGGACTTGATTATCTTTTCTCAGTAGTCTTTTCTCTCCCTCTTTATCTTCTCTGAGTATTACATGTGAGAAAAAATTTTTAATTGTTTAATATGATTGCATTAAGATAGGTTCTAGTTATTACCCACTCAACAAATCTACAGTTGGATACATGGGAAATTCTTTGCAACATTATGGTCCAGTGTCCTGTAGTGGCTCTCAAGGACAGTGATCTTCTCTATAACTCCTATTCTTGACTCTCCATCACATTGAACCTGTTTGCCTTATTTTAAAATATTGCAATCCACAATTCCATAATATTGCCAATACCTATCTTTACTTAGTTTTACGCTTTCTTTGTGTAAAATTTATAGTATAGTATATACCTTATAATTCTTCTTGATTTCTGCCCAGTTACTATTTTAGGGAAAGTAAAATCTTTAACCTCATTAACAAAAGGTAATACTTAAGACAAAATTTACATAGGGCAATAGAAATAGCCCTAGATGTTTTAGTTATTTATTTATAATTATAATTTTTATTCTTTTAAATATTTATAAATTTTTTGGCTCAGCAGAGCTGCAACATATTTCAATATAAAGGCATTTTAAAAAATAACCATTACCTCATGCAATTAAAGAGTTACAAAGGTCAGACATGGTGGCTCATGCCTGTAATACCAGGACTTTGGGAGGCTGAGGCTGGAGGATCACCTGAGGTAAGGAGTTTGAGGCCAGCCTGGCCAACATGGTAAAACCCCATCTCTACTAAAAAAAAAAAAAAACAACAAAACAAAAATTAGCTGGTCGTAGTGATGCATGCCTATAATCCCAGCTACTTGGGAGGCTGAGGCAGGAGAATCCCTTGAACCCAGGAGGTGGAGGCTGCAGTGAGCCAAGATCACGCCACTATACTCCAGCCTGAGCAACAAGAGTGAGACCCTTTTTCAAAAAAATAAGTTATAAGATAAAAATAATTGAACTCTAGTCAAATCTCATGACTATTTAAATTTTTAAAAGATTGATAATTTTTTTTTCAACTTTTATTTTGAATTTGGAGTACAAATGGAGGTTTGTTACTTGGGTATACTGAATGATGCTGAGGCTTGGGGTACAAATAATCCTGTCACTCAGGCACCGAGCATAGTACCCAACAGTTTTTTAACCCATACACACTCATTCAAAGGAAGTCCCCAGTGTTTATTGCTGCCATCTTTATATTCATGAGTAATCAATGTTTAGTTCCCACTTAGAAATGAGAACATGGAGTATTTGGATTTCTGTTTTTGCATTAATTCATTTAGGAACTGGCCTCCAACCACACCATTTTGCTGCAAAAGACATGGTGTATATGCACCCTATTTTCTTTATCCAGTCCACCATTGATGGGCACCTAAGTTGATGCCTTTGCTAGTAGCACAATAAACACATGATTCCATGTGTCTTGGTAGAATGACTTGTTTTCTTTTGGATATATACTTAGTAATGGGATTGATGGGTTGAATGGTAGCTCTAAGTTCTTTGTGAAATCTCCAAACTGCTTTCTACAGTGGCTGAACTAATTTACATTCCCACCAACAGTGTATTAGCATTATTTTCTTTTTTTCTGCAGCCTCATCAACATCTGTTCTTTCATGACATTTCATTAATAACCATTTTGATTGGTGTGAGATAATACCTCATTGTGGTTTTGATTTTCATTTCTCTGGTGGTTAATGATGTGAAACATTTTTTAATATGTTTGTTGGTTTCATATGGTTGAATGCATATCTTCTTTCGAGAAATGTCTGCTCATCTTTTTTACCCATTTCTTAATGGAGTTATTTGGTCTTTGCTTGTTGATTTGTTTAAATTACTTATAGGTCCTGTATATTAGACCTTTGTTGGATGTGTAGTCTGCAAATATTTTCTCCCATTCTGCAGGTTATCTGTTTACTCTGTTGATAGTGCCTTTTGCTGTGCAGAAGCCCTTTCATGAGTAGGTCTCACTTGTCAATTTTTATCTTTGTTGTAACTGCTTTTGAAGGGGTAAGTTGTAGTTTTTTTCCCAAGACCAAGGTCCACAATGGTGTTTCCTAGGTTTTCTTCTAGAATTATTATAGTTTGAGGTCTTACATTTAAATAGTTTATCTTGAGTTACTTTGTCTATATGGTGAAAGATAGGTATCCGGTTTTATTTCTCTGCATATGGTTAGCTAGCTATCTCAGTACCAGTTGTTGAATAGAATCCTTTCCCAGTTGCATATATTTGTAGCCTTTGTCAAGGATTAGATGGCTGTAGGTCTGCAGCTTTATTTCTGGGTTCTATATTGTATTCCACTATGTGTCTGTTTTTGTACCACGACCGTGTTGTTTTAGTTACTGTAGTGTCATAGTATAGTTTGAAATCAGGTAACGTGATGCCTCCAGCTTTGTTCTTTCTGCTTAGGAATATGTTAGCTATTCGTGCTCTTTTTTGTTTCCATATGAATTTGTGAATAGTTTTTCCAACTATTGTTGGGAGTTTGATAGGGATAGCATGGAAGCTGTAGATATTTTGGACGGTAGGATCATTTTTATGATATTGATTCATTCAATCCATGAGCATAGAATATTTTTCCATTTGTGTCATGCATGTTTTCTTTAGCAAGGTTTCACAGTTCTTTTTGTAGAGATTTTTCACCTCCTTTGTTAGATATAATCCAATGTATTTTATTTTGTGTGTGGATATTGTAAATGAGATTGCATTCTTGATCTGCCTTTCAGCTTGAATGTTATTGGTGTATAAAAATGCTACTTATTTCTGTACACTGATTTTGTATCCTGAAACTTTACTGACATTGTTTATCAGTTTCAGGAGTCTTTGGTGGTGTCTCTAGGGTTCTCTAGTATGTAATTGTATAATCCATGAAGAGATATATTTTGATTTGTCTTTTCTTATTTTGATGCCTTTTATTTCTCTTGCCTGAATGTTCTGGCTAGCACTTCTAGTACTATGTTGAATGGGAGTGGCAAGAGTGGGCATCCTTGTCTTATTCTAGCTAGTTCTCAAGGGAAATGCTTCCAATTTCTGCCTGTTCAGTATGATGTTGGCTATTGGTTTGTCATAAATGGCTCCTAGTATTTTGAGGCATATTCTTTTGATGCCTTGTTTCTTGAGGGTTTTATGGATTTTATCACACACTTTTCCATGCCTATTTAAATAATCACATAAATTTTATTTTTAATTGTTTTTATGTGATGAATCACATTTATTTGTGTATATTGAACTAACCTTACATTGCTGTAATGAAGCCTACTTGATCATGGTTAATTAACTTTTTGATGTGAATTCAGTTGGCTTGTATTTTGTTGAGGATGTATGCATTTATTTCATCAGGGATATTGGCCTGTAGTTTTCTTTTTCATTCTGTTTTTACCAGATTTTGATATCAAAGAAATGCTACATTTGTGGAATGAGTTAAGGAGGAGTCTCTCCTCAATTGTTTTTGGAATATTTTCAGCAGAATTAATACCAGCTCTTCTTTGTACATTTTGTATAATTTAGCTATGAATCCATCTGATCCAGGGCATTTTTTTGGTTAGTAGGGTTTTCTTTGTTTGTTTACTAGTTCCATTTTAGAATTCAATATTGGTCTGTTCAAAGTTTCAACTCTTGATTCAGTCTTAGGAGATTGTGTATTTCAGGAATTTATTCATTTCTTCTAGATTTTCTAGTTGCTGTGCATAAAAATATTCATAATAGTTTCTAAAGATCTTTTGTATTTCTGTGGGATCAGTTGTAATGTCACCTTTGTTGTTTCTGATTGTGCATATTTGGATCTTCTCACTTTTTTTCTTTGTTAATCTATTGACCTCATTTATCCTTTCAAAAAAAGAAAACTTTTTAAATTGATTTTTCATATGGATTTTTGGGTGTCAATTTCATTCAATTCCACTTTGATTTTAGTTATTTCTTTTCTTCTGTTAGTTTTGGGGTTAGTTTTTGTTTTTCTAGTTCCTATAGATGTGAGGTTAAATTGTTAATTTAAGATCTTTCTAACTTTTTGTTGTTAGATGTTTACTGTTATTTACATCACCCTTAACACTGCTTTTGCTTCATCTAAGAGATTTTAATATGTTGTGTCAACCAACATTTCAAAAAATATAGTGACAGGACATGCATCCATTTGCATATGGCAAGCAAGAGACTTCCACCCAACTTGATGGCAGGTATAGATGAATCAGTGAGCAAATGTTGCTAACGGCAACAACTGAACTGAAGTTGGTAGAAATTTTTTTCAAGATTTTACAGTTTGTTAGTTATCATATTTATTGTTGTTATTGTTACTGTTTCATACTTTCTGTGAGTTTTCAATATTTGACTATGGAGATGATTAACTAGTATTGTGAATATCAGAAAATGAACTGAAAACTGTCATATATGTAACACATTGTGAATATGCAATTTATGTCCCCAGCTTTATTCAGTCCTACTTTCATTCATAGGTTTGCCAGCCACTGAATCTCCTATAAGTAACCTTACACTCTTCTGTCACAGTCATGAGTCAGTTACCATTACAAAGTACATTTACCTGCAAGGAAACATATATAGCTTTCTTAGCTTGCAATTGAATGTGGCATCTTCCCTGAACTCTCTCCCCTTCTTGGGCAGATAGATCAAAAATTAAAGCTCTTTAACTAAATTCCAAGTAAGATTTTTAATTTATTCTAGATGTTTATGAAATATCTAAGCAGTGTTTGGCTATTGATGATAAGATTTTTGAATGGTATCTCTTTTTCTTTTGGAATGTGCATTTACTTTCTTCAAGCTTCATCTAAAAGAAAGACATAAAAAGTTCCTATTTTAATATTTACCTGGAAAAATAAATATGGAAGAGATTAGAAAGAAAGTATTTCTATAGTATAGTTAAACTTTCAAAGATAGCGAATAGTGTAATTATGATAAAATTAAGTCTGAAAAGGAAGACATAAGTCAATAATAATCTCATGAAAATAAAAATTACTGTAAAATTTAAAAAAATTACTGGGAAGGTTGGAAGATAAAATTTAGGCAATGTTTATACATTTAAAACAAAACAAACAGATAGTGATATAAAATAAGTGAAGAAACATAAAAATTTTAAAGATATATTTAGAAGTTTTAATATTGTGCTATTATGAATACCTTCAAAAATTAGTAAACACAAAAAGTGATTATCAAAAAATATGTACATTCATTAATTTCCAGAGCTCATCATATTAGTCAAAGAGGCCTATCTAGTGCCCAGCCAAACAAATTAATAAAGACTCACATAAAAGCTATTAAAGAAAACAGTCAGAATACTGATAATATGTATTTGCTACATTATACGCCATTTAGGTGATGTGTACACTAAAAGCTCAGACTTCACCACTACACCTTATATCCATGTAATACATCTATGCTTGTACCCCTAAATCTATTCAATAAATAAAAAAATAAACAAAACAACAATCATACAAATAGCAATAACAACTATACACACATACTTACACACATATGTATGCATGTGCACAAATATATATATGTAAATTCATATACGTGTTTATGTTTGTATAATCAATCAGAAGCTAAATCTATTGCATGATTTAACAGTTATATTAATATAGTCTTAAAATATAAATGTTAACATTTTTTACTAAAATTTCTGATATAGTCACAAAAAATATTAATAAGCATTAAATTCTTAACTAACAAAACAGTCAACCAATAAATAATATTTCAAACTATTAAGTCAAAACTAGAAAAATAACCATAAAATAATTAAATTAATAGCTTAAAAATGGTGAGAAAGTTAAATTACATATTGTAAGCTTCCATACTCCCTCACTCACAAGCAAATTTTTTGATATTATGAAAGCTATATAGCTTTTTATTTCCTTTTCTTTTCCAACTAAAAGGAAACTTTTGAATATCTTGCTTTTTCTTCTCAATATAAAGATAATCTTGGAAAGAAATCCTCATTTTTATTTTATTAATTCACAGGAAGCAGGTCAAATAAATTAGACTACTCCATAAGACTCTCTGTTTCATCACGATTTGTTTAAATTCTGATAGTACATTTACAATAATTTATTGCAATAATTTCACAAACAGGATGTTTGCTTGTAATTGACTGGTAAATTTCTATCACACTATTGAGATAATTTCAACTAAGGATCTTCTCGGATATATTTACCAATAGTATTAACTGTTTCTATCAAAGAAATCAACTAAAAATTGTATTGAAGGCTGATACAAACTCTGCTGCCAGTAGTCAATTTAAATAATGAAGCCAATTTAAAGTGGTTTATGATTATGATTCAGCATAACTGTAATATTGCCTTTTGTAATTATGTTTATCTTTCACTTTTCACACCCTAAAGAGAATTAGGGAGGGATATTATAAATAGCAGTGCTAAGGTAGCTTATAATCTAATATTCTTTATATTGTGAGAAAAAGTAGGAATGAAAGAGGGGAAGGATGACAGTAGAGTGTCTGCCTGAGACAGGCACTGTGTGAACAGTGGAATATAATTAGTTTGAATTTTAGAGTAAGTCAAATATTCATGTTGGGATGATAAAGTCTTATAAAAATTTAAAAAATCATAACTGACAAGTAAAATATTTATAATACAATAATATATTAAATTAAATACATGAACAGAATATGATTGCTAGGTATAGATGTTGGTGTTTATTTTAAAAGACATCAGAGAAAGGTTTAGAATGTGTAATCTTTCTGTTTATTTGATACTAAATTAAACATAGTTTTAATAACTCAGATATAAAAAGAGTCAGAAACATGTGACAATCATATCTCTAGAAGTTAAATTTAAGTATAGTATAAACTTTCCCTAAGCTTTATTGATTTTCTAAATATTTGGAAAGGAATGGATGACATGAAAGGTGAGATATAATTTTACAATAGTAAATTTTATGAAATGAAGCAATGGGTGTTTGCTATGTAAGTTTGATAGAGAACTTATGTTAATCATACGCATCAGTGTATGTAAAATATCTGTAGAGCTCAAAAGTGTGCACTGTAAGACCACGCTCCCAGAAATTCTTGTTAAATTGGAGTAGACATTTAGAATATATAATTTTCTGTTATAGACCATTGTTAGAGCAGTTTTAGATTTGCAGAAAAAATTGAGAAAATGGTACAGAGATTTTTCATTACTCTTGCCTCCAAATATGCACAGTTTGTTCCACTATCAAAACTCTGCACTACTATGGTACGTTTTTTTAACATGGATGAACCTGTACTGACATGTCATTATCACCATAAGTCTATAGTTGGTATTAGGGTTCACACTTCCTCTTGTACTTTCTGTGTTTTGACAAATATATAATGACATGTGTCCACAATTACAGTATCACACAGAGTCATTTCACTGCCCTAAATGACCTTTGTGCTGTGCTTATCTGTTTTTTCCTCTCCTAACCTTTGACAACCACTCACTCTTTCACCATCTCCACAGTTTTGCATTTTCAAGAGTTCATAGAGTTGAAATCATACAGTATGTAGCCTTTTTAGATTGGTTTCTTGCACTTAGTGATATGCATTTAAGGTTGCTTGATAGCTCTTTCTTTTTAGCATGGAATGCCATTCTGTTGCATGTATATTTCACAGTTTATCCATTGATATCAATCCCAATCAAAATCCCAAAAATTCTAATCAAAAGCCCAGCAAGTTATTTTGTGGATATCAACAACCCAATTCTAAAATTTATTTACAATGTATTATTAGCTTGTTTATAGCCAAAAGACAGAATAGTCACCACAATATTGAACTAAAAGAACAAGGTGCAGCAGCTGAAACTATCTAAATTCAAGATTTAATATAAAGCTACGGTAATCAAGTCAATGTGACATTGGTGAAAGAATAGACAAATAGATCGATGGAATGGAATGTTGCAAGCTTTGTCAATTACATATAAAGCTGTTATTAACATTCATGTACAGGTTTTTATGTAGATGTAAATTTTCAACTTATTTGGGTAAATACCAAGAAGTACAATTGCTGTATCATATGGTAACAATATGTTTAGTTTCTATAAGAAACTGCGAAACTGTTTTTCACATAGGCTGTTCCATTTTGCATTGCCAGCAGTAATGAATTAAAGTTCTTGCGGCCCCATATCTTCATATGCATTTAATGTGTTTTTTGGATGTTGTCTATTCTAGCACATGTGTAATGGTATCTCACTTTTGTTTTAATTTGCAATTCCCTAGTTAGGTATGATGTTCAATATCATTTCATATCTTATTTGCCATCTTTATGTTTTCTTTGGCTAAGTGTTTTTCAGATGTTTTGCCCATTAATTAATCATGATTTCCATTTTTTATTGTTTTAAAAGTTGGTTGTATATTTTGGATAATAGTCCTTTACCTGATGTGTCTTTTGCAAATATTTTCTCTCAGTTTGTGGTTTGTCTTCTTATATTCTTGTGTCTTTTGCAGAGCAGAAGTTTTAAATTGATAAGTCCAAAACACCAATTATTTCTCTCATGGAATATGCCTTTGACTTTTTATCTAAAAAGTCATTACAATAACCAAGGTCATCTAGGATTTTTCCTATGCTGTCTTTTAAGAGTTTTACAGTTTTGTGTTTTACCTTTAGGTCTCTGATCCATTTTCAGGTAATTTTTGTGAAGAGTGTGGGAGCTGTCTTTAGATTCTTTCTTTTTTTTTTTTTTTGGTATACAGATGTTCAGTTGTTTCAAATACAACAAATATCATTTGTTAAAAAATAATATATTTGCTTAATTGTATTGCATTTGCACCTTTGTAAAGGGCAGTTGACTATATTTATGTGGGTTTATTTCTGGATTTTCTATTTGATTCCATAAATCTATTTGTCTATTCTTGTATTGATACCACATTGTCTTTATTATTAGAGCTTTATACTAAGTCTTTAATTCAGGTAGGTTTAGTCATCTGACTTTATTCTTTTCCTTTAATATTATATTGACTGTTCTCATTTGTTTTGCCTCTCCATGTAAACTTAAGAATTGATTTGTCAATATCCACAAAATAACTTGCTGGAATTCTGGTGAGAATTGTTTGGATTTTGATTTGAATTGATGTTAAGTTGGGAAGAACTGGCATTTTGACAAAATTGAGTCTTCCTATCTGTGAGTATGGACTATCTCTTTAGTTATTCTTTTATTTTATTCATTTTGACTCATATATATCTTGCATATATTTTGTTACATTTATAATTATTTGAAGAATTTCATTTTAAAGAATACATATAGGGAAGTAATTGACTTTTTGTATATAAACCTTGTATCCTGCAACTTTGTTATAATAATTACTTATTAATTCCAAGTGTTTTTGTTGTTATTATTATATTTATTCCTTTGGGTTTTCTGCATAGACAATCATGTCATCTGTGAACAAAATAGTTTTTTGGTTTATTCCCCCCCCCCACTTTTTTTTTTTTTTTTTTTTTTGGTCTTACAGCGTTTTCTAGGACTTCCATTGTGTTGTTAAAAAGGAGTGATGAGGATGGGCGTGGTGGTTCATGCCTGTAATCTCAGCACTTTAGAAGGCTGGAGGCTGAGTTGGGATGACCACTTGAGGCCAGAAATTTGTGAACAGCCTGGAGTATTGCTTCAGGGATGACACTTCAGTGTGTTTTTAGAAGTCTATTTAAGCACTATGTAAGGTCAGCTCCTTCTAGATGTTGTACTATGTAATGCAACAATGCAACCTGCTTATCCTAGTGTCATGTGTCCATTTCTGTACTTCCTTTGCTGTAAAGTAGACCCTGAATGCTAAGCTGTGTAGAATTACATGTCTGTGGATCAGGCAGTCTTGCCTAGATAGTGGTGTCTGCTAAGGTCCTGTCCGCAGGAGAAGTAAACATACCAGAAACATGTCTGTCTTTCTGATGACAAACCACATCTATCATTATGTTTCTTCACCTATTTTGTATCATTATTTTTTTGTTTTGTTTCAAATTTAGAAATTTTTTCATTTTTATCTTTTAAACTTCCTATATTGTAAAGATTATTATAGAGTATGTTTGATTTTCATGAGATGTCCATCTACATGCATTGGTCCCAAATGTCATTGTCTCTTATTTTCTAATTATTACGTTTCCAGGCTCTTGGCCATATTCTCAGACAGGTACCCATCATTGTATATATATTCTTGGACCAATTTAGGATGACCAGGGACACTACTCACACCTTGTTCACTGGTATTATTTTCTATTTCCACAACTTTTCAAGACCGTACTTGAATGTGGTTGTGATATAGTTCATTTTTGGGTTGTCCCAGGCTCTGAGTCAATTCACTCATAACTCATATTCAGACATTTTTCTTCCTTCATTTGGTCACAATGGATACCTCGTGACTGGAGACCAGCACTGGTACAGCTCTGATAGATGAGCGCTCAGATACCAGCTCCTGTAACTTAAGCAGGCCCCTTTGTCCTACTATTTTCTCTCTTTGGTGTGCTACCTCTGGACCTATCTGACTTTATGACTTGGCAAGTATGACAGAGCCAAACTCAAAATAGATATCTGTTGTTGTTTCAGCTGTGGTAATATATAGTCAGTTTTTAGACTCCATTTGGTACTATAGGAACCAGACTGGAAAATAAAATATTGTACAATACAGAGCATTGGATTGGCCTTCATTCATCAGGTCTTAAATATGTAGCCCTATCTATGCCCTTTCCCGGGGTTGTATGTAGGAACTTTGCTTTCTCTCTCCCTCCTTCCCTCCCTCTCTTTTCTCTATTTATTTATGTATCTATGTAGTATCTTAATATGTGGTGATGAAGAGTTTAAAAGTTTCTACCTGATCTTTCCCAGTATAATAAGTTTTATCACAGGCCAAGTATACATGTGGGGGTTGCTCTTACTGCCAAGTATATTAATTTAATTAAGTACTTTATGACAGGTGAAAAGGCTATTAGGGTGGTTCTAAAAACCCACCAGGCATACAGTAAGGAAGAATTTCACCAGGACTTTATTACTGGCCACAATGCCAACACTCTAACGGGGGCCTTAATAATACATTGGGTCTGCAAATATCAATGTCAAGTCAGCTCCTGTGTTCAATTGTCCTCAAACTGTCTGGATATTCCTATTCTGATTTCTAAGTGTACACAGTCACTTTACTAAATAGTCGTAGGTCCCTGAAAGGGTTTGGGTCTGTATGTCCTCCCAAATCTAATGTCAAATTATAATCCTCAATGTTGAAGGTGAGGCCTGGTGGGAGATGATTGAATCATGGGAGCCGATTCCCCCTTTGGTGATGTTCATATGGTACTGTGAGATCCATTTGTCTAAAAGTGTGTAGCACCTCCCACCCTGCTCTTTTCCTCCTGTTCCAGCCATGTAAGATGTGCCCACTATCCCTTCACCTTCTGCCATGATTGAAAGTTTCCTGAGGCCTCCCTACATGGTTCCTATATAACCAATTAAACCTCTTTTCTTTATAAATCACCCAGTCTCAGACAGTTCTTTATAGCAGTGCAAGAACAGACTAATACAGTAACGCAGTCCCTTTGAAGAAAGACTGAGGGCATGATTACAATGAATATGCCATTGTATTATAGTGTTTTTCCTGATACAGACCTTATCATTTTTTCAGTCAGTACATTTCAGATGTAAAAATTGGCTCAGGCCCTGATATTGGTCAAAGAATCATGATTTTTGAATTGAGATAACTGTTTTTAACCTCCTGCTACTCCATTTTTGCCTTTTTTGGGAGGTTACAGAAAAGTAAGACAGTTGACTGATTGTCTATGCATCTCTTAGGGCTGCCATGCTGTATTAATCATTTCTACAATGATCTCTGTGCCAAAGTTCCTTGGAGTTCGCTTCAATCTTTTTTTTTTTTTTGGTCACTACTGTATTTGTGACTAATCACCTCTGTTACTTCAGAGCCTCACATCCTCAGAGATATGTATGAATCCAGCTTTGTAATTGCCGCCAACAGTATAATCTCTAGTCTCCAGAGGAGAACTACAACTAAAATTCTTAATTTCGCTGGTGACTCTCACCAATGGTGTTGGTGCATTGTTTGTTCCTTTGCATTTTCTGGAAATAATCTCTGATGAGTCTTTGGGTCTCACATAATATTTCATTTCTCTACTACCACTGCCTTGAATCTCTTTATTCTTTTCTCTAATACCTATTACTGAAAATCAGGAATATCCATCATAATCACCATTATTCAGCAATTTCTCTAGGCTTCTAAGAGTCACCATCACAGTGAGTTTGCTCCATCTCCCTTAGATTGTTCTCAGATTATTAGCTACATTGTTCCAAATATGAGTACTCATAAAGAATTCTCGATTATGCAGACTTTCATCTGCTCCTATAGTGCATCCTCAAAATTCATATGCAATTAAAAACACCAATATCCTGGCTACTAGTTTTATGTGCTAGCTCCTCAAATTCTAAATCCATTCCTCCTTATCAGAATAAGCACCTAACCAGATGGGCTGGTTATGCTCATGTTTAACACTATATGGCTGCTTGAAGGAGAGGAAGTGGGGGCAGCTCCAAAGGCATCTATCTTTTGCTTGTGGACGTGGGTGAAGAGTAAAATTCTTCCGCATCATTTTCCAGTAGAGTGGAAGATCTAGTTCTTAGTAGAGAAGTATGGGTTGTGTCTGTAATCTCTGAACATTCACAGGGCTCTGCAGAGCCAACTTCTTCAGAAACATCCTTCTCAGTTTCTTGGACACATATTTAGACCTTAGGTTTTCTCAAGCAAGGCTCCTATTTTTTCATAACACACATGCCTTGAATAAGCATTTAGACATCTCTGGAGTTCTGCAAGTTTGTCAGATCTCTGGTGTACTATTTGGCTATTTCTGTTTTTCTGCTGCAGGAAATAAAGGACTTGCTATCAAAAAGACATTCTACTTTCACACTTACTCTTTAGCTTTTAATTATCCTTCTCTGTATGATTAATATAACCTAGCAATAAAGAGCCAACTCTGTTTTCTTTGTAGGCTTTATTAACGTCACATCTTTCAGATATACAGAAAATATGAACTACAAGGAAATCAACCTAGGATAACTTCCCAGGTCAGCACTGGTGAAATCACCAGGAACTGGATTGCCACCTTGTCTCAAGCACTGTCTGTGTCTCACATACCACACAGAAAAGCATTCTCCTTTCCTATTAGGTAGTGAGTAAGCCAGTCTCCTAAGTCTCAACTTAACTTTAGTCTTTCTTGCACCACTGAAATTAGAGTACAGAAGCAAACACCAAGGCAGAGAAGGCATAGAAAAATGCCTATAAAAGAAAAGGGGTAGATAACAAAGTAAGATGGGCAGAGATTTTAGAACACAAAAAGAATATGATTCCTGTGAAGGTGATGAAGTGGGAGAAGGGGTTGGTAGAAAGAGTCTTAAACTGTAACATAGTTCAAAACAAGTTTTATCCAGAATGATTGAGAGACTTTGAGCCAAAGTCTGTAAGTTGAGACTCATATCTCATAGAAACAGGCCTCCATTAGAGCAAGTAGTGCACTCAATCACTGTCTGGAAGACTTCCGTGGAAAGTGTAGCTTCAGCCAAATGTGGCAGTGGATTTACAAGGACAACAGCTTGGGACATCATTCAGTTATGCTCCCCCACAGCAGAAGATCTCACTGGATCTTTTCCTGGCTAACACAGTAAAAGAAGACATTAGAAATTACAACGTGATAATTGATTGTAATCATGTAATATATAATTTAATGCAGAATTATCAATGTGTTTGGACATTAGAATTAAAATGTCTTCATTTTTGATACTTTCCTGGTGTTATTTCTGACCATTGAACTGTTAAATTAAAAACACCAATAATTCTGTTTCCAGCACAGGGTATGATTATAAGCATTCAATAGCTTCAATGGGACTGAATGTTTGGCTTGACAGTACCCTATGCTACAATAAAGGCTCTTAGAAAGAAACCCTGAGACCTCAACTGGGGACTCCTTGGAAAGGTGTTCTTTACAAGATGATGTTTATAGTCCACAAGATTTTCCCATGTCTGTACTCCAAAAAAAAAAACTGTAATATGGTATCAAATAGAACAAGTAGAGAAATACAGCTTCTGCTTTGTGAGGACATACTTTACTTAGTTAAAGAATTGCAAGACCCAGTTAAAATGTATCTGAAAAATACAGAAGATGTTTGCGGGTATGAATCTTGAGCATATTGAAACAAAAGGGTACATGTGAATAGGGTAGATTTTATTAGCATGGGAGCTCTCATCCATTATACATAATTCATCAGCCTTAATACACTACAAAGATAGATCAGTTATTGAAGCTTAGACCCTATGATATTCTCACAAGTGAGATGGAGATCCCAGAAATATCTTGAAAGAGTAAAGAATTTTAGAACAAATTTATTATTTGAAACAAGGAAAATTGTTACTTGACTGTATTCTCTGTGAGGGCTCAATAGACACATATTTCTGCAAGATGGTATCCAAAGCAATAGTGAATGTGCACCAACAATATAAGATCAGCATGGTCAATGATAGTATGAATTTCTTCCCTGCAAATAGGCATAGCATCCTAGCATTCACATTAAAGATAGGATTCCAAAATTATAGAAGTGAGGTTGTTCCACTTAAGTAACAGGGACAAGTAGACATAGTTATCAGAATGCAAAACTAGATGGAAAAACTGAGTGCTTTGATCCACAGGGATATGTAGTAATGGCTAAGAATCCATGTTTTCCCTGGTGGAGAAAGCTGAGGATCCCACTTCAGTACTGCTTGACTAGTGAAACCAAGAAAAAATAATCAAAAACCGGAGATTAGATGTAAAAGATAGCATTGTCAATGGATTAAAAAAAAGCTTATTTCTTACTCAGTTTTTCCAACTTAACTAGTTCTCCATCACAGCACTTATTGATTGAATAGCAGTTTGGATCCCTTTGAAGAAGAGTCCTTTGCTATTGTCACAAGTATACACAATAAATATTAGTTTTTTGTTTTAAACAATCTCCATTCACTAGAATGAATGTAGACTGGGATTCACAAGAACCTTAATGATATTGACATTAAATATAATATTATGCTGATGCATTGCTTCACACCAGTTAATGGGTTTCTTTGGATTTTGGAGGCACAACAAACAACATTTGGGAAAGATCATTTACCAAGTGACTCAAGATTGTCAGTTTGAAGTGCAATGCAGAGCAAGAGAGGGTTAAACATGAAATCAAATTTAACAGATAAAATACTCTCACATTCTAGCCATTAGATCTAGATGTCAAAATACTAGAATTATTTGAGGTAGACAAGAATGATATGGAAAGTGTGTAATATAGGCAAACTCTAAAAGGAGAGTCACAACTAGACTCTTAGGGCAAAGGGAATTACTCACCATTTGAAAAACCATTTCTCATATACTGCTGGACCCAAATAAAATAACTAATTGTAAGGGTACGTTACTGCTTGACTCAGAGTGCTCCCCACCAAAACCTGAGCAAGATCTATCACATCATACGGTTAAATGGGCACTGAAGCTACCAATTATACAGTGGAAGTGTTACGTTAAGACTTAAACATGAACTGTTAAATGTGATACAAGTGTGTTACAGGTACAAGTTGCTCAAATTGCCATCAGAGCTATTAACTTTGTACCTTCTCATCTAA
Source organism: Ateles fusciceps (assembly GCA_036589455.1). Taxonomy (NCBI): domain Eukaryota; kingdom Metazoa; phylum Chordata; class Mammalia; order Primates; family Atelidae; genus Ateles; species Ateles fusciceps. The sequence continues at coordinate 1,482,625 of JAZHEH010003244.1, forward strand.
CTCAGCTCTCACCTATAGTCTCCTGGGGGATTCTTCATGATCAGTTGATACAAAAGGAAAATGCTCAAGCTTGATTCATAGAGGGATGGCTTAGTATTTTGAAGCAAATCTGAAAATGAATTGCTGCCATGCTATAACTCCATTCAAGGCTGGCTTTAAATAATATTAAGAGGAAATTATTTCCCTTGGACAGCGCATTATACATGATATTCAAGTCTGTATGTAGAGAAAAACTTTTCATTAACTCATTTATTTTTCTTTATTTGGAGTAGTTTGTTTCATATCTGTTAATCCTTTTAACATTAATGATTATATAATTTCTCCATCAGAAAGTATATGAGAATTACTCTAACATATGCAGAAAATACTCTGTTTTAGTATGATGCTTTAAATTGAAACAATTATTATGATCACATCTTAGGAAAAATAATCAAATTGAAGAATTGCCTTTGTGAATTAGCCTCAAGACAAAATTGCATGGATTAGAATTTGACATAATCCTTTGAGAGAGCACAAAGAAAATACTAAATAAAGAAAATAGTTCTGGATTAAAAATAATGTTCAAAAACTAATAACTTTCTGGTCAAGTTACAATCTTAATGAAATTTTAGGGTGATTATATTTTTGGTTTCTTCAAATACATCCCCAACTCTCAAAAACTTTCATACATAAATCATGCTAACTACATGCATCACAGGAATAAAGTGATATTGTTAAAATAGGCTAAGAAACTTGTTATTTTCTTTATTACTCTCAAAAATTTAATCTAATCCAATAATAAACATAAAGAAGAGTTATTCTCCAAATTATAAGGAATTTTAAATAGTAAAAATAAATGTATGACATGTCATTAAATAAATGCTCTCAGATTCAATATATACTTAACAATGGTCTGTAAGTCATTTAATACTTCTGCATTTCTCAATTTTCAAAGTTTTTCTGACTCAGAAACTGTAGATATAATTTATCAGAAGTATTTATTTGTAGTGATTATACACACATACACACACACAGGTTTATGGGGGAGCCTCATATTTCATATTCAGTGCCTGATTTCTGAAGGATAGTTAAAAAAACAAGAGTTTTTCTGTTGACTTCCTGTTGAATATATGCATGACCATGAAAAAGTCATTTCACCTTTTCAACCTCAATTTTCCCTGTGTGTGATGAGAAACTTGGACCAAATTCATAGTTTCCAACCTTTCTTTAAAAGGAGCAACTTCTAACTTAGCCAGTTGAAGAAACAATTGACGATGAAGCACATTCAGGAGGTCACATATTAGAAACTGAAAGGTTACTGCATGTTGCATATGGATACATCACCACTTCTGATGATGTTCCTTTTCCCATCAGAGAAAATATTAGAAGGTCAGAGAAAATATTAGAAGGAATATAGCAAATACCAGAAGATAAATCTGCTGATTTAAAATTTGGATTTCTCTCAAGTATAGCTTATTTTTTTTTTCCAGTAAGAATTTGTCTCTTTCCTTGTAGTACTTCTTTTTTGTCTTCCCATGGCTTTATATTAGAAGAGTATGAGTTCCTACAATTCTTCTACTTACTTCTTAAAAGTAAAGAGGCAACAGGAGGGATTGGCTGTCTACTCAAATCCAATTAAAAAATATATGCAAGTACTACATTCCATGCATGTATGGCACTTTCCTGGGGCTTGTGTGTAATATAAAGATAAGTAATAAACAGTATTGTTGTTCAGAGGCATTGATTGTGCTTAGCTTATTGATTCTTGGAGAATGTTTCTTTCTTATTTTAAATCACAAGCAAGTTAAAGAGAGATAGTAAAGAAATATCAAAGAAAGACATGCTCACTTTCAAACATTTTTCTCAATGGTTTAAAGAAACAAAGTTCAGCATTTTCTCATTTAATTAATATACCAGTAGTAAGTTCATTTAATAATTATGATTATAAAAATTATTTCTCTTCCATGTACCTATGCAATAATCTTGAATGTTCTTCACATGTACCCCCAAACCTAAAATGCAATAAAAAAAAAGAAAAAAAATTATTTCTTTGTGTTTTAGATATGATTTAGAAATGCTAAATAGGATTAAAATTTTATAATCAGTTACTATGGAATCATTTAATTTAATTTACAAATTTTTTTTATTCTTAAAAAAATCAAAAAAAATTAACACAAAATATGGGGTGATGGGAAAATTTTTTTTGTGTTAACTTTACTTAATGATATTTCCTCTAACTTTGGGCACTGATAATTAGAGAGACATTTGAAAATGTAGCTGTTTATAAAACTGTAATTATACTGCTTCAAAGATATACAATGATCATACAGAAAATATTTTTTGAAAATATAACTGTTTTGAAAGCAACTTTTTAGTACAATTATATACAAATATATAATATATATATATATGCGTAAAACAGAAAATATATTTGCATTTGACAAATGAGCATTTGCTTTTCACAAACAACAAAGAAAACCTGAGAAAACAAATCCAGAGGCAAGCAGTTTATTTAAGATGTAGTGCAATTTTCTGGGAGATTTTTAGCAATCTGGAGAGTGTCTTGTAAACTATTAAAATAAATGTGTTTATGTCTTAAAATGAAAGTTGAATCATGGAACAGTGTTTTTAGAAACAATGAAGTTTTTGTTACAATGAATATTTTCAACTGTATTTCAGCATTCACCCACAGTCCAAGTAACTGTCAAATAATATTTTATATAATATATATATTTTTGAGGTCATTATTCACCCATGCTTCAAGTAACCATAAAATAATCTGAGTTTTGTGTTGTCAAAACTACAATACGTTTCCTCTAGACATCTATACTCATTTTATTTTATAAAGGGAACTCTTATTTTTGTAACATTTTTCTTCTCAGCCCTTTTTAATACATATGTACATACACACACATACAGGACACACAGACTTTCCTACACATACATAGTTTAATAAAATTCATTAATATTGTTATCAAAGGCCTGTTATTTAAACTATATGTTATGTAAGTTATTAGCCAGGAAGAATCTCCATTGGAAAATATTTTAAAATTGTTTTACATTTATATGTGCTTGCATATCTTTAATATATAGTTGGAACTGTAAAATACATCATATTTTTAAATTTCTATTTTAAAACTAGATTACGTGCTGTACATTAATGGTGTAGGTTGGCCTTTAATTGTTGCTAAAATCTCATAAGCTTAATAACCTGCCTTTAGTAGCCTAGGAGGAAAATAAACAACTTTAATAAGCAGCTAAGTGAAAAAAAAAATTGAAATCAGATGCTGATGTGCCATATCAGATCACATTGCATATACGCATGTATGGACCGTATCAAAAACTCTTTCTATCTATCACAATGTTATTTTAATTTTATTTTACATTTCTTTTAGGTTCAGAAAAAGTTATATTCAACCACTCATGAGAGATGAAATGTAGTAAACATGAGTGTTGCTACATAAATAAAAATAAATAAATGACAATAAGATTTTTCTATAGCCTAAACAGAAACTTTTTGGTTCCAGGTTGCCATGCTGGATAAATATTAGCTATTTTGAAAAAACAAACAAACATAAAAGAATATTAGTAATAAAATATTTTTGTATTAAATCCATTAAATAAATGAATATTTCCAAATGATTGAAATAACTACTGCCAATCTTTTATGAATTTGCACTATTTTGTGACCACAATGGATTACCAAACCAACTACTTATATTTATTTAACTAGTATATTATAAATAGCATATGAGGTACATCAAGCATACATGTGTCAGTGCATGAATGTGAGTCCCTGTGTGCAAATGTACAAACTTATATATTTATATAGATGAATATACCTACATACACATCAGGGAATTGTCAGGAAAATATACAAAATGGCTGAAAAAAAAGGCCGGCAGGAATTTTAAAAATATTTTTGATTATGAAAGAAAACATGGCCGTTTAATAACTGGGTCTTTGGAAGAAATTTTTTACTCATTTGAAAATTCATCATTTTATGTAACAATATAAATAATTATAATAGCTAAACTTTAGTAGGTAATAATATTCTGGAAAATCTGATTGCTGCACACATTCATTGTATTCAATTGTCATAAACCTATGAGACAGATACTATCAATTTTTTTATGCATATCTCTGAAGGAAAATACTAGGCAGATAACAATGAAAAAGTCCTTACTTAGTTGATAAGATAAAAAAAGCTTATTTGAAAAATTATATTTGAGCTTAATTTTTAAAAGTGAAAGAAATAAAGCAGCTTAAGAGAGAAAGATTGAGCATTTGATAAGAATACCCTGCATACAAATAAATGCTCAGTGAGCTGAAGTAGTGTAGCACATTTGGTTAGCTTAAAGAAAAAAGAAAATTTCATAATGTTAGGCTGGAGAGACATACAGCAGCCAGATACAGAAGTTATATGTCATCTCTATATTTATGTATTAATCAAAGGGAAGTAGTACTCCTTGAATTGAAAGCCTTAGGATAGCAGCATTTCAGCTATTATAGAAATTCAATGTGGGTGAAATAAGATACACATGTAAAAATGTGGGGCATCTCTACTGCTTTATCTTTTAATTAAGAAATATTTTTTTGTTTTTTTAATGAAATTTATCTTCATTCCACCATTCATTAGTTTTATTTTACAATAGAAAGATAATTTTGATTTCATTTTTTTCCATTTGTGGTCTTTATATTTACTTGCATTATCCTTAGCTTTTTGAGGAATCATTATGTGATCATTATGTATGCATCCATATAATTAAAATCATTAAACATCAACTAGATTAGACATAGTTACTGAATTGTATGCTTTGAAGATACAGCTCATTCAGTAAAATCAGCAAAAAATAGAGTAATCTTCTGCAAATTGTATACTAGATTATTAGGAAAACCTTCCTACATGAAAAAACTAAAATAGCTAAACCAAATAAAGTAAAAGCTAAAACCATTTTTTGAAAGAACTGGGGCAATGAATGTGGTAAGTGTTTGATGGCCATGAGATTGCAGGAAGGAAAGGAAGCTCAGGGAGTGGAGCCCTGGATTTGATGACATCTCTTCTTTTAAGGTATCTGTCAATTATATATTGTTTCTAGAGATGATGAGCAACTTTATAATCAGGATGAAATAATGTAATTAAATGTCATAATAGAAATTGTAAATCACCATAAAATATAAAACTGTAAGGATTTATGGCCTAACAATTGCCCTAAAATACGTAAGTTAAAATTAACTAAAGAATGGAAAAATCCAAAAGCATATATGGAAATATTTAAACACCTTTCTTGGTAACTGATAAATGGACAAGAAAAAAATCTATAAGCCAATAAGCCTGTACAATATATGAACAAACTGATTGATACATATGACCTGATCCCCAAAAATTCAGAATATACTTTCTTTGGAAGTACACATGATGGGAGATTAACTAAAATTTACCACATGCTGGGCCACAGAGTAAGTCACAAAATGTATCAGAAGTATAAAATAACTGATATATTATCCAATATCATGTTATTAACTTAAAAATCAACACAAAAGCACATAACTATGGAATTCCAATTAAGTTGGAAAGAAAACTCCCAAGTAAACAACAATTGAGATGAAAATAATAATTATAAAATTAGTAAATATTTGGCTGTGAACCCATCTGGACCTGGGCTTTTTTGGGTGGTAGGCTCTTAATTGCTCCCTCAACTTCAGACCTTGTTATTGGTCTATTCAGGGTTTCAACTTCTTCATGGTTTAGGCTTGGGAGGATGCAAGTGTCCAGGAAGTTATCCATTTCTTCCAGGTTTACTAGTTTATGTGCATAGAGTTGTTTGTAATAATCTCTGATGATGGTTTGAATTTCTGTGGAATCTGTGGTGATATCCCCTTTATCGTTTTTTATTGCATCTATTTGATTCTTTTCTATTTTCTTTTTTATTAATCTCTCTAGTGGTCTGTCTATTTTGTTGATCTTTTCAAAACACCAGCTCCTGGATTTATTGATTTTCTGAAGGACTTTTTGTGTCTCTATCTCCTTCAGTTTTGTTCTGATCTTAGTTATTTCTTGTTTTCTGCTAGGTTTTGAGTTTTTTTGATCTTGCTCCTCTAGCTCTTTCAATTTTGATGATAGAGTGTCGATTTTAGATCTCTCCTTGCTTCTCATGTGGGCATTTTTTGCTATATATTTTCCTCTAGACACTGCTTTAAGTGTGTACCAGAGATTCTGGTATGTTGTGTCTTCATTCTCATTGGTTTCGAAGAACATCTGTATTTCTGCCTTCATTTCACTGTTTATCTAGTCAACATTCAGGAGTCAGTTGTTGAGTTTCCATGAAGTTGTGCAGTTCTGAGTTAGTTTCTGAATTCTGAGTTCTAACTTGATTGCACTGTGGTCTGAAAGACTGTTTGTTATGATTTCCATTCTTGTGCATTTGCTGAGGAGTGATTTATTTCCAGTTATGTGGTCAGTTTTAGAGTAGGTGTGATGTGGTGCTGAGAAGAATGTATATTCTGTGGATTTGGGGTGGAGAGTTCTGTAAATGTCTATTAGGTTTGCTTGGTCCAGGTCTGAGTTCAAGTCCTGGATATCCTTGTTAATTTTCTGTCTCATTGATCTGTCTAATATTGACAATGGGGTGTTAAAGTCTCCCACTATTATTATGTGGGAGTCTAAGTCTTTTTGTAAGTCATTAAGAACTTGCCTTATGTATCTGGGTGCTCCTGAATTGGGTGCGTACGTATTTAGGATCGTTAAGTCTTCTTGTTGCATTGATCCTTTTACCATTATGTAATGTCCTTCTTTGTCTCTTTTGATCTTTGTTGGTTTAAAGTCTATTTTATCAGAGATGAGAATTGCAACTCCTGCTTTTTTTTGCTCTCCATTTGCTTGGTAAATCTTCCTCCATCCCTTTATTTTGAGCCTTTGTGTATCCTTGCATGTGAGATGGGTTTCCTGGATACAGCACACCAATGGGTTTTGGCTTTTTATCCAATTTGCCAGTCTGTGTCTTTTGATTGGGGCATTTAGCCCATTTACATTTAGGGTTAATATTGTTATGTGTGAATTTGGTCCTGCCATTTTGATGCTAGCTGGATGTTTTGCCTGTTAGTTGATGCAGTTTCTTCATTGTGTTGATGTCCTTTACCATTTGGTATGTTTTTGGAGTGGCTGGTACTGGTTGTTCCTTTCTATGTTTAGTGCCTCTTTCAGGAGCTCTTGTAAAGCAGGCCTGGTGGTGATGAAATCTCTGAGTACTTGCTTGTTTGCAAAGGATTTTATTTTTCCTTCACTTTTGAAGCTGAGTTTGGCTGGATATGAAATTCTGGGTAGTGAGTTCTTTTCTTTAAGAATGTTGAATATTAGCCCCCACTGTCTTCTGGCTTGCAGGATTTCTGCTGAGAGATCTGCTGTGAGTCTAATGGGCTTCCCTTTGTAGGTAACCTGATCTTTCTCTCTGACTGCCCTTAGCATTTTCTCCTTCATTTCAACCCTGGTGAATCTGACGATTATGTGCCTTGGGTTTGCTCTTCTTGAGGAATATCTTTGTGGTGTTCTCTGTATTTCCTGGACTTGACTATTGGCCTGCCTTGTTAGGTTGGGGAAGTTTTCCTGGATAATATCCTGAAGAGTTTTTTCCAGCTTGGATTCATTCCCTCTACCAGACATTCAAAGAGGAGCTGGTACCATTCCTTCTGAAACTATTCCAAACAATCCAAAAAGAGGGGAATCCTTCCTAAATCATTTTATGAGACCAACATCATCCTGACACCAAAACCCGGCAGAGACTCAGAAAGAAAAGAAAACTTCAGACCAATATCCATGATGAACATAGATGCGAAAATCTTCAATAAAATACTGGCAAACCAATTGCAACAGCACATCAAAAAGCTTATCCATCATGATCAAGTAGGATCCATCCCAGGGATGCAAGGCTGGTTCAAAATATGCAAGTGTGTAAACATAATTCACCACATAAACAGAACCAAAGACAAAAACCACATGATTATCTCAATTGATGCAGAGAAGGCCTTTGACAAAATCCAACAGCCCTTTATGCTAAAAACCCTCAATAAACTAGATATTGATGGAACGTATCTCAAACAATAAAAGCTATTTATGACAAACCAACAGCCAACATCATACTGAATGGGCAAAAACTGGAAGCATTCCATTTGAAATCTCGCACTAGACAAGGATGCCCTCTCTCACCATTCCTATTCAATATAGTACTGGAAGTTCTAGCCAGAGTGATCAGGCAAGAAAAAGAAATAAAGGGTATTCAAATAGGAAAGGAGGAAGTCAAATTGTCTCCATTTGCAGATGACATGATTGTATATCTAGAAGACCCCATTGTCTCAGCCCAAAATCTCCTGAAACTGACAAGCACCTTCAGCAAAGTCTCAGGATACAAAATCAATGTGTGCAAATCACAAGCATTCCTATACACCAATAACAGACTTAAACAGAGCCAAATCAAGAACGAACTGCCATTCACAATTGCTACAAAGAGAATAAAATACTTAAAAATACAACTAACAAGGAACGTAAAGGACCTCTTCAAGGAGAACTACAAACCACTGCTCAATGAAATAAAAGAGGACACAAACAGATGGAGAAACATTCCATGCTCATGGTTAGGAAGAATCAATATCATGAAAATGGCCATAGTGCCCAAAGAAATTTACAGATTCAATGCTATCCCCCATCAAGCTACCAATGACTTTCTTCACAGAACTGGAAAAGAACACCTTAAACTTCATATGGAACCAAAAGAGAGCCTGCATAGCCAAATCAATTCTAAGCAAAAAGAACAAAGCGGGAGGCATCACACTACCGGACTTCAAACTATACTACAAGGCTACAGTAATCAAAACAGTATGGTACTGGTAACAAAACAGAGATATAGACCAATGGAACAGAACAGAGTCCTCAGAGGCAACACCACACATCTACAACCATCCGATCTTTGACAAATCTGACAAAAACAAGCAATGGGGAAAGGATTCCCCTGTTTAATAAATGGTGTTGGGGAAACTGGCTAGCCATATGCAGAAAGCAGAAACTGGATCCCTTCCTGACACCTTACACTAAAATTAACTCCAGATGGATTAAAGATTTAAACATAAGACCTAACACCATAAAAACCCTAGAAGAAAACCTACATAAAATGATTCAGGACATAGGCATAGGCAAGGACTTCATGACCAAGACACCAAAAGCATTGGCAACAAAAGCCAAAATAGACAAATGGGACCTAATCAAACCAAACAGCTTCTGCACGGCAAAAGAAACAGTCATTAGAGTGAATTGGCAACCAACAGAATGAGAAAAATTTTTGCAGTCTACCCATCTGACAAAGGGCTGATATGCAGAACAAAGAACTAAAACAAATTTACAAGAAAAAAACAAACAAACCCATTCAAAAGTGGGCAAAGGATATGAACAGACACTTTACAAAAGAAGACATACATGAGGTCAACAATCATATTGAAAAATGCTCATCATCACTGGACATTAGAGAAATGCAGATCAAAACTACATTGAGACACCACCTCACTCCAGTTAGAATGGCAATCATTAAAAAGTCTGGAGACAACAGATGCTGGAGAGGATGTGGAGAAGTAGGAACACTTTTACACTGTTGGTGGGAGTGTAAATTAGTTCAACCATTGTGGAAGACAGTGTGGCAATTCCTCAAGGACCTAGAAATAGAAATTCCATTTGACCCAGCAATCCCATTACTGGGCATATATCCAAAGGATTGTAAATCATTCTACTATAAGGACACATGCTCAGGAATGTTCATTGCAGCACTGTTTACAATAGTAAAGACCTGGAACCAACCCAAATGCCTATCAATGATAGACTGGACAGGGAAAATGTGGCACATATACACCATAGAATATTATGCAACCATCAAAAACAATGATTTCATGTCCTTTGTAAGAACATGGATGAACCTGGAAACCATCGTTCTGAGCAAACTGACACAAGAACAGAAAATCAAACACCGCATGTTCTCACTCATAGGTGGGTGTTGAACAATGAGAACACATGGACACAGGGGAGGGGAGCTTCACACACTGGGGTCTGTTCAGGTGGAAATAGGGGAGGGACTGCAGGGTTTGGGGAGTTGGGGAGAGATAGCATGGGGTGAAATGCCAGATATAGGTGATGGGGGAGGAAGGCAGCAAATCATACTGCCATGTGTGTACCTATGCAACAGTCTTGCATGTTCTTCACATGTATCTCAAAACCTAAAATGCAATAAAAAAGTTAGCAAATATTTTAATTCAATGCTAAAATTGCTAGCTGTCATTAGAAGAGAGCTGTATGCTCACTGCATAGTCTAGAAAATAAGGTGAGAACTCAATGATCTAAGGCTTCCTCTCATTTAAATTAACTGAAGAAATCACAAGATATAAAATAATTATAATAAAAGGTAATAATATATTGTATAATATATTTCTAAAAATAATAAACCCTGGTGAGATAGATCATGGTATAAGAGATAAATCTCAATAATCTATAATAGGAATGATAAAGTGGCTATTAGAGATGTTAGGAATATGAAAATGATGATAAAAGCGTATTACAAATACCTTTATATAAATATATCTGAAAATATAGATGAAATTTAAAAATGTCCTAGAAAATACCCAGACATGATAAAATTTTGAAATATGAATTATTCTATATAATATAATGTAATTCTTTTCCCACGAAAACAACTATAGGTAGAGTTAACTTCTTAGTAAACCTAATGAAATATTTAAGGAAAAGGCAACTCATCTATTTCTTGAAATGCCTTGAAATCTAAGGAATGGATGAAAACATTCCTAGACTTGCTTTGAGGACTATCATAATCCTGCTAACAAAATCTGACAAAGATTTGCAATGACAGTTAATTATTGACCAATAACTTTCATAAACATCAGCATATAATTCTAAATTAGATATTATTAAATCAAATTCAGACATTTAATTAAAGAAATATATATATCAACAACAGATTAGGTTCATTCCAGAATTGTATTATTACTCTATCATTCATGAATCAATCAAGATAATTTATCAGATTAATAAAATAGAGAAAAATATGTAGTGATATAAAAATAGGTAGAAAAATTATTCAGTAAAATTTTATTTTTAATAATTATATAAACTTTTAAGTGGCTACAAAGGAAATAGTTTTTAAATAATTAGATAAAGGATACTGATAACACCAACAAAATCACAAACGCTTTTAAGTTCTTCCTCTGAAAAACATGTCCTCTGTCACCATGCCAATTCAGTACTACATTCAAGGTCCTTGCCAGTCCTATATCATAAAAAAGACAAAATTGTAAAATTGTAAATAAAGACATAAGACTATGATTAATTACAGAAAACATATTTGAGTGGTTAGAAAATTCAGAAGAATATAGCAATATATTATTTTAACTTATAAATAAAGCTGGCTAAGTCACTGAATAAAAAAATCACTTGAATTATAAATCACCAAAATGTTATAAACTAAAAAAAAATATTTTTATTGTCTTTCAATTACATATATGTCAATGTAAGTATAAGTGCAAGACTTCTATAAGAAAAACTATACAATATTGCTACCAAAAATTATACTGACACCAAATATATAGATCAGTATGTCAAAAATTATTAGAAAATTTATTTTAAATACAATTTTTTTACAAATTTGTTTATGTACTCAATGCACCTTCAATCAATATTTCAATAAATTTGTGTGGATGTAAATAAAGATCTAGTGTTCAGCAGCACAACAGGATGATTATGCTTAAAACTTATTTATTGTATATTTCAAAATGACTAGAAGAGTAGATTTGAAATGTTTTCATCACAAGAAAATGACAAATGTTTGTATTGATGCATATCCCAGTTACCCCAGATTTGATCATTACACATTGTATACTTGTACCAAAATGTCCTGTGTACACCATAAAACTGTGTACATAAACATTAAAAATAAATAAGACTATAAAAATTTAAAAAAAGTGATGCTGTGCATATGCATGAGAAAAAACAAAATAAAAAAGATAAAGTCTTAGTATCAACTAAGCTGTGTAACAATTGGTACTTTGATTTGGGGGTAGCTGGCAAATCAATACAAATGTTTTGTGGAAATCTGGCAGTTTTCACACAAAGATACCCTATGACTAACTAATGGATTCTTGTGCATTTGTGTGTCTAGCCTGAGTAGATAATTATGTGTAAGCTAAAATGGGGATGTTGGTAGCAGCAATATTCAGAAGAGCCAATAAAGAGAGACAGGTAAATATATATTCATCAATAATTGGTTGAATGACATTAAAAAGAACAACTTGAATGTATTTACAAAATAGAATATTATGCAACAGTAAAAGTATACTCCATCTCTGTGAAACACTGTGAAGGGTCTCCGAATAATGATGCTCACCAAAGACAGCAGAGGCCAAAATCAAACACAAGAACTACAATTTCATCTTTAAAGTTCAGTGACAGGCAGACTGAGTTATGTTATTAGAAATAAGGGTAATGTTGACCTTTAGAATGAAAGGGAGGGTCGTGATTGAAGGGATAAAAAAGTAGATGTTTAGGAAAGCAGTAACACTGCATTTCTGTCATGTGAACATTTGCACTTTGTAATGATTTGTCACGCTACAAACCTCTGATTCACTCCACTACATACCTATGTTATGCTTTCACGAAAACTTTAGAAAATACAACATTTTGAATCTAGTATAAGAGTTAAAGTAGTGTCAATGAAAGAACCTGCTTAAAATGAAATCTTAGAGAATAAACGTAAGTTATCCAGTGAGGGAAAGGAGATAGTGACACGTTTCAGGGGAGGGGAGAATGGAAGGATTCATGGAGTGATGATTAGTGGTTGAAATTTAAGACATAAATCCAATAAACAGGAAAGACAGATATTCCTATCTGTATATATGTAATGAAAAGGAAACAACGTAACATCTATATAGGGAATAATTGAGGTTTACAAAGTAGGGTAAGTTTAAATTCAAGTTTTGTTTTCAGTAAAACTGACAGTGTCTTCTGAAGAAATACTACACGCTTATTACAGAAAGTATGTTTCTATGCACTGCACTTGTTTACTTTAAACTACACTAATGTGTGATAAATATTTTCATGTATTTTGTTACATTAAATTTTAGATATTGTTTAGAAATTTGAGCAAGTAAAAGCAATAACATTTTTACAAAATCTTGAATATTTTATTCATAAATCTAAAGAGAAGCATGGCACCAGCATCTGCTCAACTGCTCAGCTTCTGGGGAATCCTCAGGGTGAAGCAGGGACAGCCATTCACATAGCAGGAGTGGCAGCAGGGCAGAAAAATTGGTTTGAGCGGGTGGAGAGTAGGAGAAGCCGAGCTTTTAAACAACATGATCTCACGAGAAGTCACTCACTATCGTGAGGACTGTACTAAACCCTTCATGAGGCATCAGCCCCATGACCCATACATTTCCCACCAGGCCCCATGTCCAACATTAGTGATCACATTTCAACATGAGATTTAAAGGGGACAAATATCCAAATTATATCATATGTGGATACATATATTTACAAATTATAGTAATTTATCTTTAGGAAAACAGCAACATACTATGAGGAAGAATGAAAAAGGAACTAAATTTTGTTTAGTGTTGAGGTATTAAAGTAAGAGTAACCTAGCATGTGGCATTTAAAGCAATACATGAGAGAGGAGGAGGAATTAGGCAAGTAAAAAATGTAAAGACTACCTTTCTGGAAAGATAAAAAAATGCATTTAGAAATTATATAGGACTGGAAACAGCTTAGATGAAGTAAAAATTAAAGTCAAAGTAGCTGGGTTGTATGTGAAAATAGAAAGACAAAAGCTCAGGGAAGTGGGCAACGAACAGATAGTCAAGGCTTCATATTCCTAGATAAAAGTGGTAAATATCATCTCAAAGTCATAAAACTCAAAATATTTTACATGCAAAATAATGACAAGATATTTGTCTCAGTTTACATATATTGCTTTGAATATGTTTTGCAAAATTATTTTATGGAATCATTTTTAAGCTGGAAAATAAATAACTCCATTATTTATCCTTCTGCTATTTTTTTTTGTATTAATCAATCTAATAGTTTTATATTGATCCTAATACTTACTAGGCATATGTCTCAGGCACTGCATGGACAATAATGCAGTGTATAAATGTATACACCAGAAGAGTTCATGAATTCTACAACAATTACTGTAGAGAATAAAACTTGATCTTCAAATATCAGAGAGTTCAAAAAACATTCTGAAGTCACACAGATTTTTAACTGCAGGAGTGCAAAAGAATTCATTATTCTTGCTTAAGTATTACACTTAATTTTATTAAAACATTAAACCATTTTTCTTCCACCTACACACATTAGCATCTGTCAGGCTAATAACTAAAAACAATTTAATGAGGTGAAAGTTTTATATAAAAATGGATTTTGTATTTCTTTTAATTGCACATTTTTACATTTCTTCTATTGATGATAAAGTTGTGACTTGATATATCAAGTGGCAGTTTAAACATCCCCTACATTTGCTTAAAAATTTGATCTGAAGTGAAAGTACATCATTTCCTTAGTAGGTAATTAAGTTCAGCACACAAATGTGACTGATCATTAAGTACTAAAGACTTTTTAAGTCAAAGAATGAGTCATTTATGCTTCTATAATATTTAAATCTAAATCAAAATAGTTTGAATTCTGTATATGGTGGACAGTTGGCTTTACTCCCATTACTAAATTGTACTGGGAAGATGTGAGTTAATTCAATCAGTACCCTTTTACTTACTAGTTAGTTGTATGAGTTGCAACTCACCAGGTAGTGAAATCTATAATACCAATTTAAATATCCTTAGTGAAAATATAACAAATAGTATATAATTCATTGGAACAAATTAGTAAGTTTTATTTCAGGTATAGCTGAATTAAGTGGCTTGAGTATGACTTCATGTTTACTATATCTACATCTGTAAATTCCAAGCTCACTCAGCATTGGTGTCATACTCAGCCCGGTCTCTCAACTTATAGAATAGTTGTCAAAAATCTGCAGTCTAGGTTCCTTTTCCTGGTAATACCGACAGAAAGCAGAGCACCTTTCTTTCTCAATATATTATAAATGAAATCCAGCACCTGAATTTTTAATCTTAATCTGAGCCAAACACCTATCTCTAAAAAAAATACTGTACCCGGGGTTAAGAAATTCATTGAATACTGGAAAAGGGCTTCCTGTAATTTGGAGTCTGTTCTTTGTGCTGGAAAATAAAAATTTAATGTCAGTTGCACTGAACTAGTTACACAAATGATTTTGTGTTACCAGCGCATTTAACATTGCACTAAAATTACTACATTGAATTGGTAAATAATAATTGTATAGGAGTTTATTTACTTTAATTTATTTTTAAATTTATAATTCACACATGATAATTCTACATATTTATATGGGGAACAATGTGGCATTTCAACACACATGTATATGTATATTGAGAAATTCACCGAGTATGGAAATGTGTGTGGAGAAAAGGGTTTCCAATAATTTGGAGTTTCTTATCAGAAAAAAGAATGCTTAGTGCTGGAAAGCAAAAATATAAATGTCAGTCACACTAAACTAGTTACACTAATGATTTTGAGCCACTAGCTAATTTAACATTGCACTAAAATTACTCCATCAAAAATATTTATTACTAACTTTGTAACCAAGTAGTTCAGCTTCAAAATATATTTTAAAACTTTTTTTCCTTTCTCTAATTTTAGCTTTGAAATGTACTCTGAAAGGTTTTGTTTCACTCTTTTCCCCACCAGGCACCCCTTGACTTGTACTAGTTTATCTAATTATGTGCTAGTTTAGAAATACTATGGGTTAATCTTGAAATGAACCAGGCATGAAGACCCAGCTGTAGCATTCCCACCCCCCACAAAAGCATACCAATAGTGTTTTAAGGAGGTTAATCTACAACCCAGCCATTGTTGAGATAGTGCCAACCCACACTCCAGGTAGACAACTCAGTAAGCCTTCAGGACAAGACATATAAATCCCCTACCTTCCACCATTCCCTCATGCTTTCATGCCAAGCTTCCTTTCTTAAGTCCCTCACCGAGCCTAAAATTTGAGTTGTCTTATGGGAGGCATTAGCCCAACAATTTCTTCACTGCTGGCATTTGATCAACAAAGCTGCTTTCCTTTCACTGAGCTCCTCCTCAACCCAATACCTCATACAACCAGCTCACTTGTTCAGGTGAGACAAGAGAAGATCTAAAGTTCCTAACAAAGAAAAATCATATAGATAAGTAATACCCTTCTGTTGACATGAAGTTCTTAATTAATTTTACAATCATAAATACACTTTTTTCTTTCCTAAAGCTACCATTTTTACTGAATGGGCCAGATGGTGACTTCTCTCCAGAATTAAAAATCCTGTTGAGTGTGTGGGTAACTACCATTGTTTTTCTCACCACCGGCTTTTTATGGTGGACATGGGCCATTAAACGGAGCACTTGGAGTTATTTGTGTACTTAGGATGAGAGTTCTCATTTATTTCCCTTCAATAATTAGTGCTGCTCATCATGAGTTTCCTACCTTTAAGGAAACAAAGAAATATCTTTTTCATCTGGTCTGTAAACAAGTTAATGTCTCTCCCACTGTAGGATATGCCATACATGATGGCATAGGATGGCTAACAGCAGAGCAAATACAGGTAATGGATCAAGCACCACTATGCATCAGAAGACACAATAGCAGCACACTCCAAACTGTCACCCATAATATAGAATGATTTCTTCATCAACAATTTAACCAAACCTTCCAACTTACTGGTGTGTGGCTAAGGTAGCAGCATAACTCTCATTACCTGGTGGGGCCTATCCTTCCCCAGGGGATTGGTTATAAGTCTGCAGCAGGCAAGGTTGACCTTACTCTAAAACTGGACTTGCAGATGAACCTGGGGTTGACCCTACCTACCAAGATGCATTCTGCCTCATTTAGACACTCTCTCTGACAACTGGGAAGTGTGTAAAAGCCAGGCACCACAGAATTGGGCATCCTGGTGGATATACGCACTAGCCATATTTTCTCCCAGGAGTGACCATGGATGTAGAATTGCAGGTGGAGGACCTGACTAAGCAGATGGCTGCTTTCTTTAATAACACCTGCCAACACATCACCCTTTTTACTGAAAACAAAAACAAAACCTTACAAATTAGGCAAGTTGCCTTACAAAACTATGACCTTAGGTATACTCTCTGCAGCACAAAGCAGCTCTTGTGCATTACTTAAGACACAGCATTCCCTCTAAGAACTGGAAAGAGACAAGGATTCCCACTTTGACTACTCCTATTTGGCACAGTACTGAAAGTCCTAGCCTGAGCAATTAGGCAAGAAAAAGTAAATAAAAGGCATCCAAATTGGAAAAGAGAAGGTCAAATTTTTTCTGTCTGCAGACAACATGATCTTATATATAGAAAAACTTAAAGATTCCACTAAGAAACTCTTAGAATTGAGAAATGAATTCAGTAAAGTTGTGAGATACAAAATCAACATACAAAAATCGTAGCATTTCTATAAACCAATACTAAATTAGCTGAAAAATAAATTTAAATATACAATTTCATTTCCAATAGCTAAAGAAATACCAAGAAAGAAATTTAACCAAGGAGGTTAAAAATCTCTACAAGGAAAACCATAAAAGTGCTAATATTAAAATGCTAATATTATTTTATTATGAATTTCCAGTGAACTCAATTACCCCCAATAGTTTTTATACCAGTCATTTGCTTATATTCTGAATCATAATAAAATAATATTCAGTAGAATTCCTCTTCTATCAATATATGAATAGATATTTTTCTGACCATGCTTCCTTTTGAGAACAGTTAGTAAAACAAGAACAATAGAAAGAGACAGGAAGAGTGTTTTAAGGAATCAGTAGCAATAAAAATCAGAGATATGAGTCCTTTGATTTTTTTAAAGGACTCAGAATAAACTTTATGATAGTAGGGGGTATGATGAACTGCTGCAGATTGACTCTATTATATTTTTAATATCTGAATGCATTTGTTTATATAATCAATTTAACAGTTTTTCTAGGAAAAAAATGTAGTTACTGATTGTTTTCTTCAGGTGATGACATTTCTTATAGTAGCATAAAAATGTGACCGTGACTATTTTTACTTCCATTCTAGCATTTCCATCTTGACCATCACCTTTCCCTATAAATTTTTCTGAAGTTCTCAGAATGATTTAACTTTGCCTTGAAAGTTTAGGATATATTACACATTCCTCTTTTGAACATCTGTAGTAATTCACTAATAACATTAATCAGAGATATGGTTTGTCTCTGTGTCCCTATCCAAATCTCATTTTGAACTACACTCCCATAATTCTCATGTGTTGTGGGAGGGATGCGGTGGGAGACAATTTGAAACATGGGGGTGGTTTTCCCCACCGTTCTAGCGGTAATGTGTAAGTGTCATGAGAACTGCTGGGTTTATCAGGGATTTCCTCTTTCACATGTTCCTCATTTTTCTCTTGCCACCACCATGTAAGAAGTGTCTTTCACCTCCCACCATGATTCTGAGCCCTCCCCAGCCATGTGAAACTGTAAGTCCAATTAAACATCTTTTCCTTCCTAGTCTCTGGTATGTCTTTATCAGCAGTGTAAAAATGAATTAATACAGTAAATTGGTACCAGTAGAGTGGCTTGTTGCTGAAAAGATACCTGAAAATGAGGAAGCAACTTTGCAACTGGGTAATAGGTAGAGGTTGGAAAAGTATGGAGGGCTCAGAAGAAGACAGGAAAATGTGGGAAAGTTTGGAACTTCCTAGAGACTTGTTGAATGGCTTTGACCAAAATGCTGATGATATGGAAAATGAAATCCTGGCTGAGTTGGTCTCAGATAGAGGTGAGGAACTTGTTGGGAACTGGAGCAAAGATAACTCTTGTTAATGTTATAGCAAAGAGACTGGCATTTGCTCCTGTCCTAGAGTTTTGTGGAACTTTCAACTTGAGAAAGATGATTTAAGGTGTCTGGTGGAAGAAATTTCTAAGCAGCAAAGCATTCATGAGTTAACTTGTGTGCTGTTAAAGGCATTCCACTTTATAAGGGAAGCAGAGCATAAAAGTTCAGAAAATTTGCAGCCTGACAATGTTATAGAAAAGAAACACCATTTTCTAAGGAGAAATTCAAGCCAGCTGCAGAAATGTGTGTAAGTAATGAGGAGATGAATGTTAATCCCCAAGACAATGGGGAAAATGTCTCTAGTATGTCAAAGGTCTTCATGGCAGCCCCTCCCATCACAGGCCCAGAAACCTAGGAGAAAATGGTTTTGTGGGCTGGGCCCAGGGTCCCTATGCTGTGTGTAGCCTAGGGACTTTGTACCCTGTGTCCATCCACTCCAGCCATAGCTGAAAGGGGCCAACTTGGAGCTTAGGCTGTGGCTTCAGAAGGTGCAAACCCCAAGCCCTGGCAGCTTCCATGTGGTGTTGAGCTTCCGAGTGCTCAGAAGTCAGGAATTGGGGTGTATGAACCTCCACCTAGATTTCAGAACATGTATGGAAACTCCTGGACAGGCAGAAGTTTGTTGCAGGGGCTCGGCACTCATGGAGAACCTCTGTTAGGGCAGTGGAGAAGGGAAATGTGGAGTTGGAGCCCACACACAGAGTCCCTACTGGAGCGCCATCTAGTGGGTCTGTGAGAAGAGGGCCACCATTTTTCAGAGCACGGAATAGTAAATGCACTGAAAACTTGGACTATGTGCCTGGAAAAGCTGCAGACACTCAACATTAGCCCATGAAAGCAACCAGGAGGGAGCCTATACCCTGCAAAGCCACAGGGGCAGAGCTGTTCAAGACCATGGAAACCCAATTCTTGCATAACTGTGACCTGGATGCAAGACCTGAAGTCAAAGGAGATCATTTTGGAGCTTTTAAGTTTGACTGCCCTGCTGGACTTTGGGCTTGCATGGGCCGTGTAACCACTTTCTTTTGGCCAATTTCTCCCTTTTGGAACAGCTGTATTTACCCAATACCTGTACCCTCATTGTATCTGGGAAGTACCTAGCTTGCTTTTGATTTTACTGGCTAATAGGAAGAAGGGACTTGTCTTGTCTCAGGTGAGACTTTGGACTGTGGACTTTTGGGTTAATGCTGAAATGAGTTTAGACTTAGGAGGACTGTTAGGAAGGCATGATTGTTATTGAAATTTGAGGCTATGAGATTTGGAGGGGCCAGAAGTGGAATTATGTGGTTTGGCCTTGTGTCCTCACCAAGGGACACAATCTCGTCTCGATTTGTTCTCCCATAATTCCCATGTGTTGTGGGAGGGACCCAATGGGAGTTCCTTTGAATCATGATGGCAGTTTCCCCCCCACATTGTTTTCATGGTAGTGAATAAGTCTCACAAGATCTGATGGTTTTATCAGGGCTTCTGCTTTTGCTTCTTCCTCATTTTTCTCTTGCTGCCACAATGTAAGAAGTGCCTTTTACCTCTCACCGTGATTCTGAGGCCTCCCCAGCCAATAGGAACTGTAAGTCCAATTAAACCTCTTTTTTCTTCCCAGCTCAGGTATTTCTTTATTAGCAGAATAAAAATAGACTAAATCAATTTGCATATTCTTATTGCCTAGTTTTTGGGGTTTTTTTGTATTTTTCTACTTCCTACAATAGTCAGACATGTGTGAAACTCGAAATCAAGACATCTTGTTTTTGTGTCTACAATTCCTAGAAAACTGTGAAGTAAAACACATTTAATGCATACAATCCAAAAGAGGTTTGATAAATGAATTTTTAAGGTCATTGACAAAATCTGTAATCCTATGTAACAGTTGCTGTAATGCATCTGAGTCCTCATTTATAATGTTAAATTATACTTCCTAGGCTATTCATTGAATGTGTGCACTTGCCACTAACTGGCCACTCTGTGCACTCTATGCATTAGCAAATATTAAGCTAACAAGCTAAATATTTTTGTGGTATGACCACATAGTTATTGTCATTTTTACTATCACATAATCCCTTGGAACATCTACCTTCCTATAAAAATATAACCTTATAAATATAATAGGATACAATTAATTACTTCATATTTAAGAATGTAAGATTTATCAAAATATAATACAGAAAATTTAAAGTAATTTTCAGTGTACACATTCTGCATGTAAGTGGACATATGCTAATATCAGTATCAAATAAATCTAACTTGGTTCTAATGTGAAAATCTAGAAAAATTTTATCCTGCCCACCACCAGTGAAACTTTTGAGTTTGTTGTTGTTGTTGTTCTGGAGTTGCACTCTTTTGTTAACATAGATCTGATGGCAAATGCTCCGCCAGGTGGGCCATAAATACCTTCATGTCCTTCTCAGGAAAAAAAAAAATGCACAATTTTGCTTTTTTTAGCTTTTAATTACCTCTGGATATAACAGACTCCAATATTTCTATGCTTTTTGGAAAAATGTAAAATGAAAAAAGAGAGAAAAACCATTTATAGTGCTCTTTCAGGATCAGAATTTTTTAAAATATAGCTAATAAATCAATTACTGGAGTTAACATTTTAGAGATAAGGGTAACAAATTACATATTAGACATTATATATTTTTGTAATATTTTCTAGGCATTATTTCATATAAGTTAGTTAAAAGATAACACCTGCTATAAAACTGTCACAAAGCAATTATTCCTTTTTTAGACAATGTTACTTCTTTCTTCTTATATATATGTTTAATATATATATAATTTTAAAACATAAATATTTGAAAACTCTTCAATATGGTGACATTCTGAAAAATTAGCTAGCAACAACACCATAATAACCTCGGTGCATACTCTTAGTGTATTTTGACAGGCAACTTTCTTTAAAAATAATTTTTTTTGAAAGTTCAAAAATACTTTCATCTGTGCAATTCATTAAAATTAACTTGCACCTGTGTTGACTATATGCATAGTTAATACACTATTTAAATATTATTTCATTCAAGCAATGCACATGAATGAAGAATAAGGAAAGCTGGTTCAGCACTTTTGTAGCAGTAGGAAAGTCCTTAAACTATGTTGCACATACATATGATTATTTCCTTTATTCTAAACACATTTTTGTCAGTTATGCAACAGTTACACTGGAAATAGCACATCTTAATCATTCTATGAAATTTACTTCTGCTTTCATTCTTTGTCTATCTTTTGTTCATGTATACATTTTTTCAAAATACATTTAAATATATAGGAACTATATATTTATATAGTTTTGTTTTGTTAAAAATACTTTTTGTCAAACTTTCCTAATATTAACCACACATCAAAAATTTTAAACTTGCTAGCAAATGAAGCTGAAACGTGACAAAAAAATGGTTAGAGAACACAAACATAAACAACTTGAAGCTTTGTGTTTTCAGTTCCTAAGTCTAACAAGTCTCATATCCTTATTGAATTTTGTGTAAGAGGTCTGGGGCTTGGTGGTGAGATACCAGGTGTGTAGACTCCCAGTCAAGAGACAAAACCAACTCACTGAAGAAGCAAATTAGGCCACATCTGTGACTGAAATTGGAATAGCAGGGTTTCATCCCTTGTCAGTAGGATCCAATAGGAGTACAAACATGAAAGCAAAAAATATTATACAGAGATCAAAAGCAACGTATCAAACAATATTTCCTAAATTCAAACAGACCATCACCAGTGTTTTATCTTTCAATGTGCAGTTATGCATTATATGCATTATTTAATCATATCTTCATTTTATAACATTTAATTTTTTCCTCAGTATCAACAACCCACCCATAATGTTATATGCCACCTCAGTCTTTTAATAAAAAAAAAAAACTGTCTCATACACCACAAATTTTATTTTGTACATACTTCTTCAACCATTCAAAGAAAACAAAGTTTCAGCATTATAAATATTAAGAATTAAAAGAATTAATTAAATCTCAAAAGTTTAAGACATATTATCCCTTACTATGCCCCAATATTTTACTAGATAAAAGGTTTCAAAATTGTCCTGATAGTTAACTTAAAACTTCTACTTGCTCTTTTACACCTCATGAGTACTAACATTTTCCAAATATTTCCAGTATTCATACAACTGAGAACATGTAGCTGGTTATCATGTTTAATAGCATATAATAATTTTGCACATACTATTCCCATTTTATCACTGTTTTCTTTTCTAATCTTGCAGTTAGAAACTTCTCTGGAAGAAAAAATAGTATTTTTTATGTACTAAATATTTCTTAAGTACTTTTTATTTGCTACTGTTTGAATATTAAAGAATGGCCCTTTGAAGAGTGTATAATCTAAGTTTATATATAAAATCAAGTAAAATAAATGTATTTTCCCTTTAGCTTAGGGACTTAGGGCCCCAAGATTTATCTTACTTTCACACCTTACAGCATTGGCTAAGATCTCCAATACACTGTTGAACAGAAGTGATGCTTAATGGACATCACTGTCATGCTCTGTACTGCATAGACTTTCTATTTAATTTTATAAGTTTTTTAAATTTTGTCATTGACAAGCCAAAATTGTGTATTTTTATGTTGTACAATATTATGTTTGGATATATACGTGCATTATTGAATGCCTAAATCAAAATCAAGCTATTTTACCAATGCAAGAATCATATGATTATTTTTGTGTGTGTGTGTGTGTTAAGAACACATAAAATCTACCCTTTTACAATTATGCTTTGAAACTGGTCTTTTCTGTGGCCCAGGCTGTGGTGCAGTGATGTAATTATAGCTCTCTGCAGCCTCAAACTACTAGACTCAGCAATCCTCTTGCCTTAGCCTCTCATGTAGTTGGGACTACAGGCATGTGCCACCATTCCCAGCTACTGGTCTTGCTATGTTGACCAAGCTGATCTTGATCTTCTGTCCTTAAGCTGTCCTCTTGTGTCAGCCTTCTAAGTAGCTGCAATTATAGGCATAAACTATTGCACTGAGCATCATTTCTTAAGTACAAAATATATTATTAACTGTAGGCACCATGATGTACAACACATCTCATGAATTTATTCTCCCTCTTTGAAATGTTCTGTCCTTTCACCAACGTTTCCCAATTCCACCATCCCCCTCAGCCTATGGTAACCACCACTTTACAGTGTTTCTGGGCATTTGACATTTTTAGATTCCACATATAAGTGAGACGATGTGATATTTAGCTTTCTGTGCCTGGCATATTTCATTTAACATGATGTTCAGATTCATCCATATCAATGCAGATGACAAGTTTATTCTTTTTATCTTTATAATAATATTCAACATTATTGCCTTGTGTATATATACCAAATTATCTTTATTAATTTATTTTTGATAGACACTTAGGTTGATTTTATATCTTGGAGATTGTGAATAATGCTACAATGACTATGGAGTGCAGGCATCTCTTTGATATGCTCATTTTGTATTCTTTTGGATATATACCCAGTAGTAGGATGGACGGATCATATGGCAGTACTATTTTTAAATTTTTCAGAACCTCCATACTGTTGTCCATAATAGTTACACTAACTTATATTCCCACAAACAGTGCATAAGGGTTTCCTTTCCTCCGCATCATTGCCAACACTTGTAATCTTACATGTTTTTAATAATAGCCATTCCAACAGGTATGATGTGATATCTCACTGTGATTTTCATTTGTATTTCATTGATGATTAATGACATTGAGCACTTAAAAAAATATGTGATGACCATTCATATGTCTTCTTTTGAGAAATATATAGTCAGATGCTTTGCCTATTTTTAAGTGAGCTGTTTTCTTGTTGTTTAGCTGTTTGATTTTCTTAGTATTTTGGATATGAACCCCTTTTCAGATGTGTGCTTTACAAATAATTTCTCTGATTTTTTTTTTTATTGCATTTTAGGTTTGGGGGTGCATGTGAAGAACATGGAAGATTGTTGCATAGGTACACACATGGCAGTGTGATTTGCTGCCTTCCTCCCCATCACCTATATCTGCATTTCTCCCATGCTATCCCTCCCCAACTCCCACCCCACACTATCCTCCCCTTTTCCCCCAACAGACCCCAGTGTGTGATACTCCCCTCCCTGTGTCCATGTGTTCCCATTGTTCAACACCCGTCTATGAGTGAGAACATGCGGTGTTTATTTTCTGTTCTTGTGTCAGTTTGCTGAGAATATGGTTTCCAGGTTCATCCATGTCCCTACAAAGGACACGAACTCATCGTTTTTGATGGCTGCATAATATTCCATGGTGTATATGTGCCACATTTTCCCTGTCCAGTCAATCATCAATGGGCATTTGGGTTGGTTCCAGGTCTTTGCTATTGTAAACTGTGCTGCAATAACATTCGTGTGCATGTGTCCTTATAGTAGAACGATTTTATAGTCTTTTGGATATATACCCAGTAATGGGATTGCTGGGTCAAATGGAATTTCTATTTCTAGGTCCTTGAGGAATCGCCACACCGTCTTCCACAATGGTTAACTAATTTACACTCCCACCAACAGTGTAAAAGCGTTCCTATTTCTCCAATCCTCTCCAGCATCTGTTGTCTCCAGATTTTTTAATATTGCCATTCTAACTGGCGTGAGATGGTATCTCAATGTAGTTTTATTTGCATTTCTCTAATGACCAGTGATATGAGCATTTTTTCATATGTTTGTTGGCTTCATGTATGTCTTCTTTTGTAAAGTGTCTGTTCATATCCTTCGCCCACTTTTAATGGGCTTGTTTGTTTTTTTCTTGTAAATGTGTTTCAGTTCTTTGTAGATTCTGGTTATAGCCCTTTGTCAGATGGGTAACTGCAAAAACTCCATAGCTTCTGCACAGCAAAAAAACAGTCATTAGAGTGAATCCAACCAACAGAATGGGAAAAAATTTCTCTGATTTTTTAAAATGGTCTCTTTACTCTGTTGATGTTCTCTGCTGTAAAGATGTACCTTTACAGTGTTTATGTTCTTTGCTGTACACAAACTTTTTAGTTTGATATAATACAATGTGCTTAATTTTGCTTTTGTTATATTTGATTTTAGGGTCATATTTAAAACAAGCAAATAAACAACAACAACAACAACAAAAACTTTGCCCAGACCAAGGCTATGATTTCCCTTACATTTTCTTCTGTTGGTTTTGCAGTTTCAATTTTATGTGTAACTCCTTAATCTATTTTAAGTTGATATGTGGACATGGTTTGAGATGAACATCTA
Source organism: Ateles fusciceps (assembly GCA_036589455.1). Classification (NCBI taxonomy): domain Eukaryota; kingdom Metazoa; phylum Chordata; class Mammalia; order Primates; family Atelidae; genus Ateles; species Ateles fusciceps. The sequence goes on from JAZHEH010003244.1 coordinate 1,508,782, forward strand.
TTTGAATTCACCTATATCTGGACATCCAGTTTTCCCAAAACAGTTTATTTAAAAGAGTGTCCTTTATCCATTGTGTGTTCCTGATATCTTTGTCCAAAAAAAGATGACTGTAACTATGTGGATTTGTTTCTTGGATCTCTATTATTTTCCTTGGTCTATGTATCTGTCATTATGCCAGTAGCATAAGATTTGTTTATTATAGCTTTAAAGTATAATTTGAAGTCAGGTAGTATAACTCAGCTTTGTTCTTTTTGCCCAGGATTGCTTTGGCTATCTGGAGATGTTTGCATTTTCATAGAAATGTTTAGGACTTTTTTTCTACTTTTGCGAAGAGTGTCATTGGTATTTTAATACAGATGCATTGAATATGTAGATTCCTTTAGTGGCAAAGATACTTTAACAATATTAAATTCTTTCATCAATGAGCATAAAATACTTTTTCATTTTTTATATCCTCTTTAATTTCTGTTACCAGTGTTTTATATTTTTACTGTAGAGATTTTTTTTTTTACTTCTTTGGTTGAATTTATTTTTAGATATTTTATTGCTGTGCCTATTTTAAATAGGATTTAATTATTCATTTCTTTTTCAGATAGTTTTTCTCTTGATGTTCCAAATACTACTAATTTGTGTATGTTTATTTTACAACCTACTAAGGTATTAAATTCATTTATCAGTTCTCACAGGGTTTTTGAGGTGTTTTTGGCTGAAATATTTAGGCTTTTTAAAGCAGTCTACCCATCTGACAAAGGGCTGATAACCAGAATCTACAAAGAACTGAAACAGATTTACAAGAAAAAAACAAACAAGCCCATTCAAAAGTGGGCGAAGGATATGAACAGACACTTTACAAAAGAAGACATACATGAAGCCAACAAACATATGAAAAAATGCTCATCATCACTGGTCATTAGAGAAATGCAAATCAAAACTACATTGAGATACCATCTCACGCCAGTTAGAATGGCGATCATTAAAAAATCTGGAGACAACAGATGCTGGAGAGGATGTGGAGAAATAGGAACGCTTTTACACTGTTGGTGGGAGTGTAAATTAGTTCAACCATTGTGGAAGACGGTGTGGCGATTCCTCAAGGACCTAGAAATAGAAATTCCATTTGACCCAGCAATCCCATTACTGGGTATATATCCAAAAGACTATAAATCATTCTACTATAAGGACACATGCACACGAATGTTCATTGCAGCACAGTTTACAATAGCAAAGACCTGGAACCAACCCAAATGCCCATCGATGATTGACTGGACAGGGAAAATGTGGCACATATACACCATGGAATATTATGCAGCCATCAAAAACGATGAGTTCGTGTCCTTTGTAGGGACATGGATGAACCTGGAAACCATCATTCTCAGCAAACTGACACAAGAACAGAAAATCAAACACCGCATTTCTCACTCATAGGCGGGTGTTGAACAATGCGAACACATGGACACAGGGAGGGGAGTATCACACACTGGGGTCTGTGGGGGGGGAAAAAGGGGAGGGATAGTGGGGGGGTGGGGAGTTGGGGAGGGATAGCATGGGGAGAAATGCCAGATATAGGTGATGGGGAGGAAGGCAGCAAATCACACTGCCATGTGTGTACCTATGCAACAATCTTCCATGTTCTTCACATGTACCCCCAAACCTAAAATGCAATAAAAAAAAAAAAAAGCAAAAAAAACAAAACAAAACAAAAAGAATATGTCACCTTCAAACAGGGACAGTTTGTCTTCTTCTTTCCAATTTGAATGTCTTTTATGTATCTATCTTGCCTATTGGTTTGGATATGGCTTTGTTTTCTGGGGAATATACCCTGGCTCTTTGTCTCACATGAGAAAGAATTCTGAAAACGGACACAGGAGGAGTGGGTTTAGGAGTAGAAACCCTTTTTTTCAATGTAAATGTCATTTTTTAAAAATTATAGTTTAAGTTCTGGGGTACATGTGCAGAACTTGCAGGATTGTTGCATAGGTATACATATGTCATGGTGGCTTGCTGAGTCCATTCCCCAGTCACCTACATCAGGCATTTCTCCCAGTGTTATCCCTCCCCAACCTCCCCACCCCCGCTATCCCTCCCCTAGTGCCCTGCCTTCCAACAGACCCTAGTATATAATGTTTCCTTCCCCTGTATGCATGTGTTCTCATTGTTCAACACCCACCTATGAGTGAGAGTATGTGGTGTTTGGTTTTCTGTTTTTGTGTCAGTTTGCTGAGAATGATGGTTTCCAGATTTATCCATGTCCCTGCAAAGGACATGAGCTCATCTGTTTTTTATGGCTGCATAGTATTCCATGATGTATATGTGCCACGTTTTCCCCCATCCAGTCTATCACTGATGGTCATTTGGGTTGGTTCCAGGTCTTTACTATTGTAAACAGTGCTGCAGTGAACATAGGTGTGCATGTGTCTTTATAATAGAATGATTTATAATCCTTTGGGTATATGCCCAGTAATGGGATTGCTGGGTAAAATTGGATAGACGAGGACTTTATGACTAAAACACCAAAAGCAATAGCAACAAAAGACAAAATAGACAAATGGGATCTAATTAAACTTAGGAGCAAAAGAAACAATCATTAGAGTGAACTGGCAACCAACAGAATGGGAAAAAGTTTTTGCAAGCTACCCATCTGACAAAGGGCTAATATCCAGAATCTACAAAGAACTTAAACAAATTTACAGGAAAAAATGAAACAACCCCATCAAAAAGTGGGTGAAGGATATTTTCAAAAGAAGACATTTATGCAGCCAACAAATATATGAAAAAATGCTCATCATTACTGATCATTAGAGACATGCAAATCAAAACCACAGTTAGAATGGTGATCATTAAAATATCTGGAGACATCACATGCTGGAGAGGATGTAGAGAAATAGGAACACTTTTAATCTGTTGGTGGGAATGTAAATTAGTTCAACCATTGTGGAAGACAGTGTGGCGATTCCTCAAGGACCTAGAAATAGGAGTAGAACTTTAACAGACAAAGAAGAAAGAGAGAGAGAGAAGGCTTCCTGATGCTAAGAAAGCAGGTCACCCCAGAGAGGGTCTCCAGTTTCGGGGTGGAATGCAATCAATTATGTACAGAGGCCTGAGGAGGTGGTGATTAATTTCCACAGGGCCTAGAGGATTGGTTTGATGAAGTATGCCATTTACATAGCCTGTGAAAATACTAGCCCCCTACCTAGTCTTTTATGATCCCTGATTTTAAAAATCTAAAAGTGGATGATTCATTTTTAGATGAAATATTGACTCAGTAAAATTTATTCATCTTTTCTTTACTTTTCTATATGATGGTCATGAAATACATGTGGATATTTAGATTGAGATTAACTTTTTATTACACAGGACAGCACATATATAGAACATTTTCATCATCACAAAAATTGCTGTGGGAGAGCATCTGAGTTTATATTACTTATATTGGAAGTTGTATGTTTAAATTTATGGCCTTAAATCCCATTACTCAAAATATTAGTAGTCTACTCTTTCCATATATTGAGAGCTTTTTAGATTAAGTATATATTTATAAATATTAAAAAACCAACATAACAAATAAAAGCATTCCTAGAATTTTTCTTCTGAAAAATTTCTATTCAACAAATTTCTTCAAAACATGTGAACTGATTTTATTATTAACTTCTTTCTTTTTTAATTTTCAAAGAGAATAGATTTCTTTAGTATAGGTATACATAAATACTGTCTAGAAATTTTATCCTGTTGGAAAGATTTCAGTAATTACCATTTTAGAAGCAAGATGTATGCCTAAATAGAGAAAATATCTTTATTTAAAAGTATTTGCAATAATTAATGAATTGTATTGAATAATTTACTGAGGATAATTTTGTAGCTATTATAAAAATATAGAGAGGCTATATGAGACTGAAACCATACCTATTTGAATGCTATTCAACACAAATTTTTATTTAAATATCTGTTGATTACAGCATACTATGTCCTTTTTATTTCCTCTATGTTCTCTTGATAGAAGATTCATTATTCATTTACTCACTTTTAAACAAAAGGTATTAAAATCCACTGAGAAAGCATTGCAAGGGATATAAATATTAAATCACAGATATTCAGATATATAACTATTTCTGCAATTTCCTATAATCATGTATTCAGGTTAAAGTATATAAACACACACACATACACACTTTAAATGGGAAAAGATAAGTGTGGCAAGTAAAAGGCAAATGATTAAAGGATAATGAGGCAAGACAATACTGTAAATCTATGAAAGTATTAAGTAGTACATTTTGTAAATTCAAAGGAAAATTTTTGATGGTAAATAAATGTCAGCTGGAACAGCATTAAATATACTTCTGTAACACTGGTAAGATAAAAATAGACTCGATTTGCGTTGAATTAAATTTTGTAAATTAAAGAGGTAAGTGCTATTAATTTGATATATTCACTTTTGGTATATTTCCAGAAGCACAGGAAAGAATTTCTGATCTTTCTAACACTATTCTTCACTTCTTGTCACTTACTGGTTTAAGACAGAAACTCCAAAATTACTTTGCATTCTTTCTTATCACTCATTCTTAATAGTACATTAATCCTTAAGTCTTATTGCATCAAAGTTTAAATCTCTTTGAAATATGTCTTGTATCCTTCATCCTCACTGCCTTTATTTTATTTCATACCATGCTTATTTCTTGACTGACTTACTACCAACTTATTTTCACTGAATGCCCAGACTTCTTAACAAGTTCATTACCTCTGGTGTTTCTACACTTGAATGCATTGGTTAACAGATTTTGCAATGTCCACTCTGCTCTACCATGGATATGAAGTTGTGATTGCATTAGCAAATTGCTGAGAAACAGTAGGCTTTCCCCAGCAACAAGTGTATTTAGCTTTAACCAATTTTCCATTTAGACAAAAAAGTACAGCTCACTGACAGCACTCATTTGATTTTACATAAACTTGCCCTTTGAGGCTAAAGCAATATGACTGATGTTCAGTGTGAAAATAAAATACAAAAACTGTTCTTAAATGTATTTCTAAACAAAACTAATGTCAGAATCATAGGAATCATCAGAATCGTCTATCTTGAAAAAATCAGACTCATCAAATGAATTTTCGGCCAACAATTGTTCAAGACAATGTTAATATCATAGGTAGGAATCCTACATTTTCTAGCAGTTGACATTATTGGTGATCCTGAATTACCATATTTTGTAAATGAAAATACTACTACTAAAAACAGGATGCTATAAGTAGAATGATGTCCTTTGTTTCCAGAGCCAATATACTAATGCAATGCAAAAATAATAATAAAAGTAAGATGTTTTGTGGCAAAGTAATCTCAGGATAAATGCTGCAGCTGCAAGCACTGCTGGTGAGTATGCTTGGGGGAAGAAGGCAAATGGGTTAAAGAATAATAAAGGGTTGACAACAATGCTTTCCAGGAAGCAGTCTAGGCACAGCTTTAGATAACCCAGCCACTCCAATTTGGGACATGTACTAAGGAGTGACAAGACTGGTTAGACACAAACTATCTCAGCTCACAGAAGGTATTTTGTGGGTTCTTTTTATACTGAACTAAACATTTGGCTCCTTCAGGAATAATGAACTATCTTATTCTGTGTTGCAAAGGCATATTATCAATTCTGGTTATTTCTTAGATAATAAATTATTTTAACAAATGAGACACACATGTTTGGTTCTAGAATATAGTCCTTGACTAGAGTTGGAACTATTTTAAATCTTATATGGTCAGCTCTCCATATCTACAGCAGATTGGTTTAAAGACAGCTGCAGATGCTGAAATCTATACATGCACATTTCATATATAAAATGTCTTACTACAGTTGTCCATGAAGGAGGCCACACCTATTTACAGTTCAAATGTTAAGCTATAGACTTCTCTTCCATGCACTGCTTTATCTGCATTTCATTGTGATATGTGTGTTTTTATCTTCATTCAACTCAAAATATACTTCAAAGATTTCATTTTCCATTTACTTTTGAACATGAATTACTTGAATCGTATTTTTCATTTCCTACTGTCTGGAACTTTTCACCAGTGTTTTTTTTCACTTCTATATTAATTCTATCATGGTTAGAGTACACTCACTGCAATTTTTTTTATTATTTTTAATCTCATGTTGTGTTTTAAGGTTCAATTTATGACCTATACTATTCTATGTGTAATTAAATATCTGTAGTCTACATTTTCTGATATAATGTTGTATAAATGTTAAATAGAAAATGTTGGCAAATAGTATTTTTAAAATACCTATATTATTATTAATTTCCTGTAAATATGTTTTACCAATTGGTGAGGAAAGCGTTGTGAATTATACAAATGTAATTGTGGATTTTTCTGTTTCTTCTTTTAATTTTGCAGATTTGCGTTTGTCTGTTATTCACATATGTTGAAAGTGTCATTACATGCCTACACGTTTAAAACAGTTAATACTTTTGATGAATTGCTTTATTTATTAAGTTAAAATTTACATTGTCAATTATAAAATGTTCCCTTTTATACCTGTCATGTTTGTTGCTCTGAATTTGGTTTGCATAATATTAATATAGCCTTGTTGCTTTTAAAATTTTTGTGCTGAAATGATTCATCTTTTTTATTCTTTACTTTTAACTTATAGCTCTATATTTAATTTTTACCTTATACGTAGTATAAAGTTGGGGCATTTCTGTTTCTAATTGATAATCTCAACATATTTTTGGAGTCCCAGACCATTTACATTTAGTATGGTTGGTTTCAACCATTTATGCAGCAAATTTTTATCATTTGCTCCATTTGTTGATAAATGTTTGCTCCATTTTATTTTATCTTTCACTGTTTTCTTTTAGAATTCTTATTTGTCTTTACAATTCTTTAGTTTTATTACTTTGTTTTTAATAATTGCTGTCAGATTTTGCATATGCATCATTAACTTATCATAGTTTAAAGTAATATTGCATTGCCTTACAGCCTTATACTTTCTTTCTCCCTCCATGTCCTTTATACCACCACTGTCATACATATTTTATAAATTCAACAGAAAATTGTTATTTTTGCTTTAATCAGTCCAAATTTATGAGGAAAAGTAAATATTTTATGTTCAACCACATATTTCCCATTTTAGTCCTCTTCATTTGTATGTATCCAAGTGCTCATATAAATTATGTTTTTATCTAATAACTTTTATCATTTCTTGTATGAAAACTCTTACAAAAATGCTTTTAGCTTTTATCTAAAATATATATATACATTTTATTTTTGAAGATTTTATCTCAATATAAATTATAATGACTTTTTTCTTTGGTACCATTCTATTGAATTCTGACAGTTTCTGATGAGATGTATGTGCTCTTAATTTTCCCCTATATATAATTTGTATTTGTTTTTTGGGGGGTGTTTTAAAAGTGTTTTTTATGATTTAAGAAATTACTTCTGTGTGAAGTTTCTTTATTTTCAATTTTTGGTGTTTACCAAGCTTAGCATTGTTTTATAGGTTTATATTTTCCAATAAATGTGTAACGTTTTGTCCATATTTGTTCAAATACTTTTCTGTCCTGTACATTTCCTTACATTACTTAAAATGATATTTAACATATGTTTGACTACTTGGTATAGATTCACAGGTCACTATGTATTCATTTGGTTCATTATTTTTCTCTGGGTTTTAGTTTGGATTGATTACATTGCCATTGTCTTCAAGCTCATTTTTTCCCCTTGTGCATTATCTAACATTATCATTAAGTCTATTTACTAAAATTTTATTTTCATATATGTATTTCTTTTTTTTTTTCAGCAATTCCAGTTGTTTTTCTTCTTTGACTGCTCATCTTTTTTCTTTGTTTTATTTAGGTTTTATAAAATATATTGAGCACATTCATAATATATACCTCAAAGTTTCCTGCCTGCTTTTTCCACCATGTTTGATACTTTAGGGTCTATTTCTATTAACAGATTCTTCTGCTTGTAAGTCAAATATTCCTGCTCCTTCACATGTCTAGTAATTTTCGTATGCCAAGTATGATTTTTTTCGTTGTCAAATGCTAGATGTGTTGACTTTATTTAAGTATTGTTAGAGATTTAATATCTGCCACGGAGTTAGGTATTTGCAAACAACTCATTAACTTGATCCTTTCAAGGCTTATATTTATACATTGCTTTATTTTCTGTTGCTGTATAACAAACTTCTCTGAAATGCAGTGGCCTGCTCTGCCTATGGAGTAGCCATTCATTTAACCCTTTACCTTTCTAGTAAACTTGCTTTCACTTGAAAATTTAAATTTAGTGTTATAAAATTACTGTTTTATTTTGCTAATTGCTTCTGTTGGCTAGAAATTCTCCTTTTTTTAATGGCTTAACATATAGTATATAACATATAGTAATATCCTGGAACATGTTCATGAGCACATGAGAAGAATGTATATTCTTTTGTTGTTGTGTAGAGTTTCCCTAAATGTCTGTTAAGTTGATACTGTTGGCTCACAGTGTGGTTTAGGCCTCCTGTTTGATACATGATCTTCTGTCTAGTTCTTATATGCATTATTGAAAGTGGACTATTAATGTCTCTGACACTTTTGATTGAATTGTCTATTTCTCCCTTCATTTTGTCAATTTTTGATCATGTATTTTTATGGTAGGTGCATATATATTTATAATTTTACGTTCCTGATGGATTGACTATTTTATAATTATGAAATGTTCCTCATTACTAAAAACTGTTTTTTGTTGTTGTTTCACATCTATTTTGTATAACATTAGCTATGTAACCCATTCAGCTTTCTTGTGATTGTGATTTATGTGATATATATTTCCATTTTTAATTCCTTTATTTTTTATTTTTGTATCTTTAAATCTAATGTGTGTCTCTGTAGACAATGTAGAGTGAATCATCTTGTTTTACCAGATCTAACAATCTGTGACTTTTGATTGATTTGATCAATTCACATGTGATGGATTTATGTTTGTCATTTCGCTTCTTTTTTTCTATGTCTCATGTCCATTATATATTTTCTAATATAGGATTTTAATGTATTTTCACTATATTTTGATTTTTAACTGATTACTATAGGGTTTCCCCTATGCATCTTAACTTTTGAAACTATTGTTATAAATACTGCATTTTTAATATTTCAAACCCATAATATATTGTTATAATTATTACTGCCCATGTGAAGTCATTACCTTAGCCTGATACAGCTTTTCTTTCACATATATTCTTTATGTTGTTTTGGCGTATATATTACACTTATATTACATTTCTATATGTTATAGGCCCACATTAAATTATGTACATATTATTTGATACAAGGGATGTTTAAAACATTTATTAGAAATATACCAATATGAATGTATACTGTCTTATGATTTAACAATCAGCTTTACACTTCTTTCATGTGGATTGAAATTACAGACTGGGGTCATTTGTTTTGATCTTGAAAAATTTCTTTCTCTGTTTCTGCTAAGGTAGATTTGTTAACAACAATTGTTTTTAGTTTTTATCTATCTTGAAAATCTTTATTTTATCTTCACATTTGAAAATTAGCTTTGCTGGAAATGAAATTCTTGGCTGATAGTTTTTTTTTTTTCCCTTTGGGCATTTCAAATAAGTTATTTAACTACCCGCTATTCTACATGGTTTTTGCTGGTATGTCAGCTACTAATCTTTGGGAGTTCTCTTGCAATTGATGAGTGATTTTACTCTGGTTGCTTTCTAGATTTTCTCCTTGCCTTTGACTTTAAGTGTGTTTACCAGAAAGTGTTTGTGGATTTCACTGTGTTTATCTTACTTGAAGTTTGTTAGATTTTCTGAATGTGTAAGCTATTTGGAAATTTTTGATCTCTTTGGAATTTTTTCTGCCTTTATGTCCTCAAGTACTTTTTCTGTGTTTTTTTTTTTCCTCACTCTCTACTACTCAACTTACACCTATGTTGATGCTCGCACAATTTCTCTGAAATGGCTTCATTTTTTTTCTCACTCATTTTTATAAATTCCATTCTTCATTTTAAATAATACCAATTTATATTTAAGTTTGCTAATTATTGCTTCTTCCAGTTCAAACCCACTGTTGAGCTCTTCTAGATAAGTTTGTATTTCAGTAATTTAATTTTTAACTTTGAAATTTTCATTTGGTTCTTTTTTTACAATGTCTATATGTTAATAAATATTCATTATTAATGTGATATCATCATATCTTTCTTTTCTTTTTAAATTTTGACTTTCAAATTCTGTTAACATAATTATGATTGCCATTTTTAATTATTTCTGTGTTAAATATGACGTTTAGTTATCCTCACAGGAAGTTTATGTTGCTTACTTTATTACATTGTATGGGTCATAATTTTCTATTACCTTGCATTTCTTGTAATTTTTTTATTGGAAACAGGACATTTTACGTAACATAACTGCATAAGTTCTAGAGAATGGTTAATAATCCAGGGCTTGTTATTGTTATTTTGTTTTTTACTTTTTAATAACTGTCCAGATTATTTTAGTGGTTTATTTTCCAATGTTTTTAAGTCTCTGATATTTCTTCTCTGGAAGGTACAGTTTGGGGGTTACTAAGATGACAGTAGTACTGCTAGTGTTCTTTTTTTCTTATCCTGATCATAGGCAGATGTTAAAATCTTGTAATTGCCAGCTGATTGCTCTATTGCTTTTAACTGTGTCCTTGGCATATGTTTTTCTACAAATTAATATAAACAAACAAACAGTGGCTCATTACAAAAAAAAGGGTTTTAATTGTTTTCACACCTATAAAGACATAGCCAAAACTCAGATAAAGACATGGCCAAGACAAAGGTAATAAAGACATAGGCAAGACTGGGAAGAAAAGGAGGTGGAGTTGTCCAAGATTGTGGGAGCCTACCCTTTGCATCAGCATGATCTGGGGTGTCAGACATGGAGTTGAAGGAGATTATTTTGGAGCTTTAAGATTTAGTGACTGCCCCACTGGATTTCAGACTTGAATGGGGTCTGTAGGCCCTTTGTTTGGCCAATTTGCCCCATTTGGAATGGGAACACTTATCTAATACCTGTATTCCCATTCTATCTTGGAAGTAAGGAACTTGCTTTTGATTTTATGGGTTCATAGGAGAAAGGAACTTGCCTTGTCTCAGATAAGGCTTTAAACTGTGGACTTTTGAGTTAATGCTGAAATGAGTTAAGACCTTGGGGAAGTGTTGAGAAGGCATGATTGGTTCTGAAATGTGAGTATTTTAGATTTGGGAGGGGCCCAAGGCAGAATGATATGGTTTGGCTTTGTGTTCCCATCCACGTCTCATCTAGAATTGTAATCCCCACATGTCAAGGTAGGGAGGTGATTGGATCATGGGGGCAGTTTCCTGCATGCTGGTTCCAGTAATAATGAGTGAGTCCTCTTGAAATCTGATGGTTTTATAAGGCAATTATTTTCCCTCCTTTTGCTCACTTCTCTCACCTGCTGCCTTGTAAAGAAGGTGCTTGCTTTCCCTTCACTTTTTGTTATGATTTTAAGTTTCCTGAGACCTCCCCCGGCCAAGTGGAACTGTAAGTCAATTTCTTTATAAATTAGCCAGACTTGGGTACTTCTTTATAGAAGTGCGGAAAAGGAATATATAATTTCATTTGTGTATAAAAATGCCTCTTTCTATGTTCAAATCAGCTCTTCCATGCAAGGTTGTGTTTCCAAAACTGATAATGTCATTAAAGCATAAATATGCCTAGCAGAATTGCTCTTATTGAAGTGGCAGTGACAAAAAACAAAGGTCTTAAAAAAGGTTCTGCTGCTATGTATTCCACTTACATATAGGTATGACCTGTTGTGAAATGTATAAAAGTGTGAACTAAAATACAAGTAGATTGTATTCATCTAAATGGTATACAATAGAAAAATTTAAATAACTTCTACTTTGAATTTGGTTTGGGCTTCCTTTCTTAGCTTACAAAGATAGGCAATTGACTTTAAATCATATTTTGCCCCTAATAAAAACATTTGAAGCTATATATTTCTATTTAAGTAATATTTTAACTGAGTTCCACAAATTTTATATTGTTATAACTATATCATCCAGTGTTATTCATTACAAAATAATTTTTAAATTATCTTGTAATTTGGCTGGGCACGGTGGCTCATACCTGTAATCCCAGCACTTTGAGAGGCTGAGGCAGGTGGATCACAAGGTCAAGAGTTCGAGACCAGCCTAGCCAACATGCTGAAACCCCGTCTCTACCAAAGATACAAAAAATTAGTGGGGTATGGTAGCATGCGCTTGTAATTCCAGCTACTCAGGAGACTGAGACAGGAGAATCACTTGAACCCAGGAGGTGGAAGTTGCAGTGAGCTGACATCACGCCATTGCACTCCAGCCTGGGTGACAGAGTGAGACTCCGTCTCAAAAAAAATAAAAAAGAAATTTACGTTTTAATTTATTTTTTCCTTATTTATTTATTAGACTGATGCGATCTTGCTCTGTTGGCAGAGCTGGTCTCACACTCCTATGCTCAACTGATACTCCTGCCTCAGCCTCCCAAAGTACTGGGATTACAGGCATGAGTGTCACCATGGCTGGCCTCTGATTTTTATTTTTAAGATCATGATTATTTTAAAATATACCCTTTCAAAATTATAGTTCCTTAATCAAATTAGTCGTATGTCAATGCTCAGTAGCTACAAGTGCTAATGGCTGTTGCGTTAGACACCTGAAGTCTAAAGGATCCTCTTTACAGAATATAGGGTAAAGCTAGATAAACAATATCTCAACTTGTTATTTCAGATCGTGTCTGTCAATCAATTTCAATAATGGTTCAAACCATGTGAACTTTACTAGGCAGGTCTAAACCCTCAGGCAATCTACATTTTTCTTTTTGCATTACTAGTGCTTAGATAATATTTCAAAAATATTATTTACATGATATAATAAATTTACCTTCATAGTACAGGGAAAAACCAAGATAAACTCTTATACACTGCTAAATTCAATGGCTTCTGATGTAGAGTATAGGACTGAAGGGGCAAAATGTGCTTGCTAAATATTTTAAACTGAATTTAAAAATCAAACTAAATATTATTGACATTACCACTAGTATGGCTAAACAGGACTAAATCTCTCAGAATTTTCTATGGAATATTATTCTAATTTCAGCAAAATAGATTGAAATTTAAAAATAGTGGGGCATATTATTTGGTAATAGATATTTAACTCCAATTTTAGAATTCCAAAAGTTTTGTAATTCATGATTTACTCATTTTTTCTGATATATGTAATAAATTTCCATCCCATTCCAGTGTTGAAAAACCATAAATATAAAAACATTTTTTACACTTAATATCAAAAATATATAAGAGAACTAAATTTATAATCACTCAGTCACCCTATTGGCTTAAATAATAAAGCATTATATAATGCAGTACAGATTTATGTACATATTTTTCTCAGTGATAAAAAACACGTACATTAAGTTAAGAGGATATAATTAATAGACCATTATCATTGAAGCTCCGTTCCATAGAATATAGAGTAGCTAATACAAAATAGCTACACTAATGTATCTACTACTGCAAATAAGAGTTGTAAAAATTAGAAATATCATGTTCCTTGGAAAACATCTTGACTATAAAAAAGCTCATAACATCTCAGCATATATAAAACATGCATCAAGTAAAATACATCAATACATCATAGTTCTGATGAGAAATATTAGGATAGACAACATTTTATTGGAAGCGGAATACTCTTATATTTATGTATTTTGGAATAAGGTCTGTTTATCTTTGAATCTGAGGATTTAAATAGATATCGTAAGTCATAAACTGGCACATACCAGAAAAATTATCATTTGAAATGGGTGTATTATTGCGGTCTAGTGGGAGATAGTACTGGAAAAAAATTCACCACTTATGCTTTACGGTATTTGATTGGTGTAGAATATTAAAATAAGATAAAATTCAGTGAAGCACAGGGAAAATTCAAATCATGAGGATGTGAATGAAGTAGTTACTCTTTTTGTTTGTTTGTTTGCTTGTTTTGAGACCGAGTGTCACTCTGTCTCAGAGGCTGGAATGCAATGGCAAGATCTCAGCCAACTGCCACCTCCGCCTCCTGGATTCAAGTGATTCTCCTGCCTCAGTCTCCTGAGTAGCTGGGATTACAGATGTGCACCACCACACCCGGCTGATTTTTGTATTTTTAGTAGAGATGGGGCTTCACCATGTTGGTCAGGCTGGTATCAAACTCCTGAACTTGTAATCCACCCACCTCAGCCTCCCAAAGTGCTGGGATTACAGGTCTGAGCCACTGCACATGGCCAGTAGTTACTCTTATAAATTATTTTGCTATATTATCAAATCAATAATTAGATAACAGAATATTTTTGACTCACACACATACACACACAAACAGATTTTAAGGTGGCCAAACTTTTTTTTTTTTTTGAGACTTTATTCTGACTATAGCTGAGTCTTTTCTCAGGCATAGGTTAAATTTTCATTAAATTATATAATACCGTACCATTTTGGATGAGAGTTACAAACAAAGATATGGACTCAAGATTCAGGATTCATATATTCAGAAAACAGACTAGGAGTTTAACCTCTCCTTGCCACAGTTTTAGCATCTGGAAAGAGTATCACCCAAGATTTAACTCAGTTAATTATGTAAAGTGCTAACAATTGTGCCTGGTGCATAGTAAGCCTGGATACATACTATTATTTTTATATTTCACATGTTATTGTCAATTAATTTTATCATTATTTCTAATGGATACAAGTTATAAATTAAATGTGTTTAGTATGAAGATAAACGTACACTTACTAGTTGTCCTTCTTAGATATTTCTATCAAGAAAGGTAAACAAAATACAATTAAAATACAATTTAATTTAAAAAGGCTTGTTTTGGATATTTTACCAAAAGAAAGAGATAATGTTAGGGTAATATAGTTTCAGATGCATGCTAATTTGAGTACATAATAATTACTATATTTGAAAATTATTTCCTGCTTATTTCCTTAATCACTTATCTTTTTCAGTCCTTTATTCATTAAAATTTGTCTGTCTTCTTAGCAATAATGTTTCATAATTTATCTTTTTTCTGTATGTTTTATTCACTAAATATATTTTACTTGTTCTTTTTTGTCTATTAGAGCTATGATGAGACAAGATAATGTAATATAATACTCCTTATCTCTTACATCTGAGATAAAACGTACATAGAGATTTCTTTCAGTGTACCAGATAGTAAAATTTTCCAATGTGATAAAGAGCAAGCCAAGAAATTTTACCCTCAAGTGTATACGAGAGGATATACATGTACCTGTACATAACAAACATGTAACAATAAACACAGCAACATTGTGTTTTTGTCATTAACACTTTCATTGTCATTTACACAGTGTAACATGTACCCATTTAAAGGGTGAAATTCAGTGGTTTACGAGTATTCAGGATTGTACAAACACTGCCATCCAATTTTAGAACATTTTATCACACAAAAAAGAAACTCTTACATATTAGGTTTTACTATCAAACAATAGTTTACATTGCCCCTTTTCATCTAAGTGGAATCATCTAATAGATCTTTGACACTGATTTCTTTCATTTAGCATAACATTCTACAGGTTCATTCATATTGTAGCATGTATTAGCATTTCAATCATTTTGTTAATGAAAGATATTTTATTGTATAGATATACAATATTTTGCATATCCATTCACCCGTCGATGAACATTTGTTTTCCTTCCACTTTTGGACGACAATAAATAGTGCACCTGTGAACATTCATGTACAAATGTCTGTGTAAACATGTTTTCATTCCTTTCAGGCAGATTTCCTGGAGTGGAACTTCTGGGCAATATAATATGGTCACTCCTTTTTTAACAATTTTTAGAACTGACAAACTGTTTTATAAGGTGGTGTCAGAATGTAACATTTCCGTTAGGAATGGATGACTTTGATTTATTCACATCCTTATCAAAATTGGTTATTTTCTGTCATTTTGATTATAATAATTTTAGTTGGTATGAAGTGGTGTCTTGTAGTTATAATTTGCACTTCCATGATGATTAATGGTATGGAGCATCTTCTCTTGTGTTTATGGGTCTTTGGAATATTTTCTTTTAATAAATTTCTATTCGGGGTCTTGTCCACATAAAAAACTGGATTATTTGACTTTATCCTGTTGAGTTGAAAGAATTTCTTATGTATTTTGGCTACAAGTTCTTTATCAGATATGTAATTTGAAAATATTTTCTCTCATTCTGTGAATAGTCTTTTGAAATTCACAGCATTGTTTGCAGAATGAAAGGTATAATTTTGACAAAGTCCATTTTGTCTTTTGTTGCTGTGTTTTTGGAGACATATCAAAGAAATCATTGCCTATTCCAAGGTCATGAATATTTACTCTATAATTCCAGGACTTTATTGTTACACCTCTTACATTTCCAGAAAAACAGGACAAAAAGAATTTATTGTTAGTAGGCTTACTCTACAAAAAATATTAAAGGGAATTTGTCAGGTTAAAATAGAAGGTACTTAATAGTAACTCATATCCTTGAAAATAAATAAATAGCACTAGCAGAGGTTGAAAAATTACTTCATAATCATTTATTTAATAAAGAAAATGGAGACATTTTGAAAGCAAAATGGTGGGTTAATTTATAAAAGTATATTTGCATCACAACCTCAATAAAGCAACTGTGTTTTGCAAAAAAAAAGAATTCTTTTAATTTCACAAAAATTATGAAGATAATTCTAGAATGTAAAAAGGTAGATAATACATGAATTGTTTTCATGGAATAATTCCTTGCATGTCAAATGTAAAACAAACAATGTGTCATTGCCATTATATAAACAATAACTTGCCAATAATTGTAATTCCAATTTCATCCTAATTTTTCTTGTATTATATATCTAGCAAAAATGTCAGATAGCTCTTGTGTCAGATTACAAGTTGTCAAGTTTACCTAGAAGAGTTACTATATCATTAATACTGGTTAAATTATATCAGTAATACTAGTAATTTTCCACTATAATATACGTGTGTGTGTGTATTCATATACATATGTGTAAAATTTGATGTACATTCAGAAAAACAATTCTGAAATAATAAAACAGACGATTCTTTCACAGTAGCTATGATGAGCATGGGTCATAAAATTGGTTTCTGCAAAAATAGATTGCCAAATATTGTGATTATTCAAAGTAATGCAAGAATTGGCATGCTTTTCAATGCTGTATATTTACTTTAATTTATATAGCATGTCTAAATTTGTGAAGAAATCAGCAAGATTGTAGAAATCTAATATTGTTTTGTGACAATTTACCTCATAAATGAACTAAAAAACATTGCAACTGCTCATGTCTCAGAAGTCAAGGCAACAGCAGGTCAGCTGGTTTGGCAAACACTAAGAGCTTTGCAGCTGAGAGCTTGTTTACATTTTTCTCTTGACCATATATTCTGAAGCTCACCTTAACCACTTATTCAACTTATTGTTAGGCAATCATGCACTTTCTCTTGTATCTGATTATTATGTAATATATTCAATTGAAAGGAACTCTATCTGATAAAAATGCTCCTACTTCTTGGCAGCTTTCCTTCATTCAACACATATTTATTTGGTAGCTACTTTCCCTCATTCGTCATATATTTACTTAGTAGGTACCATGTGAGCTGTGCTAGACCACTACTTGCAAAACAACTGTAATCTCTACTCTGTCTCTGTGTATCTTGATATAAGAATTCCTAAATTATATAATATATTATCTCATTTAATGTATTTAAGTTATAAATGAATGTGTTTCCTATATAATATATTAGAAATTGCTAAAAATTGTAATTGACTTTTCTCTGTAAACCTATAGTAGTTGTAATTAAGAAAACTCTCTCCTTGTAACCCATAACCAAATATGTTTCATGGAGAATGATTTTATAGCTATCTTTTTGACATGTATATTTTTTAGTTTTCATTCAGAGAACTTATCTTCACCACTACTTTTATAATACAAAAATCCACAATCACAAAATATTGAAAGACTTGATTCACAATTATATATTATACATATGCATACACGAGTGTATAAAATTAGAGTACATTTCAAATATACATATTTAATGTGTTGCATATTAAATAAAAACATTTCAAAATAGCAGGTCCGTCTAAAGACTTTTTTTTGGAGGCAGACTGTCCCTTTTTCACCGAGGTCAGAGTTCAGTGGGACGATATTGGCTCACCACAACCTCCGCTTCCCGGGTCCAAGTGATTCTCCTTCCTCAGCCTCCTGAGTAGCTGGGATTACAGGTGCACACTACCATGCCAGCTAATTTATTTTACTTTATTTTTTCTTTTTAGTAGAGATGGGGTTTCACTCTGTTGGACAGGCTTGTCTTGAACTTTCAACTTCAAGTGATCCATCTGTCTCAGCCTCCCAAAGGGCTGGGATTCCATCTAAAGACTTTTGAAACAAGTTAATATATTCCGAACAGCAATTATGAAATTTCTAAATTAAACCATATGTATCATTTAAGCTCTCATTAATTAATTTGCTCAGTCTCTGGCTTTCACTTATTTAATATATTCTTTTTCACAAGTTTTATTTTCAAAGATTGTTTTTTGTTAAAAACTTTAAAACTTGAAGTTATTCCATGTTCCATTAAATATTTTTATTTTTATTTTAAATACATACAAAGTTCAATCACAATTTATATGACTAAGTTACATAAGTTAATTATCATAATAGGATATATCTAGTATCTTAAAGGTAGTACTTCAAATATTCAGATATTTCTAAAAGTTGATTTATGATAAATGCCATCTTGTAGCATTCTTGTTTTCAATGTCATTTTGCCAAAAAATGATCATTTGTTTAACCCAATTTTGCATGGATATTCATCGCTTTATCTATCCTAATTTTTAGAATATGTCAGTGTGAACATGGCACAATTGTAAGCTATTTGCATACTATAACCAGTCTCATATGTATTTTTACTTTTGTAAGAACATTTTTATCTTTTTAACCAGGGTGCTATGCTTCATTAAAGTAGATTTTCAGTGAAAAAGCCAGTAATTTTATTGTCAATATTGAGTATATTAACATAAGTTCTTTAGTTCTAGCTAATGTAAAAGAAAGCTATGTATTGAAAATGAATGAAATTAATTCAGAACAACAGTAATTTGTTTAAAAGAATATGTATGGTTCTGAGTAATATATAAAAGTACATGTTGAAACTTCTGTCATTATTTGTCTTTGGATCAAGTGTTCCTGAAAGAAGTATGAAGTTTTGAGGTATATAATGATTTTTTAAAGCAGATTTGTGTATTGCCTTTTACACCGTCAAGTTTCCCTGGAAATCAAGTATTCACTTTCTAATTAAATGTGAATTTTTATTTTTTGTGCACTTTTCAGATAAAGAAAATTATTGTAAAAGTATTATTAAGCAACAAAGTGTGATGACAAGGTTAGGAGTGTGAAATTCTTCTTCCATAAACATCCAACACTGGAAGAAGTTAGCTATTTTTGATTGCTTCTCTCCAGGCACATTTTGTCTTGTTAGTGAATGCCCTCTAGGGCACCCTGGAAATTGAGTTGGATATGTTGTTCAATGTTTCATGTATTGTTTAAATCTAGGAAAGAACTAAGTATATCTCCAATTCTCATTTTGGGTAAATGGGAAGGCATAGATGGTAACAAGTATTTAATAATTAATTTAAATCATTAGATATTTTAGCAGGGTGCAGTGGCTCATGCCTATAATCTTAATGATTCGAGAGGCTGAGTCAGGAGGATTGCTTGAGCCTGGGAGTTCAAGGCTACAGTTAGCAATGATTGCACCACTGTACTCCAGCCAGGATGACAGAATGAGACCCTATCTCAAAATAGATAATTTGACCATGAATTCTCTAAACTATTACATTTCTAAAGCTAAACACAGATATTAGATAAATAATCTACCTACTCAACACTCTTGATTTAGATTTGATCACACATTGTTTTTGAAATGTCCTGAAGTGTTTCTAGGTTGCTTCTGAACAAAAATTCATAAGGATGTTGAGGATAAAATAAAATCCATGGTAAAATCATTATATTATTTATATACGCAAAGTCTTTATGTGTATTTTATTTCAGGATTTCTTAAAATCTCTAAACCTAATATCACATTCTAATTTTTGATAGGGAAATATGGTATACAAAATTTATTTGAATATCAATCCTTCTTTTGTGAAATATAAGAATGAGTATTCCACTGAAGGTAACTTAAAAATATTTGAATTAGATCTAGAAAAAGCAAAAGCTAGTCCACATTGTTAGAAATCAAACAGATTTTTAATAGAAATCCAACTGATTTCTATTGCTACAATCTATAACTCTGCTTCTATATATATTAGATGATTAACAAGAAAATTATATTATTATTAGTCTTCTTTTTTTATAAATATAGTTGCAAATTTTGTTTAAATAAATATATCAAGAATACCAAAAAATTCAAGTGCATGCACTTGCAGCAGTTTACAAACCTGTTAACCTTATTGTGTGACTACAAGCTGATAATAATTAAATCAGAACCCAGATGCATGTTTATAATCACTTACACTGTTTTTCCAATACAGAAGAGATACTGTCAACATAAATAATAAATAGCGAGAGGCTCTCTAAAAGAAAATAATATTTACTTGGGAACAATGCATTGCAATGATAATATGCATGCCACAGTAAACTGTGTTTTTTTTTTTTATTATACTTTAAGTTCCGGGGTACATGTGCAGATTATGCAGGTTTGTTATATAGGTATATATATGCCATGATAGTGGTTTGCTGTGTTTTATATTCCGAGAGATAAAGTCAAAGGCTTTAAAAGAAGAAAAAAATGAGAAAGATTAAATCATTGTTTTGAGATAACTCTCCTTGGCTACAGGCATAAATAACAAGGGTGATGTCAGTCTGAGTTTGTACAGGCAGTTACCGGGCAGATGTCCTCACAGAAGTATTTTTTGTGTAAGGTGGTGATGGCGTTTGTCAAGTTTGTGTTTTTTTGTCTGTTGTGACAATTTTTGGCATCAGGCATTTATGCATGAGAACACTGTTTTCATAGCTTTCCTAAACTCTGTTTCTCCTAGTTCTTTTTTCTTTTTTAATTTGAAACACAAGTTACTCCATTTTGACTTTAACAACTGTCATGTTTTTTCTTTGATCCCTGATAAAGATCTTTTTCTAAAAGCATGACTAATCAGTCATCTTGTAGTTAGGTTTTGATGGCATTCAGTGCCAAGGATTGACATGGCCCAGGTTACTGGTCTGCTCCCATGTTGGAGAGATTAAATGGTGGCTAGGAGTCAGCATCGAAATCCTTGTAGCCACATTTGAGCAAGAAGGAAGGTTTGAAGGCTTGAGTATCATTTATCATTTGACAGTATTTCCTATAAAATTTACTAAATAAACCCACTTGTTTAATATCTCTCAATCTGAGAGAGAGAGATTTTATTTTATTTTATTTATTTATTTATTTTATATATATTTTATTGCATTTTAGATTTTGGGGTACATGTGAAGAACATGCAAGATTGTTGCATAGGTACATACATGGCAATGTGGTTTGCTGCCTTCCCCCCCCATCACCTATATCTGGCATTTCTCCCCATGTTATCCCTCCCCAACTCCCCACCCCCCCCTTTCCCCCCCAGTTCCCCCCCCCCCCCACAGAGCCCAGTGTGTGATACTCCCTTCCCTGTGTCCATGTGTTCTCATTGTTCAACACCCTCCTATGAGTGAGAACATGCAGTGTTTTATGTTCTGTTCTTGTGTCAGTTTTCTGAGAATGATGGTTTCCAGGTTCAGCCATGCCCCTACAAAGGACACAAACTCATTGTTTTTTTATGGCTGCATATATTTTAAAGCTTTCCAAGGTCCAACTAAAGAATCTCAAAGTTTATTTTAAGTCAGAAAGACAATTCAGAATTTTGACCATAGGAAAGCCTGCCAAAGATGCCATTCCTTTGATAGCATTCTTAAACTTTCTACTTTGTCCTGTACTTGTTCTATATGTTCTCTTTCTTAAATCAGCAGACGTTTTCCTTTATGATAAAAACCAACCACATAATATTAATTTATACAAAATTATTCCCTTTTTAAAATTTTTCTTACCAATTTTTATTTTCTAATTACTGCTATATTTTTATCATGTTTTAATTTTCTTCTTAAATCTATATTCTGAAAGACTTTAACCCTTAAATTAGAAAAAAAATTATTTTTCACAATGAAGAAACCCTTTTTATGTCTTTTAAATATGTTTTACAATCACAAGCACACATTATCTTTTGGTACACTGTGTATACATACACATATTTATTTACTCATTTATATTTATATATTTATATTCACATTTTACCTTTCAGCAACCTTAGTTTTTAAAAAGCAATTTGAACTGTGACAATTATCAGTTTTTATAGATGAGAACCATTTTATAATTTTAGAAACATATTTCCTCATAATATAATTTTTAATGTGCATTAATAGAACTTAATGTATTTATTTTTCCTATAATATTTAAGAAGCCAGGGACAAAGATTTTCTTGTTCAGCTATTTGTTTCAAGTTGTTATCTTACTTGGAAATGACCCAGATATTTAATGAGTATCTATTATTTAATCTAACATAACATAAAGTTTTCAAATTACATGAAAAGATCATTTATATATGTTTATTTATTTACCTTTACCTAATTTATTAATTTTAACAGTTTGTCTAGATTACTCATAAAATTGAGAAAAGTGGTTATTATTTCAAATTATTTTGTTTTGTTTTTCATCTTTATAGGCTGTGATTACTAGTTGTTCATCCAATTAACCTTCAAGTTTATTTTCTTTTTTTTTTTTAATTGCATTTTAGGTTTGGGGGGTACATGTGAAGAACATGGAAGATTGTTGCATAGGTACACACATGGCAGTGTGATTTGCTGCCTTCCTCCCCATCACCTATATCTGGCATTTCTCCCCATGCTATCCCTCCCCAACTCCCCACCCCCCACTATCCCTCCCCTTTTTTCCCCCCCCGACAGACCCCAGTGTGTGATACTCCCCCTCCCTGTGTCCATGTGTTCCCATTGTTCAACACCCGCCTATGAGTGAGAAAATGCAGTGTTTGATTTTCTGTTCTTGTGTCAGTTTGCAGAGAATGATGGTTTCCAGGTTCATCCATGTCCCTACAAAGGACACGAACTCATCATTTTTGATGGCTGCATAATATTCCATGGTGTATATGTGCCACATTTTCCCTGTCCAGTCTATCATCGATGGGCATTTGGGTTGGTTCCAGGTCTTTGCTATTGTAAACTGTGCTGCAATGAACATTTGTGTGCATGTGTCCTTATAGTAGAATGATTTATAGTCTTTTGGATATATACCCAGTAATGGGATTGCTGGGTCAAATGGAATTTCTATTTCTAGGTCCTTGAGGAATCGCCACACCGTCTTCCACAATGGTTGAACTAATTTACACTCCCACCAACAGTGTAAAAGCGTTCCTATTTCTCCACATCCTCTCCAGCATCTGTTGTCTCCAGATTTTTTAATGATCGCCATTCTAACTGGCGTGAGATGGTATCTCAATGTAGTTTTGATTTGCATTTCTCTAATGACCAGTGATGATGAGCATTTTTTCATATGTTTGTTGGCTTCACGTATGTCTTCTTTTGTAAAGTGTTTAATAAATGGTGTTGGGAAAACTGGCTAGTCATGTGCAGAAAGCAGAAGCTGGACCCCTTCCTGACACCTTACACTAAAATTAACTCCAGATGGATTAAAGACTTAAACATAAGACCTAACACCATAAAAACCCTAGAAGAAAATCTAGGCAAAACCATTCAGGACATAGGCGTAGGCAAGGACTTCATGACCAAAACACCAAAAGCATTGGCAACAAAAGCCAAAATAGACAAATGGGACCTAATCAAACTCCACAGCTTCTGCACAGCAAAAGAAACTGTCATTAGAGTGAATCGGCAACCAACAGAATGGGAAAAAAATTTTGCAGTCTACCCATCTGACAAAGGGCTGATAACCAGAATCTACAAAGAACTGAAACAGATTTACAAGAAAAAACAAACAAGCCCATTCAAAAGTGGGCGAAGGATATGAACCTTCAAGTTTATTATATGGGACTTTTGCTGAAGAATCAGAAAATACAGCTGTTTTTATTAAACCAATTTTTTATTAAATTATTCTTATTAAAGCATTGCATGAAGCTTATTTTGTTTTCAAGTTGGGTTTAGAGCAGGGTGTCCGATCTTATGGATTCCCTGGGCCACATTGGAAGAATTATCTTGGGCCACACATAAAATAAACTAACACTGGTGATAACTGATGAGCTAAAAAAAGAAAAAATAAAAACACACAAAAAAAACCTTTTTTTTTTTTTAACTGTACATAGGCAGTGGGCATTTTTGGGCTACCTGGTTCATTTTTATAAGATTTTGCTTTTTTTTTTTTATTAAAATAGTTTTGTATCTTTTATTTATTTATTTATTTTACAATCAAAATGCTGTACATTTCAATCGATTTGAAGCAGTCCATTTCCTCCCAATGGAATATCATACAACTTAGAATGAATGTAATGAACAGAGATGGTTCTTATCAAGCATACTCAACTTACTAAAAACCACTAATGGCAGAGGAGCTATGTTAAAGCAATAGGGGAAGAGATCAGATCTTTAAATAGAAGGCTTAGAGCAAACAAGAGTCAAAAAGTAAGACAAGGGCATGAGGGTGGAAAAGCACACATAAGATGAAAACTTGGACGGGCACGGTGGCTCACGCTTGTAATTCCAGCATTTTGGGAGCCCAAGGCAAGGGGATCACCTAAGGTCAGGCATTTGAGATCAGCCTGGCCAAGGGGGAAACCCCATCTCTACTAAAAATACAAAAACTAGCCGGGCATATGGCCTGCACCTGTAATCCCAGCTTCCAGGGAGGCTGAGGCAGGAGAACTGCTTCAACTCGGAAGGCAGAGGTTGTGGTGAGCCAAAATCATGCCAGTGCTTTCCAGCATGGCATGATTTTTCTATTTGTAACATACTGAATTCCATTTCTCCTGAAATCTTTTTTTTTCTTTCTTTCTTTCTTTCTTTTTTTTTTTTTTTTTTTTTTGAGATAGAGTCTCACTCTGTCACCCAGGCTGTAGTACAGTGGCGAGATCTCAGGTCACTGCAACATTTGCCTCCTGGGTTCAGGTGATTCTCATGTCTCAGTGTCCCAAGTAACTAGGATTAAAGGTGTGAGCCACCATACCCAGCTAGTTTTTACATTTTTAGTAGAGATGGGATTTCACTATATTGGCCAGGCTGGTCTTGAACTCCTGGCCTCAAATGATACACTCACCTTGGCCAAAATCATTTTTATCAAATCAATGTAGTATAACCGGATTAAATTGAAAACCTGAGCTCTGATTATTTTTACTAGAAAGATCACTTCACCTTTTAGATATAACAAAAGCACACTTTCTTGCAGGAGTGAGAAGCTTTAAATGCATTCAAATGGTAAGCAGTTTATATCAAGGGTAGCTTTTAGCTAATATATTTAGTTTTTACATTCACAAACTCTGTACTAATCAATAAAAATTTAGCCCTGCATTCTGTCATCCAATGAACATTTTCTGCAAATCTGAGCTAGGTTCTTTATAGCATTTGTAGCATTTGCACTTGCAGTTCAGTCTCTATAAATTTTTGTTTATTATGTTGTAAACGTATATAACACCTATTCATTAATAATCATGTATTTTAAACTATTTCCATAAATAACATAGGTTAATGTGTTTTCTAACTTGCCATTCCTGACAGCCTTGCTTACATGGTTGCTCTTTTCACACTTATAATACTTGTTAAATATTTCAAAAAATGTATTAACAATTAGCCTGTACTTAGTTTTTTGGTCTTCTATTTTTAAATATGAATTAACATTTTGTGACAGGCAGCCTCTAAGATGGCCCCAAATGATTCCTATCTGATAGTATTTGTGCCCTTGTGTAATAACATTCTCCTGCATGTGGGCTGGGTCTAGTGACTTACTTCTAATAAATAGAATACCAAAAAAGGGATGACATGTGACTTCCTAGATTAGGTTATAGAAGACTGTGACTTCTGTCTTGGCCAGCCCTCTCTCTGGCTCTAAAATTTGGCTTACTCTGATGAAGCAAGTTTCTATGCTGTGACATGTCCTATAGAGTGTTCAACATAGCAAAAAATAACTTGTGGCCTCTATTTAACAGCTCAACAGAAACCAAATTCTGCCAGTAATAACTGAGTAAGCTTAGAATTGAGTCCTGTTCCTGTCGAAATTTAAGATGATTGGGATTTAACTGACACTTTATGTGCAATCTTGTGAGAGACCTTTATACAGGGATTCAAGTAAGCAGTACCAAATATTAAGCCCAAAGAAACTGTGGGATAATAGTTGCCTGTTGTTTTCAGTCACTAAGTTTAGGGACAATTTCTTATGCAGCAATAGATAACCAATATATACTACATATATACAAAATATGTAACAGTTTTGATTCTTAAGTCTATGAGTAAAGTAACATACCTCTTCTCAGAAATCACCCAAAGTCTAAATATAAAATTTTAAACAGAAAACAAACTGCATCTCCACGTGTTAGTGGGGACATCAATTTTTCTAATACACAATATGTGGGAAAATGCTACTAAATATATAGATATTCGGAAAACATTACAAAAAGAAGGCAAGAGAAAGTTGTCAGCAGCAATAAAGATTAAAAAATATAGCAAAGGACAATTTTCTAAAATAGCCGAAACTCTTATTGATTATGTTCAGCGATAATTTTTACAGATTGCATAGGCTAGCAAAGAGCTCTTTTTTGACTCAGCTTGACACCAAAGTAGCAGATGTGGCTCTCAAAGACGAATCAGTGAGGACTTATTTGTAAAGTGTGGCATGTTGATGTGTCACAGTGGTAAAGAAAGAGTCAGTATTGAAAGTAGGTTTGTAGCTGCCAATTTTAGTTAACTAGAAAGAAGTAAAGACTAAAAATACCCACAGAATTTAAAATCCCTGTATCACCATAAATTTCAATGTGATCCAGAGAGATTCCTTATTTATAATACAATTTTGATTACTATCCACAAATAACCTCCTAAAATGTTCTTCCAGAAAGAAATTATTTATCCAAAAATGTGAAATTTTAAACTACAAAAAAGGCAAAACAAAATAGAGAGGGGATTTGAAGGAAGAGAGGAGGCAGATAAATAAAAGACAAATATCTCATCTGAATAAAAACTACTTGGCATAGTTATACACCCAGGTTACAAACATGCAGATGCACCCCCCCTGGATCTAAAATAAAAGTCAAAAGCAAAACAAAAAAGAAATTAAAAATGGAAAATATACAATTAGTCACGGGAGGACTATTTAATATTGTAAGGTGTACATCTGGTTTCCAGTCCAGCATATAAGGACCTTAGAAGTTGCCCCTTCACCTAACAGGTAAAAAGCTAATCTGAAAAAGTGGCAACTTTTCTTAAATCCATCAGAGAAGTCAGGACACTGTAATGGTAGATACACGTTATTGTATATTTGTCAATGCTCATTGAATGTACAGTATGAATATTTATATAAAATATAAACATTTTGTATTTATAAAATATAAACTTCAGGTTTATAGTGATGTGTTAACATAAATATATTGGTAAATGCATCACTGTGTTGTGGGATGTTGATTTCGGGGGAGTTGGTGCCTGTGTGCAGCAGTGAGCATGTGGGACTCCTAGTAGTTTCTGCTTAATTTTGCTGTGAGTTTAAAGTGGCACTAAAATATAAAGGTTATCAATTAAAAGATGAAATAAATTGGACAAGTCTTAGTCTATGATATGGTTTGGATCTGTGTCCCTACGAAAATCTCATGTTGAATTATATATAATCCCCAATGTTGGAAGCTGGGCCTAGTAGTAGGTGATTGGATCACAGGGCCAGTTTCTCATGGTATATCACTGTCCCTCTTGGTGCTATCATTGCAATAGTGAGTTCTTGTGATATTGGGTCATTTAAAAGTGTGTAGCATCTACCCCCACTCTCTCTTGCTCTTGCTCCAACCATGTAAGATGTTTCTGCTTCCCCTTTTTTCTTCCAAAATGATTGTAAGTTTCTTGAGGCCTCCCCAGAAGTTGATGCCAGCATCATGCTTCCTGTACAGCCTGCAGAACCACTAAACTTCTTTTCTTTATAAATTATGCAGTCTCAGGTACTTCTTCATAGCAGTTCCAGAACAGACTAATATAGTCTATAAAGATAACAGATATGAGGATCTAATGGCTAAGTGGCATAGCTTTAACATATAAACAATGAATACATAAAAATAAAGAGAATATTTGAAGAAATAGAATCACATTGATTCAGTAAGTGATAGGTGATTAGATAGGAAAATAGAAATAGGAAAGAGTTAGAGCATTTTCATTTTCAAGATTATATTTACTTCTTACCGAAAACAGACAAATATTAGAATATAAAGAATAATTAACATAGAATTATTGCCAAGTGTAGCACAAAAAATATGACGTTGATCACAAAATCTGATTTGCTCATATTAATACATAAACTTATAGATATACTATTAATTGTGAGCTACCAGGTGGGAAGATGGTCCATTATGACAATTAACCAAACCAAAAGGAACAATCATGTCTTTACCTACTTCCTGAAACAGGACATGCAGAGGCAAAAGCAAAAGGTGTTGGCTTCCTTCTGTTCCGTTTTTCTCAACAGACTATCATTGGCAAAGTTTGGAAAACATGCTATATAGGTTGGGAAAATTGTCTCATTGCTAAAGAGCCCCATACAAAAGCCTTCTTTTTAATTTTTTTCTGGATTTAGGAAACTTTAAGGAGGAGAAGGCAAAGGGTTAGAAATTGATAAGTACTGAATCAAAGTAGGGTCAAAGTGCCACAGCCAAGTTCATAAAAAGAGGCCTCAAAATGAAGGCACCTGGGCTAGGAGTGCAAATATGTATATGAGCATAGTTGACAGAGAGAAAAAGTGGTGTAAATATTTGTCTATACAATTTCCTCCAGAAAATTGTAATGCACTGACTGTGTAGCACATCTGGTCTGGGAAGGGCAGCCTGCCCCCATGAGGTCTACCTCATTTTAATATTTTATGATTGGGCATGAAAAAAATCATACATAACATTTTGTCCTATAGTGGGACTCTTCCACTGGCAAACAGTGTGTAGCATTTCATAAAATTAATAACATAATCTGAAAAGAAAAAATGTTACAGGAATATAAAAGATGACTAGCAATTTTTCAGTTATTAGAGTCAAAATATATCATCTGTTACTGCTATGTGTTTTACTAGTATGGATTAATGCCTAATAAGTGTGTGTACAATGGAGCTAGTCCATTCAAAAGACTGATGAGAAGCATGTTTATATCTGTATCTTTCTATATAGATATTTATCATTATGCTAGGATAGTTTTGTACTTTACCATTTCAGATAATTTAGTCAAGATATTCTGAGCCTGGGAGAACAGATCTGATATTACAAAATTCAATGATTTCAAATTTTTAATTGTTTCTCTATAAAATGAATAAAATGCTTTATTCCTTAAGAACAAATTCCTTATCATCATTATAGGATGTGTACAACTTATTGACTTGACAAGGCAATAACCTTTAACAAAATAATATCTCTTAATTTCAGCATCCAGTATTAATCATTGGAGAGCAGTATAGATAATTCTTATTTTATTTTGTTTCTCTATGAACGGAATTACTGAAACATCAGAGTTTTGTTCCCTTCTTTTCATTTTCTCTTTTTAAAATACTGAATATGCATTATCTTATAATTTCT
This sequence comes from Ateles fusciceps, assembly GCA_036589455.1. Taxonomy (NCBI): domain Eukaryota; kingdom Metazoa; phylum Chordata; class Mammalia; order Primates; family Atelidae; genus Ateles; species Ateles fusciceps. The sequence goes on from JAZHEH010003244.1 coordinate 1,538,579, forward strand.
GAAGGTTAGGGCTTCAGGAGTATATTAATTAATAGTTGTGGCTCAGGGCCCCTTATGAGGCTGCAGTCAAGGTAAGGTCTGAGGCTACAGTCATCTGAAGGCTTGTCCAGGGTTTGAGTATCCACTTCCATGATGGCTCAACTATTAGCAGAAAAGCTTAATTCTGGGTTACATGACCCTCTCACTGGTGCTATTTGGATGTCCTTCAAGTGACTCAAGAGAGTAAAATTCAGTTTTTGAAGTCACATACTCTCTTTTCTGCAGTATCTTATTTGTTACACAGGTTAGCTACATTCAGTGTGGAAGGGACCAATACATTATTGTGAATACCATGAGGAGGGATCACTGGGGTCTTCTTAAAGACTGGCTACCATAGGGAAGTGCTATCTTCTACTTTCTTATTTGGTTTATAAAATCTCCCAGATGCCCCCATGATCTCCTTCCTTGTTCCAGGTGGCTGAAAGGAAATGATCCCCAGAATGACCTGTGACCCACATGTTGAATGTGGTAGCACCTTCATTAGCTTGGGTTCTGAGTTTTGTTATTTTATTTATCAGTATCGTTATAATAGGAGTCAGAAAAAATATGTATATAACCTAAAATTAGTTTTTAAAATCATATTGCCTATTTATATCACAGTAGCCATTTTTATTCATTCCAAGACTCTGTATTCTGACATTGTTTTAAACTTATTTTAGTATAATATTTGACTTTTATTGGGCAAAATTATGTTTGATCATTTTGGGAAGTTAAGTTAGCAACTGTACAAAAATGAGGAAGTAGGGTCATCTCCCCCAGCCAAATGGAATCACTTGGTGCAAAGTAGGGTTGATTAAGATGAATATATAAGGCTGAAAATTTAAATTCCTTGGACTATGTAAATCAGATATCAAATCCAGGAAATGTAAATAAATCAACAAAGCAAAGAAGTCAAAATAAATGTAGTGGATTTAGGTTGTTCCTTATTGACCTTGCATGGTCAGGGTCAGACTACAGAAAGATTGTCAATGAGTCTTGAGCCTGTAGAATATGAGAGGTATCCTCGTAGGCATGGATAAAGATATTGTCTAATCAAACAAGAATAATCCAGTGCCAGAGTTTGAGGAAGAAAATTATATCAGAACTGACAGCGCTGTCAAAAATGCAAGGCCAAACATCCAAGTCAAGGCAGTCGATTTATGCTTCAATAAACTTCTCAGATGCAGACACAATGCAAATACATACAAAAGCCAAAACTAAAACTATAAACGTCTGTTTGAAAATAATGTAAAAAAGCAATGCAAAATGGTAAGAAGGACAAAGGAAAGTATCAGAATGATTAAGGAGCACATGAAAAAGCATCTACCTTATTAATTTCCAATAAATACAAAGTAAACCCTCATCTAGACAGCATTATAATAGCAACTAAAATTTAAAATACTGTCCATAACAAGTGCTGGAGAAGATGTGAAGCATTCGAGATTATTATGCTTTACTGATTGGGGTTTTAAATTAGTACAATTTGTGAGCAAATAAAAGTCAAGATTTTTTTTTGAAGAATAAAATGTGAAATAATTTAAAATAAGATTTCAAGATTAATGATAGGTTTTTAGAAAAGAAAGAAACTTTGTCAAAATACGCTAAATGCCATAATAAACAACCTCCAAAATTTCGGTAGTTTAACACTTTGGAATCATAATGCTGTAGTAAAACTTTCTGCAATGAGAATATTATATATGTTAAACTAACTCAGCCTGAACTTGCCTCTGTACTTCAATATCTATAGTATCCTAATTTAGTATGTAAACAATTTGTATACTAATTTAAGATTATATTTTCTTTAGAGTAACAAACAGAATCACAGCAGCTAAGCTTTAGCAGATCACAGGCTGCCAGTCAATCAAATCATGTCTATATAAAACAAATGCCTCAGCATACCATGACCAAATAAAGCAAATGTTAAATTGTAACCAGTCTAACTGTATGTCACTTCCTTTTTCTGTCTATAAATATTGCTTGCATGCATTGCTGGGTGGAGCTTTCTGAAATTTTCCTTGTTCTGAATACTGCCCAATTTGTGAATAATTATTTGTTCAAGGAAACTCTGAGAAATTTAATTTGTCTAAAGTTTTATTTTTGACATATATATATATATATTGTCATACTAGACAGCATTTATATATATATGCTGTTTAGTATGATAGCCACTTGGTAGCTATATGTAGCTACTGAGTACTTGAAATGTGGCTAGAATGCTTGTGTAACTAAAATTTCAGTATTATTTAATTTTAATTCATTTAAATTTAAATTTTAGTACCTAATGTGGCTAGTGGCTATTGTATAAGACAGCACAGTGTTAGAAAATTATTTCCAACCCACCTAAAGCTTCAAAACAATTATTTGCCATCTGTGTTCCACATTATGATATAGAGACCAGGCTCAATGCATCTTATGGTTATTCTCCTCTTTAGAATCTGATGTATTTTTAAATCAAGCCTCTTTATCTTGCACGTAAACAGAGAAATAAAAGATCATACATGGGAACTTGTTTATGTTCTAAGGCTCAGAATGGCACACATCACATCTTCTCACCATTCATTGGTCAGAACATTATTATACAACCATACCATGCTGTAAGAGAGACTGGGAAATTAGAGGTGAGTAATTTTGCCCAACAGAAAAATGAACTATGTCTTGGTAACACATAGTAGTGTCTCTGACAGACAGTATGGTATTAGAAAGTCAGTATAGCTTGAAAAATTGAAAACCAAAACCTGGAGTCAAATATCTGGGTTCCTACTTGCTCTACCATGTACTGTGTGATTTTAGAAAAATTATTTAGAATCTCTGCCTCTCAACTGCTAAATGGATAATGAGTATGAGTTTATTCCTTTCCACCATAGCCTGGTTAACTGGTAGAAGGTATAGCAAAAATAATGGTATTTTCTAAATGTTGTTTGAGTACATAGATATTTAGGTTAAAAAAATCTAAGTGGTTATAAAATTAAATATTTAAGCCTGTAGTTCCAGCTACTTGGGAAACTGAGGTGTAAGGATCATCTGAGTCTGGGAGACTGAGGTTGCAGTGAGCCCTGATGTTGTCACTGCACTTCAGCTTGTGTTACAGAGTAAAACCCTGTCTCAAAAAAAGAAAAAAAAAAAAGATTAAGTGGTTAAATATTTATAAAGTACTTAAAACTGCATCTGGTACATTTACCAAGTTAAATTACTATTTTTATTACTATTTTTAGTGTCATGATAGACAAACAAATGAGTAAGATTAGAGAGCCCAGAACCAGAAGATAACATATGTGCAGAAACTTGTTAAATGACAAGTGTAAAATTAAATGTCAGTAGCTATTTTGAGACAATTGGTAATACATAAAGAGAAACAAATTCAGATTCATTCAGCATGCCAAAAGTGAAATAAATTTAAGAGGGTTACAATAATCAATATAGAGACAAAACTCAATGTAAAATGTAAAAATCGTAGACAATTTACTTGGTAAATAGAAAAGGTTTTCTTTGACATAAATCAGAAACAAAAATTGTAATATAAAGATTGATGAATTCAATTGCTATTTGACAAAATTAATTAAAATCGAGCAGGCTTACACTCTTCCTGGGGATTTTATTTCTATATATATTCTCTGGAAAAAGCCACAGAAAGACACAATAATTTAGATGCACTTGTTTTCCATTATAGCATAGCTTATAAGAGAAAAAATTCAAATAGCTTAAATGTCCATCAACAGTTTTTGAATGAATATATGTTGAAATATCCATCCAATGGAATTCTGCTGAGGAATTAAAATAAATCATCCAGTACTACTTATATTAACTTAGAATATAGGGAAGGTACCATGGAGTGAAAGAAACAAAATTTAAGATGGCATGTTAGGTAAGAATCATTTACAGAAAGATTTAGATATCCATAAAAATATCAGATAATGTTTGTGTATAAGTGTATAAACATGCACAGGACACTGAACTCTCAATTCATTATAAAAAAGGCTTGGGGAAACGGAGAAATTGTCATGGGGTTTGGCATGATAAAGAGGAGCCTTTGAAGAATTAATAAAAATAATTTGAATAAGACACTACATGTTGTACAGATTAATAAACTTGAACATATTATTATTTTCTACACATTTAAGTTAGCCTTCATCATAGAAATTGATTCAAGGCCAAAAACAAGTAGAAGAAATATTACATAAACAAATGAAATCATACAGTATTTGACTTTTTGAAGACCAACATCACCAACAGTGCAAAGTCTCCACTCCTCTTAAAATTCTACTCCCTGAGCTCATCAGGACAAGAAAGTAAATGGAATTCTGATTTTCAGATTTCATTAGTACCAAATGTGCTATCCATCTATCTATCATCTAACTATCTGTCTTAAGTATTGTTTACTAGATATATATATTCAAGAAAACCAGGTGTTAACCATAGACAAAAAAGTCAGAGACATGTTTTATAAAAAATATTATAATTTTGAAATCAAGTCTTAAATCAGGACTATGATTCATTTTAAATAATCCCTTAATGTTCATGACATTTTATTCATAACTGTTTGTATTCTATTTTAACCTTTATTATGACTTACTGAATCTCAATAGTATAGACTCCCAAGTATAAAGAGCACCTAAATAAAGGCTCTCAAAAACATGTTTACTGAATACATTATAATAAAAATCATAAGTTACATAAAATAATCTAAAGGTCATATCACTCATCCATAATTCCATTAATATCTTATCTAACCTCCACATTTAAAATATCTGGAATTGAAAATTCAAAATGTTTTCCTCCTTGTCAGTTTATATGTACATACTGCGATCAAGGCCTTCAATCAAGAATATCTAAAAAAATAGTAGTTTAATAAAAGTTTGGAAAAAAGTAAAACAGGTATCCAAATAATTTTTAACGTTAATTAATTAAGGCAAATATATCTACTCCCTTACATGCATGCAAAAAAAAACTTCTTTAATTTACTTCCAAGATTTTCCTTTTGAAACTTCTGCTATTCTATTTTTCTAAGGATTATTTCAATTTAATTGGTTATATTTTTAAGCAGGTGAAAAGTAATAAAAGCAATAAGATGCATTTATTTATACGATGTATCTACATTACATGTCTAAAGTGACAGCTATATATTTAAATTGGAAAATTTTCTATTATTTATCTAATCCATATACGAGTATAAAATCAGGACATTTCATTTATTATTTCTAATATTTGTAATATGCATATTTTACTAATCAAATTTCAGAATGTGTAAAAAATAAGTACTATTTAACACAACAATGAGGAAAAAAATTGTTTTTGCAGCCTTCCAGAACTGCAGAAATCAGAACTCAACTCGTTTTACATTAGAGTAGAATATTTTAGGGAAATAAATATTATTCTACGTAAATCTCTGATGAGTTAATTACAATCAGCAGTGTATATTCATGAAAATACAGAGCTACTGATGTGCTATGAATGTAATGATAGAAAGAGGTATTTAGAATCCACCAGAGATTAATAATTTTTTAAAAATTGCTAATCACGTAACTTTCAAACAGTGGTCTTTGAAGTTCGGATATTGATAACAGTGTATTTGTCAAAGAAGAAAGTCACATATATTGGTACTAAATAAGAGACTTAATCTCATTTGTTAGTGGAAATGCTTCAGTCTTTTTTTTTTTTTTTTGGCAGCTAACTACATATAGACAGAAATTTGCTTTGCTCTGCTCCAAAGGGCAAATCCTCATTACATCAAGTGCCACTTTTTGAAGGTGGATACATATATTTAATTCTGATATGTATTTAGCAGAACCATCTGGCTGCCTCATTAAGCTATGTCCTTCTACTTGACCTTTGTCAAAACTGTATTTGACATTTTCATTTTTATCTTGACTCTTTTGGTATAATCTAAAGAACATGGTTGAAGTTGAGAGATGCCGTTTATTGAAGACCACTGCTTAGTCATAAAATTGACCCCATCATTTTATAAAGTATAATTACCTATTTTCTAAACTCATTTCTTAATTTATTTTACTAAGAAGTGATGAAAAATAGCTTTTATAATTATAACATTACTGATTTATCAGTTCTGTTACTAATATAATCTGTAAATATTTCTAAATTTATGGGAGGCAAGTGTAAAATATCTTGGTCCAATAGAATGTTTGAGTATCACTAGTTTTCTAATGATAATCTAAAACAGAGGTCAGTAAACTACAGCCTGTGGGCTTGCCAATTTCCTGCTTTTGCTGCTAAATTCTTTTTTTTTATTACTTAGATTTTTTTTTTAGGTTTTGAGGTGCATTTGCAGAACATAGAGGTTTGTTACCTAGGTATGTACGTGCCATTGTGGTTCACTGCATCCATCACCCTATCATCTACATAAGGTATGTCCACTAATGCTATTCCTTCCCTGTCCCCCACCCCCAGACAGACCCTGGTATGTGATGTTCCCCTCCCTGTGTCCATGTGTTCTCATTGTTCAACTCCCACTTATGAATGAGAACATGCTGTGTTTGGTTTTCTGTTCTTGTGACAGTTTGCTGAGAATGATGGCTTCCATTTTCATCCATGTCCCTGCAAAGGACATGAACTCATCCTTTTTTATGGCTGCATAGTATTCCATGGGGTATATGTGCCAGAGTTTCTTTATCCAGTCTATCATTGATGGGTGTTTGGGTTGATTCAAAGTCTTTGCTATTGTGAACAGTTCCACAATAAATATACATGTGCATGTGTCTTTATAATAGAATGATTTATACTCCTTGGGTATATACCTAGTAATGAGACTGCTGGGTCAAATCGTATTTTTGGTTCTGTCTCCTTGAGGAATGACTACATTGTCTTCCACAATGGTTGAACTAATTTACACTCCCACCAACAGTGTAAAAGCATTCCTATTTCTCCATATCCTTGCAAGCATCTATTGTCTCCTTACTTATTAATGATCACCATTCTAACTGCTGTGAGATGGTATCTCATTGTGGTTTTGAACTGCATTTCTCTAATGACCAGTGATGATAAGCTGAGCTTCTTTTCATAATGTGTTGGTTGCATAAATGTCTCCTTTTGAGAAGTGTCTGTTTATATCCTTTGCCCAATTTTTGATGGGGTTTGTTTTTTTATGGTAAATTTGTTTAAGTTCCTGGTAGATTCTGAATATTGTCAAATGGAAAGATTGCAAAAATTTTATCCCATTTTATAGGTTGCCTGTTCACTCCATTGATAGTTTCTTTTGCTGAGCAGAAGTTCTTAAGCTTAATTAGATCCCATTAGTCTATTTTGGCTTTTGTTGCCATTACTTTTTGTGTTTTAGTCCTGAAGTCTTTGCCCATGCCTATGTCCTGAATGGTATTGCCTAGGTTTTCCTCCAGGGTTTTTATGGTTTTAGGTCTTATGTTTAATTCTTTAATCCATCTTGAGTAAATTTTTGCATAAGGCATAAGGAAGGGATCCAGTTTCAGTTTTCTGCATGTGGCTAGCCAGTTTTACCAACATCATTATTAAATAGGGAGTCCTTTCCCCCATTGATTATTTTTGTCAGGTTTGTCAAACATCAGATGGTTGTAAATGTGTGGCATTATTTCTGAGACCTCTGTTCTGTTCCATTAGTCTATATCTCTGTTTTGGTACCAGTACCATGCTGTTTGGATTACTGTAGGCTTGAAGTATAGTTTGAAGTTAGGCAGCATGATGCCTCCAGCTTTTTTTTTTTTTTTGCTTAGGATTGTCTTGGCTACATGGTCTCTTTTTTGGTTCCATATGAAATTTAAAGTAATTTTTTCCAATTCTGTGAAGAAAGTCAATGGTAACTTGAAGGGGATAGCACTGAATCTATAATTACTTTGTGCAGTAAGGCCATTTTCATGATATTGATTCTTCCTAACCATGAGCATGGAATGTTTTCCATTTGTTTGTGTCCTCTCTTATTTCCTTGAGCAGTAGTTTGTAGTTCTCTTTGAAGAGATCCTTCACATCCCTTGTAAGTTGTATTCCTATGTATTTTATTTTATTTGTAGCAATTGTGAATGGAAGGTCACTCATCATTTGGCTCTCTGTTTTTCTGTTATTGGTTTATAGGAATGCCAGTGACTTTTGCACGTTGATTTTGTACCCTGAGAATTTGTTGAAGTTGCTTACGGCTTAAGGAGATTTTGATCTTCTAAATAAACAATCATGTCATCTGGAAATAGAGATAATTTGACTTCCTCTTTTCCTAATTGAATGCCCTTTGTTTCTTTCTCTTGCCTGATTGCCCTGGCCAGAACTTCCAACACTATTTTGAATAGAAGTGGTGAAGGAGGGCATCCTTATCTTGTGACAGTTTTCAAAAGGAATGCTTCCAGTTTTTGCATGTTCAGTATGATACTGGCTGTGGGTTTGTCACAAATTGCTCTTTTTATTTTGAGATACATTCCATCAATACCTAGTTTATTGAGAGTGTTAGCATGAAAGGCTGTTGAATGTTGTTGAAGGCCTTCTCTGTGTCTACTAAGGTAATAATGTGATTTTTGTCTTTGTTTCTACGTGATGGATTACATTTATTGATTTGTATATATTGAACCAGCCTTGCATCCCAGGGATGAAAGCGACTTGGATCATGGTGTATAAGTTTTTTGATGTGCTGCTGGATTTGGTTTGCCAGTATTTTATTGAGAATTTGCACATCCATTTTCCTCAGAGATATTAGCCTGAAATTTTCTTTTTTAGTTGTGTCTCTGCCACATTTTGGTATCAGGATTATGTTGGCTTCATAAAATGTTGTAGGGAGGATTCCCTTTTCTCTATTGTTTGGAATAGTTTTAGAAGGAATGGTAGTACCATCTCCTCTTTGTAGCTCTGGTAGAATTCAGTTATGAAACTATCTGGTCTTGGACATTTTTTTGGTAGTAGGCTATTAACTGCTGCCTCAATTTCAGAACTTGTTATTGGTCTATTCAGGGATTCTACTTCTTCCTGGTTTAGTCTTAGGAGGGTGTAAGTGTCCAGGAATTTATCCATTTCTTCTAGATTTTCTGGTTTATTTGCATAGAGGCGTGAATAGTATTCTCTGGTAGTAGTTTGTATTTCTATGGGATCAGTGGTGATATCCCCTTTATCATTTTCTATTGCATCTATTTGATTCTTCTCACTTTTCTTCTTTATTAGTCTTGTTAGTGATCTATTTTGTTGATCTTTTCAAAAAACCAGCTTTTGATTTATTGATTTTTTGAAGGGTTTTTTATGTCTCTATCTCCTTCAGTTCTGCTCTGATCTTAGTTATTTCTTGTCTTCTGCTAGCTTTTGATTTTGTTTGCTCTTGCTTCTCTAGTTCTTTTAATTGTGACTTTAGAGTGTCAATTTTAGCTCTTTTCTCCTTTCTGTTGTGGGCATTTAGGGCTATAAATTTCCCTCTACACACTGCTTTATATGTTTCACAGAGATTCTGGTACATTGTATCTTTATTCTCATTGGTTTCAAAGACATCTTTACTTCTATCTTCATTTTGTTAGTTATCCAGTAGTCATTCAGGAGCAGGTTATTCAGTCTCCAAGTAGCTGTGAAATTTTGAGTGAGTTTCTTAATTCTGAGTTCTATTTTGATTGCCCTGTGGTCTGAAAGACTGTTATGATTTCCTTTCTTTCGCATTTTCAAGAAATGTTTTACTTCCAATTATGTGGTCAACTTTAGAGTAAGTGCAACGTGATGATGCGAAGAATGTATATTCTGTGGATTTGGGGTGGAGAGTTCTGTATATGTCTACTAAATTTTTATTGGAACACAGCCACATTCAGTAATTTTTTACTAGCACACCAGTGTGAAAAGAAAACCAGTATAACTGAAACAAACACATACACACAAAACATGGGATAGAAAATAAGTCTTGGAAGGAAAGCCTAAAAATAAAGTAATTTTTGTTTGACCACTTTCATGCTACATTGGCTGAGTTGAGTAGTTGTGACAAATACCCATGGCCTACTCTCTGGTTCTGTATAAAGAAAGTTTGCTGACTTCCAGTTTAAAAGAACAACCTAAAGATAGAAAGAATAAGTTGTCTGTGTAGGATGTGTTTTTGTGAGATACTTTGTTTCCTCACATTCTGCCTGGCCTGTGTTCTTGCATGCAAATTTACGTGGTAGACTCATTGATAAATCTCTATAGAATCAGTTGTACTAAGAGGTCTTAAGGTATCCTTTATGTTTCAGACAATTGGGTTTATACAGTCTATATATATTTTAATCACTCTGGGAGGCAGAGGTGGGAAGATCACAAAGTCAAGAGATGGAGAACATCCTGGCTAACATGGTGAAACTCTGTCTCTACTAAAAAAAAAAAAAAAAAAAAATTCACTGGACTTTGTGGTGTGCGCCAGTAGTCCCAGCTACTTAGGAGGCTGAGGCAGGAGAATCGCTTGGACCAAAGCAAGAAAGAGGGAAAGAAGGAAAGAAAAGAAGAAAAGAAGGAATGAAGGGAAGAAAGAGAAAAGAAAGAAAGAAACAGAGAAAGAAAAATGTTTTAGCAAAATTGTTCCACCACTGTCCAGCTGAGCCCAGCCTAAAGACGCCATTCTACCCCGACGTGAATTTAAAATGAATAGGCATTTTTCTGTTCCACTAGGAGTTAATGATTGATTATTATGCAACAAAACCTGATAGATATTTATATTTCTTTTCCATCCTGCTTCAACATCAAAATTTCTTTTAATTCTTTAAACATTGTGTTCCCTTGCTTGTGAATGGATTGTAAATATATACTAAGATCACCATAATATTTTGCATAACAGACCTGAAACCTCTTGCTTTGTGCTCTCACTTGTCATTACCTTTTATGTCTGCTTTTGATATCATGTAATACATAACATATTATTTTGAAATATGTAATTTAGAAGATATTTCTATTAAAGTATTTTCATTCAGTGGGTGGTAAATGGTTCTTAGGGAAGTTAAGATGAGTTAATGGAGTGTTCCTTATACAATGTATTATGTATTATATAACCAATTTTATTCTCCTTAAAATATTTTTCCAAAATAATCAAATAATCAATTTTGAATAAGACTTTTTTTATAAATATATTTTACATATGCTGATACTGGGGTTAATTATACATCTTAAGAAAGAAAATAAACTAATTTGATATTTTTAAAATCAGTATAAATTTTGCATCATTTAAAGCATAAATTTGAAATAAGTAAAAAATGACAGATTGTGAAAATAACTGTAAGATTCCACAATCGTCTGTCAGTTTTGAGAGGTCTCAAATAATTTATAATTTGATTCATTTACTACTTTCTTAAGAGCACATTTTAAATTTTTATTCACAGTTTTATGAGAAAATTATTAATTTATCTTTGTATATTGATCATACTTTAATGTAATGAGCAAAAAAGACTGCTCAAATAGAACATTATAAAAAAACCTTCAACCATATATACATCTTCAATGATGTTTCTTTCCCTCAAGTCTGCTCTTGTAATAATTTTAACATATTTTTCTTTAGTGAATTCTGATAATACATTTGGCTTTTTTTCTGGGTATTTTATATTAAATACTGTTAGAAACATCCATTATAAAATTTTTAATAAATAAAGTTAAATTAACAAACCAAAATCTCCATATATCTCAATATAATAAACAAGTATCTACTTTGTCTCCACAATGTCTCAGCTATTGTTCAGTGGGTGATGTGCATAACCCAATGAATAACGTTACTGTGGTAATAATCTGTGGTAAACTTACATACCAGAGGCAATATACAATCATAATTAAGGGAACAAACAGTCTGTGCTTCAATTCTGGCACTGAATTCATGGCCGAGTGACAGTGAAAATGTTTCTTAATTTTCCATCACTTAAGTTTCTTCACAAATAAAATGAGGACTATTTTGTGAATTAAATACATTAATATGGTAAAATAACATAAATCCTGCTATTTGAGTGCTTTTATTACTGACAGATAATTAACATAATATATAATGTGTAATTATAGTTAAAGTTTAGCAGCATCAAGGTTGATGACAGGACTATAATTTTTGTTAAGGTATCCAGGGTAGACCTCATCAAGAATATGTAATTTAATCAAAAACTGATGGAGGTAAGCTATGTAGATATGTAGGAGAAGATCATTCTGGAAAAAGGGAATAGCCATTGCCAAGTCCTCAGCTATATTTGAGGAACCCTAAGGAGTACAGGACACAAGCATAGTGAGCCATAGAAAAGATCGTTAGAGGTGAAGTCATGGGATTACTAAAATCCCAGACACTTTTAATGGCCTTGTAGACCATTAAAAGACGTATGGTTTTTAGTATGTAGAGAATTACAGGAGGATATTTTGTGGAGAAGCAACATGATATCATTAATGTTTTAAATAGATAATGCTATCAATTCTGCAAAATCTAATGTAAGGGAAACAGAAAGAGTAATTAACAACCATAGCAATAGACCCCAAGGATATTTATGGAGATAATACAGGAGAGTTAGTCATTGAAATGCTGATAAATGGTCATCTTCTGGAATAAATATTTATTTTTTAAATTTTCAGATCAGTACTTAAAAGTAACTCTAACAGTTCTGAGAATTCAACAGAAATCATGTAATTCAGTTCAAAAGTAAAAATTATCATAACTTACAAAAATATCAGAATATAAGATTTAAATTATATGATTATCTCAGAAGATGAAAGGCAAGGCATTTAATTGAATCCATTGTTCAATTATTCTTTCAAAAATTGCAATATGGAATTAGAAATAAATTATTAATTTGATTAAGAATATTTACATGCAGTAAAATAAAAGATATAATAGATATCATTGTAAATCATAACATATTAAACATGTTGAGCCTTTAGTTCAGTAAGGAGACAAAAAATTTGTGTTCACTATTTCTATAATTCAACAAACAGTATTCAGGAGTCCTAATTACTGCAATATTATAAAACATATATTAAAGCACAAATATGGTGGTAGAAGTAAAATTTTAATTATTTCCATTGAGACTAATTTGTGAATTTATTGGCGAGGACTGGATACAAGTTCAATGCAAATATTGTATTTTTAACATGTCAAAGACAAGCACAAACAATGATAATACACATTCAATTTATTAACTGATTGCATTTATGTAGTATCAAAACATGAAACACTGAAGAGGAGGCAGTGAAAGTTAGCCAAATGAAACCTACCTGCAATTATCTTCCTTGCAGGAATACTGAATTGAGCAACTATCTATACAAGAAACAACTTTATAAGAATGAAATCAGGTGAACAATCATAGTACATGCTTTTAACATCGTATCAAGGAAAGAGGCACTGAAAAGGAAAGAAAAAAAGGCTCTCTTGAATTGCTGATACCTCCCCTCCCCTATTCTCCAGCAGCAGCAGTGGCAGTGTCACATACAGAGAGAATCTGTGAGCTTAGGGAAGAAACTGCTCTTGAGAGACTTTGCATTGGAACTCAGTTATGCCCTGCAACAGCAAAGAGCAACAGAGGACAGAAATTGGCCAGTGTCCATGGATGGAGCACCTAGACAAGCCCTAGCCAGAGTGTAACTGTTCATCCTAGCAGTTAGAGCCTGAATTCAGATAAGCCCCAGCACTGAGGACTAAAGTGCCCTGAGGTCCTAAATTAACTAGAAAAGTGGTCTAGGCCACAGAACTGCAATTTCTGGGTAAGTCTTGTGCTGTGTGGGGCTCAGATCCAGTGGATTTGGGGTACATGACCTAGTGAAACATCAGCTGGGGAGGTCAAGGGGTGCTTTCATCACCTCTCCCTAAACCCCAGGCAGCACAGCTCATAACTTGAGGAGTGACTCCTTGCTTCTGCTGTAGGAGAGAAGGGGACTTTGTGTTGCAAAGAGGACCCCTATGCAGCCTGAAGAAGTTACAGAAGATGGATCCTCATTGCTCTGCAACCCTTAGGCTTATGATTCTCTTATAAAAAGGAGAGGGAAAATGTCAGAGACATGTGAACCAGAGTATTTCCATCTTAAATAGGAGCTTGGTAAAATGATGCTGAATCCTACTGGGCTGTATTCCCATAGGGTTAAGGCATTGTAAGTCACAGGATGAGACAGGAGCTCAGCACAAAATACAAGTCATAAAGACCTTGATGAGAAAACAGGTTGCAATAAATGTTCTGGCCAAAACCCACCAAAATCAAAATGGCGATGAGAGTGATCTCTGGTATTCCTCACTGATACACTCCCACCAGTGCCATGACAGTTTATAAATGCCGTGGCAATGTCAGGAAGTTAAAAAAGGGAAGGGATGAATATTCACCCCTTGTTTAGCATATCATCAAAAAATAACCTTAAAAAGGGGCAACTAGCAGCCCTCTAGGTTGCTCTGCCTATGGAGAAGCCATTCTGTTACTCTTTTAATAAACTTGTTTTCATTTTGTACTGTGGGCTTGCCCTAAATTCTTTTTTGTACAAGATCCAAGAACCTTTTTTGGAGTCTAGATTGGGACCACTTTCCTCTAACAACTATATGGCAATAAACTGGAAAACATATAAGTAAATAAATTCCTCGACACTTACGACCTACCAAGATTGAACATAAAGAAATCCAAAACCTAAATAAGTCACTAACAATTAATGATATCGAAGCCATAATAAATATTCAACCAGGAAATGAAAGCCCAGGACCTATTGGCTTCTCTATTAGTTCATTCTTAGACAGCTATAAAAAAAATACCTGAGACTGAATAATTTATGGAGAGGTTTAATCAACTCACAGTTCCGCAGGCTTAACAGGAAGCATTACTGGGAGGCCTCAGGAAACTTGTAATTATGGCAGAAGGTGAAGGAGAAGCAAGCACTTTCTTCACATAGTGGCAGGAGAGACAGTGAGAGAGAGAAGGGGAAAATGCCACACATTTTCAAACAACCAGAACTGATGAGAACTCACTCACTACCATGAGAATAGCAAGGGGAAGTTTACCCCATGATTCAGTCACCTCCCACCAGGCTCCTGCCCCAACATGTGAGGATTAGGATTCAAGATGAGATTTGGGTGGGGACACAGAGTCAAATCATATTAGCTTCACTGCTGAATTTTACAAAACATTTAAAGAATTACATATCTTACTCAAACTATTTCAAAAAATAAAAATGGCTAAAATACTTCCAAACTCATCCAAAGTTACATAAAAAAAAAAAAACAAAAAAACCCTACAACCTAAGGTCTCTAATAAACATAGATGCAGAAGTCCTCAACAAAATACCATTGAACTAAATCCAACAACACATAAAAAGCTTATTCATTATGCATGACCAATTGGAATTTATCCCAGGGATGCATGAATGGTTTAACTTATGCAAGTCAGTCAGTGTGATACATGATATTAATAAAATGAAGTACAAAAACATATGATCATTTTAACTGATGCTGAAAAAGCATTTTATACTATTTTTCATCTCTTCATGACAAGAGTTTTCTAAAGCAGGATATAGAAGGTACAAACCTCAACACAATAAAGACTATATATGACAGACCTAAAGCTAGTATCATACTGAATGGATACAAACTGAAAGTCTTTCCTCTAGATCTAGAACAAGACAAGAATTCACACTTTTACCACTTATTCAACATAGCAGTAGAGATACTATTTAGAATAATAAAACAAGAGAAGGGAAGAAACAGCATTCAACTGGAAAGGAAAAATTCAAATTGTTCTTGTCGGCAGATGATATAATCTTATATTTTGAAAATCCTAGACTACACCAAAATACTGCTATAACTGATAAAGAAATTCAGTAGTTTCAGGAAACAAAATCAGCATACAAAAATCAGTAGCATTTCTACCTGCCAACAGTGCACAATCTGAAGAAAAGAGCAAGAAAGTAACCCCATTTGTAATAGCTACAAAAAATAAAATATCTAGGAATAAACATAACCAAAAAAGTGAAAGACTTCTAGAATAAAACTATGAAAAATTAATCCAAAAAAGAAAGCCCCAAAAATTGAAAGATATTTTATGTACATGGACTGGAAGAATCAATGTTTTAAAAATATTTATACTACCCAAAGCACTCTAAAGATTCCATGCAATGCCTGTCAAAATAAAAATAATACTCTTCACAGAAATGGCAAAAGAATCCTAATATTTATATGAAACCCCAGAAGACCCACAATAGCAAAAGCTATCCTGGATGAAAGGAGCAAAATATGAGGAGTCACATTACCTGACTTCAAATTATACTTTGGAGATATAGTCATCAAAACAGCATAGTAATGGCATACAACAGACACAGACCAATGGAACAGAATACAGAACACAGAAATAAATCCATACAAGTACAGTGAACCCATTATCTACAAAGATCCTGAGATCATACATTGGGGAAAGGAGTAGAATCTCTTCAATAAATGAGGCTGGGATAATGGAATATCCATAAGCAGAAGAATGAAGTGAGACCCCATATCAATCACCATATAAGAAATAAAAATAAAGAAGTAAAGACTTAAATCTAAGACCACAAACTATGAAAGTATTATAAGAAAACTTTAGGGAAACTCCAAAACGTTGGTCTGGGCAAATATTTCTTCAGTAGTACCCATAAACACAGGCAACTCAAGAATAAAAAAAAAATGGACAAATGGGATCACATCAAGTTTAAAAGCCTCTGCTCAGCAAAGAAAACAATAAATTGAAGAGACAAACTAGAGAATGGGAGAAAACATTTGCAAAGTACTACTCTGACAAGGAATTAATAAGCAGAATATATAAGGAGCTCACACAACTTAATAGCAAAAATAAAATAATCCAATTTAAAAATAAGCAAAATATCTACATTGATATTTTTAGAAAGAAGACATACAAAGACCAAACAGATATATGAAAAGGTGCTCAACAACATTGGCCATTAGAAAAATAAAAATTAAAACTACAATGAAATATTTTACCCCAGTTAAAATGGCTTTTGTTCAAAAGACAGGCAATAACAAATATCAGTGAGTATGTGGAGTAAAGGGAACGCTTGTACACTATTTGTTGAAATGTAAATTAGTATAGCCTCTATGGAAAACAGTGTGGAGGTTCTTCAGAAAACTAAAAATAGAACTACCATAGATCTAGCAACCGCACTTCTAGGTATCTACCCAAAAGAAAGGAAATCATTGTATCAACAAGATATCTGCACTCCCGTATTTATGGTAATATTATTCAGAATAGTCAATATTTGGAAGCAACCTAAGCATCCATCAACAGTTGAATGGGTAATAAAATTGTGATACATATACACAATAGAGTACTATTCAGCCATAAAAATGAAGGAGATTCTGTCATTTGCAAAAACACAGATGGAACTGGAGGACATTATAAGCGAAATAAACCAGACACAGAAAGACAAACTACATGTTCACACTTATTTGTGGGGGTTAAAAATGAAAACAGTTGAACTCATAGAGACAGAACGTGGAAAGATGCTTACCAGAGACTGGGAAGCATGGTCAGGGACAGGTAAGTGAGGATGATTAATGGGTATGAAATTAGAGTTATATAGAATAAATAAGATCTAATATTTATAGCACAACAGTGTGGTTAGAATAAACAATAATTTATTGTACATTTAAAAATAACTAAGAGAGTATAACTGCAAAGTTGAGAACATAAAGATAAATACTTAAAGTGATGGATTCTCCATTTACCTTGATGGGATTATTACACATTGTATCCCTCTGCCAAAATATATCATGTATCCCATAAAAACATACACCTATTACATTCCTATAAAAATTTTAAAATATAAAAAGTATCTCGAAAAACTATCAAATACTAGAAATTGTTCCAACAAAAATGTATAAGACCCCTATGTAGAATACTGTAACACATTACAGAAATTAATTTTAGATCTTAATTATTGGCATGATTTGTCCTGTTCCTGGATTAGAAAACTCTATTTAATTCTCCATCAATTTGACATCAATTGACCTATAAATTCAATTTAATATCAATCAAAATCATATTGGGACCTTGAGTTAAAATTAATAAATATTATTCTAAAATTAATATGCAAAAAAGACTATCAAAAATCTTAAGAAAATAGTGGAAAAATTACATTTTCAGATATAACTTCTCAGAAACTTGGCAATTAAGTTTTATATTAATACAACTATAGGTCAATAGAACAAAATAGAGATTTAAAAAAGAGTGAAATATTCATAAACATTTAATTTATAAAATAATTTTTACACATGTGAGCTGTGGACAGACAACAGGCATTTCAATAAATAAAATTTGTAATTAAATATTTATGTTTTAAAAAGTAATTTTTTTCCTCATACCAGTCACAAAACTTAATTGGATGTAATTCACCTGTTTAATATAGGTTATAAACAATAAAATCTATAGAAAAATTTCTTCAAGGATTTGCAGTAGGATTTTCTTTGACCACAGCAGTTCTAATGAAAATGATACAGATTTAAGGTAATTTTCAGTAAACTAAAGAGAAGACTAGAAAAGGGAAAATTTGACTTCAAATTGGTAAATATAAAGAAATATTCTGATATCGTACCATGAATTGAAACAAAGAAATGGATAGCAGCTAAGAGAGAGTTGAGGTCAAGAGAGTGTATTATTAAAGCTAAAGATACCAATATGTATGCATGTATGCATGTGTGTGGACTAATACAAATAATTAATGGAAGATAGAAATCTAAGATTCAAAAGAGATTTGGCAATCACAGAAGTAGAGTCACTGTGCAAATTTGAAGAGACAGGATAGAAGCTGAAAGGCAATTTTTCAAAGGAAGAAAAAAGTTTCATGCACTTTATGCAAAAACAAAGTGAAATTCAAATACTGACAAAGGAGTAGGAAAGATAGGAAAGGGCATTTGGAAAACATTAAGTCAAAGAGATGAGGTGAAGATAACAACTAACATAAACCACATTGCTTTGGATAATGTAGTTTAGTTGTAAAATTATTAACAATATTTCTAAGATTTTCAAAATTTTGTCATTTTAGGATGGGGAGTAGGAGTGCATATAAATATGTTATTAATGATATGGATAGGTTTTTGCTTTATAATTATTATTGGAATTACAGATATGTTTCATGTAGTCTTCTTCATGAATTGTATATCTCACAATTTAAAAAAATATATAAATGGATTAGTGTAGAGTGTGGATTATGGTGAATACTTAAGGTTTGCTTTATTGATACTGATGTTCCACTCTAGCTTAGAGTCTAACTCTTGTTGCCCAGTACCAAAGTAAAAGGTTATAAATCAACATGGTTAGTGAACATAGGTAGTCTGAAAAATATATTAGCTAAATTCATTTTTTTTTTAAAGATGGGGTTTCACCATGATGACCAGGCTGGTCTTGAACTCTTGACCTCAGGTGATCCACCCACCTCGGCCTACCAAAGTTCTAGGATTACAGGTGTGAGCCACCGTGCCTGGCCTCTTTTTTTTCTCTTTTATTGTACTTTAGGTACTGGGGTACATGTGCAGATCATGCAGGATTGTTGCATAGGTACATACATGGCAAGGTGGTTCATCCCCCCTGTCACCTATAGCTGGCATTTCTCCCCATGTTATTTCTCCACAACCTCCTCACCCCCTGCTGTCTCTCCCCTAGCCCCCACCCGCAGACCCCAGCATGTGATGCTCCCCCTCCCTGTGTCCATGTGTTCGCATTGTTCAACACCCACCTATGAGTGGGAACATGTGGTGTTTGATCATCTGGTCTTGTGTCAGTTTGCTGAGTATGATGATTTCCAGCTTCATACATATCCCTACAAAGGACACAAACTCATCGTTTTTTATGGCTGCATAATATTCCATGGTGTAAATGTGCCACATTTTCCTTGTCCAGTCCATCATCGATGGTCATTTGCATTGGTTCCATGTTGTTACTATTGTAAACAGTGCTGCAGTGAACACACGTGTGCATGTGTCTTTATAATAGAACAACTTATAATTCTTTGGGTACATATCCAGTAATGGGATTGCTGGGTTGAATGGAATTTCTATTTCTAGATCCTTGAGGAATCACTACACTGTCTTCCACAATGGTTGAACTAATTTACACTCCCACCAACAGTGTAAAAGTGTTCCTATTTCTCCACATCCTCTCCAGCATCTGTTGTTTCCAGATTTTTTAATAATCACCATTCTAACTGGAGTGAGATGGTATCTCAGTATGGCTTTGATTTGCATTTCTCCAATGACCAGTGATGATGAGCATTTTTTCATATGTTTGTTGGCCTCATATATGTCTTCTTTTGAAAACTATCTGTGCATATACTTCACCCATTTTTTATTGGAGTTGTTTGTTTTTAGTCCTGTAAATCTGCTTTAGTTCTTTGTAAATTCTGGATATTAGCCCTTTGTCAGATGGGTAGATTGCAAAAATTTTTTCCCATTCTGTTGGTTGCTGGTTCACTCTAATGATTGTTTCTTTTGCTGTACAGAAGCTCTGGAGTTTGATTAGATCCTATTTGTCTATTTTGGCTTTTGTTGCCAATGCTTTTGGTGTTTTAGTCATGAAGTCCTTGCCTATGCCCATGTCCTGAATGGTTTTACCTAAGTTTTCTTCTAGGGTTTTTATGGTGTTAGGTCTTATGTTTAAGTATTTAATCCATCTGAAGTTAATTTTAGTGTAAGATGTCAGGAAGAGGTCCAGTTTCTGCTTTCTGCATATGGCTAGCCAGTTTTCCCAACACCATTTATTAAACAGGGGAATCCTTTCCCTATTGCTTGTTTTTGTCAGGTTTGTCAAAGATCAGATGGTTGTAGATGTGTGGCATTGCCTCTGAGGCCTCTGTTCTGTTCCATTGGTCTAGATCTCTGTTTTGGTACCATCACCATGCTGTTTTGATTACTGTAGACTTGTAGTATAGTTTGAAGTCAGGTAGAGTGATGCCTCCAGCTTTCTTCTTTTTGCTTAGGATTGTCTTGGCTATGCGGGCTCTCTTTTGGTTCCATATGCAGTTTAAGGTGTTTTTTCCAGTTCTGTGAAGAAGGTCATTGGTAGCTTAATGGGGATAGTGTTGAGTCTATAAATTACTTTGGGCAGTATGGCCATTTTCATGATATTAATTCTTCCTAACCATGAGCATGGAATGTTTTTCCATCTGTTTGTGTCCTCTCTTATTTCCTTGAGCAGTGGTTTGTAGTTCTCCTTGAAGAGGGTCTTTAGATCCTTTGTGTTGTATTCCTAGATATTTTATTCTCTTTGTAGCAATTGTGAAAGGGAGTTTGCTCTTGATTTGGCTCTCTGTTAGTCTGTTATTGTTGTATAGGAATGCTTGTGATTTCTGCACATTGATTTTGTATTCTGAGACTTTCCTGAAGTTGCTTAACAGTTTAAGGAGATTTTGGGCTGAGACAATGGGGTCTTCTAAATATACAATCATGTCATCTGCAAATAGAGACAATTTGACTTCCTCCTTTCCTAATTGAATATCCTTTTTTTTTCTTGCCTAATTGCTCTGGCTAGAACTTCCAATACTATATTGAATAGGAATGGTGAGAGAAGGCATCTTTGTCTAGTGTCAGATTTCAAAGGGAGTGCTTCCAGTTTTTTCTCATTCAGTATGATATTGGCTGTGGGTTTGTTGTAAATAGTTTTTGTTATTTTGAGCTAAATTCTTAGCATTCAATTTACAACATGCTACACACAATTTAAAATTAAAATTTTAAAGTCAATTCTAGTTTTTTGTCACAAAATACACATATGTGAAAATGCAGCGTAATTTACTTTCATACATAAGGAAAAAAGCAAAAATTTAATATCTGGAGTATTGATTATATTTAACTCATATACTCTTTTTGAACTTATTTCCAAGTAATTTTCAGCTTATATGGCTAGCTATACGACATTTGTGGCATATAAACATGGGATTTTCTTGTCTTTTAAGGAAAATAAATGTTTAGCTAGCATTTTCATATTTTTTTTAAATGTTAGATGGAAAATAACTAAAATCCAATTTTTCTTTTGTTCACTTAGTTGTCTTTGCCACTTCACTTTATTGTGGTAAATTTTGTTAAGATATAATGATATTTTTCATCCTTATTTATTTGAAATATATAATGATAAAATATCATTAAGCATAAAAATATTTTTCTATTTTTTAAGTTTTCTCACTTGCCAGAATTTATTGTAAGAATTATCAGACATTTTATCTAATAGTGGATGTGAAAGAACTAAAATCTCTAATTTTTAACACCTTTTATGTCTGCTACAGCCTTAACTATGTGCAATTTATGAGCTGTAGACAAATCTTCACCCTCAGTGTGTGACATCAACAGAATCATTAATTCAGAGAAGGGAATCTGAGGTGAGAATCATGGTGGGGCTGGGCAACAGTTGGCTGCTTGAGCTGAATTTTCCAAGTTCACACCTAACTTAATTACTTCTCTTAACATCTCATTTTTATTTCCATAGTGGCCCTGACTTTGAATTTTATAGTTCCTAAGATTAAAGAAAAAGTAACAGATAGAGGAAAGTGAGATCAAAGTGCTGATTGGTAGAGAAGTATGTATATCAAGTCATTCCTTAGGGATGTAGTGCCTGTTAAAAGCAGGAGTTACTTTTACTTCTTTTTTAGGAGAACGCATATTTTTCTGAATTACTTGTCCTGAGGTCTAACAGGAAACTTTATCAAAGAGTGGGGATTTCCTCAAGTATCATGACCTGTATATATTTCTAATTTGGAAGTTTATCATGTGGCATTTTGAAGAAGCAGTATGCATGTTTTAATGGGAGATAAAATTAATGATCCTAATAAAAATGTCAAGACTTGGGACAATAAGAATACATCCATCTTTATTTTTTGTTGTCATAACTCTGCTTGTCAGTGTTCAACTAATAGATTTAATAATTTGGAAATAAATTATTGACATTTGAATTACTTTATTAGAAATACGCTATAACTTACAAGCCTCATCATGACAAAACATTAAAAACCATTTATTTTCTGTTATTGTTAATTTGAAAGTCCTCATTTTGTGTAAAGTGCTACAGTGAATATTCTTAAACAAACAGATTCACAAAAGCACTTGATTATATAAATTATCTGTGTGGTGGAATATTTTATAAAAGCTTTGATTAAACATAACAGTAATTAGAAGACATAATCTATGGAGAAGACTATCAGTTAAAATATACAAAAATAAACTCCTGCCACCTTTTTAAACCCTTTATGAACATGCATACATGAGCATCAGCAAAAATACCTATGTAGAATCATAACTTTTAATTTAGAAATGGTTCTTGGTTGCTATGTTGATGTTTTTAAATACACTCTACTTAACTGTATTTTTAAATTTAATTTTAAATGAGTAAGTCAAAAACACATTATTTTCTGAAAAATAATTTTGAGGGTAACGAACAAAAGTATATACTCCATAAAATTAATAAAGAGGTTGTATAAACAAAGAGAAATGATAGGGTAAGCTGGAATAAAGGGTATAAATAAAGTAAGAAATGCAAAATGTTGCTTAAGTCTTGATATCCAAAAGAAAGAGTATTAACTTTCTTTTAGAAATCATTTTCATGCTGAATTATTAATTTGCCACATAGAGCTTCATATCATATTCATCTGACATACATAAGATGAAAACATTCTGGATTTGGACTATTCCTCTATAATCCGCTCTTTGTAGGTTTTATGAATGGTCCTACCCCATATCCTTCACCTTGATCTCCAGGCCCAGGATAATCAAATTATATTTCTTATACGAAAAAGGCTAAAGTTCCTAAAGAGTAACAGATTTCTCAAAGTTGGTGTAAACAGAAATACAACATCTTGAATATCCTCTTTTGGCAGACTAAGCAGTCTGCCTATTTGATTCTCCTACATGCTGTTTTTCTCAAACCCCTTACATATGACTTAATATTCACAACTTGAAGCTAGTCTATCTACCCCACTTTTGTAAACTCTGCTAATTTTTTTAAGAGATTTAAACCTGTTTATAATCCTCCATTGACATATATTAGATTTGGTAACAATTTTCTACCATGCCTCACATTTTATGCCTATTGCTTTTGTCTCAGTCACCGGGACACCTTACTTCACTCACATACTTTTATATTATAAATTGGGCTTTCAAGGTCTGCCTGGTAAAAACTGACATAGGTTGACATTCATCATCCTGAGTCATAAAAATTACTCTACTATTTGATTGTGTACCTGGAGCAACCAAATACCTTTAAGCTAGTAGAATCACCCCAATGCCTACAGGGAATAGAACTGAGTCCTAATAGTTTCTGATTTTTCATTTGTACTTTCTAAAACACTTTCCTGAAACTATAATTCCATTTTATCAATTAAAGCTATTTGTGGCCAAACCAAAAGGAACTACTAGATATTATTAGGACCGGGCGCCGGTGGCTCACGCCTCTAATGCCAGCACTTTGGGAGGCCAAGGTGGGCGGATCACAAGGTCAGATGATCAAGACCATCCTGGCTAACATGGTGAATTCCCATCTCTACTAAAAATACAAAGATTAGCTGGGTATGGTGGTGCATGCCTGTAATCCCAGGAGGAATTATGGGTGAGGCTGAGGCAGGAGAATCACTCAAACCACGTAGTCAGAGATTGCAGTGGGCCAAGATTGCTGTGTGCCACTGCACTCCAGCCTGGCGACAGGACCAAACAAAACTCCGTCTCCAAAAAAAAAAAAAAGATATGATTGAGCTCCAGGCTCCAGAGGAAAGTCTCTGAGTTGAAAATTTAATCTCACACTTTTTCCACCATATCTGTAACTTAAAAGCCATTTCTTGGACTATGCAAAGCTAGATAATAAAGATAAGGCTCATTGATTACAAATTCTCCCTTCTTCTATTCATGACATGTTATTTCTTAACACACCTACCATGTTAGTTTGTTTTTCTCCTATATATTACTAACACCTGGGTGGCTTGCCTTATAATTTCAAGATGACCAAAATACATACATTTAATAAGTTCAACATTTGAGCTCTAACAAGTTATTTGCAGCACTTGAAGCAACTGAAATTGCTGTAGACCTTATACGGAGTAGGTTAATATCTGTGATGACTACTCATTGTCAAAAACAATCCACTTTGTGCAACAGCCTTCCATTATCAGTAATAAAGTCATCACATGTATCACTAGGAGAGATAAACTAAGATTAAGGCAATGTGTCTATCTTGATAATCTCTATGTTAGCTCACTTCTACCTAAACTACATAAATAAGAATGCCCCCAATTTGCTTCTCTTAAAAGGGCTTTCAAGTTGCCTCCTTATTTGATTTTGATCCTTCTTTCACAATCTTAGACTCACCATCTTCTCATCATATCTTTCAGAGAGATACTGGTTATTTTGACTGAAAAATAAAAAATATCTTCCTGCTTTTCTATATCTGAGTGTAGTAGATTGTTGTTATCATATTTAGGGCAAATAGCTCTTCCATATGTGCAGAATAGAAAAAGAATGAAGATAATTATAAAGCACTAGTAATTTTTGATAGCTGACATTTTAGGAAGCTTGGAGAATTGAATATGGAAAATAGAGGATTGTTCTCTACTACAGTAGCAATGGCATCTAACTTGTGCTGTATCTGAAGAGGCAAAGATCCTTTCTCTTCAATATAAACTACAAAAATAAGCTATATAATACTAACATTTTCAGACTACTCTAATTTTGCCATTTCTTTAACTTACCTTATTAATATTTCTCCAAAGGATCTGTCTTAAATTGTCATTGGGCATATAATTCAAGAGTAACTCTGTAGTTCTTCTTGATTAGGTTCTCAGAATAGTATTTAAGCTTTTCTTTTCTTTCTTTTCATTTTTTAACAGCCTAGACTAACTGCTTCTTTGATTTCCGCTAAATGATTTGTTTCACTTGGGATTTGCAAATTATAAACCCCATTTGCAAGAAAACAATCTGATCATAGCTGTGCTGCTCTACAGTTTAAATTAGAATTTTGGAAATCTGAGGATTTAAATTAAAGCTCATACCTAAGGTAACAAAAAACCCTCAACTCAACACTCATAGAGAGAGTAATTATATATGAGAACCTGAAATTAGAAGCTGAAATTAGAGCTATGTTCACTAAGCACCAAAGAACAGCTATTTTTTTAGACCTCATAATGAAATGATTCCAGGTAAGATAATATACATGTCAGAGCCATTCAGTGCCACATTTCCCAGCTCTTATTTTCTTTTCTCAAATATATTGAATCCCTTTAACTCCTTTTGTTGGTAAAAATGTTTTAAACTATTTATAGTGATGTGATATTTGAGAAAAGATTTTCTGTCACATTTAAAAAAGAGGTAAAAAGTACCATGCTTAAAAAAATTCTTTTGGATTTATCTAATATTTATAATAGAAAATACAAATAAGAAGTAATTCATGCATCTAGTACTGCCCATCACAATAATAAAGAACATATTTATTATTATGTAAATTATATTTTATAGTTTATGATAAATTATAACAAAGAATATGCAGAAGATATTCATAAAAATAACAAGTAACAATTATTAAGCTCTTTTATACCAAGCATTGTGTCTAATACTTCACAATTATTTTCTTCTGAAATCTGAAGAACAACTTGCTATCAAGATTTTGCACATACACATACACATATATACTTATATACCTGAATTTACCGAAGAGGTTGAATTGAATAGTTACTCCAATCGCAAAGCTAGATTTTAAGAATTTACACATTCAACCTCTATAATATGGTAGTGTATATTGCTTTTAATTTAGAGTGTTGAGCATTAAAAAACTATTTGCTAAAACAAAATTAACTGATGTTTCTAATACATTGAATGCATGTTCTACATAATGTTAATTTTACTTTAGAATATAAATATATAAACAAGAGTATTTCTATAAAAATAAAGTAAATAAACGTAAAGTTTAAACTAAGTATGAGATCAAATTTAAACAATTAATACCAGATATGGCAAGATAATAATTGCTAAGAACTAGCAACATAATTTAAAAATAATGATGATACCAATAATATTTTGGTATCACGATTAGTGATAAAACCTGTTAATGGTCTTTGGCCCTCATGAGTCTAGTTTGCCTACAGAAATCTAACAAATAACCAAAGATCACAATGCATTGAAAAATATCTGTTAAAAGATATATATGTTGTTTTATATATATATATAAACATATATGAGATTCATAGATTCATATTTACATGATTTTCATCATATATGTATCTATGAATATATATACCATATATATGTATCTATGACTCTTTTACATATTATTTCCATATGAAAATCTCATATACGAGATTCATAGATACATACATATATATGTTTCAATGGAGTCAGTGGTATCTATATAAAACATTCATTGAGCCCATGTTTTCCTTCCAATATGCTTTCTTGAGTGAAAAAGAGGGTTCATATTATACAGCTAATGTCCATAAAATTAGATATAGGGGTACAAACATTGATGTTTTATAATCATAAATTTTAAACTACAGAATATTAAAAAAGCCTCCTCTTTTGGAGTGAGTTATTCTAATTTACCATTCTCATAAGAAGAAAATGAAGACATGGGACTACATGAAGTTTAAGCTTAGTTCCTGATCTCCACGCCTAGGCCTATATGAAGAGTGTCAAATAGAAATTATATACAAGTTTATGCCCCATTTATAATGTTTTTTATTTAATTGAGAATTACAGACCACATTTTCTCCTCTAAACAATAGAAAGTTTCTATGCAATTCACTATCAGTTAAAAACTCGAAGAGTGATTTCACACTATGTTAATGTGAGAGTCTGTTGGCATGTCTGTTCTGGAAGACAATTTGGTACTGAGTATGACAAGCTTAAAAAGAGCAAGAAGTAGCTCTTCACATCTGCAAGAAATTGACTGAACAGTGTATGTAATAACAATAAAGATTTTTCCTAATTTTTTAACAAGGAATAATTTGAATAATGCAATGTAATATAATCTAAGCCTTATATATCATCTAAAATCTAATATTGAACAATTCAGTCAATGAATTATAAAACAATATCATAAAGAGTATAATCAATTAAATATCAGTATACTCAAAACACATATTAATCACTGTACTATTTAATGGTAAAAATTGACAAGAAAACAATTAATTGTAATATACATCCAACACTGTCATGATAAAACCATCCATAAAAGAAAGAATAAAGAAAATTACTTTTAACATGATAAAAGGCATGTATGGAAAACTTACAGCTAACATTATTCTCAATAGTGAAAAATAAAAGCTTTCCACTAAGATAAGAAACATGACAAAGCTTCTACTTTGACCACCTCTATTTAGCTATCAAAATTTTAGGCCAGAACAATTGGACAATAAAAATAAATGAAGACATTCAAATTGGAAAGGAATAATTAAATGTATCTCTTAATAAAAAAGAGAGGGAGCTAAATGTAAATTGCAGAAGGGAAAAAATAATAGAAATTACAATGGGAAATAATAAAATAAAAAATAATAAAATAAAGAAAAGCAATAGAGAAAATTCAATGAAAGCAAATGTTATTCTTTGAATAAATTAACAAAATTGAAAAATCTTTAGCTATTTTCACCAAAATATAAAATAAAGAGACAGAGGGTAAGAAGACAGTGAATTCTAGTTTACCAGAAACAGAAATAAAAGAGGGGAACATAATTACTGAGTTATGTAAATATAGAGAATTATAAAGGAATAATATGACAAATTAGATACTCAGCATTCAATAAGTTTGGTCATTTAAATGCAGTATGCAAATATCTCAAGGACACAAACTATCAAAACCAATTCAAACTAGCCTCAGAGTAAGTGAAAAAAATGAAATAGTAATAAAAACTATGTATTATTAAATTCCCAGGCCCAGATGGTTTCAACACTGAATATTACCAAACATTCAAAGAAGAATTGATAGCAATTCTTTGCAAAATTTTCTACAAAATAAAGGAGAGGAACACTTCCTACCTAATTTTACAAGGCCCATGTAACTCTGATACCAAGCCAGAGACATCACAAGATAATTGCAAACCAAAATATCTTATAAATATGGTCGCAAAAATTCTCTAAAAAATAAATATAAACAACTAAATCCAGCAACATATACGAAGATGATAGCTAAAGAATGCAAGTTTTATTTCTGAGGAGTTGATAACATTCTAAAATTGAGGATAGTGATGGTGGCTTATATTGGAAATATTCTAGAAATATTTTAATTGTGTGGTATGGGAGTGATGTTGCAACATAGCTGTTGTAGAAAAAAAGAAAGAATATCTCATAACCTAGCTATAAAGAGAAAATATTTTTTCTATACTTGATTGTTAGCTAATCAAACGTGTTCAAATCCCCCCAACATATGCTTGTTATAAAAATAAAATGGAAAAATGCTCAATAAATCTTACTTTATGATTTAAACAACTGGATATCCTCCCCTTACCCCCTACCCTCAATGACCCTGACAACTTAGCATTCTCCATATATAGAATGTAAGTGCTCATTGGAAGAGATACAAGCATTCCTTTATGTGTTTATGTGTGTGTCTGTTTTTCCTAGCATTGTTATTCAATTTCTTTCTCTCTTTTTATTTAATCAAACTATACCAACTAAAAAAGTATCCATCTCAACTACTGCAAGTTCTGAAATTATTGTTTCTTTCTGTTTTCTTTCTCAATATATGCCTTCCTTTTGAAAGTTTCCTGTGGCCTGGACAAGTGCTGCCCAGTAAAAATATAATAGCATAATGTAAGTGTAATTTTAGACTTAATAGGCACATGAAAAGTAAGAAACTTTATTTCAATAACATATGTTCTTAAATTAACATTTCAACATGGAATTAATATTAAAAACACTTTAATGAAGTGTTTAATGTGCTTCCTCATTTTAGATGTTTCCAATTTTGCATGTATTTTATACTTACTGTTCATATCGTTGGACTAGCCATATTTAAGTTTGTAATAATCAAATGTTACTGGTGTTTACAATACTGTATAGCAAATGTTGGGACCAAAGCAGGTACTTTACATATTAATGGGGGGGGGGGGGTAGAAAAAAATTGTTACCATCTTTTGTGAAGAAACTACAAAGTTTTGAGAAGCAATATATATATTGTTGTTATTATTATTATTATTTTAGTTTGAGTTCTACCTTGGTCTTCTTAAGTGTATTCATAAAGGAGCAAACACTCATCTACTCCCAAAAAGACTGACATTTTGGGCAGATAAAATAGAATGTCATGTATTTAAAAATACAAAAAGAGATCATCCTTTTAATAATTTTTAAAATGTTGTTTAAATCACAGCTGTGTACATTATATAGATTTAATTCTCTTAAGATTTGACATTTATTAGAAGTTATGAATTCAATGCTAAAATGTTAGTAAATAATATGAATGGTAAAAAATAATTTTGATTTGATTATGCTAAATTTTTGTTTTCTTTGATAGTTTCTGGTACTGATAATGATTCAATATACTTAATATTGTCCTCAAATTTGAAAACATTGTGTGTATGTGTGTTAAATCAAAGGCACAGATATGAAAATTCATAGATTGTTGAATTGCATATATATATATATAATTTGTCTGCCTCCTCTATTAATCAATGCATTTATATGTTTTATAAGTTATTGAACATGAGCAGTATTAATTTCAATGTCAACATCGTTTAATTATTTCTAATATGTCTATTAGGTCAAAATGTTATACCCTCTGCCAAATCAAACCAAAGTAACCAAGAGAGATGTGTATTGATTCTCAAATCAATTTAAAATAAAAACAATTGTTGCATATTATTTTGAGCCTGTCACCGAAAATGAGCACTATTTATCAACTAGCTTAAACTTAATCAACTTTTAACCAAGTTGTTTTATCAGACATGAAGAAAACAGCAACCAAAAATCAATGTTCTTGAAAAATAATTAAAATAAACAGCATTGGGACCAGAGAACTATAGCAAAGTAGTAATACACCAGGACCCAGGCTTTTCAATACATGAACAGTTGCCACTATTAGTAGAGGTGTGGATGGAGCCAAATAAATGCAAGCTTATACGAGTAGCTCTCATTTATTTATTTATCTGCCATACATTATTTCACCATGAGAAAAAGAAAAGTAGACCTCAAGGGGTTAGCCTGATACAGCTAATAATTATATTCCCTTTTTTTTTTTTTTTTTTTTTTTCTGAGACAGAATCTCACTCTGTCACCAGTCTGGAGTGCAGTGGGCATTCTTGGCTCACCGCAATCTCCGCCTCCTGAGCTCAAGTGATTACCCTGCCTCAGCCTCCGGAGTAGCTGGGACTACAGGTGCATACCACCACACCCGGCTAATTTTTTGTATTTTAGTAGAGTCAGGCTTTCACCATGTTGACCAGGAAGGTTTTGATCACCCGACCTTGTGAATCACCCGCCTCAGCCTCTCAAAGTGCTGGGATTACAGGCAGTAGCCAATGCCCCCACATATTTCCTTTTTAAATAGTAATTTTATAAACATCAACATCAATTAAGGCCACTCTATAACTGTGATGATGTAATACAAAGAGCTTGTCTATACACAAACAAAAGCAATAAAAAATCAATATGCAAGCTAAAAAAACACCACATATCCCTTTATCCTGTCCAATATAAGTGATATTGCTTCTTTCCCAATTACAGTTTTAAACTCATGCTGGTTATTTCCTTTAAGATAAAATTTGTAGGAACCAGCCCTCACATCCCACTCTTGGGTACCCCCAAGTTCACTGGTGACAAAGAAATGAGAAAAAGACAGATTAAGAATGCAAAAAGTGGGACCAGGGGGCCATCACTTGTACTGGAGACAGTGAAGTCTTGGGGAAGTTTGCCTCCCCAGAGGCCTGACGCAGTTTGCTGTGGTTTGTTGTTCCCAGTTTATATGTAACTCATAACCAGTTTATTTAGGCACTTTGTAAGTCCTTTCTCCTTTGCTGCTTCCCCAAAACAAAATTTATTTGACCATCAACTCATAGACTTACTCCTGCTTTCTAATAGTTTTCAATTTAGAACAAACCCAGTTTTCTTAGTCGCTTTGCAAAATCATCTAACAGAGACCCAAATCAAACAGTATTCCTTTCTCAAACCTTCTTACTGGACACTCTACTATTCCTCATCCTGTGATTTTTCAATACATAAAAAATGGTAAGTCTCTAGCCAGGGGAAGACAAAATGAGAAGTGATAGAAAACATAAATATTAGAAATGAAAGAGGGACATCACTACAACTCCATTGAACACTAAAATGATAACAAAACATTGTGAACAACTCTTTGTCTAGAGATTTGATAACCTAGATGAATAAACCAAATACCTGATAGACACAATCTGCCACACCTCACAAAGAATAGATAATCCGAATAGGCCTGAATCAACCTTTTTGGTTTATAGCAATAAAATGTGATCTTATTAGTTTAAATATGATAATCTATTAATTCCCTTTCTTTACAGACTCATTTATGCATCATTTAAGAGTGCAGCTACTTACAATTCTTTTATGAAATGTCAAGTTTTATAACTTGCAAAGTTTATTTTGAATGAAACCAATGAATTTAAATGAAATGCTTCAAAATTTCTTCCCTCCAAACATGGCGTTTTATTGAACCAAATCCTTCCCCTTACGCTGTATCTCAATTGGAAGATGCATTTTCCTTTATAGATCTAAATCAAAATTAAACCACTAGGATGCAAAGTAATCCTCTCCAGTAAGTGTCACTGTTTTATTTCTAAACAAGTAGTAACAATTTCTGGTGATGAAGTTGTTGCAGCAAAGAGAATCTTGACCTTAGCTTATAAAATTAATTTGAATACTTGGAAAGACAATTGTTAAAACTTTTTAAAAATTAAATTTTTAACACAATATATGGATGGTAGTAGGTATTTCTACTACTGTAAATTCTTTCTTACATTATTATTAAATAGTAAGAGCCCTTAACCAAATAATTTGCTACTGAAGAAACATCTGAGAGCATTTTAGAAAATATTGTAGCCATGAACATTTAAGATTTAACCTTTATTTCTTCTAGACCCAAATTGTTTTCATAATAATGGCTCCTATAAATTTTTGATCAATTTATGTTAAAAATTCATTTGGAAAGAAGCAGCATTAAAAATGAATTCATGGTATAAGTTTGTTTTATTGGCATCTAGTTGAATTGTGGGGGAGATATTACATAAATGCAAGTGTGAAGAAGGAAATTTGTCCAGGCATGGTGATACATGCCTATAATCCCAACTACTTCCGAGGGTGAGGCAGGAGAATAGCTTGAACCTGGGAGGTGGAGGTTGCGGTGAGCTGAGATCCACCACTGGACTCCAGCCAGGACAAGAGCGAAACTGTGTCTCAAAATAATAATAATAATAAAAGAAATGAATTTAGGTAAGAATTGTTTGTGATTGTAGTACTTATGTTTTTGTTTGATGAGATTTCTTTTTTTGTTTTAACGCAACATGTATATTTAAGTAAAACATTCTATGTAAGTAAAGTTCAAAGAACGTATATGGGGTAAATTATTTCTAAAAGGGAATTAAATGATATTATTTTTAATAAAAATAACATATAAAAGTAAATTAGCAATAGACATGTAAAGAAATCAACACAGATTTCTTTTCTGAAGCAA
The DNA here is from genome assembly GCA_036589455.1 of Ateles fusciceps. NCBI lineage: Eukaryota > Metazoa > Chordata > Mammalia > Primates > Atelidae > Ateles > Ateles fusciceps. The sequence continues at coordinate 1,572,112 of JAZHEH010003244.1, forward strand.
AAACAGAATATGAATGAAAGTTTTACTTCGGTAAGTACTAATGACCTCTAGTAGTTTAACAATGCTTTTTCTCACTAGTTATAAGATAAACTTAGGTAAATTGATAAAAACACAAGCAAATATTTAGCCTCTAGCTTTTCCAGTGGAATATAATAACAATAATTATTGACATACAGTTTTTTTCCTTTAATCAATATATTTAGGTGGCAAAGTCATACTTCTTTTTTTTTTTTAAAGGCTAGTCAAGTCATACTTCTAATTATATAATTTGACAGATATATATGCCAGTTATCTTTGTAAAAGAGGAAAATAGAGCCATGACTATAGAGGATTGAATGATCACTACTTAGAAGAGATTGAACTGTTAATCAAAATATTAGGATGTTAGCTCAATTCCATGAAATCATTTAAGCTTTAACCAGAATCATAATAATAGTAATAGACTAGTAATTATAATATTGAAAAATATGATCACACTCAAAACACCCTGACACATGAATTCTTAATGCTAGTTCATATAGAGGTACATTTTTATAATGATGGCCTGTCTGATCAATATAGTGTAATTTTACAAAGTCCTTTCTTTAAGACATTATAGTAGTAGAGAATGGAGTTTGTCTATTTGTTTTGTTTTGAAATTTTGGAAAATAAAAAGTTGATAATATGATTTGTCACCCTAAAGCTTTAGGCAGTCTGACAAATTATTAAATACAAAAATGAAGTATCAGAGCTCTAAAGTTATCATTATATAATGGAAAAAGCACAGATATGGCATCAGTAATACATGTTTTACTTAAATCTTGATTACTTAGTAATTGCGTGACCCTTGTTATTTATTTCAGTATATTGAGGTTTATATCTCTTATAGCAATAAGTATTTTGAAGAGCTTGGAGAATTCTGGATATTATATGTGAGCAACCAAGTAGTTCCTAAATAATAGAAGCCATATTATTTTTATTATCATTTTTTTCCTGACACAATGCTTCATATGTTAAGGTATGAAAGTCTAGCTTATACATTATGTTTTTCATTATATTTGCTCCCTATCAAAAAAATAAAGAACCACACAGAGATCAAAGGTTCAATAAAAAGTTTAATTAACCAAGATGTTCCAATTATTGTCCATTATTTACCTATCAACATAGCTCAAAAATATTCAAAACAAAATTGACAGTGCAAAAAGATATTGTCAACCCAAATCACAAAGGAAGATTCCAATACGTCTGTCTCAATATTTAACATATCAAGCAGACAAAAATCATATATTACCATATGTGTTATTATATGCAAATTTGTATGACTATACATTTTTTGTAATTTTATGTAACTATGCATATAGTTATATGTCTACATACAAAACATATAACCACACATATTTTTGCATATATATTTATAATTTTTCAATGGGAACATTTACTGTAATGTAAGTCAACTTTGATCAATTTATTATCTTAGTAGACCTCATACACTTCATCTTTTTTACATTTTAGGGGATTTATAATAAAACAATGACAAGCTAAACTACAACTTCTAAGTAATTCTCCATATCTATTAAAGACAGAATAAGAGAAAAAAGTATTCCAAAAAGGGTTTTTTCACCAATTAAGAAATAATGAGGCCAGGCTCAGTGACTCACTCCTATAATCCCAGCACTTTGAGCGGCGGAGTCGGGTAGATCACTTGAGATCAAGAGTTAGAGACCACACTGGCCAACATGTGGAAACCTCGTCTCTATTCAAATACAAAAATTAGCTGGGCATGGTGGTGGGCACCTGTAATCCCAGCTCTCTGAAAGAGTGAGGCATGAGAATTGCTTGAACCTGGGAGGCGTAGGTTGCAGTGAGCCGAGACTGCGTCACTGCACTCCAGCCTGGGTGACAGAGTGAGACTCCCTCTCCAAAAAAAAAAAAAAAAAAAAAAGATAAAAAAGAAAAGAAGGAAAAATGAGATTGCTGTGAGAAAGTTGTGGAATCCTTCAATTTTGACAAGAATTACCAAGAATAACTCTAAAGACTTTTTCATCCCTCCAGTGAGGAAAACTGGCAACATTTTTAGTGGGACTGTGGACTTTCCTGCATAAAGAGAGAGAGGAATTCTTTTGAGGTTAAAAGCCTTAGAACAACAACAGCAAACAAAATGACTTAATAAAAGTAGTGGAGAAATGTATAACTTACTCTATGAATTTTTGTTGTTATTTTGATATTAGTAAATTAAATATGAAGCCACTGGACCTTTAGTAATTATATTCATAAATTTGATATTTTCCCACCTAAATAAATGGACTTATTACTTGAAGTCACATACTGAATTGCCAGATATTATGTAGGCTGGTATCCAGATTTATGAAAACACTGATTTTACCCTCTGAGATTTTAAAGTGATCAGCAGAACCCAGAAGCCTATTTGGAAAATGTATTACAGAAATGCATATGTAAATATATGTAAACCAGATGTCTTTCTACAATTTTTAGAGAGAAGCTTTCTCTAATTAGTAAAGAGAACATTTTGTTATAAACCTTTCATAGTATCCATTCAGAAATAGTAAGCACAACTTCTATCTTATGAACAATTTTCTGTGTGCCAACTCAGTGGAACAGAATTATTTTGGTAGGTGAATGTTAAATACTATATTTTTTAGTTGTTTATATACTACTAGTCCTATACATGAGATAGAGCATAGCAAGGGAAGGAGTGAAGGGTAGCTTTTTAATTGACATGTGACATAACTATACAGATGTTATGTTTATGGATTTATTTGTTCATCTTTTTCTTGTTTTTAGGCAATATTTACATAAAAGTGGAATGTAAAAATTTTTACCTCATTCATTCTTGTAGTTGTTTGGTATAGGTATATCCCTTTGATTTTCTATGTAAAAATAGAGACCACCTTTCTTCTTTCTCCCTTTCCACTTTTTTTTTTTTTTTTTTTTTTTTTGGAGAAGGAGTCTGGCTTTCTTGCCAGGCTGGAGTGCAGTGGTGTGATCTCTGCTCACTGCAATATCCGCCACCTGGGATCAAGCAATTCCTATGCCTCAGCCTCCCGAGTAGCTGGGACTACAGGTGAGCAACATCACGTGTAGCTAATTATTTGTATTTTATTAGAGACAGGGTTTCACCATGTTGGCCAGGATAGTCTTGATTTCCTGACTTCATGATCAGCCTGCCTTAGCCTACCAAAGTGCTGGAATTACAGGACTGAACCACTGTGCCTGGCCAATTCCATTTTTTTTATTGTAACTTTTCTTTCACTATTGCACTAGCTAAAACTGCCAATAAAATTCGGAGTAAAAAGGGATAAAATCCTTACATATTTCTCAGGCTTACATGAAAGACATTCAACATTTCACCACTAAATGTATTAGCTATAGTTTTTATAATTTCATTGTTTTGAAGCAAATAACAATATTTAGTTATATCTTATTCCCTGATTCTTTCAAAACAAAAAATTTAAGTTGAAATTTTGCCAAATACTTTTGCTGCATCTGTTGTGCTTACTGCATGATGTGTATATATACCAGTTTTCTTTATCCACTCATTTGTTGATGGACACTTAACTTGATTCCATAGCTTGGCCATTGCGAATAGTGTTGCCGTAAACGTGAAAATGGAGCTATCCCTTTGACATTTTCTTTCTTCGGACATATACCCAGCAGTGGAATACCTGCATCATATAGCAGTTCTACTTTGCATTTTTTGAGTAACCTTCACACTGTTTTCTAAATTATTATGCTGATTTACAGTTATACCAGAAATCTACAAGTATTTTCTTTTCTCCACATCCTCAGCAGTATCTGTTATTTTATGTCTTTTTATAATATTCATTTTTACTGGAGTGAGATAAGTCAGTGTGCTTTTCATTTGCATTTCCCAGATTATAAGTGATGTTGAGCATTTTTCCATTTACCCCTTGTCCATTAATATGTCATTGTTTGAGAAATGTGTACTCAGAACTTTTGCCCATTTATTAAAATTGGATTTTTATATTTGTTTTGTTGCTATTGAGATATTACATTTTGTTATATATACTTGTAGAAAATATTTTGTTGGATAGACAGTTTGAAAATATATTCTATTTTCAGGCTGTCTCTTTACTTTATTATAATTTTCTTTGATATGCAAAAGTTTTTTAGCTTAATACAATTTGTTAATTTTTGCATTTGTTGCCTATCCTTTTGAGGTTGCTCAAAAATGTTTTGCCTAGACTAATCTCCTGAAGCATTTCCCCAATCTTTTCCTCAAAGAGTTTCATAATTTCAGGTCTTATATTAAAGTTTTAATCCATTTGGATTTGATTTTTTGGTATGGGGGAGAGACATAAAAGTTGTTTTCTTCTGCATATGGATGTCAAGTTTTCCTAGCATCATTTATTGAAGAGATTGTCCGTTCTCCAGTGTATTTTCTTGGTTCTTTTGTTGAAAATATAAATGCAACTGTGTTCTCTGAGTTCTTAATTCTGTCCCATTGTTTTGTGATTCTGTTTTTATGCCAGTACCATGCTGTCATGGTTATTATAGCTTTGTGGTATAGTATGATTTCAGTTAGCATGATGCCTACAGCTTTGTTCTTTTTTTCTCAAGATTACTTTGGCTACTCTTGTTCTTTAGTGGTTCCATATGAATTTTAGGATTTTTAAAAAAATTTCTATGAGGAATATCATTTTTTAATAGGGATTATATTAAATCTATAAATTTCTTCGGTTAGTGTGAAAGTTTTAACAGTATTAATTCTTCCAATTCATGAACATGAAATTTTTCATAGCTTCTTCAATTTCATCAGTGTTTTAGAGTTTTCATTGCAGGAATTTTTTTGGTTTAATTTATTCCTTGGTATTTTATTCTTTTGCAGCTATTATAAATGGTATTGCTTTTTTAAATTCTTTTTTAGATAGTTAGTTATTGGCATATGGATATGCCACTTTTTTTTTTTTTTTTTTTTCTGAGATAGTCTCAGTCTGTCACCCAGGCTGCAGTGCAGTGATGTGATCATGGCTCACTGCAGCCTCAACCTCTCAGGCTCACACTATTCTCCTAACTCATCTTCCTTAGTAGTTGAGACCACAAGCACATGCCACCATTCCCAACTAATTTTAAGATTATTTTTGTTAGAGGTAAGATCTCCTTATGTTTTCCAGGCTGATTTCAAACTCCTAGGCTTAAGCAATTCTCCCACCTTGGTTTCACAAAGTGCTGGGATCACAGGCATAAGCCACTCTGCCTGGCTTGCTACTAATTTTTGTGTATTGATTTTGTATCTGACAGTGTTATTGAAATTATTTATTGAATTCTACAAATTTTTGGTGGAAATTGTAGGCTTTCTAAATATAAGAGTATGTCATATGTAAACAAGGACAATTTAACTTTTTCCTTTAGGTACTCTTTATTTCTTTTTAATCTCTAATTATTCTGGTATGTAGAAGAAACATACTGCAAAACAATAAGCATCACTTTTTTTTAACCAATTTGCATATGTTAAAACATCATTGTATCCCTGGGTGATCATCATCACTTGATCATGAATTTTTCAATGTATTGTTGAATTATGTTGGTTAGCATTTTGCTGAACATTTTTGCATCTGTATTCATCAGAAATACTGGTGTTTGTGGTTTCCTTTTTTTTTATTATTGTGTCTTAGTCTGGTTTGGGGATGAGTGTAATGCTGGTCACTTAGAATGAGTTTGGAAGAATTTCCTTGTATTAATATTTAATTCTTTGGAACAGTTTTGGGTATAATTATTATTACTTTTTCTTTAAATGTTTGGAAAATTTGTCAGTGAAGCCATTCAGGCCTGGGCTTTTGTTTGATAGGATATTATTTTATTGCTGCTTCTCACTCATTACTCATTATTGGTCCATGTTGTTGTATGAGGAGTAAGTTTGTTGTAGTCAACATACAATTGTGCCTTTTTACTTTTTGTTCCTAAAGCCACAATATGTCTTTTAATCAAATAATTTAGTCCATTTAAGTAACATTTAAATTTAATGTTATTATTGATAGTTAAGATTTCATTACTCCCACTGTGTTACTTGTTTCTAGTGGTTTTGTAAATTCTCCCTTCTTTTTTTTTTTCATTTCTTATTGTTTTTCTTTGTTAAGTGATTTTCTTGGGTAATATGATTTACAATTTATTGTTTTTTAAGTGTGTATTTCTTATATGTTGCATACAGTTCACGAGCATTACAAAAAAATACCTTCTAGTTATAACAAGTCTTTTGAAAATGACAACTTAATTTTAATTGCAAAACAAAATCATACAAATAAGAAAACATTAAAACCTCTACACATTAATTCCACCCCCTGACTTTCTGGTGTCTCAACTTACATATTTTCATATTGCCTATCAGTTAAAAACATTTTGTAGTTATGGTCTCTATTTTTTACTTATATCAGTGAGTTTTCAGTCTTCAGATGCTTTCTTTTTGCACATTAATGCCCTTTTCTTTCAGATTGAATAAACTTTTTAAGTACTTCTTATAAGACATTTCTGTTCATCATGAATTCCCTCAGATTTTGTTTCAGAAAGTCTCTTCCATGTTTGACGGGTAGCGTTGCTAGATAAAGTATTCTTAGTTGTTAGGTTTTGTTTTGTTTAGTGTTTTTCTTCAGCACTTTGAATATGTCATCCCATTAACTTCCAGCCTGTAAGGTTTCCACTGAGAAGTCTGCTGTCAGACATATCAAAGTTTTTTTTTTTGTTTCTTTTATTTTGCTGCTTTTAGAAATATCTTATGATATTGACCTTTGAGAGCTTAATTATTACATATCTTGAGATAGTCTTATTTGGATTGAGTCTATTTGGTATTCTTTCCTTTTCCTGTATATTCATATATTTCTCTAGGTTGACAAAGTTCTCTGTTATTTTTTGATAAGCTGTCTACCTTTCTCCTTCCTGTACCCTCCTTAAGGCATACAACTATTAGATTTGCCCTTTTGAGACCTATATTATAGCTCTCATAAGTTGTTTTTATTCTTTTCTTTCCTTTTTCTCCTCTGATGGTGTATTTTCAAATAACCTGTGCTCTAGCTCATTAATTTTTTCTTATCCTGGAACAGTTCTATTGTTGATACTCCAATGCATTTTTTACTTCATCATTTGTGTTTTTCAGCTCTAGAATTTCTGTTCTATTATTTTAATTTTTTGTTAAATTTCTCTAATATATTTTAAATTATTGTTCTCTGTGTGTGTGTGTGTGTGTGTGTGTGTGTGTGTGTGTGTTTTCTTGAAGTTTGTTGAGTTTCCTAAGACAGTTAATTTGAATTCTTTGTATGAGAGGTCAGACATCTTCATCACTCCAGGGTTGATATGGTGCATTATGTAGCTCACTTTATGAAATCTTATTTGTTGAATGTTCTTGATGTTTAAAAATATTCATCAATGTCTGGGCACTGAACAGTTAGGTATTAATCCAGTATTCATAGTCTGGTTTATTTTTACCTGGTCTTTTTAAGTGGGCTTCCAAGAATTCAAAGCGGATTGACTGTTTAGTTTCCTAAGGCTGTGGACACTGCAGCCATTTTCAGAACTAAAAAATGTGCTAAGCCCAGGTATGCTGTTACTCTTGCAGACTCCTAGATACTCAGCTTTGTGAATTAGGAAAGGTAAAGGAGTATTCCCTGAGTTCCCAAAGCCCCTGTCTTGCTTCCCTCTCATTTCCTCAAGCAGAAAGAGTCTTTCTGTGCTTGGATTCTAGGAATTGGAGGAGTGGTGACACTATAACTACTGTGACCACCAGAGATGGCACCTTACTTAGTCACCTGATGTTTACAGCCTTCCAGACCAGCACAGGAGTGGGGCTCATCTAAGTCTCAAAGTCACTGTTGTTTATTCAAGGCTCGAGGATACTTTATTTGGTAGCAGTGAAACTAGTCAGGTCTTAGACCAATCTTGTAGGGGCAGCACATTTTCTTCTGACCCAGGTTGAGTCTAGAAGCACCATCTTGAAGCAATGGCTTGGAATCAGAGGTTACGGAATTTTGTCTGGTGCTATTTTTTCTGTGGCAAGTCTGGTACTAGATTCCCAGGCAAAGTCCTCTTTGCTCTTCTCCCTCCTTCGCCCAGTGGAATAAGTCTGTCTCCACACTGTACGGTATGGAGTTGAAAGAGGAGTGATGCAAGCACTCTCATTGCTGCTAAAGTTGATGTTGCACTGAATTGCACCAAAAGAACAAAGCCTTTCAGGCTAGTCAGCACAAGGTCTTGCCCCAAAGTCATGGTAGGTGTGTCCTGGTGGCCACTAAAATTCATTTGGAACCCATGGCCACTTAAGTTAGCTGATAGTAAAGTAGGCAGGAATTCAAGTTTATTTTGTTGGAGCAGCAGATTCTCTCTGTTTACTTAAAGGAAACATTTCTTTTTCCCAAGGCAGAAATGTTCCCATCTCGGGCACTAGCCTGGAATCAAGGCTAATGGAGTTTCACCAAGTGCTGTGTTCCACTATGGCAGGGCTGACACTGAGTTCCAGTTCAAAGTCCCTCAATCAACTTATCTCTACCTCTTCCAAGCACACAGATTCTTTCTGAGCTGTACTGCCTAGAGTTGGGGGTTGGGGTGGTGTAGGCAATGTGAGATGGTCCTAATTTCTTGAATGTATCTTTTCTTGTTATGCTGAAACCAGGTACTGTGATTTTTCATCTGACTTTTGTTTTTTTAATCAGTTTTACTTCTGAGTATTTATACAAAAGAATTGAAATCAGAATCTCAAAGAGATTATTAGCATTTCTGTGTTCAATGTACCACCATTTGCAGTAGCCAAGCAAAAACTAAATGTCCATTAACAGATGAAAATATAAAGAAAATGTGTAATATACACACAATGATATCTAGTCAGATTTAGAAAAGAAGATATTGTGGTAATATGGACAACATGAATGAATCTTGAGGACATTATGCTAAGTGAAATAAGGCAGTCACAGAAACAACTACTGCATAATTCCAAGTGTATGTGATATCTAAAACAGTAAAATTTATAAAATCAAAGAGTGGAATGGTGGTTTCCAGAAGCAGAGAGAAAAGGAATGCGGAGGAGTTTCTAATCAGTAGGCACAGAATTTCAGTCAAGCAAGATAAATATGCTCTAGATATCTGCTGTACAGCAATGTGCCTGTAGTCAACAACTGTGTATTGTATACTTAAAATTTTTGTTAGAAGGGTAGATCTCCTGTTAAATGTTCTTACCAGAATAAAACAAAAATTAACAAAATAAACTAGGTTGGATTAGTTACAGCCAATTATAAACCTATGGAAATATGCATAAAATTAAATTTTGAGTAAATTATTATAAGAAAAAAAACTTTAGATTGATTTCTAAAGATAAAACCAAATGCCACAAATTAACCACACATTCAATACAAAGAATTTTGAAGCAATGTAAGTAGAACTTAGAAATAATGAATAACTTAAGAAGAGTAGTTAACAACTGATATTTTAATGGACCCATATTTTATTGTCTACTTCAAATTTTCGTATTAGATAGGAAGTTGAGTGTTACATTCCTGAGATTTTTAGGCTAGTATAAAGAATTTGTTATTTCAGCCACAGATTATTAAACTGCAACTCAAATTATGCCTTGAGACTACCTACAAACTTAACTTTTAAAAAATCATCTTCCCTTTTATTATGGTTATTCTCTTTGTTCATTTTTTTTTCTTCAGAGATCTTTTAGTTTTGAGTAAAAGCAGATACCTCATCTTTCCTTGATTTTATAATAGATTTGCATACTAGTTGATATGGTTTGTCTCTGTGTTCATATCCAAATCTCACCTTGAATTGTAATAATTTCCATGTGTTGGGGGAGGGACCTGGTGGGAGGTAATTGAGTCATGGAGGCAGATCTTTCCTGTGCTAGTCTCATGATAAGGAATAAGTCTCATGAGATCTGATGGTTTTACAAAGGGGGAGTTCTCATACACACGTCCTCTTGCCTGCCACCATGCAAGATATAACTTTTCTTCTCCTTTGCCTACTGCCATGATCATGAGACTTCCACAGCCATATGGAACTGAGTCTATTAAACCTCTTCCCTTTTCAAGTTACCCAGTCTCAGGTAAGTCTTTATTAGCAGCATGAGAACAGACTAGCACAGTAAATTGGTACTGGTAGAGGGGGGTTGCTGCTGTAAAGAGAGCCAAAAATTTGAAAGTGACTTTGGAACTGGGTAATGGGCAAAGATTGGAACAGTTTGGAAGGCTTAAAAATAGGAAGATATGGGAAAGTTTAGAACTTTCTAGAGACTTCTTGAATGACTTTGACCAAAATGCTGATTGTGATATGGACAATAAAGTCCACATAGAGATGAGGAACTTGTTGCAAACTGGAGCAAAGGTGATACTTGCTGTGCCCTAGAAAAGAGACTGGTGGCTTTTTGCTGTTCCCCTAGAGATCTGTGAAACTTTGAACTTGAGAGAGTTGATATGGGATATCTGGCAGAAGAAATTTCTAAGTAGCAAAGACTTCAAGAAGAAGCAAAGCATGAAAGTTTTAAAAATTTGCAGCCTGATGATGAAAAAAGACAAACATATTCTCTGGGAAGAAATGTAAGCCTGATGCAGTAACTAAACTTACCTCTATACTTTAGACGCATCCATTCAGTCAACAATTATACTATGTACTAGTTTCTTTTTTAGGGGAGAATGGTCTCAGAATATTTATGGCAATACTTTATAACTGTCATATAATTACCTTGGTTTTACTCCCACTTCTCTGCTTGTACCTTCTCTATTTTGGAGGATCCTTGTTTACTTTCTCTTGCCTGTTCCTTACCTGTAGATATTTAACAGGGCTCAATTCCTATTTGATGTTTTTCATTGTCAATGTTCAGTTTACTTCAGGCTCATGGCTTTTACCCACATCCTTATTACAACGATTTCACTCTCTAAAACTCACAAACCACATTTTCATATTTTTAACAATCATTTGCATATTTCCTTCTAGTTGTTCAACAGAAAATTTAAATCAAAATATTTTTATACTATTATATGTTTGTAGCATATTATATCATAATTTTCTCCAACAATTATGTCATAAGTCTAGGAAGCATGTGAATAGTCTCTTCTTTTTCCCCAAGGGCACACTTTAATTATTTATGATTTACTCTTTTGCTAAAATTCCTTCAGAGATTCTCACTCACTAAAGTATAATATTATACTGTGTAGAATGACATACAAATATCTTATAACTTAAGTCACCATTATAATATAACTTGTGTCTCAGCTAAACAAACTTTGGCCATAAAAAGTAAAATAACTGTACAAGTGATTTGGTTGAGACTTCTGTTTTAATTTCCGTTTCATCCTCTTACTTGAACTTTCTAGTCTTTGTAAGAGCTGGAGTCCATCTCCAGAAACTTAGTTCCAAAGTACTTATGCTTTGGGACAAAATACTTCAAGAGAGTCATACTGATTTTTTTCTGCTTCTAAGTACTTTCCAGACATTTTCAACCACTGTGCAGCTGGTGATTGAGGCCATATTTTTCAACTCAGAGAATCTTAGGGCTATCATTGGCCTGAAATAAAACTGGGCTTGCTTACCTACAAGGTTACTGATTCCAATCATCCCCTTTCTGCCTGGGTGGTCAGGTGCCTCATCTGACTTGCTTTTCTACCTTTATTCCACAAAAATTGTGCTGTGTTTGTCCTATTTTCTACTTCTCAGTTTCTATACCATTTGCTGAGTTCCTAATATAAACTACATTGTAGTCAACTTACCATAATTTTAAGCAAATATCAGGTTTGAAATTCAGTGTATTTAAAAAATACATCAATATATTTTTATCTCCTATAATAATAATTGAGTGCAATTGTAAAATTTAAATATATTTAATAAATGTAGTTTACCTACATACAAATGCATTTATATATACAAATATATTTCTATTTATAAAAATACACTGTATTTTATGATGATGTATGATAAGATTCACATGAAAATGTGCTATAAATTAATTTTTTCTTACTCAGCATAAGTATTCAGAGCTCTGATAGTGGATCTTTGTATTTGAAAAGTACATTTTCAAGTGGTTAGAAAAAAAAGAATAAAATAAACCCAAACCTTTCAAAGGTAAAATGTAATGTGTATTTTGGGGGCAAGGCCACTTTTTAGTTAGCATTTTCTGTGAATTGTGCATGTTAATGCTTTTGGTTATTTTTAATTTTTTTTTTTAACATAAGCTATTCCTTTTCCTTTTGTACATCTTGATAATTCTGTATGCCACAATTCTTGACAGTTTATAGCAATGTCTTATTGCTGGAGGTCATAATTCAACATATATTTTAAGTACTTACACTTTCTCCCTTTGTAGTTATTTTCATTCTCCTATTGCATACAATGTCTTACAGACATGCTTTGGGGGTTTTATTTGTATTTATTCCTCATAAGTCTTCAGATTAGCAAGCTCGTAAACTAATAACTATCTCTTTATTGCCTGCAGACTGGCTGACTTCCAGTACCTCATTGTTAGCAATTCCGTTTAGTCTTTTCATGTTATTTGTTTAATAGTATAATTTCTTTAAGCCCTGCTGAACACTGTTGTTTATAATGTTTCTCTTAATTGAACCATCACACGGGTACAAGGAGATACATTCTGAAAGATCAGAAACAAAAGTATAAGAATAAGAAAACTGAAAATACAAAAGTATTGTTCAAAGAAGCTGTATGTTTGAGGAAATAGAAATATGTTTGGTATTAGCTAAAAAAAATTAAGATATATGTATATAACTGTCTTCTCTTACAAAATGCTTTTCTGAATACCCTGACATACACTTAAATTATCTTCATATAAAATTATATTTTATTTTTGCTCTTATTTCTGTTTCTGGTCTCTTACCCAGTTTTACAGGCTGCACACTATGAATTTCTGTAATTTTTATACACTAAATACATTTATATTGAAATTAAAACAGTTGAGACAAGTGTTGCAAAATATTTTATTGGGGGATAATTTTATTCAACACATGAGAAATTTCCTTCTTCAAAGTCTATTCAACTTCTTTTTTACTCTAATATATTTTTGCTGTTTGATAGTAACAGCAATAAATAGCAAACTGTTGAGCATGATATTTCAACTAGCATATTTTTAAAACTTTAAGGATATATATTCTTATGGTTGTTCTCTATTTTATATAATTTTCATAACTTTTTATAAGTTCTTCACGTAATTACATTAAAAACAATACTGCTATTTAACACAGTTGCTAAGTTCATCTTCAGCTCATAAAAGCTGGGTGTTGGAGTTCAGTATTATGTGAAGTGCATGCAATACTACGCCCACATTACTAGAATGAACAAGTGTAAAATTAAAGCCTTGGATAAGCTCTTGGAGTATAAAAAGATTTAGAAATAAGAGGCTCAAATGATAATTATGAGAACACAAAACATTTCATTAATTATATAGACATAATAAAATTAAGACATGATAAAATCTAGAAAATTATGAAGGAAAAAGAAGGAGAAATAGGTTTGCTTTTATCTCTTTAGTTTAACTGCAAATTAAAGAGGGAAATGAGAAATATACAAATCTGCAAAGTGGTTTTCATTCCTATTGTAACCACATGACATTTAGGATGCTGTTGCAATAAGAATGTTGATGACTAACTTCTTGTGGTTTAAAAAACATCATTAAAAATAGAATATTATTTTTAATTCTCTTTTTATTTTTCATAGATAGTGAGAAGAGCAACTGTTGACCTTGCCTAAGAGCTTGAATTCCTATTAAAATATTATCTGCCAATAGTTCTATAGTATAAATACCATGAAACACCCACAAAGTATGTTGTTTGGTTTAAGAGTAAATAATATTATTGACTAATAAATAAATAAATCCTAAAGTATAAAAATTAGGTGAAAATGTTTTCACAATTCCATCAACATAGTTGATTAACTATAAAAATTTAAATAAGCAATATTATTGTGACATAAAGATTAAAATATTATTTTTTTAATTACTGAGTATTGAAAATCTTGTTAATAAACAGCAAATGCAAGGGTCTTAGTTCATTGGTGGAAACAATCACACTGTACTATGTCAAAACTGTATTCTTATCTAAATTTTCACTTAAAAACATTAGAGCATATTTTGTGTATTAATATATTTCTGCATCCAGTGAGTTAGTAAGAAAGAAAGAGGAAATAGTGAAGTATGTGACTTTATGAAATGTTATAAACATTAGGGATACAACCTCGGCCTTGCCTACAAAGTATGTGTGTATGCAGGATTTTCATCAGCTTAGTTATATTGGATACACTGCTGAGAGTGTAATTTTAACTTACATTGGAAGTTCTGATTGCTATTGCTTGCTACATGCCTGGTAGTGCAATTAAAATTGAAATTGCCCACATGTATATGAAGAGTTTATCAACATTTTTTCAAACCTAAGAAAATTTGATGTAACATATTCATGCATAATCAAGATGAAATGATCAAAGAACATATGACTCCCTATTCTCTGCCATATTGTCCTGGAAATTCCAGCTGCCAAGGCCCTCTGAACTTTAATTTCTTACTTCTAAACTCGGTAAAATTGTCATAATCAACTTCAGTTTTCATTGCCTACACCAATATCTGGAAATTGCCTCTACCTGAAAGACCATAACCTTCCTTCATGTGTTTGCCTTACGGGGATCACAGTCTTACATGTGTGTTGAAAAACATTTGAAAACAGTTGGTTCACATATCTTACAAATATCAAAATTGGCTTTTTATGCAAAGAATAATTCCAGTTCTCACTGTGGAAATAGAATAGTAAGAGTAAAGCTTTTAGGTTAGAAATGTGATATAACTAAGTACAAAATTATATATAGATAGATAACTGAAATATCAGTCTATCAATCTGTTGAAGTATCTATCTATAAATAAATCAGACCAGTGATTACTATTGTACCTAGAGTAATGGAGGAGATTGAATATGTTCATTTAGAGCAGGATTCTTCAAAGGTGTATATATATTGTTTTCTTTCTTAACTGGATTTTAAGTTGATGGATTTCACTATAATAATTTCCTCTTATCCAGGGACAGTATTTTCCAAGTCCCCTAGTGAATGCCTAAAACAAGTAATAGTACTGAGCCCTAAATATATTATACTATGCTTTCTTCAATACACATACATACCTAGGATAAAGTTTAACTTATTTTCATTCTTTAAACGTTATAAATTAGTTCCGGGAAGAGATTAACTACGATAACACATGGACACAGGAAGGGAGCATCTCACACTGGGGTCTCTTGGTGGGAGATAGGGGAGGGACAGCATAGGGTGGGGAGGTTGGGGGTGATAACATGGGGAGAAATGCCAGATATGTGTGATGGGGTGATGGAGGAAGCAAATCACATTGCCATGTAGGTACCTATACAACAATCCTGCAAGATCTGCACATGTACCCCAGAACCTAAAGTACAGTTAAAAAAAAAAAAAAGTAAATGTTACCTCAAATTAGTCTGTTTAGGCATAAAAATTTAATTAAAACACAGATGATGCCAACAAATTTATTGTTTCACTGATGCACTAAAGTAACTATTGACAAATAACAAGTATGTTGAAGATTATAATCATGTTTTTGTGAATTGCTGTTACATATATTTTCAGTAAATGTTTAGTTTCAATAAACCTAGTTCCTTTCAACACAGATTTGATCAAAGCCATTGTCAATATCCAAATTAATGTTGGCTTCTAAAACAGGATCTGAACTGATGTTCAATTTCCCAGTCTATTCTACTTTGTTACTTCACTGAGTTACTTTAGATTAATCACCTAAGTCATGACTAAAATTAGATATCCTTAAAATTATATCTATAAAATAAACCAGAAAATATAATCTTGGCTTTCCCAGGCAATTCATGTCAAAATCATGTGCACACCTATGTATACATATAACACATATTGGAGGCGGGCACATGACAAATCTGAACAACTGGTTTCTGTTTTTATTAGTATACTTTTGTTTCATTGTATAAACATTTCTCAAACTTCAAATAAACAGTCTAAAATTATTCACAGTTTATTCCTTGCTTTGGAATATTAAGAGTCCTCAAGCTGTAAATTACTTTAAACAACTCCAGTTTACAGGCACCGCTTGCCCATATTGTCTCAAAATTTATAAAATTATTAAGATTAACTATAATTAATAATGTTTATTAGACCATGTTTGTTTCTAGTAAATTCACACGGATTTTTGAGTAACACCATTACAATAAATGAAGATAAATATTTCGTTATATTAATTCATAATGTTTTATTTCTTAATATTTCTAGAAGTATTTCCAAGGATTGATATAACAGCATGGTTGCCTTAATCTACCCCTAAGAAAGTCTATTCTTGTATATAACTGTACCAAAGATATGAAGGAGGAATGTATTTTGCAGAACACATTTCAACTTTTTTTCAGACAATGAGCACTCCAATGACAATATTAGGTATAACAATTTAGCTAAGAGAGAAGTTCTCTCAGCTGGATTAAGATTAAAAAAATGTATTTACAGGGCATTTTACACTGGACAACATTGGGGAAACGTATGTGAGAAGACATAACCAAGGAGATTTCTTCCAGTAAATAATTCAAATCTTAAAAGAAAAAAAAGCTCAGAGGAACACACGGTGTTAAAATTATTACATTTTCATCAGTCTAATACAGTTCTGGATGTATGTGAATTCCAGAATGTTAAAGATTTTTAAACAAGTTGAGGAGGGAAATAACACAAAGATAAGCACTTATAGTGAGGAGAGATTTTTCAAGAAAAATAAGCAAATAAAGTCTTCTCACCTGTAATCCCAGCAATTTGGCAGGCCGAGGTGGGTGGTTCACCTTAGGTCAGGAGTTCAAAACCAGCTTGACCAACATGGTGAAACCTCGTCTCTACTTTAAAAAATACAAAACTTAGCCAGGCATGGTGGCAGGTGCCTGTAGTTCCAGCTATTTGGAAGGCTGAGGCAGGAGAATCACTTGAACCTGGGAGGCAGAGGCTGCAGTGAGCCCAGATCGTGCCACTGTACTCTAGCCTGGGCGACAGAGGGAGACTCCATGGAAAAAAAAATCTTCTCAGAGAAAAGAGTAGATTTTCTTTTTTGAAGTGGATTGACATTTACGGAGAAAAGATCATTTAATTACATTTAATAAAGAAAATTTTTAGTGTGAATTCCTGACTTCCTACATCAATATATAAAGAATGCTAAAAGTGATCTTTAAAATATGTGTTATGTGTCCAGTCCAGTAATATGCAAGCTGTTTTACATCCTTGGGAAAGCTCTTAGTATTAGTCTTGTTCTTGATAATTCTTAGAAATGTCAAGATAAAGTGATTCTTGATCAAGTTGCAGTGAAAGATAAACCTTCTATTTCATTGTAACCTTTATTTAAAAACTATGATTTCTAGAACATTTATTTTAGACCTAGAAAGGAGGATTTGTTAATTCCACTCTTTAAATTACTATGACTTTACATATAGATTTCGTTAATGCTTAGGACATAAAAAGATCATTACAAACATAAATTTTTAAGACTTTCTACTTAATGTCACTCAAAGTAGAATGATATAGTGAACACCACATGCAGTTTAATTGGGGCAACATGTTTATCTGTTCTGTTTCAAAGTAATAACAACTGTATTTTAAGCAACAATTCTATCTTGTTATGTAAGCAAGCAAACATTATGTGTACTGTTATACTATGTCTCTTTCTCACCTTTTGGAGTTTACATGATTCTTTGCATTAAGGTTTACTTAAAATTACATAAAAATAAATGAATGGCAAATTAGAATGTTATGAGTGCAAATGTAGAGTTTGATAAAGTTTATTCTACATAATTTAGATAAAATTTCAATAAGTCCATGCCTATGTAATACCAATACAATCCCCGAGTAGTGAAAAATTTACAGATTCAGTTACATACATTGTAAGCATATAACCCAGTAAATAGATATTCTTTCCTCATGAAAATGTTTAGAAAAAATTTTGACAATATATAGTTTATTTAACATCTAAGATGTTAGTAAAATTTTCACTAGTTTCTAAAAATAACTGACTAAAAATTGACCAGGTATAGTAATTCATTGTAGTTTTTAAAAATCTCAGGTATTTTTTCTGTGGTAACGTTTATGGATTAGTTGTTGCTACCATGTGAATATTTGCCTTGACATTTTGGTAGTACCATTTCAAACACTTTAAAAATAAAACACATAGTGATGTTAATATCAATTATTATATAAATGTTGCATTGCAAATCAATTTTAGAAGCATTGCAGGACACAGGACTCCATTCTGTTATAAAATTATTTAAAAGATCTTGGATAAGAATGTGAAAGTAAACATGTTGTCAACATGCACGTGTATGAAATGACAGTATTGAATTATTTATGTTTGCATTTCTTATTTTTTAATAAAGCAATTTCTTATCTCCTCTTCCATGTTTTCCTCTGAAAATCCCCCCCTTCTTTTTCTCTCATTAATTTTGTTATTGCTAGCAAAATACTAGCCCCTCTGGGCAACATCCTATTTATACTTACATAATAAGTATAAATTTCTGCAGTTTCACATTCTGTCTAGCAGATTATGTTGCAATTAAAAGAAACAGTAAGAATAGAAACCAAAATCATTGCTAAAAGGAAGTCCAAATGAGAAAATAAGGATTCAACTGGCAACTAGAGCAATCTGGAAGCAGTGTGCCTTTGAATTTTACTAGAAACTTATTGTTATGTTAACACTTAGAAAAATGGTTAATTTCATATACTTTTCTATAAATTATTTTAAGCTTGTGCCTAAAATAGCCTTAAAAATAACATATTGAACATTGACAGATAGGATACATCTATATGATTATCATAGGCAACTGATTAAATTATTTTTCAACAATTGATGTTTACGTGATTAATTAGAATTTTTTACTTAAAGAACTTCACATTTAACATTTAATAAGAGAAGACTGTCTTCATCTTCATTCTCTCTTTCTCCTATACAAAATGTGAGGTGACAGATTGACACTAATTTTAATCCAGTTTTAGAGAAAGTATAATGTTAAATTTGCAGGAAAAATTTAAAAAAAGGAATATTTCTCTATTATGTATACTGCAGCTCAATTATTCTTAGAATGTAGAAGTCTCTTCTTACTACATTTACATTTGAATGGCTTATAATTGAATTTTGTTTATGCCAGAGACCGGTTAATTTTTATATCTGATCTGTATTTTGAAACTACACATTTCTGACCATAGTATAAAGATCCATTTTAACAATTTACTGCAGGGCTAAGAAAATAGAAGAGCATTTGTAGAAAATTACACAAGAATTGGGTCAATTTTTGGAGAATAAGTGTCAGAACTGAAAAATATTATAATTAATGTAGTATTCTCCATTGATATGACCTTTAAAAAGCAATTTCTTAAGTGTTTAAAATAAATAATGGGTCTTTCTCCTTTCACCTATTTTATTGTGGTGCTTTTTGCTGAATAACACATCAATTTGTATTGTAAGAACCAGTTAAGACTGTAAGGAGTATTCATTTTTTTCAGTTCTGTTTGAGCTGCCCATCAGTTATACTAGGTATTCTCTTAGTTGAGGTTTAATTGCTTTATTAAAGTTAGAATGAATAAATGTAGTAGAAAAATAAAGTGTATGTAATTATTATATGTCAGTAAAATATGGAATGATAAAAGAACTGTCTTTGGTGCCTAAACAGCTAATAATTTGTATCTAAGTAATAATATATAGAAAGCTGTTAAACTTAAAAAAAATCAGTTGGTTGCATATACAATAACATTGTAATTGATACTTTTCCATTATCTAAATAAGAAAAAGCATATTTCTTGTAACTTAAATAACAGAGAAGGGCATATATATTTTTACAAAGAGAATGAAATTTGATATGAATAACAATTTTTTCCAACCAAAGATATGTTGAATTTACAATCCCTACAATGGGTAAACATAACCTTATTGGAAAATGTGGTATCTGGAAATCTAATCAAGTTAAGACAAGGACATTAGGGTGTGCTGGAATCCAGTATGACCTGTATCCTTATAAGAAAAAAGCTACCGGAAGACAAACACAAGGTGAACTTTTTGTAAAAACAGAAGCAGAGACTGGAGTAAGGGTTCCAAAACCACAAAACCCCAGATTGCCAGCCATTAACAGAAGATAGGAGAGAGGCATTTGTGTTAGTCTGTTCTCATACTGCTATAAAGACTGCCTAAGACTGGGTGATTTATTTAAAAAAAAAAAAGTTTAATTGACTCATAGTTACACATGGCTGGAGAAGCCTTAAGAAACTTACAATCATGGCAGAAGGGGAAGAGGCACATCTCACAGGGCAGAAGGCAAGGGAGAGCAACAGTAGGAAAAATTGCCTTATAAAATCATCAGACCTTGTGAGAACTCACTATCATTAGAAAAGCATGGGGGAGTTGGCCCCATGATCCAATCACCTCCCACTGAGTCCCTCCCTTGACACGGGGAGATTATGGGGATAACAGTTCAAGATGAAATTTGGGTGTGTTATACCTGAGTAAGTTAGAAGGAAAGCACCACACTCTGAGTTCCAGTTGAGAGTCCTTTATTGTCAGCGACAGAGAGTCAGCTCAAGCTCAAAATCTCTTGGCCCGAAGAAGGGTCTTGATTGCTTTTATACTTTGCTTGGAAAAGGGGGAATGGCAAAGCGGAATTTTACAGAAGCAGAACAAGCAGAGGAAGCTGGTAACCAGGAGGCAGGAGATTCCCATAGTTGCTAGTTACCAAGGATATTTCCATACAATCATCAAAGCGGGTAGCAGGGGAGCTTTCTATACAATCAACCGCCAAGGAGGGTTTTTTCACAATAGCGTGTGGGCTTGTCAAGAAGGATGGGGTTACATCGGTTGCAGGTACTGAGAACAGCGTGAACCAAAACTCAACGGTTCAAGGCTCCGAGTACAGTGTGACCCAGTAATGCACCTGAGGGAGGGAGAAGCTAAGATGGAGCTTGTTAGGCTCACAGCTAAGATGGAGTCGGTTAGGCTAGCACAAGTTGTGCTAACACAGGTGGGGCCGTAGCCCAGTGATATCAGCCTTGAACAGACACCTCAGAAAAAGTCAACACTACAGGAACTCTGATTGATGAGACGGAGACTTGGTCTGTTACCCAGCCTGGAGTGCAGTGGCATGATCTCGGCTTACTGCAACCTCCACCTCCCAGGTTCAAGCATTTCTCTTGCCTCCACCTCCTGGGTAGCTGGGACTAAAGGCACCTGCCACCACGCCTGACTAATTTTTTTGTATTTTTTGTAGAGACAGGGTTTCGTCATGTTAGCCAGGATGGTCTTGAGCTCCTGACCTCATGATCTTGCCACCTCAGCCTCCCAAAGTGCTGGGATCACAGGCATGAGCCACTGCACCCTGCCCATTTCTGTTGTTTTAAGCCACACATTTTGAAATAATTTTTTATGACTGCCCTAGAAAACTAGTATATCACCTACAGGTTTTAGGTACTCTAGGCTCCGGCCATTTTATCCTGCCTACTGCATTGAATTAGTCCATATATAAACTACATTTACGTGAATAATACATGAAAAGTGAGATTAACATTTCAGGTGTAATTTAAACTGAGATTTTACTAGATCCTAGACCATAATAAATGTGATTGTTCCAATATAGACCGGACTCTACCACTTCCCTGTTCAGCTTTATACTATCATTTCTAATTTGACCTGCAGGCAAGGTCACTATGAGAAAACTCCATGCAAGCCTTCTGTTTGTATTCTCAGTACACACACATTAAAAGCCTTCTACTTTCCCTTCTACATCCTCACATACATTCCTTGAGCAGAGGCTGCAGAGGACATGTTCCGTGAAGTGATTACCTTAACTGCCCACCTTTAATGTCTTACAGAAGAAACCTAAAATGCTTGTCCAAGTCTTTTTTGTTTGTTTGTTTCTTATTTATTTTTTATTTTTGCCAAGGTTTAGGACCTGTCGAGGAAAAAGAAACACAAAACCACAGGGACATCTGTGATCTGTGCTTTTTCCAAAGAGGGTTTGGGGACTTCAGTATTTAAAGGGGGGAAAGGAGTGGGCAATAGGGGAAAGAGGAAAGAAAAAGGAGAGTAGATAAAAAGGAGAAGCGGTTGCATTCTTCTGAGGCTTTGATCAGCCTTCACTGAATCCACATTTTACATGTGAAAGGAGAGGGTAGAGGAACAGTCAATTGTGCAGTCATCTTGCCCTCAGTGAATTTGCATTTTTTTTTCTTTTTTTTGAGGCAGTTTCACTATGGTTGCCCAGGCTGGAATGCAATGGCATGATATTGGCTCACTGCAACCTCTGCCTCCCAGTTTCCAGTGATTCTCCTCCTCAGTCTCCTGAATAGCTGGGTTTACAGGGGCCTGCCACCATGCCCGGGTAATTTTTGTATTTTTAGTAGAGATAGGGTTTCACCCTGTTGGCCAGGCTGATCTCAAATTCCTGACCTCATATGATCCACCCACCTTGGCCTCCCAAAGTTCTGGGATTACAGGTGTGCACTGCTGTGCCAGGCCAGATTTGCATTTTTTCATAAAATAAACTAGACATCTGGTAGAGGAAGCAGCTGAATAGGCATTTGTCTCAGGTGAGCAGAGGGATGACTTCTGGTCCTGTCTTCGTCCAGTACCTGAGGACAAGCTGTTAATTACATTGTCACGGTGAAACTCAACAGAACTGTTTTACGGTAAAGATTTTGGGGCCCACAAGGAATTTCCCTGTGGCCAAATTATGAGCAAGACCTGCTGGGGAGGTGTGTAGCCTTCTATCTTTGCAGTTATATATTTAGGAACAAATCGGAGGCAGTTTGGTGTAACTCCATGCCCAAGCCTGGCTTTTCCCTTTAGCATGGTGAGTTTGGTGTCCCAAGATTTTTTTTTTTTTTGCTTTCTCAGTGGGTAGAGACTAGAGAACTTTCTAGAAAGAACTTGGTTGGCATATATATACTATGGCCAAACCTCCCAGTCTTTTGGGGAGGGGAACAAAGGTTTGCAATAAAAGTCTCTCCTCCCACCTCCGGTGCCATTTACTGTATGTCAATTAAGCCTTATTAATGTTTTTTGTTTTAATTGCATTTTACGTTTTGGGGTACATGTGAAGAACATGCAAGATTGTTGCATAAGTACACACATGGCAATGTGACTTGCTGCCTTCCTCCCCATCACCTATATCTGGCATTTCTCCCATGCTATCTCTCCCCAGTTCCCCCACCCCCTGCTGTCCCTCCCTATTTCCCCCGACAGACCCCAGTGTGTGATGCTCCCCTCCCTGTGTCCACGTGTTCTCATTGTTCAACATCCACCTATGAATGAGAACATGCAGTGTTTGATTTTCTGTTCTTGTGTCAGTTTGCTGAGAATGATGGTTTCCATACACAGCATGCTTGTGTTTCCCCAAAATTTGTATGCTGAAATTCTAACCCCCAACATGATGATATTTGGGGGATGGGGCCTGTGGGAGGTAATTAGGTTAGGAGGATGGAAGCTTCGTGATGGAATTAGTGACCTTATAACAAAACACTCAAAAGAGCTTGCTTCCTCTCTCTCCACCAAGTGAGTGTGCAGCAAGAAGATGTCCATCTGCAAACCAGGAAGAGGACCTTCAACAGGAACGGAATCAGCCAGCACCTCAATCTTGAAATTCCTGCCTTTATAACGATGAAGATTAAATTTCTGTTGTGTTTTGGGACTTGTTATAGAAGATTATGCTAACTAAAACATCATCCCTTCCTGTTATTTTTGCATTATGATTGTCTTACTATTTCTCAATTATTAATGTCTTAGATAAAGTCTAGAATTATCTTGGAACATTTCTTGAAAGACTGTTGTGGAACTTTGGAATCATATTTAAACCTTATATCTATTTGGAGAGAATTATAATCATTGTTGTGTTTAATCTTTCCAAATAGGAATATGGCATATACCTAAATTTGTTATTTAAGATTTCTTAAAGTCTTTTAAAAATTTCACAATTTTCTCCCTATAGCACTTGCACACATTCATCTAGATTTATACTTTTTTGTATTTTTTAAATTATAAAATAACCATTTACATTATCTTAATTGCTTTACTTTAGTATAATTTCTTATTTGTTGGTGGAATGTAGAAATGTACCAAATTTTTGTATATTAATTTTGCATGAAGAATACATTCAAAATTCTATAGTTCTTTGTGATTGTAGCCATATATTCATTTGATTTTACTAGATGATAGCATTAGTTGTATTGCTTGAGAATTTTTACTTCTTCCTGAAACTTTTTATTACACTTACTTGATTTTTAAAATCTATGTGAACTACACTATTTACTCCAATAATTGATAAAAGTGATGAGCATAAGGCCCATTAAAATTGGGTATGATGTACACTCTTAAAAATAAGACTTTCAATGTAATATAGTTTGGATATGTGTCCCTTCTAAAACTCATGTTGAGATGTAGTTCTCAATGATGGAGATGGGGTCCAGTGGGAGGTGATTGGGTCATGAGGGCAGATCCTTCTTGGGTAGCTTAGCACCATCCCCATGGTAGAGTGTTTTTCTTACTGGGAATTCACACAAAAATGCTCATGTAAGACTTTGTGGTACCTTCTCCACTCCTTCCTGCTGATCTTGCCATGTGAGACACCTGCTCCTCCTTTGCCTTCTGCCATGATTGTAAACTTCCCAAGGCCCTCACCAGAATCTGAAGCCAGTGCTATGCTTCTTGTACAGCCTGCAAAACCATGAGCCAGTTAAACCTCTTTTCTTATAAATGGCCCAGCCTCAGTATTTTTTTGTTTGGAGGTGGAGTTTCCCACTGTCACCCAGGCTAGAGTGCAGTAGCATGATCTTGGCACACTGCAACCTCCACCTCCCAGGTTCAAGAGATTCTCCTGCCTCAGCCTCCCAAGTAGCTGGTATTACAGGCGCCTGCCACCACATCCGGCTAATTTTTGTATTTTTAATTGGCATATCCGTCACCTTAAATATGTATTTTTTTATGCTAAAAGCATCCAAATTATCATTTTCTTGCTTTTTTTGAAATACACAAAAGGTGGTTGTTAATTGTATTCACATTACTGATATATCAAATGGTAAGTCTTTTATCAAACTATATATTTGTACACATTAAACAACTTCTCTTCATTCCTCCCTCCTCGCTACTTTTCCCAGCCTTTAGTAACCAACAATTTATACTCTATCTTCATGAGATTCGCTTTTTTAGCTCTCACTTGTGAAAACAGGCAGTATTTGTCTTTCTGTGCTTGGCTTATTTCATTAACATTAAACTTCAGTTCCACTCAAGTTACAGCAAATGAAAGGATTTTATTTTTTTTTATAGCTGAATAATATTCCATTATGTCTATATACCCCACTTTTTTTTACCCATTCATCCATTGATAGGCACTTCGATAGATTTCCATATTTTGGCTGTTGTGAATAGTGCTGAAATAAACATGGCAGTGCAAATCAATATATAATAGTGATATGCACTCTCATGTTTATTTCAGCACTATTCACAATAGCCAAAATATGGAATCCCATGTTTGTTTCAGCACTATTCACAATAGCCAAAATATGGAACCTATTTAAGTGCCTGTCAATGGATAAATAGTGGAATTACTGGATGGCATCTTAGTTCTATTTGTAGTTATTTAAGAAACCTCTGTACAGTTTTCCAGAATGGCTGTACTAACTTCCTTTTCCACCAACACAGTAAAAGCGTTTTCCTTTCCCTATATCCTCACAAGCATCTGTTTTCCTTGTCTTTTTTATAAAAGCTATTTTAGATAAGATGAGATGATACCTCATAGTGGTTTTGATTAGCATTTATCTGATGATTATGATGTTTAACATTTTTTTCATGTACTGGATGGTCATTTCTATGTCTTTGTCTTATAAATGTCTATAAATACCTTTTGCCCATTTTAAATTGGAGTATTTGTTTTTTTGCTATAAAGTTGTCTGAGCTCTTTATATGTTCTGATTACTAATCCCCTGTCAAATAGATATTCTACTTGGCCACCTTTACTGGACCCTTGCTTATACCTCATTGATCTTTCATTTCTCGTTATCATTAAATGTACTTAATTTTATAAACTGATATCTTCAGAGTTTTATTATTTTTCTATTTGTTTATGCTAGCTCACAGTAATGGTATTGAGAGTTAATTTTAATACTTTTCACTATGGGCTCATTTAAAAAAATATATTTTTGTGATCATTCTTGAGGCTGGGTTTTATGGTAATAAAAAATAGAGTTCAACATACTCAGCAGATGTCCAAGAGTAAAAGTTGGCTTTATTGTCCCTGTTTCTTTCAGCTACTAGTTAATTTTAAGCTTTCACTTCCAATTAGTATTTTAGTTTCTCAAAAGTTCAGATCATACATACTTTTAAAAAAAATATATGTGCTAATATATCAGAAATAGCTGGTTGTAGCTGGTGGAAAGTTGGTCAGATTGCCTAGGATGTCATACTATCAGATAAAATTTTTCACACTGCATTTTTCAAACATAGCTACAACCATTTTTACATTAACACTCTAACAGAAGAAAAGATTACATTTTTGTTCCTTTCTAGTGATCATAAAATATTTTTTTATTTTATATAATTATTTTATATATATTTATTTTTCTTAGTTACATGAATATGTGTTTTATAGCATTTTTTTTTTTTTTTTTTTTGAGATGGAGTCTCACTTTTGCAATCCAGGCTGGAGTGCAGTGACGCAATCTCGGCTCACTGCAACCTCCACCTCCTGGGTTCAAGCGATTCGCCTGCCTCAGCCTTCCGAGGAGCCGGGATTACAGGTGCGCGCCACCACGCCCAGCTAATTTTTTGTATTTTTAGTAGAGATGGGGTTTCACCATGTTAGCCAGGATGGTCTCGATCTCCTGACCTTGTGATCCACCCACCTCGGCCTCCCAAAGTGCTGGGATTACAGGCGTGAGCCACCGCACCCAGCCTTATAGCATGTTTTACCTTAATAGTGCTTTAATCTTTATTTGAAAAATCTTCACAGTAATATATATACATAATACACACACACATACAAACACACACATATATCTAAAATGTTCAAACTGGAAGCTCCTTTGAATTACAAGCATACCACGTCTCCAGCTGGTAGAGTTACTGGACTTGCCCAGTGTCCAGCTAAATGTGAACCATTTGAAATTAATTCAGTAGAAAGTGAAAGTGATGACTGTTGAGAGAAGAAAAAGTTTTGATAATTTATAAATAATTTTATTTAGACGGCCATGAAAAACACAAGTTATGCTGTACCGTGATTAACTTGACACTTCTGGCATTAGATTAAAATGAATTTTCCACTGAAAAAATCAATGATATGCTTCTCCTTTTTCCTTTGTTAAGAAAAAAATCCCCAAGTTTTTTGGCTTAGAGTTTGTAGATTAATTACGTGCATGATGTTTTGGCTTCATTTCTGTGAATTTTAATGGACCAATTACGTATTTTCTACAAAATATAAACATAGTAGATAAGAAAACATTATGTACAAGGGAAATTGCTTTCATGGTTCAGATCCATTTTTTTTGTATAGGCATAAATCACACTTTGAGAAAATGAAAGCACTATACTATTCTTGTATTTGGTTTAAAATATACAATTTTAAATTTATTTTCATAATTATATTGACCTATTATTGTAATAATTTTCACAAAGTTTTCTCAATTATTAAGAAGACCAACATACTTGGGGATATTCACAATATTGTTTAATGTCATATTTGCATGAATGCAGGAAATGAAGACCTAAAAGTGGTCTTTATAGGACTTACATTTTAAAGCATTTAAGTGTTTGGAGAGTAGGCCTCCACATAAAAAATAATTAGAAATATCAACTAAAACAGAATCTAGACATATTAATATTTTGTTTAAAATTTTGTATTTCTGTATTTATATAAATTTAATTTCAATAAATTTCAGCTTGTTTGTGTTTTGGGATTACTTAATGTGAAAAGCTTTTCCAAGTATAAATTTTCAAGAATCATAAAAGCAAAACCAAAAAAAAAAAAACCCAAAAGAAAATACTTAAAAAATCTGGTGCAATATACTAATTTTACAAAATGGGAAAGAAGGTCGTGTTGATACGTCAAATGGAGCATCTTACCTAGCAGGTCAGTAGGACAAGTGGCACTGGATTCCTTTTGAATTACTGATGGAAGGGCACAGATTTAAATATTAGCTTTACCCTCAGTAAATGCTACAACATTCAGTAAATTTGTAAAGTTGTTAAAAGTTTTCCTTCAAGACAAATAAATTAGGAAATTGTCACTTCTGTTTAAACTAGAAATAGGTTCTTTGTCAGTCAAAGTCTATGTAAAAAAAAAATCAACATAATCCAAATTACAGTAATTAAATAAAAGCATAATACAAGAGTTACAGAATACAAGGATCTTTGGTATAAACTGGCTTTAACTTCTTAAAAAATTAATTGAAATTGTATATATTTAAGGTTTACTTTCTCTTCTATTAAAAGGGTGAGGTGAGAAAGTAGTGGTGGAAAGTTGTATGATAGAGTCCTGTAGTGCTTGACAGGTAGGAAACAGCCAGTCCGAAGTAGAGGAAGACTGATAAATACATACCCCCAAAACATTTTTCTTCCTGCTTTTAATCCCTTTCTTTCTTCCTTCCTTCCTTTTTGTTTGTTTCTTTCTTCTTCTCTCTCTCTTTTTCTTTCTTTCTTTCTTTTCTTTCTTTCTTTCTCTTTCTTTCTTTCTTTCTGTCCTTTTTTTCTTCTTGTTGAACAAACCACAATTAAGTGCCAAAAGCAAAATCCTCAGTCAGAAATCAGGATAGAAAAAGATGGAAAGTAAATCCAGAGGAGAAGAGATTTCCTGTACAGGTTCTCTTTCTCCAGGCTGTTAGTGCTGAACCAAGTTAGAGGATTTGGCAAGCAATGCATGGATGACTTTCAGCCTGACTTATACTTCCTTGGCGGGGCATTCTTACGCATGGTACACAAATCTGCTGCATCATTTATTACATTGTGAAATTGAGCAAATTACTCCTACATGCAAAATAAACATAAAGATATTTTTCCTCACAAGCGTGTTGTGAAGACAATGTAATTATCTATTTGAAAGAAAATTATAAATCTAAATCAGTATGAAAACACATTATAATTTTTATTATTGAAAAAAGAGACCCATTTTTCAGATAGCTGTTATATAAAAAGCTCAGGGATTAATTAATCCCTCTCTAATATGAATTTTCCATAAGAGTTTTATTGCTAATTTTTAGTCAATTATTCTCACTGCCTATCAGCTGTCTAAGGTTACTCTGGTTGTTTCTCTTTCCTGAAATCTTTTAACCATTCTTTCACCTATGTTCCTAGGACTTGCAAACAACTATGCCCACCTCCTCTATTTCTTGTCTAGTCTCTTTATGTCTTTATTACTATACTTTGAGTTTATATCACATGATTAATATATCAGTATTGGCCACATAATATTCTATATTATTAGTTTCCTGCGTATTTGAAATTTTTTCTAATAGCTGTTGGTAATGACGGAAGATTAATTGGTGCAAACAGAGAATGAATTCAGGGCTTTATGAATTGAATAATTGTGTATCTTTACAATAAAAAATTTAGAAACAAGTAACCTCCACAACTCTAGCATGAAACATTCTACCAAAGATTGTTCATGTGTACCTGAATATTTATTTCAAAAGGCAAATTTATAGAACATTATTACTAAGCCAACAAAGAACTTCTGACTATTAGCTCTTATTTTTCCAGTAAAATATAATGGATGGATTTAATACTACAGTTAATGCTCATGGCTGATACTTGCAAATGAGTTAAAATGTCTTGTCATGTGTTCAGTAACTTGCGCAGCAATTCCAAATCACTTGGCAGTTATACTTACTTTCACAGTCAGTTCCATCAACCAAGTTTTCTTCAGGTAGAATAGACCAGAATATCAATTTAAATGTCCATTTTTTTTTTTAATTAAGCAATTTGGTTACTTTTAGTCCTGAATCTTAGTCCATTGGGCTGCTATAACAAAAATATCACCAACAGAGTAATTTAAACATTATAAAACATTTATTATTTTACCATTTTGGAGGCTGGGAAATTCAAGACTAAAGCATTGGCAAACCTGGTGTCAGGTGAGGACTCATTACTCTGCATTCTTATATGATGAAAGGAGTGTGAGAGCTCCCTCTGGCCTTTTTCCTAAAGGCACTAACCCATTCATGAGAATCCCACCTTCATGATCTATTAGCTCTTATATTCCCAGTAAAATTTAATAGATGGGTTTAATCTCAGAGTAAGTGCTCATGATCTAATAATCTCCTCAAGGATCCAACTCAATACTATCACATTGGGAAGTAGGTTTTGTAACCAGATTAGCTGCAACCAGATTCTCTGGAACTGAGGTTCTTGGCCTCTCCAACCTCGAAGAATGGGGAAGAGGTCTTCGTGTCTCAGTGAGTTACAGCTCAGATAGAACTCATGGACCCAAAGAGTATGCGGTAGTGCAGTTTATGTAGCAGGGTGAAGGGCAGCTTCCACACCATGGAAGGGGACCGGGAGTGGGGTGCCGCTGCAGGCTTAGGCATCTGGAGCTTTTACCCTTGAGTTATTTTCTCCCTATTCTTGTTCTCATCCAATTAAAAAGGTTCTTTCAAACTTTCTCTGGATGAATTAATCTTTGAATCCTTGATTGGTTACTATTTTAAAACTCTGAGTCACTGAGTCTCTGCTTCCAGGAGCGAGGCAGGAAAAGTCCCTGCCCTTGAAAAAAGCCCCTAGGAGCCAGAGGCAAGAAAACTGGAAACAAAGACCCTAGCCAGCCAGAGGCGGGAAAATTGCTGCGCTCAAAACAAAGCCCCTAGCCAACCCAGGAAGATCTTCTAACACAGTCCCTCAGTTTCCACAAATAAATTTTGGTAGGCATAAACATTCAGACAGTAACAGCCAGTATATGTCTACAACAGCATAAAGGTAATTTGACTTCTAAGTTTTCCATTTTAATATTCTGATAAAAAAAAATGGTAGTCATTAAGTATAAAGTAACATCAATAAACTGACACTGACTTATTTGTTCATAGGTTTAGAAAGCCTATCTGTAATATAATGATGTTTTCCTAACCATTTATTCCAATAATGTTTCTTGAATGAAAACCTGTTAAATACAACAAACAACTTTATTTTTCTGTGAATAAAGCTTTATAATAAACTCTGACATCTACACAAGATATGTTGACACACATCCTCATATATAAAAATACTATGAACCTGTTTGAGTATTATTTTATAGAAAAGACACTAACAACTGTAAGTGATTTGTCCGTTCATACACTGAATAAGTGACAGATTCAAGTTCACTAGGTTTCTGCCAGTAAAACTAGTGACTAACCATTGTTTACAAATTTTCTCAAATTAGGAATACAATCCATTACCATTAGCTGTTTTAATCATTTGCTTTCAGAAACTAAGATAGTTTGCAAAAACCACAACGAAGTTAACACTTAATTCTACTTTGAAAATGAGATAAAATTAATCATTTCATTTTGACTGTCTCTCTACAAAATCAAAATCTTTGCACACAATTTTATATGTAGATTTTTAATTCTAATGTTTAACCCATGTATATGTGCAATGCAAGATTTCTGTTACATAACAGGAACAGAAGGCAAATAACAAAGGGCAATTCTGCTTTCCCCATGAAGTCTTCTGTTATATCTTTAGATCTCCTCTAGGGCCATGTTGAGACAGCCATGTGGAAGGGGGTCCCAGGAAAAATTCTAACTGGCCTGTGGACTGGGATGGAACCTCAGTGTAAGGCCGGTTGCCTCACCGGGAGTTCGGACATGCCCACCCCCTCCCTAAGCCTGGAAACTACCTCACCATTCCGCGCTTACCTGAGCTCCGTCACGTAGCTTCCCTAACGCCCACTTCTGCACTCCCCCACCCAAATCTGCACTCGGCACCTAGCCCGCCAAAAACCCCGCCGAAATTTGAAAAACCTGCTTCCCAATATCCAATCGATTGCCCCATGCTTTGTTTCCCAATATCCAATCAATCACCTCTAATGCCCGCGCACCGAAAATCCCGCCTACCTACCAGTAGCAGCTCACCCCATCCAAGCTCTGTTTCCCAATACCCAATCAATTGCCCTATGCTTTGTCTCCTAATGTCCACCCTATAAAACTCCTTGCCCTAGGAAGTTGAGCGCGACTTCTCTGGCCCCCCCTTCCCGGACCACAGAACCTCGCAGGGGAGCTTAATAAATTGGCGTTTGATTTTCCTCAGCTGATTTCAGTTTCCTCATTTTAAACTCGGCGATATTCCTTACACTCAGGACGTTCCCTTTGCACCAACTGCAGCAGGGAGGAGCCTGGCTCTTCCTCTCCTGGTGTGAAACCTGAGATTAATGTGGCAGGTGGGAAGTGCTCTAACAGGGACTCTGGCCCAGAGAGAGTCCCTGTTTCCCCCTTTTCTTTCTTTTTCACCAAATGAAAACTATGTCTTATTCACCATTCAAATTGTCTGTGAGTGTGAATTTTCATGGCTGTGGGACAAAGAATCCGTCTTTAGCTGAACTAAGTGTGAGGGATATTGCCAAGTTTAAAATGAGGAAACTGAGATCAGCCTAGGAAAATTAAATGCCAGTTTATTAAGCTCCCGGGAGAGGTTCTGTGGTCTGGGAAAGGGGGCCAGAGAAGTCGTGCTTAACTTCCCAGGGCAAGGAGTTTTATAGGGGTTAGAGGCCATTGAGTGGACATTGGGGAAACAAAGCATAAGGCAATTGATTGGATATTGGGAAACAGGGCTTAGACGGGACGAGCTGCTACTGGTAGGTAGGCGGGATTTTCGGTGCGCGGGCATTAGAGGCGACTGATTGGATATTGGGGGAAATAGGGTTTTTCACATTTCCGCGGGGTTTTCAATGGCGGGGTAGGTGCCGAGTGCAGAGCTTGGTGTCGAGTGCAGAGCTTGGTGTCAAGTGCAGACCTTGGTGTTGAGTGCAGATTTGGGTGCGGAGTGCAGAAGTGGGCATTGGGGAAGCTACATGGCGGAGCTATATAAGCACTGAATGGTGACGTAGTTTCCAGGCTCAGGGAGGGATGCCAGTGTCCGAGGTCCCGGCGAGGCAGCCGGCCTTACACTAAGGAAAAGTCCTGCAACATTTTTGGTGCCCAACATGGAGGCTCAAGAAGCTGTGAGTGAAATGGGGACTCAGAACCTCTCACTGTTGCTTCTCAGCTTTTTCATCCTTGGACTTCTGACGGTGAGTAAAATCACACCCCTGCCTCTGTCACTCCCAGGCTTCTTAATGGCCTTTTCTTTCCTTCTTGGGAAGAAGCAGAGGGGGAGCTCCCTGCTGCTCCTGGAGGAACCACTTTCCTAAGAATAAGAGGTTATTCCCCAGGCATTTTTAAACTGTTTCATTTATTTTCCTTTTCTACCTCATCAGGAAGTTAACTTTCTAATTTTTTTTTTTTCTTTTAGAAGATGTTTTACTGGGCCAGACCCCCCAACTATCACTATTTCTATTCTCTGCAAAGTTTTGGTTGTGAAATCAAGCTTCCAACATGTTTTACATCCTGTGGGCAAGGCTGGTAACTCCAGTGGTGATGCTTTATTTAGCCATCCTGCTTAGAGAATGAGCCCTCTCTGGTTTGACATTTGCATGTTTTCCTAGCCTTGTCTAAGGGCCTGACCCAGTGAATGGGTTTTCTTCTGCCTGTCTGTGTGTGTACTGTGTGTGATGTCTGCAAAAAGAGCTCTAAAAAATTTGGCTTAAAGAAAGACACACACTTGAATCTAATATTTTTTAAAGGGAAGATAAAATCTGTGGTACCTTCAGTTCTTGCTGTACTTTATGCAAATAATCAGGCCAGGTATAAAGTCAGCTCATGTGACTTTAATCTTTGAGAAATAAAAACATCCCTAAAGACTATTGGTGAATTGCAGGCCAGATACAAGATTTGTTAAGTGTTTTAAGGTTACAAAATCTTATTTGGGTTTGGAGAACTGTCTTTCCTGCTTCAAAATTTGTAAGGCGTGGTGTTATATGGAACTAACCACGCCCTTAATTATGCTGGAGTCAAACCTTGGTTACACTTAACACACAATTATATAACTTAACAGGCTTTACCTTAAAGTTAAAAATTACTAGAAGTTACCATTGTAATGTGTAATTGAAACTATCAAAAACAGATTTACATTCAAAATGTATAAAACAGTAAAATGTGTATTTTAGTGAAAGGTTATCAGAAGGCATGGAAATAAAAATTTCTGCCTATGGTTAAAGGATCGTTCTGAGTTCCATAGGAAAAGCTGAAGGTTCAAACAAGTGCTGGAAGGATTGGGGAAATTAATCTTACAGAAGAGTTTCTCTGTGTGAACATACTGACTAAATTCAAAAGGGTTATGAAATATTTTTGCTTCTTTAAAGTTTCTGAGCCATCATTTTGGCAAAATAAATAGTTTATGGTAATTGGAATTCTATTTCCTAGCATCAAGTGTTTTAAACCTTGAACATTTGACAGCCTTTCTCAAATCAATCTTCAGTTTCAAAACTGTCTTTCCTGACACCTGGCTTTTCAGATGTTTCAGAGGGACTCTGAGACATACAGAAAAGAGAAGTAAACAGGATTATTTGACATGTTTAAGTACATGGAATTGCCAAAATGATGTTCAATTATTTTTAGGTTATATTTTGGTAAATAATCCTAATAAATGTTCCAAAATTGTATGGGATTTCTATAGTTCTAATGTCTAAGAATATGGCATCAATCATAATTAAGGTTGTTATGTTAAGTTGTCATAGATAACCAAATGTCTTTGCCAATTGTGTTTTTAACTGTAACTGTAACTAGGGTGGGGCACAGGGGCTCAGCTCCCTCCCAGTGCTTGCCAAAGATGTAACCTGGGGACAGGAGCAGAGCTGCAGGGGTGTCCTGAAGACGCTCCCAGTTTTCCCGATCTGATGTGCCCAGGTCCTTAACCTCTCTTGCCCCAAGAATGGGGGAAAGGGTCCCAGAGGGGTGGTGAGCTTACTGTTTGAATAAATATAACAGACCCAAAGAGTTTAGCAGACAGCGATTTATTAGGCAGAGAGAGACAGAAAGAGAGAAGGAGAGAGAGAGCTCCCACACTGTCTTGGGAGAGGATCCAAGGGAGGAATACGTATAAGTAGGGAGCAGTGGGTTTTTAACCTTGGAGTTATTCCTGCCCAATTTATGTTTTCCTCTAATGAGGAGTTCTTTTAAACTTCTGCTGGAGTGATTGATTTTTGACTCTGATACAGGATTGGCTGCGAGGTCTGAAACAGAGGACCCTTCTCCCAGAGCTTTTTGTGGGCTTTTTGAACAAAGCAGCACACCTGGAATTTCTGCTTAGCCCACGAGCGGCAAAGTCAGACAAAGAACTTTACATTTCCAGATGGGGAGGAGGATGGAGGCAATGCACTGGGAAATTCCTGCCTTTGAAACCATGCCTTTTGTGGACTCAGTTTTCCTTAACACATTCTCTCATAACTACCCTGGACATTTTGCTATTCACAGGCAATTGTCTTGTGTTAATCTTTTCAAAAGATGGTTTATAATAAGCTATATAACTGACAGGTTCTCCCAAATACACGCTTTTGATAGTTTTGGAGATTGTAACATTTGAACAAAGAAAAGTGTACAGGACTCATAAAGAGCTGAAATGCTCATGAATATTAAGCAAAGCAAGAATTAACTAAATGGACTGAACTCAGGAAACTGAAGCAAATCTTTTTGATTTTTGCTTGGAATATGATCCTTCTTTTATTTTTCAGAGTTAAGAAAACTTATTTTGAGCTATTTACAGCCTTTAATAATTGAGTAAGGCATACTCCTGAGATCAAAATTTGGGGCATGCTTGTTTCTCTCTGTCTGGTTTCTCTAAAATTTGGAAACACTCTGTGAGTAAGTATTTTTATGGCAATGTTGTTTGTATCCGTGAATAAGAATCTGTTTTCTTTTGCAACAGCACACAATTGGAGAAAGTAGTTATTTTACCAAGGCTTTGAGTGAAAATTATACTTCTTTTTAAGGAGTCAACCTAGAATTGCAGAGCAGATAAAAGCCCTGTGAGGAGACTGGCCTCATACCCTTGACTATGCAGTCCCTGTACAGGATCCCTGACCTGTGGTCAGTAAACAAGTTCACTTCCTAACAGTTCCAGCAGCTCCAAGTTTACCTTCAGACCTTTGGAGAGAATCACCCCACTCACAGGTATATGTGGATGCAAACCCATGGCTGGGCTCCACTTTAAAATGTCTTACCTGAGATTCTTTGTGGAACAAACTTTCTTCAAAGCCAATCTAAAAGACCTATGTAAAAATATTTATTATTGCTATACTTTATGAAAGTAATCAGAACAATAAAAAGGGTAAAGTCTGTTTTGCAAACAACTCCATCCTATGATTTTCTTTTTTTTGACAAAAATGAGGACTAGAGAGAAAGAAATTATATTCCAAAACTTATATATTTCTCATTAAATTCTTCTTCTTTTTTTTTTTTTTTTGAGACACTCTTGCTCTGCACCCAGGCTGGAGTGCAGTGGTGTGATCTCAGCTTATTGTAACCTCTGCCTCCCAGGTTCATTTGATTTTCCTGCCTTAGCCTCCCAAGCTGTGGGGACTACAGGTGCATGCTACCATGCAGACCTAATTATTTGTATTTTCAGTAGAGACAAGATTTCACCATGTTAGCCAAGATGGTGTCGATTTCCTGACCTAGTGATCTGCCTACCTCAGCCTCCCAAAGTGCTGGGATTACAGGTGTGAACCACCATGATCAGTCATTTCTCATTAAATTCTAAATGCATTTGTTGTTTTTAAGTTTTCACCTACATTTTAGATTGACTCTTCTTGTTCCTGTGAACCTACCAGCAATCTCCAGGTGCAGCTCAGAAAGAACATAAGGAATGAGTAATGTCAAAATCTGGTTGAATATTCTACTTCTGGGCAATTATCCCACATATCCTTTCAGGTGATTGGAATACATCAAATGCCCATCACTCAGAGATTTTCTGTTTGGAAAAATAAAACCAAGGAGGCTAACCAAAGCCAAGCACCATGCACCCAAATCCTAGCAAGCATAACTATAGCCACCAGGTATCTGGACTTATCCCAAGACATCCTTTTCTCTCACTTGTTAGAGAAGGACTCAGTTCCACCATTTCATCTTAGCATTCAGCTTAGGATAAAGAGTTCATGCAACTGACCCCCCCAACCTAGATACATTTTTGTCCTAGACTCAATTTCAAGCTTTGAGTCAAAGCCCTAAGAAAAAAGCTGGATCTGAGCAACCCAGAGGGAGAAAACAACAAAGGTTAAAAGGCAGAATGCAGGTGAGGTTGGCTGACTCCTGATGAGCAGGCCAACCCCAAGCTTCTGGTTTGATGGATAAAGGCCACATTAGTATCCATGGCATAAATGAGGTCTAGAAAATTCAAGGCTGCTGACAGAAGGGGCGATAGGGCATATGTGAGTAAGAATGGCTGACTCTCACTCCCTAGCCACTCCTGCTTCATGGTGCAGGCTGCTTTAGCACTCATAGCAGGACCTGCAAAGTTGCCAGAACCTGGGGATGCAAGGATGAAAGAGGGAAAAAGGGTGTTCTTCCCTCTCTCCTTCATGTACCCCAGGTATCTGCTAGGAAGAGAAGGAATGCCTCCTCCCCTCCTTCTAGATAGGTAGCCATTCATCTTCAGTCTGTACCCCTTTTGAGCATCCTAAACCCCTGAGACTCCTTTGAAAAAAATGCCTTACTTCTGAGCTGTCCTTATGCCTCCTCTTGTTTCATTTTGATACATGATTTTTAATAACCTGGTTTGTCTGTTCTTGCATTCACATAATCAAACTCCAAGTGGTCATGCAACCAGAGCCTCTGATGATGGCTCTGGGAACCCTTTTATAGGTCTCTGATGGAGCTCTGATTGCTATTTTCCCAAAACAGTGCCCTCTGTCAGCAGGAAGCAGTTAAGGTCAGTCTTCATCCTTGTGCTTATTCTAATGGCATTTACGTGTACTTCATCCTTACCCTTATTCTCACTGCAGTTAGATACACTTCTTTAGACAGCCAGGTGGAAGGGGGTCCCCAGAAAAATTCCAACCAGGCTGTGTACTGGGGTGGAACCTCGGGAAGTTCACACCATTTACAGTAGGGAGGAACCCAGCTCCTCCTTTTTCTGTGCAGAAACTGGGATTCAAGCAGCAGGTGGAAAGCCCTCTAGAAGGGACTCTGACATGGTAAGAGTCCCTGTTTCCCTCTTTTCTTCCTTTTTCACCCAATAAAACCCTGTCTTACTCACCATTCAAATTGTCTGCAAGCCAGGATTTTTCTGGCCATGGGACAAAAAACCCTGTCTTTAGCTGATCTAAGGAAAAGTCCTGCCACAACATTAACACTATAATATAAAAATTTTGGCAGCAAAAATAAGTATTACTATTCTTATGTCCTACTGACAACCGGTGCATATTTTATGCTTCAATAGGTAGATGTTTCTATGGATGTTTAGAAAAACAGAAAATAAGTTGTTATTCCTATGAAAGGGAGCAAGATGAAGAATAAAAATAAATAAATAATTACCTTAGAAAAAAGGTTTAGAGTTTTCTCAGGCAAAATACCAGAAGTGACACTTGAGACATTATGATCAATAATGATTATTGGATTGAAATGATAACTAGCATACAATTCAAAAATTCTCCTTTGTGTTTATTGTAAAGCATGCAGAAAATGTTTGTATTATGAGAGGTTTCTTTTTTAAGAGTGTAAAATATTTTGCTTTTTGACTGAATATTAATATGACTTGAAATCAGAATGTTTCACCCTACAAAACTTCTAACATCTGGTTTATTCACTATACACATTGCTATTAAACAACAGACTGTTAGTAGTTTGAAGTCACAGATTGTGTTTTAGTAACTTTTAATTTTTTTGAGACGGAGTCTCCCTTTGTCACCCTGACTGGAGTGCAGTGCCATGATCTTGGCTCACTGCAACCTCCGCCTCCCAGTTTCAAGCAATTCTCCTGCCTCAGCCTCCCAAGTAGCTGGGATTACAGTGCTTGCCACCATGCCTGGCTAATTCTTGTATTTTTAGTAGAGAAGGAGTTTTAGGACATTGGTCAGGCTGGTCTCAACTCCTTGCCTCATGATTCAAATAACCCAAATATGGGAAACATGAAATGTTTAATAAAATTATTAAGGAAAGAATAAAGAGGACATCACAGGGAGGGAGAAGAGTAAAATGGAAGATAAAGGAGAGGAGCAAAGGAGGAAAGAGAAGAAAACAGAGTATACATTTGAATCTATTTAAAACCTACATTTAAACTCACTTTTGGTAGTCTTTGCTGTCTGCCTGTGGGCAGTAGATTTTGTGAGCTTCAGTTTCTCTCTTTTACAAAATAGGAACAATAATATCTGTAATTGCTATTTTAAAATACTGAGAGATTCACATAAAAATATCATTAAGACATATTGAGAAAATCGAATTATGTTATGCTTATCTTAGACTGACTTTAAGCAGAACAGGTCACCCAAATGGAAAGTTTATGTATTAGATAATTTTTTCCTACTCTTTTGTGTTGTGGAAATGCAGCATGTTAAAAAGAGCAACTTCCTATAAGGTTATGCTTTGTCTTCTTGGCTGTATATAGATAACTCTACTACTTCTCTCTACTCCATTCCCTCCTACCACTCTAGAGGTCAGAAGACATTTCTTCTCCTAATAACAAAGGAGGAATATTTCTATTATTATAAATTGACTTATAGAGCAAAAAACTGTGATAGAAAAATAGGATAATAACCCAGCACAATAAGCACATGAAGAAAAAGTTCTACAGCTGACCCAAAGAAGAAATGGATTGAAGTCTGTGAGCATTTGAGACTCTTCTAAGAATATGTCTTCACTGTGTGCTTAAATGAATTTATAATGTAGTACTGTAAAATATAGTCTAAGTATCTATATAGTTTAACAGTTTAAAAATAAAAGTGAATTTAGATTAATTTGTGAAAACATTACACTTTTCATGATTTTCAGTGGAAGTTTAGCATTATACATAAGTTTCAATGGTGGTGACTGAAGTAAATTTGAAATGTTCAAAGTCATGGAGCTTTTAAATAAGCAAATCTCATTTTCTAGTGTTCAATAGGCATTCAATTCCATTATGAAGCTTGAAAGAAATAATGTAGAAATCGATGTGGAATCTGAAAGAGAGAGAAAATAATGTGTAATAATTGTTTTATCTCCGTGAGGAATGCTGCACTATAAAAAATCCTATAGTCTCTATTTCTTTTCCATTAGTTTCCAATATTATAGTAAAGATTTGCTTTTTTTTCTGAAAGTATTACTAGATTAATTTTATTTTCTCTTTCTACTTTGTGATGTGGACTTTGCCATTTTGTGACTTTTCTGGTGTCTGTGCCTTCTATTTCTCATTAAAAATCTCAGTTCAAAAGCCCTTTACTTCGTGATCCTCACAATGATAAGCTCAGAGGTCTTCTGATCTCTAGAATCTCTTCTGGTGATCTGCTTTATGCAAGGCTAAATTATAATATTTTTCTTTATGTTTCATTATAAAAATATTTTGCTCTTGGTCAAAAAAATTACCCTTGTCTGCAATATGTGTTGTGTACATTCCAGATTTCTGATTAACATTCAAGATCCTCACAATCTGACAGAAATTGAAATTTTTTTTACTATGATGTCTATTAACTGCATGACACATTCGCATTGCAACACATCTATACATGCGCTTTATACATACATACATATCTTTTTACTTCACATCTGATTTCATGACATTGGTTATTTCTGGAGAAGCCTGAATTACACTTTTTAAAATCCTAGTTCATCCATCCAAAGATAGGATAAAAAGGCCTGAGGAAAATTACTGAATTTTTACTCAAAATCTGTATGTCTTTCCCCATTGATCAGACATCACGTTTTCATAATATAAATCATACTCTTGGCCTATATTTTTAATGACTCTTATTCTGCTAGATGATTATAAAGGGGAATTAATCCTGCTTTATGTCTCCAGTGCAGTGATTCACAAACATAACTTTTAGCCTGGTACAAGGTCATAGACTGAATGAGAATCAGCTAGAAATTTGATAATATATAGATTTACAGGCCATAGCACAGAGTTTCTAACTGAGTAGACTGAAGAGACCATAAACTATCCACCAGGTTTAGAAAACTATAACCTAATTCAATTGTGTAATTCCAAGTAATGAATAGATCTTTTTTAATAAAAGAATAAGTGCAATGCATGCATATTTATGAATAAATAAAGAAAAATAAAATGCTTTGTTAAAGGGGAGTCTCTATTAAAGAAGAATTGAATTTAGTTCTGCTATTTAATGACTCTTGAAATAAGAATTTAATCTTGTTAAGCTGCAGTTTCTATCTAAAGAAATTTCAACTTAAAAAAAATTTTTTTTGAGACAGAGTCTTGCTCTGTCACCAAGCTGGAGTGCAGTGGCATGATCTCAGCTCACTGCAATCTCCACTGCCTGGGTTCAAGAGATTCCCCTGCCTCAGCCTCTTCAGTGGCAGGGACTATAGGTGCACCGCCATGCCCAGCTATTTGTGTGTTTTTATGTGTGTGTGTGTGTGTGTGTGTGTTTTAGCAGAGACGGGATTTCATCATGTTGGCCAGGATGGTCTTGATCTCCTGACCTTGTGATCCAACCACCTCATCCTCCCAAAGTGCTGGGATTACAAGTGTGAACCACTATGCATAGACTATTAAGACATATTTTTAAATACTTCAAATCTATTCTTAATATATAGTCACTTAAGTTTGTCTAGGTCTCAGAAAAAAATAAGCTCCTCTTTTCTATATCTAATTTTCTCTATTTCAACTCAAAGTCCCTTCTTTGAGTTGCATAAAATAAAAATATTATATTGAAAACAATACATATGTCTCCTATAACTGAGCCCAGACTATCTTTTATTGTGGTCACGGAAAACACAGGCTTCATACACTAAAAATTATAAACAGGAAGTAATGAATGAAATAGACAATTTTTTTCTTGTTTACTTCAAAATATCAGCTCCTCCAAAAGTGTCTCCTAATAAAAAATGTATATTATGTGACTCAGAGGATAAGCAGATATATTCAAATCATATACACCTTGGAAATCTACCACTTCCTTTGAAAAGACTGTGCTCTATCTGTGTCTTTCTTTTATTGTCCTTTCTGTGAATTTTTTTTCAATTTTTTTGTACCCTTATTCACTAATTTAATGTACTTATTTTGAAAACATAATATAATCCATACCCTGTGCTAGGTTTTAAGATATGGAATCAGATAAAAAAGATACTTGAGAGATGAGTAGAAATTATCCAGATGAAATAATCTAGATGAAAATGCAAAAATATACCTGGCAGAGGAAGTAACTGCATGCTGGTGAGAACAGTGTGAGTCTGGAATTTAAACAATGAACTATCACCCTTCACCCTACAGCTAATCATCATGGCCCATCTATTCTGCCTCCTAATTAGCTTCAGTATCTCCTCTACCTCTCCATCTCTTTTTTAAGTCTTCCCTAATTTACTTTATCATTTCTTTATAGAGCTATTTTAATAGACTTTTTGTTTCTCTCTTTATCTCTAGCCATACCAATATCTAATAATTTTAAGGCAGTCAAAGTGGTTCTGCTTCAGAGTTGTTATCTCAAACATTTTTTCCCAAGATTCACATCTATTTATCCCCTATGGTAGATGTAAAATTAAATAGAATGTAAGTTGTATGAAATTTCTCTTTTCATTCTTTTACCATATACATTGTAGAGACTCACTTCTCATCCTGTCTTCAATTATCAGATAAAGCATGGACTTCATTTCAGTCTTGAGAAGCCACATATATGAAAATGTAAAGGTCAAGAGGAATACAGATACCTTTAGAATCAAGTCCTAAATTACTAATACAGCAGAAAATGTTCTGTATGATAAAAGCCCTATCTGTCTTCCCGTTGCCAAACTTAATGGAAATAGTCCAGGCACAATGACTTTGCAAAATTTTCTAAATGTTCCATATGTTTTAAGTACACACACATAAAAATAACAATTTGCTTGTCTTATTAAATTTATGTAGTGGAATTCTATGTTAGAACATATATCGCCCCTAATAAAAGGCACATATAGATCTTTCTTTATCATATTGTAATCTTTTAAAGTATTATTAATTTAACATTATCACATATGTACCAGAAGAAAACTTGGACTTGCTGCAGTATAGTGAAAATATTTGTGGGAATCACAAGGCAGGAGGTCTGAATCTGTTTCTGATAGTACAAAGCCGTGTAGACAAGGGAAGTTCATTCAAACACCCCAGGTGTCTTGCTGAGTTAATTGGATGATGAGTCTAGTTTTAACAGATTATGGGAACATAACTTTTATATTCTCATTCATAATTCTGAAACAGAAGTGAAGATTTTGAATTACCATATTTTAAATTCTTATTTGCACTGTAAGCAAAAAATAAAAGCCAAAAAAATCATTGTTAATTAGATTAGTTACTGAAAACTTTGGAGAAGGATCTAACATGAGAAAAGACTGACTTCTCTTGGGTTTTCATAATTACATGGATAAATTGCCAAACTGAAAAAAACTCTTTTTATTCATAAACGGCCCTAAACTTTAGCTTTTTTCTTGTAAATAGAGTAAAACACTTGATCCTAACACTCAGTAATTATAAATTATTGATGATTTATAAAATATTTTTGAAGGAAACTTCTATGTGATTACTTAACAAATTTTCTTTTTAGTGGACATTTTTGATAATAATATTAATGTAAACAAGCCAGAAAAGGAAAGGTGTTAATTTAGTTTAGGTATTTTTAGACAATTACCAAGAACTGAGCTTGACAAAAATCATGCTTAATGCCAATTCCTGCTTAGAGAATAGCTAATGGGTTTTAAGGAACAGAGACAGAAAACCTAAAGAGCTATGGGACCACTCAATTTTTTAACTACAAAATATATATTATAACTAATAAATGCTGAAGAAAAGAAGTAACTACACATAGCCTGGGAATACATAGAAACTTTCAGGGAGAATGTTAGACTTGTACTCTAACATTAGTCTAAATGAACCTTCAATAATGGCAGTAATATTAATTAAAATAATATTAATAATATTAATTAAAATAACATTTATTAATTAATTAAAATAACATGAATATTTCTACTGCATATTAAAATTTCAGGAAACATGTATATTTCTAACATTTGACTTATTTTACATTGGTAATCCTGTAAAAATCCAGAAAATACTGTTATACTCCCTTAATAGATGACAAATCAAGAATTGGGAGGAGATAATATATTAATTTAAAT
This sequence comes from Ateles fusciceps, assembly GCA_036589455.1. Lineage (NCBI taxonomy): Eukaryota > Metazoa > Chordata > Mammalia > Primates > Atelidae > Ateles > Ateles fusciceps. The sequence continues at coordinate 1,616,425 of JAZHEH010003244.1, forward strand.
GATTTGTTAAAGTAAATTTCACAGATGATAGCTAACACTTTTTTTCCAGTTTTTATTCCAAGGCCCAAGCATTAATATTCCAGAATGCACTAGAATTTAGATAGTTTTAAGAGAATAAGAATAAATGAGTTAATAAATGAACAAATGAATGAAAGATTTACGTAAAAATGAAACTTATATTTGGAGAACACAGATTGTATGAGGCAAGGTGTTGATACTAATAAAATATAGTTGAAAATAATGATGAGAATTATATCTTAAGACTTTGAATTTTACCTGATGCATTTGTAGTGGGGTTCCAAGGACTATTTCCTTTATTCAAAAACCAGATTTTGAGGACAAGTATGTTTAATAAACAGAAATAAAGTAACTCATGGAGCCATTCTACCCCTGAATCTGAGCATGAACTTAAATTTGCATTTGTTGTCCAGGTGTGGTGGCTCACAGTTATAATCCCAGCACTTCCGGAGGCCGAGACAGGTTGATCACCTGCAGTCAGGAGTTTGAGACCAGTCTGGCCAACACAGTGAAACCTCATCTCTATTAAAAATACAAAACTTAACTGGACATGGTGGTAAAAATACAAAAATTAGCTGGACATCTCAACTACTTAGGAGGATGAGGCAGAAGAATCACTTGAACTCAGGAGGTGGAGATTGCAGTGAGCTAAGGTCATGCCACTGCACTCTTGCCTAGGTAATGGAATGAGACTCTTCTCAAATAAAATAAAATAAAATAAAAATAAAAATAATAGAATAAATAAATAAAAATAAGTTTGCAGTTGTCATCCACTGAGATTTTATAAATTTGTGTTACTATAGCATAATACTGACTGGTAATTTACTAATTTATGTTGTTAGAGCCAATACTGAGTAGTAAATAAATTGGCAGCAAAAGTGGGTTCACTTTTAAAGAAAAAAACTGAAATATTTCCATACAGTGAGAAAATTGATATCAAAGCCTGGAAACCATGATACATGGTGCCAAGAGGTTAAGAAAAAATATGAAATGACATTCAATTGAAAAGAGTAACTTGCTTAGTGAACTTAGATCCTTAGGAGAAAAGAATTAAACAAAGAATGTTTTTAACACATGTTGGTGTCTATTGGCTATATTGGTTAGGTATTAAAAGAAAGAGAAATCTCAGAAAAACATGCCAATTTGAAAGTAAAATAGAAAGTAAATATAGAATTTCTATAAAAATTTTGCCTTTCTATATTAAAAATAATAATATAAAATCTTTACCACTTCTTAACCAAAAAAGTAAAAACAATGACTGAGGAAGTATGTAAAATGCCAAGAGTCTTTCAATCATTAAATTGCGTTAAAAAATGTGTGACTCCCATATTAATCATGGAGGGTGTCCGTGTTCTTGAAGTCTTCAACAAAGAATCGGACACAACGCACAAACAAAGCAAAGAAGGAATGAAGGGATTCATTGAAAATGAAAGTATGCTCCACGGTATAGAAGCAGGCTGAGCATAGGAGCTCAAAAACCTGTTAAAGAGATATTAGGAGTTAAATAACCCCTAGAGGATTCCATTGGTTAGTTGGGGTATAACCTATGTAAATGGAGAGGATGAAGTAAAGTTACAAAGTCATTTACTGGGCCTACAAAATCATTTACTGGGCCTACGCCCTATACAGGGGATATTTCCTGTCATAGCTGAAGTGTGAATTGGCCTTATGTTCCCTGCCTCCAGACCCTATTTTCCTTCCTCATCTTCCATCCGAGAGATCTGATACCCATAAATCTTTATGGGAGGCAGAGGGACGGATGGTCTTTTTTCTCTAACTGCTTCATGCTGGCTTGGGGCATAGTCCCTACTTGTTGGGGATCACGGAACTCTCGCCATGTTCTGTCTAGTGGAGGCAGGGTAGTTTCTTGATGGCCAGGGGTGGTGTCTTCACCTGAAACTGGAAGAAGATTTTGTTGCATAATTATCTGAAATTTGGTGGTCTCTAGGCAAGAGGAGAGGAATTTGGTTAAAAGATTTAATGGGAACTTCAGGGGTGGATACCTATGCTGTCATAAATGTTTGTTACAGGGATTTGTAGGACGAAACACAAAACCTGGTCTGTTCTAGAAGATATGTTTTTCCTTAAAGTCTTAGCATAAGCGACTCCATTTTGGTTTAGTACAGTTTTTTGGGGCCTAGTGCATGAGCCTGTTCCAAAACAATGACCTCCCATAATTTTGTTTTAATAAATTCCCCTTTTTGGTCAGACTTCTACTTAGATGGGAGTGTAACCAAAACTTATGGCCTTAGCATTACTCTTGGTTACCATCATGTTGGGTTTCCAGTCTCAGAACATTATTTATAGGTTACAGTATCCTCATGGTTGCATATTTCTTTCAGCTTCTGTTATTCCAGTTGAAGAGAGATCATATGACATTCTAGAGATGTCTGCATGCAAGCATTTAAAACCTTTGAGAGAATACAGTGCACCGGGGAGACTACCATTATTACTATTGAGAGGAAAATACCAAGAGTTAGTATTGCTCCTTACCCAAGGTCCTCACACACCAAACCTCCTAAAATCAAATAGATCAAAGAATTAGCTAAATAAAGAGTGTATTCACTTAATTAAGTAGTCTCTTTGTTAATCCTCTGCTACTGAATTTCTATAATCTTCACTTGATGTATTTCCCCATAGGCCAGAAGTGTCAACATCACAGATACTTTTCTGTTTAGCCAATTTTGTCATAACTTTACAAGAGAATTTAGAGTCTGTTGTGTAACTGTAGGCTTTACAGTAGAATTTCCTGTAGAACCTATCATAAGGGATACATTTCTAATCATTGCTTCTACTTTGAACCATGGAAAAAGAACCTAACAAATAATGCCATTTTATAAGAGTGAAAGCCTTTTGGCAATGTTCTTTATAACCCATGGTATGGGTTAAGAGGGGTGGACCAATGTTTTTTGTTTTGACTGATTATGAAGTGACATATATACCATTAAAGTTTCTCACCAACATTGGATCTTCACATTTTATCTATAAAAGTATAAGTTTAGTCACATATAAGGATGGCTGAAAACTCCTTCACAAATAAAAGCACACCCCATTAGTGAACATAACAGACCTCTTTTTCACTTGTATTCATAGAGGCAAAAACAAGAAAAAAGTATTCAAAGTTATACAGTTCAAAAATTGTGGAGGGTCCCTTCTTAGTTGTGAGACCATGAATCCAAATCCCTAAGTCTCAAAGTTTTGTTGTGGTGTGGATGACATGGAGAGATTTTCTCTGAAGTTTTCAGAAGATTCAAACAACAAATGAATATATATGGTAGCATAAAAATCTACTGTTATAACATCAACCCTCTTGGATGGGAAAGCTTGTATACAACAGAAAACATGCACTGGAAATAACAATTGAATGAAATTCCTTTATAATGTTTAAATGGCCCACCACTGAAGCTTTAATTATTTTCCCAGGAATATGGGATCAAACATTGGTTATAAAGTAGTTTAAACAATTTCAGTATTAGCTGGTTTAACATGTAAGTATTTTTTTGAGATTTAACTAATTTATTGTTTTACTTGGGTTAGTAACTTTATACAAGGAAATTTGGTTATTTATGTGCTTTATAATAACAACATGGTAACTATAATTTGATTGGTAGCGTATAATTAGACATTAGAGTTTTAGAAATCCCACGTAGTTTTACAATATATATTAGTATTATTCACAAAAAAATTTATACCATGGAAAAGATTAAACATTATTTTGGCAATCCCATGTACCTAAACATGTCACCTAATCCTGTTTATCTCTTTTCTGGATGTTTTCAGGGATTCTGTGATCCATCCAGAAAGCCAGGCATTAGGAAAGACAATTTTGGAACTGAAGTTTAATTTTGGGATGCTAGATTACAATAAATTATTTATTTTACCAAAATGATGACTCTGAAATTTTAAAGAAGCAGAAAGCTTTTATAAGTTTTAAAAAATATTACTGTTCTTACACACCTTACATGTAAAACTGTTTCTAATAGCCTTAATTGCATGTTACAATGATGACTCAGCAATTTCACCTGTAACATAAAACCTGGTAAGTTATGTTCTGATGAGGTTTGACTGTTTCTAGCATAACTTGGGGGTGGCCAACTCCACACGTACCCAGACCTCACATAGCAGCAAGGCACGGCAAGTTAAACAATTTTCAAAATCCAAAGAAGAAGTTTATGAACTTAAAGTATTTGGCAAACCTAATATTAGAACATAATTTAGACCACCTGTTTGTATTTTGAAGACATTTGTATTTTACCAATAATCTTGAAAACCATCTTTGTTTCCCAAAGATTGCTAAAATCACATGAACTAAGAGGCATACATTTTCTACTTTTCTAACAAAATATTTGATTCAAGCTATTATTTTTGAAATAATTAATTAAAATATTCAGAGAAGATATACAGTGACTTTTACTTTATAGTTAACCAGTTTACACAGAGAGAAAGAGGCCAGAGACTGACTGGTAAGAAATTCTTACCCTTTTGTTGGCATGCCAGGTTTCTGGGTTCTCTCTCCCTGAGCAGCCCTGGTGACCCTGCATGACTGTATGCAAACAGACACACTACCATGAATTAAAAATATTCATAGATAGTTTACAAATTTTGGAGAAACTAGGAAAGGAGCAAAATATGACTCAAATTCTATTTGTGAGATTATACTCAGCACATGTACAGTATCAGGAAGCCTAAAATCCAAACATTTAGTTTAATGATAAAAAGCTGGTGTGATTCACTAATTCCTGCAGGCCTGACAAATGTAGCTTAGAAATTTTGGATAAATGGAACTAATAATGACTTACTAGAAGTGCATAGGAACACAAAACTGAAAAAAAGCCTTCCACTAGGAGCTAAAGACTCATGCTTGACTATATGTATAGATATATACAGAGCGAGACTTGTGTATATATATAACTTAACTATATGTACATATATACAGAGTCTCACCCTGTCACCAGACTGGAGTGCAGTAGTGCAATCTTAGCTCACTGCAACCTCCGCCTCCCAGATTCAAGTGATTCTCCTCCCTCAGCCTCCTGAGTAGCTGAAACTACAGGCACACAACACCACACCCAGATAATTTTTGTATGATTAGTAAAGATGAGGTTTCACCATGTTGGCCAGGATGATCTCTATCTTCTTGACCTCGTGATCCTCATGCTTTGGCCTCCTAAAGTGCTGGGATTATAGGCGTAAGCCACCATGCCCGGCCCATGCTTAACTATATTAAAAAAAGAACTGCCAAACAGCTGATGCATTTTTACAATACCTCTTACTTTAATCATGGCTAAGAACTTTATGAAAATGTTAATTAGCCAAATGTCTCCATCCTCTATCAGGTTTTAAAGAATATTTTATAATCTAAACTTATACACATCTTTCTCCCCTACTTAATGATTCCTTAATACATTGTTTCATAAATAACCTTTTCAAATCTGGAATTTGAACTAACATTTAGATAACTTCTGAATTAGACAAAATTATTCTTTTTTTCACTAGTAACATAAGCCTGTCTAGCACATTTTGTATACAGAATTGCATGTTAACTAAAACTTTTATCATTAGTAACAGAAAACTTTAGTTAAACCCTAAAAAGCAAGAAATCCTGCATTATCAGGTATGAGCATTTATAGACAAGAACAATTCCACAATTTTAGAACATATTTATCCATAATAGAACTCTTTTTAATTGGAAATGATCCAGATATAAAACAGGCATTCAAAATAACTCTAAGATTTTAATTTACACAAAAGGTTTACCTAAAACACTTATCCTATTCACTGTCCTTAATATTTTTTACTTTTTTACAAAGGAGACATGAAACATCAATCAACATATGTAAAACCAACATTGGTTTGGTCCTGGAAAGGTGGGACAACTCAAGGTGAAGAGGGGGTTTGGGGGTTCTCAGATCACAGGTACAAGACAAATGGTTGCATTCTTTTGAGTTTTATTAGCCTTTCCAAAGGAAGCAATCAGATATGCATTTATCTCAGTGAGACTTTGAGTAGAATGGGAGGCAGGCTCACCTCAAGCAGCAACTAGCTTGAATTAACACTGACGTTTAAAAATATACAGCAAAGACAAATATAAAATTCAGACAAAATGTATGCTGACAATTCTGAATGCCTATTTTTATTCCACCAATAATTTTAAAGCTAGCTTGTTTAGTAAAGTTATACTTAGGTCATGTGAACTTGAAAATTGCTTAGACTTATTTACTATTCATGAGTGCTCTTTTACTTATAAGCTCATTGGTACATACAACATATAACAATAACTGTACATACAAATAAACACATCTAGACATGTATACACACACATAAACAAAGATCCAATAGTTTAGAACATTAGCCTTGAGATTGCAATAGAAGCTTGCTGGTTTTGAGGGACTGTGTTAGGGGAACTTCCAGGGTTGACTAGGGGCTTTGTTCCCAGTGCCAGGAGTTTTCCACTTCTGGCCAGCTAGGGGCTTTGTTTCCAGTGCAGGAATTTTCCTGCCTCTGGCTCCTGAAGGCAGAGGCTTGGTGACTCGAAGTTTTAAAACAGTAAACAATTCAGTAAAGGATTCAAAGATAAACTGATCCAGAGAAAGTTTCAAAAAAAAACCCTCTCATTGGAGGAGAACAAGAAAGGGGAAGGAATAACTCAGGGGTATGACACAGCTCCCTAAGCCTGCAGTGGCACCCCCCTCTGGGTCACCTTCCACAATGTGGTAGGTGTCCTTTCACTTTGCCTAATAAACTGCACTACCCACGCTCTTTGGGTCCATGAGTTCTATCTGAGCTATAACCCTCACGGCAACACTGAGGCCCCCTTCCCCATTCTTTGGGTTTGGAGAGGCTAAGAATCTGAGTTCCAGAAAATCCAGTTGCATCTAATCCAGTTACAATTTTACTTTGCCCCAATAGATAATCCAACAAAGGCTGTGAACCAAAATATTGGGTAAATCAGTCCCCATGGTTGTTAGATTTTTAAAGGCTAAACCTCCCCAGACTTTAAGGAGCACTGGGCCCAAACAGTATGAAAGGAGGTGTCAAACATTAACCAGGCCCCCTGCTTACAACAGCAGCACAAAAGCCTGTATACATGCAATGCCATCCCACTTTCCCATTAGATAGTAAACCTCAGATTCTAAACAATTCTGGGGCCAAGCAACATTGCAACTGCAAGAGAAAATTCTAAGGAGAATTTAATAATAGACCTCAGAACCTCTGCCAAGGGTATTCCCTTTGGGCAGATTGAGATCTGCAGGACCAATAAAGCATCCTCCTGTGGAGTTCAATTTTAGAGTTCCAGATACCTCTGGCCTTACTTAGGTTGGCACCATGCCACTTGGCATGTATGCTTTCCAGAGCCTGCTATGACGTTTCCCTTGGTACCTGGGTGTAATCCCTGACTTTTAGCCTGGATGGGTTTCTTCACCCTTTGCCAGTTGAATAGGGGAAGGGAATAATTTAGCATAAGAAAAGAAGTTTTAAGTTGCCTGAAATGTATGAGTTTGCTCCTAGCTGTGCCACAAGTAGGGATCATGGATCACATGTGGAAAAGACTAAAAAAAAAAAAAAAAAAGTCCTTTCCCCTTTGGAGCAGGGCAATTATTCCTATACATTTCTAGGCCTTCAGGCAGTACCAGGGAGTGATGTCAGCCAATTGCTCTCAGTTTCTAAGAAGCTAGTAGGAAACAGTTGCTGAAAGACTGAAGAAGAAAGAAAGGGAAAAAAAATTGAAAAAGACCGTTTCCTTAAGTGAACCAGGTGATGGCGGTCAGGTTTCTTCACAAGGAAACCCTTCAGTTTCACTGTCCACAGCCAGAAACCTGCAGTTGCTTCCATGTTTAGGTACGGCCCCCTAAGGGTCTTGGGTGGGAAAGGAAATGAGATTTTCTATATGAAGCAGAAAGGTGAAGGAAAAAGGAGAAGAATAAATCCCAATTTTTGGGCTTACCTTTTCCTTCTGGCTGACTCATCAAAATATGTTAATGGTGGAGGGTGTCTATCTTCTTGGAATCTTGAACAAAGAATTGGACAAACCACACATAAAAAGCAAGGAAGGAATGAAGAAGTTTGTGAAAAATTAATGTACACTCCATAGTATGGGAGTGGGCCTGAGCATAGGGGCTCAGAAGCCCCATTACAGGATTTTTTGGAGTTTAAATACCCCATAGAAGATTTTATCAGTTACTATGGGTATGCCCTATGTGGATAGGATAAAGGATAAAGTTCCAAAGTAATTTACTTGGCCTACGCCCTATGGAGAAGATATTTCCTGTCATAGGTGAAGTGTGAATTGGCCTTATGTTCCCTGCCTTCAAATCCTATTTTCCCTCCTTACCCACACATCATTTCAATTCAAATTATGCAGAGCAAAGATCAGAATGAGGATGTGGATTTCCTATCAAAGACAATACTCCCAGGGCATACAATATTAAGTTGAGAAGAAAGGTGAAGAGAAATTAGGAGGTATATTGTAAGAAACAAATGCCAAACAAACAAGTTTGACACATCTTAAACCATACATTAGTCTGTTTACTAAACATATTCTATGAAAGAAGGTAAGAGTCAGTTCTAAAAGACACTGCTGGTGCTTAAGACAAAACTTTTGCTTTGGTCCTTGCAAATATCTATCTGCAGGTAATGAACTGAAAAAAAAAATGCACAGCCTACAGTGAAAACATATTCTCGTAGGCCTATTTCTGATGTGGCTGAATAGGATAAGGGACATTGCAGAATCTCTCAGAGGGTAGGAATAGAAAACAATGAATCATAACAAGATGATTGCTCCTTCCAAGAGGTGAAAGCAAGACTTCCAAGTGAAACATGAGTAATGGCCTCTTTCAATGTCTGTCCAGCAGGATTTTACAACTGCTTTGGTATAGTTGATGATATATTAAATATGTTTATCATTTTTCAGTGTTATGAATGGAGATAATTATTACAGATTTTTACTTTTACTGTTCTGCTATCATATCTTGGATATACATTGAAGTCAGACAGTCAAAAATTTGTTTTGACTTTTTTGAAAGATTATATTCTGACCATATCACTGGATGCAGTGATTGGATGGAATTATACCTATGCTTTGACCCAAAAAAATTCTACAGATTGGTAATAAACTGAAAAAGATGTACAGACAACAGGAATAACATATTCTCCTAAGCCTACTTTATATTTGGCCAAATTGGATGAGGGAAATGAAAGAATCCCTCAGAAAGTTAAATGACTTGTGAACATATCAAATATTTTTGATGACTTAGAAAAAGGAAGAAAGAGGGAATTTGGTAATGAAAAGAACTGATTGAAGCAGACATTAATACATACTAAAGATTTGATCTGCTGTTGCTTTTCTACATTATCCAGAAACCTTCCTTTATTGTGAGGTCACGTGTTGCTCTGGCCAAAGGGCTGTGAAGAAAGATGATGTACTCTTCACAGCCTAGTCAATGAAAATCTTATTAATAATTTTCTAATCTTTCCCTCTGCTTCACTGACATTGAGGAAGCCTTATATTTTAGTCAGTGCAGCAAAAAAATAATGGAGATTTTGTTAGTTTGGATTCTTGAAGTTCTGTATGGAGCAAAGCTCTTTAATAACGCATGTTAACTGACTATGCAGCGTGAACAAAAAGTGAAAAGAAGTTTCTTGTTTTGTTTATTTCTAAACCACAATGAAATTGGGGTCATTTGTTACTTCAGTCACTTCTAATTCTACAGGGAATAATTTGAGCATCCTGGAAACTATAAAATGGTTTTCTTTTGTTCTTTCTAGGATACCAATTAAGTTTTAAATTGTTCCAACATTCCAGAAAGAGATTCAAACCAAATCGTATGCAATCTCTGGTAAACTTCAATCTAAATCACACACCTTATTTTTGTACCATTAAAAACAATCAGACAACTTATCTATATTATACATTGGTTTATCACACATTGAACTATCATAAGTTTTAAAAGCCTATTAGATGAGAACTGAGAGAATTAAAGACAATTTCACCTTAAACTAAAATATTGCTTACGAAAGTATCTCTCTTATAGTGATACGCTAATATATTCCCTGATTTCACAGTATGAATGGTGCCATGAGGTCAATCAAATATCCTAGTTTTTTTTTTGTCCCCCAGAAATTGCCTCCATAGTTCTTCCCATAGCCCTCAAGAGCTTTGATTTATTGGTGAGATGAATCTGGTGGCCAAAATAATAATTAATTTTGGATGATAAATTTAGTTGACTTTTAATATTAGAAAGAAATGGAGAGTAAGAATTAGAGACAGGTGTCAGGGACATGAGTTAGATGTGTTATGATACAATATACTTTGTATTGAATTATTCTTTTTTTTTAGAAAGAATGTTTTCCTATGAATATATTTTTATTTAAACATACCCAAAAGTGTGTCTTTTTTAAAAAGGTGAATAATTTTTGTCTAATTCAAAGCTTATTTAAAGGTTATGTATAAAGAAAGGTAAAAGGAGGAAGGAAGTAAGAGAGATGTAAAGAAAGTTATAGAAATACAGAGGGTTTTTTGGTAAGAAACCTTACACAGAAGTTATTTTGTATGAGAAAGAATTTTGTCTGGTAGATTTAGTCCTAGAATAAATGACTGGTTGTTTAAGAAAGAAGGATGTTCAGGACAAACAAGAAAGTTCAAATATGTCATGAGTGGTCTGTGTAAGTTACAATAAGAGAATGTATATAAAAAAAGCTCTTATATGTTCACATTGTCTACTAATTAAAGAGAATTTGTAACGCTCTTTCTAGAGATTGGGCTTGATGTAAAAGAAAAACATGTATACTAAATAGTTGGTTAGAACAATGACATTTTCTTAAGGGATTGATACAATCTTAACAAATAATGATATATTTTAATTTTTTTAATCCAAAGTTTAACTTTTGTTATAGCCCATTATTTTCATTTTTCTCTCTCATTTTTAAGGGCTGGAAATAGTGACACTATCAATTCATTTTCAGCTCATATAAGTTTTTCTCTTGAGTTCTCCTTGTTGTGGCCTGATGCTAACAATGTTTTCTCAAAGAGCTAAAGGGAATGTTTTCTTCCAACATAATATTCTGTGTAGTGCGGAAGGTCTTTTCTTTTGCCTTTTGATAACTGGCATAACAGATTTTATGTTATAGGAACAATTTCTGTGCCATTATTATGAAGTTTTTGTTTGCTTAGGATAAAAACTGAGAAAAAAAATTTCTTAAGGTTGTTACATTCTGTATATGCTTGTGACCTTGAGTTACAGGGATTTGACTCCTGTGTCTAAAGGGACACCAAGTCCTGCTAAATCTTGAACACTGGCAGCAATTAAAGCCTCATTTTCAGGCCTGGTAGAAGATACCAATCTAAATAAACTGCATTCCCATGGTGGTTAATATTGATGTCAACTTGATTGGATTGAAGATGCAAAGTATTGTTCCTGGGTGTGTCTGTGAGAGTGTGTTGCCAAGGAGATTAATGTTTGAGTCAGTGGACTAGGAAAGGCAGACTCACCTTCAATCTGGGTAAACACAATCTAATCAGCTGCCAGCACAGCAAGAATAAAATCAGGAAGAAGAATGTAGAAAGACTAGCTTGGCTTAGTCTTCCAGCCTACATTTTTCTCCTGTGCTGGATGCTTCCTGCACTTGAACATCAGACTCAAAGTTTTTCAGCTTTGCCACTCTGGGATCTTTGATCACAGACTGAAGGGTGCACTTCCAGCTTCCCAACTTTTGAGGTTGTAGGACTTGGACTGGCTTCCTTGCTTCTCAGTTTATAGACAGCCTTTTGTGGGACCTCAACTTGTGATCTTGAGGTAAATGCTTGTTAATAAATTCCCCTTTATAAATACATCTATCCCAGTAGTTCTGTCCTTCTAGAGAACCTGACTAATACAGATTTTGGTACCAAGGGGGGTTCTAGAGCAACAGAATATTAAGGATGAAATTCTTTTGTTGGTTTTGGGGTTTCTATAGTTGGTTTCTTAATATGATTGTAACCCAAAATGCTAAGGACTCTAAATAGTTTAGAGAACACTGAAAATCTTCGGCATGAACTGTCTAGAGAGTTATGCAAAATAAATGCATTTGATACTCCTGATTTCACCACTCATGAGAGGCAAGGAACTTAGTGATTCTATACATAATTCCTTTGACCATATGTTGAGAACCGAGTAATATAATGAAGTTAGTTGGTTTCTCCTAAGGTCACTGAAAAAGTGATGAAAAAAAAGATAAGCTCAGGGATTTGGTCTCCCAGCTCCAGAAGTACATACTGAGCCTCAAATATTCTAAGATTGCCTTGAGAGTCTTACGTAGCTCCCATAAAGAGCTGAAATTGTGGAAAAGCAGACACAAGATTTTGTTATGTGAGTGGCTGACCTGCAATGAAAAGTGCATGCACAGCCTTGCCAGGTACCTATTTTTAAGTGAGGGCATTGATTGGGAATGAATGGAAACCTGCAACTTGGAATCCTAGGTGAGGGAGGACCCTGATGAAGCCATAGATACTGAGCTTGTGAACTCTGCTGAGGCTTTTTTTGCCAGAGGAAACAGTTTCCCTGTCCACAGTAAGTGGCAACATCCCATCCCCTCCCCATCCCATGCTGCCATTAGCCTTTCCACCTTTGTCTGAGGAGACAAAACCTGCACTGCCTGAAACAACAGTGATGGCCTCCCCTGAGGCAGTTGCTAGGCAAGGTAATATTGATTCTCATCAGGACCCACCCAACCACACTTGTTTGCTTCTAGACCTATGACTAGGCTAAAGTTCTGGAAGACCCCTAGGGGTGAGGTTCATAGTGAGACCCATGAGAGGGTGCACTACATTTCAAAAGAACTGCTTGAGTTTTCTAATTTATATAAGCAGAAATCTGGAGAACAGGCATGGAAATGGATATCAAGGGTGTGGGATAATGGTGGAAAAAACATAGAGTTGGATAAGGCTGAATTAATTGATTTGGGCCCACTTAGCAGGAATTCTGAATTTAATGTTGCAGTGTGGGGAGTTTAAAAAATAAAAAAAATTTCTGACAGTTTATTTGCTTGGTTGGCTGAAATATGGATTAAAAAGTGTCCCACTGTGACCCAGCTGGAAATGCCTGGTCTCTCTGGTTTAATCTAGAGGAAGGGATTCAAAGGCTTAGGGAGATTAGGATGCCAGAGTGGATTAGTCATTTTAGACCTACTCCTCCCACTAGGAGGGTCAAGAAGATAGATGCTTAACCAGTGCTTTGCAATATAGATTTGTGAAAGCAGCACCTGCATTCCTGAAGAGCTCTACAATTGCTCTTCTCTGTATGCCAGATATTACAGTGGGAACCAAACTGACTCAACTATGAAATTTAAATTACAATGAGAATAATTTGAACCTGAGGTGACAGGGGCCAACTGGCGGCACTAAACCATCAAAAGCAAGGTGAGTGTAGCTACTGTAATAAACAGCAGAAGCAAATCAGCAAGCAGAAAGTCTGACTCTTGTAGAGCTCTGGCATTGGCTAATTAATCATGGTGTTCCTAGAAGTAAAATTGATAGAAAACCTTGTGCATTGTTGCTTAATTTGTACAAGCAGAAAACTTCCAGGTTGTATGGACAAAATACTAATTTGCATTATAAAAACAGAGAATCATGGCCCCTCAATCAATTTCCAGATTTGAACAAGTTTACAGACCTAGAAACCTTGAATGAAGGAGAAGCCACGTCCCTTTGAGGAAGGACCTCACTACACTTTCCACAATTTATGCTGTTAATCTTTCTCTCATCCTTCCCCTAAGGAGACCTCCAGGCTTTTACCAGGGGAACTGTGCACTGTGGAAAAGGAAATAATGAGTTATTTTGGGAACTATCAGACACTGACTCTGAGCTGACATTGGTTCCAGGGGATCCAATACGTCATTGTGGTCCTCCAGTTAAAGTACAGGTATATGGAAATCAGGTAATTAATGGAGTTTTAGCTAAGGCCCAATTTACAATGAGTTCAGTGGGTCACAGGACTCATTCTGAGGTAATTTCTGCAATGCCAGAATGCATAATTGGCATAGACATACTTAGCAGCTGGCAGAACTCCCACATTGGCTCCCTGACTGGCAGGGTGAGGGCTATTATGGTGGGAATGGCCAAATGAAAGTCATTAGAGCTGCCTCTACCTAGAAAAATAGTAAATCAAAAACAATATTGCATCCCTGGAAGGAATGTGGAGATCAGTGCCACCATGAAGGACTTGAAAGATGCAGGGGTGGTGATTCCCCACCACATCCTCAATCAGCTCCCTTATTTGGCCTGTGCAGAAGACAGGTGGACCTTGGAGAATAACAGTTGACTATTGTAAGCTTAACCAAGTGGTGACTCCAATTGCAGCTGCAGTACAAGATGTAATTTCATTGCTTGAGCAAATTAACATATATCTTGGTATCCTGTATGAAGCCATTAATTTGACAAATGCCTTTTTCTCCATTCCTGTCCATAAGGCCCACCAGAAGCAATTTGCCTTCAGCTGGCATGGATAGCAATATAGGTTTACTGTCCTACTTCAGGAGTATATCAACTCTTCAGCTTTGTGTCATATCTTTGTCTTTATTGGAAGATTATGTATGATTTCAGGAGATATGTATGGGTTCAAGCTGACAAAGGGTGGACTTGGGATGGTTAATATTGAGTGTCAACTTGATTGCATTGAAGCATATGAAGTATTGTTCATGGGGTGTCTGTGAGAGTGTTGCCAAAGGAGATTACCATTTGAGTCAGTTCACTGGGAAAGGCAGGCCTACCCTTAATCTGGATGGGCACAATCTAATCAGCTACCAGATGGCCAGATTAATAAACCCCTCTCTATATATACATCTATCCTATTAGTCCTGTCCCTCTAAAGAAACCTAACTAATACAATTCCTAAGACACAGGGACAGAAATTAAAGATGTTCAGCTCCTCAAGGTCCAGAAACTATCATGAAAGAGGTGCATGTGAGATTGTAAGGACTGATTTTGAGAAGTAAAATAAGTTCAGTTTCTCTACAAATCAATCATTAATGTCAAAGGAACACAGATGCAAGACCAGCATATGGGTACCTATCTCAGATTAACAAGGTTTTCTTGAAGCATTAACCAACTTCTTAACAAAGATTATAAAGGTTAAAAAAGGATTATGAAAGTTATATCTTCTGATCATGGTTAAAATTTTACAGATTTTTAATAAAATTTTGAAAAACAAATTTAATTGGTTTTTATTAAGATTTATTGTTGAAAAATTAAGTCTTTTCTCTCAAAGGATGAAGGTTTCACATTTTGTTGAAACCCTTGAGTTGTCATTCTGGTCAAATGAATAACTTATTTTACAATGACCTGTTATACAAAGTGTTTTAAAACTTTGTTATTTGACATACTTTCCAAAATCAATTATAAATTATATCTTTTTCTAATCTAATTTTCGCTTTAAGATATTAGGTTCCCTGAAGTCCAAAAATTACATAATTTGGCTTACTTGGTACAAAAATTATAGGAAACATTGTCAAATATTAAATGGTATTTAGTTTTCTTTAGGCTATATTTGCATAAATATGTCATTGGTATGTGTTCCAAAATTACAAGAAATTCCTCTAATTCTGATATGACTTAGTGTACATTATTGGTAATAACATAATTGTTATGTTAAATTATTATGTATCACAGATATAACACATTTCTTGTAAGTTTTGTCCTTGACTACAACCATCCTAAAACATTTTGTTATCCTCAGACAATTGTTGTCTTGTTTTTGTCTTCTTTAGAAGGTAAAATTTTATAGTCATCTGTAAAACTCTAATAGATGATCTTGAATACAAGTTTCTGATAACTTTGGATATGGTGAAATCAGAATAGAAGAAAAACTTTTAGGACTCATGGAGAACTAAAATGTTCATGAATATGAAGCAGAACTACAATTAACTAAATTGAACTGATAGAAGACAGAAGTAATCTTTTTGACGTTTTTGTGTAACACATTGCTGATCCTTTGTTTGTTTGTTTTTTTTCAGTCAAGGAAAATTTTCTTTTGTGCTATCGACAGCTTTTAACAACTTACTATATGCCAATGAACAAAATTTAGAACATGTTTGTTTTTCCCTCTACCTAATTTCTCCTGAATTTGGAAACATTTGTGAGTATTCTTAACTTATGGCAATGTAGTTACTATTTTCATAAGTGCAGTAAGAATCTGTTTTCGTTTATAACAGGACAAAATTGGAGAGACTGGTTATTTTACCAAGGCTTTGACTGGAATTTTACACTTTCTTTAAATAAATCAAATTTGACTTATGGAGCCAATAAAAGCCCCTTGGGAAAACTGCTTCATACCCTGTCTACACAGTCCTTGTACAAAATTCCTGACCTGTGATATATAAAGAATGTCACTTTCTGACAGACCAAGGAGCCCAAGTTTACCTTGGAACCTCAAGAGAAGAGGAATCCAGCCAACTCATAGGTATTAGAAGATACAAATCCATGGCTGAGCTCAACTTGAAAGAAGTTTTATCTGAGATCACATCTATGGAACAATGTTCCATCAAAGCCAATTTAACAGCCTAGGTTAAAAAATAATAATAATTATTATTATTCTTGCTGCACCATATACAAATAATCAGGCCAAGTATAATAAAGCAAGTCAGTCCTACCATTATTTGCCTTTAGTAAAAATGGGAAAATGGAGAGATAAATATTATGTTTTAAAAAGTGTAGTACACCTGTTGTTAGATTCTAGTCTTGCCTAATGTTTCCAATTTTTATTATTTTCTACAGTTTGGACCAAATTCTAATTTTTCTTGGCTACAAGTCTTCAAAATAATATTTTGATTTTTTCTTCTTATTTTCCCAAATTTTCCTAATTAAGAGTCACTGAAAACTAAGCCGTGCTTTCGTGAAGCTCTGAGAACTAAAGGTAGACAACCTAAACTTCAGAAGAAAATAACAGTAACCTATTTAAATATATGAACCACCTTCATAACTGCTTGCTGATGTATGGACTCAGAATACTGTGGCCTATATCGATTTTCCAGGATTGTTCTTTTGTTTGTTCTTGTTTTTCTCCCTTCCTCCCCCTATTTTCTCTTCATAGGACATGAGACTTTACCATCTGCTAAAAATGAACGTTCCTAATAACTTGGGACCTATCGCATCTAGGAATACACTATCTAGCCATAAGAGGTCAGATAAAACCTGAGACCAGAGACTCATTTTCTCCTAAAATGTTTTCTCCAAAAGAATTTTTTTTAATAGGGGGGAAACACTGAAATAAAACTAAATATTTGGGCCCCCAAATCACTAAGCTAAATGGAAAAATAAAGCTGGGAATTGCTTAGGGTAAACCTGCCTCCCATTCTATTCAGCCACCCCTCTGTTCATTGAAACAAATGCATATCTGATTGCCTCATTTGGAGAGGCTAATCAGAAACTCAAAATAATGAAACCATTTGCCTCTTATCTGCATATGACCTGGAAGCTCCCTCCCTGATTCCAGTTGTCCTGCCTTCACCTCCAGTTGTCGCACCTTTCTGGACTGAACCAATGTACATCTTACACATATTGATTGATGTCTCATATCTCTCTAAAAATGTATAAAACCAAGTTGTACCCCTACCACCTTGGGCACATTTCATCAGGACCTCCTCAGGCTGTGTCATGGGCGTGCATCCTCAACCTTGGCAAAATAAACTTTCTAAATTAACTAAGACCTGTCAGATTTTCGTGGTTCCCAGGTGTAATGAATGAGTCCAGCTTCAGTATTCTGCATGTGGCTAGCTAGTTAGCTCAACACTGTTTATTAAATACAGAGCACTTTCCCCATTGCTTGTTTTTGTCAGGTTTCTCAAAAGTCATTTAGTTGTAGGTATGTGGCCTTATTTCTGGGCCTCCTATCCTGTTCCACTTGTCTGTGTGCTTTTTTATTGTACCAGTGCCATGCTCTTTTGGCACTGTAGTATAGTGCCTTGTAGTATAGTTTGAAGTTGGGCAATATGATGCATCCATATTTTTTTCTTTTTGCTTAGGATTGCATTGGCTATTCAGGCTCTTTTTTGGTTCCATATATATTTTTAAATAGTTTTTTTTTTTAATTCTGTGAAGAATCTCATTATTAGTTTGATAGGAATAGCATTGAATCTGCGTATTGCTTTATTTCTGTGTACACCCAATGTACGTCTAAGGGCTGCTGTATAAAAGTACCAGGGTAATAGAAGTTGCCTGATTTTACATGAAATTCATAACAAATATTAAGAATTCCCTTAATATACCATAGCATAAATTATCTGTTGTTGCTTAATATCTATTCTCACCTTTTTTTATAGCAGTAGATCCTAAATTATTTCTCATGGCATGGCTACTTGGAATAAATCAAGGGGAGCATGCCGTGTCTAAGTTCCAGCCAAATTTTATATAACATAAAATGGTGCAAGAAACTAATGGAATTGTACTAGAATAGAAAAAAAAAACAACTTACTCTTCTCATTCTCTTTTCTCTTTTCTTCTTTCTGCTGCCTATAAAGCATATAAATGGTGGAATTAGAAGCTTAAGCAGGCCACCTGTTTCATGAGGAAGAATCGTTGTTAATGTTGGCTCAACAAAAATGTGAGAGGTTGTTCTCCTGAAGATCGTGATATATTCATATTCACTCTGTTCTGTAAATATACATGCATAAGAAAATATAAAACTGTGATATTACTTAATCCACTATTATTCTTTTTCACTCATAGTTTAACATTAAGAAATACAACCATCTTTAATCATTTTTACTTGAAAAGAGTTTCTTTTCCTCGATATCCTAAATTATTTTTTACTCTTTGATTTCTCTTCAAACATTGCATATCTCTTCATCTTCTCTCACTTTCAGCTGTAGTTTGGCAACATTTTATTAAAAAGGAAACAACTATACACCTTCTTACAATGCATTCTGAAATCTAAATACCTATCTTCATATCTTCTTTTCTCCTGTTAAAATGTTTTCTTGTGGAAACCAATCTCTTCTTACTAAAAACCAATTTATACTCTTGTGCTGTGAATTCCTTCCACTCTTGACTTTCTAATATCTGTCTTTTTACTTAATCCATCTTTTTTGTATCCTCATTCTTTCCATTTCAACTGAATAAATTTCATGAGTATACAGATGTACTCTAATTAACAATTCCTTTCCCCATAATATAATATGAAGACTACCAAATTCACTAGTCCCTTTTAAAGCTAAATATCTCCAAAGAGCCATACATACACAATGTAACTACATTTCAATTTCTGTTCACTTCAACTAATTGCAAAATCAGCTCCCACCTGCAAAATTCCAGTAAAACTTATTCTCATTCCAGTCACCAGTGGCCTTAGTGTTGAAAAATATAACAGAAACTTTTCTATCTTCACATTTAAAAAAATAATTAAGCAGCATTTAGAGAGGTGAGATCAGCATTATTGGACACATGGTGGTATTTGTCACTGTTATTATTTATTTTACCCCCTTTTTACTCACATTTCCTTTTTGACATCTTTTATTCACTCTCCTGTTTCTGATTGCTAAAAAGATGGACCTCACAGGCATCATTTAACCCTTTATCTGTCTTAGAATTCCCCAGTTAATTATACTATTGGTTTCCAGGATTTGAAAGATCAGCTTAATGTCATGTTTCAATTTATGTCTCTTTTCTAGAGCTCTGCAATTTCCTACATGCACTGCCAACTCTGCACTTGGCATTTTCTTTTGGGGTATCTCTCTCACACATCTCAAACTTCTCATGTCCAAAACTGAAATCTTAATTTCTCCCCCTCCCACAGATACAATCCATCCCCCAAATTCATCAATCTCAGGAAATCACACTCACATTAATTCCTAAACCAAAATCCTGATAGATATGTCATGTACCTTCCTTTATTTTAAAACTTCATGAATGGTATCTGTTTTGTCAACACATCCTGTTAATATTTCATGGCATATTTCTGAAATCTATCTGCTCTTCTCCATCTCCAGGAGCAACATTCTAATCCACTTAGTGACTTTAATCAGTTGGAAGATTACCATAATATACTGAATTGTATCTGCACTTATACCCTTCCAATATATTCCGCACAAAACAGAATGGTGAGAAAATGAATTACAATATGTCATTGCTTAAAGTCATTTCATCATTTTCATTACAATTAGAAAATAATTCAAATTCCTTAATATATACATATACAAGGGCATACATGATCATATTCATCCTCATACTATGCAAACCAGCCATCACTGGTTTTTATTCAGTCTCTAGACTTCAAAGCCATATCTTGTGGTCTTTTTCCACATTAGAATACTTATTTTCACCCTCTTTGCATATTTAGCTCCATCTTATTTTCACAGTTTAAATGTCACAACTGTAGAAAAGTCTGCTTTGGGTATCATATCATAGAATCCCTAAAAAATACACACAGTTTCAGAACCCTGATATATTTCATATAAGTCCTCTGTTTCCTTCATACTATTATTTGATTTTTCAAATTTGATTTTTTTAGATTAAAGTTGTTGAGACTTGAATTTTGATATTTTAATATATATTTTATAATTGGTGGTAACTACCTCCTTATTAGACTGTGAACTTAATCATGATCTTTTTACTATTCTAACTTCAGCACCTACAAAATGTCAGGTAGAGAGTATTTAATGCACATTTTTTTCACTGCGTAAATGAATAGATGAAATATTTAATTTGTGTAGGCTTCTCTATGGGAGGAACACTGGACTCAAGTAAAGAAGCCTGAGTTACAGTCTGGACTCTGAAACTAACTCTCCTTAAGGCCACATGAAAATATTTTAATTATTAACGTATTTCCAAATTCCTAAGGCCTGTGTCATTTGTAGCATTTTTCTGTGCCTTTATAAACTGTCTCCAAATTTAAGAATAAAATTCATAAACAGTGGTAACAAAGCTTTTATTAAATGATAATATTTTAAATGTTCACACTAATTTTAACTTTGGAAAATATTTGTTGACTACAAAGAAAATAAGCAATTAAGAATAGTTATCTGAGCATTAAAGTTAGATTTTTCTTGGTATGTCACTGTGGTCTAGAACAGAACTCTTCACAAACAAATATGAGGTTAAGTGAAAAATAATTCTTGAATGCATATGATTTACTGACTAAATTTGCTTATATTTTAAAAATATTTCTAATTATTATTCACATGAATAATAATAATCATGTGATTGTTATTCACATGATTATCTAGCAATCATGTGACTAATAAAGCTTATCTTAGTACTATCCAAAGGCATGATAAATATATTTCTAAGCATGTTTTTCTCAATATAAGTGAATAAGAACATTACATGAATTTTGCCAAATATACGTGGAATATTATTCATATTTATATCTGTATTCATAGTCATTTCCATAATACTTGAGACAAAATTAGTGTTCCAGGAATATTTTTTTTACTTAACAAATGAAGGAAACAGTGTTTATATGATATATCTCATACTAGTTAAAATTACTGTAGTATAAAATTGTTTTGGTCTTTGCTTATACAAGAAATAATTTTAAAACTGCATCTATTTTAATTATTTTATATTTGTAATTTAATCACTCATCAAAATCTAGTTCCTTAGAAACCAAAAGCTTGTCAGAGAAAGACTTCAGGCAATAGGAAAAAGGAGAATAATAACCTGTTTGCTTCTAAGTTTACTTTCATCAAGCAGCTATATGTCACTAAAGGGACTGATAAGTCCTCTTTACTGCAAATTAAATCTGAACTGTACAACAGCACTTGTAAACCCCTGCACGCAATTCTTTGGTTCTTGGGGAAAAAAAAGGAATACAGAAAGAAAAGTGAGTAAAACATTGGTAATTTGTTTAGCTGGTGGTGCAGGCTGTTCTCCGATCAAATTTTGTTCCCCAAAGGAAAGCATCAGTTTTAAATTACACAGCAAGCAGGCAAGAGAAAGGAGGCAAACAATCAAAACCTTCCCAGGAGGGGGAAAGAATAAGGCTAGAGCTCCAGAGATCCCATTTAATAAATAAACACCTTCATTTCTGTAAGTTAATTTCACCACAGGAAATAAGTTTAGTTTTAATTATATTACCTTATGTCACGTTTTATAAAAGGCACAGGAGGTACATTGACTTTCACTTATTAAAGCTTTGGTTGTTTCCAAAAATGTTGCACGAGGATTAAGTCTCCGAGGAAGCATTGCATGATGAACAATTATATGAAATGCAATATTTTCATCTTACCCCGTGTTATTGGCAATTAGATAGATGAAAACAGCATATTGCATTTAATTTTCATTGAAAAATGTTTTGACTTTTTGGCGTTATGTGGAAAAGACTCTAAGTAATACAGGTTGGTTGTATGATTGACAAAAATGTTAATAGTGGGCTACCCTGGGTAAGGTTTGAGAAAATATATAGACAAAATTTCAGAGTTAATTTGTTGAAGTAGATTTCTAGCACTCATAATTTTGAACAATTTTAATTTAGATTTAACATTCTTAGGAGGTGAATAAGCTTATGTTTTTGCTCAGGTATACTTTTCTGAGTTAGGAAACTGGAACCTGGTTTAAAGGACAAGCCTTGGAAGTTAAAGATGACTGGAAAAAAGGCCTCCGGAGAGATTTAGGGATTTATCTTAAAAATGTGTTTACAGGCCGGTCACTGTGGCTCATGCCTGTAATCCTAGCACTTTGGGAGGCTGAGGCGGGTGGATGGCGGAAGCTCAGGAGTAGAGACCGGCCTGGGCAACATGATGAAACCCTGTCTCTACTAACATACAAAAAATTAACTGGACTTGGTGGTGTGCATCTGTAGTCCCAGCTACTAGAAAGGCTGAGGCAGGAGAATTGCTAGAACGAAGGAGGCAGCGGTTGCAGTGAGAGGAGATCATGCCACTGTACTACGGCCTGAATGACAGAGTGAGACTCCCTCTCTTAAAAAAAATGTGTTTACATTTCAATTAAGTATGAAAGCTGAAGTCAGTAAGCTGGCCATTTACATTACAAAATATTCTAAAACATTAGGGAGCAAGTATTTTTCATCTTTTAGGAGAGGGGCTAGATGTAGCATACAAACTCCAAGATTCATAATTTAACTTTGTAGATTTTCTCTGATGGTGCACAAAGCCTCTTTTGTATGCTCATGGTCTATTTGGCTCTTATGGCATCATCCTCAAGTGGTGAGAAGGGATTATTGGGCTGATGTAGTTATTGCTGTAAGTAATAATAATCTTTATTTGATCCAAAATATGTGTTTACTTTCAGAATAATGTAAATATATGTAAATATTGAGGCTAACCAGTCAAATTCATGATTGTAAAATGCATTATATGCACAACTTTAAGGGTAGTAGAACATATTTGAGTCTTTGGCAAAACTCTATTCTGTAGCCTATGATAGATTTGTTAGTATTATTTTTGTTTTTAATGATAAAATATAGAAACGTTAAAGGAACTGCTCAGTGTCAAAACTGGACATGAAAACTCACTTTATTATTAGTTATTAAACAATGAATTGAGTTTATTTTAGCTCAGAGACTAATGTCACATAGGGAGTAAAGAAAATACTCTTGGTGGGTATAGTTGGCTTGTTATACAGAGTGACAAGTAAAAATAAATAAAATAAGGCTTATACATGAAGACTGGTTAAAGGAAAACAACTTTCTATGTGAGATATCCCACTCATGTTAAAATTCTGATTGTTACTGGAGAAGAAACAAAAATCTGGCCTAAATTTTATATTTATTAAAATATTGGTGTATTGAGCATTCCTACCTAAAGCAAGGTGTCTAAGACAAGACATGTATTTCCTAAGATAAAACTAATACATGGTAGGTTGAAATAGAAGACGATGAACTTTGTGCTCTAAACAACGATTGTTGAGTCTGGATTATTTCTGAAGGGGGATCTGTGTATATGGTATATATCATGATAAATACAATGCCCACCATGTGTTAAATACTACATATATAATAATTGCTCTTTATTTTATTATTGGTATTCCTGAATTATGTTTTATATTGGTACAGCAGTCAGTTTGAATGTTTATTATATATATATTTTTCTTGGTAATTTAAATGGATAAGCCAATGTAATCATGCCCTCATAGCTCTGACTGGAATAGGTAACACATGAAAAAAAAATGTCTCTTTCTCACACAAGATAATTTGAAGAGACTTACACAATTGAGAGCTAATTTTCTTTAGATAACTGTTAAAATGCACTGAAATGCTTAAGACAGTATTATATTCATTCCATTAGGATATTGATTCAAAACCCACCTTACTACTTTAGGTATTTCTGGGAAAAAATATAGGGGAATATGTGTTGTTGATCCATTGTTCAGGGGAATCAATTATGATTATGTTTGCTGCAAGGTACTCAAGAATGAACAGATGACATAGACGAACAATGGTAGACTTGTTGAAGGAAGCAAAATGCATATTTTCCATTATGTCTTTATATTAGGTATGTAGGTTGCTTTCCCATTTAAATCTGTTATAAAATATGTGATATTAAATTAAGAAATATGCCAACTATTAAATTTTGCCAGTGGAAGAACATAAATTGTACTTTTTTTTGTAAATCACGAAAATGTACTTTTCAAAAGAAACTATTAAAAATATAAGCTATATGGACACAATTTCAGGTTATATTTCTAATAAAGTGCTCTCAAAATAAAAACTCCAACAACCTGATAAAAATGATTAAAATGTCACTACAAAATATATAGAAGGTAAATGAATATGTGAAAAGTTGCAAAAATTATGAATATTAGGGAAACATAAACCCACAATAAGGGCACTCTATATACAATTTGAACTAAATTTAAAAAGACTAATCATAGCATGTGTTAATAATGATTTGGAGCAAATGGAACCCTCACACAATGCATAAAGGAATATAAAATACTATAACCACATTGGAAAATAGTTTGGTAGTCTCATCAAACATTGAATATACCACCTACCAGCCATTCCACTCTTAGGTATTTACCAAAAATGAATAACAATATGTGTCCATACAAAGACTTTTATACTAATCTTCCCAGCTGATTTTTATAATAGCCCAATACTGGAAACAACCCAAGTACATATTAACAAAGGAATGGTGAAACAAATATCAGCATACAGCCATACAATGAAAGGAATGCAAGAGCACTCATCAATAAAATAAAAACTTTTTATGTATACAACATTGGCAATCTCAAAGAACTGTGGTGAGAAAAATGAGTCAGGCAGTTCCCTCCCCTCAAAATATGTCCATACTGAATGATTCCACATATACAAAATTCAGGAAAACACAAACCACTCTGTAGTGCCAAAAATCAGGCCAATGTTTTCCTGGGAATGAAACAGTGAGAGCATCAGGAGAGTAAGATTAAGGAGAAACATAAAAAAAAATTGAGAGTTTATACAATGAATTTTTATATATGTCAAGAATTATTAACTTGTATACTTTAAAAATATGCAGCTTACTATGAGCTTATTGTATGACAATTATACCTAGGTAAATCTTTTTTAAAGATATACGATGAAGACAAATTTTCATGAGATTCTCTTTCCTTGATTATTTGTGTAAAACAAGAGATTTCCTTTTAGATATCACATCTATTCCAATAATGCATAAATTATAGGTAACATTATAATCATGCATGATATTTATGCATAAGTTCACATCTTAAGCTACATTTTTAGTTTTAAGCCTTCCACAGTAGCATCATCATATATATATGTGAAAGGTTTAAAACTTACATATATACACACATATGTATAAATATATATGTATATATTTATATATATATATAAGTGTGTACATCTATGTGTGTGTATATGTGTGTGTGTGTACATGTGTATATATACACTATTTTTTTGAAACAGGATCTCATGCTTTTGCCTAGGTTGGAGTGCAGTGGCTTGATCTTAGCTCACTGCAACCTCCACTTCTTGGGTTCAAGCAATTCTGGTGCCTCAGTCTCTTGAGTAGCTGGGACTACAGGCGTATACCACCACACCTGGCTAATTTTTTGTATTTTGTAGAGATGAGGTGTCACATGTTGCCCAGGCTGGTCTTGAACCCCTGGACTCAAGTGATCTGCCCTCCTTGGCCTCCCTAAGTGCTGGGACTATAGGTGAGAGCCACTGTGTCCAGCCACCATATATTTTAAATTTAACACATTAACCTTCACTTTTGTAATTGCAGGTTTAGGTATCAGCATGCATTAATCAGCTATATTTGATAACCACTAAGGTTTTTCACTACTCTCAGCCGATTTTATCCGCACGCATGCAAAATATCTCACATTTTCTGTGGATATTGTACTAACAGACCTTAGCTACCTGGTCACTCAGACTCATGTCATCTTTTTCATCCCATACCATTTTGATCAGTACCTAAACCAGGTACAGGTTCCTTTTCCTCCTGTTCTTTCTCTTCTGTGTTCAAAATAAAGCTTTCTATATTACTAAATAGAATCAGGCATGATTTTGATTATTCTATTATTCTGCCAGCCTACCAACAACACCAACTTCACTAATTACAGACATCCAGATATTTGAAAGGACTCATAGGAGCAAACAATTTAGATATTCATAAAACAGTTTAGCATAAACAGAATACATAGCAGGAAGAGCAAATACAAGTCTAGAACAGCATTAGGAAGGTCTTCAGAGTACTTCCCAGCCCCACAAAATACAAAGATATCTTTTATACATCTCTGCTTATGTAACTGAAGTCAGACTGTTTCATCAGTGTCAATAACAGAAACCACGATAACATAAACAGAATTCTGCACATTACTGAAAAATAAAGTGAAATTTGCTACAGATTACCCCTTATGTATCAGACACACAAAAGCATAAATCATTAACTAGTAAATTCCACACCACTTTGGTCAAGTTTTAGCACTGTGTCTCCAAGTATTTCTAGAAAAAAAAGACACAGCTGCACTAGGTTAACTGAGATTAATCTCATACTTACATAATTGTCTTGTAATCATGGCTTCAGTTGTATTACATAAGTTCTGAAATTTCGCATGTTCTCTACCATGTTCCTTGAAATATTCATAAGATATATTCTGATTACTTACTTGAAATATAGGTTATTATTTCTTTGATATAGTATATTTTGACATTTTTAATTGCCAAATATATAGGAATGTTCTAGTTAATTTATTTTTTATTTTTAATTTCTAAATTAATTTTACCTCAGTCATATACCCTAAAAATTTCAATAATTTATCAAGACATGTAGTTGTTCTACAGACTACAACATGTTTCAATTATCGTTACCAATATTTAAATAATACTATTTTCCTCTTCCTGTAAATTGCAAGACATACGTAATTCTTTAACTCCATTTCAAAAAATGGTGCCAGAACAATTAGATATCTATATGCAAATAATTAACTTCAATCCATACATCACATAAATGTATAACACTTAACTTTTAGTGAATCATGGACCTAAATAACTTAGAATTACATGTTTTTATATGTGAAAACATAGGAGAACATTTTATAACCTTGGATTATGCAAATTTTTTAGGTACAACACCAAAAGCAAAATTCATATAAAAATTGATAAATTACCTACATCAAGATTAAAAACTCCTATTTTTCAAAACATGCTAAGAGAATAAAAAGACAAACTGCAGACACAGAGAATATATTTGCAAATCATACATCTGATTTTTAAAATTTTCTTCTAAAATATATAATACCTCAAAAATCAGTAATTTTTTTTCTGTAAATTCAATGAATTCATACATTGATTACCCATTTGAAATAATACTGGACTTAGTTCCAAAATTCTGTCTAACCCCAGTTCAGTTCCACTTTGATCTAATTTAAATAAAGACTCCATCAAATTACTTGAACCTGGGAGACGGAGCTTGCAGTGAGCTGAGATCACACCATTGCACTCCAGCCTGGGCCACAAGTACAACACTCTGTCTCAAAAAATAATGATAAATAAATAAATAAATAAAAATACTCTCCATCTTTTGTGTGTGTTCTAGTGTTTTCCTTTTTTGCACAATTTTTAATTTAAATTATTTAACACATATAATTTGCATATATTAAAGGATGTATAATGTGATGATTTTATATACATACACATTGTGTACAATACTACAGTCAAGTTAATTAACATATCCACCATTACCCATGGTTATCATTTGTGTATGTGTGTGTGCGCAGGGTAAAAAAAAAGTCTACTTCAAATTTCAAGTAAATAACACACTGTTATTAACCAGAGTCACCATACTATATATTAGCACCCCAGAACTTATCAATCTTATAACTCAGTTTGTAACCTTTATCAACATCTCCCTGTTTTCACTATCCACACTCTTGCCCCTACTCTCTGCTTTTATGAATTTGGCTTTTTTAGAATCCACCTTTGAGAAATCATACAGTATTTGTCTACCTGTGTCTGGATTATTTTACTTAACATACTGTCCTCCAAATTGATTCACGTTGTGTCAAATGACAAAAGCTTCTTCTTCTTCTTTTTTTTTTTAAAGACAGAATCTTGCTCTTGTTGCCCAGGTTGGACTGTAATGGCATGATCTCGTCTCACTTCAACTTCTGCCTCCTGGGTTGAAGCGATTCTCCTGCCTCAGCCTCTTGAGTAGCTGGGATTACAGGTGCCTGCCTCCATACCCAGCTAATTTTCATATTTTTAGTAGGGTTGGGTTTTTGCCATGTTGGCCATTCTGATCTCAAACTCCTGACCTTGTGATCCACTCACCTTGGCCTCACAAAGTGCTGGGATTACAGGCATGAGCCACCGCTCCCGGCTGAAACCTTTTTTATAGCTGAATACTATTCCAGTGTGTGTGTGTGTGTGTGTGTGCACGCGCGCACGCGCGTGCACACTGCATTTCCTTTATGGATTCATCCACCAATAGCCACGTTGTTTTCATATCTTAGTTATTGCCAATAATGCTGCAACAAAGATGGCAATGTAAATAACTTCAAAATGCTGATTTCATTTCATTTAAATATATACTTTGACAGATTTACTGAATAGCTCAGGACAGGTACCAGAATGGAAAGTTAGAGCTGATAGTAACAGAGAATACAATATTTGAAATAAAGCAAGCATTGCCAGTGAAGAAAAATAGTGAAACTAGCCAAAAATGTATTTGTAATCATGTACGTATGCAGGAAAGGAGTTTGACACCCTGGCTGTGGTTCTAGTTTTCCCCTTTAAATGAAGAGTATCTAGAGCTTTGAGAAAGCAATACAAATGCCATGTACTTTCATAATTGATACATTTTCCTTCCATTTTTTAGTAACATCTAAATCAACGACATTCAATTTCTACATCTTGTAGATTGAAAATATGTTAATAACCCTCTTTATCTATAGTTACTCAAATTATTAAGAAGAGAAAATAGACTTACCCACTCTATTATATACATTATAGGCTTTACTGTGTTAGAATTTTTTTTTATTATTATTAGGATATAAAGGACCAGTATTCTTTGATTCCATTTTCAACTCCACACCAGAAATAGGGAAGGAGGCAAGCTATTCTACAGTTCTAGGTTTGCTTACATCCACTTCCAGGTATACTTTCACTGAGCCTTCATCTCATTAATTCCCACACATTTGTCATGTCCTAGATTAACATTGTCAGTTCTTGAGAGGAATTTTTCTCACGAGTTACAAATCCGTATCTATATCGGCTACTTATGCTTTTCTCTTATATCAAGTTCTCACCCTTTAAAATCTTCACTGTTGTAGGTAACTACAGATTTTTTCAATGTTTACTTATCATCCATTTCTTCTACTAGACTATAGCTCTAAAAAGTTAAAGAAAAATCATAATAATATCTTTGGGATTTTTAGTTTTAAATCTCCTAAATGGATGCTTCATATTGTGAAAACTGTAATATATATTACTATAGTATGTAACAGAGTTTGTATTATTCTAAGAAAACTTCAGGTATGTTAACAGCTATATTAATGTCCCTAAGTAAACCTTGACCTCAGACATTCCACACCTGCTTCAGTAACCTCTATCTCATACTCTCACCATTTACCTTGATGTGATCATGTCTTGCATTTTGTCATCATTTCAAATTTTACCATTTTTATCTTAAAACCTGAAATATAAATCAA
Organism: Ateles fusciceps; assembly: GCA_036589455.1. Classification (NCBI taxonomy): domain Eukaryota; kingdom Metazoa; phylum Chordata; class Mammalia; order Primates; family Atelidae; genus Ateles; species Ateles fusciceps. The sequence continues at coordinate 1,646,522 of JAZHEH010003244.1, forward strand.
ATTTCCAGCCGTACCTTTGAATCTTTTTAGTCTAATTAAAAAGTTTTTTCAGGTTATTTTATGCATCTTTGTTCTCTGACTTATAATATCACCAATCCAAATGACTTCATACAATTTTCTATCCAAGACGATTCATTTAGCCTATTCAAGAATATATCCTCTGTTGTGACCAAATCTGTAAAGTGTGTGCTGAGAAATATTTAGAGTGTGTGTACTCGTATCGTTAAATTGTATGATATTTACTATCAAAAGTAATTTCTATTTCTTTTTAATCATTTAATTTTGTCTTGTTGAATCCTTTCTTTTCTCATGCAAACTGCTTCTAAACATTAATATAGCTATTATGTATTTAACCTTATTTCTAGTATTCTTATTCAGTAGGCAGCCTCATTTTCTATCTTTTTCAGAAACTTGAGGAAACAGCCCTCTGAATTTATTCCCTTATAACTTTTTATTTGTTTATATATGCAAAAATATACTCCTTTATAACTTTTTATTTATATATTTATGAAAATATAATAATATATAACCTTGTTAGAATAACAACTGGCCCTTGAATGTTGACTGGATAAACAATGAAATGAAGACAGAAATAAAGATGTTCTTCAAAACCAACGAGAACAAAAATATAACATACCAGAATCTCTGGGACACATTTAAAGCAGTGTCTAGAGGAAAATATACAGCAATAAATGCCCACATGAGAAGCAAGGAAAGATCTAAAATCAACACTCTATTTTCAAAATTGAAAGAGCTAGAGGATCAAGATCAAAAAAACTCAAAACCTAGCAGAGGACAAGAAATAGCTAAGATCAGAGCAGAACTGAAGGAGATAGAGACACAAAAAACTATTAGAATATATTATAAGATATGTATAAAATAGACAATGATTTTATTATGTATACTGTTACTGTATTTTTTTTGCCACTCCTAAACTATGTGCTTGTGTGTTTTGTTAACATTTTAATACTTTTCCTTACTTACATGCTACAGGGCTATGTACTAAAACTTATCACTTGTCTCCTCTTCTTTCCTAGATACGTTATCTTTTTCTTACTTTAGAACAAAAACAAATTAATTAATCACTTTTCTTTGAATCTGAAAACAATGTCATTCCACTCCCATTCTCTGTCCCTGCTTTTATAGTTCATGTCTTATAAAATTTCTTGGAATAATGTCTAAAGACATTTTAATATTTTTAGTTGAACCTTGAAGACAGTCTTCCTCAATATTTTTATCTTACTGATGAGATATAAAGATACTATAAGTGAAAAAATTTGTACAATGTCACATTACCACCTACCTGAGAATTATACCTAGATTTTAAACATAAAATCCATCTTTCTTTCTTTTGTCACTCATGCTGTTATCTTTTGAAATTTATTTTTCACACTTATCCTGCTCAGCCTAAACTTAATTTATTCCTACTTCTTTCTCTCCAAACAAAGGAAATTATGTACTAAGTCCCATATTTTCTACCAGCACAATGTCCATGCACGTTGTTTCTCCTTTCTGTTATAATTCCCAACTCAATAGTCCCTAAACTTACTAAATCTCACCTGTGCCATTTTTACCCACAAACTGTAAAAAGCAGCTTTTCAGTGATTCCTTAGTTACATATTTTTACTCACTCCCAAGCCCAAGCCATGCTGTGAACTAAGGTGGATTCACATTTTAAAAACTGAGCTCTATTCAAAGTATTTTCCTAATTAGTAGATTAACAAAAACTCAGTTTAAAATATATTACATCATATGTGTCTGTTCAACACATAGCACATGTCAGACTGAAAATGATAAACATTAAAGTTCTGCCATTGAGAAATAATTCAAGATAGAGATATTTTTACATATAATAAAAAAATATAGATTCTGTCACAGATTTAATTGTTGACATTGCATTTGAGTGGAGATTTCGTGAACAAAAAACTTGTCTTCCTAACACCAACAGAATTTGGTGAGAATTTCTTAGAGAACTCTATAACTTGACCCTACCCTCCATTTTCAGACTTATTTCATACTTGCCTTCTATTTTAAGGACATGTAAAAGTGAGAACCAGGTAAGCAGTTTCCTCAAAGAAGAAGACAGTCACTTTCATGTTGCAATCACTATATACAAGAAAAACTGATTCAAATAAGCAGTATCATATTAATAATTTATTTTCAAATATCAGGGTTTGACCAAATGCAGAAGAAATGGGTAGACAATGCAATGTCACTTGAAAAAATTTATTTCCTCAAATGGTGGAATGCCACTGGAGTTTTAAGCAATGGTCAGATAATGATACAGAATAAGTGATTGAAAAACTGAAGCACGGAGGATTAGGAGGCTGCAGTGATCAGGAGTTACAGAAGAGAATTATTTCCCTGCCTTCCCTATGTCTGATCACAGGCAGACAGAAAAGCCCAGCTTCTCTTAAAATCTCATTCTTTACCTTCTCCAGCACGTTCCACTTTATGCAAAAAAAAAAAAAAAAAAAAATGTGGTTGTCATAGAAGAACCGAGTTAAAATAAGAGGGGAAAAAAAAGTAAAGGTTGAGTCTTCCTCATTCTACCTCTAGCTGTGAAACTGATTGATGTTTTTAAAGCTCTCAAGGAACAGCTGCAGTTGCTGTTTCAAAACAAAAGAAGAAAGGTGGCCAGAAAATTATGTAGCAAAATCATTTTCCCACAATAAACAGGGAGAGGATTATGTTAGGTAAGAATAATACAATAAATGCAGTTGATATGTGAAAGTAAGGGAACAGTTATGTCTACGAGAGCCTGCAAGGGAGCTTGGTAACACTTTCACAAACTGCAACAGCCAGCAGAATAAAAACTATTCCCTAGTCCTGCTTCATTATGTAGCTAATAGATCTTCTTATCCCTGAAGACTGATTTCCAACCATTTACTATAATGAGAAATTGCAGCCTCATTATTCGAAAGCTTAGGACACAGACAGTAGTCACCTACCTGACCTAGGGTTTTAGTTAAGAGGCCTGAAGGAAGCACAAAACGTAGGTATTGCAGGGAAACAATCAAGAAAATTCGATGTTTGAATTTATGAAACAACGAGAAAAAATAAGGAAAAGAACGCTATTTTCTGAGAAACATGAAGTATAATTGTACAAAAAAATACAAATAAATTTAGAAACATGGAAGATATTTTTGAGGTCAAACAAAACTGATTTTGATAGTTTTGAAATTTTGTATTATTTCAGATGCTTCAAGTTTGCATATTCAAATGAACAGTATATCACGTGAGTATGTTCATGAACCAAAGGAAGTGACAGAGAGAAAGTCAGAGCCCTGAGGATTATGGTCAACTAAGGCCTATCCTATTTCTTTAGTGTATAATCCAGGATGGCTAACATAATAAAGGGAAGGGTAACATAATAAGGCCTATCCTATTTCTTTAGTGTATAATCCATGATGGCTAACATAATAAAGGGAAGGATAACATAATAAGGGTCATCGTAAAGGGAAATTGCATTACATATCTTCTGCTTTAGGGAATTGAAATCAAGGAAAATACATTCCCCTATGTATGTTACTATTTTTAATAAACCCCTTAAAAATGAGACTTGAGTGATTAAGTTAATGGTCTCTAATAAAAAGAATACATGCATTTGGAATGATTATATGAAGCTATATATGTACAGTACTTAGTGTCTGGCATGTATTAGTCTAATACATGTTTTTAATATATAATTTTAGATTTCTGTGGTAAGTTTTTTGAACATAAAAATTAATTAAAATATGGATCTCATGAAAACTATAGTTTCAAAAAAGATTATATATAAATCTGTATTTTACATATATTACATATATAAACACATGAATCTGTGTGTGTTGTGTGTGTGTGTGTGTGTGTCCATGTAAAAATTCCATAATACAGCATAGAAAAAGCTACAAGACAGCAAGAGAGATGCTAGCCAAATTCATTGAGGATTTGGAAACAAGTTGAGATTACATTTATCAAGAACATAAGATTTAGGGGATAATATTAGAGCTAGAATTTGAAGACTGGGTTGAATTTGAGGATCTACATTGGGAGACTGACTAATAAATGTGAAAAATGGGAGATACATAGAAATCTGCAAAAAATGTAACTTGGAAAATTCAAGAATATGTGAGAATGAACAATGTCAAACAACCCTGGAGAAAGAAGTTAGAACAAAACCTTAGGGGGGAATTTTATGAGGGGGAAATTAGTTCCAACTTATTCTGTAGTGATGCAGCACGTTGAAAGTTATCAAGGCCATGAAATTGCATCATAATTATGACAAGCTCTTTTATGCACATATGCAATAAGGAAAAAGATGTGTTGAACATAAATGAAATAAATGCATACAGGCCTTCCAAAAGTTCATAATCTCAATCTTAAATGGGTCTTTATTAAATTTTTCTCTTATGCACAAGAGTATTTATAGGTAAACTTTGCTCAATGCTGTCATTTCAGTGCCAAGAAAAATATTTCTTGAATGGGATTCTTTGGGGTTGCCAGGGACCCAGGAAAAAAAGCGGGGGGGCCCCCGGGGGGGACCCCGCCCGCCGCCCCGGCCCCCGGGGACCGAAAATATATAAATGCGTTAATTCAATTAGGTGGAAGTAAAACAAAGAAAAGCCAGGGTAGAGGCTCTATGACTGTTCATTAAGAATTTCCTTTGCTTTCTACCAGGCTGTTAACTGCATGAGGAAAAGATTACAATTATTTTGTTCAACATTTCCTCCCAGTTCATAACACAAGTTCTAATACGTAGTAGTTCCAGAAAAATATTTATTGAGCAAACACATTTTCATTGGTATGATTGTACTCTACAAGTAGTTTTATAAAATCACAAATCTTAAGATTTTTATATATATGTGTGTATGCAAACACACATAAGGCAGATCAGCGTCATCCTTTTTAGTGGCAAAAAGTCTTCCACTTCATAGAAGTATCAGAATTTAATAAACTCCCCACTGCAAGATACTTTAATTTTAGCTATCATAACTATGTGACTTATACATAGAGATAGAACAACTATAAATTAATACTTTAGATAATATTGTATAACCAACGTCAGATTTATAAAGTAGTGTATGCACATATTATATGTAGATGTAGATATGATTAGTTATCCTAAAAATGGTATAACAGTTTTCATGTATATCTAGAACTGTATGAGTGGGTCTGATTTTTTATATCCTCAATTCCCCAAGGTATATAGTCTTTTTCAGTCCTTGACAAACTAAAAAGTAAATGTTATCTGTTTTTAATTTTTTTGATGATTAATATGTTTAATGACACTCTGCTTTATTATTTTTTAATTTATTAAATTGAATTTTTATGACTGTCACTCAATTTTCCAGTTTTGCTTTTTTTTAATTTTTGTAGCAAAATATTTACATTAAAATATTAACATTTTATGTCTTATTTAACATAATTATTTATATTTTCTCAATTAACATTGTCTTTATTTTATGTATATAATTTTTCAGTTTGGAGGTAAAATAATTCATCTTTCCTTTTACATTTTTTCATTTTTGTATGTTACTCTTATGCATGTTTTTGACATTTTAACTAGAGATTATTTTTCTCTAAAATTGTTTTTCCCTTTAAGAAAACATTTTAGGAATAAATTAATTGACATTATATTTTTGGTAGAACTTCAAGTCAGGGGCTGGAAATCTTAACAAAACTGATTCATAAGTAATTCAATAGTTGCATGTTTGATTTTTTAAACACATATATTCTTTCAATATGGCCATAAAAGAAAGAAAAAATTATCAGCTTCTCATTTTCTAATACTTTCATCAAAGCAGATTTTAAATTTAAATAGCTGAGTTTATTTACTTGAATTTAGGTTTCTGAAATAATGATGGAAGAATCTAAGTGCTACAAGTAGAAGCATTCAGGAGTCCTGAGGAATTTATCTTTCCCAATGCAGGTATACCACACAGATTTCAGACTTTTGCTTGCTCATCCAATTCTGACTGAACAAGTCTGATGAGAAAATATTGCATTAGAGTAAATTCCTCAAATTTGTCTATCTCTGGTTAGTTAATCAAGCTACAATTTTTCCTACAGAGATTAGGTTTCCCATGCCTCTCCTACTTGCACTAGTCATCCTTGTCTCTAGTCCTTTACCCTTCCTGTTAGCATATAAGGATTGTGCAAAAATATTCAATATGTGACTGTAAGACCCTTTCTTTAGTTTTGATGTTATTATTCATTCTCTGAGATAGATCGGCTTTGAAATGGATAGTCTCAATATTTCTAATACTCTTCCCAAATCTTTACTTTTTAGAAATTTTTGTTACAGATTTCATTGTGTTTTATCCACATTTCTGAGATCCATGAATATACTAAGAATGATTTTTTGTTGGAGAGAGGTGGATAATTCATTAATGTATCTTATATACACTTGAATTTACATGAGGCTATTTACATTCTCTCTGTTTATTCTACACTATTATTCAAAATTCTACTGGAGTTGTTATACCATGTATTGTATATGAAAGTGTTGTCTGTTTAAATTTGAAATACTCTGATTTTTAATAGACAGATGTACCAAAGGATTTAAGAAAGTAGACTCACATGTTTTAGGCTATATTATAGTGACCCCTTCAGAATGTGTTCCACTTAATAGCCCACATGCTGGACTCTCAGGATTGATATGCAGACTTTTTTTCTACTCTTTCAAATTGATCCAAATTATACTGAATAAGATACATAGATACATAGATATGTAGTTTATATTATACTATTTAATAGGTTTGCTATGGTTCATTGTTGTGGATTATAAAGGTGGGAGGGTTTTTCAGGGAAGCTATTTTTCTGACTATACTTATTTCAGCAGATTTCCTGGAAGGTTCTCAGAATTGACTCATCGAAAGACTTCTTTGAATACAATGTAGGGAATGAATTGGAGGAGAAAAAGACAGTGCAGGGATACCCTTTAATCTTCCCAGGAGTTGGTGAATCAAGTTGAAGAGCAAATTCTACTTACACCTATAAGTCTCTGCATTAGAAAAGTAGGTGTTTTAATTTCTTACTATCCAACTTGGGACACTGGCCAAAATTAATTGCCCTGTTATAGGTTCCTTTCTTCATGCAGCTAGCTGTTTGCTATAGGAAAATAATGTACAGTCTGTGCTTGGATAACCAAATAGAGCAGATAACACAGATATTTTATGAGATTTGTAATTAAATAATATGTGAAATATTTTTTCTAGATAGATAACTACCTGTATTAGAGTCAATGATTTGAGTCTCCACCATGTGTTTCAAATTCTATTTTATGCCCTTTCCAAGTAAAGATATGAAAAATACTATACTGAGATCAGTAATGATCCTGAATATAATTTTCTGGATAGTTTCAGTGATCCCTCTGAGGCACATTCTCTGCACTATTTTTGCCCAGATAGTAGGCTTGTTTCTCATTAGTTTGGAGAAGAAGAGTATCTTTTATCATGCTGTGGAACTCTCATCTCAAAAAGATGAGCCAGGGAGTTGCAGAGCTATAGGTTAACCCTGGATGTTCATTAAAAGTACTGGGTTTTGTCAGTAGAGTGAATAGTGATCATACACTTCACAGAAGACTCTGGGGAGGAATTTCTGTTTAAGAGTAGGTTTCAGTTGTTCGTTAATAGCATGCCTGTACAAAACAAATAACAAACTCTGAAGCAGGAAGCTGTTGCTTTTAACTCACCTAAACTAAAAGACTAAGGGTAAAAGTTTTGTTGTCTAACTTCCACATACAAAATTAAAGACCACATGAAATTTTCCAAAAAGTTTTCCTAATTGAGGATAATTTGAATCAATATAACTTAGGGCCTTGGTAATTATTTTAAATGTGAATTTACAGAGTACCTCACAGAATATATCAGAATATAATACACATGCATTGAATATATAAATTTTGAATAAATTCAACATGATGAGTAACATTTAGAGATATAAATGAGAAATGAATATCATTTTATTTTCCAAGCCTTTAAGTATTAATTTTGTTTCTGACAGATTAACAGAACATTCTCTGAAAGAAAATATTTATGGCTTAGACAAAGAGAAATGTGATGAGAATGGAACACACCTATGCACTGGTCAGAATTTCATGCAACTAGCTGAATATTTTTCTCTCTCTCTTTCACTTTCCTAAAATTTATACCTTGGCCTTCATCAATTTCACATATGCAATTTAACTGTGATATTGCTTGAGGATCTACAAAAAGTACCATTTTAAATACCTCTGTGCATTTCCTTTATTTTTATTATTATTATATTTAAGTACTAGAGTACGTGTGCAGAACGTGCAGGTTTGTTACATAGGTATACACGTGCCATGGTGGTGAGCTGCAGCTATCACCCTGTCATCTACATCAGGTATTTCTCTTAATGCCAACCCTCCCCTAGTCCCCAACCCCTAACAGGCCCTGTGATGTTCCCCCACCATATGTCCATGTGTTCTCATTGTTCAACTCCTGCTTATGAGTGAGAATATGTGGTGCTTGGTTTTCTGTTCTTGTGTCAGTTTGTTGAGAATGATGGTTTCCAGATTCATACATGTTCTTGCAAAAGACATGAACTCATCCTTTTCCATGGCTGCATAGTATTCCATGGTGTATATGTGCCACATTTTCTTTATCTGGTCTATCATTGATGGGCATTTGGGCTAGTCCCAAGTCTTTGCTATTGGGAACAGTGCCACAATAAACATACGGGTGCATGTGTCATTATAATAGAATGTTGTATAATCCTTTGGTTATATACCCAGTAATAGGATTGCTGGGACAAATGGTATTTCTAGTTTTAGATCCTTGAGGAATTGCTGCACTGCCTTCCACAATGGTTGAACTAATTTACACCTCACCAACAGTGTAAAAGCATTCCTATTTCTCCACATCCTCTCCAGCATCTGTTGTCTCCTGACTTTTTGATGATCACCATTCTAACTGGTGTGAAATGATATCTCAATGTGGTTTTGATTTGCGTTTCTCTAATGACCAATGATGATGAGCTTTTTTTCATATGTTTGTTGGTAGCACAAATTTCTTCTTTTGAGAAGTGTCTGTTCATAGCCTTTGCCCACTCTTCAATGGGGTTGCTTTTTTCGGTTTTTTTTTTTCTTGTAAATTTGTTTAAGTTCTTTGTAGATTCTGGATATTAGCCTTTTGTCAGATGGGTAGACTGCAAAATTTTTCTCCCATTCTGTAGTTGCCTGTTAACACTGATGATGGCTTCTTTTGCTGTGCAGAACTCTTATGTTTAAATAGATCCCATTTGTCTATTTTGGCTTTTGTTGCCATTGCTTTTGGTGTTTTAGTCATGAAGTCATTGCGCATGCCTATGTCCTGAATGATATTGCCTAGGTTTTCTTCTAGGGTTTTTATGGTTTTAGGTCTTACATTTGAAACTTTAATCCATCTTGAGTTAATTTTTGTATAAGGTGTAAGGAAGGCATCCAGTTTCAATTTTCTGCATATGACTAGCCAGTTTTCCCAACACCATTTATTAAATAGGGAATCCTTTCCCCATTGCTTGTTTTTGTCAGGTTTGTCAAAGATCAGATGATGTGGCTTTATTTCTGAGGCCTCTGTTCTGTTCCATTGATCTATATATCTGTTTTTGTACCAGTATGATGCTGTTTTGATTACTGTAGCCTTGTAGTATAGTTTGAAGTCAGGTAGTGTCATGCTTCCAGCTTTGTTCTTCTTGCTTAGGACTGTCTTAGCTAGGCAGGCTCTTTTTTGGTTCCATATGAAATTTAAAGTAATTTTTTTCAATTATGTGAAGAAAGTCAATGGTAGCTTGATAGGAATAGCATTGAATCTATGTATTACTTTGGGCTGTATGGCCATTTTCACAATATGAATTCTTTCTAACCATGAGAATGGAATGTTTTCCATTTGTGCCCTCTCTTATTACCTTGAGCAGTAATTTGTAGTTCTCCTTGAAGAGGTCCTTCACATCCCTTGTAAGTTGTATTCCTAGGTATTTTATTCTTTTTATAGCAATTGTGAATGGGTGTTCACTCATGATTTGGCTCTCTGTCTGTTATTTGTGTATAGGAATGCTTGTGATTTTTGCACATTTTGTACCTGAGACTTTGCTGAAGTTGCTTATCAGGTTAAGGAGATTGTAGGCTGAGACAATGGGGTCTTCTAAATACACACTCATGTCATCTGCAAATAGAGACAATTTGATTTCTTCTTTTCCTAATTGAATAAGCTTTATTTCTTTTTTTTTTTTTTTGCCTGATTTCCCTGGCCAGAACTTCCAACACAATGTTGAATAGGAGTGTTGAGAGGAGAGGGCATCCATGTCTTGTGCCAGTTTTCGAAGGGAATGCTTCCAGTTTTTGCCCTTTCAATATGATATTGGCTGTGGGTTTGTCATAAATAGGTCTTATTATTTTGAGATACATTCCATCAATACCTAGTTTATTGAGAGTTCTTAGCATGAAGTGCTGTTGAATTTTGTCGAAGGCCTTCTCTGCCTCTGTTGAGATAATCATGTGGTTTTTGTCTTTTGTTCTGCTTATGTGATGGATTACATTTATTGATTTGTGTGTGTTGAAACAGCCTTGTATCCTGGGGATGAAGCCAACTTGATCATTGTGGATAAGTTTTTTGATGTGCTATTGGATTTGGTTTGCCACTATTTTATTGAGGATTTTCACATCAATATTCATCAGGAATATTGGCCTGAGATATTCTTTGTGTGTGTGTGTATCTGTGTTAGGTTTTGGTATCAAGATGATGCTTGCCTCATAAAATGAGTTAGAGAGGATTCCCTCTTTTTCTATTGTTTGGAATAGTTTCAGAAGTAATGGTACCAGCTCCTCTTTGTACCTCTGGTAGAATTCTACTGTGAACCCATCTGGTTCTGGACTTTCTGTGGTTGGTAAGCTATTAACTGCTGCCTCAATTTCAGAACTTGTTATTGGTCTATTCCAGGATTCGACTTCTTCCTGGTTTAGTCTTGGGAGGATGTAAGTGTCTAAGAATTTATCCACTTCTTCTAGATTTTTTGGTTTATTCATGTAGAGGCATTTATAGTATTTTCTGATGCTAGTCTGTATTTCTCTGGGATCATTGGTGATAGCCCTTTTATCATTTTTTATTGTATATTTAATTGGTTCTCTCTCTCTTTTCTTCTTTATTAGTCTGGCTGGTGTTCTATCCATTTTGTTTATCTTTTCAGAAAACCAGCTCCTGAATTCATTGATTTTTTAAAGGGTTTTTCGTGTCTCTATCTCCTTCAGTTCTGCTGTGATATTAGTTATTTCTTGTCTTCTGCCAGCTTTTGAATTTGTTTGCTTTTGCTTTTCTAGTTCTTTTAATCATGGCATTAGGGTGTTGATTTTAGACCTTTCCTGCTTTCTCTTTTGGGCATTTAGTGCTATAAATTTCCCTCTACACACTGCATTAAATGTGTCCCAGAGATTCTGGTATATTGTGTGTTCACTCTCACTGGCTTCAAAGAACATCCTTTTATTCTGCCTTCATTTCATTATTTACCCAGTAGTCATTCAGGAACAGGCTGTTCAATTTCCATGTAGTGGTGTGGTTTTGAGTGAGTTTCTTAATCCTGAGTTCTAATTTGATTACACTGTGGTCTGAGAGATTCTTTGTTATGATTTCCATTATTTTGCATTTGCTGAGGAGTGTTTTACTTCCAATTACATGGTCAATTTGAGAATAAGTGCAATGTAGGACTAAGAACAATGTATATTCTGTTGATTTAGGGTGGAGAGTTCTGTAGATATCTATTGGGTTTGCTTGGCCCAGAGCTGACTTCAAGTTCTGGATATCCTTGTTAATTTTCTGTCTCTTTATCCGTCTAATATTGACAATGAGGTATTAAAGTCTCTCACTATCATTGTGTTGGAGTCTAAGTCTCTTTGTAGGTCTCTTAGAATTTGTTTTATGAATCTCAGTACTCCTCTATTGGGTGTATATATATTAGGAGAGTTAGCTCTTGTTGCATTGATCCCTTTACCATTAAGTAATGCCCTTCTTTGTCTCTTTTGATGTTTGTTGGTTTAAAGTCTATTTTATCAGAGACTATGATTGCAAACCCTTCTTTTCCTTCTTTACATTTGCTTGGTAAATATTTCTCCATCCCTTTATTTTGAACCTATATTTATCTTTGCACATGAGATTGGTCTCCTGAATATAGCACACCAACGGTTCTTGACCCTTTATAAAATTTGCAAGTCTGTGTTTTTTTTTTGAGGCCTTTAGCTCATTTACATATATTGTGTGAATATGATCCTGCCATTAGGATACTAGCTGGTTATTTTGTCTGTTAGTTGATGCAGTTTCTTCATAGCATTGATGGTCTTTATGATTTGGTATGTTTTTCAATGGCTGGTATTGGTTGTTCCTTTCCATATTAATGCTTCCTTCAGGAGCTCTCATAAGGTAGGCCTGCTGGTGACAAAATCTCTTAGCATTTGCTTGCATGTAAAGGATTTTATTTCTCCTTCACTTATGAAGCTTAGTTTGGCTGGATATGAAATTCTGGGTCAAAAATTCTTTTTTTATAAGAATGTTGAATATTGGCCCCCACTCTCTTCTGGCCTGTGGGGTTTCTCCTGAGAGATCTGTCATTAGTCTGATGGGCTTCCCTTTGTGGGTAACCCAACCTTTCTCTCTAACTACGCTTAACATTTTTTCTTCATTTCAACCTTGGTGAATCAGACGATTATGTGTCTTGGGGTTGCTCTTCTTGAGGAATATCTTTGTGGAGTTCTCTGTATTTCCTGAATTTGAATGTTTGCTTGTCTTGCTAGGTTGGGGTTCTCCTGGGATAATAACCTGAAAAGTGTTTTCCAACTTGATTTCATTCTCCTCATCACTTTCAGGTATACTGATCAAATGTAGTTTTGGTTTTTTCACTTAAATCCATATTTTTTTGTAGGCCTTGGTTTCTTTTTGGTCTTTTTTCTCTAATCTTGCCTTCTTGATTTCATTGATCTTCAATCTCTGATATCCTTTCTTCTGCCTGATCAATTCAGCTATTGAAACTTGTGTATGCTTCACGAAGTTTTCATGCTGTGTTTTTCAGCTCCATCAGGTTGTTTATGTTCTTCTCTAAGCTGGTTATTCTAGTTAGCAATTTGTCTAACCTTTTTACAATATTCTTGTCTTCCTTGCATTGGGTTAGATCATGCTCCTTTAGCTTGGAGGAGTTTGTTATTACCCACCATCTTAAACCTGCTTCTGTCAATTTGTCAAACTCATTCTCCATCCAGTTGTGTTCTTTTGCTGGTGAGCAGTTGTGATCCCTTGGAAAAGAAGAGGTGTTCTGGTTTTTTGAATTTTCAGCCTTTTTGCACTGGTTTCTCCCCCATTTTTGTGGATTTAGCTACCTTTGGTCTTTCAAGTTGGTGACCTTTGGATAGGGTCTCTGAGTGGACACCTTTTTTGTTGATGTTGATACTATTCCTTTCTGTTTGTTAGTTTTCCTTCTAACAGTCAGATCCCTTTGCCGCAGGTCTGCTGGAGTTTGCTGGGAGTCCACACCATATCCTCCTTGCCTGAATATCACTGGCAGAGGCTGCAGAGCAGCAAAGAATGCTGCCTCATCCTTCCTCTGGTAGCTTTGTCACAAAGGGGTACCTGCCAGATGCCAGCCAGAGCTCTCCTGTATGACATGTCTGTCAGCCCTTACTGGGAGGTGTCTCCCAGTCAGGATACACAGGGGTAAGGGAGCCACTTGAGGAATCAGTCTGTCCCTTATCAGAGCTCAAATGTTGTGCTGGGAGATCTGTTACTCTCTTCAGAGCTGCCAGGCCAGGATATTTAAGTCTGTCAAAGCTGTGTCCACAACCACCCCTTTTCCCAGGTGCTCTGTCCCAGGAAGGATGGGGCTTTATTTATAAGGCCCTGACTGGGGCTGCTGCCTATTTTCAGAGATGCCCTGCCCAGTGAGGAGGGAATCTAGTAAGGCAGTCTGCCTGTAGTGGCTTTGCTGAGCTGTGGTGTGCTCTGCCCAGTTCAAACTTCCCAGCAGCTTTGTTTACACTAAGGGTTTAAAACCACCTACTGGAGCCTTAGCAGTGGATAACCCTCCCCCTCACCTAGCTCTGGCTTTGCAGGTTGAGCTCAGGCTGCAGTGCTGGCTGCGAGAATTTCAAGCCAGTGGATCTTAGCTTGCTGGTTTCCATGGGGATGGGACCTGCCAAGTCAGACCAAGACCACTTGGCTCCCTGGCTTCAGCTACCTTTCCAGGGGAGTGAGCAGTTCTATCTTGCTGGCATTCTAGGCACCACTGGGGTATGGAAAAAAAAAGAAAAACTGCTGGAGCTCACTTGGTGTCTGCCCAGATGGTTTTCTTTGGTGATGATCTCTCACCTAAAATCTTGCTTCTCTTTTCCATTTATTGCTCAAAAGTTAGCTTCCATTGAAATATCTGAAGAATACCTTTATATGCCAGATGTCATTGTTATTATCAAGATTTTGTGCTCTCACAGAGTTTTTAGCATATTTCTGGTACCTTCTTTATCATATCATGTTATAATTACTTGACAATATGCCTATCCAGCCCACAAATATCATGAGTTTTGAGAAGTCATGGACTATATCCCCATTCTTTATTCATCTCTTATCATAGGTCCTAGCCTATGATATGGTACAAAAATACAGCCCAACAAACTAGTATTAGTAAAAGCTTTGACCTATTTTAGTAAAATTTGAACCTGATACAAAATTGTGCATCAAACAATCATAATATGTATTTAATACCCATGCAATCAAAAACAAATTATATATAGTAGCATCTGCTAATTATGTTTCAAATAATTACTTTGAATGCAACCTGCAGTGACATTTTAATTGTAAGACTACTAATATGTACCTTGAACTTGCAAATTATTTTAAACAATTCATATACTATGATTCAAAACGATAATCTGTGAAAATGTTCCTTTAGTGTTGTTTATTTAAAACAGTTGTCTGCCATTTTAGATAAAATAATAATAGTAATAATAATATTAACTAACAATGATAGACGATTTAATATGTTTTAAGCACTGTTCCAAGTGTCAACTTATTCAATCACTAAAACCAACCTGTGATGCTGACAGTATTGTTTTACCTGGTTCACCGAATGGGAACCAAGACCCAGAGGTATTTAATAGTCTGACTAGAGTCAAGGAGGTAGTGACTAGAGAAGCTAGCTTTCAAAAATAGCTATTTAGATGCCAGAGCTTTTGTTCTTAATCGGTTGGATAAGACATACTATTTATTTTCCAATTTAAAGATGTAGCTAATCATAAATTCAAATTACATGTGGAAAAATGTGTATTTGTTAGTGATCACTAAGCAAATGCATATTCATGATTCAGAATAAAAATGATTCTGGTTCGTTTTCAGGGCATTATGGTCTTAGATCTATGAGAGACTGATTTATGCTAAATATTCTATTTCTCTACTTAGGTCACTCTGAGATCAATAGCATAATTTTATTTCTTAAAAGTGCTTAGGAAATTATGTCATGAGAACCCAGTATTTCCTCTCATAACATGTGGTATTAGAGACTAAGTAGATCTCATTAGAACCACGATCTGAGCACAGTT
Source organism: Ateles fusciceps (assembly GCA_036589455.1). Lineage (NCBI taxonomy): Eukaryota > Metazoa > Chordata > Mammalia > Primates > Atelidae > Ateles > Ateles fusciceps. The sequence goes on from JAZHEH010003244.1 coordinate 1,662,072, forward strand.
TACATATCGTAATAATATGTATAGATGAATGCAATCATTAGAAACAGCAAAAACTGTTTAGGACTGAATTAATTTTGAAGAAAATATATATTTTAGGATCTGACTTATAAAATATCCAATGTAAATTAAGTGTGAAAATATCTCTTCTATGTGAGCTTTGAGAATCAGTATCATATACATCAGTCAGATAAAGAAAATTGATGCCGTTGCCAATAGTTTGAATACTGGGCATTTACTGTGGGAAATTGGCCTCAAAGAACACAGAAGGGTTAGAAGTGCAACCAAAGAGTGGCCAAGAGAACACCGTAAATAAAGAAAAGGTAATATTTGGAGCATACAATATATTAATTCTCCAGGCTGGAGTCTATGCACCCAAACTTGCTAAAACATGATTGAAAGTGATCTTGTACACTATTCTGTATTTACAGAAATAATGATGGCAGCAGCAACCACAAATACTATTTCTCCTTGGACTGCCAGGTTCACAAATCATACCGCCCCCATGCTGTTTCAGTCATTCCCAGTGAATGCTACCTCTTGGTGTTAGAAACAGGTTTTGCTTGTCCGTCCTTCCTCATTACCTACCAGCCTCTTCTATTGGAAGCACCTAACAGAATGTCAGTTGGCAAGAGAAATGTAGTTTGCACAAACCCATCCCAGCAATGCACAGGGGAAATTAGAAAGTAGATATTGAGCTGGGAGACCAATATATTAATAACTAGTGTGGCATGCTACATAAAACATTACAGCCCCAACTCCTATGTCTAGGCCAAGAAGCTTTTGTTTTTATGTTTTCTTGAAGTATTGTTGCTTTTTAGGGCATCCCATTTAAAATATAAACTTTAAGTTCTTTTGAAAAACATCATGGAATTTGGGTAATAGGGGAACCTGATCCTTAGATATCTGATTTTGAGTCCTTTTGCTAATTCATTTTGGGTCTACGCTCCAGCAGGAAACAAACAATCAACAGTGCATTCAATTGTTTTTGTATATCAGTAATGTTGAAAGAGAAATCAACCTTGAGAACTTTAACAGGAATGACAGGCAGGCATGACCGTGAAAACCTAAAGAGTACTTAGAGATACCGACTTACCTGATGAAAACTGTGTGTTTGTTTCAATAAACCCCTGAAAGTATGATCTATCCATCTGAATTACACTTACTTGTATTTCTTTATGTCTACTCTATCACACTGTCCTACAATCTAGTCATACAAATATCCTTTTGGTGTCAGTTTAGAGAAATTTTCTATGTAAACTACTGGCTCTAACAGGTATGCAAAGAGCTGTAAATTTTTTAAGTTTGGTGAGATAATGCTAACTCTCATAAACAATGGTTAATTTAATCAGTGAAAACAACTAGAGATATGTATTTAAATAATTTTTAAAAGTAGTAGATAATTTGAAAACCTAGAGATTATTTAAAAGTTCTCATTTTCTATGTAATTTTAAACCAGTGTAGATTTTGTGAAATACATGGAGAAAGAACGATATAACATGATGAAATTCCCTGCTCTCATTCATGGTTTTGTGATCTTTGACACGTGATTTAATCTTGCTCTCTCTTACCAAATATTAAACATTTTTATGTACAAGGTACTGTGCTATACTTTTCTCATTAATAATATACAATTCTCATAACAACCGTAAGCTGTGAGGACTATTATTCTGATAGATATCTTACCCAAGGTCAGTTTGTCAATTGTGACGTTTCTGTTCATTTAGCACTATAATAGACTGCCACCTTTTTAAAGCTATGCTGATTAATTTTATTTTCACAGATAAAGACAAATAATAACAGGTAGTCTTAGGATCATAAGAGATTAGTGAAATAATATATATAAAGTAATGACTACGTTCTCTGGAACTTTGTTGGTAAATTAGTAAATTTCTATCCCATTTCATCATTCCATTATCTTAGAAGAAAGCAAAACAAATCAACAAAGAAAAAAGATTTCAGAAAAACAGTATTATTTCTCAAGGGCAGAATAAAAATACAAACTTTTAATTAATTTATCAAAATTAAAAGTTGATAATGTAGTTTTCTAGACATATGAGTGGATCATTAGGTAAATCCACAGGAAAAATCCCTATTATAAAATCAAAGGATTGATTCAATTTTCATGGTATGAAGGTTTCCACTTATGTATCTCATTATGTAATGAGATAGACAGAAAATTTATTTTTTTAATTTACTCATCTATTAACAAATATATACGTATATATATATTGTTACGTAACATATATATGCATATATATGTTACGTAACAATATATATTATACGTATATTTTTGTTAATAGATGAGTAAATTAAAAATTAAAAATTTCCTCATCTATTAACAAATACAAATAAAATTTACTCATATTTTAACAAATATAAATTATAGTGCCCACTGTCTGCCAAAAACATGTTAAAAATTTAAACAATTAAAAGAAAACATTCTGAGCAGATTTAGAAGTGTAACACGGAAAGTGTTATGTCATGATAGCACATATGTGGGCCACTTAAACCAATCATCTCTCAAGCATATGACATAGAAGAAACAAATATCAGCCAGGCGTGGTGGTTCACACCTGTAATCCCAGCACTTTGGAAGGCTGAGGCAGGCAGATCACAAAGTCAGGAGGTCGAGATCATCCTGGCCAGTGCAGTGCAACCCCATCTCTACTAAAAGTACAAAAAAATTAGCTGGGCATGGTGGCACATGCCTGTAGTCCCAGCTACTTGGGAGGCTGAGGCAGGAGAATTGCTTGAACCCAGGAGGCAGATAATGCAGTGAGATGAGATCGTGCCACTGCACTGCTGCAATACAGCCTGGGCGACAGTGCAAGACTCTGTCTCAAAAGAAAAAAAAAAGAAAGAAACAAATATCTCTCAGAATATATTGGAGTCAAATTGTAAACTGTGGTTATGCATTAGGAGATGCAATGAGATTATGAAATGTCTTTTCATGTTTTACTCATACTCATAACCTCCAGGAGATAGTTTACCAAAATCAGCTTTACCAGTACAGCCACATAGCAGAACTTCAATTAAAAGGATTTGTTTTAGAAAATATGTTAAGTCCTCTCCTTTGAATAAGATGTGGTTGATTTTTGCTTTTGTGTGTGTGTGTTTTTGTGATGTTTCTTAATATCTGAAGATAGAACACTTTAAAAATTCAAGTATCCCTAATCTAATAGTGAGAAATACAAGTATTTCTTATCTAGTAATGAAGGATACTCAATGTTTTCTGAGTTTGTCCTGTTTGGTCCTTTAATTAGTTAACTTTTCTACACTTACAATTGATAAATTTCCACCTGAATATTGTCTTCAAGTATAATTTCCATATTTAAAACTTATTTAAGCTTAATCTCCCTATTTAAAAAGATTATTTGCATATTTCATTATGCATGATATAGTTAAATCCATAAATTTGAATTTAAACAAATTTAAGGTCCTAAAATTCAAAAACTAAAATCTATGATATGTACTTTAGTATTTATTTTTAAAATAATAGTCATATGATAATACTAATTAGTAATTGTTAATGTCTTAAAAATTTGATGTAACAGTTGAGATTATTAATTGATGTTATTAATCTGTTAATTTAATTTTCATTGTAAAAGCATAAACTTTCTTTACTCTAAAAAAACTAATTGAAAATTCCAAACATATAATATATGATTTTGAAAGAATAAAATAATTTCTCATTTTATTTTTCTTTCAGCATTTCATGCTCTCAGTTAAAAACATTTTCATTTAAACAACAAAAAAACAACTGGTATTTTCTTTTTACTGTGAAGTCAAAAATAGCTATCCCTTTCCTGTATGTCTTTTGACAGAATTAAATTGCATTTCTGATGTGTCAAACTGGAGACTATCTTGCAGGCTTATGACATGGTGCAACACAAATATATGTATAAAGTATATCCCCGTGTGACAAATTACAAGTATTTTTTTAATATTAAATACTAGGTATCAATTCACACTTCTATACAGCAACTGTTTGGGTTTTCATAAAGTGGCAAATGGAAATAACCTTAGTAATATATGTTCACATAAAATGTGAGCAAGTCATTTTTGTGTCTGTCTTATCTTTTAAAAATTCAAAGCTTTCTCATTTAGTTCTTGTTTTATATTTAAAGCTATTTGCAATACAACATTTTAATAAAATTTTGGTTCTCAATTACAGTATAATACTTCATTTTATGTTGATAGCATTGTTATGGTATAATGACAAGTTTGCAAATTTAAATTAATTTATTGGCCTCAATATCTTTTAAATTTAAAATTAAAAATATTATCTGGGATCGATTATTATCTTAGAAAAAATGAGTTTACTTTAACAATATATATGTATCGATGGTGGTGATGCGGCTGAGGACAGAGTTTAAATAAAGCCAGACACAAACTTATAGATGGGGCTAGAGTAGAAAAAAATATAGATAGATAGATAGATAGATAGAGTGGGAAAAAGAAGTAGCTGGAGGAGAAGGAGGAGGAATAGGAGATTAGACATAATAAATATATCTAATATTTGACCTGGACAGTTTACAGTATTTGAGTCACTCTGATACCCTAAATCTTCTGGAGAAGAACACCTGTTTATAATTTATAAGATGTCTCCATGTTATATCCTAAATAATACTGTCATTCTGAGCACCACTAATTTAATCAGAAATTAATACCTGAACCAAAGAAATCCATTCCTCATTTTCCCAATGGCCAATAGGGTAGACTGTGAAAACTTTTATTGAAGTGTTTAAATTCTATTTTGTCTTCACTATTTACTAGCCATGTGACCTTGGGCACACTATTTAACTTCCTTGCATTTTACTTTCACAACCTCTAAAATAAGAAAAATCGTTTAAACTTCTAATAAGTTTTCTATTAAGCAATCATTGAGAGACCATCTTTAAAAATTTAGAACCCGTAATAGTATATAATAAAACGTTGCTTAGTGATAAACACATCAAATCAGGCTTTTCTTAATGAGGAGATAGATGCAAAAGGTGTTGCAAAGTGCAGTGGAAATTGGCAATATAGCAATGCAGACAGCAGCAGACACACACATTCATAAAAAATGATCAAGATCATAGCAATTAAGAGGTAGAAATAATGATACCCTAAAGATTATTCAGTTGGAAGAACTTAAGCTACTAAAAAGAGGCTGTTTGACACCCTCTACCACTGGTTATCAGCATCTCTTAGAAAGGTTCCCTCCTTCTCTCCCTTCCTCACTTCCTTTCTTTTTTTTTTTTTTTTTTTTTTTAATTTTCATTTTTAGAAAACAAGGTTTCTGTTGCCTAGGCTGGAATGCAGCAGCAGATCACAGCTCACTGTAGTCTCAAACTCCCAGGCTCAAGTTATCCTCGCACCTCAGCCTCTCAAGTTGCTGGGATTACAGGCATGCTCAGCTTATTTTTGTTTTTAAATTTTTGTAGATACAGAGTGTCACTATGTTTCCCAGCTTGATCACAAACTTCTGCTCTCAATTGATTTTTCTGCCTTGGCCTCCAAAGTACTGGGATTATATGTGTGAACCACCATGTTCAGCCTGGAAAGGTTTTCTATACCCCTAAGCCTTATAAGAGAGAAAATATCTTAGAAGGTATGGAATGTGAAAAAAGAATACATCTTAAGCTGTCATATATACATGCCTCATCCAGGTATATACATTGGGATAGGAAGGAAGAGGGGATTCTCAGTAGAGTAGAATAAATGTCTCATCATCAGTATTAATAAGAATGTTTCAATTAAGATGTAACAATTGTAAGAAGACTAACAAATAAATTTATTTTGTATTCATGTAATGGTCCAAGCATGCTTGCCTACGAGCCTGTGTGTGTGTGTGTATGTGTGTGTGTGTGTGTGTGTGTGTGTGTGTGTGTTCTCTGGTGGCTGGCTTTCTTCCAGGAAGTGATTGAAGGACACTTCTCTCCTTGGTTCTGCCCATGTCTATAATCATTTGCATTTAGTAAGAGAACGGGGAAAAGGTGAGAAGCAATGATTACTTCTTTACAACCCTGGTCTGAATAACACACAGCAAGTTTAATTGATGTTTTGTCAGGGAATTTAAGGTTATGGCCATCATGCAAGATAAATGGGAGCTCACAAGAGAGAAGTGGAGGTTTACAGATTTTCATGGTGAAGCACCTCTCTTGTGACTAGAAGATGAAGAGAAAGAATGTAGGCATTGAATTATACAGGATAAATTTTAACTTTTCTTTAGCAGGACTTTGATTTTGCTGAAGTCACTGTAGTGTTTTTAGCAGAGGACTGGAGTTAAAGCACTTATATAAAAGTATCACTCTGAGGCTAAGTTGAGCAGTAGCTCTATGTGACAAAATTGGAAGACAGAAGATCAATTGGGATAATTTTTTTGTCCATTTCTTAATTTTCTAGTATTTCTTCTTTTGGATTTGTAATAGCACTTTTACACTAAACAAAAAAGAGTTTCAACATGATATAAGCTAAAAATATGTTTATATTTAGCATTCATTTCATTTTTGTTTGCTGAAGTTTTACTTGTTGAACATAAAAATTGCATTTCATGTCTTCTTTTCACTTTGATTCCTTTGGTTTAGATATACAGACTGCTAAATAATTATGATCTCAGATCTATTTTAGGTATAAGGGGATAGATCTCAGTTATACACAAAAAGAGTATAGTTCTGCTAGGGGGTGTTTACAAATATTTTACTTGTCTGACAAAAAGACAGACTAAAAGCCATTGCTTATTCTTTTCTCAATGTTTTTAATGGCCACGTAATTCCTGGAGTTGCAGTAGTCCTCTAACACCCTATGGATGAGGCATTGGAAAAACTGAGTCATGGATCCTTGATGCCATCTCTCAGTCACTGCTATTTTCTGAACTGCTAGCCCTGCACTTCTAACAATATCCATTCATTCATTTAGCAAATATGTTATTGAGTACCTACAATGAGCTAGATACTAAGTAATTTGTACAATTGTCCCTTGGAATTTCTAGGAAATTCATTCCCAAACCTCTACGGATACCAAGTCACAGGTGATCTTTTCTTATATAAAATGAAATAGTATTAGCATATAGTCTATGAAAATCCTCCATATACTTTAAATAATCTAGAGATTACTTACCATTCCTAATACAATGCCTAAATAATCTAGAGATGACTTGCCATACCTAATATAGTACCTACAATGAGCTAGATACTAAGTACAAATTACTTAGTATCTAGCTCATTGTAGGTACTCACTTCATTTATTCAATTCAACATAGTACATGGCATGAGGCAAATTGTTTTGTTGGAATTTTATAGATTTTTCTTTTTAAAAAACATTTTCAATCTGCAGTTGCGTTCAATCCACAGATGCAGAACCCACAGATTCAGAGGGAGGACCAACAGTATACTATCTCACTTAATTCTCACAGTAAATCTATATGATAGATACTACTTTAATCTCTATTTTAAAAATGTGAAATCTACATCACAGAAATGTACAATAAATTTTGCAAGATAATATAGCTAGTAAGCAGAAAAGCTAGAATTTGTGCCCTGGAAATTTGATTTAAATATCTGTTCTTCTAACTAAAAAATAACATTACTTTTTACTGTGTGAGGAAAAACAACCCTCTATTTTACAAGCTACTGTTAATTGGATTTTCTGAAACATTCATGTAAAAGTAACCTTAATTTATGTAGTTTTTTTTTTCCCCCTTTAGTGTTTCATTTTAGGAGATCTCTTATTTAATGTCATACAAAAATAAATAAATAAAGAAAGAAAGAAAGAAAAATAAAAACTTCTAAATGCCCAGAATGTCAAACTTTTCTTCCAGTAGTAAAAAATTCATTTTTAAAAAATTATTAATTTATAATTTCTTATTATGAAAATTGTAGAGACTGAATTTTTTCAATGCCACTCAATAAACCTGACTATAATTGCTCTTAATTTTATTTTTATTTTTAAATTTTTCTTTTACTTTAAGTTCTAGTATACAAGTGAAGAATGTGTAGATCTGCTACATAAATATATGTGTGCCATGGTGGTCTGCTGCACTTATCAACCCGTCGTCTAGGTTTTAAGCCCTGCATGCATTAGCTATTTGCCCTGATGCTCTCCCTCCCCCTCCCACCCCATGACAGGCCCTGGTGTGTGTTGTTTCCCTCCCTGTGTCCACCATATGTTCTCATTGTTCAGCTCCCACTTATGAGTGAGAACATACAGTGTTTGGTTTTCTGTTCCTGTGTTAGATTATGTTGGCTTCCAGCTTAATCCATGTCCCTGTAAAGAACATGATCTCATTCATTTTTATCACTGCATGACATTCCATGGTGTATATGTAGCATATTTTCTTTATTCAGTCTATCATTGATGGGCATTTGGGCCAGTACCATGTCTTTGCTATTGTAAATAGTGCTTCAATAAACATAGGTGTGCATGTATCTTTACAGTAGAATGACTTGTATTCCTTTGGGTTTATACCCCTTGGGTTTATATAATGAGATTGTGGGGTCCAGTGACGTTTCTGCCTCTAGGTCTTCGAGGAATCGACACACTGTCTTCCACAATGGTTGAACTAATTTACATTCCCACCAACAGTGTAAAAGCCTTCCTATATTCCTCAGCATCAGTTGTTTCTTGACTTCTCAATAAACACCATTCTGGCTGGCATGAGATGGTATCTCATTGTGGATTTGATTTGCATTTTTTCTTTTTTTTTTTTTTTGATTTTTTAAAATTATACTTTAAGTTCTGGGATACATGTGCAAAACATGCAGGTTTGTTACATAGGTATACATGTGCCATGGCGGTTTGTTGCATGCATCCCCCATCATCTATATTAGGTATTTCTCCCAATGTTATCCCTCCCCAATATCCTCATCCCCTGCTATCCCTCCCCTAGTCCCCCACCCTCTGGCAGGCCCTGGTGTGTGATGTTCCCCTCCCTGTGTCCATGTGTTCTCATTGTTCAACACCCATTTATGGATGAGAGCATGCAGTGTTTGTTTTTCTGTTCTTGTGTCAGTTTGCTGAGAATGATTGTTTCTGGCTTCATCCATGTCCCTGCAAAGGACAGGAACTAATCCTCTTTTATAGCTGCAAGTATTCCATAGTGTGTATGTGCCACATTTTCTTTATCCAGTCTGTCACTGATGGGCATTTGGGTCTATTATAAAGACACATGCACACGTATGTTTATCGCATTTTTTCTAATAATCAGTGATGTTGAGCTATTTTTTCATATGTTTGTTGGTCACATCAGTGTCTTCTTTTGAGAAGTGTCTGTTCATATCCTTTGCCCACTGTAGGAAGAGGAAAAATTGACCACACTAATTCCATTTAAAAAATTATGCCTCCATCTATAAAAGTCAGGGCCACCAAAGGTCAAAAGGTAAACACCTTGTGCAAGATTTGGCTAAAAGCCTAGAAATTAACACAAGTCCTGGAACACATCCTTGGACACTGCTCCCTGAATGACTGTTCAAGTCCTGAAGCACATTTTGGAAGGCTGCTCCCAAAACACTACTCCTGAAGTGACTGCTTCCATGTTGTTTGCTCGTCAAATGCCCTCCCAAGCAAACAACAAAGGGTGCCAAAAGTAACAACTGGACTTAGTAAAAGGAGCTCACTTGAAGGAGGAGCTGAAAGATGCTGTTGTCGCCTCCTGGGGGATGCCCCAACTCTGGCTGCAGGATCCAGGGCGTCTGCCTTTCGACTCTGCTGATGACTCTTATGGTCTGATAAGATTCTGGTTACATTTTTTTGAGCTTTGGTTACATTTTATCTTCTCTTGTTATAAGGCTGTTTTTGTTGTGATATTTGCTTACAGTAATAAAGTTTCAGTTTTCTCCTCTCTTCCACTTGAGTGCTCAGCTTCCTTCAGACACTGTCTTGAAACACCCACTTTTTTATGGTGCTGGGAAAACTGGTAGCCATATGCAGAAAATTGAAACTGGACCCCTTCCTTACAAATTATTCAAAAAATAACTCAAGATGGATTACAGACTTAAGTGTAAAGCCCAAAATCATGAAACCCTAGAGGAAAACCTAGGCAATGCTATTCAGGACATGGGCATGGGCAAAGATTTCATGACAAAAACGTCATAAGCAATTGCAACAAAAGCTAAAATTGGCAAATGGGATCTAAGTTAACTAAGGAGCTTCTGCAAAGCAAAAGAAACTATCATCAGAGTGAACAGGCAACCTACAGAATGGGAGAAAATTTTTGCAATCTACCAATCTGACAAACTTCTAATATCTAGAATCTACAAGGAACTTAAAAAAAGATTTATAAGAATAAAACAAACAAGCTTATCATACAATTGCTTTTTAAACCCAATGTTACAAAATGTAAAAATAACATTAAAATATCACCGTGATTTCAATTTTCTAATTTTCATTTTTATCCATATTCCTCACTGATGTGTCTATTTTTACTCCAGAAGAATATAATTGCAGAATAAAATGTAATTATACTACTTAATTATCACCACTTTGACTGGTACTGTTTAATGTATCTGTTCTTATCCATATCAGAGGGTTTGTTGCTCTCCTTAGATTTTTCCCTGGCTATTTTCCTTTGATTATTTTGTCAATAAAAACCAGTTTGTGATATGTATATTTTGTGTATGTGTGTGTGTGTGTGTGTGTGTGTATATACACACATAAATGCACACACAGATATACACACACACACATGCATGTATGTATGCATATATATTCTACTTATTTAAAAGATCATATGGAGTGTGTAGATTAACATCTTTTAGATATTCAGGGTATTAATGGTTTAATTATATTCAGTTTCTACTCATTGAGAAGATTTTTCAATGCATTCTTCTCAAAAATATATTAACTTTATTATGCTTTTTGAAATTTCTTATTTTTATAGACTTAGTGGGTACAAGTACATTTTTGTTACATGGATATATTTCATAGTGGTAAAATCTGGGCTTTTAATGTATCCATCACACAAATAGTGAACATTGTAATAGGTAATTTTTCAAACCTCCCCCACAGCTCTTTTGGAGTGTCCATTGTCTGTTTTTCCATTCTGTATATCCATGTGTACCCATTGCTTAGCTCCCACTTATAAATGAGAGCATGTAGTATTCAACTTTCTGTGTCTGAGTTATTTCACATAGGATAATGGCCTCTATTTCTGTCCATGTTGCTCTAAACTACATGATTTCATTCTTCTATATGTCTTTATGGCAGAGTAGTATTCCATTAGGTAGATATAATGTGACACACACACACATACCCTATATATATGTATATGTATGCATACATAGATACAAATATAAATACACACATATGCAGATACACACATATTAGGTATATACACACACACACATATATATATATATACATATGTAGACAAATATATATAGAGACGTACATATACATATATAGACACATATATTTACACACACACATATATATACACAATTATATAGATACACATATATAGAGAGATAGCTTATATGTATATAAGGTATCTTTCCCTTTAGGTATATTCCCAGTAATAGCTGGATTGAATGGTAGTTCTATTTTTATTTCTTTGAGAAACTTCATATCATTTTTCATAAATTATACTAATTTACATTTCCACCAACAATGTATAAGAGTTTACTTTTCTCTGCATCCTTAGCAACATCGCTTGATTTTTGACTTTTTAATAATAGCCTGGTATAAAACAGTATCTTACACTTGGTATAAGTGGCTGCCAATATGGTGTCTCACTTGGATTTTAATTTGCAATTCCCTGGTTATTAGTGATGTTTAGCATTTATTTTCATATCTTCATTGGCTGCCTGCTTGTCCTCTTTTGAAAAATATCTGTTTATATTCTTTGCTCACTTTTTAATGGAGCTACGTGATTTTTTTCTCATTGAGTTGTTGAAGTTTATATTAGATTCTGGATATTAGCACTTTGTCAGTTGCATAGTTTACATTTTCTCTTATTCTGTATGTTGTCTGTTTACTATATTGGCTATTTATTTTTCTGTGAGAAGCATTTTTGGTTTAAGTCTCATTTGTCTATCCTTTCTGTTTTCAATGTTTGCTTTTGAGGACCTAGTCATAAATTCTTTGTGTAGGCCAATGTCCAGAAGAGTTTTTCCTAAGTTTCTTTTAGGATCTTTAGAGTTATAGGTTTTAAATTTAAGTCTTTAATCCATCTTGAGTTAATTTTTGTTTATGGTGAGAGATATGGGTCTAGTTTCATTCTTTTGCATATGAAGTATTCAATTTTTTTCAGCATCATTTATTGAATAGGATGTCCTTTCTCTAGTGTATCCAACAGCATATTAAAAAGATAATACAAAATCACGATCAAGTTGGTTTTATTCCAGCAATTCAAGGATGGCTCAGCATATGTAAATCAACACATGTGATTCAGCACATAAAACAAAAAACCTATGATCATCTCAATAGATACAGAAAAAGCATTTGATGATAAAATCCAACATCCTGTCTTATTAAAAACTCTCAACAAAATTGTCATCAAAGAACTTATCTCAAAATAATAAAAGTCATACATGACATACCTACAACAAATATCATACTGAACAGTGGAACATTGAAAGCATTCCCAGTAAGAATCGGAACAAGACAAGGATCTTCACTCTTACCACTCCTATTCAACATAATACTGAAAGTCCCAGGCAGAGGAATTAGGCAAGAGAAATAATTAAATGGCATACATGTTAAAAAGGAAGAAGTCAAAATATATCTGTTCACTGATGATATAATCTTATGCCTGGAACACTGTAAAGACTCCTCTAAAAGACTTCTAGATTTGATAAATGATGTCAGTAAAGTTTCAGGATACAAAATTAATGCACAAAAATTAGTAGCATTTCTAAATACCCATAATATTGAAGCTGAGAACCACATCAAGAACTCAATCCCATTTACAATAAGAAAAAATAAAATAAAATAGCAAGGAATATAATTAGCCAAGAGATGAAAGATCTCTACAAGAAGAACTACAAAACACTGATGAAAGAAATTGTATAATACATGACATGAACACGTTGAAAAATATCCTATGTCCATGGATTGGAAGAATCAATATCATTAAGGTGACCATACCACCCCAAGCAATCTACAGATTCAATGCAATTCTTATCAAATTAGCAATGTCATTTTTCACAGAATTAGAAAAAAAAAAATTCTAAAATTTGTATGGAACCCCCCAAAAAGCCTAACTAGCCAAAGCAATCCTAAGCAAAAAGATCAAAGCTGGAGGCAGCACATTAAGGCTATAGTAACCCAAACAACATGATTTTGGTATAAAAATAGACACATGTGTATATGGAATAGAATAGAGAACCCAGAAACAAAGCCACATACTTAACAACCAACTGATCTTCGACAAAGTAGACAAAAATCTTTTTCAATATTAATGTTTATATTTGTCATTAAATGGTGGCTGAAATGTTATTATTTGTGCTTTTAATTCCTCATGTAATCTTTTATTCCATTTCATTTTCAAACTGGCCATTGTTTTATATTGGTATATATTTCCTATAAAATATTAACTTGGAACCTAGTAATCTATTAAACTATAATTTATAAAATGTTAAGTTAATCATATTAAGCTTTTGAAGTAATCAAATTTACTTTTAAAGTAATAAATATTTTACTATATCCTTTCCCATATTGATACTTTTCTTTTTTCTTATTTCTAATTATAGTAGCTACCATCTCCTAAACAATGTTACATAATAATGTCAATAGTGGGAATCTATTTTATTTCTATTTTAAAAGGGATAATTTCTGCTATTTTTTCATTACTTTGAAGTTGGCTTCTTGACGATTTTATTCTATTTCTATATATTCCAAGAATTGAAAAAATCCATTTATTCAAAATTTTATAATATTTAACATTATTTTTGCATTTTATAAAATGCTTTTTAGCATTTGTCAAAAGAATTATATATTTTAATCTAATTATTTGATCATAAACATGCATTTTTAATCTTATATTCTTGGTAGGATCTTTACTTGGTTGCTGTGCACATCTTTTTTAAATTAATGTGAATTATTTGTGTTACTATTTTATTTAGAATTTTGGAATTATTACTCAAAACTCGAGTTAGTTTAACTAAAGAAACTTCTTTGTGATACCTTCATTTGGACATAAACTATCTGTCTTTCAAAAAATTAGAAACTTTTTCCCCCTTTTCTCAGTTTTCTATGTTTTTTAATTTTAAAGGTCTTTGAGGTTGTGGGGGACCAAGGCTCTTGATCTCTGAAAGATTTGTTTCTGGACTGATCAGGGGTCTGGCTACTTGTTCTTGTGGTCCAGTAATAAGATTCAGACAGATTTGGAAAGAAAGGCATTTACTTCTGCAACCAGTTACAGGGAGAAGGCTGGAGTACCTCACCAGACCAACTGAAAGCTGTAAGTTTTTCTCCAGTGCTTATACATATTCAAACCATATTTCTAGGTGTGGGAGTGCACCTGCAAGCTGAAGTGTTTCTCTATTTCTAAATCTTTAAGCAGCATCTGGAGTCTGGAAAATTACTTCAGGTCCTAGGAACAATTACTTTATCTGAACTGAGTCTTGGTACAAGGTGTGCAAGAATACCTATATTATTTTAATTAAACTCTAAGGTCTTAGAAAGCCAAGGCGGGGTCTTAATGGACATACTTTTACATTCTAGCCTTTGTACTAAGGCACCAGTTTCTCCATTTCTTTAATGTTTATGCATTCACCAATTACAGTAAGATGTTGGTGAAGGCTGCTCTGGTTGCTAATGGAGTCCTGGCCTGCTGCAGGTCTGCCAAAAATCACTGACATGGGACAGATTGATTAATAAGAGGAAGGACATCCAAATTTATTTAATGCATATACACTGGAACCTTCAGAATGAAGACTCAACCTCCCAATGAAGTACAGAAATATATACACCATGTATGTTTGCAGGTTAAAGAAAGAATGGCAGTTTGGATCTTGTTAAAATGGTTTATGGGAGGAGGGAGAAGAGGAATTTTATTGAGGGGCAATAAATGATTACTAGGATGAATGACTGGATCAGGAAACAGAAATTATCTTGTTCTCTTTGGAATTTGTTTATTTGTTTAATTTTTTTAATGGATAGGGTCTTGTTCTATCTTCCTTGGTTGAAGTACAGTGGTACAGTCACAGCTCCCCTGTGGCCTGCAACTACTGGACTTAAGTAATCCTTCTGCCTCAGCCTCTTGAGTAGCTGGGACTTCCAGCACACACCATTGCACTTGGCTCATTTATTTTCATTTTAATTTTGTAGAGACTGGATCTCACTATGTTGCCCAGGCTGGTCTTGAACTCCTGACTTTAAATAGTCCTCCCACCTAAGCCTTCCAAAGTGCTGGAGTTATAGTTGTGACCCTTCTGGTCCCCTCTTTTGGATTTAAATGATTATTGGAGAAGTCATTATCTTGTAAAAGGAACTGTTCAGATGTGTTTACATTACTGGTCTTATTTTCTGTGATAAACAATGATGTAACAGGGAGGGGGAAGAAAATTCAGTTGTTCTTCTTGGTGGGTCTGGATCATAGGCAGATAAAGAAATTTCAACTTTTGTGGCAGTAAGGGGAGGGAGGAGGGGTCAGAGGCTTTGATGCTTCCTTAGTTCATTTTGTCAAATGCCATATTTTCAGGATAATGGTTTTTGATCCCAAACAGTGTATGTTTATTTTAAATATTTGGAGTATATGTATTTCCACTGCCATTGATAAAGCTATTTGAAATAGGTAACTTTTTAAAATACAATAGATTTTTATAAATATTCATATGTTCTATAGATACTTTGGAGCTTTCTAACTCTTATGGCATCATTTTAGGTCATTTGTGTTTTCCTGGAAATACAAATGCATAGCATTAATTACAGTAATCTTCTAATTCTAATTCCTTCTAGTTCTCAGGTTATTTTCTTATTCCTCTTTGGTTTTCTCCCATGATTCTTTATAAACTTAGTTATGTGTGTTAATTTTTAAAAATTATTTGTTACATATAAAGAAAAACTCTTGAATTTTATTATTAGTAGTATTGGTGTTGCGGCTTTCCTATTTCCAGCGCTTGCTGAGCAGGAGGAAGTGGCACCCAATGGCTTCTCTAGTCCCATAGTTCCGTGAGTGAGAATAAGTGTTACAGCTCTTTTAGTCCCACTGCCTGTAGCTCAGTGAGCTGGAGCACTACAGTTCCTGTGCTCCTGGAGTTGGTGAGTTCTGGGTTCTTGTCCCACCAAGAATAAGTCACACAGACACCAGAGGCTGCAGGGTGAGCAAGCTGGAGTAGAATATATTAAGTCATAGAAAAAACTCTCACTAGACAGGGGAAGAGGTTTGCCTGCTGAGGGGCTGAGTTCAGGGTTTTTATGGACGGGGAGGACGGGGAATGTGCAGACTGGTCTGCAGTCCATTTTGGAAAAAGCACCATTCAGAAAGAGAAACGTAAGTGTTAAAGAACCAGTTGGGGGCAGAAGTGAAGGCTTTGTTTGAAATCAATAGGAGACTGGAGTGACATTTCACTCTATGCAAATGATGACTCACCTGGTAGCCGATCACAGAAAGATAGGTATATGTAGAACAGATGGAAAGTAAAAGCCAATAGGGAGGAAGTGCACACAGTTGGACAAAGAGGTGCTGAGGGAGAGAAATATGTCCAAAACAAAAGTGGAGTTTGTTCATCTGGGGTCACAGAGTGGGTGTTTCCATTTAGGGGTGTGGGCTTTTGTTTATATGGTGCCTACAGCTTGATTTTTAGGCTGTTCTTGGTTTGAAGGGAGTCTACTGAGAAAATGTATTCTCTTCCCGGATCCACAAGGGGGCGTAGTTTCAAAGGTAAGAATTTCCCAGCACCATACCTCCACCCAGGTCTCCATCCCGGAGGCTAGAGGTCTTTGTTTGACTTTCCAGCATGGAAGGGGGAGGCGGGAATCAAAGGTCAGTTACTGCAGCGGAATTTTAAAGAGACGCCTTTCACAGGACAGAAAACTTGAATAGTGCAGGAATATCTCCCAGGTTAAAAGTCCCCTCTCCCACATATGGGTGGACTCCATTTCTGGATCTCCTTCCGTGACCTCCTGGAAACTGCTCTCCATCTATTTCTTTCTCCTTCTCTCTCTGCCTAAATAAATCACTTTCTGCAAAAATCTTTGGGATCTGATATTTACTTAAACAAGCCTACAGTACCTGGAAGGGCCCTCGAATAGTGGGTAAGTGAGGGACCAAGGGCCTGGAGAACACATCTCAGCATGGGGAGCTGAGCCTCCCCCATGCCCCGAACCCAGTCTCACTACTGAGGACGCACTTAACTGCCTGTCTGACTGGTTTCTTTATTCATCCTCTCTAATTATCAATTGTCTTATTTAAATCCTTGGAAAGTTTATTACTAACAAAATTCCATATATTTTAATAAAATAATCAGTATGCAGTGTTTGGTCTGTTTGTTATTTTTATTTTTGTGTTGCTTGACACTTCTAGGATTTAAAATTTCAATATTCTTTATAGCAGTGTGAGAACGGACTAATGCAGTCAATCTTACCAATAAAAGACAAACTTTATTTGTAAGTAAAATTATGTGCCCCTGCTGTGATGCAGTAGAATGTACACAAAAATCACATATGTAATATTCTTAATAAAAAGTTTAATCTGAACATATCTTACAAAATAAATAAGATACAATTTCAATTTCATACTTAACTCTTTTTTAATGGCACTACAAGAAATTCATCTTCTTATTTTTATTTTGTTTAAGATAAAAGCCATATTATTTAGATCAGCTCAGAAGTAAGGACTACATTAAGAATATTACTCATTCCTGAATATTGGTGACCTCTCTTGTGAATTGAGGGATATGGTTACTTTTGAGACTAACCCTTTCCATTAATAAATCACATAGAATAGAATCTGCTTAGTCTGTTTATGCCTAGTTCCCTTTTTTTTCCTTCAGATGTTATATTTGTTTTTTTATGTACTTTTAGAGAAAACAACAGTTATATTCTAAAACATGAACCCACTTATTCTGTTCCATTAGGGAGACTTTATTGAACTAATGAGTGAAAGCTAGATGAATCATTATTGTGTAAATATAAGACATAACTTTAAATATGTTGTAGTCATTGAATCATGAAATAAAGCATCTAAAAATAATAATAATTACTTTCTGGCCAATAGAACTCTTCAAGCACAACTAAGTGACTATATTCAGTGGTATCTTAAAAGTATTTCCTGAATTCGTAGAATATTAAAGTAGATGGATAAACAATGTTAATTTTTGAAATAAATATAACAAATTGATAAATGAACTAATCTATTTAAGAAATATAATTTCATAAGTTTGCGTTTATTAAGTAAATTCCTAAAAATATAATACAGTGATGATCTGTTTCCTTTCAAACCAGTTAGGTTTCTATTAGTGCTTATTCTGTGATTGCAGTTTGGGATTTCTTTGAAAATTTCACTGTATCAAAGGAAAAAAATAAAATTTTATTCCATTATTAGATCTTTATTGAATCTTTTTTTTTCCACAATGTTGAAATTTATATGAGCCCTGTATGCCTAGATAGAAGGGATGAGTGACAAATCCCCCCTTAAGCCAAAAATAAAATTGTAAGCCCCCCAACTGACTGAATGGAACCCTCTCATCCAAGAGGATTCCAAAGTAAACTAGAAAACCGAGTTTATGCCATGATGGAAATGCAATGTGGAACACTTTGTGGCATGTGTACTCTCCTCTCTTTGGAATGCAGTCACAACTGATTAGCACTAATATTAAAAGAGAAATACCAGATGTGAGTGATGGGGGATGAAGGCAGCAAAACACCTTGCCATGTGTGTACATAATGCAAAAATCCTGCATGATCTGCACATGTACCCCAGAACCTAAAGTACAATTAAAAAAAGAGAGAGAGAGATCTCAAGACTGACCAAACAAACTCTGTAGCAATAAGATAAAAAATTCTGACTCCAATATAGCATAATTTTACAGATAGCAAGTCCTAAAGAAATTAAAGTGTTTTACACCAAAATTTATTTTTTGACATATTTTGAAATGGCCTGGCCAAGCTGTCTCTTGTAGGGGAAATTTACATTCTGTAGATAATCCCCTTCCCTTTCCATGTCTTCTTTTGATACTGAAGGGATTAGCTGAGCAAGTATAGCACCTTTTAAAGTTCTGAATATAAACCCTTTGCTATCTACTGCCTCCAAGAGTTACCACCTATGAGATCTATTATAATAGGAACCTTGGTCTCCACAACTCCTTTTCTTAATTCAGACACTCCTTTCTATTGATTTGAGGTCTTTAAATAATAACTCTTTCAACGAATTTCCAATCAAAAATCTCCGAATCCACCTATTACCTGGAAGCCCCAGCATAAGTTGTCTTGCCTTCCCAAACTGAACCAATGTGTTACAGGATCTTTGGGGTGTCACTTCACCAGCCAGAAACCTCTGTGGCCAGTGGAGCCTTTGCCTGAATTTTATTCTGGCCCACTGCATTCATTCTTCCCATTTGGCATGGCAGGCAGCACTCTCTCATGCTGCAGGCCTCAATCCCATGCCTGCCAAGGGTGAGCGAGGCATGGAGCAACAAGGGGTGTTTGAGTGAGTGTGGAGACTGGCCTCTGCACACAGCCAGGCATTCTGCCTATGGTAGGGCATGGAGATCCAGATGCCAGCAGATCCAGGTGCCAGCATGGGCACTGGCTTCCAGCAAGGCTGCAGTTGGACCAGGCATACCACAAGCCACTTCCGCAACTGGTGCTATGGAATGCAGTGGTGCCCAGAAGCGTGGAGATGCCAGGAACTGCCAAGCCCTGAAAAGGATGGATGTCACAGCCCTAGTTCAGAAAGCTCCTAGGTCTGGGCTCCCTGAAGGGCTGCAATTCTTATCTCTTTCTCTCTCTCACCTTCTTGTCATTTGCAATGTGGTGAGCAAGAAACACATTTCAGCTCTGTTTGTGTTACAACTCTTTCAGCCCTGCAATTTGGTGGGTCCTGGGTTCTTGTCCCAATGCCAAGAAGAATGAGGTACATGGACAAGTGGAGGGTAAGCAAGGTGAAAATGTTTCATTGAGCGATAGAACAGCTCAGAAGAGGCTTTCAGTGAGTAGCTTCTCTCTGTAGCCAGGGTGTCTGGACAAATCTTTAGCTCTTGGAAGAGAGAAGATCCTGGAATGGGTAGCTCCTCTATGCATCTGGTCATCCTGTCATCTCCTTAGCTCTCAGCAGAGAGGAGATCCTGGAGTAGATAGCTCCCTCTCTGCAGCTGGTCTTCCCTATAACCCAACCACCTTGGGCACATGTCCTCAGAACCTCTTGAGGCTAACCCTCAGGCCATATCCGATGGATGTTCAGCTCTAGCAGAGAGGAGACCCTGGGGGGTAGGTAGCTCCTCTCCACAACTGCTTGTTCCATCATCTCCTTGAGTCTGGCTGGGTCCAGGGCTTTTATGGACCCCTCAGAGGAGAGGAAGTGCCCACCAACTGGTCAATGGGCAGCCATTGGCAGGCATAAAAAAAGTACCACAAATTTCCAGTCTGGTCTGTAGGACTGGTAGCCTGGATCCCAGGCTTCAGGCCCTCCCCAACTTGAGGATAGGGCTTCACAAGGGATCTGCCTCCTGTCTTCTTCCTCCTCACAGCTTGTCCACTTCCTGCCACTGCTCATAGGACTTAGGCTGTTTGTGCCAAGGGGAGCCTCCAGGAAGTACTGAGCTGCCTCCAGCACCCCTTTTGTTTCCTTCCCATTCTCATCAGCAACCAAAGACTAGAGGGGGTCAAGGCGGCAGGGTGCCAGTGTGTCAGTGCTGCCTTGAGTGTACACATACCTGGCCAGACTGTGACAGTACCCTGCCTCAGCCCCAGACTTGCTCCAAGATCAGAGAGGGCACCAGGAGCAGGGAGAGGCTAGGCACCTCCAAGCCCGCAGAAGCAGGGAAGTGTTTCCAGGCCCCTGAGAGTGCAGAGATGCCTGGGTCTGCAGCTGCAGCTTGAGTGGCTGCAGTTGTGCCCAAGAGAGTGAAGCTCCTGCGTCCCTCCTGGCCTCCGCTAGCTCAATGGAGTGGGCAGCCCTGGCCACACCTCCTGCACTGCGGCCTGGTGTCATGGCAGCAGCACTCTAGATGGGCCATCGCTGCCATCAAATGTACACCTTACATGCATTGATTGGTGTCTGCATGTAAGTTCTGTTCTTTTAAAATGTGTAAAACCAAACTAAAACCCAACCACCTTAGCACATGTCCTCAGAACCTCTTAAGGCTATCCCCTCAGGCCAAATATCCCTCATATTTGACTCAGAATAAACCTCCTAAATTATTTTACAGTTTGACTCTTTTTTTTTAATCAACATGTCCTTCTTTTCCCACACAAGAAAGGGACATCTTTTCCTGGAATATTACAATACAAGACCAACTTACATTGTTCTACATGACTTTCTTAAGATCCCCTTTGTGTATGTGTCTCTGTAAAGCCCCAGACTCCTTTTTCTTTAAGATGTTATTCATTAATGGAAATTCCTCCTATAATAATATTATGAATAAAGTCATCCCCCAATGGTCCTATTAACTCATTTCATAGTTTAGTGCCAATACACATAAAGGATAGGCTCTTATTTTTGGATCCCCCATTTATTTCACTCAGGTAATAAAGCCTCTCAGAGCTTTTTACCTTGCTATCTGAGGACATTACAGTCAGTATTATTCCTGATTCTGTGTCTTGAATTCTTGTCCATTGGTAGCAAAGTAAAGATTTGATTTTGATTTTTTAAGTACTCACTCACTATCTGGTGCTGATTTCTTCTCACTTCATAGGCTGCTCATTTGGTAATTTCTGTAAACAGATTAATGTTTTATAAAGTTCTCATTTCCATGGTGTTTGTGAAGGCAGAGCGTCTGCATTGCCAGTCACTTCTATGTATGTATTTGTATATTTTGAGATAAAGTAAGAATTTTATGCCCACTGGAAAGAAAATTTCTAATACTTTTGTATTTATGCTTGACCCTTGGCCTGGAATTTAAGAACTGAACAGATACACTTTTTGTATTCTAAGAAAAATGTCTGTGTAGGCCAGGCATGTTGGCTCACGTCTTTAATCCCAGCACTTTGGGAGGCCAAGGCAGGTCGATCACGAGTCCAGAGATCAAGACCATTCTGGCTAACATGGTGAAACCCTGTCTATACTAAAAATACAAAAATTAGGTGGGCGTGGTGGTGTACGCCTGTAGTCCCAGCTACTTAGGAGACAGGCAGGAGAATTGCTTAAACCTGGGAGGCAGAGGCTGCAGTGAGCCGAGATCACGCCACTGTACTTTAGCCTGGTGACAGAGTGAGACTCCATCTCAAAAAAAAAAAAAGAAAAAGAAAAATGTCTGTTTTGTTTTGTCACTTTAATTAAACACAGTATTGGAAGTTCTCACCAGAATAATTAGGCAAGGAAAAACAAAGGCATTCAAATTGTAAAGGAGGATATAGAATTATCTTTTTTATGTGTATGTCATGGTCTTGTATGCAGAAACAAATAAAAAATTCCTAAGTTTTCTACACACACATATACAACCATTAGAACACATTATAAATTTAGCAAAGTTGAAGGATACAAAAGTAATACTTCATTCTTAAAGTATCCTTAGCTCTCCTCCATACATCATTTTCTAAACAATCTGAATATGTGGAGAAAATGTATTTTAGTACTAGATATTATGTACATATAACAATATTTGCCTTATTTTATTATATTTATCATCTCTCTATATACATATCTAATCGTTTACATATATGACTAGTGAAGGAAAATCAACTTTTATCATATACTAAAATCTATGTTTTGTTACAATACAATATTTTAGTGTTAGAACAGGGAGTAACTGAGGATTAGCCAACTTAAATAACTTACGTAGTACACACAGCTAGTAGGGACAGCGTTGAACCACAAAATGGAAGTCCATGGTCCTTTCCTTTACACATTCTAAGGTAGGAAGATCTGAATTACGTGTGAAAGGAATGCACAAAAGGAGAGTGATGGAGAATCCTAAAGCTTGTACTCATACTAGAATTGCAAAATCGGTTAATGAATATTAAATTAAAAAAAGCTTTCTCTATAGCTCAGTTCATTTCTTGTATTTTAATTTGATCTGTTGTAGATTTGAGCAAAAATAGGCCTCAATTTAGATGGCATATTCTCTGATAAAAATACATTGCTTTGCTATGGCTGTGTGTGAGTGTCAGAATGTCTTTTTGAGTGTGTTTGAGAGTATGAAAAGCGTAAAGACAAGGCCCGAAGAAACACAGAAAAACTACAGAGATAATTTTTAAAAAATCTTTAGACTTGTATTTCTCTCTTCTCTTCTAGTCTTTGGATGCTTCAAGTTTCTTCACTAGAAATAATATAGATAACAAATTTAAATGCATTCCGCTATACATGTGCCACTCAGTGTCTTTTAAATTCTTATACATTATAAAATTCCCCTAACAAAACACACTAATTATACCAAAAATGTAAGTAATTTTATTTAAAAATTGAAGATATATATGTTAACTAAAAATAGAATTTCTATGTAATAAATAAATTTATAAAAGTAGAGATTTACACATTATGATGAAGTCAGCTACGCTTAAAAATTGTATGTAGCCTACATTTAAAAATAGTATGTATTATACTCTCACAGCCTCTGAATACCCATAACAAGAATGCGTTCCTGGTGCATCACTTTTATCCCAGCAGGAAATGATAACATACAGTATACAACTAACCTAATGGGTTTGAAGTGAATATTAGTTGCCTGAAATGCAGGTAAGTTACTTTCACCACACAGGGAAATCACCAAAGAAGTGATATTGAATTGCACATGATAAATCCTCACACTCTCTAAACTGCTGTTTAAAAAATACCAAATATGAAAAATACGAAATTTTCTCAATATGTTGAGTATTCTGGCATGGAGGTATAATAAAAAGGGAAAATATGAGAATATGAAAAAATTTAAACTTAAAAAATAATAGATGGAGCAAAAAGAGAGTCGATGTGTTTTAGGCAGTTAGTTGGGAAAGAAATGGTAATAAATATAAAATGAGCAGAAAAGTTAGAAAAAAAAATTATTACTTACCTGCATATCCTTTAAAAGCAGAACACAATGACATGGGGAGAAATCAAATTCTTAAGCTCATAATTATCAAGGAGATAATAAATATGTATATGTAATTAGAAGAGAAATATACAAATTTAGGGGTTGATTTCAACCATATATCGGAGCTTTTGTGATTAACATGTTGATCTGAGAAAGATTAAAAGTAAAAATTAAATATTTTTATTTATCTATGTATTTATTTATTATATTTTACGTGTAAATCAAGAGCAATGAAGAAAATAAATACCATAGATACACAAAAAATAAACACTGAGAAATAAATAGGAATAACATATTAGCAGAAATGCCTACAGTTGGGTGGAAGCGGTGATGGTGGTGTTTGTGTGTGTGCATGTATGCATGCACCTTGCAATTGATATTGTGTTGTGTATATTCTCCAGTGAATTGTTTATTCAATATAAATGAAAGTGAAAAGTCTCTAGGACAGTGTTCTGAAAGGATTTACTGACTTTTTAAATTTCCTGCAATTTATTTACTGAATTCCCTGTTTTTTGGTTTTATATTTTCAAAAACTGTGAAAGGACAGATATGGAAGAAAGAAAAGAAAGTTGGAGATAGGTATCGTAAATGATGATGTCAAGTGCATTTCTCAGGTGCACTTCAAAGACAGTCAAAAATTAGGCTGAATTCTTACTTTACCACTTCTTAGCATGGCCTTCAATTTGTTAATTCACCTTTTCAGCTTTAGTTTATTACTTGTAAAATCTGAATAGTGGAATGTATTTAATGGAGAATGACGAGAACTAAAATTTACTTATCAATAGAATGCCTGTCACAGAATAAACAATTGATGTTTAGAAATTACTATAATAAAATGCTTATGAATTTAGTGCTTACAAAATTGCATGAATGATAATTCACAGATTTTCCTGGATGGACTGAAATATATAGGAGTTGATTATGGAAATTAATCACATCTTAAACAATAAACAATGCAAATATTTCTGTGCTTATAATTTGCACTTATATATTTTCTGCATTTAGTGCACAAACAGACATATTCAGAGACAAACATGCTGCTGCATTTTAATTGGATCACAGTGTAAATGTGCTACAATGTCTTCTCCATTCATCAGTAAATAGCTGAGATTGCCCATATCATTACTTATTAATATATACATATTAAATTGATGCACAGACTTACTTTTTTTTGAGACAAGATCTCACTCTGTTGTGCAGACTGGAGTGCAATGGTACCATCTTGGCTTACTGCAGCCTTGACCTCCCAGGTTCAAGTGATCCTTCCACCTCAGCCTCCCCAGAAGCTGAGACCACAGGTGTGCATGACCATTTCCAGCTAATTTTTGTATTTTTTGTAGAGACAGCTTTTCAGCATGTTGCCTAGGCTGGTCTCAAAATCCTGGGTTCAAACTATCTACCCGCCTCAACCTCCCAAAGTGCTAGGATTACAGGCATAAACCACTGTGCCCAGCTGCAGGATGCATAGACTTGTATAGTATCAATGTGTTAAAGCTTACTTAACTTTTTTTTCTCTCTCTCTCTTTCTCTCTCTCTTTTTTTTTTTTTTTTAATGGAGTCTTGCTCTGTCACCAGGCTGGAGTGCAGTGGCATGATCTTGGCTCACTGCAACCTTCACCTCCCTGGTTCAAGTGATTCTCCTGCCTCAGCCTCCCAAGTATTTTGTATTTTTAGTAGAGACGGGGTTTCACCATGTTGGCCAGGGTGGTCTTGATCTCTTTACCTAGTGATCTGTCCGCCTTGGCCTCCCAAAGTGCTGAGATTACAGCTGTGAGTCACCATGCCCAGCCTAATTTTTTCTCTTCTGATAGAAATTAAGGTTGTTTCAAAAATTTGCTTTTGTAGTAGCCTTTTATATTCTCATTTATGCACGTATATTAGTTCAGCTAGAAAAGAACTGCTTGAGTTTATAGACTTTTAAAATTTTTGTAAAAATAGACAAGCCTACATCCAAACCCAATATACTTTTGAATTCATGAGTTTGCTGTTGTAAGAGTCTGTCTTTACTCCACTGCCTACACATTCTCTAACTCTAGATATCAAAAAACTTTTGCATGTTTACTAAACTAGGGGGAGAGAGTAAAGCTTCAGTTTTTCAAGTTTATATTCCCAGCTGCTACCAAAACTGCTTGTTTTCCATGCTTAACTAATAATCTGTATTTATTGTGTCTGTATGTGCTTATGAATGTATATGTGTCACATTTTTCTTTGTGTTTTTTAACTTATTTTTTTATTGCTTATTTTATTTTATTATTTATTTTAAAGGCTATTTGGCTACATATGCTGGAAATACTTTTAATCCACTATGTCCCTTGTCTTTTTACTTGATTTATAGTAATTTTGCTTTAGTTGGTATTATATATACTTAAATATGCAGTCTTTCCTTTATAAATCATAAAATATTATCTTGCTTAACAAGATTTGTGACACTCAAAATGATTTCAAACTGTTATCTTGATTTTTAATAATTATTTTAACGTGTTTTAAAACATTTACATAAGAAACACATTAAGTTCCATTTGAGTATAATGTAGGTCAGGACTTTAATTTTTCAAAATTGATTCCAAGTTAGCAAGCAAGTATTTTCTAACTTGTCTATCCTTCTCTAATTGGAAATATCAAATATCGTAAGCCAATTTTTCTATATGAGTCTATCTTTTAGTGTACTTGTTCATATTGTCTATAGATCCCTAAGCCAATACCATTGTATTTTAATTGTGATAAATTTAGAGTTACAATATCATGTAGGATAATCATGATTACTATTTTTTAAAGTAGTTTACCAATAATACATTACAGTAGAATTGTTAAATCAAGTTTTAAAATCACATAAAAGTCATAACATAATGCTTAAAATATTTATTCCTCAAAAACAGGCCTGATACGGTGGCATGAACCTACAGTTCCAACTATTCAGGAGGCTGAAGTGGGAGGATTGCTCCAGTTCAGGAGTGTGAGGCCATAGTGAATTATGATAGCACCTGTGAA
Source organism: Ateles fusciceps (assembly GCA_036589455.1). Taxonomy (NCBI): domain Eukaryota; kingdom Metazoa; phylum Chordata; class Mammalia; order Primates; family Atelidae; genus Ateles; species Ateles fusciceps. Next base: position 1,689,149 of record JAZHEH010003244.1, read on the forward strand.
TATCCACTGCACTCCAGCCTGGGCAACATAAGAAGACCTAGTTTCTAACAAGAGAAAAAAAAAGTAATAACAAAAGATGGACTATGTTAGTGTTTGCTTCCAAAACAAAGAACCTATTTAAATAACCTCATCCTACCCTGTAGATGCTTAAATATTGATAAATCAGAATTTATTCATTTTTAAGTATAAATTTCTAGAACTATGCAGTCACTGCATAATTTTCATTATTCAAATGTAATGGAAACTATTATGAAAAGTGTCTATTTTATTTCCCAGGAGTGAGTATTTTAACATTGTAAAATGCAGTAATTTTTTCAAAATAAAATTGTATCTTGTTTGCCAGGAAGGATATATGTATTTCTACAAAGATTCTGTCATAATATAGTATGTCAAGATTTTGAGAAGAAACGTTGCTGGTGTTATTAAATTATATTCAATTAATTACATTTCTGGTTGACTTCTATTTATTTTATATCTGCTAAAAAAAGATTGTGCAATATTTCATTTGTACCCTAAGTCACATATGAATTCCGTTTGAGACATAGATAGAAGTATTATTTCTGACATTGGAATCAGAAAAGGGTAACAGACAATAACATGGCTGATTACTAAAGCAGAAGATGTAAATTCTGCTACATTTCTATGCATTAAAAGCCTCAGAATCCCTGAATTTTAATATAAAATACAATGAAGTGTATCAAATGAGATTCTCCTATCTTGCCTAGTAATAATGTGGTTAAATCACCATGTGAACACTTTAAAGGGCAAAAAAAATGCCTTTAAAAAACCTTGCCTCACTCAGTTTTGAGAATATCTCATTTTATTTCAAAATCTTATTGAACTTTTCTACATTTTGTTCCATGACTGACTTTTACAATATTAGTGTCTTGGTTGTCACCTCACCTAAAGAACAAGAGAGAAGAATGGTGAATGATTCGATGGCAAGATATAATCTCATAATTGGATGTGATGAAACTAAAGATGCAGAAGTACGTTAAAAAAAAAAGAATAATCTTGTATTTCAACTATGACAGGGTGTCTGCTTAACCATGCTCAATTCATAGTGATGAACAGTAGTGGCAGTCAAATAGCATAAGCTTTTAAAAATATAGAACCATAGCTTATTATTTGCCTGTAAAGGGAATTCAGCTTAAAATGAAGCTCCAATTTCTCTAATAAATGGTGAAGTTCATATATTATTGTGCCTGTGAGACCTAGCTTGATGAAGACATAAAATTTCACTAGACAGCTTTAAACTGTAAGAAAAGAAGGCAGAGTAACCTTATTTTTCAACCATTCAAGCTAATATTTCCTATAACTCCACAGTACACAAAGAATGTATGAAAGCCTTATTTTATATGAGTGTAATTAAATCAAGATAAAACATAGTTTAGTAGTTAATAGCATGATCTGCAGACTTAGATGTCCTGTATTCAACTCCTTGATCTAATGCTTACAACCTGTGTGACTCTGGAAATGTTTCTGAACCTCTCTGTGGCTTAGTTTCATCAACAGTAGAATAGAGGAAATAAAATTACCTCTGTCATAGGATTGTTAGAATAATTATCTTAATATTTATAAAAGCTTAACAGAAATGTTTATTTTGTAAAGTGGAAGTACATTCGAATATTTTAATGGGAGGGGAAATATGATTTAATTTTTATTTAAAAATATTTCAATTGCTAAATGCACTATGGGATTGGGGAAATTAGTGTAAAATGAAATAAATTACATGGTTATTGAGGTTACCCAAATTTTAAAAGTTGGTGATTTGATCAAGTTTAGCAGAAAATATGGGGATAAATTTTACAGGTAGAGTCAACAGAATTTTCTGCAAGATGGGTATATGCTAATGGGTTATTTTACAGTGAAATGGAGCAGACTTATGGTCATCTCCAGGGACATTTGGATGTCTAATTTTGACATTTGTCAAAGATAAAGGCAACTGATGTAATAACTAATGGATGATCACAAAGGAAGAGATTGAACATTAATAGAAGTAAGACTGGATCATTCATCAAATAGGAGATTACAGGTATCGGTAAAGGAAAGTCTATAGATAAGAGTATAAACATGATGATAGGAAAATATTAGATTTTGTTCTATTTTTTCAATAAAGCATGAACAAGTTCACAAATTGAAAATGAAAGTGGAAAGAAAAGTAGCAAAAGGATTAAGAAGAAAACAGAAAGAATGAGATATTTATGTGTGAAGAAGGGACTCACATCTGTAATGGTAGAGTCATATTACTGCTCTGCAGCCTTATTTTGTTATTTGAGTTGCATGCTGTTGAGTTAAGCAGAGCTTAAGTTCCTGATATTCAGATCAACCCTCTTCCCATTAGGTAAAAATCCTATCTGCTTCCATTGCTACCAAGATTATACTCATTCTAGAGATGAAGAAGTATCTGTAAGATTGTTTAAAACTCAGCACAATTTTCTCTGAGCAGAAATTTTCATATGATAAATAGAAGCAAAGTTTTTACATAATTAATTACAAGCATCATTTGAATTATCTTTGAAATATGCATATTTACACATATACCTATATATACGCATATGTGTGTGTATTTTGCTTTAATCATTTGCCTAAAATATTGTTCTGAGATCAACATGCTTACTTATCTCAATTTCTAAATTTTTACAAATTTCTCATTAGACTATTTGAAATAATAGGAAGGTAGATGTTGCTTTTACCCTGTTTGATTTTTCCTGAGCATATTACTTTCTTGCAAGCCACATAATATTTCAATTAATTTAATGTTTCACTGATGCATACTCTATTGTAATTGCTATCTCTGTAAATATGCCTTCATATATTTTCCTCTAAAAGATGTTCTGTTGAGATTCTAAGCATGTAAAAGTACTGCACTCTGTCTATTTACTCAGCTTTGTATATATCCCTAACATCTCTGGAGATATTTGCCACTAATGCAAGTGGGTGTTTATATACTAAGTGTTTGTTTATTCATTGGCAGTTCCAAAATGTTTGGAAAGTGATAATAAAAATCAATAATCCTGTGGTCATTGGAATGCTCTCCAAATTTCAATTTTAGTTGTATTTATATTCTCAACATTCCATGAACACTCACAGTAGTTTAACCACTGTTTCCTTTAAAGTAACCTAGAAATCCTGTTGCCACAACAACTGCACTTAAAACAGCTACATAAGTGAGATAGTGGCCTTCTGGTTGTTGTGAATTGAAGATTACAGTCATTCCTATATTCATGTATCATTCTTACTGCTAAAATACACACACACACACACACACACACTCTCTCTCTCTCTCCCTCTCTTTCTCCTTCTCTCTCTCTCCATGCATTTCTATATGCCATGATGCACACTTCCTTTCTATATGTCGTGATATTTTAGCTTTAGAAATGCACCACTTAAACAATGAATACAAGTTTTTTGTCTGAAGTAATTATTTAAAAATTCCCTATTATGAAATAAATGGATATATTTATCAGTTAATCTTCTTTTATTGTTGTCTTAGCAAAGAAAAGTTCTTCAATTATCCAATCACTCATATTAGTTTCCTGTAGCTGTCAGAATAAATTACCTCAACCTTGGCTTAAAACAGAAATTTATTCCCTTTCAGTTCTGGAGGCATAAAGTCTGAAATTAAGGTGTCAGCAGGTTCACATTCCCTTCAAAGGGAACTCCACTGGAGATGAGTTTCTTATCTCTTCCAGGTCCTTGTCAGGGCTAGCATTCCTTGTTTTGTGACTTTATCACTCCAATCCCTGCCTTTATGATCACATTTTCTCCTCCTATTCTCTTTGTCATCTCTCCCTCTGCCTCACTCTTATAAGGACACTTAGTGAATTGTGGGGCCACCAAGATAATCCAGGAAAAGCCCCTCCCCTCAAAATCCTTGGCTTGGTAACACATTTTGCTATATAAGGTTTTAGTCACATATTCCAGGGATTAAGATGTGAACATAACTTCTTAGGGGTGACTTTAAGCCTCCCACACTCACTATCATTAATGGAGGATATATTTTGATGCTAAACCTATTATACACTCTAAGTGTTAATGAGAATGAAGCATTAGGTAGTGGGCAGTGACACTCAGAGGGAAGATCTCCCAGTGACTTGGTAACACGTGAACACCAGGCAAGATGGCAACATGTACCAGCCAAGGAGGAGTTGGTGTTTCTTCCTCTGCACCCACTACCCATCTCCGTTCTCTGTGGCTGCATTCTTCAGTGTGTTCATCTTACTAGCAAATATAATAAACTTCAGAAGTGAGCATATAACTACCCTACAAAATTACAGTAATTTTGGAATAAAGTGTCACTCTGGTTTAAAAAATCTGAATAACACATTGAATTAATAAAGAAAAACTTTGACACCACTATAGTGAATAAACTTATAAATGGTCATTTCTTCGTGTATAAATTATAAAAATATTACAGATTAATACACCAGAAGCAGTGCTTTTATGATCACTAACATTCCAGTTTATCATAAATTCTGGCTGGAAGACAGATGACAATAGGAAAAGATAGAAACATAAGAAAATTAGAATATCAAGTATGATAGTAGCTGATATGCACTGGACATTTACTACTAACAAGTATAGAATAAAATATTAGTGTAAGATTTTATAGTAGTAACTGACTTTTTCTTCATATTATTTAATTTTTGTTGATTTCAGAGATGAAGAAATGGAGGCACAGAACATTTAAGTGTGTAGCTTAAAGTTGCAGAGCACAATGCTAAGAAGTGTCATTTAGAAGTCAAAGCCAGATAGTCTGCTTAAAATGTCTAAACACTTATTTTCTATGCCACGCTATTTCTTAATAAAGTATTATCTTGTAAAAGGAATGCCTTTATTAACATCTTTAACTTTCATTTTATTTTATGATCAACAGAAATTTTGTTCTACATCAGAGGTGATGCAAGTCACTTATGAGCTCTGTCCTCTTAGAGCTACAATGAAGAGTCTCTTATCTAAACAGAAGTTCCTTTCTCAATGTACAAAGAAACGCCTTTGTGTCAATCTTGCTTGTTATGTAGTTTTGTCAGGAAAATAAATGTCACTGCTAAGTTTTGGAGCTCCAAACAATTATTTCAAATAAAGGATAAAATTGAGTCACTCTATATTCAAAATTATCACAGCTTCCAATTATTGATCCTCTATCTACAGTCACATACATTATCTTTAACTCTCAGGAGAATTATAGAGATGAGAAAGTTGAGATTCAGGGATTTTGGACTTGATGAAGCTCATTCAACTAGTAAATAGATGAGCTGGGATTTGGATCAATCTTGGGTTGACTCCAAAATTTGTGATTTTTCTACTAGGACAAATTGCATTTGGCCGTATCTTAAATAGAAGCCAGTTAAACTGGCAAACACTTCCAAAAGTGTGTTAATTTCATATAAGTTATAGCTAAGAAACTAGAAAATTTGGCTTAATTTACAATAGAGTGAGTACAATTATAATTATGAGGGGAAGGAAAATACATTCATGCATCTTTAGGCTGAAATTTCTGAATCAGTTCTAAGTTAATAACCATATCATCTCTTAAAAACAAATAAAAACTTTATGTCTTAGGCCACCCCTTCCAGAATAAACTCAATAAAACATTAATCTAACTATTACCGTAGTATGCAGGTACAAATGGGAAAATAAAACATTACCTTCAGTGACTTGGTGTTTTTAAGGGTGTCTCCAACTTCACTGGTATCTGTCACTTTTTTTCAATATAAGTTGTTGATGGATCAAGTAGAAACAACAGAAACTATACTGTATTAATCAGTATCTAAACATTTCTACTTTATTTCTTTTTGAAATGAAAACTGTAGAGTTTCACACCGCGATCTTCTGGAGAATATAATGACTTTAGCGGTGCAATTGCCAATGCTTTCGTGATTATAAATCCAATCATTGATAATTTACTCCAAATCATTTGTCACCTTTACAATCCATTCCCCAAATTCTTCTTTAAGTACCAACACACCTAAAAAACCCCAAATACCTTCAATAACTATAATTATTATCCTTAGCTTACATATGCAAAATAAATTTAAAAAATCATATACTTCAAAACCAACTGTTGTATTGAATACATGATAAATACATACAATTTTATCTGCCAATTAAGAACAGAATAAAATAATTAAACCTGAAAAAAAAATAATAATCTCAGCTTACTTAAATGAGTCTCAGAAGTCCAAGGAGATGAAAACTGTTCTTTAGTTCATAACATTAATAATGCTGATTTGTAAATATGATAAACACAAATTTCCTGTAGCCCAGCTGTTCAGAACCTGGAGTATTCCTATATTCTGGCTACTGGTTTTCTTGATGCGGTTTTATAGAGACAAAGGCAACACTCATAACGGGAGAAATTAGAGCACATGGATAGCTGTATATTTTTAGATCCCATGTCTATTGAGAGTCAGGACTTGATTCTAAGGGTATAATTATAGATTGTGTCATGGGAAAACTTTACTAACTCCTTTAGATAACAACTTCAGAAGGCAAATAGGAAATGTGAATCATTCTTGCTCCTTTCAATAATCTACCATATATTTATTGTATTTTATCAAAGGTATAACTAACAATATATCTACTATCATTAGAACTTATCAGGACCTTCTTTAACAACTCTTTAAGTCAGAAAAGTAGAAAATAAAAAAGTCTAGTCTTTGTTGTCAAATTCCAGAGTCACTGTTTAACAGCTTTATTTTAATGGACATAGTAAGAATACTTAATTATCTTACACTTCATATCTTTTTCCCACACTAAAGAGGGATAATAGTAATTACTCAATGAAATCATTTTGATGTACCAATTAGCATACAAAAATTGAAGTAGAGTAAGTATGGAACAAATGTTAACTCTTCCTAAGTTCTACATTTATACTATGAGGTTCTAAGGTTTGGCCCAGAATTTTGATTTCTAAAGAAAATGGTTTCCTCCAAGCAGATTATAACATACAATGATTTGTTGAGCGTGTCTGTGATGCTCTTATTTTTATGATTTAATACCTGATATACCTAAATCTTCTTTATTTCGTTCTCCATATTTCCAGTGTGTAACATCATAGAATGTTTAGTCTGATATCCTTCTATTCTGGTGTCAAGCTCCTGAAATGACACGCTGGTTTTTGTTTGTTTGTTTGCTTTTGTTTTTTGTTTTTTGCATTGTTTGTTATTTTTCATTTAGGCCACAAAAATAAAAATAAAACAAAATAAATGGGCTCCTAGATTCCAAAGTAAATTTTAGATGATTTATGCAGAATAGTAAAGGAGATCCTTAAAGCAAGTTTGCAATTCTTAATCCATCACTAATTTGATGTTGCAAGAGTTTAGATTATTGGAAACTGGAGGGTTTCTCTGAAGAGAGTGTTCTATTTTAAGAAACATTCTTCCACCTCATTTAGGTTTTGAAGGTATTTTACGTGTCCTAGAACATATGTGAAACTATGAGCTAGTGGCTAACTCTCCTGGAAAAAAGTGAAAAAATAGAGTGAGCTGTTTATGAAGTGAGCCTGTTGCAACAGGTTAGATGGTTACATTTGCAGATTACCTGCTCTATCCTAGATAGGAGGCCATAGCTATGTGATTATTAGGAACTGATTGAAAGATCTGATGCTTATCTGCAATGCCAATATCAATCTATAGTTGCTTTAAAAGGGACAATTGTGATCCGGATGGTATCAGAGAGTGATGCTACCCACACCCAACGAAGCTTGATTACATCAATCACTAAAGAATTTGAGGGAAAATGTTAACAAGTCGGTTCAAGAAGAAACACTACCTAAGCCAAAAGACCCACTTGCTACACTCCCATAATTAATTCCAGGAAGCACCCAGGAGAACCTGAGAAATAAAATGAGTTTTAATTAGAATTATCTAGAGTAAAACAACCCTGAATTACCTATGCTCCAGTCAAGTAACAGTTTCCCTGCCCTACTCCTTCCTTACTACAACTTTGCCCCCCCAAAAGCAGTCTAGTGAATGGGGGAAGAAAGGATAAAAACATAAGAATGGCAAATTTAAAAGTTACCAAAATTTCCTTTTATCTAGAGTTGGTCAGCCTTTGGTAGGGAAAAGTTGGGAAGTGATTTTACTTCTTCTGACTTTGAAAGAATTTTAGGATTTTTGTGTATCCTAATTAGACAAGCCCTGTAGCACTTGAGCTCTTGCTTTCTAGCCACTGTCACCAAGTGGCAACAAGGAACATCATTCTGTCCAGTACTGGATGTTTGTCTGCTGCTATAGTGATGTCTTTGTTACACAGGCGTGAAAGGTCATGGGTCTTTTCATTCACATTGCATACGTAAACACGACTGACTGGGATATGAACTTTAAGTTAGAGTGGCAGAACCCAGAAAAGTTTCCAGTCTAGCTACTCTATCACAAACACATAGCTCCTTTGTGTGTGTTGGCATTAATTTACCAGCCTGTTTCCCACTTTTCGTGACTTCTGTTTTCCAATTTTGATTAGTGTAGACTTGTCCCAAGCAGATAGGTAATGTGATAATTTCTTCAAAGGATTTCTAAAAATTCTTATTAACTATCCCCAGCCTCTCACTAAGATCTTAAAATAAGGATCCAAGAGAGAAAAGCCTTCAAACCCCAATGTTCGGTCAAGCACTTTTCCTTGTCAATGGGAATTGTATTTTCCCACTACGAAGAGCAAATAATCTGCTCTTCCTCACTTATGAGAATAGAATTTAGGTATTTTTTCTTCATCTATCATCCTGTTATTCAAAAATATTAAATATTTCAATAGAATAAAAGGACAAATTTTTTTCAAAAGGGTTTCTTCTTTGACACACACACACACACACACACACACACACACACATATACAGCCTACGTTCAACATGGTTAACAGGCTGGGAGTGGTGGCTCATACCTGTGAGGCTGAGACAGGCAGATCACCTGAGGTCAGGAGTTCAAGACCATCCTGGTCAATATGGTACAATCCCATCTCTACTAAAAATACAAAAATTAACTGAGCGTGGTGGTGCATGCCTATAATCCCAGCTACCTGGGAGGCTAAGGCAGGAGAATCACTGGAATCCAGGAGGCAGAGGTTACAGTGAGCTGATATCATGCCACTGCCCCCTAGCAGCCTGGGCAACAGAGACAGACTCCATCTCAAAAAAAAAAAAAAAAAAAAGGAAGGTTAACCATTTAAATTCTACCTGTCCAAACCCAGCTGCTCTGTCTTGTTCTCTTTGGGAAGTCTCTGCTTCAGCAGGCATTAAATACAGGTGCTTTTTACCTTATTGTAATACATCTTGAAATAACGAAAATAAAATCGGTAAACATGCTTTTGTATCTATATTATTTTATCATACATTCTTTTTAATTATCTTCTCCAAATAGCCAATTTGCTGAGTTTTTTTACCTCTTTAAAAAGATGCTTTACATTCCTAATAATGCATGTTAATCCCATCAAATTCAATGTAGTAAATATGGCATAAAAATATTGTGATGCATTAAGCCCTGTTATAGTTAATACATTAACTCTTGCAAATTGCTTGCTTGTAGTGCTTTAAAATATCTACAACATTCAACAAATTTGCTAGTACAATATAATTGTTAATAAGCTCTTCCATATTGAAAGAAAAAGATAATAGTGTATTATAATTTTGAACATCACCCATTTATCATATAAAGTAGGTATATTTAAAAAACATCTAATTTCCAAATACATATTTTTTAAATTAAAAAACGTGTTTTTTTGCACCACGTATTTAATAACTATTAAAAGACATCTACATTGTCAATAGATGGCAGCATAGCTCTTCAAGAGTTCCTGGGGAACTACTTAACAGTTTAAGATCATAGCCATTAGCAGGCTAAAAATGGCAATCTCAGTAAAGCTTTCTCACTGAATTTTCCTCAATACTTCATTGCAATGATGTTACATATTTCCAAAAAGAAAAATGAAAATAATATGTAAACTAGAAATATTTTATGGTTCAGTTTTAGTTTTTATTTTTTTTTTTAATTTAACGTTATATAATTTTGGTGTTAGGGGCTGTCAGATGAAGAAAGAGACATTATCACTGACACATTAATGTGTGAATCTTTCATTTCACTATTAGACCTTGAAGTATTAATTTGACATATATTATGTGAACTTTTAATAAATTATCAATAATGTCTCAATCTAAAGAACACTTTTAACCAAAATTTTAAGAAATTGCTATAGAGAAAAAATAATATTTGACCATCAATCTCTTTTCTAGAAAGATAAAGATTTAACTTGTGAGAGCAGAATCTCTTTAAACACTTTAGTGAATTTGCCTTCAGGGAAGCTTCTAAGGAAAGCAAGATGAACTTTCAAATCTCTTCAATAAAATTACACATAGATCAGGTAACTCTTTAGAAAAAATATTGCTCTTTATGGACTATTTGAATTTTATTTAGATGGTCCAAGATGCCTCTAAAGTTGAAGTTGATAGGGCTACAATATTTGTACAGAAATAAATGCTGGCCATAAAGATATGATGTGCTGACAGATATACGAAGAGAAATCCAGGAGGCACAGTAATTTATCTTAATCGACAAAAATTTCTGCCCAGGAGCTATCACTATAAAAGATAAAAGAGCATCAATCACATAGTACAAATAAGCAGGTTATAGCTTTACAATTAGACTGAATAATTCTGAGCAATTCAAATTGTGGCTTTGCTTTATTATTATTACTAATCTTTGTCAGTATTCAAGATTCCTAAAATTTTTCTAATTTGTTTTTTCTTACACTTTCTTATTTTTCAAAAAGAAAAAAATCCAAATTTATTAGATCTGTTTGACTAAGTCTGTGACAGATTTTCCTGCAGTATGTATTCACATCGGTATGTAATGTGAAAAATACTTTTCTCTTCAAAAATCCTCTTAACAACTGTTTTCAAACAGTGACCGCTGTGTTTAGTAGTTATTCTAAGTAGATCTTTTATCTATTTATTTATAGGTTATCCTTTTTTTCTTCTCTTTTCTTTTCTTTTCTTTCTTTTTTTTTTTCTTGAGGTGAAGTTTCGCTCTTGTTGCTCAGGCTGGAGTGCAGTGGCGCGATCTCCGCTCACCGCAACCTTCGCCTCCCTGGTTCAAGCGATTTCCCTGCCTCAGCCTTCTGAGTAGCTGAGATTACAGGTATGCACCACCGTGCCGCGCTAATTTTGTATTTTTAGTAGAGACAGGGTTTCTTCGTGTTGATCAGGCTGGTCTCCAACTCCTGACCTCAGGTGATCTGCCTGCCTCGGCCTCCCCAAGTGCTGGGATTACAGGTGTAAGCCACCACGCCCTGCCTAGGTTATTAATATTTTTTTTATATCTATTTGAGTGAACGTCTGCAATTTCAGTCACTGTGGTACCCATGCTATTTCATAGATAGGGTAGAAGTCTCTTCCTTTTCTTCACACTCAATAGAAAAGGTAGGCACATAAACAGGCTTTGCTATTCCCATAGAAACATAGACACAAGATATAGGAATCACTCTTCTAACTGGCCTCTACATAACCTTTTTCCAAGAACATCAGAGATCTGTATTTGCTTTGTAGAATGGATTGATTGATGCCCAAGGCGTATTGTATATGCTACATTCGAGATTATACTCCTACCAGTTCACTTGCATGTTTGCTAAGAATCCGTTGTGTTTGTTCCAAATCCTATTTATGACAGTCACACTAGATGTTATAATTATATAATTTGATTATTGGAAAAAAAGTGAGCAAAGAGAGAATTGCTGTTTTTTTTTAAAAAAAATTAAGTTATAACTAAGTTTTTGCTGATTAAAAGGGCAAGTTGGTTAAAAATACTTGTCTTAGTAGAAACAGTTATGTCAATTATTATTATTTTAAAATGGTAGAAATATATAGACTTTTAAAACAGACAAAATTTAGAAACATCTTTAATATGCATTATTTTGTTGACACCTTAAGTTCTTACTTTTAAAAAAAAAAGTAATTGAAATTGTACTTAGAACATATTTTCAGTGTTTTATGTAGACAAGAGATGGCAAAGTCTGAGAAGATTACCCATACTAAAAGAAAATGCCGTGACCTGTATAAAAGATAAAAATACAGCTATTCAGATGAATAAATGAATAGAATTTATAGTTTATACAGTTACCAGTAATAACTTACCAAGTGGTTGATAAAGTACTATATCAATCTATCAGGGCTGCTGCAGCCAGTCACCATAAACTGGCTTGCTTAAAATAACAGAAATGTATTCATTCACAAATTAGAAGGCTAAAAATCCAAAATCAAGGTGTCAGCAGGGTCACATTCCCTTTACAGGCTGAGGGAGGACTGGTTTCATGTTTTTCTTACAAATTATCGTTTGACTTCAATTTTTGACTTTGTTTGGCTTCAAGTTGCTTCACTCCAATCTCTGCCTTTATGTTCACATGGCCTTCTCCCCCAGGTGTCTATCAAATTCCCCTGTTTTGTAAAGACATCGTTCATTGGATAAGGACCAACATTAACTAGGATCTCATCTTAACTTGATTACATCGGCAAAGACCCTATCTCCAAATAATGTCAGATTCTCACGTTCCAAGTGAGCATTAATTTTTTTAGAGCAATAGTCAATAGAGTACAAAGCATCAAGTATGTTTTAGTTTAAAACTTTTCATGTATTTGTATATAATTTTTATAACCCTTTTGTTTTTTTTTGAGACGGAATCTCACGCTGTTGCCCAGGCTCAGGTGCAATGGCATGATCTCAGCTCACTGCAGCCTCCACCTCCTGGGTTATGAACCCTTGTTTAAACCATCCTTCTAGTGTAACTCAGTTGTGAGGAGTGAAATATCTATCCATTACTGTGAAAACACAAAGGTGATACTCTCTACCTTTGTCAGGAAAGAACAAAGAACTGGGAAATAATATTATTTTTAATGTACTTTTTTTCTGAAACAAATGTACTTGTACATAAAACCTAGAGTGAGGAAACAAATCTAGTCTTCATATCTTGTCCATTCTCAATCATGTAAACCATTTTAAACAATACACTTAGAGAATCCAAGTTCCTGCTGAAGATGAGGAGAATACTCAGGAGAATTAGAATCCTAATAATTTATCAGGGATTGTTGCTCTTTGATTTTGTAGATATCTAAATATTTAGTAGATTATAGTTAACAGCTAAACAATTATATGTAATTTCCTAGGACATCTTTAGCTGTCATCCCTAGTTTTTAGTTTATTTGTTTATTTAGATACTACTTCTCTATCAATAGGTCTATGTCTCTATCAATAGCACCTATGTCTACATAATGGTAATACCTTCTAATCAAAACAAACAGAAGATACATTTAATTAAAACAGGTGTTTATTTAGTGAACAAATGGTAATAGTGCCCAATCTCAGGGCATTTGTAGGCCACAGAGGGAGCTAAAAATTAAAAATAGTTATAAAAAATTATAATTTCAAAATTGTCCTAAAGTGGATTCAAGTGTCCAGTTAACTATCTATGCTACAATTAATTTAGATATTTAAAGTATTGCTGATTATGTGAATTGATTTTAGGAAAGTCTCAGTTTTATCATATTTACGATAGAAAATAGCAAAGGAAAATGACAAAAGCGCACAACTTTCTTAAATATACCATTATACAGCATTAACTTTAACTTTGCATTTACAAACAATGAAAGAAATCTTCCAAGTCCTCTAACTGTGACAAATAATGGAAAATAACATTGACTGTCTTATATCTAGTGCCCTGTAACTTAGGCAAACCTAAATATTTCCACTGTAACTGAGTTACACTTTTGTCATCAATGTAACATTTTTAAAGACACTCAACTTTTTACATTAAAAAACATATTCAATATAGCTAACTTGTATAAATACTTGAAATATTAAATTATTTTAATCTTTTCAGTACAATTAAAATTAAACTTAGAAGAATATATAATTAACATTATATTCTTCAGAAACCAATGTGACTTCTTCTTAATTGCATGTAGTTAGATGCTTTTGTGTTGTCTAGATTAAGATGAAGACAACTGAGACAAACAAATGAGAAAAATGTAAGAGAAAGAAAGAGGTGATTACATAATCATTTTTATTGTATAAATTGTCAAGGTATTTTTAACTTTTTAGAACTTTAGGTTTGTATAAAAATTGAGCAGACTATATATTAAGCTGAAAGTGTGACTCGATTATTTCTATTGGCATTTTAGCTACGTTTCTTTAAAAATTTTCCAGTAAACTTCACTTAAACTACATGATACTAAGGTTAGTGTCATGGTAAAGATGTAATATTATGAAGCCAGATTTTTGATTTCGAATTTAGAGTGAGGCTTTTGAACCAGAAGTCTTTGTTTTCAAATCTAATTCTGTCATTGTATATTCTTAACAAATATGCTTAGTTTTTCTACAGTTTTGTTTCCTGATACAGAAAATAAAAATAGTGATAGTATCTATCTTAAAAAGTTCACCAGTTGACTAAATAGGTGGCACGTGTAGACATACGTTCGCATGTATGTTCTAGACCTACTTAGCAGAGGGTCTAGAACATAGCAAGTATTGGTTACCGTTGCAAAAGTGAAAGCTACTACTCAATGTAGTATTCACATTTCAAGTACGAATATACTTGAGGTAGCTTAAAATATAGGTCAGTTCATTTTATGACTTGCATTTCTAAATGCAGCACTAATTGTAAATCTGAATCAAATAGTAAATCTGAATCTTTCTTAATTTTGAATTTTTATCCTTTTAAAATTTAAATAACTTTACATATATATGTTCACCAGCACTATAGTCCACAAGCACAATAGCTCTAAAATGTAATGTAATTCTGTATATTTCTGGTTTGTAAAAATAACTAGTAAATCTCAGCTACAATATGTTATACACTTTTATTTAATAAAACACTTTTACCAGGATTATTTCAGAAAACAAACTCTATGGCTAAAAAGTAAACAAAATTAATCTATTTCACTAGTTGAATTCTTCTTTAAAGATGTAAAAAAAAAAACCCAATAGTTTTGGAAATATGCCTTCAGTGTTTACAATGTGTTAGGTAGTCCTCTGATACTGGATGTTAGTGCTCTGGATATAAAATTGTAAGCATGCTTACTTTTCTGATGCAATTTTGCATCTAGACATACAAATGTAGAAGAAAAATGATACAAAGACAAGTGAAATGCTGAAATTGGTTGTTTGGAGGTAAAGTACTTAGATATATGTGTGATAGTAAGCCAAAATAAGGTGGTATAGTAGAGTAAGCAAAAATAATTGCAATATTAAGCACAGCATATGTCAGGAATTATAATAAATGTGTAATTATATAGTTTAATACTTATAACCTTTATATCCTTTAAAATTAGTCAAACACTATGATAAGTATTAGTTCATTTGAAGCTCAAAATTATTCTGTGGAATAAATTAAGCAGACATTACGTTTATTTTTACAAATAAGGAGACTTTGATGTACAGTGGCTATATGCCTTGCTAGTAGCAATGATTGGGAAGAAAAGTAAATAATGCTTAAGCCCTTTCCTTAAAGTTATTTCTTCCTGTTTTGGGACCATGGACTTAATTTGTTTGTTTGTTTGTTTTGTGGTTTTTTTTTTTTTTTTGAGACTTCGATGTCTACTTTTATTTATTTTATTTTATTTTATTATTTACTTATTTATTTATTTTTTATGTTACTTTAAGTTCTAGGGTACGTGTGCAGATCTGGCAGGATTGTTACATAGGTATACACATGCCGTGGTGGTTTGCTGCCTTCATCCCCCCTACATTAGGTATTTCTCCTAATGTTATCCCCCCACCAATCTCCCCACCCCCTGCTATACGTCCCCTAGCCTCCCACCCCTCAACATACCCCAGTGTGTGATGTTCCCCTCCCCCGTGTCCATGTGTTCTCCTTGTTCAACACCCACTTATGAGTGAGAACATGTGGTGTTTGGTGTTCTGTTCTTGTGTCAGTTTGCTGAGAATGATGGTTTTCAGGTTCATCTATGTCCCTGCAAAGGACATGAACTCATTCTTTTATATGGCTGCATAGTATTCCATGGTGTATATGTGCCACATTTTCTTTATCCAGTCTATCATTGATGGGCACTTGGGTTGGTTCCAAATCCTTGCTATTCTAAACAGTGTCACAAGGAACATAAATGTGCATGGCTTCACAATAGAACAATTTATAATTCTTGGGGGTATATACCCAGTAATGGGATGCAGGGTCAAATGGTATTTCTATTTCTGGATCCTTGAAGAATTAGAAATACTGTCTTCCACAATGGTTGAACTAATTTACACTCCCACCAACAGTGTAAAAATGTTGCTATTTCTCCACATACTCTCCAGCATCTGTTGTCTCCAGATTTTTTTTAATGATTACCATTCTAACTGTCATGAGGTGGTATCTCAATATGGTGTTGATTTGCATTTCTCTAATGACTAGTGATGATGAGCATTTTTTCATATACTTGTTGGCCACATAAATGTTTTATTTTGAAAAGTGTCTGTTCATATCCTTCACCCACTTTTTGATGGGGTTGTTTTTTTTCTTGTAATTTTGTTTTAGTTCTTTATTGATTCTGGATATTAGCCTTTTATCAGATGGGTAGCTGGCAAAAAATTTTTTCCATTTTGTTGGTTGCCAGTTCACTCTAATGATAGTTTCTTTTGCTGTACAGAAGCTCTGAAGTTTAATTAGATCCTATTTGTCTAGTTTGGCTTTTGTTGCCAATGCTTTTGGTGTTTTAGTCATGAAGTCCTTGCCTATGCCTATGTCCTGAATGGTTTTGCCTAGGTTTTCTTCTAGGGGTTTTATGGTGTTAGGTCTTATGTTTAAATCTTTAATCTATCTGGAGTTAATTTTTGTATGAGGTGTAAGTAACAGGTCCTGTTTTAGCTTTCTGCACATGGCTAGCCAGTTTTCCCAACACCATTTATTAAACAGGGAATCCTTTCCCATTGCTTGTTTGGTCAGGTTTGTCAAAGATCAGATGGTTGTAGATGTGTGGCATTACTTCTGAGGCCTCTGTTCTGTTCCGTTGGTCTATATCTGTACTTTGTTACCAGCAGCATGCTGTTTTGATAACTGTAGCCTTGTAGTATAGTTTGAAGTCAGGTAGCATGATGCCTCCAGCTTTGGTTTGTTTGCTTAGGATTGTCTTGGCTATGCCGGCTCTCTTTTGGTGCCATATGAAGTTTAAGGTGGTTTTTTCCAGTTCTGTGAAGAAGGTCAATGGGAGCTTGGTGGGGGTAGCGTTGAATCTACAAATTACTTTGGGCAGTATGGTCATTTTCACGATATTGATTCTTCTTAACCAGGAGTATGGAATGTTTTTCCATCTATTTGTGTCTTCTGTTATTTCCTTGAGCAGTGGTTATTAGTTCTCCTTGAAGAGTTCCTTCACATCCTTTGTTAGTTGTATTCCTAGGTACCTTATTCTCTTTGTAGCTATTGTGAATGGCAGTTCGTTTTTGATTTAGCTCTCTTTAAGTCTGTTATTGGTGTATAGGAATGCTTGTGATTTTTGCACATTGATTTTGTATCCTGAGACTTTGCTGAAGTTGCTTATCATCTTAAGAAGATTTTGGACTGAGACAGTGGGTCTTCTAAGTATACAATCATGTCATCTGCAAATGGAGACAATTTGACTTCCTTTTTTCCTAACTGAATACCTTTATTTCTTTTTCTTGCCTGATTGCTCTGCTAGAATTTCCAATACTATGTTGAATAGGAGTGATGAGAGAGGGCATCCTTGTCTAGTCCCAGTTTTCAAAGGGAATGTGTCCAGTTTTTGCCATTCAGTATGATATTGACTGTGAGTTTTTCATAAATAGCTTTTATTATTTTGAGATACATTTCATCGATGCCTAGTTTATTGAGAGTTTTTAGCATAAAGCAGTGTCTAGAAGGAATTTTATAGCACTAAATGCCCACATGAGAAGCAAGGAAAGATCTAAAATTGACATCCTATCATCACAATTAAAAGAACTAGAAGAGCAAGATAAAACAAATTCAAAAGCTAGCAGATGACAAGTAATAACTAAGATCATAGCAGAACTAAAAGAGATAGAGACACAAAAAAACCTTTTAAAAATCAATAAATCCAGGAGCTGACTTTTTAAAAAGACCAACAAAATAGATAGACTGCTAGCCAGACTAATACAAAGAAAAGAGAGAAGAATCAAATAGATGCAATAAAAAAGGATAAAGGGGATATCACCACTGATTCCACACAAATACAAATTACCATCAGAGATTACTACAAACAACTCTATGCACATAAACCAGTAAATCTAGAAGAAATGAATAAATTCCTGGACACTTACACCCTCCCAAGATTAAACCAGGAAGAAGTTGAATTTCTTAATAGATCAATAACAAGGTCTGAAGTTGAGGCAGCAATTAATAACCTACAATCCAAAAAAAAAGTCCAGGTCCAGACGGGTTCACAGCTGAATTCTACCAGATGTACAAAGAGTGGCTGCTACCATTCCTTCTGAAACTATGCCAAACAATACAAAAGAGGTAATCCTCCCTAACTAATTTTATGAGACCGTTATCCTGATACCAAAACCAGGCAAATACACAACTAAAAAAGAAAATTTCAGGCCAACATCCATGATGAACATGGATGCAAAAGTCTTCAGTAAAATACTGGCAAACCAAATGCAACAGCACATCAAAAAGCTTATCCGTCATGATCAAGTAGATGTCATCCCGACGATGCAAGGCTGGTTCAACATATGCGAATCTATAAACGTAATCCATCACACAAACAGAACCAAAAACAAAAACCACATGATTATCTCAATAGATGCAGAGAAGGCCTTGGACAAAATTCAACAGATTTTATGCCCTTTTTTGCTAATTTGTTAACTCAGATCTTTAACCCTTGAAGTACTGTGTCAGAGCTCTAATTGTGCCCTTTCTGCTATATTTGCTATTTTTTCAGAATTGCCAGGAATATCATAGTTCTAATCATACCAAATCACAAAAATCATAATAGCAAGTTTTTACAATATCCTCTTCCATGTCAAATTTAACATTTATATATAATAGAAAAAGGTAAAGTACTCCTAATTTTACAATATTAATTTTCTACAACTTTCAAATTAACCAATTTGAATTATATTGCTTAACTACACCCTCATTGCCTTTGACATGCTGTCCTCTTTCCTAGGAATATAGAGCTCTAAGTCACACCCTTACTGTTGAGCTAAGTAATTTCCCACAAAACTTGAAATGCCAAAGAGCATTCAGCTTACCACTCATTCATTCATTCAATGATTATGCAGCTTTTAGTTTTTACTCATATCACATAATGTTTAACAAACTTACACTATCAAACTACACCTACATTAACAGAATATTTCATAACAAATATAACATTTTTCTATTGCTTTTCACTTGTTATACATTAGTGTATTATAACTGTAATTGTAACTACCCTGTCGTTTTGACTCTTCTGTTCAAGAGAACATTACAAATAGGGTGAATAGAGATAAGCCATCAATTCTGAATGAAATACTTAATGTAAAATTGTATGAATCAAATGAGTACAAAAGTTTTAGGCTTTTGTCAAAAAGTATGATATATCTGAATTTTCACCCTGCTTGCAAACAAATAAGTCAGCCTACCACAGTTTCACAGTTTCTGGCAAAACATATAAAACCTAGATTAGAGACAAAGAATGTTACTATTCTCAGCACAGCAGGCAGTTTTGTCACAGTATTCTTAGGGTGTCACTTTTCTAGCCAGAAACCTCTGTGGCCAATAGCTCCTTTGCCCGAGTTTTGCTCAAATCCATGGGTTTGTCCCACCTAGTCTGCACAGCAGGTTTTGCTTGGCCCACACTACTGGCCCAGATCCCATGTCTGCCAAGGGTGTGCCAGGCACAGAGTGGCAAGAGGTGTATGAGTAAGCACGTGATTTGGCATCTGCACAAGGCCAAGTGTGCCACCTGCAACAGGGTGGGCAGCTCCAGGCATTAGTACATGTGCCAGCTCTGTGTGATGCTACAGCTGAATCAGGTGCACCATAAGCAGCTTCCACTGTGGGCACCAGGGAATGCAGTGGTGCCTGGAAGTTTGGAGATGACAGTAGGTCAGAGCCCCAAAGAGGGTGTCATAGCCCTGGCTCAGAAGCCCCTATGTCTGTGCTTCCTGAAGGGCCACAGTTCTTCTCTCCTTCTTGTGAGCTCTTCTCTTCTCACCACAATATGACCAAAGGGTGTACTTCCATCCTATTTGTGTTAAACCTCTTTCAGTCCCACCATTTGGTAGAACCCAGATTCTTGTCTCATGTCTTGGAAGAACAAGATATGTGGACAACTGGAGTATGCAAGGCAGAGAGGAGCTCCACTGAGTGACAGAAGAGCTCTCAGGAGACCTGAAGTGAATATCTTCTTTCTGCAGGCAGGTTGGCCAGAGGAGTGTCCAGCTCTCAGTAAAAAGAAGACCCATAGTGGGTAGCTCCTTCCCACAGCATGTAGTCAAAATGTCTATGTGAATCTGGCTGATGTGGTTTGGCTGTGTTCCCACCCAAATCTCATCATGAATTGTAACTCCCACCTGTTGTGGGAGAAACCCTGCGGGAGGTGATTGAATCATGGAGCCCGTCTTTCCTGCATTGTTCTTGTGATAGTGAATAAGTCCCATGAGGTCTGATGGTTTTAAAAATGAGAGTGTCCCTGCACAAGCTCTCTTCTCTTGTCTACTGCCATGTGAGACATGTTTCATTATGATTGTGAAGCCTCCCGGAGCCATGTGGCACTGTAAGTCCAATAAACCTCTTTCTTTTGTAAATTACTCTGTCTCAGTTATGTCTGTATCAGCAGCATGAAAATAAACTAATACAGTAAATTGGTACCAGGATTAGCATGCTGCTGAAAACATACCTGAAAATGTGAAAGCAACTTTGGAATTGGGTAGCAGGCCAGGTTGAAACAGGTTGGAGGGCTTGGAAAAAGATGGGAAAATGTGGGAAAGTTTGGAACTCCCTAGAGACGTGTTAAATGGCTTGGACCAAAATGTTGATGGTGATATAAATGAAACCCAGGCTGAGGTTTTCTCAGATGAAGTTGAGAAACTTGTTGGGAACTTCAGTAAAGGTGACTCTGACATATTTTAGCAAACAGACTGGCAGCATTTTGCCCCTGTCCTAGAGATTTGTGGTATTTTGAATTTGAGGGAGATTATTTAGGGTACCTGGTAGAAGAAATTTCTAAGCAACAAAGCATTAAAGTGGTGACTTGGGTGTTGTTAAAAGCATTCATTTTTATAAGAGAAGTGAGAGCATAACAGTTCAAAAAAACCTGACAATGTAATAGAAAAGAAAAACCCATTTTCTGAGGAGAAGTTCAAGCTGGCTGCAGAAATTTGCATAAGTAACAAGGAGCTGAATGTTAATTCCCAAGACAATGGGGAAAATGTCTCCAGTGCATATCAGAGGTCTTCACAGCAGCCCCTCACATCACCGGCATGGAGGCCTAGGAGAAAATGGTTTGTGGGTTGGGCTGCAGGTTTCCATGCTGTGTGCAGCCTAGGGATTTGGTGACCTGTGTCCCAGCCACTCCAGCCATGGCTGAAATGGGCCAAGGCAGAGCTTGAGCTGTGACTTCAGAGGGTGGAAGCCCCAAGCCTTGGCAGGTACACATGTTGTTGAGCTTGCAGGTGCATGGAAATCAAGTACTGGGGTTTGCGTCCGGGCACATTGGCTCATGCCTATAATCCCACCACTTAGAGAGGCTAAGACAGGTGGGTCACATAAATCCAGGAGTTCAAGCCCAGCCTAGCCAGCATGGGGAAAACCAATCTAGATTTCAGAAGATGTATGAAAATGCCTGGATGGCCAGACAGAAGTTTTCTGCAGGGGCAGGGCATTCATGGAGAACTTTTGCTGGGGCAATGCTGAAGGGAAATGTGGGGATGGTGTCAGAGCCACAGAGTCACTGCTGGGTCACTGCTTAGTAGAGCTGTGAGAAGAGGGCCACCGTTCTCCAGACCCAAGATTGGTAGATTCACCAATAGCTTGCACCATGTGCTTGGAAAACTGTAGACTCTCAATGGCAGTCAGCCTATGAAAGCAGCTGGGAGGGAGGCTGTAACCTGGAAAGCCACATGGGAGGAGCTGCCTAAGACGATGAGAACCCACCTCTTGCATCAGTTTGAACTGGATGTGCGACATGAAATCAAAGGACATCATTTGGGAGCTTGAATAGTTAACTGCTCTGCTGGATTTCAGACTTGCATGGGGCCTGTAATCCCTGTGTTTTCGCCTGTTTCTCCCATTTGGAATGGCTGTATTTACCTAATGCCTGTATCTCACTGTATCTAGGAACTAATCAACTTGATTTTGGTTTTCCAGGCTCATTGGTGGAAGGGACTTGCCTTGTCTTAGATGAGACATTGGGTTGTGGAATTTTGAGTTAGTACTGAAATAAGACTTTGGGGGACTGTTGGGAATGCATGATTGGTTTCAAAATATGAGGACATGCAATTTGGGAATGGCCAAGGGTGGAATGATTTGGTTTGTCTATGTCCCCATCCAAATCTCATCTTGAGTTGTAACTCCCACAATTCCCACCTGTAGTGGGAGGAACACAGTGGAAGATGATTGAATCATGAGACAGGTCTTTCCTATGCTGTTCTTGTGATAGAGAATGAGTCTCACCTGATCGGATGGTTTTAAATATGGAAGTTTCCCTGCACAATCTCTTGTCTCTTGTCTACCTCCATGTGAGACATGTCTTTCTCCTTCCATCAAGATTGTGAGGCCTCCCCAGCCAGGTGGCACTGTGATTCTAATAAACCTTTTTGTTTTGTAAATTTCCAGTCTCGGATATGTCTTTATCAGCAGCATGAAAACAGACTAATACACTGGCTTAGTGCAGGGATTTTATGGGCTCAGAAGGTGAGAAGTACATGCTGATTGGTTCATGGATGCGGACTCCACCTGATGCTGGCAGCCTGGCTACCAGTCTTCATGTCTTCCCTAACATGAAGTTGGGGCTTCAGTGGGGATCCACTCCTTTCCACCCAGGAATCTGTCTGCCTTCTGTCACCAACAAGCTGTCCATGGTGTCCAGGCTGTCCTGCTGAGGGAAGCATGCAGACCCACACTGAGCCACCTTCAACCACATACTTGACTCCCTCCCACACTCATCAGTGCCCAAAGTCTGGAGGGGGGGTGGGGCAGCAGGGACGGGAGTGGACTTGTCAGCACCACCCTGAGTGTATGCACATCCAGCCAGGTTGCAACAGCCCCTGCAATCAGCTACACCTTTGTTTCAAAATTAGAGCAGGCACGAGGAGTGGGGGAAAGGCCAGCTAACAGAATAGGTCACTTTTGAGCCTGCAGGGAGAGGGGGAGCTTCCCTAGCCCCTGAGAGCACAGAGATGCCCAGGTCTGCAACTGTGGCTGAGTGTCTGCAGTTGTGCTCAGGAATGTGGGGTTCCTACCCTGCCAACTTAGTAGGGGATGGGACTCCTGCCCATTTAGAGTTCCATTGGCTCCACGGAGTGCACAGCCCCAGTGGCACCTTCCCGCTACTGCTGGCATCATTGCAGTGGCTGCTGCTGATGGGCGGCCACCACCATCAACTTGAGCTTGATGTCCACATTCTTCCTACTGGTCCCCCATATTTAATGAGGGCAATAAAAAGACAGGTGCATGTGGATGCTGCACACACAGGTTTTTATCAAAACTGGAGTTCCAAGTTTAGAAGACCATCAGTCTTCCAAGGTGGCTGATAACCAACCTGCCCAAACTTTCTCCAAAAAGTTAATATACATAGCATTTATATAGCTATTATAGACATTATACAGATAATGTAGACATTATAGATTGTTCTGGTAATGAACAAATCTGCATGCCGAGTTACTATTTGTATCTTCCAAGACCATTGCTATACATGGTTATTGAAAGAGAGCCTAGAATGAAAGTTGTAAATAACTAACTCTTCAGAAGACATTCAGAGACAAAAGAGACCCATGAAGAATTATCTCTCAGTGGGTAAGTCTAACAGTCAAACATTTTGTATCAGAACAGCTTTAGTCAATCTACTGTATTTCCATGTCACAAATGTTTAATTTTTTTTCTTCTTTCTTTCTTTTTTTTTTTTTTTGAGACAGTCTTGCTCTGTCACCCATTATGGAGTGCAGTGGCACAATCTTGGCTCACTGCAACCTCCGCCTCCCAGGTTGAAGCAATTTTCATGTCTTAGCCTCTTGAGTGGCTGGAATTGCAAGTGTATGCCAACACTCCCAGTTAATTTTTTGTATTTTTTGTGGAGATGAGGTTTCACCATGTTGGCCAGACTGGTCTCAAATTCTAGGCCTCACGTGATCCACCTGCTGCAGACTTCCAATATAATGGGATTACAGTTGTTTTAATATTTTTGAAAGTCAAATTGACTTTTCTAAGTATATAACAGAAAATAAGAAATTAACTCCTGAAAAAGGACAAAATACAAGTTTTTATGGAAGTAAACAAAATCTGTTTATTTTCTATATTTATATAGAATTTAAACTACTAACAACTTTCATTGAAAACTTACATTTGAATTGTTATAAAACAATGTTAATGTACTATAAAATACTAGTAATTCATTAAGTGTGACCTTTAAGTAACACTGATACTATAGTGTGAATGGAAAGAAATAACAGAGCAAGTATAATAATGTTTAATAGTTAGTTCAGCAGAAAAAGACAAGGAAAGTTAGAATTCTTATTGAATTTAGAATAGAAAAATTTCTGGAAATTTAACTTTATTTGTATTTTTTAAAATTAACTTTCATATAATTGTACTTCTATTCATTCTACAATGTTCAGTCCAGATATTATGAAAAGTTTTGATGTTTTTCAATGTCTGTTAATGTGAGTTTACTTTGCATGATAGAGTTGATGAATATGGCTTTGAAATGTTTACCCTTCCTGTGGAGAGAAACAGAGACAATAAGATAAAATACTAAACAGCAGCAATGAAGTTAGCTAAGCCAGTGCTTCTTAACATGTTTTAATGAATAATAAAGCAGAATTTCCACTCTCAAAATTCAGTCATAGGTACTTTCTATTTTCCAAAGTATTTATTTACGAAGATCATTTAGAAGATTGGTGTTATACTAGAATATGGTTGCTGCAGACTATTATTTTAACAATAAAAAATTCATTTAAAAAAACAGTTCGCTATTTGACATTATCTTAAAATGTCCTCAATAAATCAGAAATAATTTTTATCAATATAAATTCATTTATGTTATTAGGGAGGAAACTACATTTGGGCACATATTCTTTTAAGTGTGACTGGATATTTCAGACTTGTGTTTACTGAAGATCTTTAGTGTAACAGAGAATTGTCTTATTTACTGTTGAAGAGTAGAGATATGTGTTTGGCTCCTAAGAATTTGTAATTTTTTTAAAAAAATTATTTTCTTTTAAAATCATTAAGAAATAAATAGAACTTTGCTAAGAGGCAAAAAAGTGTAAAATATTTAAACATATTAGCAAATATGATACTGAAGCCAGGCTCGGTGACATGCATCTGGAATCCCAGCTACCAGGGAGGTTGAGGCAGGAAGATCACTTGAGACCTGGAGTTCAAGACTGGAGACCAGCCTGGGCAACCTAGTGAGACCCCCCATCTATCAAATATACATAAGTATATATACACAGCTATAGGAACCAACTTTGTACCGACTTAAAACTGGACACATATACCAATAAAACAGAATAGAGAACCCAGAAATAAATTCACTTATATAGCCAACTAATTTTTGTCAAATGCCCCAAGAACAGACACTGGGGAAAAGTCACTGTGTTCAATTAATGATGCTGAGAAAATGAGTATCCACATACAGGAAAGTAAATCTAGACCCCCCATCTTTTATTATACACAAAAATAAACTATAAATGAGTTAAAAATTTAAATGTAAGATCTAAAGCTGTAAATACTAGAAGGAAACGTAAGTGACATCCTTCGTGAAATTGAAGTGGGCAAGCATTTTTTGAATAATATCTCAAAAGCACAGGAAACAAAATAATAAATGGTATTACATAAGCTAAAAAGCTCCTGCAGAATAAAGAAAACAACTAATAATGTGAAGAGACGACTTACCAAGCGAGAGAAAGTATATGGAAATATTCGTCTGGCAAGGAGTTAATATACAGAATATATAAGGAACTCAATGAACTCAATAGCAGAAAAAAATCCAGTTAAAAGTGAGAGAAATACCTAAGTAAACATGTCTTTAAATAAGACACACAACCAACAGATACATGAAAAATGTTCAACATCACTAATCACCAGAGAAATGTAAATGTGTATTACTTCACCTCATTTAGAATGGCTATTGTAAAAAAAGACAAAAAATAACAAAAATGTTGGCCAGTATGTGGAAAAGAGGAGCCCTTATACACTGTTGGTAGGAATGTAAGTTATTCTGTATTGTGAAAACAGGATGGAAACCTCTAAAAAGTTGATATCCATTCCTTTACGTACAGATTCTTTAATTCTTCAAAAAATAAAAAATAGAACAATCACATAATCTAATCATCCTATTTCTAGGTAAGCATTCAAAAGAAATGAAATCAGTATGTGGAAGAGACATGTACACATTCATGTTTATTGCAGCCCTATTCACAATAGCCAAGATATGGAATCAACCTAAATACCCATTGACAGGTGAATAAATAAAGAAAATGTGTGTGTATATATACACACACACACACAAGGGAATATGAGAATTCTTGTCATTTGTGGCAACTTAGATGGATCTGGAAGACAATGTTAAGTGAAATAACATAATTTTCACTTAACAGGCATAGAAAGACAAACATCACTTGATCTCATTCATATATGAAATCTAAAAATGTTGATCTCATAAAAGTAGAGTAGAATAATAGTTACTAGTGACTGGGGAGGGTAGGGGGAAGGAGAGGAAGAGGCTGGTCATAGGTAAAAATTTATGGTTAGAAAGAATTTTATTGTTTTATTACACAGTAGGGTAACTGTAGCAAATAATAATGTGTTATTTCAAGATAACTAGAAGATAGCTAGACTTTGAATATTGTCATGAGTAGAAAATGATTAATGCTGAAAGTAATGTGTGTGGTAATTACCCCAATTTGATTATTACATTATGTATACAAGCACTGAAACAT
This sequence comes from Ateles fusciceps, assembly GCA_036589455.1. NCBI lineage: Eukaryota > Metazoa > Chordata > Mammalia > Primates > Atelidae > Ateles > Ateles fusciceps. The sequence goes on from JAZHEH010003244.1 coordinate 1,716,256, forward strand.
CACATTGTACCTCATAAATATGTACTAAAAAATATGTGTCAAATATAAATTATTTTTTAAGCAACTGTATTCAATTAAGAATGAGGAGTTTTCTTTCACTTATTATCCTGAGCCTTTATTAACTTCCTTCAATTTAGCATCTTGAATCCAGTAAATGTTTTTAGACAAGAGACATGTAGGGAATTACTGCTCTCCCATTTTATGCATGAATCAAGGTGCTTAGCTTTTCCTATCCTGAATTTTTTGCTAAAACTTAACTAATTAGACATTCCTAAGATTTTTAATCTTGATAATGAAGATAGAAAAAACAAGTTTGATCTATGTATTGCAGGAGTGGTACACTAATAGGGAGTATTTTATGCTACTCAGACTCCAGGTACCTGCCCTATCTAGTCCCTTCAGCTTATCAGGTAGGGTAGTATAGATTAAGTAAATAAACATTTTAGAAAATTACTATTTTGTATTATTTAAAAGTGTGAAAAAACATCATTAGGAATGAGAGTTTGTGTGTATTTTATTCATATTGCATTATGTTTATCCTATTATTTTAAATATTGATTTAGTACTTAGCGGAAATTCTGCTTTCAACATGCCAACATGGGTTACTACATGTATTTCTAGTTTGTGTGTGTGTACGTGTGTGTGTATGTATGCCAATGGGAAAATACAAACTTTAAGAGTCAATAAAGGACACTGAAGAGCCATATATCATTTGGTATAAATAGAAGAAGAAAGTATTTGTAGGAAAAAAATGAACCACCAAGTCAGAGTCTCTCACCATTTTCGCAGATTTGAGTCAGCTCTTAAACTTAAGGTCCTTAAATAAACAGCAGTTTATTTAGCTTGAGGATGGATACTAGCATGCTAATGTAAAACCGCACTTTTTTTTTTTTTTACCATAACTTGCCTTCCGTTTACCTTTGACTTGACTTCAGGGCATTCAAAGATGGATTTTTGAATGGAGGAAAGAGTCCAAACTTAAAGGAATGGATACTGACCTTTTCAAAGTTTCTGAGCTAACTTGAATTCCCGAATGCCACTGGGCTACACCAGTGGCACACCACTGGCTACACCAGTGAGGCACATGATAAATGGAGTTTGACCAGAAGGCATCTCATACTCAGCTCAGTGGAACTTTAAAACCAGCAGATATTCCTTGCTCTAATTCCTGTGTTTGTAGTTAGAACAGACAAATTCAGGAACTAAAGAATCCCTATTGAAAGTATAGCCAAAAGCAAGAAAAAGCGAGTCATAGAATCAAGCTACCCTATACAAAGCTCTTCATTGTGGTCCACTTCTAGCTCACCAAATTCACAAAATTTTTATGATGAATCCTAATAGGAAAATCACATGTATTTGTTTCAGGCATCACTGACAGCCATCACCAATTATCTGAATAATAGGAACAATATTCAAGTTGTAAATGAACAAATGCTTGTTTTTATGAAATAGGTATTATCTGATTTGTCCCTCTGCATTGTTTGATGTACCTAACAGAATTCCATCATTCACTGAAAATGGTATATTCAGGGAGTTCAGCACGAAGGACAAATAAATGAAACTTACCTGAGTAGCTGTCTCAGAGTTTTGACACGTCCTCTAACACACCACATTGCTGCTGTAGGACAGCTCACTCGTGGAAATTCTGAAGAAAAGTGAAGATGTAGCATTCTTTAAAGGGGTATAATTTTAAAATGAAACTGCTTATCAGCTGTCTAGAAAAGGAGATGGCCCGATACACACAGAAAAATTTAAATTAGGGCTGCTCTAATATTTGGAGCAATAAGTTAGATTAAATTAACCAGTCCATTTAGATATGTTCTCTTCTATTATGAACTAAGAATGATCATTATATTTTGACAACACATAGATCAAATATATGCTAATTTATACTTCTCTGCAATCTTGTTCTCTTGATTATTTTTCTTCTTTTAGCAGGCTATTATTTTCTCAAGAGGATTTACAAGTAGCATTCACTGGTCATGACAAACCTTCAATTAACTGGCTTTCCTGCAGTGTGTATTATTATTTCATTATCAAGTTGTCTTTTCTTTCTTTTTTTTTTCACTCTTTCAAGTTATTTATTTATTGCAATTGGCCTACACACAATTTTCTTAATTATTGTCAATGACACTTTTGTTGACACTAACACACTTTTTCGTACAGTTATTCTAGAAAAAAATCGAGTCCGATTTAAATTTGTTCTTCAAAAGATAGATTCAAAGGAACAAGCTCTGTCTGATATAGAAAATGGGTAAAATAAATATAAGTTTTGTGCTGCTCAAATGTACCTCTCAGAGTCTTGGTTTCCTTATTTATAAAATTAAGGAGTTACCCTAGAAGATTTTTAATCTCTAATGTTGTGAATTTCTCTTTGACAATGCTCTTATGTAACTAAAACATTAAATGATTTAAAAAATGAAATTTTAGCTCAGTAATTAGCATTACATTTTTGAGTTCCTGAAAAGAATTAACTCCTATACATACCAGTTTCTTCATTTCAAAAATGGAGTCAGTGATTGTAAATATTTTTCCTTTCAAAATGGATAATAATGGCTTGTGCTACAAGTTTAATATACATGAATTATTTTATGTCTCCAGATAATATGATTGATTTTCTGACTGATTTGTGTGGCTTCATTTTCACATACCAAAACTTCAACAACCTATAAAATAGGGTCACAACTTATAGTTAATTGAATGTGATCTTGATTAGTGAGTGCTATTTGTATGCTGAAGATACACTAGTGTTACATCAAAAAGCAATTCATTTGCTAAGGCTCGGATAGTTTAGGATGTCTGCACTAGCTGCTTTTGGCATGAAAGATGCCTGGTCTGGCCTCCACCAAGCCCTGCCCCATCTGAGTCTCAGGAGAAGTTGCTAAAGAATGGCTGCATGTGCCCAGATACCAAGAAGACATGTGATGCATGTTATCACTGAGAAAGGAGAACACTGTAGACATCTGGTTTTATTTTATCTTTTGAGACGAAATTTTGCTCTTGTTGCCCAGGCTGGAGTGCAGTGGTGCAATCTCGGCTCACTGCAACCTCCATCTCCCGAGTTCTAGTGATTCTCTTGCCTCACCCTCCCAAGTAGCTGGGATTAGGGCGCACGCCACCACGTATGGCTAATTTTATATTTTTAATATAGATGGGGTTTAACTATGTTGGCCAGGCTGGTCTTGGACTTTTGACCTCAGGTGAGCCACCTGCTTCAGCCTCCCAAAATGCTGGGATTACAGGCTTGAGCCACCTCAGCAGGCCCAACACTATGGGCATCTAATTGAAGCCCACGAGGAGTGCATGGGGTCCCTGAGATTTAAGATGTGAAATAATGTTCTTGACGAATGAGGCCTAAATAATTTCAGGAGTTCTTTAATGAACTTTCATAAGTGGAAAAAGTATTTCTAATTAATTTTTCTAGAAGAATATTAGTGGACAAAGAAAAACAGCTCAATGAGAGTACAACTAGGAAAGCTGGAAAATATTTAAATATATTTTGGAAAACATGGAGGATTTCTAGTACAGTAAATATTTGAAGAGTCAAACTCCTGTATAGATGGAAATTCAGATGTGAGCTGAGAATTTGGAGGTAATTTTTGCCTATGAACTCCAAAATAAGCTGAGCCTCAGAAAAGCCACATAGAAAGTGGCAGTTGAAGTTAAAATAAGCACAATTTTAAAGTCTCTTAGGCCTCAATATAATTCCAAAATATGTAACACAGGAATGAAAAAAACATATTACTCCAATTTGGCATAAGAAAAACATTATAAAGACTAATTAATGTATTGATATTAGAGATAATCACATAATGTTTGGATATTAGAGATAATTGAGCTTTCAATAATAAAACTGCCTATCAAAATGTCTGCAAAGAGGATATTGAAGCATAGATATTATTTGGATATTTTTAAAAGAAAGCAAAGTCATATTGGCAGTTCAGTTAATGGAATTAGGGGGTGGGATGTAGTGGGTCAAATCACACTCTCATATTCTGATGACTTGAAGCTTAAATTTTCCAGACCAAGGAATAGTCTAATGTGTGGTTAAAAGCTTTCAGCCCAGAGTAAATATGGTACAAGTAACAGGTCTCTTTTTTAACCTGCAAACTATTCTCATTTGGTAATATAAGGTAGAAAAACAGGGTAGAAAGGCAGACAATATGTATTGATGTTATATATTTCCACATTATTATAATATGTATGAGCAATAATGACAATCTGAAAGTGATGTGTTCCTACGTCCAATGAACATCAAACTGCACTCAGTGAGCTGCATAGCAGCTACATAAGAAAAAATACTGTTACTTTTGTCCCTGGAAATCAAATATATTTGTTATGTTCTAAATGAGATCCACTCATGAGTCTTTTATCATTCCTGTAATGAGAAAAGTCAGAGAGATCACAAATTCAATTAACCTGATAATTAATGAATTTTCATATCATATCTCATTACTCCATCAAGATAGAATTTTTCCAACTTTATTACAATGTCTCATTATCGATACCATTATTATCAATACAAATAACAAATCAATAATTATTGTCCTCTATTATTTTTGCATTATTCATTACTTGGCCTACTGCAACTATATTTATTTAAAAGGTTTATTATTGCATATTTTATGTGTTTGTATATATCCGTCACTGACTTTATAGGTATGCTTATTATTTAATTACATACCTTAATAAATTATAAATTCCTCAAGGAAAGAATCCAAGTCTCTTTTCAATTCTAGAAAAAAATTCCAGCAATTTTCTAGATTGGCTAAAACCATGACATCATTCTAATATTTTCGGTTTTCAAGAAATGTTTCTAAACCCTGACTTCCAATATACTTCTCAGTAAAGAAAAATACTCTTCTCATTTATAAGTTTATTTATCTTCACTAGAGAACTCTATTCACATTATGAGCCTTAAGGTACATGGTTTTAGAACCTAGGACCCCAGGGGACATTTTACACCACAGTATGGGGGAGCAGCTTGGTCACTTTCCTGGGGATTCAGTTGACAAACATCTCTGGAACTACTTAGCTGTAATAAAATATTTTCGGGGCTGTGGATAAATAACTGTTTCTTAGTGAATGTGTTATGGAATACAGAATGAATCTGAGAGCCATAGAAGTCAGATTTTTTTAATCTTCCATAACACACATTTTAAATTAAAAGAATGTCTATATTTTGAAAAAACATAGATACCTTGAATAACTGCTCTAAAAACGTTTGCTTTGCCATTAAAATAAAAGACTCTTATCTATATATAATGCAGAACTTATAAATAACATTTAAAAAGAGCACAAAGCATGTGGATACCAAGGTAAGCTCCTGAGTGTCCTCCCTAACTCTTCTAATCTCCAATATTTGGCCACAATGAAACAAAAGAGGCTTTCCTATCTTCTGTCCTGCCCATACTTCTGTAAGAATGATAACTCCCCAGCATTTTGGGAGGCCAAGGTGGGTGGATCGCTTGAGCTCAGACCAGCCTGGGCAATATGATGAAACCTCATCTCTACAAAAGATACAAAAGTTAGCTAGACATGGTATTGCACACCTGTAGTTCTAGCTACTCAGGAGGCTGAGGTGAGAGGGAGTATTGTTTGACCCAGGAGGTCGAGGCTGCAGTGAGCCATGATTGCACAACTGCACTACTGCACTCCAGCATGGGTGACAAAGTGAGATCCTGTCTCAAAAAAAAAAAAAAAATTAATAATAATGTATTCTTTCTTTCTTTTATCTCCCTTCCATAGTTAAACTGAACTAAATGGAATCATTGCTAATTCACATAATAGTATATAAATAAAAATCAGCACCAATGTTTACATAAACAAATACATATAAAAAGTACCAGGGGTAGGAGATTATAATGCAGTGAATTGTAAACTTCCTCTTATGTAAATATACAATTTCAAAGAATGACCTTATTTTAACCCCTGAAAATATTATGCTTTATGTCATTTTAAACACAATTTTTGAAAAGTTACTGAGTTAGAAGTTAACAATGAAAGAAAAGGGGGAAGTAAGTGTTCAAGATTTCCAGTTCCCTGATGCACATAATGATAGCCCATCAATCAGTTTGTTATTTCAAGCCGGAATGAACTTATATCATGGGATTCTAAAAACATCCCCTGATGTAGAGAAAGGTATTTAGTTCTTTGAATACAATGTTATATTTTAGCAAATATTAAAAATTCATAAATATATAATAGTTTTTATACGTAACATTTGGCTATCCAGAAATCTATGTCAATCATCATTATTTATAATCTGCAGGTTATTTAGATTAACATTTAAATATTTTTTCTGTCATTAGTAATAAATAAAAGAGAAATGGCAAAATTAACCTGAATTTATTTTTGACATTTTGATATTTTTAACATTTTTAACATTTTATATATGACACTATATTTTTAAATGCTATAAAACATGATTTCTGATAAAAATAATTTTAGTAAGACAACAAAGCTTGTCCCTCTGTATTTATTATTATCAATAAACTGGATAATATATTTTCAAAACATATATCAATATGGAAGACAAAAATAAATCCCTGGGTATCATACACAGAAAAAAATCAAATATAAAATAAAGTGAAGCGTTACAGACCAGTATATATAAAACATAAAATTTTTGTGTTTTGTTCCTTAAAAACTAACCAGCCCAATAAATATTTCAACCCAAATTTACTTTTGAACTGGTTGGTTTAATGGAGAAAATTAGGTGCCATTCGTAACTATTTCCAAAAACACATCTATCGCAATTGCTAGAGAGTGCATTAGAATCGTGCCCAGGTGTTTGTGTATGCCTCGGCATAAAAGAAACATGTATGCATTTGGTGATAGAATTGGGATAAATTGAAATTCTATTATAACCTTTGATAAAAATCAAAATGCTTCTTTTCACATTAGTGGCTATTTCTAACATACTTTGTCTTATTCTGTTTTTCACAGTATGTTTTTTATGAAAATCATGCTTCATTTTGCCTAATTAACTGAACATATTGTTATTTATTTATGTTTCAGTAAAACAATGGTCAGATCTGTATGTTTCAGTATTACAATGTTCATTTATGCCTACCTAAATTTGGAAATATTAATAAATATATGATGTTCAACATAAGATACTTCTCATCTTGTATTTTTGTTTTTAATATCAGGTTTTGACCTGATCAACATATTAAAATTAGAATATAAAATTCAAAATTAGAAGAAAACAACCACAAAAATACATTTATAACTATAAAATATGCACTGAAGAATGTATTTACATTCCTCAATCCACTAATTTTGTAAAATAAATATTATTTTATTAGTAATTGAATTGAGTTTACCTGAATATGTTTAGTTCATCTCATTATTTAGTGCCAAAAGATATCAACCAATAGAGTCTGTTAGTGTATGATGTTGAAAAGAAAAGCCCTAAATGGTTAATTCAAAATTATACTAAGTAATTTATATCATTTATTATTTTTCCTCAGGAACAATGATTCAAATAGGAACTGATTTCTATAATAGATTTTAAAATATGGTTATTATATATACATTTAATAGTAAAATAAGTAAATTTCAATATATATAGGTAAGTTTCCTTGAGAGTGGTTTCCTTGACTCTGGTCTTCCTTTTAGCCTCTTGTACTTCTTCCTATTTCACACTCTCAGCGGATGATTTGTCTCAGAGGCAAAAAAAAAAAAATGAAGTGAATCCTTCCATAAATATAAATATATCCTTGGTGAAATGTAACCATTCTTCTCTCTGCTAGTCTCCTATTTACTACTTCCACTTTTGATCTTTCTCTAATCTACTCTTTTATTCTCAGTAGCATCATCTCACTTTACTGTATTTTTAACTTTTCCCTTCTTATATCACCCTTGTGAATACAAACAAAAAACACGCCTTCATGCTGTGCCTCTCTCCAGTCATCACCTCATTCTTTTCTTCCTTTTTGTATCCACGTTCTTTCATAGAAGAGACTCCACTCATTACCCATTCCGTTTTATCCATTCTCTAATACCCAGCAAGCTGCTTTCCATTCAAAGCAATCCATTGGCAAATGACACCACTGATCCTTTAATTCCTTTCACTGGATTCTCTTTCAGTGCCCTTATTGCTTGGCTGCTTTGTAGAATTGGGACACTTTAAACATTTTATATACACACACATATGTAGACACACACTTATATATGTTTATATATATTTATATATTATATATAAACTCTACAACATATATAGTTTATACATGTATTATTTCTATATAAAATGATTTTATATATTTATGTATTAATTGTAAACATTGTAAATATATGTTTAAAGTGTGTATCTAAACATTTATAAAATAGTGTCCTCCCCAGTTACTTATTTTTTAATTATTTTTTTCTAACTCAATTTTTGTTCTTTTTGATTTCCTTTGTAGCATCTTCAGCTCGGACCAAAACATTGAGCCTGATTTTCCAAAAATGTACACCCATATTCTTCTTTAATCATCTCATTTACTCTCCAACTTCAAACAGTAACTATGTTATGGTGATTCATAAATCGATAACCATTTGCAATTTAAATCTCTGATCCAGAAGTTTATATATGACCTTAGTACTTTAAATTTATTTTCTTCTTTGAACCTCACATTACCTTTCCAGGCACTACTATTTCCTCTTTGGAGATGCAAAAATTGAGTTTCAAAGAGGTTAAGTAAATGAATGATATCAAAAGCTATTTATTTTCACATACATGTTTGTGTAATGATAATGCCTCTACTATTAATGTAAGGGAAGTATTGTAATACTCCCCTTGAACAGATGCTGTCTGGTCATCTTTAACTAGAAGTTTTGCTGGCATCGCAAAGTCAACATTTCCATTATCAAATTTACCCCCCAGCTTCCTAATCCTTCACTACCCAGCCCTTGTGGATGCTAACTGGTGTCAAAGCAATGAATGTCACATTTGGGCATAATCTTGTTACTTGATATCATGACAGCACTAAAATTCATTGAGGCATCCACATAAACAAAGCACTCTTCACTCAACCTTTGAATTCATCAAGAATATCATGCTTTCCGATCCCTTATTTTCTCTCTTGGTTAATGAAACCACAGAAAATCCGACTGCCCCAGTCCCAATTCTAAATGCCATAAACTATTATATTCTTTTATTCTTTATGTCTAATAAATTACTATACCTTTTCAATTTTAGTTACTTAATATGATTTGATTCTAGCCCTTCCTCAGAGATTCCTAATTGTGTTATTAAATGTGTAAAATGAAATAAAATGCCCTGTGCCTCATTTAACTTATCTCTAAGCAGGATAAATGTTAGTAATATCTATTACCTTGAAAAATGCTTGACAAGAATATAAATGTAATCAAGGTATACAACATGAGGCTTTCTGTTACACCTCTTTGAAAGTGAGATTTGAAAAGTCCTAGGTTAATATCTGTCCAACTACAGTAGAATTCAAATTTTGATTTACACCAAAGAAAATAACTAAGAGAAAGATTTTCCTATAGGAGAGATTTCCTCCCACTGCTTAAAGGGCTTTTTTTTTTAGATTCTGACCAGGCTTACAAATAAAAGTCTGCTAAGTGTCTTCTGGAGTCAGATAATATTATTTCTCATTTCAAATGCTATTCACATGGTTTCCACAGTTTTGTCAAAAATATGCAACTAGACGTTTTAAGAAAGATATGTGATTACAACATTTATTTTTGTTTTAATAGTAAAAAGTAAACTTTAACTTAAATATCCTTTTTTACCTTTATACAAATGAGAAATTAATATTGAAAATTCTATGCTTCAAAAATATTTGTTAATATTCATTAGTACATTTGAAAGTTCACAAAAATATTTTTAGACTTGACTGTATAGAAAGAAGATACATTTCCAGTTATTTTAATTCATTTCAGAATTTTACTAGTAAGAATACAGATTCTCTCTTAATTGTACATTATAACTTACAATTACGTTTAGCTGAATAACTAGCAATGAAAGTGTTTTTGAAAAATATTACAAAATAATTCCTGTCTGGTTTTCTTTCAACAAAATTTCCTCATACTCAGCTGTTTAGCATTCTTTATGCAACAATGCAGACTTGATTAGAGCAGGCTAGATTATGATTTTCTCTTTGAAAGGATATTTATGCTCATTATGTGAAAATTTGTGCTGTATTGCGTATTTAAGATTGTCTCCAGGGGTAAGACATTTGAACCTCCCGGATAGCTATCAGAATAATATAACTCTAATAAAAATTTAGTATATGCAAAATCCAAGGCAATTTTGAGTTCGTTTCTCACTTCTCTGCCAACCTCCACCCATAAGGAATTTGACAATTTCTTATTTCCATAAATTATCTACTAATTATTTTTGCATAAATAATTAAAAAAGGAGTCCCTCAGGTTGAAATGGTCCTTCTTTAAAAAAGTTTTCTTTTTTTTCTGAGACAGAAAACTTGTGAAATATTTAACAATAATATGACATTTAAAAAATTGTAGTTAAAATTATACATCTAATTATACATCAGGGCTCTAGTGTGCACAGCTGTCCTCTATTCTTCACCTGAGCTATGACAAGGTAAGTTCCTCCCATTCAGCTCCAGCATGACCTGTCAGATCTAGTGCCAATCCCTTTGACTGGTTTTGAAGATAATGTTGGAGGAGAAATGGGAATTTAAAAAGATAATATTAGGCTGAGTATGGTGGCTTATGCCTGTAATCTCAACGTGTTGAGAGGCTGAGGCAGAAGAATCACTTGAGATGAGGAATTTGAGACCAGCCTGGGTAACATAGTGAGACCCTATCTCTATTTTTTAAAAATACACACACACACACACACACACACACACACAAACACATACACACAATAGTTTTTATAGAAAAGTAATACTTCCATTCATAATCAAGATTACTATAATGAAGCAGCTCTTAATATAATAATAGTATTTGTACTGTTACTCTATTTTATACCATAATCATGATCTACTCATAATCATAATCATGATTGCCTTAATGTACATTAAGTAATATGAATATTATAATCATTCTGTGAGCTGCACAGTACAGACAGCTAATACCAACAAAAAATGTCTATCAAGGAGCAATAAAAGATGTTTAGTAAATTTAGTTGTACTAGAGTATAACAAAATAGTGCATAGACCAGAAAGTGTTATTTAAATAAAGTAACATTTCCGCCATATTATGAAGTATCTCAACTATTATTACTAATGATATTATTAATAAAAATGTAAATTTATCACAATTTTATGTAGCTGGTAATTTTTATACAATGTATTTACATTAAAAAATTGGAGGCAGATATAAAGATGAAAAAGTGTGCTTGAATTGTATTAAATATTCATCTTTGATAACAATACAGTAGAATATTCAGAATAAAAATGAGCAAGGTTATAGAAAAATATAAATTGTGAAATAGTTCTAAATGAAACGTGAATGATAGTAAAATGGAGATGAAGGAAAATAAATGAAGACTGAGAAAAGCGAGAGCAAATAATGGCTAACAGCAAAGACTCCAGCACCAAAATGCAGCAGTTTAAATCCTGAGTCTGCCACTTACTACACCTCTCATCTACACTTAACATTCCTGTGCCTTAGTTTTTTATATGTAAAATGGTATAAAGATATTAATACCACATAGATGGATTGAGTTAATATTATAATTTTGATCTATTATCTTTTTTAAACACCTAAATTATTAATGCACATAGCAATTACTATGTTCTTTCATAGTCTTTCTCTTTCATGAAAAAGACTTCTTTTTCTTATTCTGTGTTTTTGACATCTTTCTCAAACATCAACTGACTGTAGATGTATGGATTTTAGTTTTGGCTCTCTCTCTCGTGTTATAGATATATCTATGTATATCACGCTGTTTTGATTATTATAAATCTATAGTAAATTGTGAGATCAGGTTGTATGATACATCCACCATTGTTCTTTTTGATCAAATTTTTGTTTTTGGGATATTCAGGGTTTTTGCAGATCCCTATAGACTTATAATTGTTTTATCTATTTTTATGAAAATGTCATTGGAATTTGATAGGAATTGCATTGAATCTATAGATCACTTTAGTTAATATGGACATATTCACATGATTACATCTGCTACTACATAAATATAAGATTTTTTAATTTCTTTCTGTCATCTTCAATTTCTGTAGTCAATGTTTTACAGTTTTCAGTATATAGTTCTTTAACTTCCTTAGTTAAATTTATCCCTAAGTATTTCTTATCCTATTTTAAATGAGATTTTTTATTTCTTTTTCAGATAGATTATAGTGTATAAATATGCTACTGCTTTTTTTAAGTTGTATCTTGCAAATTTACTGAATTAATTCAGACAGCTTTTTCATGGAGTCTTAATGTTTTCTATATACAAGGTCATGCCATCTGTAAAGAGAGATAATTTAACTTCTTTCCTTCCAGTTTGTGTACCTTTTGTTTCTTTATCTTACCCAATTTCTTAGTTAGGACTTCACATTACACTAAGTAAAATAAGCCAAGCGAAGATAAAAATACCATATGATCTCAGTTATATGTGGAATCTGAAAATGTGAAACTCATAGAAATAGAGAATAGAATGGTGGTTCCCAGGGGTTAGGGCGGATGAGAATGAGATGTGGTGACAATAGTTAAGAATAACATTCTATATACTTAAAAACTGCTCCTAGAGTAGACTTCAAATGTTCTTAACACACAAAAAAATGAGCATGTGAGAAGACAAACATGATAATTAACTTGATTTAATCATTCCACAATGTATGTATATATCAAACATTTGTATATCTGACATATGACATTTATGTATGTGTGTGTGTGTGTGTGTGTATATATATATCAAACATATGTGGTACCCCACAAAAATATATAATTTAGAAATTACTAAGTTATGAGATGTGGAAATAATCAGGACCAGGAAGAATGTACTAAATCTTTATAAAAAATATCGCACATTATTAGCATAAAATAGCCTCTGTGTACCAGTTTGTACCACTTGGTAACCACACATTGTATCCGGTATTCTGACTTCTAACACCATAGCTTCAAGTTTTACCTATTTTTGAACTTCATGTAAAGAAAATGTATGTCCTGTGTTGGGCATTTTTTATTCAATATTAGCTCTGTGAAATGCATCTATATCGAATAATTTATAAGTTTTTTTCATTTGTGTGTGTGTAATATTCTATTGCCGGAATATATCACTTTAAAAAACATTCAAGCTACAGCTGATGTGGAATTGGATTACTTTCAGTTTGGAGCAATTGTGGATAATTGTGCTGTGAATGTCTCCTCCCATTTTGTGTTTATTCACAGTTTTTGTTTTCCTGGGTAGATACCTAATAATAATAATTATTACTGGTTTATAGTACACTATAAACATTATTTGTGTTTATTATGTTCAGTTTAATAAACACACACAGATTTCCACAAGGGCTGTATTACTTTATACTCTCATCTGCAGTGTATGGGAATTCCATTTGGTCCACATTCTTACCACATAACTTGGGGGGTCATCATTATAATTTTAGGTACTGTGGTATTTTACCATTTTTAAATTTGCATGTCTGTGAATAATAATGGTGTTTAACCATCTTTGCATATATGATATGGCTATTTGCACATGTTTCCTCCACGCTTTAGTTCATTTGGGATGTAAAATTTATTTTTTTTCTTTTTATTGTTAATTTGTGCAAATGCTTTTTATAAACAAACAAAACCTTGTATTTTAAACAGAAACCCTCTTCCTGACCTGTAGATCATATCTTTTTCATTCTCTTGGCATTATCTTTTGATGAACATATGTCCTTTATTTCAATAAAATTTAATTTATAAATATTCTAAAGTTGGTGATTTTTGACATTTAAATAAATTTCAGTATAACGTAAATTCTTCAAGATAAGCTTCTATGTTTTCTTCCATAAAAAATGTTTATTGCTTTTCTTATTAATTTTATACTTAATCTCCACCTGTGGGATGTAAATTTTATTCATTTTATGAGTGTTAAAATTTATTGACACAACTGATCCATTTATAGATCAGACTATACTTCCACCCACTGTATTTCAATTGCATTTTATAATCAATCACAAAAACCATATAAAAAGAGTAGTTTTCTTTTTCTACCTTCTTGAAATAAAAACATAATTTCTTAATTGTCAGTCTCTCTTCCTTCATAATACATGCATTTAAGGCTATACGACTCACTATTAACTGCCTGGGTTGCATATTGTAAGTTTCAACATTGTCTTTTATAATTATTAAGGTCAAAACAGTCACTAAATTTTATTTTAATTTCTTCTATGGCCTATGATTTATTCACATATGCTATGCTTAATTTTGAATTTTGGTGAATGTTCCACTTATAAATGTTATTTATTTCCAATTTAATTCAGGAAACTTCATCTGTATTATATTAACTCTTGAAAATTTGGTACAAATTGCTATATGCCTTAACATGTACTTATGAGAAAAGTACATGTTTTAAATATTATGTTTAATGCAAACCAACAAAGTGAAGTTTATTAATAGTTTTGTTCAAATCTTCCTATCCTTATTTATTTTTTACTACTTCTCTATTAAGTACAGAAAAGGGTATATTAAAATTGTCAACTATAATTGTGGATTAGTTAGTCCTGTATCAATTTTAGCTTTATGCATTTCAAATTTGTTACTAGGTACGTTCAAAATAATTTTTACTAATAACAAATTGCCCTAATTCATTAAGAAATGATCCTCTTTTTTCAGGTCATATCCTTTGATTTGAACTCTCCTTTTTTCATGATTTCATGGCGTATTAATACATTTTCACATTGCTAATAAAGACATAACCAGGGCTAGGCAATTTATAAAAGAAAAGTTTAATTGAACTTACAGTTCCATGTGGCTGAGGAAGCCTCACAATCATGGAGAAAAGGAGGAGCAAGTCACATCTTACATGGATGGCAGCAGGCAAACAGACAGAGTGTGGGCAGGCAAATTTCCATTTTGGAAGCCATCAGATCTCCTGAGACTTATTCACTATCACAAAAACAGCACTGGAAAGACCTTCTCCCATGATTCAGTCATCTCCCACAGGGTCCCTCCCACAACATGTGGGAATTATGGGAGCTACAAGATGAAATATGGGTGGGGACACAGAGCCAAACCATATGATTTAATTCCAGTCCCTCCCAAATCTCAATTCCTCACATTTCAAAACCAATTGTGCCCTTCCCAACAGTCCCCCAAAATCTTAACGCACTTCAGCATTAACCCAAAAGTGCACAGTCCAAAGTCTCATCTGAGACAAGGCAAGTCCCTCTTGTCTGTGAGTCTGTACAATTAAAAGCAAATTAGTTACTTCCTAGATACAATGGGGGATACAGGCATTGGGTAAATACAGCCATTCCAAATGGGAGACATTGGCCAAAACAAAGGGGCTACAGGCCCTATGCAAGTTGAAAATCCATCAGGGCAGTCAAATCTTAAAAGTCCAAAATGCACCAGGCTCAGTGGTTCATGCCTGAAATCCCAGCACTTTGGAAGGCTGAGGCGGGTGGATAATCTGAGGTCAGGAATTCAAGACCAGCCTGGCCAACATTGTGAAACCCCATCTTTATTAAAAATACAAAAATTAGCCATGTGTGGTGGCACATGCCTATAATCCTAGCTACCCAGGAGGCTGAGGCAGGAGAATCACTTGAACTTGGAAGCCGGAGTTTGCAGTGAGCGAGATTGTGTTATTGCACTCCAGCCTGGGCAACAAGAGCAAAACTGCATCTAAAAAAAAAAAAAAAAAAACCTCCAAAATGATCTCCTTTGACTCCATGTCTCACATCCAGGTCATGATGATGCAAGAGGTGGGTCCTCACAGTCTTGGGCAGCTCTGCCCCTGTGGCTTTGCAGGGTATAGCCTCGCTCCTGGCTCCATCCATGGGCTGGGTGGTATTGAGTGTCTCCAACTTTTCCAGGCACACAATGCAAGCTATTGGTGGATCTACCATTCTCAGGTCTGGAGGACAGTGGCTCTCTTCTCACAGCTTCACAAGATGATGCCCCAGTAGGGACTCTGTGTGGGGGCTCTGACCCTCTGATCCTACATTTAGCTTCTGCACTGTCCTATCCAAGGTTCTCCATGAGGACCCTGTCCCTGCAGAAAACTTCTTCCTGGAAATCCAGGCATTTCCATGCATCCTCTGAAATCTAAGCAGAGGTTCCCAAACCTCAATTCTTGATTTCTGTGCACCCACAGGCTCAACACCGTGTGGAAGCTGCCAAAGCTCGAGGCTTCTACTCTGAAGCAAAAGCCCAAGCTGAACCTTGGTCCCTTTTAGTTGCAGCTGAGTGGCTGGGACATAGGGCACCACATCCCTAGACAGCACACAGCAGAGAGACCCTAGGTCCAACCTATGAAACCATGTTTTCCTCTTAGGACTCTGGGCCTGTGGTGGGAGGGGCTGACACAAAGGCCTCTGACATGCCTTAGAGACATATTCCCCATTGACTTAGTGATTCATTCAGCTCCTCCTTACTTATGAGAAGTTCTGTAGTCAGTCTGAATTTCTCCTCAGGAAATGGAATTTTCTTATCTGTCACAATGTCAGGATGCAAATTTTTTAAAATTTTATGTTCCATTTCCCTTATAAAACTGAATGTCTTTAATAGCACCCAAGTCAGTTCTTGAATGCCTTGCTGCTTAGAAATTTTTTCTGCCAGGTAACCTAAATCATCTCTCTCAAGTTCAAAGTTTCACAAATATTTAGGGCAGGGGCAAAATGCTGCCAGTCTCTTTTCTAAAACATAACAAGAGTCACCTTTACTCCAGTTTCCAACAAGTTCCTCATCTCCATCTGAGACCACCTCAGCCTGGACCTTTTTGACTATATCACTATAAGCATTTTGGGCAAAGCCATTCAACAAGTCTCTAGGAAATGCCAAACTTTCCCACATGTTTCTATCTTCTTCTGAGCTCTCTAAACTGTTTCAGCCTCTGCCTGTTACCCAGTTCCAATGTCACTTCCACATTTGGGGGTACCTTTTCAGCAACACCCCACTCTACTCATATCAATTTACTGTTTTAGTCCATTTTCACACTGCTGATAGAGACATGTCTGAGACTGGGCAATTCACAAAAGAAAGAAGTTTAAATGGACTTACAGTTCTATCTGGCTGGGGAAGAACTTACAATCATGGAGCAAGGCAAGGAGGAGCAAGTCACATCTTACATGGATGGGAGCAGACAAAAGAGAGAGAGAGATTGGACAGGCAAACTCCCATTTTTTTAAGCCATCAAACCTCATGAGACTTATTCACTATCATGAGAACAGCATAGAAAAGACTCATTCCCATGATTCAGTCATCTCCCACTGGGTCCCTCCCATAACATGTGGGAATTATGGGAGTTACAAGATGAAATTTGAGTGGGGACACAGAGCCAAACGAGATCACGTAGTATATATTTTCTTTTTATTCTACTTAAAATTTTAGTGTGTTCTTCTGTTTTAAATGTTTTTCTTTTAACAGCGTATAAATGTATTTTAATTTTTAAGGTAGTTTTCTTAGTTTCCTATAACTGCTATAACATAGTACTACAAATTTAATGACTTAAAACCACACAGATAATTTCTTACAGTCATAGGAGGCAGAAGTTCAAAATAAGTCTTCCAGGGCTAAAATAAAGGTATGAGCATGGCTGATAATTTCCCTGGAGGGTTCAGGATAGAATATGTTCTTTGCCTTTTCCAGCTTCAGAGTTTTCCTCATTTCACAACCTACCGTTCCACACCACATTGTCTTATCTACCTTATTTTCCTTACCACATGTCCTTTTCCTCTTCTGTTATCAAATCTGGAAGCATTACCTAGACCCATAGGGATGAGGGCTCCGTGACAGAACTCTGGTTGTGTGATCTTAGCCTGGTAGAATTGCAGCAGCAGGACCTCTGCCCTAGGTGGGTCTGCACAGCAGGACCTTCAATCCCAGGAGGCCCAAAGTACAGAATGTAGATCCAGAGTCTTGAGCCTTAATCTAATGGAATTTGATTTGGGTCAACTCAAATTCCAATTTGATTTCAGTTTTCAGCTTGTTCAGGAATGTGTCACTCATTTCTTCTTTTCTATTTATCTTTTTAAAAATAGAAATATCTCTCCTATGCCTATGATACCATTTGTATTTTGGAAGCATACAACTTGTTTGATTTCACAGGCTCAAGCTGGAGAGCAATTTGCCTAGGGATGAAACATGCCTTGAGTTTCACTCATATTTGATTTAGATGTTATTTACATGAGACTTTGGATTTAGCTTTTGAGTTGAGAACATGTGAGAAAGACATAAATTTGGGGGAGGTGGTGGTGAGAAGAAATGTCATGGATGGAATGTTTGTGTTCCCCCAAAATTTATATGTTGGAACCCTATGTGATAGTATTCAGAAAGTGGGATTTGAGGAGATAATTAGAATTAGATGAGGTTGTGCGGGTAGAGCCTTCAATAAGGGATTATTGTGCCATTATAGAAGAAACCCTGGAGAGCTCCCTTCCTCTTTTGACCATGTGAGGATACAGCAAAAAGACACTTGCTATGTCCTTCACCAGATACTGGATCTGCTGACACCTTCATCTTGGACTTCTTAGCCCACAGCTGTGAAAAGTACATTTCTTTTTTTTATAAGTCACCCAGTCTATGGTTGTATTAGTCTGTTTTCACACTGTCATAAAGAACTACCTGGAACTTGGCAATTTATGAAGAAAAGAGGTTTAATTGACACAGTTCTGCAGGCTTAACAGGAAGCGTGACTGGGAAGCCTCAGGAAACTTTTAATCACGGTGCAAGGTGAAGGGGAAACAAGCACATCTTACCACAGTGGAGAAGAAGAGAGGGTGGGGGAAAGTGTCACACACTTTTAAACAACCAGATCTCATGAGAACTCACTCACTATCATGAGAAAACCAAGGGACAAGTCTGCCCCCATGATTCAATTACCTGCTACCAGGCCCCTTCCCTGAAACATGGGGGTTACAATTTGAGGTGAGATTTGGGTAGGGACACAGAGCAAAGCCATATCAGTGGTGTTTTGTTATAACAACCTGGAAAGACTACAAAAATGTGTATAATTATGAAAATAGCAGCATATGTAGGTGGAACACATAATATATAGAGACTAGGGTCAGTTTTTAGTAAGTATGTGCTTTAAAAAATTCCTTGATTAAATCTGTTTCTCAATAGTATCATGACGTACATATTGAAAATGCAGAATTTCAGTATTTAAAAATAACTTCTCTGTGGGGTCTCTAATCCATTCCAGCTCTCAGTTATTTTACCCTGAGTGAATCTGTTCCTCTATTCAGATTGTACTAAAAATCCTGTAAAGCCAAAGTATCACTACTTCATAATTTGTTTCTACTATTTGTCTTCTTTACCCTCTCCTCATGTACACTCTACTTATGCCTCCAAGCCTAACTTGTTACCTCTTTCACTCTACAATAACCTTTCCTTTTACTGAATGCCTTCCATTAATCATCTGCAGTTCTCAGCATTGATTGTGAGAATTATCAGAGAACAAGTATGTTATATTTAATTATTTTTATCTATTTAATTTTATATATATATATATATATAAAATTATTTGTTGTTGTTTGTTTGTTTGTTTTTGAGCCAGAGTCTTCCTCTGTCACCCAGGCTGTAGTGCAGTGACACAATCTCAGCTCACTGCAACCTCAGTCTCCTGGATTCAACCAATTCTCCTGCCTTAGCCTCCTGAGTAGCTGGGATTACAGGCATGCATCACCATGCCCAGCTAATTTTTGTATTTGTAGTAGAAATGGGATTTCACCATGTTAGTCAGGCTGGTCTTGAATGTCTACTTTGTGATCCACCCACCTCAACCTCCCAAAGTGCTGGGATTACAGGCATGAGCCACCGTGTCCAGCCTATTTATATATTTTTGAGACAGGTTTTCACTCTGTCACCCAGGCTGAAGTACAGTGGTGCAATAATAGCTCACCGCAGTGTGGAACTCCTGAGCCCAAGCAATATTCTTACCTCATCCTCCCAAGTAGCTGTGACTACAGGTATATGCCACCACACTCAACTAATTTTTAAATATTTTTTGTTGAGATGGAATCTAGCTATGTTGCCCAAGTTGGTCTCAAACTCCTGACTTCAAGCAATTCTCCCTTCTAGGCTTTTCAATGTGCTGGGATTACAGGCCTGAGACATAAGCCTTTGTTTTATATCAATCAGCACCACAATGGAAACTCCAAGGACATAGGTCTAAGTGGTGTTTGAAGGGGTCAGTTAATAGATTACTGATTGGCCATATTCATATTAGTTATTGAGTTTTTTTTTCCATATTTAGATTTAGACTTTCATTTAGTATTATTCTCCTTTATCCTAAATAACTTTTTATTTCATTTTTAAAAATAATGTAGGGTTTCTCAATGACTAGGATGACAGCAAATTAAATCTTATAGTTTTATTTACTCCAAGAGCCTTTCCACTTTGGATGGTCCAGAACTCCAGCTTCTGTCTTCCTGGCTAATCCAAATGCTGAGATATCTAATAAAATACATAGGATTGTAGTTACTTCTTTGTTATATTAGCCTTGAAACTTTTCCCTGTACAATACATTCAGCTGATAATTCAGGAAAAGATAATCAAGAGTAAAATTACATGGAGATGAACATTATTAAAACACCAAAAGCAACGGCAACAAAAGCCAAAATTGACAAATGGGATCCAATTCAACTAAAGAGCTTCTGCACAGCAAGAGAAACAATCGTCAGAGGGGTCAAGAACCAACCTACAGAATGGGAGAAAATTTTTGCAATCTACCCATCTGACAAAGGGCTAATATCCAGAATCTACAAGGAACTTAAACAAATTTACAAGAAAAAAAAAAAACCCATCGAAAAGCGGGCAAAGAATATGAATAGATACTTCTCAAAAGAAGACATTAATGCAGCTAACAAACATATGAAACAAAGCTCATTACGACTGGTCATTAGAGAAATGCAACTCAAAACCACAATGAGATATCATCTCATGCCAGTTAGAATGGCGATCATTAAAAAGTCAGGAAACAACAGATGCTGGAGAGGATGTGGAGAAATAGGAACACTTTTTTTTTTTTTTTTTTTTTTTTTTGGGATTTTCAGGTAAAGTAGAAATAACCTTTTTGCTTAATTTATCAAGATATATCTATAAATCTTCTCCAAGCCATTGTCAGTGTATATGCCCATTGCAATGAGACAGAATTCTCTTTGTTTAAAATTTTGAAGTCTTTGGAATGCAATTGGTGATGGCATATCTTTGGAGGGCTTTGAAAAGATACTGTGACTTCTTAAATGCCCTTCTACTTCTTTTTTTGTTATATCAACACCACCTATCTTCAAAATTAACTGAAGATTCACCTCTTCATAAACCTTCCCATACACATTAGACCTGTTAAAGTTAATAACCATTTCATTATGATTGCATTATGTGAGTCTTCTGCAAATATATTCCATCAATGGTGTGTACAATCCGTGGAATCTTTTTTTTTTTTTTTTCTTTGATTTGGTATTTTATTTTATTTTATTTTATTTTTTAAAAGAGAAAAAGAGAAAGAAGGAAGAAAAAAAAAAGAATGAAATAAAGAGAAAAAGAAGAAGAAAAAAAAAGGGGGGGGGGAGAGAGAACGGGAATCTTACTCTATTGCCCAGGCTAGTATACAGTCTACAAATGGATATTAAAAGCTTTTTTTTATACTAATAATTGTGTTATATAATGGAGACAGGAAGGAATAAGGGAGGAAAATAACAAACAGCCAGCCAACCAATATTTCCTTTAAACCTATGAAATGCTATGCAATTGCTAGGGAGTGATTTACTCCCCAACCATGTGGTCACTTTTAGGATAAATGTGATGTGTTACTGAAAAAAAAAATGTATATTTTGTGGATTTGGAGTAGAGAGTTCTGTAAATGTTTATTAAGTTAACTTGTTTGAGGTTTAAGTTCAAGTCCCGGATATCCTTCTTGACCTTCTGTCTCATTAATTTGTCCAATATTGACAATGTAATGTTAAAGTCTCCCCACTATTATTGTGTGGGAGTCCAAGTCTCTTTGTAAGTCACCAAGAAGTTGCCCTATGTATCTGGGTGCTCCTATATTGGGTGCACATAGACTTAGGGTCGTTAGCTTTTCCCGTTACATTGATCTCTCTACCATTATACAATGTCCTTCTTATCTCTTTTGGTTTCTATTACTTTAAAGTCTATTTTATCAGAGATGAGAATTGCAACTACTGCTTTTTTTTTTCTCTCCATTTGGTTGGCAAATCTTCCTCCATCCCTTTGTTTTGAGTCTCTGTATATCCTTGCATGTAAGATGGATCTGGATGCAGCTTACTGATGGGTCCTTTGAAGTGGCTGATACTGGTTGTTCCCCCTCTATACATAGTGCCTCCTTCAGAAGCTCTTGTAAAGTAGGCCTGGTGGTAATAAAATCTCTGAGTACTTGCTTGTTTGCAAAAAATTTTATTTTTCCTTCACTTATGAAACTTAGTTTGGCTGGATATGAAATTCTGGGTTGAAAGTTCTTTTCTTTAAGGATGTTGAATATTGGCCCCCACTCTCTTCTGGCTTGTAGGGTTTCTGCTGAGAAATCAGCTGTGAGTCTGATAGGCTTCCCCTTGTGGGTAACCTGACCTTTCTCTCTGGCCGCCCGTAGTATTTTCTCCTTCGTTTCAACCCTGATGAATCTAATGATTATGTGTCTTGGGGTTGCTCTTTTTGAGGAATATCTTTGTGGTGTTCTCTGTATTACCTGGAGTTGGGTATTGTCTTGCCTTGCTAGGTTAGGAAAGTTTTCCTGGATAATATCCTGAAAAATATTTTCCAGCTTGGATTCATTCTCTTCGTCACATTCCAGGTACACCTATCAAACGTAGATTAGGTCTTTTAACATAGTCCCATATTTCTTGGAGACTTTGCTCATTCCTTTTTACTCTTTTTTCTCTAATCTTGTCTTCTCGTTTTATTTCGTTAAGTTGGTCTTCCACCTCTGAAATCCTTTCTTCTGCTTGATCAATTCGACTGTTAAAACTTGTGCATACTTCTCGAAGTTCTCGTATTGTATTTTTTCAGCTCCATTAATTCACTTATATTCCGCTTTAAATTGTCCATTCTCATAAACATTTCGTGAAACCTTTTTTCAAGGTTCTTAGTTTCCTTGCATTGGGCTAGAACATGTTCTTTTAGCTCGCAGAAGTTTCTCATTATCCACCTTCTGAAGCCTGATTCTGTTGATTCCTCACATTCGTTTTCTATCAGGCCTTGTTCAATTGGTGATGAGGCACTGCAATCCTCTGTAGGAGGAGAGGCATTCTAATTTGGGGTGTTTTCAGCCTTTCTGCGCTGGTTTCTTCCCATCTTCGTGGATTTATCCACCTGTCGTCTGTGTAATTGCTGACCTTCAGACTAGGTCTCTGAGTGGACGTCCAACTTGCTAGTGATAAAATTTCCTCTATTTCTTAATTTTCCTTCGGCGGATGCCCCCTCCCCCCACAGAGCTGGACCTTCCCGGGTTCAGCTGCACTTGCTGTGAAACTCTCAATCTTCAGCAGTTCCAACCGCTGTTTTTATTTTTTGTTTTTTTGTGGAGGGGGGTACCAGCCTTTCCCTGCGGCGACCCACTACGCCCGCTGAAAGAGCGGCGTTAAGATTCGTGGCGCTTTCGGCCCTGGAATCTCCCCGGTCTGGTTCCCCACTTCAGTCCGCTTTTTAATCAGCTGAATGGGAGACTCTGCTTTCCCAGAGCTCCAAACGCCAACCAAAAGGGCACTCAGTCCCGTATACTCCGGACTGAGAACCGCCGCGTCGGGGGCGCCTGCAAATTGGCCGCGCCCTCCAAAAGGGTCGCGCTGGCGACCCGTGGGGCTCCTCCGCCAAGAATCTCTTGGTCCGTAGGCTATGAAAATTGGTCTGAAAAATGTGGCGTCCACTCACTCTCTGCGCTTTCAGTGGGAGCTAGAATCCTGAGCTGCTGCTAATCGGCCATCTTGGATCTCTCCCGAAATAGGAACACTTTTACACTGTTTGTGGGAGTGTAAATTAGTTCAACCATTGTGGAAGACAGTGTGGGGATTCCTCAAGGATCTAGAACCAGAAGTACCATGTGATCCAGCAATCCCATTACTGGGTATATACCCAAAGAATTATAAATCTTTCTACTGTAAGGGCACATGCACACATATGTTTATTGCAGCACTATTCACAATAGCAAAGACTTGGGATCAACCCAAATGCCCATCAATGATAGACTGGATAAAGAAAATGTGACACATATACAACATGGTATACTATGCAGCCATGAAAAAGGATGAGTTCATGTCCTTCGCAGGTACTTGGATGAAGCTGGAAACCACTATTCTCAGCAAACTAACACAGGAAGAGAAAACCAAGCACCACATGTTCTCACTCATAAGTGGGAGTTGAACAATGATTACACATGGACACAGGGAGGGGAATATCACACACTGGGACCTGATGGGAGTGGGGAGCTAGGGGAGGGCTAGCATTAGGAGAAACACCTAACGTAGACAATAGGTTGATGGGCACAGGAAACCACCATGCCACATGTTTACCTATGTAACAAACCTGCAGGTTCCGCACATGTATCCCAGAACATAAAGTATAATTAGAATAAAAAGTTACATGCAGAGTTTGAGGGTCTTTCTTCTGTTCTCTTTCTCAGATTTTGCTGCTTAAATACCAGCCACATTGGCAGCATGAACTCCATTCACTACCTTTCCAACACAATGAAACTTCATATTGCACCTTTCACTCCATTTTTCTGAGCTAGAAATTGACAAAATTCATCAAAGAGCTAGCTAATGCAATTTGCATTTATTTGCTTCCCTTTTTCAGAGTTGATGGTCTTCTTTTACTCAAATTATTCTAGTGATTGAAGACAAATGACAAACAGCACGTACAACATCCATTGGTTGGCTGAAAATTATTATTTGTATCTTCAGGTAATGTTTATTAAACTTAGAATCTACCAACATATGTACTATCCATAATTTCCTGTCAATCGTATCAATGTCCATATTTTTATATGCTGTACCAATGCATATTTAAAATACTTTAGAAATTTAAAATAAGCTTTCATGGAATACAAACATTTCATTACAGGTTGGCTCTACAGTCTATTACTCTATGTTTAGTTCTCATTGTACCAAAAACATTGAAATCATTCAAAGATTGTTAGGCAATTAAGATTCCAATTGAGTTCTAAAGAATACATTTTAGCCTGTAGGTAGATAGACACAGCTTTAAATATTCAGTCATCTTCCTAATGTAACATCTGAGTATCAATAGATCAGATTTTGCATTAGAACTACAAAATGAGCATATTTGTTTCTCTGGGAAATATAAAGAATATTCACCAAACTCTGATTTAAAAACTGGATTTTTGTTAGCTTTTTCCTTTAAAGAAAAACTTATTTATTAATAGTTTTTATTTTAATAGGAAAGACCATTATGCCATGACTAAACCTTTAATATTGAAATGCTGTACCTTGTGTGCTTTAGAGAAAACATAAAGAGAATTTTTAAGAGCTAAATAGTACTTTCCCATGTGCTTTATGCATCAAAAGGTACCCTGGAAAATACATTTTGCATGTGCAGGCATGCTCCAGAGCAAATTTGAAGAGATAAGTGGTAATGCATTCTGCTTATTTCAGAGCTGAATCTCAATGATTTACTAAAAATTGAAAATAAAAAGGAAAGACAATATTTTTCCACGTCTCCAGTAAAACAAATATGTTTACTTATTTAAATACAACTTTAAAATCATTGTTTATATTTACACGTTAATCATGCAATATAAATTTCTTTAAAATATTTAGTAGTTCATAATAGCAATGTAAATACACAAATAACTAGAAAAACCAGTTCTCTCAGCTAAAAAATAAAAGCATTTCAGCAGAAAAACAGCATTTTTGCAACTGAATATTGCCTGTGACCAAAGACTTACAATTCCTGTCTGTATTTGAGGTGTGTGAAACTGCCCAATTTTCCCCCAGCAGTTCATAGGAAATGCTTTCAATCTCAGACTTTCATAGCTCCTTGAATTTTGCAACCCTACCAGCACTTAAACAGGTTGCTGTCAAACTTTCCAAATATTGGTAAAGCTGTGAGCCTTGCAGCAAAATTTTAAGTTTGTTCGCAATTTAAAGTGGCATGTACCTGTACCCAGAGATATAAATCAGTCATATATAGCTCAAAATTATCAGAATTATAATATGTCAAAAATTTGATATTGGGAGAATGAACGTTAGTATAAAACATTCAAAATGCTTGGGTATTAGGACATTTGGCAGGTCAAAATGATAATTCTGTACACTGAATACTAAAGCTGGAAAGGACCTTTACATACATATTTTGTATCTAACACCTAAATTTGTACCTCAATCATTGAAAACATTAATTTAAATTAATGAGATTTATCTCTATTGATTCATAACAAGGAATAGTGATTTTCTGAATTTTAAAAACTAAGTATAAATCTTTAGACTGTTAAACAGTATCCATAAAAAAACATAATAGCTTCATTTTTACTTAGACTATAGTTAGTTTGCTCTAAATAACTTCAGATGATTCAGTATTCATTTAGTATAAAATTAATTTAGTAAGTTTAAAACTTAGCTCAATCTTATAACTCAGAGAATGGAAGATGTTACACTTTTAATTTTGAAAGTAGAGGATAAGTCCATGAGCCAGGGAATTCAGTCTACAGAAGTTAGAAAGAGAAGAAAATGAATTTGCTCCTCAACACTCTAGAAGAGACACATATCTACCAACACTGCTTTAATCCATTAGAGTGAATCTGCACTTTTGACTGCCAGGCTATAACATAATTAACTTATATTTTATGTTGTTCTAAGCCACTGCTATGGTGTGAATGTGTCCCCAAAATTTATGTATTGGAAACCTAATTCCCAATACAAAAGTGTTAAGAGGTGGGGTCTGATAACAGGTTATTAGGTCTTGAGGGATCTCAATGTCATTATCATGAAGTAAGTTAGTTATACTGAGAGTGGCTTTGCTGTAAAGTGAGTCTGGCCCCTTCGTATTCTCTCCCTCTCACAAGACCTTGTATGTGTGCTCCCTTGTTCTTCCATCTTCTGGCATGGTACAAAGGAAGATCTTCAGAAGATAAAACCTCTTAATCATGGACTTCCCAGTTTCCAGGACCACCAGCCAAATCAATTCCAGGCCAAGTCTTAGATATTTGGGTATAGCAGCACAAATTGGCTTAAACAGACACTAGTTACAATATTGAGGGAATGTATTATCTTCCTGGGTCTACAAGGGGACGTAGTTTCAAAGGCAAGAACTTCCCAGCACCATACCTCCACCCGTGTCTCCATCTGTGGACTTAGAGGTCTTTGTTTAACTTTCTCATGCATAGGAAGAAATCAAAGATCAATCACTCCAGCTGAAGTTTAAAGGAATTCCTTTCATAGGACAGAAAATTTGAATGGGGCAGGAATTACTCCCAGGTTAAAAGTCTCTTTCTCTCTCATCTGGGCAGACTCCATTTCTGGATCCCATTCCACAATCTTGTGGGAATTGCTCTCTCTCTATCTATTTCATTCTCCTTTTTCTCTCTCTGCCTAAATAAATCACTTTCTGCAAAAACTCTTTGAGGTCCTATATTTACTTACAAGCCCACCACACCTGGCAGGGTCCTTCCTCCCATTCTTGGGTGAGTGAGGGACCAAAAGCCTGGAAGAATGAGAATCCATCCTAGCAGGGGAGATTAGCCTACTCCGCAGCCCCAGAATCCAGTCTCAATATGTTATAACAGAATTAGGAAAATAAAAGAAGTACATTGTCTATTTTTTAATAGAGAAAATATACTTCACAGAATTAGTTGAATAAAGTAATTGTAAAAACTAAACAAATGAATAAACATTAAAAAGCAACAAAATCATAGGGAGATGAGAATTCAAAGTTGTTACATTATATAAAATATATAATTTTCTGGCCAGGTGCAGTGGCTCATGTCTATAATCCCAGCACTTTGGGAAAGTAAGGTGAAATAATTTTTCGAGGCCAGGAGTTCAAGAAAAGTTTGGGCAACATAGTGAGATGCTGTCTCTTCAAAAAAAATAAATAAATGAAATAACTGGGCATGGTGGCATATACCTGTAGTCCCAGACACTTGAAAGGCTAAGGCGGAAGGATCACTTGAACCCAGGAGTTCAAGGCTGCAGTGAGCTATGAACATGGCACTGCACTGCACTCCAGCCTGAGTAACACAGCAAGATGCTGTCTCAAAACATAAATAAATAAATACAATATACATATATATAATTTTCAGAAAAAAAAAACCATGAGAGATGTAGAGAAACACAAAGTGTGATCTATACATGGGAATAAACAAGCAAGCAATAGAAACTAATTTTGAAGATATCTGAATAGGACAGACATAGTGGCTCATGTCTGTAGTTTTAGTACTTTGGGAGACTGAGGCAGGTGGATTATGTGAGGACAGGAGTTTGACAGCAGCCTGGCCAACATGGCAAAAACTCACCGCTACTAAAAAAAAAAAAAAAGAAAAAAGAAAAATAAAGATGTCAAAATATAGACTAAGCAGACAAAGATTTCAAAGTAGTCATTATAAATATGCTAGAAAACATTGGCTTAACAATTTAAAAATACAAAAGTATGATGATAATTACACAACTAGAAAATATTAATAGACAAATGTTTTTAAAAAATCAATTTTCTGTAGTTACTAAGTACAACTGACATGAAAAATTCACTCCAGGTGCTTAACTAAAGATAGGACCTGGCAGAAGAAAGACATAATACTCAGAGAGCAATAGAGATGATAAAAAATTGAAAAAAAAAGAGAGACAAACACACATTAAAAAAAAATAACAGAACATTAAATAAATAAGAGACACATTTAAGCAAACTTAAATATGCATAATGAGAATACAAAGAGATAGTAGAGGGAGAAAAATGAAGCAAATTATTAACAGATGTAATGGATAAAATTTCTCCAATTTGATGGAAAACAGCATTATGCACAAACAAGAAGTTCAGCCAACCTCAAGCATGTTATCAATGCAAAGGGAGTGACACCTAGATAGATCATATTCAAACAGTTGAAAGCCAAATGCAAAATACAGTCTTTAAAGCACCATGAAATAAAATACTCATTGTATACAAAAGAATCCCAGTAAGATCAACAGCTAACTTTCTAATCAAAAACAATAACTCTCAGAAGTCAATAGCTTCACATAGTCGAAGTACTAGGAGAAAAAGTGTCAATCCACAACCCCGCAGCCAGAAAAAGTATCTTTCAGATTTAGTGAGAATGAAATGAAAATACCAAATGTGACTAAAAATTAAGATAATTTGTAGTTAGCACATTAGCTTTAGGATAAATATTAAAAGTTATTTCTAATATTGAATGAAATAATGTTAGAAAACAATTTGAATCTATTTGAAAAAGTAGGCAGCACCAATGAAGAGTACTATGTAGGTAGATATAAAATGCAGTATAATCACATTTATCTTCTTTTGTTTTCTATGAACCAAGTCACAACAATAAAATATTTCGTAAGACTGTAACCGTACAATTGTCTTGTATGAATTATAACATATGAAGATATGATATATAGTAGTACAGAGAAAGAGGAGAAACAATAAAGCTAAATTGGAGTAAGGACATGAAATCAGATAGTAACTTGAATCCAGATGAAAATTTTAAGAGAGCCAAAAATGATATATTTCCTCATTTGTCTTTTATGACGCTTTAATAAATATTTTCTTAAGTTTGCTAGAGTTCTATTTTTTCATTTATTTTTACCTGAAAAATTATATTAGAAATAACATCTGTCACTTAACAAAGATTAAAATTATGGTGAGGATATATAATATAGCTATACATGCACAGAAATAATAAGTAATAAAATTATGTCATAATTTTGAAAGGTGATTATCAGTTTTAAATGTGAAATCATATCTATTATTTTGAGGATTAGAAGGCTAAATTTTAGAGGACAAGCATATTAATAATATTTAATGTATAATCAGTATGTGTAAATAATTTCAATTTTTAAAAATATAATTTTATGTATTTTAATACATTTTATATTAATTGATGCTACAGATACACTGTATTGTGATCACAGCTTTTATTAGAATTTTAAAATCAATTATCCATAAACATGAACTGTGTTATTGATATCAACAGGTTGTTTAATATAAAAGTTGTATTTTTATTATATATTAATTTTGAAATGAGTATTTGTAATTTCTAGTTAACTTTGAGTGTAGTTTCACTTATTAAGATTCTATGTTCAACATGAGTATATGTTTGATTAATAATATTTTGCCTGCAATCTTTTGCTCTTTACAGAAATAGTAATAAATATATACAAAGAAAGGATGTTAATTGACCTCATTCCATAATGAGGTAGAATATATTACTAGCAATAGAATGCTTATTCATGTGAAGAAATGTCATTCTCTTAGGTACTAATGTGCCATTTGTTGAATTTCTCATCTCATTACCATTCTGGGTACTGTATATCTAAGAAGTTCAGGCCTTAAGACCACACACACACACACAAATGCACACACACACACACACACACACACATGCACCACATACACACATACACAAGAATGTACAGAGTGATGTCAGCAAGATCATGGAAGAGGAAGTTCCAATCTCCCATTCTCTACACAGAACGTTTATCTAGTAACTATCCACAGACTAGAATGTCTTTTTGAAAATCCAACACTTAGAAACAAGCCTGAGACATTCATATGGTCTGGAAAACTGAATAAAATCCAAATTAGAGAGCCAAAAGAATGGTCTCACTCTGACTGCATCTTCCCTTCCCCTCCTCCAAGTTGGCATAACACCAGACAAAGAGGATTTCCCTGGGTCCACAGTTTCTGCAGTGGGGGAAAGGGAACCAGAAGCAGTTCGCCATGGTTTCTAGCATTCCAAGATGTTTCCGGGAAGCTCACTTTAGTCTCACTTCACAAAATAAATTTGCAGAAACAGCATGGCTAGACTATTTAGGGTCAAGGAAAAAAAAAAGACAGGAGACAGAGTTAATAGTGACAAGCACACACAGGTCTTGCTGGTATCTCTGTGTTCCTGCCAGCTGTGGTGCCCTATCATAGATAACAGCCAATCTTTTAAGCCACTTGCAAAACTAAGCTAGATGCTTTCAGAAGCACACTGGAAGTTCAAATTAGCTTGAGTCCCTAGACTGCTAGATTCCTCAGCCAGTCTCAAAGCCCACCACAATGATGTCTCGCAAGTAGGAAGATACCCAACTTCTTTCACTTTGGAGAAACAAATGGGCTAGATTGGTTTGACTTGGGAAGTCAAACAGTGACTTCACTCAGCAATCAGAGCCCACCTAATATCTCTGCCCAGGAAAGAAGACTTCCACCTCCATGCATCTCAGAGAAGCATAGGGAATAGATTAGCATGATAACCCAGAAATCAAGCAAAGGCTCCACTAAGTCAAAAATGTTGCCCAACAACTTTGCCCAGGCAGGGAGACTTCTACCTCTGTGTGTTTTGAATAAATGGTCCCAGAAGTCAAGCAGTAGCTCCACTCAGTCAAAAAGCTCACCCAATGGGCTCACCCAGGTAGGAACTCTCCCACCTCTGTGGATGTTAGAGAAGCATAGGCCCTAGATGGATTTGACTCAGGAAGTCAAGCTGTGGCTCTACTCAGCCAAAAAGTATACTCAATAACTCTACAGAAGAAGGGAAATGTCTACCAGCACAAATTTTGAAAAAGCACAAGAGCTATACATATTAGATCTGGTAAGTCAAACAGTCATTTAAATTAGCCAAAGGCCCACCACACAACTCTACCTTAACCAGGAGACCATTTTAATTGTGCATGTCTAAGGTGCATATCCTCTGGTCCTGTCTGTCTTGAGCAGCGACTCTATGTAACTTCAAATCTCAGCTTGCAGTCCTGCCCAGCTGCAGATTCTAAAGCATGAAGTTGCTTGGCCAGGGAATACATCTTGTGACTGACATGACCAGAAGCAATTATGGTACCCAACCAGCAGTTCTGCTGATAGCACGGCCTAGTTAGTGGTCTCACCAGTCAGCAGAGCTCAGTGAGAAACCACTGACATGAGAGCAAATGCAGTGACCCAGCCAACTATAGAAATCTGAACATGCTCTGCCTGCCCAAGGTTTTTACTAGTAGATCCTTCCTAAATGATAGACTAAATAGTAAAGGTCTATCCCTGAAAAGGGACAGTTACAAGGGAAAGTAGAGGAAGACCCTTCTAGATTTGAAGATGACAGTGCAAGGACACAAGAGTTACAACAAATTTTAACATCAAATCGCTAAAGCATAATAGGGGCAATGAAAGAATAGAGTTGTTACATGCAATGTTAAGTTGTTTTCTGATTGAAATAGTCTATTATAAGATCTTCTATGTCAGCCTTATGTAAACACAAAGGAAAAATATTCAGCAGAAGCATAAAACAAAAGTGATTCAAAGCAAACTAATGACAACCATCAAAGAAATACAACAAGAGAGGAAGTAAGAGGCTAGGCATAGTGGCTCATGCCTATAACCCCAGCACTTTGGGAGGCTGAGGCAAGTGGATCATGAGATCAGGAGTTCAAGACCAGCCTGGCCAAGATGGTGAAACCCCATCTCTACTAAAAATACAAAAATTAGCTGGGCGTGGTGGCATGCACCTGTAATCCCAGCTACTCAAGAGGCTGAGGAAGGGAATTGCTTGAACTTGGGAAGCAGAGGTTGCAGTGAGCTGAGATCATGCTACTGCACTCCAGACTGGGTGATGGAGTGAGACTCCATCTCAAAATAAATAAATAAATAAAAAAGGAAGAAACAACACATTTATAAAACAACCAGTAAACAACAAACAAAATGGCAATAATATTTTTACTTATTAATAATTATTTTAAATTAAATGAATTAAATTATCTAATAAAAACATAGAGTGAGTGAATGGATAAAAAAGCAAGATCTTCTGCACCATAGGAAAAGTATAAAAAATTTAAAAAACACAAGCAAAACCAAAACAAAATTACAAGATCCAAGTATACACTGGCTACAAGAGACTTACTTCCCTTTTAAGGATACACATAAATGGAAAGTGAAGAGATGAAAAAAGTTATTTTCTACAAATGGAAACCAAAAAAGGAGTAGAATTAGCTATATTAATGTCAGAAAAAATAAATATTAAAAAAAACTTTAAAAAGAGACAGAGATATTATATAAGTATAAGTAGGTCAATTCATTAAGACAGAACAATTGTAAATATACACAAACCTTGACACACCTAAATATATAAAGCAAATATTAATGGATCTGAAGGGAGAGAGTGATAGACTTCAGTACAGTAACAGTAGAAAATTTGAACTTCCCTTTTTCAGCAATGGACATATCCAGACAGAAAGTTAATGAGGATGTTTTGGAATCAAACCTTTTAAACCAAATGGACTTGAAGAATACAGAATATCCCATCCAACGCCGACATGCAGTTTTTCCAAGTACAAACACAACATTATTCAGAATAGATTATGTATTAGGGAGCAAAATAAGCTTCATCAAATTTAGGAAGATTAACCTTTTATTATGTATCTTTTCCAACTGAAATGTTATAAAATAAGAATCAATAACAGGAAGAATTTGGAAAATTCATAAATACATGGAAATTAATGAACATACTCCTGAACAATTAAGAATTCAATAAAGAAATTAAAAAGACAATTTAAAAATGTTCTGACGAAAACAAAAATAAAAACACAACATACCAAAACAAGTGGTACAGCAAAAGTAGTTCGAAGAGGAAAGTTTATCATTATAAATACTAAATGAAAAGGAAGAAATATCTAAAATAAACAACCTAATATTAAACTTCAAAGAAGTAGAAGAACAAAATAATAAAGTCCAAATCTAGCAGAAGGAAAATTATAGAGACCAGAATAGAAATAATTAAAATAGAGACTACAAAGCAATACAAAAGATTAGTGTAACTAAAATATCTTTTTAGAAGATAAGCAAAATAGACAATTTAGCTAGACTAAGAAAAAGAAGAAAGACACAAGTAAAATAAAAATAAAAATGAGACATTATAACCAATAACACAGAAATCATAAGATACTACCATGGACAATTATACATCAACCAATTGAATAAGCTTAAGCAAATGAATAAATTTCCAGACATGTACAACCTACCAAGACTAAATCATGAAGAATTAGAATCTATGAACAGAAAAATATCTACAAGAATATTCAATCAGTAATACAACATCTCCCATCTAAAAAAAAATCCTAAGACCTGATGGTTTCATGGCTGAATTGTACTAAAACTTTAACAAATAATTAATAACAATTCTTCTGAAGCCTTTTCCAA
This sequence comes from Ateles fusciceps, assembly GCA_036589455.1. Taxonomy (NCBI): domain Eukaryota; kingdom Metazoa; phylum Chordata; class Mammalia; order Primates; family Atelidae; genus Ateles; species Ateles fusciceps. The sequence goes on from JAZHEH010003244.1 coordinate 1,750,678, forward strand.
AAATCAAGAATGGGGAATAATTCTAAACTCCTTTTACAAAGCTAACATTGCTCTGATACCAAAGTCAGGGAAGAATATTGCAAGGCAATACAGACCAATATCCTTGATGAACATATATGTAAAAATCTTCAATTAAATATTAGCAAATTTAATCAACACCATATTAAAATCAATGCTCAAATGGAATTTACTCTGTAGATGTAAGGATTGTACAAGCTACATAAATCAGTAAATGCGATACATCACAGTTTAAAAAAATAAAAGACAAAAACCCTATTATTTAATTAGGTGTATAACAAGCATATGACAAAATTTAATATCCTTTCATAATAAAAAACGCTCAATAAATTAGATATAATAGAAATGCATCCCATCACAATAAAGGCCACATATGAGAAACCCACAGCTGACATTATACTTAACATGAAAAATCGAAAGCCTGTCCTGTTAGATCTGGAATAAAACAAGAAAAATGCTCACACTTGCCACTTCTATTCAGCATAATACTGGAAGTCTTCATTAGAGCAATTAGAAAAAAAAAACAGACATTCAAATAGGAAAATAAAAAGTTAAAATGTCACTGTGCTGATGATATAATTTTATATATTAGTAACCCAAAAAATTTAAGGCAAACTTGTTAACAGTAATAAACAAATAGAGAAAAGTTGCAGGATACAAAATCAACATACTAAAATCAGCAGCGTTTGTATACACTAGTAACAGCCACAACAACAACACAAATCCAGCAGATAAATCAACAGAACAATCCCTTATACAATAGCTACAAAAAAAAATACTGATAAACAAATTTAACTAAGGAAGTGATAAACCTGTACAATAAAAACTACATTATATTGTAAAAAGAAATTGCGGAAGACAAATAAATAGATCAATATTCTGTGTTCATGAATTAAAACAATATTTTTTAAATGTTCATACTATGCAAAAATATCTATAGATTCAATGCTATTCCTATCAAAATTTCAATATCATTTGCATGGAAATAGAACAAAACCATCTTGAATTTTATATGAAACTGTTACCAAAACACCAGGGATTCAGTCTAGGTTCTGCTGCTTGTGACACAGACAGCCAATCATGGAGACAATGGGTATTGCCAGGGAAGAAGGCCTTATTTGGGTGCTGCATCCGAGGAGATGCAATATCAGCCTCAAATCCATTTCCTTGCTGGACTAAAATTAAGAATTTAAATAGCAGGGAAGAAATATAACCACGTATGGGCATTAGGGGTAATAAAGAGGAATTGGTCAATAGGCAGCAGGTGGTCAGTCAGGCAATCATGGTGGGTGAGGGATCTGGCATCTCATTGTACAGATGTGATCTGGTGGTGAGTTTCAGTTCCTTGATACCATCTGGGAGGTCTGATGGTTGGTTTCCTGAGAAAGTAACTCAGATAAGACAATTGTAACTTTCTCAAGTTTTAAGACTGGGTGGGTCAATTTCTATGTTTATTCAAAAGAATTCATAAACATGAGTTCTATATGATCTTTGGGCCAGTTTTAATATCATATACACACAAAAAAACCCTGAATGGCCAAGGCAATCATGAACCAGACACCCAAAAAAACAAAAAAACAAAGTCAGTGTCTCACTACATGATTTCAAACTGCATCACAAAGCTGTAGTTATTAACAGTTTGGTACTGGCAAAAAAAATTATATGTATCAACTGATGGAACAGAGCAGAGGCATGAAACGAACCAACATATCTATGGTCAATTGATTTTTAACAAAGGTGCAACAAACACACAATGGCGAAGGATAATCTTATAAATAAACAGTGGTAAGTAAAGTGAATATCCACAAACAGAAATTGAAAGTAGACCCTTATCTTACATCACATACAAAAATCAACACAAAATGGATTAAAGTCTGAAATTTAAGACCAAAAACTGTAAATCTTCTAGTAAGGAAAATAAAAAAGGGAAAATACAGTATGTTTTGGTCAGGGCAGTGACACATATTTGACCTGAAAGCTGCAGATAACAAAAACAAAAATAGACAGGATTACATCAAACTAAAAAGCTTCTCCACAGCAAGAAAACAATTAGTAGTGTGCAGAAAGCAATCCTGCAAATTGGGATAAAATATCTGTTAGCCATACATCCTATAAAGATTTTATATCCAAAATATGTAACGACCTCAAACAACTCAATAGTAAGAAAATAAAACACTCAGTTAATAAATGGGCAGGGGACTTGAATATATAATTCTCAAAAGACAAATTCCCACTATTTTTATGAAAAAATGTTCAGCATTCCTAATCATTAGACAAATGCAAATTAAATCACAGTGATATATCATTTCACACCTGTCAGAATGACTATTATAAAAAAGTCCAGAGATAATAAGTATTAGCAAGGATATACAGAAAAAGAAACCCTTGTGCGTTGTTGGTGAGAATGTTAATTAGTACAGCCATTATGGAAAATTGTATGGAGGTTCCTTTAAAAATTAAAAATAAAATTATCATATAATCTCTGAATCCTAATTCTAGTATTTACCTAATCCTAGTATTCTAGTATTTACCCTAATTATGTTTGGGGGAATGTAAATTACTACAGTCATTATGAAAAACTATTTTGAGTTACCTCAAAAAATTAAAAATAAAATTGCCATATAATCTCTCAGTCTAATATTAGCATTTACCCTACAGACTTGAAATCAGTCTGTTGAGAAATGTCTCACTCTGATATTAATTGCATCACTATTCACAATAGCCAAGTCATGAAAACAACGTGTGTTCATCAACAGATGAATTGATAAAGTAGATGTTTTATATGTACACAATGGAATGCTATTCAGTCTTAAAAAGGAAGGAAATCCTGTTATTTATGACAACATCGATAGAATTAGAGAACGTTATGCTGAGCAAAATAAGCCAGAAACAGACAGACAAATACCACATATTTTCACTTATTCATGGAACCTAAAAAAAAAAAAAATTGAGCTCATAGAAGCAGAGAATGGAATGGTGATTATAGAGTTTAGTTGGTGGGGCATTGGAGATAGGATGATCAAAAGGTTCAAAATCTGTTAGGAGAAACATTTTATATTTAGTTCTATTTCTTAGCAGGAAGAATATATTTAATAAAGATATTGTACATTTCAAATTTGCTAATGTACACATTACAAAAAATGTGAAGTATTTCAAGTGATGTATATGTTAACTAGCTTGACATACGTATTCCGTGTATTAACAACTTATAACATCTCTTTGTGCCTCATAATTTTATACAATAATATATTGTATATTAATAATAAAAAGTATAAAAATGCACAAATAGTAACTTCTTTACCTCTGGGTAAATACTCAATAGTGAGAATGCCATAACAAATGGTGGTTCTACTTTTTGAAGTCATTATATGAAAAAGACACTTGCACATGTGTGTTTGTAACAGCACAATGTGCAATCGCAAAAATATGGAACCAGCCCAAATGCCCATCAATCAACGACTGGATAAAGAAATTGTGAGGGGGGATAGATGGATAGATAGATAGATAGATACACACGAACATATATCATAGAATACTACTCAATCATAAAAATAAAAGTAAAGAAATAATGGCATTTGCAACAACTGGGGTGGGATTAAAAACCATTATTCTAAGTAAAGTAACTTAGGAATGGAAAACCAAACAGCGTATGTTCTCACTCATAAATGGGAGCTAAGCTATGAGGCTACAAAGGGATAAGAAGTACACAATGCATTTTAGGGATTCAGGGGAAAAGGTGGGAGTGAGGTGAGGGATAAAAGACTACAAATTGGGTATAGTGTATACTGCTCACATGACAGTGCACCAAAATCTCAAAAATTACCACTAAAGAACTTTTTTTGTGTAACCAACCACCACTCATTTCCCCAGAAACCTATGGAAGTAAAACATAAAAATTAAAAAAGTATCGGAAATTTTAAAAATGCACATATAAATGGGTATACATAAACATACATATACATATAAGAATGTATATATACAAGAATACATATATATATCTTTATATTATCCTGTTGTGTACTCCTAGGTTCTTCATTTTACCTCAAAGCATGAATATAGTGAATCATAATTGAAACAAATAAACCATATAAGCTCTCACATTTTTCTGTCTATTACTATTCCTTAGAAATTTATTTACATCTATAATTCTTTAAAAAGTAGTAAGGAATACACACTTCTTTTAATAGCCAAACAATAGAATGTATCTTGTTGAATAAAAGAAAGGTTTATTCATTGAACACTTATGTTTTTATTACTCTTCACACCTCAAATATTACCATTTGCTTTGAGATTTATAAAAGCATATTGTATAACCATTGTTTCCTTTCAAAACATATAAAATATATTTCCTATAAATTTCTGCTTCAAAATAATAAAATTTTTTTCTTTAAATAAAATTGCACAATTTTAATCAGGCATAAATAAACATATATATATATACCTCTGCGAATATATTATAAGAAATATTACAAGAAGTAGAATTGTTGGATGAAAATAATACAAGCATTTTTTGGGTGTGTTTGTCAGAATTTTCTAATTCTTCCTCCAAAAAGTTGTACTTGCAAAGGACATGCTCCCATTGTTTTAATGGCTACATAGTATTCCATGGAGTATATGTACCACATTTTTTATCCAGTCTATCAATCATTGATTGACATTTGGGTTGGTTCCATGTCTTTGCTACAAACTAACACAGGAACAGAAAACCAAACACCACATGTTCTCACTCATAAGTGGGAATTGAACATTGAGAACACATGGACACAGAGAGGGGGAACAAGGCATACCAGGGTCTGTTGGGGATGGGGGATGAGAGGAGGAAACTTAGAGGACAGGTCAATAGGTGCAGCACATCACCATGGCACACATATACCTATGTAATAAACTTGCACATTCTGAGTCTGTATCCCATCTTTTTTAGAAGAAATAAAGAAAAAAAATTTCTGCTGCAAGTAAAAAGAAAAAAGTTGTACCTATTTCCATTCCTACTATATACTGAGAATATTCATTTTTTCACATGTTCACTAAAACGAGATATTTAAAAACTTTTAACCCATCAATCTTATGAGTTTGAAATGTTTATTTTAAATTACATTTCTTGACAGATACTAAAGTTGCCTTTTTCATATTTATTTATTCATTTTTATTTGACAAATAATATTTGCATAAATATGTATATAGGGTACAATGTGATGTTTATATGTGTGTGCACATTGTAGAAAGATACCTTGCCAACTTATTTTTTTGGAGATAGAGTCTCTCTGGGGAGAACAGGGGAGGCGGAGGTTGGAGTAAGTCAAAATCACATTACTGCACTCCAACTTGGGTGACTGTTGGAGTGCAGTGATGTGATTTTGGCTTACTCCAACCTCTGCCTCCCGTGTTCCAGTGATTCTCTTGCCTCAGCCTCCCAAGTAGCTGTGATTACAGGCACACACCACCACACCTGGCTAATTTTTGTATTTTTAGCAGAGACAGGGTTTTATCATGTTGGCCAGGCTGGTCTTCAACTCCTGGACTCAAGTGATCCACCCACCTTGGCCTCCCAAAGTGCTGAGATTACAAGTGTGAGCCATTGTGCCTGACCAATTTACCATATTTTTTTGTGGTGAGAATATTAAAAATCTTTTCTAACTGAAAATTCATACTCTTGATTAACATCTCTCCTTTCCTCATCCCTCTTCCTCTCCCAATCCTCTGGTAGGATCATACTTATATGTGAAATCTAAAAAAGTCGATTTCACTGAAGTTGTCTTTTTATGTGTTTATATGTTTGATCTGCGGCTAAATTACTAGTTATCCTTGGACAGGTCACAGCATGTATATGTGCCTTTATTTCCTCATTGATGTTAACAGAAGTAATGTTAATTTTAACTCACAGCATTGTCATTAGAAATCAGTAAGACAAACACACATCAGAGTCATAGGAGAGTCTCTGAGTGCTGGTAACAGTGACACTTGTGTAGCCAAAGTTGGCAGAGGTTGAGCTCCTGACTCTAGGTGGCACAGACAAAATTTTCTGTCTGACAGACAGATGCAAAAGCACCTAAAAGATACAGGTAACAATTAAAATGCATGATAAGAGCATAGCTATGAGGTGCTAAGTGTTTAAACCAAGGCAGTGTCAATGAAAAATGAGAGAGGAATGGATCATCCCTCTTATCACTGTTGGAGTGATTGACAAGACTAGAATAATTTTTCATCTTTCAAGAAATATAACAAGGAAGTGAAAATATAGAACAATAATAGATATCAAATTCTCCACACAGTTGCTATGAAAAGAATGTCCATATTTAGTGGTCCTGCTTACATTTTCTTTACAATATTACTTTTTAAATAATTTTAGATATTGTATCCTCATTAGCCACAGTTACTTTCCATATAATTATGACAAAATAGGTTATCAAATATATGTGATAACATTACGATATGAGCAGAGCAGTTTGGGACTCGTTTTGCTTTAACTATACAATTATTATTCTCTGATTTTTAGCTCTTGGCAATAATAAGTGTTTGTGATGCTGAAAAATTAGTATTTAGTTGAGCTTGCTTATTATAACTGAATTAGAAATATAATGATGTTAATTTTTCTTAAGAAAATGTGTACTAGGAAAAAGTTATTAGGCCAGTTTTTTCTTTTCTGCTATCAAATACTAAAACAAAAGGCTTAATTATTCAGTTAGATTGAGAAAAGTGAACAGATCTAATGTTTCAAAAACTAGATATTCAAAGAAACAGTAGCAAATATTCCTTTCTGAAGAGTAATTGGGTTAGTTAAAGAAGAATGCAAATGTCTTCCTAGCATGGTTGATAAATCCCTGGGCTATAATTTGGTTGCCAGAAATCTAAATAAACTTCATTACTACATAATAAAACAGCTCATATTTAAAATTGGTCAGTTTATTGATTTTAGTGGCAAGGGATTTGAATATATTTTCTTTGTTTGTTGTTAATTTCTTGCTTTCTGAAACCAATCTGTTACTCACAGCACAGTATTAAACATGCAGATATTACTATAATGAGACATAAAATGAAGTGTGGACTCCTGGGATGTTTATGATAAATTTCAAAAGCTGCTCTTCAACTACTTCTATTATCTCTTTCAAGTGCAGAAGATGTAAGTGTGAGCTCTTTTAAAACTTTTGTGATTTTTATGGAAAGACATTTTTTATCAAAAGTAATAAATTTTAATTCATTAAGTTAAATCTGAGTCGAAAATTCATTCCACTTTTTTTAATATGATCAAAATAAAATGATAAGTTATCTCAAAAGAAGTATTATTCTTTGTACTCTCATTTTCTCCTTTTTGAAAAATACAACATCCTCTCACCAAATATTTTTAATTTTTTAGCCCTAGGAAAGATAAAGGCCTTTTCTGAACTCAAATACCACTTGTCCATGCATTAATTTTTTTGACACCATGTAACTTTTATATCATCTATCATACTTTGTTCTTTGTTATTTGCATAAAGAATTAATGTTCGATTTTAGATAGTATGCCTTTTAACAAAAGAAAGTATGACAGAGCTTTGTTAAGTAGTACCAACACAGAGCAGTGTTTTATATTTGTGAGTATAAGAATTCAACATGCCAGTCTTCATTCTACACCCTATTCAAATTGACATAGGAATTAACAATCAGTATCTTTAAAAGCATTAAGACAAAAATTCTAGCTAAAAATTTCACATTAAAGCACTTTGTTGAGGTTAATCATAACTAATACCTAAAGAGATAGTGTAAAACATTCCAAATTGTCAAATTTTCTGTATATCAATCCTTTGATTGATATACAGAAAATTTTCTTTATTTTAAAATGGTAAGGTATTTTTCTTCTTCAACACTTATTTTGCAATTGTTCTTGGACTTTTTACGTATATTATTTTGTTTAACATTTCACGTACACCTCTTTCTTTCCCTAACTAGATTAGAAACTAGGTTATATTTTGTGAAAAATAACTGCTGTGTTAACTCCTGTGGAATCTACTAGCATCTAATTTGTAGTAGAAATTCAATAAATATTGGTTATTCATTGATTTAGTAGGAAGTCAGCAGTATTTCTAAGAGAAAGAGTCTCAAATCAAAAAACCAAAAAACTTAGATGCTGTTAGTGACACTAAAACAAACTTTGAAACTGAGAATTGCTGCATATTCCTAATCAGCTTTCTCAGTTTACAAATATTTTTAAAACTGGAAGTTTAAAACACCAAGTGTTTCAGAAACTGATGGGCTAATGTGGACAAATCATATGGCTGTAAATTGTTAATAAAATTGTTGTGATTTTAATAAAAAGCTTTGATTTCAAATTTGCTGAAAACAATTAGATAAATTACACTTTCCTAGAATAATTACTGAAGCAAGAATTTTCAGCATTTAAAAGAAATACTGTTATCACTTAATATCTGTGGGAGATTGGGTCCAGGATTCCCTAAGGATATCAACATTCATGGATGTTCACCAATATTCATGGATGTTCAAGTTCCTTATATTAAATGGCTTGTATTGGCACATAACCTCCACACATGCTTCCATATATTTTACATCTTCTCTACTTATCACACCTAATACAATGTAAATGCTATGTAAATAGTTGTTAGACTGTATTATTTAGGAAGTAATAGCGAAAGGAGCCTGCACTTTCCTTCTTTTTTATTGTCTGAATAGTTTTGATCCACAGTTGGTTGAATTCACAGGGGCAGAATCCATGTATATAGAGGGCTGATGGTATAACAAATAGTTTCATTAATGAATGTTACAGTTTATTCACGAAAATACATTTTGAAAGTAAGGACAATTGCGGTACATTATTCTAACAAGTTTTTAAAAACAAATTTGTATATGTAAATTTTCATGACACACATATTACATATTTGTGTTTTACAGTTAATTTTGCTTCATATTTAACTGCATCATCCTTTTTACAAAAAATAATAATTCAAAGTAATGTTTGTAATATTTAAGTAAATTTAATTAAACAAATTAGTTAAGTAATTAATTGGAGGTATAATATATTTAGAGCTAATTATTATTTTAGTTTACTTATGACTCTAAAGAAGAACAGTTTAATTTCTTTGGAGAATTTTAATATGCATATTTTTAAAGTATGATTTTACTACTTTACATTAGAATGAAGATCATAGTTATGCATATAAATTTGCACTTTCCTGCATGTTCTTACGGTTTCCTAGAAAGTTGATAAATTCTTTAATTACATTGTTTTTTATTTTTATTTTTTATTTTTATTTTTATTTTTTTTTTATTTTTTATTGCATTTTAGGTTTGGGGGTACATGTGAAGAACATGGAAGATTGTTGCATAGGTACACACATGGCAGTGTGATTTGCTGCCTTCCTCCCCATCACCTATATCTGGCATTTCTCCCCCATGCTATCCCCTCCCCAACTCCCCACCCCCCACTATCCCTCCCCTTTTTCCCCCCCCGACAGACCCCAGTGTGTGATACTCCCCCTCCCTGTGTCCATGTGTTCCCATTGTTCAACACCCGCCTATGAGTGAGAACATGCGGTGTTTGATTTTCTGTTCTTGTGTCAGTTTGCTGAGAATGATGGTTTCCAGGTTCATCCATGTCCCTACAAAGGACACGAACTCATCGTTTTTGATGGCTGCATAATATTCCATGGTGTATATGTGCCACATTTTCCCTGTCCAGTCTATCATCGATGGGCATTTGGGTTGGTTCCAGGTCTTTGCTATTGTAAACTGTGCTGCAATGAACATTCGTGTGCATGTGTCCTTATAGTAGAACGATTTATAGTCTTTTGGATATATACCCAGTAATGGGATTGCTGGATCAAATGGAATTTCTATTTCTAGGTCCTTGAGGAATCGCCACACCGTCTTCCACAATGGTTGAACTAATTTACACTCCCACCAACAGTGTAAAAGTGTTCCTATTTCTCCACATCCTCTCCAGCATCTGTGGTCTCCAGATTTTCTAATGATCGCCATTCTAACTGGCATGAGATGGTATCTCAATGTAGTTTTGATTTGCATTTCTCTAATGACCAGTGATGATGAGCATTTTTTCATATGTTTGTTGGCTTCATGTATGTCTTCTTTTGTAAAGTGTCTGTTCATATCCTTCGCCCACTTTTTATTTTTATTAAGCACATTTTGTAATTCATATTTGAAAACGAGTTAAGAATATGATCACATAAAATTAATAGTAACTGAATACTGAACATTCACTTGTCTTTGTAAAATGTGTTTATTGATTTCTGTGTTAAAAATCTTTTCTAATATTTTGAAGAATTTATCTCTTTAAAAACCGACTGGATGACATGTTGCACAGGGCTTAAGGCATCTTTTTAGGAGTTAGATTTTGGAATCAGATAGGCCTTATCTCCTTCATTCCCTGTACATGAGTCCTTAGCCAAATCATATAAGCTTTTTAGGTTTTCTGATTTTTCATGTGTGATAGGAAAAATTTTATCTACTTGTAGCATGATAGCTGAATAAAAATAAGTAATTTAGTTAAATATTTAACACCTCTGGCTTCTACCAGGTTACTGTATAAAAGTGCTGATAGTAATTTTGTTTTCCAATATGGAGTTTTGCTCTTTTCGCCCAGGATGGAGTTCAACGGCGATCTCGGCTCACTGCAACCTCCGCCATCCAAGTTCAAGCGATTCTTCTTCTCAGCCTCCTGAGTAGCTGGGATTTAAATGCCCACCACCACGCCCAGTTAATTTTTGTACTTTTAGTAGGAGCGGGGTTTCGCCATGTTAGCCAGGCTGGTCTCAAACTCCTGACCTCAGGTGATCTACCCTCCTTGGCCTCCCAAAGTGCTGGGATTACAGGTGTGATCCACCCTGATAGTAATTTTAACTACAAAAATGGCAATTGCTTGTAGCTCCATCTAATATTTGATCAGAATTCAACATAAATATCTCTGATGATGATATTGATGATGGTGATAGTGATTGTAAAGATGATTATGATACCATTTGAAGAAAGCAAGCTGGCATTGTATATATGTTAATTTATGTTTTCATTCAAGGTTTTTTGTTTTGTTTTTGTTTGGTTTGTTTTTTGAAGAGCAGTTAAAGGTTCACAGCAAAAATAAGAGGAAGATATAGAGACTTTCTAAATGTCCCATTCCTCCCCCACTATAGGAATGGTAGCCTTCCTTCTTATCAGCATTCCCCATATGAGTGGTAATTTGTTACAATTAATGAACCTGCATGGACACATTATAATCTCCGAAGTTTATAGTTTATATAAGGGTTCACTCTTGTTTTTGTACATTTTTATGGGTTTGGATAAATATATACTGACATGTACCCATTATTATATTATTATACAGAGTATTTTCACCTCCCCTGAAAATGCTCCGACATAATATGTTAATTTATTTTAAAATAAGTTTTGTTATATATGTTTAAGATATACAAAATAATGTAATGAGATTTGCATATATAGCAAAATGATTACTATAGTGAATCACACGAACATAGCCATCATCTCACATAGTTACATCTGATATGCTTTTACCTATAGAATTAAAAAAAATACAAAATTTGTTGAGCATTCCTAATCAAAACTTTTAAATTAGAACTTTGTTATTTGTTCTCATATTTGTCTTCCTATGGACTTGTTGAAATTATAATTATATACGAAAATTAATATGGAACACTTTTCACTAAGGCAAAAACTCTCTGAAAAACAGTAGCTACAAGATGTTCTGTTCTTATTTAGTTCTCATTTCATCCTTTCAGAAATGATGTAAATGTTTCTATCCTTTGTGTGGGTGGCCCATGCTATATTTTTGTAAGAGAATCTCCCAACGCATGCATATAGTTTTGTACCAGTTTTTGGTACCCTTTTAGCAACTTCAACATTTTCAATTTATGTACATGATTTTAATGGTCATTTTCCAGATAGATCTTTGTCAGTTTGCTTTACTTGCTGCAATGGCATTCTAAATGAACAATCTTGAAGTTTTATCTCTTTTTCTTTAAACACTGTTTTCTGGGAGATTGTCTGTGTAGTTTTCTTATACAGACAATTTATGTGACATTTTAAACTGTTTAATTTTACTAGATTTTACCTGAGGAAAAAAAAGAAACTTACCTGAACTAAGAAAGAGGAATGCCTTATTAATATATTTCCTAAATAAAACTTCTAGAATATCTGTTTCCTTAAAATATTACAAAATTATTATATATTCTGATGCTGATGATGACAATAAGTACCATCAATAAGTATTTTTTGTTTCTACTAAATTTCAGAGTTGTGTTGGTCAGTTCATTATATTTCTACAGTTGGCCCTCTATTTCGTGTGTTCTGCTTCTTGCAGATTCAGTCAATCATGAATTAAACATATTTAGAAAAAAATAAAGGACAGTTGCATCTCTATTAAACACATTTTTCTTGCCATTATTTCCTGATACAGTACAACAATGATTTACACAACACATACATTGTAATAGATAATATAAATAAACTATACATGATTTAAAATATACGGAAGAATGTGAGTAGGTTTTTGCAAATATTATGCCATTTTGTTTAAGGGACTTGAACATCCATGGGTTTGGGTATCCTCATGGTAGTCTTGAAACCAATTCCCCATGAATACCTATTTAACAATTCTTCCATAAAGATGAAACTATCCCCTCTTTCAACAATAACAACAAAATATTTTACCACTCTTAACAACTGACTTCATGATATAAATTATAAAATAAATTTTAAAATTGGTAAACTTAAATAATTAAAAAAATAGAAAATGCTAGAGAAGATTAAATAAAAGTCTTATAATAAGACTATCTATATGTTGTTTACATCAAATCCACTTCAATATAAAAGTCCAGATAAGTAGAGAAGTAGTGAAAAATATGCCATGCTAACACTAACAAAAGAAGGCTGAAACAGATATATTAATTTTAGACAAAACAGTCTTTAGAATATGAAAAATTATAAGAGAAAAGAGGGACATTGTATAGTGAATAAAGGTCAACTCTGGTGTTTCAGAAAAACTCTCAAACTATGTTTTTCCTCTACTCTCATACCACCCAAACAATCATCAACAGAGAAAAAGACTATCTTCCCACACACCAAGCAGCAGACACCAGCTGAGTGTCCTCCAATTCAATGCCAACACTACCTACTGGGGAGATAGTGACCCATCCCAGAGGTTGAAGGGCTCAGTATCCAAGACTACCCCCCAACACCCCAGACAGCAGTCACAAGTCTGAGCCTCCAGAAGTTCTGACCAATCAACTTCGAGTTGTGGTTCCCACAGCCACCTTTGGGGTTTGATTAATTAGCTGATTCACAGAACTCAGAGAATCACTTACTTTTACCAGTTTATTATAGAGGGTATTACAAAGGATAAAGTTGAAGTAGAGGGTATAAAACATGAAGCTTCCGTGCCCTCTCTGGGTGTTCCATTCTCCAGGGACTTTCATGTGTTCAGCTATCTGAATGTTCTCTGCACTCACTCCTCTTGTGTTTTCATGGACGCTTCTCAATGTTTGCTATTTCTTCCCCCAAGTGTATAGAGTGGGGCTGTCTCTGGGAAGGGCATTAAGACCTACAATGAGCAAGGTGGAAGAAGATTAGAATCCTACCTTAAGGCAGGTGAAAGGAGGTCAGGAGAAAATAAGAGAGATTCTATTTCCTGAGACCTGCCTCTGAGTCTAACACACCCAACATTAATACAAAAGACTATAACAAAGGCTGTGCAAGTTATAAACCAGGAACTGTGGACAAAAATGAAAACAAAGAGTTATAGTAAATGCCTGGATTTAAAGAAATAAGATACTACAATAATAACTAAAGATTCTGTTTCAGTGAGCTAGAGAAAGAAAGATAATTTAAGCCTGAGGCAAACAAAATAAAATAAATAATAAAAATTGGAGCATAAATCAATCAAATTGAAAACAGAAAACAATACAGAAAATTAGTAAAATTAAAAGCTGATTATTTTAAAAGACTAATAAAATTGATAAACTTCTAGCTATGCTTATAAAAGGAGGGAGACTGGGAAGGAGTGAGAAAGAAAAAAAAGAGAGCCAGAAAAAGGCACAAATTACTGTTATCAGAAATAAAACAGCCTTTATGACTATTATCATGGGACATTAAAAGGATAATAACCAAATATTACAAATTGCTCTATGCCCAACAACTTGATAACTTTCATGAAACATACCGTTTTATTTTTTTTTTTGAAAGACACAAATTGCCAAACTCACTTAGGGAGAAAAATATAAGTAAATATCTTTATATCTATTCAAAATAGAAGTAACACTTAAAACTATTCAAAGAAAGAAACCCTTATGACTAAATGACTTTATGGGTGAATTCTACCACACATTTAAGAGGAAAATACACATATGAACACACACACATATACACACACACACACTTGCCACTTCATTTTATAAATCAGCATTAACTATAACACAAAATCAGAGAACATCATTCCAAAAAAACAGTCACAGACCAATATTCCTCATAAACAAATTCTCGGGAAGATATTAAAAAAATAAATGTAGTGATATATAAAAAGGTTAGTACATCATATCCAAGGAATGTTAATCCCAGTAATGCAAGACTGGCTCAACATTTATAAAACAATCAAAACTATTCATCATATCAACAGACTGAATAAGAAAAAAAGATTATATTAATAGAAGCAGAAAAATCTCTTAATAATATTTATTACATATTCTTGATAGACAATTTCACAAAAACTAGGAATAAAAGGGAACTTATTATGAAAAAGAATATGTTAAAAACCTACAGACAACAAACATTATACATAATGATGAAAGACTAAATGCTTTATCTTAATATCAGGAAAAAGCTAAGGCTCTTTTCTTTTATTATTTCTTTCAACATTGTACTGGAAGATCTAGCTAGTGTACTAAGAAAAGTAAAATGATATAAAAATATAAAATATATAAATTGTAAATAAATAAAGCTCTATTTATCAGTGGCATGGTTTTCTATGTTGAAAGCACAAAGAACCCATATGAGAAGAAAACTACAACCTGGCTCTAATGAGAGAGTCATTAGAAGGTCACAAGAAGGAATTCAATATGCAAAAAGTCAATTGCTTTCCAATATACCAAATATTTACAATAAGCAGAATTTTAAATTGCAAAAAGAACAATAACATTTACAATGGCAACCAAAAGGGAAATGCTTAGGTATGAATCTAACAAAATACTTATAGAATCTGTATGTTACAAACTACAAAATGTTAATGAAAGACTCTAAATACCTAATGAAGTGGAAAGGTTTTTTTGTGGTCATATATTAGAAGAACCAATATTGTTAAAATGTTATTTTGATTTACAGACTCAACACAATCCTGACTTCAACACTAAAAAGGTATTTTTATATATCAGCAAACTGATTTGAAAATTTATATGAAAAGGTAAGTGACTGAGAATAAGCCACAGAATATTAATAAAAATCAAAGCTAGCATACTTACATTACAAAAATTTCAAGACTTATAATAAATCTATAGTAACAAAGACAGTATGGTATTTGAGAAAGTATAGATCTATATATTAATGGAACAAAACATGGAGCCCTTAAATAAACCCACATAAGCATAGTCAACTAATCTTTGACAAAGAAACAAAGGTAATTTAATGAAACAAGAATAGTATTTTCAACCAATGACTCTCAAAAATTGACTCTCACAAAAAATAATTCAAAGTAGAATCTACATGTAAAACACAAAACTATAAAACTACCAAACTAAACATGGAACACTTACATAACCTTAAGTTTGGTGATGGGTTATTAGTTATCGTATCACAAGCAAAATCCATAAAGATCAATATTTATGTTTTGTAATTTATTAAAATTGAAAGTTCTGCTCCTACATAGATACTGTTAAGAAAATGAAAATATAAGACATAGACTAGAAGTATACATTTAAAAAATCACATAGTTGATAAAGAACTTTTATCCAAAAATATACAAAAAATTCTTCCAACTGAACCATAAGAAAACAACCCATTTTTAAAGAAATGAGTCTTAAGATAAACTTCACCAAGAAGATATACAGATGCAAAATAATCATATAAAAAGATGTTCACTATTTGTTCCTAAATGAATGCAAATTAAACAACAAGAAGATATTATTATATACCTATTAAAATTCCTTATAAAAAACAAAACTGGGTCGGGCGTGGTGGTTCATGCCTGTAGTCCCAGAACTTTGGGAGGCTGAGGCAAGCAGATCACAAGGTAAGGAGATCGAGACCATCCTGGCCAACATGGTGAAACCCCATCTCTACTAAAAATACAAAAATTAGCTGAGCATGGTGATGTGTCCCTGTAGTTCCAGCTACTCAGGAGGCTGAGGCAGGAGAATTGCTTGAACCCAGGAGGCAGAGGCTGCAGTGAGCCAAGACTGTGCCACTGCACTCCAGCCTGGGTGACACAGCAAGACTCTGTCTCAAAAAAAGAAAAAAAAAACTGAAAATATCAGTTACTGGTGAAGATGTATAGCAACAATAACTTGCATCCATTTCTTGTGGGAATGTCAAATGCGAAAGCCACTTTTGCAGACTGGTGGTTTATTACATAGCTTAATACAGTTTTACTGTATGTTCTGCCAATTATTCTGATAGGTATACCCAACTGATTTCAAAACTTATGTTTATGTAAAAACTTATGCACAGATGCTCATAACAGCTTTACTTATAATTTCAGAAACTGGATGAAATTAAGATGTTCTAAAGTAGGTTAATTGATTAATGTAACAGTTTGAGTGTCCCTGACAAAATTCAAGTGGAATCCTTGATTGTTAGTGTTGTGATGTTGGGGGTTAGTACCTGTCAGAGGTAATTAGATCATTAAAATATATTAATGTCTTTCTTGAAAGATTGGATTTAGTTCTTGTGGGAATAAATCTGACTCATTGGAATGGATTAGTTCTAAAAGTGAGTTGTTGCAAAGCACGGCTGCCTCCCATATTTGGCCTCTTTTCATTCACCACTTCCCCTTCTGCTTCTCCACCAATCTGTAAGGGAGCACACAGACCTCATCAGAAGCTTAGCAGATGCTGACATCATGCTCTTGGACTTTGCAGCCACCAGAATTGTGAGCCAAATAAATATCTTCACTTTATAAATGTCTTAGCCTCTGCTATTTTGTTAGAGAAACAATAAAAATGAGTAACAGTGGTAATGAAAAATGAGGTTTTGTGATACAGGTACCTGAAAATGTGGAAGTGGATTGGAACTGGGTAAGGGGTAGAGGCTGGAATAGTTTGGGGGAGCAGTCTAGAAAAAAAGCCTAAATTTTGAAGACTTAAGTGACAAGAAGACTAGGGAAAGTCTGTAATGTTTTAAAGATTGATTCAGTGATCATGCCAAAAATGGTAATGAAAATACAGATAATAAAGTCCTTTCTGATGAGGTCTCAAATGAAAATGAAAATGAAAAGTATCTTATTGGAAACCAGAATAAAAAGCAGTATTGTTATACACTTGCAAAGAACTTGGCCACATTGCCTTTATGCCTTAGGGCTTTATGGAAGGCAAACGTAAGAGTGATGAACTAGGATTTCTGGCAGAAGAAATTTTTAAGCAAAATATAGATGGTTACTTTTGGCTGCTAACACTGAGTTTTGAAAGCCAAGGGATAAATTAAAGAGAGAATTTGTAATTAAAAGTAAGCAGAGCAGATAAATTTGGAAAACTTGTAGCCTCACCATGTAAAGAGTGAAAAGGTATTTTCAGGAGACAGTGCAGAGGGTGTGGTTCAGCAACTGCTTTGCTAAAGAGATTAGCATAAATAAAAGGGAATCAGGTGCTATTCCTCAAAACAATGGGGAATTGGCCCTGAAATTATTTCAGAGATTTTCCAGAATGCCCCTCTCATCATAGGCCCAGAGGCCTAAAAGAATAGAATGATTTTACCCTTCTCAGTCATGCTTCCCTGGCCTGCCTCAACACTCCACATCCCATCTGCTTCAGCTGCTCTGGCTATGGCTCAGATGGCTCCAGGTATAGCTCTAACCGCTGCTCAGACAAGTACAAACCATAAAACTTGGTGGTCCCAAGGCGTGGCTCAACAGCATCAGATGCAACTGATGTCATGGCTCTGGAGGTTGCAAGCTGTAAACCTTGGCAGTGTCCAAGTGGTGCTGACTCTGCAGGCATACAGGGTGCCTGGGCGATGCAATCATGGCAGCTTACACCTAGATTTAAAAGGAGTTATCAAACAGCTAGTGAGCCCAGGCCCAAATCTGCCACAGGGGCAGGGGCACCACAGAATGTTCCTATTAGAGTAATGCCTAGTGAGTTTGACTGCCTTGAAGATCCCCTAACTGTCAAGCCACAGGTAGCATACGCCACCTTTTGGGGAATGCTGCAAGCACTGAATTCCAACCAGGGTGGCTGATAGGTGGGCTGCAGGCACCAAGTAAAGTCATAAAGAAGGGGCTGCTGGCTTCTTGCAAGAAAGTGTCCAGGATGTAGGACATGAGGTCACAGGAGATTATTTTCCAGCCTTAAGATTTTATATCTGCCCCTCTGATTTTCAAACTTGCTTTATGCTGGTTACTCTTTTCTTTTGCATATTTCTCCCATTTGGAATGGGAATCACTTCTCCATGCCTGTCCAACCATTGTATTTTGGAACAAGATAAACTCATTTGTGATTTTCTAGGCTCACAGGTGGAAGAAGTTTGCCTGGAGTCTCAGATGAGACTTTGAACTTTGGACTTTTAAATTGATGCTAGAATAGGTTAAGACTGTAGAGACTATTGAAATGGCATGATTATATTTTGCATGCAGGAAGGACATAAGTTTTGGGGGTCTGGGACAAATGACTATGGTTTGAGCTGCCCCACAAAACTCATTTTGGAACTTTAATTCCCAGTTTGGCAATGTTTAAAGGTGGACCTTTAGGGAGTGATTAGATTAACATATTTCTTGAGAGACTGGATTACTTCTCATGGGAATTACCTGAGAGAGCGAGTTGTTATAAAGTGAAGGTGTCTCTCATATTTGGCCTCTCTTTATGCATCTGCTTTCACTTTCACGTCTCTGCCAGGCTATGATGCAGTACAACAGCCTCACCAGAAGCTTAGAAGATGCTGGCACCATGCTTTTAGACATTGCTAGAATCATGAGCCAGATAAATCTCTTTTATTTGTAAGTGATCTAGCTACCTAATATAAAGAATATAAAATGATCACTAAATAAGCTAAGACATTGAACAAACTGTGATGTCCATTCAATAGACTATTATCTGTTAATAGAAAAGAATGAACTATGAAGCCATGCAAATGAATGAAGCTTAAATGCATATTGCTAGGTGAAAGAAGATAGTCTGAAGAAGGCTATATACTAGGTGTACTAGTCAACTCATTAGTCGTATTATTTGTTATTAGTTTGCCTTAACAAAATACCACAGATTGGGTGGCTTAAATAATCTCTGTCTGGAAGTCAGAGATCAGCATGCCAGCATGTTCAAGCTCAGCCCAGGGCTCTCTTCCTGGTTTGCAGACAATCAATTTCTGGCTCTGTCCTTATGTAGCCTTTATTTGGTGCTGTTCGCTTTCCTCTGTTTATAAGGCCACCAGTTCTACCAGTTTAGGAGCTCACCCTTATGACCTCATTTAATATTAAGTACACCCTAAAAGTCCTATCTTTAGTCACAGTGGGGTTAGGGCTTAGATACATAAATTTTAGAAGGACACGATTCAGTCCTTAACACCATGTGATACCATTTATGTAAAACATTTTGAAGAAGACAAAAGTATACCGATAATAAATTGATCTGTAATTGTAAGGAGTTTGGGCAGGCAGAAGGGTTAAACAAGTGAAGCACAGGGATATTTTATGGTGGTTAAATTGTAAACTTATTTGTGTGATTACTGTACAGGATCCTACACATTTGTCAAATCCATGGATCTTTACAGCACAAAAAGTAATCTTTATATATGCAATTTTAAAAATCCTTTAGGAAGTCAGTGTATCCCAGGATGGAAGAAGGACTGTAATAATAGGATCTGACTGAATTACACATATACAAAATAGCCTCATTGAAAGAGGTGGGAAAAAATGGTGTTAAACTAAGTAACTTTGGAAATGAGTAGATATTGTTAAGCCTAATGATCAAAAAAGTTTTACATAAACACTGTCCTACAGTTGATAAGTGCTTTCTGTGAGGTTCATAATTCTGAAAACATTATATATATGTCTTCTGAGACTGAATTATTGGTAAACACATAGCGTATTGAGGGAGTTTGATTTTTCACTTTTAGAGAGGAAGATTACTGAGAAAATAGAAAGCCATGATAATGTGGTATTGCCTTAGAGTTGTAGAGATCACTATGAACTTATGCTTAATATACATGCAGATGTACACATATACAAACATTTATAGATATGTAGAAATAGATGGGATAGTATACACACACACACACACACACACACACACACACACACACACAGATGTTTTCCTACTTTTTCAGTTGAGAGGGTCTAGAAACAAGGACACCCCAGTAGCAACTAGCATTTGAATCCCAGGTTTTGTTTTCTAATATTACTTTCCAATAACAGACCCTAGAATTTCTTGACTGATTCTAGGCTGAAAAGGGAACAGTTATGATGAGCCAGAAAGTAAGAAAATACTTAAAAAATCAAAACCCGTAATGATGAAGTTATGTCAAAATAACACAGGAGCCAAATGAAAATACTTCCCATTCTTGAATGCATTTGAGAAATTATATAAAAATGTAGTATTGGCTTATAACCCAAGGACTGTACTGATATTATTAAATGCCCGAATAAATAAGTATACAAAGGTCCATACAGAAAAAATCCACATAATTTCTGTAGACACATCCCTCTCACAAAAGAACAACAACAGTGTCTCTTCAGAGTGGGCTGTGGGTAGGGACTTCTTTCTACAAGTCCAGTGTAGAACAACAACAACAAAAAGAATCAACTCTAGGGGGGAGAAACCTGACAAAATTATTTCATCTAGACCATCAAAGTCAACATCATGAAGTCATGTCAGTAGCATATATCCTTGAGGTGATGTGATAAGAACCGCACTTTACCTCTCTACTCCTCCACTCAAAAACTCATATTGCCAGTATAATCATAAAATGCATCAGGCAATCCCAACTGAGGGACATTCTAAAAATATCTAACAAATATTTCTCAAAAGGATCAGGGACATAAAAAATAATTAAAATTCGAGTAACTGTTACAGTCTAGAGAAACCTAAAGAAACATTATTAATAAATGGATTGTGGGATCTTGAATGAGAACCAGGCAACAAAAGGGGACATTGGGAAAAACCTTACAGATTGTAAACAAAATATGGACTTGTTATTAGTTGTGAAAAGCCTACAATAACTAATACTTGTTAGCAATAGGGGATGCTGAATGGGGAACATATGGAAATTCTCTGTATTAGCTTCCAAACCTTTCTGGAAATATAAAAGTTCTAAAATAAAATTGTTTTTAAAATTGCATAGATTATGTCAAGTGGCCATCCCGAAAGTCCTTATAATTCATAATTTTACTGTTTCTGAGAGGGTGTATGTCTTTGAAACCTTGCCAATACTGACTATTTTACTTTTTAAAATGTTGCCAATCTATCAGAAAAAAAAAATAGTTAAAACTCACTGGTTTAGTGGGTATGTCCCTGAATTCTAGTAAGGTTATTCTGCTTTTAATATATTTTGTAGCCATTTCTATTAATTTGTCTTGAAATTGTCACATATCTTTTGCCAAGTTCTCCTTAATTTGATTGTATTTATTTGCTACAAGTTCTATATGTAATTTGGATTGTTAGTCTTTGGTCTATTGTATACTTTTCAAAAGTTTCCTAAAGGTTATCAATTGTTCTTTAATTTTTTATGAAAAACTTTTTAACATTTTCATGATTTTAATATTTCCTTTCTTTGTTTGCTTAAGAAGGTATCACTACACCCAAATTGGAAAACTTCACATATATTTTTTCTGTAGGATAATTATTAACTTTTTATTTCTCCTGGAGTAAATATTTCTGTTTATTTTGTATGATAGGGGCTAATCTATGGATAGGAAATTGAGATTTTTTTTTCATTGTAATTCTAAAATGCTACAAACCTACATAAAAACTTTGTTTTTGCACTTTCTATTTCTTTTCAGAAGTATATTTGTAGTTGAATCTAGCAATTTCAGGGTGGATTAATGCCAATCACTTGTGATTTCATAACATGTTTTTTTCTTTTGTAAAGTGGTTTTTATTGTATTATTTTAAAATACATTCATAGATATAATTGAGAACTTACGTTTCATGTGGTTTTTATTAGGGGAGCATCACACACTGATGTCTCTGGGGAGGAATTAGGGAGAGACAGCGGGGAGGTGGGGAATTGGGGAGGGATAACATGGGGAGAAATGCCAGATATAGGTGATGGGGGATGGAGGCAGCAAACCACATTGCCATGTATGTACCTATGCAGCAATCCTGCATGTTCTTCACATGTACCCCCAAACCTAAAATGCAATAAAATATATTAAAAAAACTATATTAACACATATTTGGGAATTGTAATCAGGATGATATTATTATGTATACTTTAGGGGAAAATATATCTTATAATATTAAATATTTTCTTTCACCAAAGCAATAGGTCTTTCCTTCATTCAGGCTTTCAATTATTCCTTTTGGCAAAATTTTAAAGGTTACTTCAAGTAATTTTTACATCCTCAGAAATTATATGTCTATTCTTAATATGATAATTTTTTTCTCATTGCTATTTTCTTTTATATATCATGCATTTCATATATACTTAAAACTTGTTTGTGGCATATTTACACTGCTTAATCACTTCTAAAACTTCTGAAATGTCTATAATTTTATCATTTGGCAAGATAAATCTTTTATTAACATGATTATTGATATAAATAGTTGGTCTGTAGCTTAAACTAATTGAAGTGCTCAGGAGACAGTAAAATTAAACACATTTATTTTCATTTCCCACAGGTAAGAATTAAGTTTAGAAAGTGATTGTATTAGTCCATTCTCATGCTGCTATGAAGAAATATCTGAGAATGGGTAATTTATAAAGGGAAGAGGTTTAATTGACTCATAGTTCTACAGGGCTGGGGAGGCCTCAGGACACTTATAATCATGGTGGAAAAAGAAGCAAACATGTCCTCTTTCACATGGTGGCAACAAGAAAATATGCAGAGCAAAGTGGGAGAAAAAGCCCCTTATAAAACCATCTGATCTCATGAGAACTCAGGCACTGCCAGGAGAACAGCATGGAGGTAACCTTCTCCACGATTCAATTACCCGCCACCAAGTCCCTTCAATGACACTTAGGGGTATGAGAAACACAATTCAAGATTTGAGTGGGGGACACAGCCAAACCATATCACTGATCATGTGATATGTAAATGCTTACAAAAATGATTTTATTTGAAATCCACTTAATTTTTTTATTAGTAAACCATAAAGATATTGAGAATAATAGTGGTACATTTGTTTCAATGTCTTCACCTGTTTTAATACATTAATTTAGAATACGTTGTGGAGAATCATATTTACATTCTCCATTCTAGTATAAATTTCGAACCATTTTATAACATTATAATTAAATTACATCTATCAAAATTAGAGAAACAACAAGTTATCTGAAATCTTTATTCACAATGTTTTACCATGCAAGAACCAGTGAACTTATCTTGAGAGAAAAGAGTTGGGGCAGGTTTGGAGAAGCCCTAGACGTTAATCTACATTTTTTTGAATTTCTCTTAAAAGAAAATTTCTGAGACTTTGTTTGAAATCTAAAGAAAATGGTAAGTATTAGGATGAAGCTCCCTGTAGCCTTTTATAGCTTTTTATCCTTTATGACTGCTCTGTCCCCTGCAGTGTGTCTGTGAAGCACAGAAAAAGTACACAGCAGATAATTATACTAAGGCACCAAAGCCACTGGAGTGTGAGATAATCTTCGGTGCTGAGAATTAGTGTCTCATGCAGCCAAGCAAGGAACCAAAAGGGAGTTATTTCTGCAGTAGAGTTTAACATCTAAGATACACTTGAAGTTATAGCTCTTTATTACTGCTCAAATCCATACTTTTGACCATTTGGTTATGTATTAGCAAACTTTATCTTTTTCTCTCTCACTGATGCTTGCTCAGTAAAATGTAATTCCCAATATAACGTGTATAACACCTAATCAAAATAGTGTAACTTTAAATATTTGTAATTTCATGCAAAGATTAAGCAAATAAGATGGCCCTTTATTAAACCTGTGAAGTACATAGATTGAAATCTAATTGGGCTTGGATTTTTTCACATTTATGGACAAGATGCTATTAAGGAAATAAGTGTCCCACATGTAGAGAAGCACCATAGGGTATAGAAGAACCTTATAATGAAACAAGTAAGGATACATTTACAGAGGATTTATATTTTCATTTGAAGTTTGTGTTGAAGAGAATAATTTACTTAACCAGGTTCAAAAGTTGTATGCCAAGTGGGTTCTTGGTATGAAAAATACTTTTCCTTTCAGTGTAAATGGTGTTTTACTCAGGCTAAAGTGATGTCTTGAT
Organism: Ateles fusciceps; assembly: GCA_036589455.1. Taxonomy (NCBI): domain Eukaryota; kingdom Metazoa; phylum Chordata; class Mammalia; order Primates; family Atelidae; genus Ateles; species Ateles fusciceps. The sequence goes on from JAZHEH010003244.1 coordinate 1,775,255, forward strand.
GCTACTTATGAAATATTTCAAATTATAATTCATACATTCACTTTTATATGTTAACTGAACCACAACAAACACAACCAATGGATTTTGCATGGCTATTTTGTAACCTTATTGATTATTACATTTTAGGTAGGTGAAGTCATGTAACTTTATCACTATTATGTCTAAGTCAACTGTGGTAAATATGCTTGCAACCCATAATTAATACATCAGTCATAAATTCCACATCTGTGTTTATGCAAGCTTACTTGATACAAATAGCCTTGGTCTTTTTCTTTGAAAGTATTCACCTCTATGTTTGTATAGACATATAGACAGAGACACTGAATATTTTACAACTAAACATTATGTAAATTATTATGACAAATGTTAAATTTTTCTCAATAAATAACTATGTGTATATAGTTTATATCCATAAACTTTAAGTAATCTCTACTTAGCATTTGTTTGGGAAAAACATCATAAAGCAATCTTTCCAACAATGTATTTTCAAAAAATAAGTTAGAAGTGAAATCGAGATGTCATTTAGAAATTGGGCTGAGTACAGTAGTTCACCCCTGTAATCTCAGTACTTTGAGAGACTGAAGCAAGAAGATTGCTTGAGCCCAGGAGTTCAAGACCAGCCTGGAAAACATACAGAGACCTCATCTCTAAAAAAAATAAAAAAATAAAAATAAATTAAATTAGTTGGGTGTGGTCATGTGCACCTGTAGTCCCGGTGGGAGGATCGCTTTAGCCTGAGAGGTCAAGGCTGCAGTAAGCTGTGATCATGCCATTGTACTCCAACCTGAGTAACAAAGGGAGATTGTGGCTCAAAAAGAAAAAAAGAAAGAGATTAATAGATTAATTTTAAAAGGAGATAAATTTAAATATCATATGAGAGAATTAATAGGCTGAGAGGTCTGAAGACATGGTGTTATACAGCACATCTACTCATGACCACACAATTTAAATTCACAAATACTGAATGCATTCAATTTATTACAATGAAATTGAAACTTGTTTTGATATCCTCCATAATTTAAAATTTACATCATTATAAATTTGACAAGGAGGCAATTTATCTCTTTCTTTCTACTAATTATAATAAAATAAATTTCTCTTCAGAACTTCCCAGTATGTTCATCTTGCTAAAAGATCATACTCTAGGCAGGTTATTTAGCATACGCTGACTTCATTTTTTTCTAGTTTTCTGCTGTCTTTGCAAATAAGTCTCTGACTTCTAATGTCTGTGTGTCATTTTCACAACAGGAATTTTCATTATAGGTAGTTTCAGGCATTAAAGCGTCAAGCCAAGAATGATTAGAGATGTTAGGAAGCATTAAAACACCTGCCATTTCAAACTGTCTTTGGATAATACAAACTCAATCTGCTTTGTGTTTATAACTGACCCATTAATTATGTACTAGAAATTCCAAGCAAAATCCCTGCTGTTTTCAGAATTGAGAACTCAATGCCGATTGGTCTTGCAAGAACTGCCAAAAGATAATAAAAAACGATTTAAAGGGATATGAAAACAAATTCTATATGCTCTTTGCAGCTCTATTTTAGAATTGATGAGTAATGTATTATATAATGACAAAAAATACTTTACCTCTAACTATGCTGGTTACCAGATGAAATATTTGTATTTCATTAAATCTTGATTATGATTCTATCTAGCACCTAAACTATTTACATGCTAGAGGTTTTTTTTTTTTTAATAACATTAACTCATATTTTTACTAAATACTGCTCTATAAATTCTATCATATTTTTAAATTTAATGACCTGTAAAAACATGAGCGATTCATGTCCCCATACTCATAAATAGTGAAAGTCTGGGAAGAAAGTTAAGTTTTTTTTTTTTAATTAATAATCAACTTTTCATGTGTTTGATACTGTCATGAAAAATTACACTTAGATATATAATATGGTTACACTTAAATGTGAATGAGCCTAGAGGAAGAAGGATTGTGACAGGCAAGGTGATATGCTACCCATATTTTACTAAAGTGGGGCTTTTAGCCTCAAATGCTGGGAGTGCTGTCAGCAGGTAGTCTCTGCCCCTAAGCTCCTTCAGGCAATGCCTCAGCTGCAGAGTCATGTGCTTTCTGAGTTCCCCCACATCTCATGACTGATTAAATAAGGCTACAAAGCCTGGAAACTTTGGTTCAATACAGTACAACTCTGGTGGTTAAAACCGCTTCAAAGCTAGTCCTGGGGCAATCTAAGGTTATAGTTCAGGCCTGCAATGCAGCAATTTGTATTCTCCTTCTTCCCAATCCCACTTCTTTTCACTCCCTTCCACGTATTTTGATTCCAAAGACATTCCAAGCAATAACTTGCACACTTTTATGGACTGCATTGTGTCCTTCTTGAATTCATATGTTGATGCTTTAACACCCAATACCTCAGAATGTGACTGTCTTTGGACATAGGTCTCATAAACAGGTAACTAAATTGAAACGAGGCCATTAGGATGGGGCCTGATTCAATTTTACTAATGGCCTTATAAGGAGAAATTAGGATGCAAAGAGAAACACCAGTGGTGCCACATGAACAGAGGAGAGAATGCAGTGAGAAAGTGGCCATCTGTAAGCCAAGACAGAGTCCTCTGGAGAAACCAACCCAGCCAGTTCCAGAACTACTAGACAATACATTTCTGTTGTTTAATGCACCCAGTCTGTGATATTTGTTATGGTGTGGTATTAAACTAATGTATATATTATACTTCATTTTAGTGTCTGTCATAAAAGCTAACCTCTAACCACTTGTGCCAAAAGTTGTCTGAGAAGGCAGGTGATAAGATGGGGTGTTAGATCTGGATTACTCACTACTCTGAGCAGTGAGCACCTCATCATTGTTAGTAGGCTGATTTCAGACAGTCTTCCACAAAATGTGATATTCTAATTGTAAAACTTTACTGAGTATGAATTGTAATATCAGACCTGTGCAGAAGAATGCAGTAGCTGGTATAGATTTACCAATTATTGAAAAATGTGGGGGAAATAGTAATTGCAAAGAAAATGGAATTGAGTGTATTTTGCTAAGATAGACAAAGATAACAAAAGGCTGAGAGAGATTAATAGGCAAATGAAAACCTATGTGAAAACCAAAGAGTTCTCTTGACAACTTAAAAAGGGGCTTTCATCTCATGAAGTTGAAGGGAAGAAAAAGCTTAAGGATCGGCCTTAATCATCAGAGTAGCTTAATTCCAAAGTAATTTAAACTTTCAAAAAAGTTATCATCCCTATGCCAATGTACAAGGTCTGGTCAGAAAATAAAGGGACCCAAACACATGGCATAGTGCTATCTGAGTTGTCCCTCAAAATTGTAATTTCTCATGTATCTTCAATCCCTAGAAAAATGACTCAACTCTCCATATGAAGACTCTTTTCCTAAGGAAACTGAAGAATGTCTTCTCTGCTTTGAGACAATATGTGTCCCTCTAAGGATTTTATCCTATCCCCACTCTTGGTCATTAGGCTTGTAATGAGGGAGAAGTTGCAGCTCTATGCAACTGGGGGATATACTGGACCTGATGAGGGTTTGGGAAAGAGATATTACAAAGCTGCCACAAAACTTAGCTAGCATGGGCTATCATGAGCACTGAGAGTATGCATGGAAGCAAATTTTGAGGGTATTTAGTTTAGGAGGTTGGGACAGAAATATGGGTAAGGGAGAATTCATTAATTTAGGGGCCCTCTCCTGGGATATAAGATTATCACTTCGGCAAGGATTCCATGAGGTAGTGTAAATTTGTTGCTCTCATGGCCCCAAGAAGCATGGAAAATGTTGAGTAAGCCAGAAATTTGTATGAAGATTAGAAGAAATCGAAGGTTCAGTCTATGTGAAAACATATGTTAAGGCAGAAAAGCCACCAGGCAATAATGTCAAATGGGAAGACCCAAGATATAAGCCAAAATAAGGCCCTCGTAAAAGAGAGATTCCAAATCATTATTTTAGTAACGGTTCTCCTTTGTAAGCCAGGCTTAATTACAAAGGAGGCCATTAGAGAAGTTGGCTCATTTATAGCAAAAAGGATGAGAGGGTACTGAAACAACAGAGATCACGTGGAGGTGCTTACCTGTTATAAACAGGGTAAGAGTAGCAGCCCAAAGTACGTGTGTTAGAGTTTCCCACAGAAACAGAACCAAAGGGATGTGTGTGTACATCTGTGTGTATACACATGTATATATTTTTACATTTATATCTATCCATATATAGATAAAGACAGAAATTTATTTTAAGGAACTGGCTTGTACTATTATTATAGCTAGAAAGTCTGAAACTTGTAGGGCTGGTTTGTAGGCTGGAAACTCTTGCTAGAGTTAATGCTAAAACCCTGGGTCTGAAAGCAAATTTCTTTCCCCCTGGGGAGATGTCGGTCTTTAACTAGTTGGATGAGGTCCAACTACATTATAGAGAATAATCTCATTTACTCAAGGTAGACTCGTTTAAAAATTAATCACATCTAAAAAATACCTTCATAGAAATATCTCAATCAGTGTTTCACCAAACAAGTGTATGCAATAGCCTAGCCAACTTAACACATAAAATTAACCATTACAGGACTCAAGGATAAAGAAGATAATGGAGATGGTTAATTGGGGACAAAATTGATGGCAGTCAAAAAGTGTATTACTCAACTTCTGCCATCAGAAGAAACTAAACATAAGTGATAGGCCAAAGATAGTTAACCCAATAGCAGATCATGAACCCTTGCCTAGTGTTCCTGTCCTTACCTGTTTTCAAACCCAAAGAATAAAGTACTATAGTACCGTTATAAGTGTACATGGTGTTCATGTAATAAATGGAATCCTGAACAAGGTCAGATCACAGTGGGTTCACTAAATCTATAGGCATTCGCAGTGGCTATTTCCCTGGTCACTAAATATGTAATTAGGATAATTTACTTTTTTTAATTTTTAGGGTTTTTTTTGTTTGTTTTTTGAGACAGAATTTTGCTTTGTTGCCCAGTCTGGAGTGCAATGGTACGATCTCAGCTCACCGCAACTTCGCCTCCTGGGTTCAAGCGATTCTCCTGCCTCAGCCTCCCAAGTAGGTGGGATTACAGGCATGTGCCACCATGTCCAGCTAATTTCTTGTATTTTTGGTAGAGATGGGGTTTCTCCATGTTGGTCAGGCTGGTCGTGATCTCCTGCCATCAGGTGATCCACCTGCTTTGGCCTTCCAAAATGCTGGGATTACAGGCGTGAGGATAATTTGCTTTTTGCAATACTTGGAGCCCACACTGGGCCCTGACTCTTTGGGTAAGACCTATAAAGTGGAGAAGAAAAACTGAAAAGCCTCTTAAACAGCCCCATATTAAATTTTTATGCTAATTTTAAGGCAGGGTATCATTTGGAGCAAGATCTAAGATGAATAGTCAACAGATTGTGATATGATTGAAAGCTGATGACTTTGTGTGACAAGAAATACATTTACGTTTTACTAGAATAATTAAAACAAAAAGTCAATTGATAGTAAAAATAGTAACTTGGAATAACATGTAAACATTAAATTAGACACACATACAGGGAGAAAGCCATGTGAAGACTGAGTATGCTGTCACAAACCAAGGAACCATCAGAAGCTAGGAAAAAGAACAGGAAGAAATCCTTCCCTAGTGCCTTCTGAGGAAGGGCAGCCCTGAAGTCACTTTGATCTCGGATGTTTATAAGCCACTTTATTGTAGTACTTTCTTAAGACAGTACTGGAAAATCAATAAAACTACTCAATGACAGCAAAATAATAGTAAAATAAAGTAAAAATAAAAATAAAATTAGATTCTTATCTCACACCATATACAAAAAGTAACTCGAAATGAATTTAAGGGATAAACATAGGACCTGAAAATGTAAAACTACCAGAATAAAATACAGGAAAAAGATCCATAACATTGGCTTTGGCAATGATTTCTTGAATACGACCACAAAAGTACAGGTAATAAAAGCAAAAAGTAGACAAATGACATTGTACCAAGCTAATTAGCTTCTGCACAGCAAAGAAAACAGTCAGCAGAGTTAAGAGACAACCCATAGAATGCGAGAAAAAATTTGCAGATGATACATCTAATATGAGGGTAATATACAAAATGTATAAAGAAGTCAACTCAATAATAAGAAAAAAAATCTAATATTTAAAAAAGGCAAAGGACATGAACAGATATTTCTGAAAAGAAGGCATATGAATGGCTAACAAGTATATGACAGAATGTTAAACCTCACTAATTATTATGGAAATGCAATCCAGATCAAAATGAGATATTACCTCACTCCTGTTAGAATGGATATTATGAAAAAAAGTCCAAAGACAACAAGTGAGGATAAGGATGTGCAGAAAAGGGAACCCTTACACACTGTTATTGGGAACGTAATTAGTACAGCCATTATGGCAAACTCTATGGAGGTCCATCAAGCAATGAAACATGAAATTACCATATGATTCAGCAACTCAGCTTTTAGGTATATATGCAGAGGAATTGAATTTAGTATTTTGAAGAGACATCTGCACTCCCATGTTCGTTGCAGCACTATTCACAGTAACCAGAATATGGAAGCAATGTCAAGGTCTATCAGTGGACGAATGGATAAAGAAAATTGATAAATATACACAATCCAACACTTTATAACCTTAATAAAGTATAAAATTTTGTCACCGTGGCAACATAAATAAAAATAGAAGACATTACATTAAGTGAAAAAAGCCAGGCACAGAAAGATAAATACTGCATGATCTTATATGTGGAATCTAAAAAGTCAAACTCATAGAAGTATCAGATAGAATGGTGGTTACCAGAAGTTGTGGGGTAGAGGAGAGGGATAGGGAAAGAGAAATGTTGGTCAAATAATACAAAGTTTCAATTAGGAGAAAGAAGTTATAGTGATCTATTGCACAGCAAGATGACTATAGATTATAATAATGCATTGTATATTTCAAATTTGCTAAAAGAATAGAAAAGTGAGAAGTTGGTGGCAATTTATTTAGCTTGATTTAATCATTCTACAAAGGATACACATCTTACTGTATCCCATAAATAAATGCAATTGTTTGTCAATTAAAAATAAAGTTTTAAAAGGTTATACTTACAGAATAAACCTAGAATGCTGCATAAATAAAATGACTTATATTCTATCATAAAATATTTGAGTTTTTAAGTTTTGCTGTTTTCTCCCATTCTAAGCTTCCATGTACTCTGCCACAAAAATAATCTCAATAAAACAAGATTTATTATACTTTCCACTTTATTAAATCATTGCACCTATTAACATACTACCTTGTGCATTTCTTTAAAAACACAGAGAATAAAATACAGAGACAAATAATTGTAAATGGAATCAAAATCTAAAACAACCCTGAAGCATTATCCAAAAGTAATTTAAAGATATTTGGATCCCCTCAGGGACAATGCTCAGCAAAGAAACAAACCTCGAAAGTCTTAGACAATTGGATAATGTTGGCTTCATTTTTAAAAGGTACAGTCTGAGAAAGAGCTTGGTTTAATGAGCTGAAGATGCATGTAGCACAACCTCTTAGTGAGAAACAGACTCTCAGTGTGGCAGGTAGCAATGTGGAGCAGAGGATAGCAGCTGCCAATTACAGCCAGCTGAAGAAAAAAACTACAGCTAAATGGCCACTCAAAGGCAAAAGCAAAAATAAAACAACAAACAGGGGACAAGCAGGGCTTTGCTGATTTTTCTGATAGAAGACATACTGAACGATGACAGCCATGATCACAATTGCACTACCAGGGCACATCATATAGCAGGAAAGAGTTTTGGAAAAAAGTTACAAGCAAATTACTTATATTCACTTTTCCTTGCAACTCAGATCACAACTTTGCTTTTTCATTTTACTCTATGTTCAAAGATCTATTCTTCAAGTTATTCATAATGATATATGAATAATAACATATAGGGACTTATACCTGTGTAATATAAGAAAATAAGGTAAGAATCTAACAGCACACAAAAATATAAAATGTAAAATAATTATATCAAAAGTTAAAAAATGGAAACAAAAGCTCAAATAAACTTTGAAAAACTTTAGCAGTAAATGTAAAATATGTGAAAAGAATCATGATCAAATATAGCACAGGATGTTAGTAACTGGAGAGGAAAAGAAGCTGAATGCATAAATGAAAGCTATATTTGATGCAACAAACAGAATATACTTATTGAAAAAGGAAGCAGAAACATAAAAAATAAGCTTGTGGACATCAGACAAAATTAAATGGAAAAGTACATCAAGTTTATAGTCATAAAATAAAACAATTAGATACGCTAAAGACAGAAAAAATAGCTCAAAACTTATATAATTTGTAATTAAGATGAAGAAAAGACAGAATTATATAAAGACCTGTTCCTGTGAGATATTCTAAATTACAAGAATAAATAGAGTATCAAGAAAAAAAAGAAGTCATTATTTATGGTGAGATGTGTGTGAAGTGTGTGTGTGTTTGTGTGTGTGTGTGTGTGTGTGTGTGTGTGTGTGTGTGTGTGATGGTGAGGGGGATGTTAGCAAGGGAGGCCAGTAATATAAGAGTCAATAGCAGTGATGGTCATTCTTTCAAGCCAGAGAGAAAGAAATGTTTCTAGGAATACTAAGGTGAAAATAGACAAAAATTTAAAAGTCAATGGCTTTTTTTGAAGGAAAAAAAGAAAGGTGATCAAGTACAGAAAATTAAGAGAAAAATTGAGATGCTTTGGAACACAATAATGCTGAGCATAGGTGTTATCTATTAATCATTTCAAAGAACATATTTTCAATAAAATGAACCTCAAGAAAGTGGAAATAACAAAATGACAATGGCTTATAATCCATTAGTGAGGAAAGATACGAGGAAGTGAAATATCATAGTTACCCTTCATCTTTAGCATAATATCAAATATACAGTACTTAATGCTAACAAATCAATGATTAAACCATTACTAGATTTGTAGTTTCTAAAATAATTAACAAAAATGGTTATGAGAAGACTTTATGTAAGTTTCCTCATTTCCTTATTACCCTATAATGAGGACTGAATGATGAATGTCAGAAAGCAATAAGAAGTAAAAGTGTAATGTGCAAATTTGTAAGTGTAACTATAAAACAATAAGGCAAGTGTCATTGTGTATTCAATCACAATCACTTAATTACATTAAGTAAATATATAAAATGCATGTAACAGGATGTTAATATGGAAATCTTTCTGACTTTGTTCCATGTAACATAGAGCAAGATGTTCACCTATTTAAATGAGATTTGCAAAGGTAATTTCCAAAAAACAGTTTAAATAGAAAAATCCTATTGCCTGTCCCTAGGCTGTACACTATCATGCCAAGACCCCAAGAGAGGAAATCATGGGGAGATTTTCTCTGGAGAGCTGACAGTTGGCTATTTGTTTCTCACCTTCTTTTCCATGTAAGTCAAGTATGATCTAAAAAGTTGCTAGAAAGTCAAACTTATTCAGTGTTAATTTGGAGCTTTTACCGTAATGTTCTTTTTTGTTAAAGAATGACATAATCTGTCTGAAGCTCTTAATCAGAAATATATGTCTAATCTGATTTGTAAGCAAGATGCATATTATTTCTCATATATCATTATAAGATATTTAGAATATTTCACTCTCTCTTCTTTATGTCCTATCAAATATTTGAGGAGCTTTTTTCTATCAACTTCTGTGGTAAAAAAACTGTTATAAGCCACATGCTAAACATATGCAGATGGTCTCCTAGTAATTCCACAACATCCTGGCCTCTAGGACACAAGGCTGTTCCCTACATTTCAGCTCTCTTTTGGCTTTTCGGAGTTAAGTGAGACATAGCACACTTTCCTGAATACCAAGATGTCCTAATGTCTGCAGTCCTCTAATCCTCTACGTAAGTCTCTGAAGCCTGTTTTCCACTTGATGGCCTTGCCAAAGGAAGAGAAAGTCTTGTTCACTCAAGTGACTGCAACAGAGTTCAAGGCCTTGCCTACAGTCACTTATATCATAGGTCCCGGAAGCCTCTATGATTTGGAAACATATGATATTAGATGTAAACAGAGTAACATATACACCAACATATTCTCCACATATTTTTATGATTGTTTGAAGTAACACAATATTTAGAATACAGAACAAATAGTATGCTCTTTAATAAAATATTTAATAACATTTGGTATAAATATTTATATTCAGTACAAATCTTTTAAAATAAAATAACATAACTTTAAAACTTAAAGAAAAATAGACAAAAGCAAAGTATTAAAAGAATTTAATTCACTTTATTTCACTGAAATAAACATATATTGCATACATATATGACATACTTAATAAAGTATATATACTAGATTAACTATTTGACTCTATAGAGCCAACTCCAAAATTATACATTATTTTAAAGTGACCCTTCAAGAACTGGTGAAAAATGACAATATCATACTTCTTATGGAAAACCAAAATATATTACCATTTCCACAGTTCGTTTCTTCTGTAATCAGAATGCAAAGTAAGAAAATTAATAATAAAATAACACAATTTAGACTTAAAATACTCTCTGAGTCTAAAGTCCAATAGGAAATAAGAATGAAGGTACTACTAGTAAGAATAGAGATATTACTAATACTGTCTAGTTATTAGAGAGTAATAACTCCATTCTTACTAGTAATACCTAGACAATACTAGTAATAACTCCATTCTTATTTCCTAATGGACGCATAAGATCGCCCATTTTAAACTGACACTTAAGATTAACCATCAAAGTAATAATGAACCTATTTTTATTTATTTTCTATACCGGTTGCCATACTAATATTTATACTATTAATACAGAAAGATGAATAAAAAATATTTTAGAGGCTATGAGATAACACTAGTTATGACTTTGATGGTTAATCTTATGTGTGAACTTGGCTGAGCCACAGAGTACCTGGATTGTTGGTCAAACATTATTCTGGGTGTTTTGTGAGAGTATTTTTGGATAATATTAATCAGTGGACTTTTGAGTAAAGCAAATTGCCTTCAATAATGTCATTAGTCTCATCCAATCAGCTGAAGGTCTGAATAGAACAAAAAGATTGATCCTCCCCCATATAAGCAGATTACCTTCAAACGTCATCTGCAACATCAGATGTCAGACTGGATCAGAGGCATTGGCTCTCCTTGGGTCTTCAGAGAGCAGGCCCAGCCTGCAGATTTGGAGTTGCAAGCATCTGTAATTGAATTAGCTAATGCTTTTTAATTAATCTTGCTCTTAATAGATGATAAGTAGATCTCTAGGTAGACAGATCAAGGTCTAGGTGTATCTACAGCATCTACATCTACACACCTTATATATCTGTATTTATGTTCTCACCTTCATTCTGTTTCCCTGGAGAACCCTTGTTAACATAATGATTGTGAATAAAACTGTAACTTTAAAAACATATAAAACAAGAAAGAATAAAATGCATATTTTATGCATATATTGCAAAGAGTTGATTAAGATCAAATGAAAAATTAAAAAGCAGAAAATAATTAAAGTAAAAAAGGGAATTTAGTAAAATAGAGAAGAAGAATTAAATAAACCTGAATGTGCATTTTAAAAAAGAATGAGGGAAACAGAAATCGTTGGGTTAAATAAGAAAGAATACTATGAAACTACCCTGTAAAAATAAAAATGAAAATTACAGAAGAAATAATTGTATACATATGTGTGATAGTTAAAAATTAACAAGTGACTTTATTATGTTCAAATTGATCTGATAATCTAGATTAAACTGATTTTCTAGAAAATATAATGTTAGTTATTCACGTGTGATTTCATAGAATATTAAAATAGCATTTGGAAGAAATCAAGAAAGTGATAACAAGCTGTCTCATGCGTTCCTTCAATCATTTCTTGCCCTCTATGCTCCACACACACACACACACACACACACACACTCACACACACCCTACAATGTCCAAAATAATTCTCAAGTAGATTCTAATAAACTTTCAAGGATTTAATGACATTTATATTCTTCATGAACACAGAGATTTAATTTAGTATCAGCTTATAAGAATGGTACACAAAAATGAAAACCTTCATAGAGTCTTATATATTGAGATGATGGTTTATCTTGATATAAAATATAATGGAATAAATTCCAGTTAAATATTACAAGTAATGAAACCAAATCATGTTTATTTCAATAATTCAATATTAGCTTATGGTTAGAATGTTTTCATTATAATTCACTGTATTAGAAAGTAAATGGGGGCCAGGCACAGTGACTCACACCTGCAATATCAGCATTTTGGGAGGCCAAGGTGGGCGGATCGCCTGAACTCAGGAGTTCGAGACCAGCCTGAGCAACATGGTGAAACCCCAACTCCACTAAAAATACAAAGAAAATTAGCCGAGCGTGGTGGCAAATGCCTGCAGTCTCCACTACTTGGGAGACATGAAAATCACTTGAACCTGGGAGGTGAAGTTGCCCCGGGCCAAGATAGTGCCATTGCCCTCCAGCCTAGGCAACAAAGCCACACTCTGTCTCCCCCACCCCCAAAAAGAAAGTCAATGTGCAAAAAAAGATGATATATGATCACCTCCACAAGTGCCAAATAGCCATTTTATAAAATGTAGCCTGCATTGCTGATAGAAACTTAATAAAACAGAAAGCAAATATTGTTTCTTGATGTAAATTAAAGTGCATATCAAAATAAAAAAAAATCAGGCATAACATTGCATCATCAGAAGCATACATTTTAAGAACAATGTAAGATTAATCCACCATCAACATTAATATATAACAATATTCTAGAAGTGCTGCCCAATCCCAATTTGTAAAAATCACTGAAAGAAGCAGAACTGTTGTTGCTTTAGTTGATATCATTGTATACCTAAAACACTTCAGAAAATGAACTTAAAACTTTGAAATAAGATACATTTTTTAATTGCAGCTGGCTACCAGTTTAATAGACAAAAATACTTAGATACCACATACAAAGCCGGGAGCTAGTTAAAATATTACAGCAACTCAAAAGGTTTTTTAAAAATAAAAATAAATTAAAAGACAAAACTCATATTATGCACATGATTATAACTTCAAATTTAAGGCCATTTTACTTAAATGCCATAATACTTAGAGTTATGGTTGTAAATGTGATGAATTTGTTCTGTTTACCTTAAATAAAAAGAAAATCCACTGGGCAGTTACCAAGTTCTTATAGATTACATTTATAGTTGGAAGATTTTGACTAGACACAGTTGGAAACTAAAAAAGTTATGTTGGACCAAAGAAATGAACGCACACAGCATCTTTATTACAAACCATCAGGAAACGGTGTTGGTGCCAACACCAGACACACTGCAGCTGCCTCCACTGGACCAGGTGATTGCCACCACTGGATATCTTAAGTGCAGAAAATGCAAAAAATAATTTTAACTGTTTTTTTAGTTGCCTTACCATCTCCAATTTTAAAATACAGGGCAGCAGTTTATGATTGGGCAAAATGTAAGTGCCCCATTTTCCTTGCAACTGGGAGATAAATATTTGGGATATTCATTTTCCATTACGGAAGATATGGCAATGCCTCCCACAAGGGGTACACAAAATTGGTCATTTTCAGAAAGTAGAAAGTGGATGTGGGATGATGAAGAACTAAAGCATACTGAGCATCCTGTTGGCTCCCTCAGCCTCACACTCATTTTTCTCTCCATAATTACATTTCCAAATTTGGTTCTGCCTAAATAACGCAACTCTCTTTTTTTACAATTAAAAAGGGAGACTCCGTTTTCCCGAAACAATACAACCCTAAATTTCTTCATTCCTGCATGTACCCCAGCATCATTACCCTGAAGAGTATCCATTCTGCTTTAATTGCTACATTCCCGAAAAAGGAGAATAAGGAAAAATGAAAGGTGGAATCATGCTAAGTAAAATTTCTTTTTCTGTAGTTGTGTAAACAGCATTATTTATGATTTTCCCCTTCCAGTACCTACTTGTTTAGTGTACAACTCTGCTGACAAGCTGATAAAAATCTCCTTGTCAATTGGGATGACCTAAACCTTTATTTCTTAGGATGTGCATTCATGGTACTAATGCCTCCTTGGGGGCCCTTTGTGTTACATTAACAATCATCATGGGACACGTGGATAATAGGAGATCTCATTGCACAATATCTAGATTTATCAACTTGATTATCAGAAGCACTAATTTCCACCAAAATAATCATCTGATTTTTGCTTTTTTACTAATTAAAATAAAGAAAATCAAGAGGCCTGATAGTAAATTAACTTATAATTTTCTAAAACTATTACTTTTCTTAGGTTAAAAAGATATTAAACCTATGGAATCTAGAAATATGCTGAAAACATTATTTCTTCTGGCATTCAATATATTCATTTTCAAATGTGCCACTCTATTTCTACCCCCTTGGTCAATAGGCATTGGTATTTTCTTTGCAGTTTCATTTAGTTATTTTTGCTTCAATTTCCACACTGCGTCATGAAGACCTGCTCCCAGATGGCCAAATGACTTTCTTTCATATATTTCATACTTTTCTGTGTAATCTAGTTAAAAGAAGACATCATTCACTATTCCATTTCCCTAATCTATCCCTGAGGAGTCTCTGGCATGTAGACAGTCATTTTGTTGCAAGAATAGCCATCGACCACTACAATTAAAGAAGGGGAGCTATTACAAACTTGTTAGGGGTATTGACAAGAGTTAAGTAACCAGGCTTGAATATTGGCAAAAGCTACATGACTTTGGAGGGCCAGGATGCAGGCAGCGTGTGCAGGATGCTTCTGCAATAAGATGCCAACCAGCATTCTAAGCATGAACTTCTATGTCATTCCTTTTGCAGTAATTTGAGCACTATTTCCTCTTTTTTTGATTCAAATTTCAAAGATGCAGCCATGAACATTTAGATGGCAGAGGCTCGTAAATGTGTCTTAATTACCTGGGATAAATGCTAAAGGTCTAACTCCTTTGACCAATTACAAAAAAAGATACAGAAGAACAAACCATACTTTACTAATAAATGGTCAGATCTGGACAAATATACAACATATCTTCCAAAGGACATAAAAGAAGTATTGAAGACATTTTTAAAAACCAACCTATCCAATTTAGGTTGAAAAACCGATGTAGTATATTTATGTACGTTTTCTCCCTCTCTTTCATAAATACATGTTAAACAGAAGGCTCTCTCAAGAAGAATAAACAAATGTGATTTTAAGATTGATTTGCTTACTTTACAGGATATGTATTTATGAGAAAGAAAAGGTAGTTATAAAGATTGAATATTAATATGAAAATTAAACATTCAACAGTAGACAGAAATTTCTTAAAAAAAGTGAGTGATGAATTAGATTGCAAAACATTAAAATAGTTATGGAATTAGAGTCACTAAAATGGTACTGACATAATAATTCATTAATAGGTTAATGTAACATGATAAAAAGTATAAAAAAGAGATGCTAATGTTTATAGTAATTTAGCATTATATATATATTTTTTTTTTAATTTTGAGACACAGTCCCATTCTATTACCCAGGCTGGAGTGCAGTGGCTCTATCTGGGCTCACTGTAACCTCCACCTCCCAGGTTCAGGATTCTCCTGTCTCAGCCTCTCCAGTAGCTAGGATTACAGGTGCACACTAACTTGCCCAGCTAACTTTTTGTATTTGCAGTAGAGACGGGATTTCACCTTGTTGGCCAGATTAGTCTCAAACTCCTGACCTCAAGTGATCCACAAGCCTTGAACTCCCAAAATGCTGGGATTATGGGTATGAGCCACTGTGGCTGGCCAAGATAAAATATTTAATATATTTTGTATATACATCAGACTAGCAATGTTGATGGAAAATGAATATCTGTTTTATACTGTTTAAATATTAAAACAAAATCATACATTATATAGAAGTGTGTAATTTTAATTAAAAGGTATGAAGTGAGAAAAACATTACTAGGCAGCCATAAACTCAAAAAATAAAATATAAAATATATACACATCAACAAAAATGCTGCTATGCTTTACTCAATGTTAAAAAGCAACTTATGCATTGTTTTTATTGCAACCTCCACCTCCCGGGTTCAAATAATTCTCCTGCCTCAGCCTCCCAAGTAGCTGGGACTACAGGTGTGTGCCACCATGCCCCATTAATTTTTGTATTTTTAGTAGAGAAGGGGTTTCACCATTTTGGCCAGGATGGTCTCCATCTCTTTACCTCGTGATCTGCCCACCTCGGCCTCCCAAAGTGCTGGGATTATAGATGCCAGCCACTGCACCGGTCTAAGTTATGCATTCTTAAAAAATTAAGTTATATTATCACACACAAGCCTAATTGTCTTAATTAATCTATGTTCTAAAATCTAAAAGAGAAATACCAGAAACCAGTCTTAAAAAATGGCAAAACATAGGAACAGTCAGAAGTACAATGACCTTGAAATATGTGGAAATGTGCTTATACACTCATTCTTAAAAAACAAAACATAAGTAGAATGTAATATATTCACCTCTGTAGTTATTTGGAGGGGAATTTAGCCAAACTGAAATTATTTAAAGTGTACAAAACTTTTAACTTCAAAACTTTCTTTCTAACATTTATAATAAATCCACTTACACAGGCATATAAAGATATAGAAATAACATTCTTTTCAGAATGGTCTTTAATAGCAAATAGGGGACAGAAAATTATTCAACTATTGTGTATGTTAATGTATGTTATTTTGAATAAATCGTTTGATATATAGGAATACTATAAACATGGTAGATTCATTCTACTGTTTGGATATACTATAATGGAATTAATCATATCTGTGTTAGAATGTAGGAAAATGAATTAAATTTATAAGCTAATCTTATGCATTAGAATAATAAAGTTTGACATACAGACAATTCCTGGGACTTCGTTTTTTGCAATGTATACTTCAACTTGCATTAACATGATGGGTTATAACACAACATATTATCACTGAATCTGGCCCTCACAACTTCAAAATTATAAATTATAGTTCCCAAAATGTAAGAGAGAGACTCATGTAAAAATATAAACTTTTTTTTTTTTTGGTAAACATTTGCACCTAAATCTAAGTTAATCAAGTTGTAGATTTCTTTGGAATCATGGAGAATAAACATTTCATCTATCAATCACTTAGAAGATTACTCTTAGATGCTGACAGATTCTGGTTCTTTAAAAAAAAAAATTAATAATTTGAAAATGTATGCATTTTTGTTGAATATCATCAATACAGAATATGTTATTACTTTAGTTGAGTAACTGCAGGTAGCAAAATGACTAAATACATATTATCTACTTTCCAGTAAACTACTAAAGGAATCCTTAACCTCTACTACAAATATTCATCAGGAAAATTAGCTACAAGGTCTAATATTAAATCATAGCTTGAGATTTGGGGAAATGAGCTTGTGCATAATAGCCATTCACCACACTTCTCATTTTGCAAATTTTATCTCAAAGGTACTGTTTGCAATTACTCCAAGTAGAGATGTTTCTTTAAAAAGCAATTGTATGAGTCATTAACACCATGGAAGTACAGCTCAAAGCCAACATTGGTGCTTCTAGATTAGTTAGAGGGAAAAAAGTGAGTAGCTCAAGGCTATGGTTACACTTCATCAAAATTTCAAGTGGAAATGAAACCAGTCTTGAGAATTTGAAGTGTTAAAACAACTCGCTTCACAAAAAAATATTTTTGAAAAATTTACCAAGATGGATTGAAAACATAAATATTTGCGGAAAGAACACTTAAAAGACCATGGAAAGCATAAAAATGTAGAAGTATCCTACGAATATTTGCAAAGTGATATTACATGCAGGGTTCTATACTGACAATAGACTGTGTGAGTTCATATATTGACTCTCCTTCATACTGTTCAACTTTGGTGAACTACATAATTTTTCTGTGTCTTAATCACTTCATCTATAAAATTGAATAGCAATTTCACCTCACTTGTGAGAAATAAGTTGAATCATAGAAATCTATTGAAAGAGTGGCACATAGCAGCATGCAATAATCGTGCTTTGTCATTACTATTATTAAATACTATTGTTAATGCAAATGTCAGTGCCTGTTCTCTCCATTACAATCTCTTATTAAATTAGCATTGAGGAATGTAAGAAAAACCAAAGTTATTGGAATTAACAATAATATTAACTCAGAAATCTTGCAAATCACATAGACAGATTACATTATTTCCTCTTCTTGTACTAAATTGTGTTTATGAGAAAAAAGAATAAGCAAGTGTCAGTCATAGAGTAGGTTCTTAAACAATACAAACGTTTTGAAATTAATTAAATAGAATAAAATTCTGTTTATTAATTTTGATTGCGTTTCTTCTAAACATCTAAACAAATACTTATAAAAAGCATTTATTGAACATCATGTGCAGACACACACACACACATATATACACACATGACAGCTAATCTGGGCTGGTGCCTTTTACAAAAGTATTTAAAATATTGAGCCCTACCTGTATATGTATTTGTGTATATTGTCCTCTAGTTTAGTGATCTTCACAGTAATTGTGAATGCCAAGATTAAAACTATTTTATGCATTTCTAATCCATGTCTATTTATGATAAATATAAATAGACAATATACATATGCTACTATAATAATATGTGATGATCAGGATAAATAACACCCCAAAATAAGGCGAATAAATAGGAAAAAGTAAAATTATTTGTATAATTTTTTTCTGATATACTAATAACAAATTATTTTATGATATATATATATTTGTATATATTGGTTTAACATTGTGTGACAGTGTATTTGGAATGTCTGATTATAGAGCACTGTATTTTGATATTTGATTTTAATGACTGTCATAATTTTGAAGGGTGTCTTATCAAGATAGACAGGACCACATTTAAAAAAGTATATCCTTACCTATATTTAAAAACAAAAAAAAATTTTCCAACTTTATCGAATTATTAATTATTTTTATTCTAATTCAGAGTACATTTTTCTAGTCTTTGATATTATTCATTTGTGCTTGCACACCAATAAGAAGTTATTTTGTACATGTATATGCATGCATTAATGTCACTACATTCATTTATGTTTGTACACACATTTATGGGTGTGTTAAAATATTCTATTTCCTTTTATTTTTAATATGGGAAAAGATTAACAGGTGCAATTGTCACATTGGTTCCAATGCAAAATTATATAACACTGGTAATATTTTCAAACATTCATTTCCAAAATGTGCTTTCTATAAGATAAACAGCTCCTCAAAAGTTATTTCTTTCTAATTAATTGTAAAAGCATCATTTTATTTAGAGGATACAGAGGATACATATTAAATTTGCACTTTTTCGTTCCAAAAGTGACTAGCTAGCATACAAATCACTGACATATTTTCAGAAGGAAGTTAAATAAGTTTAGATCTACTTTGTGGACAAGAAAAAGGAAAACACATGTTGAGAGGCCTAGGCAAGTGGATCACCTGAAGTCAGGAGTTTGAGACCAGCCTGGCTAACATGGCGAAACACAATCTCTACTGAAAATACCAAAATTAGGCAGGCATGGTAGCGGGTGCCTGTAATCTCAGATACTTGGGAGGCTGAGGCATAAGAATTGCTTGAACCCAGGAGGTGGAGGTTGCAGTGAGCCAAGATCATGCCACTGCACTCCAGCCTGGGCGACAGAGAGAGACTCTGTCTCAAAATAAATAAATAAATAAATAAATAAAATAAAAGGATACATGCATAATTAATTAATCTTTACATTAAATAGTATCTCTTAAAAACTTGTCCATAATATAACTAATAAACTTTGTGTCAGGAAAACAAACAGACTCCACATTCCATTTAACAAGTAGAAACTATACTACACATTTAAAGATTTTCTTTCACACAATTAACCACATTGCAATTATAGTAGTTCAGGTACTTCTTTGCTGCATACCTTGCTTGGATTAACTCAAAACAAACAAAACATAAAAACAACATAGACTCACTCTTGACTCCTTTCATTTTCTCATAAACCATAATCAGTGAGACAATTTTGTTCAAAAACATATCCATAAACTAGCATCTTCTCGCCATTTTTTGCCATGATTGCTGTATGCCAAACTAGCATTATCTCTTGTGTAGTTCACTTCTAACCATCTCCCTACTTTCCATCTTTGTTTCCATCTCAACTCTATTGCTAGAATGGTTCTTTGAAAAATTGGACCACGATTATGCCTCTATTACACTCAGCAGAAGAACCTTCCAAATGATTGTCTCTCTCTGCGTAAAATAGAGGATCTCAGTGTACTATACAGTCTTGGCCCCTTGAACCTCAACCACACTATCTCTTCTGTCAGCATTATTATTTGTTTAAAGCTGCACTGGCTTCCTTGCTGCTGGTCAAATATATCCTGCTCTCTCAGTCTTTGAACTTGCTGTTTTCCTTTCCCTGAAAAATGACCCCTCTTCCATATCATGGCTGATTAATAACCTCTTTTTTTTTGTTTTGGATTTTTTCTCAAGTGTCATATCCTTACATTGTGGTTTACACAATATTCAATTTTAAAAATGAGATGTATAAAGTACTATTTACTTTATACTTTAGAATTAACTTAAATATCACAGTTAATAAAAAATAGTTTGGATACATTTTCAGCTCCTAATGTTCCCTATTTCTTGCTTCTGTTGAATTTTTTTCTGAGATAGCCTATATTTTATTTATTTATTGCATATTTTAATTTAAACATTGCGTATTTTCTGCCCCAATCAATGCAAGTTCCATGAAGGCAGGAGTGTTTTCTGCTTTGTTTGCTGTACACCCAGGTTTTCAGTTTCTTCTCTAAGAGGTACATGGATGGCAGAAAAGCAGTTCTTCCTTAGATAATCAATTCATTTATGTTAATTGCTCTGCTAACTCTGTGACCATTTCTCAGAAAAAAAACTTAAAATAATAGAAAAATGTTGAGTGCTTCATACAGTTTTAAATATAAAATATGCTTTCTAAAGATATTCACACTTAAGATTATGTTTGTCTAGTTCATTTTTCAATGGTTCAAACAATAGTACTTGATACATCTCATTTTTGAAATTGAGTATTGTGTAAACCACAATGTGAGATACTGTGGAGACCTCTATACTTGAGAGGTCAGCAGGATTTCTTTCTTTTCTTTTTTTTTTTTTTTGTAATACTGCTGATAAAAATAGAATGTAGTAAAGAAACAGGCCAAAACCAGGTAAGACTAAAAATGATAATGTATTTGCATGCAATGAGACACTCCCACCAGTGCCATGACAGTTTACAATTGCCTTGACAACGCTTGGAAGTTACCTTATATGGTTCTGGGAACTCTGTTTCTTTTTAGAAATTTTGAGAAAAACCTATTCCTTATTATTAGCATGAAATTAGAAGTAGGTGATCCTATAGTAAGCCAGCAACCCCACAAGTGTTACTCTGCCTGAGGGATAGCCTGCTCTGTCTGTGGAGCAGCTATTTTGCTGTACAGTTACTCTAATAAACTTACTTTCTTTCACTGTAGGTTTACTCTTGAATTCTCCCTGAGTGAGGCCAAGAACACTGCCAAACCCATCCCCAATTTGAGCGTTCATTTGCATCAGCTTTCATCCAATTTTACAGCTATCTTCTCCACCTTAGAAATGTTACAAGTATATTTGTATTTATATCTTCAGTAATATTTTTCAATCTTGTGACAATGTTTCTTTTAAAAGAATGTACTTTATTTCCATACCATATTGCTCTCTATATTTTATTTCATTAGCTTGACCATGGCTAGAACAAGTATTATTACTTTGATGATATGGGGTATTAGAATTTTACTTTTAAATAAGAAATTCTACAACAACCAACTACATCCTTACCATTAAGGGTATTTCTACGATGTTAAACATAGACTGACTCATTGAAAAGTTACTGTAGTATTTGTTCTTCATATACTAGACGGTAAATTTTGAAATCCTTTGCTAATAATTATGGCTTAATCATATTATTATCTAGTATCTCAGGCCCTATTGAGGTTTTAGGATAAGCTTGTATATTTCATAAAATAAATCTGTATAAAAATCTGTATTTTTTGTGATTCTAGTCTCTGATTTTCTCATTAATAAGATAGTCACATCTATTTAAAATTTTGCATTATTTTACCTTATGTTGTTATATAGTTTTACAAGTAAAAGAAAATAATTTCAGTTATATCACTTTCTTGTGTATGCTTCTGCTTGAATTAATCTCTTCATCTGTTTTTTCTTAGGGAAAGTATTCAAGCCATTTTATGATTGTATCTTAATTAAGGATAATTAAACAAAATAATGTAAACTTGAAAATAATGAAGCTTAAAAGAGATATATTATCTTATATTATAAAACAACATGTTTGCTTGCCTTTTTGTATTTCTAAATATTCAATTTTCTTATGATAACCAGCATATTACATATCAGAATTGATCCTCTAACATACAGACCAAAAGAAAAGAGTCAAAGACATCAAAATTTCAATAGTTTGATATTCTGCACCAGCCACACAAAGAGACAGTCTTGCAAACTTCTGGCAGAGAAATATTTTCCACTACAGGGACCAGTGATCTAGTCACTAGACTTCTAAAATAAAACACACACTATCACATTTCTTGGATCAATAGCACATGACAGAATAACTGGCTAGTGAGAGTAATGTATACTTACTAATTATTTGTTTAGTAAATATAAGCATGTATGTATTAGATATTATGCAATACTGCTTCAAAAGGTTATTTATGTAGCACAGTCTTTTAAAATAATTAAGAATTTCCTCTGAAATTATTTTTTACAAAACTCAAAAATAAAAGCCAACTTGTTCAATGTCAGGTACTATTTTACAGAGATATGCTTTGATCCAAGATTTCTGGATGTACTGAGTATACTGTCCTTCGTATATATTTGTAATAAACTTTATTTTTATAAAAAGCATTTTACTGCAACACTATAAGTCTGACTACTTGCACAATCAGAACAATTATTTGTATTAAAACAGAAAATCTCTTGAATACAGTAAAAGCAGTTAACAACTAATCAACCAACAATAAATGTTTACTAAATATCTAATTATTTTAGATGTTTAATTTGAAAAATATTTCTTTTCTTTTTTATGAAGACAGAGAATAATTTTAATAATTTCTAAAATGTTTCCTGTGAGTGTGCATACGCTTAGCTCTATATAATTAGTTTTTCCCATACTTTCAAATACTTGAATATCTTGAAAGATATAATCTGTTCTGGCAATTAAAGTCTTTAATTTATTGAACAGTGGGGGAAGAGTGACATAGACAGAGTTTTCTGCCAATATATTTTACTGCTGATTTTAAAAACTGTGCATAGATAGAAAAGAATTCCAACATGGAGCATCCCTTACTGCTTGCCAAGTTGCTCATAGGCTGCTAATCACTACCTGACAATGATTGAATGAAAAGTGAAGTCAGACCACTAAACTATTTCATATGTCATAGCCTACTGAGCAGCTGCCAAATGTTAAACACCAGATGTCTTCATTGACCTAGGCTGGTCTGAAAGCATAGAATGAATAGCAATGACTCTGTTTCATGTTCAAATGTCCCTAAACTAGTTCAGTCTCAAATATACATTTAGAAATATCTGCTTGGCTATAGGAACAAAATATTACAACTTATATCTATGTTCTATCTACAAATGGATACATATATACACATATATGCATACATACCTACATAATTCATGTGTATATAAAATATAAATCAGAGTTAATCACTATTCTAGGTAAAGTATAAATCCAAAGATAACTTAAAACATAAGGTGGTGATCATTTTTCAATGAAGTAAATGTTTATTTTTGTTGTTCTAAGGTACTAAAAAACTA
Organism: Ateles fusciceps; assembly: GCA_036589455.1. Taxonomy (NCBI): domain Eukaryota; kingdom Metazoa; phylum Chordata; class Mammalia; order Primates; family Atelidae; genus Ateles; species Ateles fusciceps. The sequence continues at coordinate 1,799,041 of JAZHEH010003244.1, forward strand.
GGAAATTGTTGGTTGTGTGTATATATATATACATGTACACATATATGTATATATAGGCATGCATGTATATACACATATATCAATAATTTACAAGAATTACATATGAGAATATATATAGAGAGAAAAGAGACAGATTTCTATAATCCATAATATTACAATTTTGTATTGTCTTTTTATAGATTGAATTTCTATTTTTACATGATATATGGACAATTGCTACTATATACAACTCAATATCAAGTTTCCAGGACTTATAGAAAAACATACATAAGTAATAAAAGTTATACCAAAAATGAGCAAAAAAGATTCTGGGGAATCAAGAATGATCAGAAATTCATTATTTAAGTAATGCAAATAGACCCATATTTAAAAGGGAAATTACAGCTTGAGATCAGAAGCACCACCCTATAACATGGTCAAGATGGTGGAATGCAGTAGCAAGCTTTAGCAAGCTACAATCTAGGGGCTATTTACAAGGACTAATTGAAGTAGAGGAGCAGGAGCAGCCAAAAGGTTTACAATCTATGCACCTTGAGTCAGAAACCCATTGGAGGGGTCTGCATCCAGGAGTGTACCAAGGATGAGAATTAAAGAGACACTCAAAGTCTCTAGTAAGGAAAATAAAAATAGGATTACATTTGGAGGCAACTGCTGAGGTGCCCCTGAATAGTAAATCTATCTTGTAATTCTGTCCTAGCCAAAATTAGAAACATGGCCACCAATATTTCTATACTCTAGTTACTAAACCAAGCATTCCTGCTTGTGGTTAGATCAGAGAAACCACCCACACTCACTGGGCTTCAAATTTGCTGACTTGTGCTATTTTCAGCTGTTAAATTTATGACAACTTGTTACAGGCATAATAAAAGACTAAAACAAATCCCATACCTCTTGCATATCTAATCAAAATGACAAAATAGCAAGCAAGACAGAAGAGCATACAAATTCAACTTCAAAACTGACCATACTGTTGAATCACAAGGATTTGAAGACAGCAAATATTATGAACGAGAAAAGAAACTGTACAAATGAAAGATCTTAAACCTGAAAAAAGGCTTCATAGAAAAAGCAGAGAATAAAATATGTATAATTGATATCTCTGGAAATTAACAGAATGTGACATATGTAGATGTTATATATAAATAAGTGATATGCTCATAATATAAAGGTGAATCAAAAAAACTACAAACATTTTATTAGAAGAGTATTAAAAACATGCTTTGGATCATGAATAAATGGATATATCAGCATGGATTGATATTAGCTACATATAACAATATAACAAGGCAAAAAGTGATGTAAAAATGCAGAGATCATATTTTATCTTTCTCAAAAGATATAGGATTACCATATGAACTCCTTGTTCATATGAACTCACTGCTTTATACTTCTTACAGTGCTATACTTTTATGAGTTACTGCTTTACATTTCTTACAGTGCTATAACTTTTTAATTCTGTGTAGTCCTCTTTTTTTGAGACAATCTCATTCCATTGCCCAGGCTGGAGTGCACTGGGTCAACTTTGGCTCACTGCAAACTCCACCTCCCAGGCTCAAGCAATTCTGCTTCAGCCTCCTAAGTAGCTGGGATTACAGGTGCCGGCCATCATGCCAGGCTAATTTTTGTATTTTTAGTAGAGATGGGGTTTCACCATGTTGGCCAGGCTGATCTCAAACTCCTGACCTCAAGTGATCCACCCACTTCAGCCTCCCAAGGTACCACAATTACAGACATGAGCTACTGTGCCCAGTCGATTCTTTGTAGCCTTCATAATCACTAAATGGCTATTACATCTCTATGTATCACACCAAAGGTTTATGTGATAGATAGAAGAAAGTGGAGAATGTTAAAGGAGTCACTTTTTATCTGTGTTAATCTAACCCAATGTGTTCTGCTTACAGTGGTCACTCTTCTTGCAATGGAAGATCAACATAATTTTATAACAGAGCATGGCTGAGTTTTTGTAAGGTTATTTTGTATTGAAGAAGAAGCGAAGACTGGATATTGGCTTGACAAAAGAACATCAGTTCATTTGTCACTAACCTTATATTCACATGGTTTTATTTTAATTTATTCATTCTTTTAATAACTTTAACTTTTATTTTTGATTCATTGGGTAGATGTGCAAGTTTTTTTTTTTTTTTACTTGGATATAAATGGTCTCAGCACCCAACTAGTAGCATAGTACCCAACAGGAATGTTTTCAGCCCTTGTGTCATGTCTCTTTCCCCCGCTCTGGTAGTCTGCAGTGTTTGTTTCCATCTTTATGTCCAATGTACATGATGTTTAGCTCCCACTTATAAATGAGAACATGTGGTATTTGGTTTTCTGTTTTTGCTGTTGTTGTTGTTGTTAATTTGCTTAGGATAATACCCTCTAGCTGTATTCATGTTGCTGCAAAAGACATGATTTTGTTCTTTTATGGCTGCATAATATTCCATAGTATATTTATACCATATATTATTTGTTCAATTCACAACTTGTGGGCACCCAAGTTGATTCCATGTACTCGCTATTGTGAATAGTGCTGTAATAGATACATGAATGCATGTGTCTTTTTGATAGAGTGATTTGTTTTCCTTTGTTATACATCCAGTAGTTGGATTGCTGGGTAAAATGGTAGTTCTGTTTTAAGTTATTTGACAAATCTCCAAAGTGCTTTCCATTGTGGATGAACTAATTTACGTTCTCACCAAGTGTATAAACATTCCGTTTTCTCCACAGTCTCTCCAACTTCTGTCGTGTTGTCACATTTTAATAATAGTCACGTTGACTAGTGTGAAATGGTATCACATTGTGGTTTTGGTTTGCATTTCTTTGATGATAAGTGATGTTAAGAATTTTTTAAATATGTTTTTCAGCCACTTTTATATGTTTTTGGAAGTGGTCGTGTCCTTTGCCCACTTTTTAATGAAGTTATTTACTTTTTTCTTGTTGATTTGTTTACATTCCTCATGGATTCTGGATATTGACCTTTGTTAGAAATATAGTTTGTGAATCTTGGCCCCCATTCTGTAGATTGTCTGGTTGCTATGTTGAGTTTTTTTGCTGAGCAGAAGCACTTTGGTTTAGTTAGGTCCCAGTTGTCAATTTTTGTTTCTGTTGCAATTGCTTTTGAGGATTTAGTCAAGGCCAATGTCCTGAATGATATTTCCTAGGTTTCTTTCTAGGATTTTTGTAGTTTGAGACTCAACAAAAAAAGAAAACTTCAGGCCAACCTCTGTCATGAACATAGATGCAAAAATCTTCAATAAAATACTGGCAAACAGATTGTGACAGCACATCAAAAAGCTTATCCATCACCATCAAGTATGCTTCATCCCGGGGGATGCAAGTCTGGTTCAACATATGCAAGTTTATAAACGCAATTCACCACATAAACAGAACCAAAGACAAAAACCACATGATTATCTCAATTGATGCAGAGAAGGCCTTTGACAAAATCCAACAGCCCTTTATGCTAAAAACTCTCAGTAAACTAGGTATCAATGGAAAGTATCTCAAAATAATAAAAGCTATTTATGACAAACCCACAGCCAATATCATACTGAATGGGCAAAAACTGGAAGCATTCCCTTTGAAATCTTGCACTAGACGAGGATGCCCTCTCTCACCACTCCTATTTAATATAGTATTGGAAGTTCTAGCCAGAGCATTCAGGCAAGAAAAAGAAATAAAGGGTATTCAATTAGGAAAATAGGAAGTCAAATTGTTTCTATTTGCAAACAACATGATTGTGTATTTAGAAGACCCCATCATCTCAGTCTCAAATTTCCTTAAACTGATAAGCAACTTCAGCAGTCTCAGGATAGAAAATCAATGTGTAAAAATCACAAGCATTCCTATACGCGAATAACAGACTTAAAGAGAGCCAAATCAAGAATGAACTGTCATTCACAATTGATACAAAGTGAATAAAATACCTAGGAATACAACTAACAAACAATGTAAGGACCTCTTGAAGGAGAACTACAAACCACTTCTCAAGAAAATAAGAGAAGACACAAACAGATGGAGAAATATTCCATGCTCATGGTTAGGAAGAATCAATATTGTGAAAATGGCCATACTGCCCAAAGTAATTTATAGATTCAATGCTATCCCCCATCAAGCTACCTATGACCCTCTTCACAGAACTGGAAAAACCACCTTAAACTTAATATGGAACCAAAAGAGAGCCCACATAGCCAAGACAATTCTAAGCAAAAAGAACAAAGCTGGAGGCATCAAGATACCTGACTTTAAACTATACTACAAGGCTACAGTAATCAAAACAGCATGGTACTGGTACCAAAACAGACATATAGAGCAATGGAAGAGAACAGAGGCCTTGGAGGCAAACCACACATCTACAACCATCTGATCTTTGATAAACCTGACAAAAACAGGCAAGGGGGAAAGGATTCCCCTGTTTAATAAATGGTGTTGAGAAAACTGGCTAGATATGTGCAGAAAGCAGAAACTGGACCCCTTCCTGGCACCTTACACTAAAATTACCTCCAGATGGATTAAAGACTTAAACATAAGACCTAACACCATAAAAACCCTAGAAGGAAACCTAGGCAAAACTGTTCAGGACATAGGCATAGGCAAGGACTTCATGACTTAAACACCAAAAGCATTGGCAATAAAAGCCAAAATAGACAAATGGGATCTATTTAAAAGTAAGAGTTCTGCACAGCAAAAGAAGCCATCATCAGTGTTAACAGGCAACTACAGAATGGGAGAAAAATTTTGCAGTCTACCCATCTGACAAAGGGCTAATATCCGGAATCTACAAAGAACTAAAACAAATTTACAAGAAAAAAACAAACAAACCCATTCAAAAGTGGGTGAAGGATATGAACAGACATTTTTCAAAAGAAGACATTTATGAGGCCAACAAATATATGAAAAAATGCTTATCATCACGGGTCATTAGAGAAATGCAAATCAAAAACCACAGTGAGTTACCATCTCACGCCAGTTGGAATGGCAATCATTAAAAAATCTGGAGACAACAGATGCTGGAGAGGATGTGGAGAAATAGGAACACTTTTACACTGTTGGTGTGTAAATTAGTTCAACCATTGTGGAAGACAGTGTGGTGATTCCTCAAGGAATATATTATTAAATTTTGCTTTTTCCATTTTGAAGACTAATCCATACTACCTGGTTGGCCTGTAGAATTCCAGAGCTAGTGTATTCCACACTGGAAAATACTTCACTAGATCATACGCTCAGTGAAATAAGTTTTCCAGTGGATTCTGGAACAGGAAACTGCTCAGTCTGTAACAAAGCAGCTCTGCCACCCAAGAATACTGACCAAGTAGACTCAATCATATTAGATATATCAATAACTGAAAAAATACTGCTGAGATGAAAAAACTACTGCTGCAGACAGGTTATGGTAAGCCCCAGAAGGAGAAACAAAACATTTTCTCTTGAGGTCCTGAAGTAAGGCTTAGACCATCAGTGGCAGATAATTAAATTCCATTTTAAAAACTTTTAACATTGCCTGGAAGAAATTAAGCACTTAAACAGGGGAACACCAAGTATCTATGTATTTGTAACTATCAAGTTCTATCCTGGCTACCAAATCATAAAATCAAGCAGATTCGGAAGAAATATATACTATACTTGGCAGTTGCATATCTGTTTTTAAGTAGGTGAAAAATCAAGGTGCAATGGCACGGTTCCCAGAAACCATGTCATCCACTACTGCTGTAGTAGCAGCACCACCTTCCCTCAGGTCTATGGCCATATGGTTCATCATATGTGACCAGCTGATTGAAAAGGAAAAAAAGCCTAGGCATGGTTACAGAAGGGTTGGCATGGTATACAGATGTAAGTGGAAGATATACAGCAATTGTACTAACCAATGCTCTTGAAAGGTACAGAGTATGGTATTCCCTTCAATGACAAAACTTCATATAATATAATCTAATTATCCAATTTATGTAGAAGGGGAAGTTAACCAAGATTAGAATGTATATGGATACGTGTGCTGTGTTAAATGGCCTAGTTGAATGGTCAGGAACCCAGAAGCAGGAAAATGGGAATATTGGGTACAAGGAGATTTGGAATAGAGGCAATATGGTAGATGTATAAAAGTTGAAATAAAGTGTGAAAATATTTGTAATAGATAGTAATTCCCACTAAAGAAAATTCATCTCAGAGGAGATATCATAATTCAACATCTTCCAATTCCACTTCTAGTCCTTTTTAAAAAATGCATTCAAAATCAGATGATGGTATTAGAAATTTGTGTAAGATTGAGGAAAACACATTATGTTCCATATTATTTTAAAATTATTTATAAGATTAAATTAAATACTTTATATTGTTCATTGTAATCATAAACTTAGTGATTTTGCTTCTCAAATTGTATAAAACCCATTATATAAAATAGTTTGTTTATAATATGTGTTGCTATCTCTCCTCTGTTCCTTGCTGTAAAAACAATGTTTTTGAATTATATTGGCTATGACTGCGTAGTATGTGGGAGGTGATAAATGAAAATATAAAATCATTCTTTGCACTATCCAAGCAACAGTTTAGAAAAATCAGCTGCTCTAAATTTGTTAATTCATGCAATAATATATACATTAATTAAGTCGTTAAATAAAAAGTTACTTAACAGCTGCTATATGACAAAACTTATACTAGACACAAGATATTTACAAGAGAAATTCCATTGGAAGCTCTATTTCTCATATGTGAAAGGAATCAGGAAACTTATGAGTAACCAAGGAATATTAATATGAGGGTCGCCCCACCTTGGGCACCACTGTCAGTGTCATCACCTACAGGAGTCTATCCTGCAGACCCTGACTCAGCAATGGATGAATAAATTCACTCACATACAGAATACAGTGAATGAGCAGGCCGGGTGTCTGAGGGCAACTTACAGACTCCCTGAAGAGTGCTGTAAAGAGATAGCAGCTGTCAGCCCTCCCCAGCCAGTGAGACTCACATTTATCAGTAAAGTTTAATTGACAAAGACTTGAGTCAACTCTACTAGAGGTTATAGATTAAAGGACAGATTCCGATGCCCAAAACAAACACCATTGGAGGGTAATGGTATTTGGTTGACCTTACCCCCAAGAGGGCCATGCAGCTCAAAGGTTAGTTTTAAGACCACATGATTAAACAAGTTAGTTAGGTAAACCCCCCCCCACATTCCTTTATTTTAGTTAGGTAAAACCCCCACATTCCTTAGGCCTTCCAAAAGGGTTTGAGACTATATTCTATAACTTTCTCTAATATTTTTCACTTAATATTTTTGCCATGACCCTGAGTGGATCCCACATATGAATGTAATGTAATAAGTGGTATGACAGTGGGAATATGGCATGGGAACATGTTTGGAGAAGGACTTACACCAAGTCTGAAGGCTTAAAGTTAAGAGCCAAAACATATATACAAATTAGTCAGATGAAAACTAGGGCAATATGTTTAGACAGAAAGCTTAGTGGGGAGAGGAAGCAGCATGATTAGACAGGAAATTGAACACAAGTTAAGATGGCGAGATTGTGACATGCAAATAAGAAGTGGAAACTGCAAAGAAGATTGAAGAAGAGATGAATGAGTAGCATTTCCCCAAAAGATTTTTCTTATAACTTAAAAAACATAATACCGCAAAGGGGAGTAGTAATGAAGGGATTTAAGCTGGGAAGTGTGGGTTGGACCTGAGTTTTTTAAATTTTCTTATTTGCTACATGTCTTTCTTCTTCAAATTCAGTAATCATTTTAGTTTTCTTCTCATGAAACTTGATTTAAGTGTGGAGTAAGTCCACAAAATTGTCAAATACTCCAATTATATTACTAGTAAAGCCACCTACTAATCCCTAGGCTGTTTTTGTGCTTTTAGCAATTTTTCTAAGAGAGCTTATAAATTGGTGGTTTAATTCAATTTTCATAAATAAAACATATGGTTTTGTGTCCTTAATATTTGACAGGCACATCTTCCAGGATTTGGATATTGGCAGCAAATAAAGCATACAATCCGTGCTTTTAAAGACATAACCTAAAATACAAAAAGTCTTGAAAAATGATTATGGCTCAAATGAAATTTCAGTATAAACTATATGTTAGTTCTGATTTAAATTATCTTCTCTTTTGCTGTGCACTAAAGACAGTCTCAATATTTTAAAATGCTGAATGGTTTTGTTTCTGGTGACGTATGAGGGATCTTTGAGTAGACACAGTAGTATGTTTAGATGTCTATAGGCTCGTCTCACTGCAAGATCCGTGGGCTCCTTCTATGCCCAGCAGGGCTTTCTCCGATGTGAAGGCTGTGACACTGATTTTGCTACTGGGAAGTGCAGGAATCCTTGGTTCTTAGTCTAACTTGGAGAAAGAATCATTCAAGTGACTGACTTAGCAAGAAAAAAACAGAGAGAGAGAGAGAAAGAGATCTAATTTATTGAAACAGAATCTAGAGCAGAGAGTGTATTTAAAGAGATGGTACACTCTGAAGACATGAAGCAGAGTGGGCTGTTGAAAGGAAATGAGCCCGCAGCAGCCCAAGAGTTCTGCTTCAGTTTTTATGATGTTGGATTGTTTCTTGAAATTCCTGCTTTGGTCTTAAGTCTCTGCATTTTTTCTTTGTCTGGTTTTTCCACTTCTGTCTAAATCCCCTCCTTGTCCCACCTAGTCCTGACCCCCAGGCTTGTGGGAATCTCCCCTGACTATTAGTTGGTGTGCATGCGCTGGCCGGTGCTGAATACGAATTCAACCAAATGGCTGCATTGCTTCTTACTGCCAGGAAGGTTGTGAGGTGGTGAAATCTATACTTATTCCTTGCATATTTCCTAGGAACTTCCTTGTTTGCCCTCTTTCTCTTTATCAACGTGTACATAGCTACATTCTGACAGGTTATCGTGCAGTGTGAATGATTACTGGCATCTTAAGGAGCGTTTCTTTCTGCATAGATATTTTCCCTACCCTCTGCTTATATTCAGCATGCATATTTCAGGTGATCTCTGAGGTGTGAGGTTTTCCAGACTTCCCTTGTCTAGGGTCTACTCTCTTCTGCTCATGACTGGTGATCTACCTACTTTAACACTTTCATTTTGTGGCTGAAAAAGACACCATTCCTGGGTTTCTCACCAAGCTAACTTATTTAGTGAAGAAGGGTCTTCTTTTCCTTTTAGAGGATTAAATATATATATAATATATATTTATATATATATTATATTATATATATTATATTATATATATATAAAGCTCGTGTTAAACAAGAAGGTAAACAGCAAGTAAATCCTAGTTCAACCTGTACTTTTGTAAATTTTCCTCATTAGAATATACTTAAAATTAGAGAAAATTTGAGGATAATATTTTTTGTTAACTGAATCCCTTTGGAATAGTCAAAAAAATGTGATGTAGAATCATGTCTTCTAAATGAAAAAATAAGAAAAAAATACAGTGTTGGATTATATTATGCCCTATGCCCTACATATTTGCATTAATTGAAAAGGTTGATCCAACTTGAACATGACATTGTCTTCATTTCTAACAAGTCTGTTTCATGTTAGGATTGCAAGAAACTGTAATTCCTCCTGACCATCCATTTACAGATACAAGTACATTTTTAATAGGTACAAGGAGGCACTATATTTACATACAATCCAGTTGACTATGAGATAGAAGCTACAATCCACGAGATTTCTATTTGATAATATATTTCTGGATTTCATTTTAAAATTTCATTCTGAATTTATTTTTGCAAAACTTCTCAGAAATTATCTGTTAAAAAAAAACTTTGTAATAAACAGGAAGAAAAAAACCCTTAAATCAATACATCACCATAATTCTTAACAAATCTCTAGGATGTGAGATATTTTAATTCAGGTACATTGAGAGATTATGGCAATACAATTTATATATTTATATACATAGTTAGCTTAAAGAAATAAGTTCTCAGTCATTTACTAGAACACATCGTTTGATATTTTTCAAAACATAATAATAACTATTTTTATTGCCATACTACAATTTTGTTGTCATTAGACTAATACAAGAGTACAGTAGTACTCAAATCTTACACCAAGACTTATTTTTAACGTGGTCATAAGTGTTAGATGTTGAGGTGTTTAACTCACTAAAATCTTTATATTTTATTATACATATGTAACAATTGTCATTTATGAGCCTGTTACCTGTTTTGATTTCTGCTCTCACGACATCAAATAAATTTAAAATCAAACTACTCTCAACTATTTTAATAGTTGGCATCCACTTTTCATGTTCTATTTTTTCTCTCTTCGCTTCACATAATCCCAGCAACCAGGATTCCCACTGATACTATTTGAAGACGCTCCTTAAATATTTAGATGTTCATGAATTTTTGTTTGTTTGTGAATGATACAACAGCCTATATTTTGAGGGGAAAATACAGGTATTTACAGGACTTGTTTCTTCATATATTGGAATATTAATTTTGGGATGCAGTAAAGTGTGACACGCCCTTTAAAGACAGTTCTCACTTTTTACTCTTTTACTCCACACTGGAATGAGCAGCAGAGCAACCCCTTCTGCTTATTTTAAAGTCCATCTGCAAACACTTTCTTTCTTTGTTAGATGTGTCATCATCCTTAGCTACTGTGTAGTGTGTGCACTGGATTGGACAGCATCGTGGAGTTTTCATTTGGTTTAGTTGATTCAGAATTTACTGTTATTTTTTTTCTAAACCCAATTTAAAGTAGTCTTGACACTTTGTACAACTGTACACAGACTTACGAGTTTTGGATAGTGCAATCATCTGAGTCTTTTCTTAAAACTCAGCTTCATTCTAGCACATCATTGTCTTCTCCACCTGACTGGCTGCATGTTGCCACCATTGCTTATTGTATTCCCTGGGAACTGGACTGTGGAATCCCAGCTGTATGATGTTCTACCTATGGTCTACTGATACACAGTACACGCTTTCTTACACCTTGCAGCTATGAGCTTTTGATAATTCTTAGAATAAAAGACACTGTGAGCTTAGTACAACCAGAAACAATAATGTTTACTTCCAGTTTATGTTCATGGGAACCTATTTATTTTCCTTACATCATTAACAAAATTAAAACAGAACTCTGTGACACAATGTAAAATATGTGCTTTACAAGTCTACAACTTATAGACTTCTACTTGTACATATAACTACATAATTCTGTGTCTTGCTTATTATTCCCCATATCACCAACCTCAATCTGTGGCCAAAAGTAAAGAGACATTCTTAAAAAGTAATTGATCAAAAATAATGGATTTATAACTGACTCTTAGCATCTACACCAAGAATGTATTCTACTGTTCATTTTCCTTCCTCTAAAATATTTCTGCCACAGCCTTCTGAGTTATCTTTCCTGAAAAGAACATGGAGAATAATTTATATTTTAAAAATCCACGGCTCTTAAATTAACATTTATTTTTCTCCACCAAGTTGCATAGGACATAAACACTATGCAAAGAACTCTGACAATTAATATTTTAGATTTAAAAAAATCTTTCCTCTTTCCAAAAGCGAAGTTTTGTTTTTTTTTTTAGTGCCAAACTTTGGTAATGATTTTATTATGAGTTCAAAATTAATCTATGTAGATATTTAATTGGCTTCTTCATCTTCTCTATTTAATGTGTCTTCTTTCCCCCTGGGACAATAAGACATTAAGACAGGCTTAAGGTCTAATTTTGAGGATCAGAATCCTATAAACAAACTAATAAAAAAGTACAGATAAAAAATAAATCACTTAAATAATAAATATATCACTAATTATCTAAATATGGATAAAATATTATGATCATATAATCTCTTTACATAATATTCAACACTGGTTTCTCTGTACCTTTCAAATGCAATAAGCATATCATAATTTGTGCTAAAATTCCTTAAACTTAACCTGATTCTTGCTTATCTCTCTAGGATTTTCTATAGTCACTCTTTCTCTAATACTCATTGATAGATCTCACTCTTTACATTAAAAATACTTCATGCAGTTCTGAAAAATGGCAGACTATGCATTTTGTAGTTTCCATCATTCTGAACTATATCTGCCACCTTTCACATAATCCTCAACATTCTTTCCCATTAACACCTATTCATTTTTGTAAACTCAGTGCCATTTTAATTTCTTCACAGAAATCTTTACTGCCATTCTTAAATAAAAGGGACTGTTTTTTTCTTTGTCAACAATTCATCATCTGTGTTTGTGATGGTTAATATTGAGTGTCAACTTGATTGGATTGACTAATGCAAAGTATTGTTCCTGGGTGTGTCTGTGAGGGTGATACCAAAGGAGATTAATATTTGAGTCAGAGGACTAGGATAGGTCACCCACTCTCAATCTGGATGGACACCAGGTAGTCAGCTGCCAGCATCGATAGGATAAAAGCAGGAAGAGGAACAAAACATGGAAGGACTAGACTGGCCAAGACTTCTGACCTCCATCTTTTTCCCACTCTGGATGCTTCCTGCCCTTAAACATCAGATTCCAAGTTTTTCAGCTTTTGGACTCTTGAACTTACACCACTGGTTTGTCAGGGGCTCTCAGACCCTTCAGCCACACACTGAAGGCAGCACTGTTGGTTTCCCTAATTTGAAGATTTGGAACTCAGACTGACTTCCTTGCTCCTCAGTTTGCAAACTACCTATTGTGGGATTTCACTTTGTAATCATGTGAGTCAATACTCCTTTTATATATACATCTATTCTATTATTTCTGTCCTTCTGCAGTACCCTAATACAGCATACATCTATTTTTAGTTAATAAAACATATTATTACACATAAATGTTGATATACGTATTTTCCAGTATAGGCTACAATAACTTTGGAAGAATGTCCTGGTTAGCATTGTATCAGTAAAACAAAGTATACAGCAAGCTCAATATAGATACACATAAAAATATGCTGAAATTTAAAATATAAATGATGTATCTTGATTAGTAAGCTTGTGTGGATTATTTCCTCTTGCTTAGAGATGAAAATACTTCCTAGAAAATTACTATTCGTTTTAAATTTTATTAGGTATTCTAATATTAATACATGTGCAACTCATAATGATGAGTAAGTGAATATGGAAAAAAAGTGCCCTACTAGATGGAATTAATTTACTTAACTCTTTGATTTAATGCTAAAAATGCAGTCCTAGGGGATTTTTACTGAAAGAAATGTAATTACTGATTATTACAGGAAAGATCAGAAGATGAGGGCATATTTAATAATTGCATAGAAATTGCCTCATTGCATACATGTTCTGAAAATGTTTCTTAACAAATCGTCATTGTATTTATTTTTCATTGAAAATATCCTATATTTTATTTCTTTTCCAAAAATGCAATATGCTATTTTTATAGAAAACTAATGCCTGAGATTTCCGATAATCTCCAACTAGAGGCAAAACTATAATTAGAGATATGCAGGTATAGTATCACAGTACCTGGGCTTACAGAGTTCGGAATTCTTAGACCTCAAGGGCATCATGGATTCTAATTATCTTCTCATTGTTCATTCTTTGTAATGCACATTGTATCCCTCCCTTCAAACCCTTCCTTTTTTTTTCTATATTTTTAGCCAGGCTTGAAATCCTTATGAGAAAAATTTTCAGAGAAACATAAAATGATCATATGGAATATGAAAATATTAATAAGGAAGACTTAAAAAATTTGATTCCTTAAAGCTCACCCTTAATCATTTACCGAATGTGATTCACACTCAGGTTATTATCTCAGAACTACGTAATATTTAGCAGAAAAAAGTACTTATAAATGAATCAAGAAAATATAAAGCATAGTAAAATTACTACACGTTTGTGTTTGGAAATTCATTTCTCATAAAAATAAGTCATTTTGATTGTGGGGTTTGTTTAAAGAAGCTTTAGTTTTTAATGTATTTAAATAATTGTGTACTATTTGACCATTAAAAAACAATTCTATCATATTCTTTTATTCTAATTGCAGGTTTCATATTAATGCTGCTATCATTTATCTTAATTTCTTCATCTTTCTTTATATTTTATATATCCTTTTTTTAACCATAACTAACATGACCAGCCATCATAGTCCTCTGTCCAAAATAATCTTTTGTGAGTGAAATAACCTGAATACAGACAATATTTACTTTCCACAGTGTCATAAATTTGTGACGACTGTTGTTAAGGAAAAAAAGAGCAACTTTTCTTTATCATTTTACGTATATGTCATTATAATGGACCTCACAATGAGGAGAACCTACAGCTCTCAACTTTATTTAAAATTTATTCTCTAAAAAATGTCCATAGATGAAAGTGACTATTTTTATGCCAAGTCTATAAGATTAAAGAGATATTTTCAGATGTTATGTCCATAAGCCTGACTATGGGGGCAGTGAAAATACCATAAAAATGACCAGAATGGAGATTGTAGTGAAGAGTTTGGAAAAGGAAAGGAGCTTCTAATTTCCAGCCAGTTTGTAGAGTTCTACTACTGCTGCTTTAGCATTGTTCCTCATGTTCATTTTCTCAGACATTTTTCTATATGTAGGTCTCACTCCTTAAATTTCGTGGCACATACAGGTGGTATTTGAATGAAGTGCATAATCTTCTCTCAAGAATCATTCATTTCTTTAATAGTAATTTTTTTCAAAAACATTTTACACATTTGTGGGTACCTGTGTGTATGTGTCATTATATATGCTTACATAGAGATTTTATATATGAAGTAAAAGAGAGGGAAGAAGAAACAAAGAAGCTCTTCATATCATTATTTTTTCTTCTAGAAATGTGAGAACATATGAAAAGAGGACATTCCCTTTTCTGCATTTAATGCAACATTAAGTTAAACATAACTAAACATAATTTTATCTAACTACCTAGTTTTCATAACTAGGCAATTAGATAATAACCTGAGAGATTAAAAAATAGGCTCTTTAAATTGATAAATCTTTTGTATTTGCTTTAATGGTCTGTGAGCATAAAATCTTTAGGCTTTCACTAGATTTGGTAATTTTATATTCTGTTTCAAAATCATTTTAACAACTGAATATATTGTCTAGGAAATAGAGCAAGAAAAAAGAAATAAGATTTCTAGGGTTTCCTTTTCTTTAAAGCTAATTTGTAGAGCTTGATTTCTTCACTTTCATTTCCATAGTTGCACCTGTTAAAAAGAAGTAGTATTTGGTTTTCAAAATTCTAATATGTCATTAGCACTTGAGAAATAGTGAGCAAATAATAATTATAAATTTTAATGCTGCTAAGGGGGAACTGCATGATACAGTGTAGTTATTATGTTATTTTTTGAAAATCTGTTAATAACTTATTGAAAGAGTTTGCTACAAAAATGCTTTCTTAAAGTCATATTTCTATAACAGTGTTATTCTCCTGTGGATACCTGGGTTTCAGAAACTTAAAAATGTTTCTCTTCGTAGACTGTTATAGATTTTAATAAAATATAAAATAAAATAAATGAGTCCCTTGAAAACAGACACACTAATAATATTATTACTTTAGCTGATGGAAACAAATACTTGAATATGTGTTGTTATATTTAAACTTTTTAGAGATAAAATACTTCTAAATTTCTTAATAAAAAATTTAGTAAGAACATATGGGCTAATCATAATAAATTCATCATAATATAGTAGCATATTTTATTGACTTCATGAATTGCTTCTCTGTTCTTGTCAAAAAAATTTAACTGAATAAAATAAAACATGTATCCTTCTCTCTACGTGGACCCTGTATGCTGCTCTAAACTCCATGAATCAACTCGCATTCATAAAAGGGCTATCCACTATTGCCTAATGTAGAAAAGCAGTCCTTTTTACTGCTACAACTGGCCTAATGGGTTTTCCCAATCTTATGTAAGCACTTCAGTGTGCTAGGTCTGTTTTCTTAGATTAAAAAGTATTTACAGCTACTCTTAACACAATAAAGCAGCATCTATCCAGAAAGTAGCTTTTCACATGCAAATACAAGGATTCTGACAAATCTTACAGATTTTAATCAGAGTCCGGTAAGGAAAACAAAACCATTAATAGCTATTTCAAGAAGGTCAAGATGTCTGAGTATACACAACTAGCATGCATCTCCTTCATAGAGAGGAACCAGGATAGTAAGGAGATATTTACACTTCAAACAGATTTCCTAAAGAGAATGCTGTGATTCAAAACAGAAGTGTCAGGCAGCACCAAAAGCAGGTAAAGAGAGGGTGTGAGGTAGTTTGCCCAGCCAGTAACTGGCTGGTATCAGGGAGAAGCTCTTGGATGCAGGGAAAGAGTAAGAGAGAAACTCCTGGGGCTCTACATTTCTGCAACGAGATTTTTGCCACCTTCCCTAAGGGAGCATCCTGTGGCCCATGTGAAACTCGAGCTTAACATAGGGTGTTGCCTAGAGATTGCACGGAGACTTTGCTCCAGAAAGGGAGCTCATGCAGAATTTCACAGGCATCGGAGCCCAGGGCAGCTATGGCTTGGTGCCATTCTGAGAGCCTAGTTGAGAGTGTCAATGCCCTGCACTGAGTCAGTTGCTGCAGCTGCCACCTCTGGACCAAGAAGGAATAGGAGAGAGTGGGTGCTTCCACACACCCCTAAGACAATACCCAATCACTCTGCTGTAGGCTGCTGTGAGATCAAGGCATAAGACTGCACTTCCTACAAATTCTTACCCTTGCTGCTCAGCCAAGAAGAACCCTGTTCTCTCTGGTCATGGGCCATCTTGAGGGTTGTGATGCCATCTTGAGAGTTGAACTCTGAGCTGTGGCCCACCCTCAGGCCAAGATTGGAATAACATACCTGCAGCTGCTACCTAGCCAAGGAGGGAGAAGGGAGACCAGCATCTGGCCATATTTGAAGCTGATAAGATTCTTAAAAAAAAGTTGGTGAGGAGGAATTCATCCTGCTGTGTCTGGCTGCTTGAGCGGGGAAAGGAAAAAGTTCTTCAATGACTCACTCTTACCTCTTACTGGTTAAATACAGGTTGTGTGACCTCCTGTAGTTGTAAGAGATACTGTTTTGTTTACGGAAAATGGGCTCCTTGATAAAGAGAAAAGCAGCCCATGTCATTCAAGGCTGGCCTGCTACTATCAATCAGCTATGCTTTGGTGGTGACAGAGCTGGCCTGGTACTCACAGTGAGGCCTTGGTGTTTTCTATGGAACATAAGGACTTTTGCGGAATATTAACATCAGACATGGCAAATCTGTGACTGTGATTAATCGACGAAAAAACAAGTCAATAATATAAACCTGGATAATCACAGTACAAAATATACATTTTCGGACCACAAAAATGACTAAGTATCTCCTTATTTTTAGAAACAAAGTCTCACTCTGTTGCCCAAGCTAGAGTGCAGTGTCATGATCAAGGCTCACTGCAGCCTCAACATCCTGCTCCAAAGTGTTCCTCCCACCTCAGCCTGCCAAGTAACTGGGACCACAGGTCTGTGCCACCACAATGAGCTAATTTTTATTTTTATTTCGTAGAATCCTAGAGAAGTCTCCCTATGTTGTTCAAGCTGGTCTCAAACTTCCGGGCTCAAATGAAACCCCAAACTCAGCCTCCCAAAGTGTTGGGATTAAAGGCATGAACCATCTCTGGTACATTAATCTTAGCTAATAGGAGTGACTGCCTCTTCCTTAACAGCTACTATTTTATCCTCGGCCTAGTCTTTTCTTCTTATAGGTATGGTGAATTAAAATGATCATAGAATGACCCCTGCCTCTTAATAGCATCTAATCTAGAGAAAAGCCCTGCTACCCAAAGTCTAGCTTGATCTCAATCAACCAAAGTAAAAAAAATTTAATAATTCCTTTCTAACATCTTCTTACCAAAATGTCCCAAATTTTCCCATGGTGTGTGTCCCAGCTCCTCACAATGTGTGAATGTGGGGAACCAGCCCTACATCACTCATGGGTACCCTGTGTTCGGTTGGACAAAGGAATGAGGAAAAGACAGATTAAGAGAGATAGTGGGACCAGGGGGCCACCATCACTCATTACTTTGGAGGAGACAGTGAAGGCCCCAAGTTCTGATCATCCGCACTATTTACTGGTTATAATCGCTGTGATCTATAGGGTAGAGGTGGAATGGTGGTGAAGAGAGAGGGTGATGGTGGAGTGAATCAGTGAGCTGGAAGTGAATGAGTGAGCTGAAACTGGTGTGTCATTCTAAAGATTGACAACAGTGGCAGTTTGGGAGTTTCATAAAACAAGAACATGTGATTATCATTGGCCTATTATCTATGTGCAGTTGGTGGAAGGCAGGCCTTACAAGGAGCCTACAAGTCTGGCTACATCATAGTGCTATGAAGGGGTTTTACGTCCTTGAGAACAATGTTTATGGTAACAGAGCCTAGGTCGCCCTGCACCGGAACGTGAGGCATGGAGAGGCCTTCCCCCTCAGAGGGTTCCTGTGGCCTTCCACAGTTTGTTGTTCCTTGTTTATGTGTTAATCATAACCAATTTATGTAGGCACTCTGTGAGTCCTTTCACCTTTGCTGCTTTTCCCAAAATGTAATAATCCCACTTGGTCAAGTACAAGTGTGCTCCTAAGAGTCTTTACCCAGAAAAACAGTAGTGAATACCTCCACTCTTTGACATCTCTAGTTCGAATAGCCTGTTCCTCTGAGTCATTCATTCAGAAACTCCCACTGTTATATTCTACGCTTTGTGATTGCCAGCAGCCATGGCACTATGAAAATCACAATTTCTAGCATCCAACTTTAATCAACACTTACCTTTTTTGAGCACTTTCAAATGTGTCTCTTTTTAGTACCTACATTCCAAAGATATTTGTACTTCCTTAAAGTTTTTAATTAATTGACTTGACCAATTTTTTCTATCTCATTAGGCATTTCTGTGCTGGTCTTTGCTAGATATTATTCATGCTTGGTCCATTTTGTACTCTTCCTTACCCTTGGCCATTTTATACATTTATATACAGTTCTTGCTCCAATTTTTCTATTAAACATATTTCATATAACTGCAACCTTCATAGAAACTAAATTCTCTATTCGTTCTGTTCCTTTCCCCAAGCAGCTGAATGTGCACATAGCTGAATGATAACTGATATATCCATCCATATACAAAATAACTTATCTGACTTAAGTATGTAGCTACAAAATTTGTGTTTCATACTTTCTTACTCTCCCCACAAAGATTTCACATGTCTTTGTCCCTTTTGAACATCCTAAACATATCCTGTCTTCTCATCTTCAGATGATAATTTCCTTCTATTCTGCAAGGGACTGAATATTTATTTCCCTTCCACCACAGCCCCCACAAAACTTAGATGTAACCACCCAATGTGATAGCATTATGAGATGCTGCCTTTAAAGAATAATGAGGTCATGAAGGTAGAGCCCTCATGAATGAGATTAGTGCCCTTATAAAAGGAACCCCACCTTCTTTCCTCCAGGAGAGAATACAGTGCTGTTGTGTAGCTGCAAAGAGGGCTCTCACTGGAATCTAACCAGGCTGGCATCCTGATTATGGGACTTACAGCCTCCAGAAATGTGAGAAATTTATTTTTGTTGTTTAAAGGTGACTCATACTATGGCAGTTATACAACCTGAATTGGTGAAGCTCTATTCCAATGAGATAACTTGAAACATTTAGAAGAGTCTAATTTTACAGTCATCAAATTTAGTAATACAACTGTACCTTTACCAATATAATCTATACTCCATTCTGACGTTACAAGATTTTTTTGTTTTTATTCAAAGCCCCTCTTTAGAGCTATATCCTGGATCCTTATTTTTTCTTTTTTCCTCAAATACTTTTTTGCTGCAATTACCTCTTCTCCCTCTGGTATAATTAATTGTCTTCTTTTACGTACTCATTCCATCAGTTTAAATACATGTTGTAATATCGTCCATCTTATAAAAAAGTTTCTCTGATTCCACTTGCCATTATTTATCCAATGTCAGTTTCTCTTTATAGGAAGTACCCTTGGCAAGTGTTGTTTTTATTTGCTGTTTCAGTATTTTGCTTCTGACTCTCCATTAAAACATATTTTATTATGAAATATTTTATATAATCAAAGTGACAATACATAAAATATTTCAAGAAATTGAAGATGATGTAAATTGCATGATGTATCACTGTTTTATCATAAGAGAGCATTGACAGAAGCAGATACAACTATAATAACCACATTGATTGGCAGATACATTGCAGTGCTGGTAATGTAAAAAATAAACATTTCGTAAGTGCAGTATCATATTTTTATTAATATCTTAGAATAATTTAGCAAATAATATTCTTGTGCACATATAATAAAAATAAGGATTCTGGTTTGGGGTTATACTGCTGACTGATTTCAAGTCCCTACTCCTCCTCTTTCCTTGTTTTGTCTTGTTGTGTCTTTTCTTTCTTTCTTTCTTTCTTGCTTTCTTGCTTTTTTACTTCTCTCTCTCTCTCTTTCTTTCTTTTTCTTTTTTTTTTTTTTAGAGGGAGTCTTGCTCTGTCACCCAGCCTGGAGTGCAGGGGTGTGGGATGTGATCTTGATTCACTGAAACCTCTGCCTCCCAGGTTCAAGCAATTCTCCTGCCTCAGCCTCCCGGGTAGCTGGGACTATAGGCACATACCACCACACTCAGCTAATTTTCGTATTTTTAGAAGAAATGGGATTTCACCATGTTGGCCAGGATAGTTCCGATCTCTTGACCTTGTGATCCACCCACCTCGGGATTACAGACATGAACCACCGTGCCTGGCCCTTCCTCTTTCCTTTATGCTTCACAACTGGGAAATCTGTGGTGGAAGCTGGCACAGGCTCTTAATTCCGATCAAACTAGGAAACTTTAGCTGTAGGGGCAGGCTCCACTATGGTATTCTGGTCATTTTGCACATATTCAAATAGATCACATGGGCATAGGCTTGACCCAAACCTAGACTGAGTTTTTGCTGGACCATGGTGTGATCTGATCTGCCTGAGACATGAGTGGGATGTTTGTAAAAAGCTGCTCTGAGGTAATATCACACTTGCCTCTTTCTTACTTGGGAGACTGGGGGAAGGTGGTTTCTGAATCTATCAGTTTGTGAGGTATAGGAATATTGACTTTGCTTTTCCCCTTAGAACAGGGCTATGAAATTTGAGCTCCTCAGTAATGAGATATTCTACAACTCATGTTGTGATAAGTAAGTGCTTTCATTGTGATGTCAGCCTTCTTGGTGTGTGGGACCAGGATCACAGGGTTCCATTATTTTTCCCTTATTCTTTTTTTTGCTATCTATGCACATAATGAACTATGCAAATATAGACATAACTGAGGAGCTGAGTCAGTCTTTGGTTTTTCTTGTCTTTTGCATCTGTAAGCTTGACACCTGCCTCACCAGCTCCACCTTCCAACCAACATAAAGCCCAATACCACCTGCATCCTCTTGCTTTTGTTTCACTTTAGACTTTACCTGGGGCCTTCTACTTCTGTCAAAAGACAAAATTACAACAAATTTAATCTAAAGCTCTCAATAGGCATTATTGTAAATTGGGCAACAGTTTGTTCTATGAAATAGAGTAAGTGTTCCAATGAGCTGCATAGAGGGGGGGTGGTTTTATTGAAAGAAATGGCCAAAGAAAGCAGAAACAAAGATCAAAGTGCAGATTAGTCATTTTAAAAGTGATTTTCCTTGGAAGGTGGGGTCAGGGACACAAAATAATAGAAAAATAACTGGTTGCCATCAGGTTGCTTCAGGTTTCATTTCGTTGTAAGGATTAAAATGGAGGAAATTTTCTTATCATGCCAATTGAAACTGGCCTTCTTGGGAAACTAAACAGTTTCTCTCTCTCCTGATCTGGAAGGCCAGATAACTCAGATTCAGTTTGGTGATGCGGAGCCTCAGCATGAGTGACTTTATTTTTTTTTTTTAGTATAGGCCATTGGGGCTTAGTGGAGGAACTTAATCTGCCACAATGGTGTCTTATAATTTTTATTCAAAACCTCTTATCTATTAATATCCCTGTTTCATTCATCTTAAGATTTATAAATTTCCAGGCAGTAGGGGATGCCTGGAATTTCCTAGCAGAGCATGCTAGAACCTCAAATAACACAACAGGTATGCCTCTGTAGAGCATGACTGTTATTGTTAAAAATATATCTGGGAGCTGTGATCATGCCACTGCACTCCAGCCTGGGTGACAGAGTGAGACTCTGTCTCAATAATAATAAGTCAGGCATGGTGGAAGGTGCCTGTAATCCCAGCTACTCAGGAGGCTGAGGCAGGAGAATCACTTGAATCTGGGAAGTAGGAGTTGCAGTGAACCAAGAGAGCACCATTGCACTGCAGCTTGGGTGACAGAGTGAGAACCAGTCTCAAAAAAAAGAAAAGATAAGAAAAAAGAAAAGAAAGGGAAGGGAAGAAGGGAAGGGAAAAGAAGAAAAGAAAAGGGAAAGAACTGGGAATGTTATTGTTTGCTCATATCGAATGCTTGTTAAAATGTACCAAACCACTAGTAGAGAGTATGCGTGAATTCCCATTATTTCATATCTTTTTTCAAGCTTTGGAAGGGTCATCTTTTGTATCTTTGATTTTAAAATGCTTAAAAAAATGTCTTGATACTCTCTCCTGGACTTTATAAAGTATTATTTTTCAAGTTTGAATTATTATTCATATTAAAATTGTATAATTAGTGAAAACAATATATTGCGGTATATACATGCATCCAATTTTTTGACACTTATGCCCAATTATTGCAATAAAATTTGCTACTGCTCTTCCTGCTTTGCCCATCCATAGCGTCGTCTGTGTGATGATATACGCCTTTCTGTTCGTAGCTGATTGAGTTTCTTACTGGGACCAAAATTCTGGTCCACTGGTTTATTCAATCATTCAGTATAGTAAGGGGGTATTATTTTACTTAGCAAAAATTTATTTAAAGCAGATTTATTTAAAACAAAATCACTACATTTGAATAAGTACTATCTCTATTCTCATTATTGGTCATAAAAATTTTAAATTTTGTTTTTATTCTTTCCCTTGCTATAAACACAGCCCCTACATACAAATATACCCATGTGTATGCATAGTTAAATATTTATATGATTGAGAAAATTGTATATATTAGACTGCCTTGGATAATTTGCTTTTTTATCAAAATAGCATTCAAGGAAATTATTGAATTTATTTATTAACCATTTGTAAGTTTAGAAGAAATATTAAAAAAAAAATTCACCAGCAAAGATGAACTTATTTTGAAAGAAAGTGATATAAACCTAGAAAGACAAAGACTACGGTGTAGCAGATGGTGCAGATTCTCATCACACATCTTCTTGGCCCACCTCTCCTTTCAGCTCCACCTCCTTTTTGTCTCCAGCTGTGAGAGATTACACTGACTTTGATAGCTCCATGCCTCAAGTACCTGACCATCTATTTCTCTGTCTGAGCGCTTTACTATATATCCCGAGATTGCTGAATAAATTACAGCTACAACCAAGAAGTGCGAGGAATCTAACACTTCCCAAGGACAAACTCTAAAGCCACAGGGGCTCAAAACCAGCTAAAGAGTGCCCCATCCTCTCTGTATGCTGATGGACAATTTTGAGAGATGTTCTATAACACATCTTAGAAGAAGTCTATGAGATTAAGCCTCAGTTGCCCACATTGGAAACTCACTCCTTAATGTAATTTTCATTGACTTTAAAGTGTCTCATTTTCACTATCCTCATACTTTCAATCTTGATTCTTGGCATCACCTACGTTCTTATTTTAGAATCTGTTTTTGTGGTAATTAAAATTGGGACACATGCCATCATAATATGTGCAATGTGCAATAATTTGAAAGAAAGAATTAATATAGTCAAGTATATATCAGATATAATGAGATGGATTTATTAATAAACAGTTCATTAGAGAAGATAAATATTACATGACTAGTTCATTCATAAAATAATGCAGCTAAATAGGGAATTTGTACTAAAAGAGGGAGCAGGGATTCTGACTATATATCCACATGCATCTATGTATACACACTTATTCATTTAGTGTGTGTATATATATATTTATATAAACACATATGCATGTGTATGTAGCTGGAACTACAGGTATGCACCACCATGCCCAGCTAATTTTTTGTAGTTTTAGTAGAGATGGGGTTTCACCATGCTGGCCAAGCAGGCTGGTCTTGAACTCCTGACCTTGTGATCCACCCGCCTCAGCCTCCCAAAGTACAGGGATTACAGGTGTGAGCCACTGCGCCTGGCCAGTAATATGTATTCTTAATGAGAAAAAGCATGTTCAATGCATATAAACTTTTAGTTATGCAAGATGAATGAATTCTAGAGATCTATTGTACAATTCAGTACTTCTAGTTACCAGTACTCAATCACGAGCTTAGAAAATTTGTTAGCCCTGTTAACACCAGCCTTGTTAATTCTCCTGTTTTGTGGTTAGTGTCTTTACCACCAAAAGAAAGAAAGGCCCAAAAATCCTTTGCAGACAATGGATACATTTACTATCTTGATTGTGTTAATGGTCTTATTGTTATATGCATATGTCCAAACTCATTAACATGTATACATTGAATATGTGCAGTGTTTTGTATCAATTATACCTCTGCAATAATAAAACTGTTAAAAAAAAAGAAAAGAAACAAATTGAAAGGTTAAATTATTACAAACCTAAAAATATAAAATATCATATAAACAGGAATGAAACATTTAAAAGTGGATGTACTACTACAAATTTTCCTCATTCATACACTTTATTTTTAGAACTGTTTCAGGCTTATAGAAAAATAAGCAGAATATAATATGTAGCATTTTCATACTGGTTTCTTTCACTTAGCAATACATATTTAAGGTTCCTCCATGTCTTTTCATGCCTTTAGAGTTGATTGCTTTTTATTCCTGGGTAATATTGTATTGTATGGATACATCACAGATTGTTTAGCCATTCAGCTATTGAAAGATGTCCTGGTTGCTCCCAAATTCTGGCAATTATGTATAAGGCTTCTACAAATGTTTGTATGCATGTTTTTATTTTGACATTAGTTTTCAACTTACCAAATTTTTAATTTGGGTAAATATGAAGAAACATGATTGCTGGAGTCAATAGTAAGAACAGGTTTAGTCTTATAAGAAACAACCAACCTGTATTCCAAAGTGGCTGTATCATTTTGCATTCCTGACAGTAACAGATGAGCGTTCTTTTGACCGTACACTTCACCAGTATTTGCTGTTGCCAGTGTTTTGGATTTTAACCTTTCTAAACACATGTAATGGTATATCATTTTTGTTTTAGTTTTCAATTTCCTGTAACATAAGAATTTGAATATCTTTTCATATGCTTATTTGTTCACCAAGGTATTAAACCCGGCATCCTTTAGCTATTCTCTCTGATGTTTCCCCTTCTTTCCCCTCTGACCCTCTGACAGGCCCCAGTGTGTTTTGTCCCCTCATCATGTGTCCATGTGTTTTCATCATTCATCTCCCATTTATAAATGAGAACATGCAACATTTGGTTTTCTGTTTCTGCATTAGTCTGCTGAGGAAAATGGCTTCCAGCTCCATCCATGTCCTTGCAAAGGACATGATCTTGTTTTCAGTGTTTTTGGCATTGATTCTTTCTCATCTTTATGGATTTATCCACCTTTCATCTTAGAGGTTTCTTCTCTTTGAATGGAGTTTTTCTGATGTATAGTTGTTGTTTTCTGTTTGTTTCTCTTTTAACAGTCTGGCCATTCTTCTATAAGGCTGCACATTTTACTAGGGTTCCATCTAGACTCAAGTTGCCTCATTTTTTTCTATACCTGGAGATCTCACCAGTGATGTCTGTGACACAGCAAAAATGGCAGGCTGCTCCTTTCTCTGGAAGCTCCATCCCAGGTGGCTACTGATCTATTGCCAGCCCCTACATGACTGTAGTACGTGGTTGGAGTTCTTGGTTCTGAGGTCTCACACAGTCAGGAGGAATGGGATCAGGGTCTCACTTAGAGAAGCAGTCCGCTGCTTTTTGGTAGAGCAGCTGTGCTGTGTTGGGAATCCCTTGAGCCCCTGATCAATTGGGCTTTCCAAGGCCCACAGCCTGGACCAACTGAGAAGCCCTAATGGCCAAGGTGGTGGTCTGCCCTACCCCTCAGTCACTCTGTCCCAGAAAGAACACAGGTAGAAGTGGCCAGATTCCCTGGCTGAGAATACCCACCCTGTGAGGAGGAGGGAATCGGTGTCACACTTAAAGAAGCAATCCAGCCACTCCTTGACAAACCAGCTGTGTCAAGGTGGAGAATCACCTCTGCCCTTTACAGCTTGGACTCTCCAAAGCCCATAGGCTGGAATGGCTGAGTTGTCTGACCAACCCGGGTAGTAGCCCTCCACTTCCTTTGCACTGCATCCAAGACAGAGATCAGACTTCTGTCACTAATAAGTGCTGGTGGGCATGGCTGGAGGGTCTGGCTGGGAGATCCACCCCAGCGAGGAGAAATGGATCAGATCCCACTTAAAGATCAGTCTGGCCGCTATCTGGCAAAACCGCTGTGTTGCACTGCTCAGGGAACCCTTCTTCATCCAGATGTTTGGACTCTCCAAAGTCCAGAGACTGGAATGGCTGAGTTGACCAAACAGCAGAGATTGTTATATTGGGGTTCAAGTGTTCAGGGGTGCCCTCAGTTCCCCTGAAGGGATGTTTCTCCAGGTTCTTGGTCTATCACCCTCTCAAGTATGAGAGAGGAGACCACAGCTCAATGCGCTCACAAAAGTAAATGCCAGACTCAAAAGTGTTTGTAGAAAGTGATTTATTTAAAGCACAGAGAGACAAAGGAGAAGGAGAGAGAAACAGCTGACTCTCACACTGAGTGAGAGAAAGAAAAGCCACTCTCACGCTGAATGAGAAGGGTTCCCAGAGGGGGAAAACCAGAGAAGGAAAGCTCCTCTCACACTGAGTGAGAGAATCCACAAAGATGGAATCCAGGACAGGAAAGCAGCTTCCACACTGAGTGGAAAGGAATAGAGAGAGAGAGAGAGAAAGAGAGAGAGAGAGAGAGAGAGAAAACAGGAGAAGAAGAGAGAAAGCTTCCATGAGAGAGAGAGTGTGTGGAAGCAGGACCCCAGAGGGGAAATCCAGGAGGGGAAGAGAGCTCCCACTATGTGGGAGGGAATTCCAGAGATCTGGAAATCCAAGAGAGAGAAAGATGGCTTCCATGAACAGAGTGTTTGTGGAAGGGGACCCAAACATGGAGTTTGAAGGGGTGTGGAAGAAGGGACTTTTAACCTGGGAGGAACCCCCACCTTCTCTAAGACCCCTGGCCAATGAAAGGAGTTCCTTAGAACTCCCGCTGGAGTGATTGACTTTTAGTTTCTTCCCGTGCCTGCAAAATTTAAACATAAACTCTTAAATCTCCCAGATGGAGAGAGATGAGGCGGGGCCTGGCGCTAGGAAGTACTTGCCTTTAAAACTACGCCCCTTGTGGACTCCGAAGAGAAAACACTCCTTCATTCTTCATCCAGATGTTTGGACTCTCCAAAACCCGGATACTGGATGAGCTGAGTTGACCAAACAGAAGAGATGGTACCTACCCCACCCCTCAGTACTTTGTTGGGTCTCAGATAGGCTCCACTCTGTTGCCTGTGGCTGGCGGGAATTCCAAGCCAGTGTGTTTGTCTTGTGAGGTGTCCTGAGGGTGGGGCCCACAAAATGATGCTGCTCAGCTCCCTGGATTCTGCCCTATTCCTAAGGACATGTGCAGACCTCCTGCCTTGCTTGAATTGCAGACACCTTTGCGGGGGATCACGAAAGAAATATTTCAAGCTCTTGGGTCTCTGTGCTTGCCTGAGCAGCTGTTCTGTCAAGACCTGACACTGTTTTGTGTGTCAGATCTATGCTTCCGTAGTGTGGGCTCACAAAGGGATCTCCTGATCTGCGGGTTGCAAAGATCCCTGAGAGAAGTGTGCTTTTCAGGGGTTGCAGTGGCTTATGCTTTCCTTGGCTGGGAGTGGGGGTTCTTTTGGCTCTGTGTCACTCCTGGGTGGGCCCTACTTTTTCCATCCTACTTTTCTTTGTTCTCCTTGTGCCCAGTATTTTTCTAATCAGTCCCAATCGGGGAACCTGGATATTTCGGTTGAAGGTGCTGTATTCACTTGCCCTTTTCATTCCTCTCTGTGAGTGCCACAGACTGCAGCTGCTTCTAGTCAGCCATCTTGGCTCCTCCTCCATTTTTTTCTTTCTGTTGATTTTTATTGTTGAATTTTAATCTTATTGTTGAATTTTTTTTAATTTTAAAAGATTTTAACGTAAGTTTTACAGATTTTCTCTTAGTTTGTGGTTTGTCTTCTTATTTTCTTAACAGTAGTGATCACTAATGATGGCCTTTCTTTTATTCTTGATATTAGTAATTTGTGACTTAGCTTTTTTCTCATCCTAACTAGAGATGTATAAATTTCATTGATGTTTTCAAAGAAATAATTTCTTCCTTTATTGATTTTTTGTATTGATTTCTTATTTTCAATTCCATTGATTCCTACTCTAATTTTTATTTTTTCTACTACTTATTTGGATTTTATTTGTTATTTTTCTTCTATCACCCTAAGTTGGAAGCTTAGATTATTAATTGCTCTATTTTCTAAAATCACAATTTGTATTAATATGCGTAGGTTATAAATAAAAGAATATAGAAAAGTTAAACAAGAATTGTAGGATATTATTCTGAAATTATGAATATTGATTTGAAATGGAAAAAATCTTACAACCGTACTCTAAATTTATGATTAGATTAATAATTGCTTAAAAATGAATATGTAGACAGATTTTTAAAAATAATTCAACTTTTCCAATCCATAAATACTTTATCAAAAAACAGGTTTAACATGGTGAAAGGCACAATGATATGTATCCCTTCATTTTTCTTGCCAACATATCAATAAATAAATGGCCTTAGAATTCTTAATATTTGAAATTTATTGTGTAATGTGATCTGAAGTGACCCCCATTTTTGTAAGTTAGATACTTGTGGGTAAATCCCACATTTATCTGCCACATATTTAGATCTCTTTAAATATAATGAACAGTAAATACGTTTCTCACGTGCTCTCTGATTTTTTTAAATTATATATCAAATTAGTATTTTGTACTATAATGTCTCTCAATGTGTATTATATTACAGCTATAAGAAATATTTGTATTTTACTTTAGGGTTATGTTAACTATTAGCATTACAATTTTTCATAACTTTGAAGTTTTGTTGTTGTTGAAGGCAAACACGATTTATCTAATAGCGATCTAGAATGATGGGCGGCTCATCTATTTCCACTAACTGTATCTATGGAGATGGTGATAATTCCATCTGCACCATTACAAAGACTAAATACATTCGAAGTTCTAGAATTATGTAACAGATGTCTTTATCTCATTACGTAGCTACTAGGGGGTTGTTTCATCTGGTGTACTTCGATACCATGTGTACCTTAACAAGCAATCTGGCAGAAGCCTTCTGTTTATAGCACTAGAAAACAGAGCATTCTTATATATCATGGCTACTGTTAATTACACTGATGTGCAAGGCATCACTAAAGCTTGAAATGCTCAAGACATGTCAGGAAAATTTGTTTTTACTTAAGTTAAGCTACTTTTAAGACTCAGATTTAAATAAACAATATATGTGACAATTAAGTATAGTACAATATATCATTGTGTTTGCAGCTTTGTTGAGACTAATCTGTTGGCAAGTTCAGGTTGTTGGTCAAATTTAACTCTTTCTAGTTAGAAAATGTTTCCATTATTTCAATTAATTTCCAACGATTTCACTTCACTTTAATTGAACACATAAACATTTAATGTTTACCACATTCACAATTTGAATTAAGTGCAATTCACAGTAAACACAATTTTGGTCACAAAAATCTTTACAATTTGTCTTGCCTAAACATATTAAAAACTAATTATAGTGGAAAGAATACTATAATAATTAAGAAAATAATTGCTGAATATTTACATTATATGTCTCTATTTAAGCAGTGATAAAATGAAAGGAGATGAAGTTCCTGCTGTGGAATGCTTATTTCATAAATATATATATATATTAAATGACATTGAGCCAGGCACGGTGGCACACACCTTTAACCCCAGCAAGTTGGGAGGCTGAGGCGAGCAGATCACATGGGTTCAGGCATTCCAGACCAGCCTGACTAACATGTGAAACTCCATATCTACTAAAAATACAAAAATTATCAGGCAGTGGTGGCAGGCACCAGTAACCCCAGTTACTCGGGAGGCTGAGGCAGGAGAATCACTTGAACCCAGGAGGAGGAGGTTGCAGTGAGCCAAGATCAAGACACTGCATGCTATCCTGGGTGACAAAGTGAGACTCTGTCTCAAAAAGAAAAAAAAAATGACATTGAAAGAAAAGAAATTGCAAGAAATCATCATACTTAAAACTTTTTTACTCAAAGAGAAAAAATTTAAAAAGAAAACAATTAACCTGGCATATTTGGCTATGAATGAGGAAAAAATGTTATATGTGTGATTAAGAGAATAATGTATCACTCTCAACTTATATAGAATAGTATATATGTATATATAGACAAGTATCAGTTCTGTTACATGTTAGCTGTTTAGTCTAAATATGAAGTTTTGCAAAATTTTGCTTTCTTCATTTTAACACTTAGCTTCCTAGCTCCTTTCAACCCTAATATCCTCATAGGTTAAAGAGAAACATCTTTTTGTCTATTTTCTCAGTTGTTTTGAAAGCTAAAAATGCACTATTTCAAATAAAATGTTTAGTGAGAGCTTGACTTATAAGGAAGCACTCAACTGCTCATTATTATTATATTTTGACTTATAATAGTGGTCTACACAGACTAAAATATGTAATCTAAGCAAAGCCAGAAAGCTTTTTGTACAGAGATTTCTTCATAACCAAATATGGTAATTAAGTTTCATCAAATTCCCGTAAGTGCATTTGTTTTCTTTTCATTTTTAATAACCAAATGTACATTTTAACTTAAAAAATCTATCTGTAATTGTTATACATTTATATTTAAGAATGCAACTAAATTTACATTTGATAAATTTGAAGGAATAGCAACAAATTTATAAATATTCATCAAGAATGCAATCTTGATGTTTTATCAATGATACTGATTGTAATCAATATGAATTCCAAATGAGATTTTGAACACAAAATAATTTCCCATTTTAGTAGAAATAGAATGGTATAGGTTAGGATAAAGCTTTGAAGAGAGACTTACTGGGTTTGGATCCAGGTTCTGCCTCTTATTAACATGATGACCTTTGACAACGTATACCCTCATCGTGTCTTATAGTCTCTTCTGTAAAACAGAGATAACATAACTTCCTCAAGGGTTATTGTGAGGAATAAGGGAATTAATAAATATAAAGCAATGCTATAAACTGAATGTTTATGCCCCTGCCAAAAAATTTATATGTTGAAAGTTTAACCCCAGTGTGGTGGTACTAGGAAGTAGGGGCTCCTGAAAGTGGGCAAATAGGGGCACCTTGCAAGGTTATTAGTACCTTTATAAGAGAGACTTGAGAGATACCCATAGCCAGTTCTGCCATGTGAAGTTACAGTGAGAAGATTGTTGTCATGAGGAAGTAGGTCTTCTGTAGACACCAAATATGTGAGCACCTTGATCTTGGACTTCACAACCTCCAGAAACATGAGAAACAAATTTCTGTTGTTTATAAGTCACCCAGTCTCTGGTACTTTGTTATAGCAGTTAGTGATGGCTAAAGCTGATTCAGGTCAGATCTCCATGTAGCCTGGTATATTTCCATGTGATAGACCATTACAGCAAATAACCCTGTCTGTATTAATTTAATCCAGTGTATCCCAAAAATATTCATTAACAAAATTTTTTTCTCAATTTTTTTGCACAATTTATATTAATACCTCAAACACCTATGAAACTAGTATTTGAGATAACAATTTAGTAAAACATACTTTTTTGTTTTACATACATCTTTAAAAATACCCAAAGACCAAAGATGTATAGAGATTCTTCTAAATTTTATAGGCACTGTTTTAATATGACTTAGGAACTCTATTCCTGACATGCAGTCAGATCCTGCTTGCCCACTCATTGCTGGTGGGTAAATAATTATATCTATGTGAGTTTCATGTCCCTCTTTTAGGAGAGAATTATGGAGCATGAATAATATTTTAAAATAAATAAAAGGAGAATGATTCAGCCATTATAAAACCTGTATTAAGCATGTGTTAGGTACCTGGTAACATACCAGGTGTAGGAGATTTACAAAGAAGGAAACTAAAGGCAAATGGAGATGGGGACAGCGCAGGAATTATGATACTTCAGCTGTGTATTAAGTGACAGATAAGGTGTCAATGATATAGGAAGCATTTTGTGTAAATATACAGGGCTCAAGTATTCTGAAAATATTTTTTCCAAACATGTGGGATCTAAGATTTACTTAATGACAGTTCAGAATACAAGACCTATAAGTCTACCATAAATTTTAAAAGCCATAAACCCTTCAAACAAGTGTAAAACAAAGTATTGTTATGACATTAGAAACCAACAGCTTTATAAAATAAAATGGGTTATATTATGGGAAGTCTACCATCAAAATCTGGAGCCATGACTTGAATCAAGTTTTACTTTAGTTGATTTTTTTTTTTTACTTTCTCTTTACTTACACAACATTTGAAACTTCTTAGAATTATAGGATTTAGGAGAAAATGGTAAATGTTTTCTGTGACACACAGATTTATAAATGTAGGTGCTGTAGGTTCCAGAAATTAGGGAGAGTTCTAACTATAAAAACAAAAGACAAAGCAAAACAGAAAAATGCCTTGTCTTCCATAAGAAGATGTCATATACCATTAGTAAAAAAATGAGTATGGTTTCCATGTCTTATGGAATTTCAAGATTCATACATTTAGTTTACCAAATACTTCTATCATAGGTTACTAGAATCCCAGAATTTCCAATCTCCTTCACATTACTCTTTTGCAGCAGTTGTTACCCAGTGCTTCACCCTCAATCTGCAACACCTTATTTTCTGTATAGCAGATATCATCATATATAGCTTGTATAAAAATAATTTATTAATGAAAAGAAAATCATAAGATGGATTAAAAAACTATTTTTGTTATTAATAATACCATAGAAAAATGGAAAACCATAGAGAAAATCTTTAGGTTTTATCCAATCTACAAGATAAAGGAAATCTTGAAAAATTAATAAATGTGAATAACATTTTCTATTTATAATTTCATTAACTGTATGCCAGCTTATAAATCAACTTTTCACTGATTAATTAATGCAACGTTTATTTGATAAATATGCACTATGTGCAGGCATAGTACTAAATGAATGGATAACCCTTCTTGCAATAAAATAATTAATAGTCTGCCAAGAATTCTAAGAGAATTTTTTAAATGAGGATGTAGAGTTAAATTATCAAATATTTGGTAAAATTATAAAGAAACTGAAAGAAGCACTTTTAAAATAACTTTAGAATTGTTGTTGTATATAAGATGCAATAGAAAATAATTGCCTCACATGATATTAAAGTGATAAGTTCATTAATTTCTATGATTGGATAAATGATCAGACTATTCATAGAGTAAAAGACACGTTTTTGATTTTGTATTAGAAAACAAAAAAGTGAATTGATGCTGTCAAATTGGTGATTTTCCTTAATTTTTAATATATTATTGAGGATAAAATTTAAATTATAATTTTGTGTATGCTAAAATCCATTATACTTGAAATAAGATTACTAGAAATTCACATCTCCACTTTTGTCTTGATTTAAAAAATGTATAATTTTGCACTGCTGTTTATTTAACATTTGCAAAGTAATATCTTATTCATAAAAACAAAATTATTGATCCTTTTAAAAACTCAACATAATCATAATTATACAAATCATTTTTGTCACTTATACTGCTCCATTGTTTTCAAGGAGATATTATTAG
Source organism: Ateles fusciceps (assembly GCA_036589455.1). Taxonomy (NCBI): domain Eukaryota; kingdom Metazoa; phylum Chordata; class Mammalia; order Primates; family Atelidae; genus Ateles; species Ateles fusciceps. The sequence goes on from JAZHEH010003244.1 coordinate 1,832,868, forward strand.
AAAATGTGTGTCTCTACACTAAAAAATAGAATATATGCAAACAGTTTGGATAGGAATGATAAAACAGCTATTAAGATCTATATGAGAACATCCTGATTTTTAAACTTATGGATAACAAAAAATATTTTTAAATCTACTTTATCTTTACCTTATTATTGTAAGAGATACGTGTGTATTCAAAATAATCTTAGGCCTCTTATTCATTGTGCTTCAATCATTTATTTTTATATTCCATTGAGATCAGCAAATCTGCATGTGTGTGTTTGTGTGCACGAGTGTGTATATGTATGTGCATATATATTTCAAAGCTGATACATTTTTGAGGTAATAAATGCAAAATCTTTTGGAGCTGACATCATATGTTAAGCTCACACATTAAATGAGCTCTTTTATTTTTACTGTTTCTTTAGCTTTGCATAAATTAGGACTTGCATAAAATAAAACTTAGCTAATATGGATATATAGATACAATGCTACCTTTAAAACATAGGTACAAAACAACTTCAGCATTGAAACAGTGTATAAAGCAGATTTTAACAAACATGGGTCATCTCTGCTCATCAGCAGAAAGTAAAAGAGGAATGTACTGCCAAAAGAGACATCTTATGAGATTAGAAAACATTTTCAGTTAATCTGAAAACTAATATTACACACTCATGACTTTGATGAAATATTTAATATTTCACAGTTACGTAACTCACTTTCAGCAAATTGGAGTGAAATAGAAGTCTTTAACTGGAGACCTTTCAAATCCAGCTTCTTCATTTTTATAATTAATAGTAAAAAGTAGGTGTTCTTCTGTTTATTTTTCCCATTGTTTCAACTGTATTTAATCTTTAGTAAATTGTATATGTGAAGTTTCAGGATAAAATTGTTCTCTGATAAACTGTTACTAGAATCGATTGCAGTAATATGCTAAAATCCCATACTGATTCTATTTTCAAGAATTGTCTAACTTAGCAGATTTTTAAATATTATTTATATTATTTAATAATTTAAGAAATTGTACAAAAGAGTATATAATATTGAAAGTAAGTATAGAATAATAAATGACTATACTCTGTATGTATATATATTTTTTCAATAGGCTTTTATTTTTAGGAATAGTTTTAGTATAAATAATTTAGATAACACCAAGTGCCCATTTATCATGTACTGAATTTCCCTTATTATTAATACCTTGTATTAGTCAGATATATTTATGTTTAATAAATCAGTATTTTTACATAATATATTCAGATTATCTTAAATTTTACCTAATCCTTTTGTTGTTGCAGGATCCCATTCAGACACAACATTTCATTTTGTTGTCATGTCTCTTAGGCTATTCTTGCATGAGATAGTTTCTAAGACTTTCCTGGCTTTTGATAAAGCGAATACTTCTGAGAAGTATTGATTATGTATTTTATAGGATAAACCTCCATTGAAATGTGTCTGATGTTTTTCTTATGATTAGACTGAGGTTACATATTTTTGAAAGGAATATCATAGAGGTAATGTGTCATTTTCATCCAGTATATGAAGGATACATATCATCAACGTGATTTATAATTGTTGATGTTGACACCTGACTCAGGTAATGTTTGTCAAATTTCCCTAAGTTTTCTCTTCATTTTCTTCCATCCTTTATATCCTTTATGGTTGGAAGTCACTATATGAATTCCACACTTAAATAATGGGGAGTAATGTGCCCCTTCCTGAAGGTAATAGTCCCCTTATCCATGGTTTTACTTTTCATGGTTTCAGTTATCTATAGTCAGCTATGATTCAAAATATTACATGGAAAGTTCCAGAAATAAACAACTTATACAGCTTAAATTGTGTCCTGTTTTGAGTAACAGTGATGAAAATTTTAACCACCCCCACTCTATCCCATCTAGGACAGTAATCATCCCTTAGTCCAGCGTCTCTGTACTGTAATGCTACCTGCTCAGTATTCACTTAATAGCCCCCTGGGTTATCAGATTGACTGTCATGGTATTGTAAAGCATGTGTTCTATTAACTATTATTTTATTTAACAATGATCACAAGTACAAGAATAGTGATGATGGCAATTCAGATATGCCATAGAGAAACTATAAAGTGCTTCCTCAGAGTAAAAAGGTAAAAGTTGATAGTTTTTGACTTAATAAGGAAAGAAAAAGTATCCTATACTGAGATTACTAAGATCTAAGATAAGAACAAATTTCTATCTGTAAAATTGTGAAGAATAAAAAGAATATGTGTGCTAGTTTTGCTGTTACACCTCAAACTGCAAAAGTCATGGTGGCAGTGCATGATAAGTACTTGGTTAAGGTGGAAAACACATTAATTTGTGGGCAGAAGAGATGAACACAAAAGTGTTCCAATGGACAAAAAATTGATTTTATAGTAGCTGTGGTTTCAGGCATCTACTGGGAGTCTTAGAATGTATCCTTCATAGATAAGAGAGACTACTGTACATAGATTATTTACAATTCTACTGCATGGGTGATTTATCTGCTCTCTCCTGTTTGTTACTTTATTCAACTATTTATTTATATGAGTATGGAATCACACATATATGTTTTATTTTACACTATGGGACATTATGGAATACCACTTTATTAATTTTATTGCTCAAATTATTCTAGCATTGGCCAGTGGGAACTCTTTCAGTGGGCTGGTTCCTGTGGCACTTTGGTATATCTCTATCAATGTCTGTTTGTGGGTGTGGGTGGATGTGGGTGTGTATGTGCTGAGTACTGTCTTACTTCCAGCAATACAGGATGTTCCAGGATTCTCTTGTATATTTTTTGCCTCATTCCTACAACCAGACTTTCTTCAAGGAGTCCTGGCTCCTTTTATTGAAGAATAATATTAGAAACCAAAATCTGAGTGGTAAATATGCTCTTTACTAGCAGAGTGTTCCTACATATTTTGATTTCTTTTAACCAGTGAAAAGATACCAAGCTCTGTATTTATGGTTATGCACTGATAAAAAGCTAAAAGTGAAAATAACACCAATTTATGGAGCACTCTACAGCTTCTCCGTGACTCTATAGTTCAATAATTTAGGAAATAAATGCTTTTGTATTATAAGATAGTGTTATAGACAAAGAGGAATGAATCAAAAACTGTATTGATTCGAAAATTTTAAAGAACACTCAAGAGAAACAAAGTTTTTATGAATAGGAACTATCACTAGCAGATAAAAACAAAAGAAGGTCTAGATCAATGGAAAACAACTGACAAAATGAAAGTGATGGTGACAGGAAGGTGATTGGAAAAGTCTAAAAAATTACTGCTGTTGAAGCCTGTGGTAGCCTTCAATTTATTAAGTCCTTATTGTATGCCTCTGTAGTATACACCATTGAATACTATTATTACTATGCCTAATTGGTCTGAGTTGGTGGTTTGTACAAAATTGTTCATTTTTAAGAAGCAGAACCAGTAAACCTTATATTTTAGTTATTGAGGTCACAGCTATATGATGACCATTGCTTTAAAATATGTATTTCATCTAGAAAGGCAATGCCTTAACTATGCAGAATATTGCTCTCATTAATATGTTTCTTTAGCTGCACCTTTAAAAAGTTGTTTCCACATGATTTTCAGCCTCTAGGTGACTCGTGTGTGGTAGGACAAGTCCCCATTGTCCCACCTCCTTGAAGTAGTATGCATACCTTGGGCCAAGAGATGTTATACAAACATCTGTGATGACAAATTAGACAACCTGTGAGCCAAAGGACAAAGGAACTTCAAAAGGTTTCATGTTTTTAATGTGGCATTGAGAACTAGAAGTTCTTCCAGGCATAAATAAGAGACAAGTATTTCAAAGAGTGGAAAACTGAATAAGAACAAGGTTACACATATTACTTTCATTGATTATAAGAACCATCCTGTCTCAAGAAAAAAAAAGAAGTCCATCGTTTTTACCTAGAGTCCTTTAAGATAGTTGTGTCACTTATTTTTTAAAAAGATTTAAAATATAATTGAATTTAATGTTAGTTTAGGGTATAATCTGTTGTCCACAAATAACTTCCAATTAGATTGTGTTAAGTGGCTCTATGTATCTATCTTCTATTATCTATTTATCCTTAATAACTTATCTACTTATTTATTCATCTATGCATCTGTCCATCTGTCATTTTGTCTTCTCTCACTACCCATTATTTTTGCATAAGATATATAAACAATAATACTAGAATGTCTAAAGCAGTTATTGAATTGTACAGTGGTATTATCATCTGGTAATGCTTCAGAGGGGATCCGATATTTATGATTAGAAAAACATTTCAGTGAGGGATGTTATTTAGTAAAGAAGAAGATGATTACTTTTAACCATCTGAGAAAAAAATCTAGTCCCAGAACAAAGGCTGATTACTTATCTGGTTTGTTTGAAATTTGTGGTTTTTCTAAGATTATAGTAATTAGATAAAAGTTTGAAGAGCAAGTAACAACTAAATTTAGGAAATGAAAAAATATTTTCAAATTAACTTCTCAATGAAAAGAAGCTTTTTTAAATCAGTTAAATTACATATTATATGAGAAATTATAATTTCTCCACCAAAATAGTTATAGAAAAATGAAGATTCATGTATTAATACAATTTATCACTTTCTACTTTACAAAATTAATTTTTAATTAATCTTTATTATTTTTTAAATAATTTATTAGTATAAAATTAGTGGCACTCTTTCCATATACATACATTGATCAGATTAATTAGATATTAATCCCACAAAAGAAGTATATATAATATACAACTATTTGGATCTTATTGTTAATTTTAAAAAATAGTTTCTAATTTTGCTTAATAGTTAAAATAGTGAAATACTTTTCTTTTGAAAAACGTGTAACTTCATATCTAAATACTGCCATTGTGATTCTGTTAAACATTCTGTATGTTTTAAAGTAGAAATAAAAATACATTTTGAATACAATTTCATGAAAAGGCTAGCATCTATTACAGTGACTTGCTATCTCGTGTAAGGTCAAGGGCTATAGAATTTCTAAGATGCTAACATACTGTTGAGATAGGAGATCAGCAGGACTTGCTTTCCAAGCACTGGTGATGACCCCAGTCTCTATACTGCTGATCAGAGCAGGATGTGGTTGAAACAGTGTGCAGTGAAGAAGCCAGCTGAAACCAGCAGATGGTGACAGAGAAAAGCGACCTTGGGTTGCCCTCACTGCTTATTACCATAAAGACACTCCTACTGGTGCCATGACAATTTACAAATGATATAGCAACAGGTCATGACAATGGCTCAGAAGTTACCATGTACGGTTCTGGAAACTCCCTCCCCATTTTCCAAAAATTTCTGAATAACCTACCTCTTAATTAGCATATACTTAAAAGAGGACATAAATACTGCTGTCAATAACCCATACACTGCTACTCTGGCACACTGTAACTTGGGTAGCCCTGCTCCGCAAGAGTCAGTGCCTCTGCTGCTGCTGCTGCTGTTCACTTCTACTTCAATAAAAGTTGCTAACATGACAGTCTTGCCCTTGAATTTCATCCTGAGTGAAGCCAAGAGCTCTCCAGAGCTAAGCTTTAGTTTTGGGGCTCACCTGTCTTGCATCTCTATGAACCTGTAAATGTAGTGTCTTCCTTTCAAGACAAATTCAGTGAACATTTCATTTGCAAGGCTTTCCATGGCACACTTAGTACCAGAGTCAACAAACTTTTTCTGTAAGGAGCCAGATGGCAAATATTTTCTGCTTCGTGGGCAGTACATATGGTCTCTGCCACAACTACACAACCCTACAGTTGTAGTGTGAAAGCTGCCATAGAATCCTCAGGGACAAGATCAGTAATAGCAGAAGCCACAAGTAGTAGGGAAACTCACAGAGAATACACAACTCAAGAAACAATTATCAGTATCAGCTGCCCCTTATTACTTTAAGATTATCTTTCCCCGTATCCTTACTTGTAAAATTTTTTAAGTTAATAAGGATGGTGTAATACTTAAAATTCTCCTTTCAGTTGCCATAACTTAGAGTATACTCAGCCCTTTTTCACCACCACAATAAGCCGGTTAATTAAGTAAGCACTTTCCGGTAGTGGTCAAAAAATATCCCTGACCCACACCTTTAGTTTTCCTATCTATTGCACAACCAATCTATGTGTTACAACTAATACTCACAGGATAAATCTCTTTTGTTCTGATAGTCTCAACTTCTTTCTCTAAGACAGGCAATACATTTACTAATAAAAAAATAGAACTTAAACCCCCTCATATAAATATTACATTTGATTCTATTCTTTCATACATGTAATATCCTCTATCAAAAATGTGAAGACAAGAAGATACTCTTTATTTTCTAAAATTGTTTTCAGAAGAAGCGTCAAAGTCGGCCACCTCCATAGAATTCAGACTGCCAACCCTTAAACATTTATTTAGTGCTTCCTGACTTCTTCATATACTTATACATATACATACAGATCAGTGTTAATCAGAAATTATATAGGGGGTTTATTATACAATATTCAACTAGATTATAAATTTGATTTTATATTCTCTGGTGTGTAGAAAATTTGGAGTGTGGAGAGAAATTAAGACTCATCTTGCCAGTGGGAGAGCTGTAGATTTAAGTTTGGCAAAGAAATCACCTTTTATTTAAAATTCCAAAGTTCAGTCTCAGTAAATGAAGCGCACTGTGTTGAATGCAGAGTGGAGGCATAATCATTATACTCATCATTATTATATACTCCATTATTATATAATATTTATCATTATTATATACTCTCATATTGTCTTCATAGATATGCTGTGGTTTCCAAAGAGAGTGAACTATTTTATTTTATCTTTATATCCCAGTACCTGGCATAAAGCTTGGTACACCTAATGCGTTAAAAATGTTAAGTAATACTGTGAAAAATTCTGAAGGCCATTGAATGATCTGTCTCTAAGTCTACTTAGGTAGAATCGTGTGACAAAAACAGTCTGCAAGCATTTTCTGGACATCTGCACATGTGAATAAGTGAATGAGGCATTAAATACAATACACATTAACACATACCTAATTAATTTAGCTTCTTATGCCTGATAAAAGAATAATGAGAAACTCTAAAAGATATTGCTTTGAGGTATTTCCCTCTGGACTCATTTACAAGCTAACAGAAGGATGTAAATCTGGTAATCAGTAAAATTTGCATATTTGTGAAAGAAAGATCTGTGAGATGATAGATCACTAGGAATTTTGCTCTATTTGATATTTTATAAGTTCATGCCATCAGATGGTGAATTCATTTGGGAAAAAAAAATTCTCCTAGAAAATTTGAGGCTAAACACTGAAATATAATAATATACAATGTGAGAATGTCTCCTTTGACTTCGTATTTGCATTTCCCTGCACATCACAAAGGGGTCTGCACATGGCTCATAAGGAAATTAATATGGTAACAATGTTAATAAAATACAAAACTATTTGAAGATTCTTGCAAAATAAAATAAAATTCCCTTAGATTATATGAATAGCCTTCTATTATCTGTGTTAATATCTTAAAATTAAATGTTCTCCCCCAGAATCAAATACAAACCTAAAATATTTTTGTTTCAATTGAGTAAGAGTTTCTGACTTAGGGAATACAGCTAACGGTCAGTGATCTGACAATATATCCTATATACTGTAAGAGGAATAATGCATAAATGAACACTCTACAGAGGATAGGCCATAGATAAAATGGGGAGGTTTTTTTTTTTTTGTGAGACAGAGTCTTGCTCTGTCGCCAGGCTGGAGTGCAGTGGCACGGCGATCCCACCTCACTGCAAGTTCCGTTTTCCGGTTTCAAGCAATTCTCCTGCCTCAGCCTCCCGAGTAGCTGGGACTACAGGCACGCACCACCGTGCCCGACTAGTTTTTTGTACTTTTAGTAGAGACAGGGTTTCACCATGTTGGCCAGGACGGTCTCGATCTCTTGACCTCGTGATCTGCCCGCCTCGGCCTCCCAAAGTGCTGGGATTACAGGCGTGAGCCACCGCGGCAGGCCCAAATGGGAGTTTTAAGAGTGTGTAATCAAAGATGCCTAAGAAACAGAGTTGCACATAAATGGATCAAGAATGTTAATTTTTTGGCAAAATACAGGAAAAAAGAAAAACCTTTCAGATGCATACCATTTAATATTATACATATATTCTTTAGGGAGTTATTGTAATGTCGTTGGAAAAAAAAAAAACAGGCATTTGTGCTTGCTATGTTCTCTATTGGTTAGACAGATTTTTCACTTAATTTACTGTCTTCATTGGGGATGGTGGCTCATGCCTGTAATCCTAGCACTTTGGGAGGCCGAGGCTGGTGAATCACAAGGTCAAGAGATCGAGACCATCCTGGCCAACATGGTGAAACCTCATCTCTACTAAAAATACAAAACTTAGCCAGGTGTGGTGGCACACGCCTGTAGTCCAGCTACTTGGGAGGCTGGGGCAGGAGAATCACTGGAACCCTGGAGGTGGAGGTTGCAGTGTGCCAAGATCACACCACTCCATCCTGGCAAAAGAGCAAGACTTCATTTCAAAAAAAAAAAAAAAAAAAAAATTCCTGTTTTATCACCATGTACTCATCAATTACTTTGGGTCTTTGTTTAAACATCTTTTCTGACCACCTTATCTACAATAATTACAATTACTTTTGCCACACTGTTGTAACTGGGTTTTTTCTTGGGTGCTGGTGAGGCACAGCTCCCCTAAGAGAATGCTGTGGGTTCTTGGCCTCCATCCTCTTAAAGAACAAGCAATGGGACCACTGCAGGTGCACCGCATGCTTTGACAAGTAAATATCGGACCCAAGAAGTGTTGCAGAAAGGTGATTTTATTTAGGTAGGGAAAAGAGAAGAAAAGGAGAAGAAGAAAAGACTTCCACGGAGAGTGTGGAAGGGGATACCAGAGGGGAAATCCCAGAGAGGAAAGGGAGTTCCCACCATGCGGGAGGGGGTTCCAGAGAGCTGGAAATCTGCTGTGGGTGAAGGGGCAGGGAATTTACCCTAGGAGAAATTCCCACCTTCCTAAGTTCCTCTGGCCAATAGAAGGAGTTACTTTAAACTTCTACTGGGGTGATTGACTCAGTTTCTTCCCCACACCAGTGAAATTCAAGCATAAACCATTAAATCTCCTGGATGGAGAGAGACAGGAGCAGGGCATGGCACTGGGAAATTCTTACCCTTAAAACTACGCCCCCTAGTGGACACAGAAAGAGAACACATTCCCTCACTATCTCTTTATTCTAGTATGGTAATAGTGTCATATACTATTATATATAGAACTTATAGTACTTTCCATAGACACACATTGTGATGTTAGTGGCAACTAATTTTTGAATGTTGAATGTTGAATGAATTCATGGGGGAAACTCTCTTTTTAATCTAGTATTGATATTAAATCTCAACATATCCAACTTAACCAATACCTTTCATGTTTTAGGTTCATAATTTGAATGAATAAATGCATTAATCATATAATTTTTAAATTGAATGTGTATTTGATAAGATATTACTGCATATATAATTTCACAAGATATTCAGTAAATATCTTTGAATCTGTTATGCATAATGCATGGTTTTCTGTTTTTAATTGTTAAACTATGAGATTTCAATGGCAATGAACTTACTTGCTGAAAAATTTTATTTTAACTAACAAAAAGGAGGTTGAAATAAAAATGACTTACAGCTGAACATGACAAAAAATGCAAACTACAAAAGTCTAATCGTGGTCAATAGTAAATAACACGAATCCTTTAAAATAAAAATACCAGGCTATTTTTCAAATTTTCTTTCATATTTTCATGTTGATTTGGTCCCCCAAAATGAAATAAAGTAAATATCCAAAGACTAGTTTACCACCTGTAGAGATAAGCCAATAGACACATAACATACTCATGGTCAATTAGAGATTGCCATTTTGATCATTTCTTTCATTTCTGTTGTCAGTAACTGTGAAAATAACCTAACAATATAGATGACACTGTATACTCAGGAACAAAACCAATGCTTGCCACCCCCTACAAAAAAAAAAATATTATGAAAACAAAATAAAGAAAAAATCAATTTTGATAGAACACATAATATGCAAAAATAAACTAAATTAAAACACAAATTATCTTATGTATATGGTATTGCTAAATGTGTTAAAATAACTATTTTCTGCACTATGATTTTTCCTTTTGTTTAACATATCATTAAGACCTAAAACATTTCTTAGAAATTAGGTTGAAAGTTATTTACTTTGCAGGGAGCTAGATATTTGAAAGAAATTAGCTGCTATGATTTTATTTATATATTGTTTTTTATTTTTATTTTGTAAGAGCACTAAACATGAGATCCACACTCAGCAAGTTTTTTAAATTTTTTATTTCTAATTATAATGGGTACATAATGTGTGTATATTAGTGGGGTACATGCAATATTTGGTTACAGTCATGCAATGTGTAATAATCAAATCAGGGTAATTAGGGTTTTAATCTATCATTTATTTTTGTTAAAAATATTCCAATTTTACTCTTGTAGTTATTTTGCAATATACAATAAATTATTGTTGACTACAGTCACTGTTTTGTTATCAAATACTAGATAATATTCATTCTAACTGTATTTTTGCACTTGTTAACCACCTCTGCTTTATGTCTCCATCCCCCACTAGCATTCCCAGCACCTAGTAACTATCAATCTAGTCTCCATGAATTCAATTGTTTTAATTTTCAGTTTTCACAAGTAAGTGAGAACATGCAAGGTTTCCTTAACAAATGTTTAAGTGTTAAATATAGGCACAATGTTGTACATCTCATCTCTAGAACTATTGGAATTGTTATGTGTTGGTTAGTAATTCCCCATTCTCCTCCCCTAGTTCCTAACAAACATTATTCCATTCCTTATATCTATGTGTTTGTATATTTTAGATATTTTATATAAGTGGAATCATGGAATATTCGTATTTCAGTGACTGGCTTATTTCACTTAGCATAATGCCCTCCAGGTTAATTCGTGTTATTTACACATTTTAGAATTTTCTTCTTTTAAGATTGAATAATATTAGATTTTATATATGGATACCACATTTTCTTCATTCATCTGCTGATGGATATTCAGATTGTTTACACATGTTGGCTACTGTGAATAGAGCTGCAGTAAATGTGAGAGTTGTTATATCTCTTAAGAATTTCAATTATTTTGGATAAATATCCAAAGTGGGTGTGGTAGCTTTATTTTTTTAATTTTTATTTTATTATTTTATTTTTGAAACAAAGTCTCACTCTATCACCCAGCTGGAGTGTAATGGCATGATTTCAGCTCACTACAGTGTCTACCTCCCAGCTTCAAGCAATGCTCCCACCTTAGTCTCCTGAGTAGCTGAGAGCAGAGGCACCCGCCACCATGCCCAGCTACTTTCTTGTATGTTTAGTAGAGATGGGGTTTCACCATGTTGACCATACTCGTCTCGAACTCCTGACCTCAAGCAATCTGCCCGCCTTAGCTTCCCACAGTGCTGTGATTACAGGTGTGAGCCACCACATTTGTCCAGGTAGCTTTATTTTATTTATTTTATTTTTAATTTTTGAAGAATCTTTATTCTGTTTTCCACAGTGGAAAATGACAGATGGATATCCAATTTCCCCCACACCATCTGTTGAAGGAACTGTCCTTTCCTTATTGTGTAACTTGGCACCTTTGAAGAATGTAATGGTTAATACTGAGTGTCAACTTGATTGGATTGAAGGATACAAAGTATTGATTCTAAGTGTGTCTGCAAGGGTGTTGCCAAAGGAGATTAACATTAGATTCAGTGGGCTGGGAAAGGCAGACCCACCTTTAATGTGATGGGGGCAATCTGATTAGCTGCCAGCATTGGCTGGAATATAAGCAGGCAGAAAAATGTGAAAAGAGAGACTGGCCTAGCCATCCAGTCTACAGTTTTTTTCCGTGACGGATGGCTCATGCCCTCAAACATCAAATTCTGAATTCTCCAGTTTTAGAACTGGGACTGGCTCTCCTTGCTCCTCAGCTGCAGGTGGCCTATTGTGGACTCTCATGATGGTGTGAGTTAATACTTAATAAACTCCCCTATATATTAAATTATTGTATATATTTTATATATATAAGTATATATATATAACTGGGGGGGGCGGGGAGGTAATTAAATCATCGAGGTTGGTCTTTTCCATGTTATTCTTGTGATAATGAATAAGTTCATGAGATCTGATAAATTTATCAGGGGCTTCCACTTTCTCTCTTCCTCATTTTCTCCTGCTGCTGCCATGTAATAAATACCTTTTGCCTCCTTCCATGATTCTAAAGCCCCATGTCAAACTGTAAGTCCAATTAAACTTCATTTCCTTCCCAGCCTCAGCTATGTTTTATCAGCAGCGTAAAAACGGACTGATACAGTAAATTGGTACTGAGAGTGGGGTGTGACTGAAAAGATACCTGAAAATGTGGAAGTGGCTTTGGAACTGGTTAGCAGGCAGAGATTGGAACAGTTTGGAGGGCTCAGAAAAAGACAGAAAAATGTGGGAAAGTTTGGAACTTCCTAGACATTTGTTGAATGGCTTTGCCCAAAATACTGATAGTGATATAAACAGTAAAATCCAAGCTGAGTTGATTTCAAATGGAGATGAGAAACTTATTGGGAACTGGAGCAAAGTTTATGTTTTAGCAAAGAGACTAGCAGCATTTTGCCCCCGCCCTAGAGATTTGTGAAACTTTGAACTTGAGAAAGTTGATTTAGGGTATCTGGCAGAAGAAATGTCTAAGCAGCAAAGCATTCAAGACGTACCTTGGGTACTCTTAAAAGCGTTCAATTTTATAAGGAAAGCAGAGCATAAAAATTTGGAAAATTTGCAGCTTTGCTATGTGATAGAAACAAATAACCCATTTTCTGGGGATAAATTTAAGCAAACTGAAGAAGTTTACATAATTAGCAAGGAACCTAATGTTTATTCCCAAGACCATGGAGAAAATGTCTCCAAGCCATGTCAGAGACCTTCATAGCAACACACCTCTTGCATCAGCATGAACTGGATGTGAGACCTGGAGTCAAAGGAGATCATTTTGGAGCTTTAATATTTTTATATTAAAGCTGGATTTTGGACTTGCATAGGTCATATAACAACTTTGTTTTGAACAATTGCTCCCATATTTGGAACAGCTGTATTTACCCAATGCCTGTACCCTCATTGTATCTAGGAATTAACTGACTTGCTTTTGATTTTACAGGCTCATAGGTTGAAGGGACTTGCCTAGTCTCAGATGAGACTTTGGACTGTGGACTTTGGGTTAATGCTGAAATAAGTTAAGACTTTGCGGGACTGTTGGGAAACCATGCTTGGTTTTGAAATGTGAGGACATGGGATCTAGAGGGGCCAGGGGCAGAATGATATGATTATGCTGTGCCCCCACCCAAAAGTCAACTTGAATTATATCTCCCAGAATACCCATGTGTTGTGGGAGGAACCAAGAGGAGGTATTTGAATCATGGGGGCTGCTTTTCCCATGCTATTCTTGTGATAGCGAATAAGTCTCGTGAGATCTGATGGGTTTATCGGGGGTTCCACTTTTCTTTCTTTCTCATTTTCTCTTGCTGCTCCCATGGAAGATGTGTCTTTTGCCTCTTGCCATGATTCTGAGTCCTCCCCAGTTGTGTGAAACTGTAAGTTCAATTAAACCTCTTTCCTTCCTAGCCTGGAGTATTTATTTATCAGCAGGATGAAAATACATAATCGTAGAATACATAATACATAATCATACTAATACATAATCGTAGAGTATTTATGCATTTAAGTAAGAGTGACATTATACATTTTACTTAAATATGTGTGTGTGTTTGTGTGTATGTGCACCTGCTTGGAGTATTTTAAGATCTTAAACCATCAATTTCTTAAATTTCATCTTTTTTACATCTTTTATTTTTTAAGTACAGAAGCTTACAATCATATTTTCCTAAGGCAATTTTGGTACATTTCACATTTAATGGCTTATTTCTAATAATATTATTGATAGAAAAAAGAAACAAAACCTTTTTTAGATAGTAGTGTTTTGTTATACAAAATTATGCTTGTGTATTTGGTTGAGAATCTGGCCTTCATTTTATTTATAAATGCAGATGTAAAAATTCAGAATTAACACCAATTCGCCTCATAAGAATTGTTAAAAAACAAATAGCAGGTATATAGGTCTTATGAGTATATAGGTTTTAATCATTAAATACTGCTAAATCATTATAGGTACAATTATATAAAAGAAACAACATTGACAGACTATAATGACAGAGATACTAATTAAGCACAAGCCAGCAAATCTAAACAAAGGTTATGTAACTACCTTTTCCTAACTCTTTCTACAAATCATTAGGCTGCATCTTTTTTTTTGAACGTGAATTTCAACATAAAATTTAAGTGCATTATTTAAGAAGACAGAATATAAAAATCTCAGTTGAATATTAAAAGAATGGAAATGCTATAGTTTAAATGTGCTTGTTCCAAAATTCACGTAGAAATTTATCTCCACTGTGGCATTTTGGGAAGTGATTTGAGGGTTCAGTCATCATGAATGAGATTAGTGTCTTACAAAAGAGCTATAGAGAACCATGTTAGGCTTTTTTGCCCCTGCTACTTTCTAATATGTGAGAAAACAGTGTTGTCTCCTCAGGAGGATGCAACATGACACCATATTGTAAAGAGGAAACAAGGCCCTCATCAAACATCAAGCCACCCAGCACCTTGATCTTGAACTTTGCAGCTTCCACAGCTATGAAAAATAAATGTCATCCTTTATACATAACCCATTCTTAGGTGTTTTATTATAGCAGTGAAAAAAGTCAAAGACAGGTACTAAATCACCTTTTGAAAAATCTGCCAAAATATTTTTAATGATTCAAACTCATCATCAATTGTACAAAATAAGAATTATCTTCCTAGAATGTGCAAACTAGGATGTTAGTTTAATTCTTTATTGAATTTAATTATTTTAGTCCAGATCATCTTGATCATTTTTGACAAACTCTAATTAAAATAACTTCATCTATATTAATATAGTATTATTATAAAATATTTAGCTCTCAGCTCTCAGTTCAGAAACCTGCTCATTTTTCTGTGTGGCTGTCTAACCCAACACTGGAATAGTTCACTCCTCATATCTCAGAAGACTACAGGTCTCTCTGGATGTTTGCTGGGCCACTGAGAAGAATAATTATTTATGTTCCTCTTGTGATTGCTGCTTCTATTTCACAATAATTGGGGGAAATGGGGCTAAGGATAAAGGCAAAGTACTTAAGTACTACACAAAGAAAATGATGAATTTTATGGTTATTCTGACCTATTACTTAGTTTTAAGCTATCTCAGAGAAAAAATTTGTTTAATATTTTAGTAGTCTCCAGTATAGTACATTATCCAGTATGTATATAGTATGCTGCTAAATTTAATGCATAATTGAAAGGAATAATTTGATGTTTTCTGATATGTAAACATGGCTTAACATAACAGTCTGAAAGCAATAGAACTTTCTACTCAATCTATCCAATACTTTATTTCACTTATAAAAATTAATATATAGTAAAATCTCCTTATGTTGCAGATTACTGAGTTTATTTTTATTTTTAATGAATCTTTTTGCTTTCTTTAAAATTATATATTTTCAAATACTGACCCTTTTCTTCCTGCTGTCTAATTGAAACATTGCACCCTTTGACTAGGATCTCCCTATTCCTCCGCTCCCTAACCTCCTGTAGCCACAGTTCTATTCTCTGCTTCTGTGTGTTTTTTAAACATCCTATTTTAAATAATTACAAATTATCACAGTAAAGGTAGAACATCACTTGAAATTTTAACATACAATGGTTCAAAAGTAGAAGGGTAGTGTCAAGTTTGATGTATTAAACTTATGTACTGTATGGGAGCTCGAGACTAGAAGTCCAAGTTCAAGTCATCAGCTTTGGTTTCCTCTGAGACCTTTCTTCTTGGCTTATAGATGGCTTTCTTCTCTCCATGTGTTCATATCGTCTTTGTCTGCAGATGTTCATTTCCAAATTTTCTCTTATTATAACAACAGTACGGCACATTTTAATAACCTCACTTTAACTAAATTACCTTTTAAAGGTCCTATCTTTAAATACAGTCACATTCTGAAGTACTGGGGGTTAGAACGTCAACATATCAATTTTGGTGGAACACAAATCAACCCAAAACGGAATGATAAACATTAAGGTTGGCAAGAAGAAATGGTTATAAATATTATTTCAATGTTACTACATTTTCTATGATAGTAAAGAAAAATTGTACATTATAATACTGTAATGAAATGTGGTTCTCACAATATAAATTATGATTTCTCTATTAGTTACTTACAGAAAGCTTCATAACACAATACTACAAAATTAGTAGCTTAAAATCATATTTAGTTATTATCTCCTCCTTCTCTGAGTTTGAACTCTGGGCACAAAATTAATGTGCTCTGAGCTTAGGATCTCACAAGCTTGAAATCTAACTCTTGGCCAGGGCTTGTACCCACTTAAGGCTTCGGCTCTCTCCCTAGAACATGTGGTTGTTGACAGAATTAAATTCCTTACTGTTGTAGGACTAAAATCTCTACTTTCCTGCTGGCTTTTGGCCAGGGATCAAATCATCTTCTAGTGCTAACTCTCTAATCCTGCCTTTTTGACCTTTTTACAGCATGGAAACTTAACTTCATCAAGACTAGCAGTATAATATTACTTAAATCCTAAATCTCTGATTTCAGGAAAAGATAAGCCCACTAAAAGTGATAATTTCAAGTTATAAGTCAAGAAAAACATAATATTGCGATGTCAATTACATAGGTTAGGAAAAAGTTACATTGTTCTAATTTTAGTAGCAAATATAGTGAGAGTTAGTGAAATACATTATTGTTTTATATTATATTTTCAAGATTGCATTTGCAGGGATTGAAGCCTCCAAGGAGGCAAATTTCCAACTTTTTTGTAATAGTTCTCCTTAACAAATTATTCCAAAGCCCATTTTTTTCCCCTCAACTTAACTTTAATCATTGTAAATAATTTGTCAACTGATAAGTATGTATTTAAAGAGAATTAACATCTATCTTCCTGAGATTTGGTTTTCTGTTTCTGTGTAAGTTTGCTGAGAATTATGGCTTCCAGCTTCATCCGTTTTCCTTCAAAGGACATGAACTCATTCTTTTTTTAATGGCTGCATAGTATTCCATGGTGTATACGTGCCACATTTTCTTTATCCAGTCTATCATTGATGGGCATTTGGCTTGGTTCCAAGTATTTGCTATTGTAAATAGTGCTGCAATAAACATACAAGTGTGTGTGTCTTTATAGTAGAATGATTTATATTCTTTTGGGTATGTAACCAGTAATGGGATTGCTGGGTCAAATGGTATTTCTGGTTCTAGATCCTTGAGGAATCACCACACTGTCTTCCCCCAATGGTTGAAGTAATTTACACTCCCACCAACAGTGTAAAGGCATTCCTATTTCTCCACATCCTCTCCAGCATCTGTTGCTTTCCTGACTTTTTAATGGCCATCCTAACTGGTGTGAGATGACATCTCATTGTGGTTTTGATTTGCATTTCTCTAATGATCAGTGATGATGAGCCTTTTTTCATATGTTCATTGGAGGTATAAAATGTCTTCTTTTGAGAAGTGTCTTTCCATATCCTTTGCCCACTTTTTGATGTGGTTGTATTTTTCTTGTAAATTTGTTTAAGTTCTTTGTAGATTCTGGATATTAGCCCTTTGTCAAATGGATAGATTGCAAAAATTTTCTCCCGTTCTCTAGGTTGCCTGTTCACTCTGATGATAGTTTCTTTTGCTGTGCAGAAGCTCTTTAGTTTAATTAGAACCCATTTGCAATTTTGGCTTTTGTTGCCGTTGCTTTTGGTGTTTTAGTCATGAAGTCTTGCTCATGCCTATGTTCTGAAAGGTATTGCCTAGGTTTTCTTCTAGGGTTTTTACAGTTTTAGGTCTTACATTTAAGTCTTTAATCCATCTCGAGTTAATATTTGTATAAGATGTAAGGAAGGGGTCCAGTTTCAGTTCTCTGCATATGGCTAGCCAGTTTTCCCAACACCATTTATTAAATAGGGAATCCTTTCCCCATTGCTTGCTTTTGTCAGCTTTGTCAAAGATCATATGCTGGTAGATGTGTGACATTATTTCTGAGACCTCTGTAGTGTTCCATTGGTCTATATATCTGTTTTGGAACCAGTAACATACTGTTTTTATTACTGTAGCTTTGTAATATTGTTTGAATTCAGGTAGCTTCATGCCTCCAGCTTTGTTCTTTTTGCTTAGAATTGTCTTGGCTATACAAGCTCTTTTTTGGTTCCATATGAAATTTTAAGTATTTTTTTAAATTCTGTGAGGAAAGTCAATGGTAGCAGCCAAACTAAGCTTCATAAGTGAAGGAAAAGCAAAAGTCCTTTACAGACAAGCAAATGCTGAGAGATTCTGTCACCTCTAGGCCCACCTTACAAGAGCTCCTGAGGAAGAACTAAATATAGAAAGGAAAAACTGGTACCAGTCACTGCAAAAAACATAGCAAATTGTAAAGACCACCAATACAATGAAGAAACTGCATCAACTAATGGGCAAAATAACCAGCTAGCATCATAATGACAGCATCCAATTCACACATAACCAATATTAACCCTAAAAGTAAACAGGCTAAATGCCTCAATTAAAAGATAAAGACTGGCAAATTGGATAAAGGGTCAAGACTCAGTGGTATGCTACATTCAGGAGACTCATCTCATGTGCAAAGACACACATAGCCTCAAAATAAAAGGATGAAGATATACCAAGAAAATGAAAGAAAAAAAAAAAAAGCAGGTGTTGCAATACTAGTCTCTGATAAAACGTACTTTAAGCCAACAAAGATCAAAAAAGACAAAGAAGGGCATTACATAATGGTAAAGGGATCAATGAAACAAGAAGAGCTAACTATCCTAAATATATGTGCACCCAGTACAGGAGCACTCTGATTCATTAAAAAAAGTTCTTAGAGACCTACAAAGAGACTTTGACTCCCACACAATAATAGACTTATAGTGGGGAGACTTTAACACCCTACTGTCAATATTAGACAGATCAGCAAGACAGAAATTTAACAAGGATATTTAGGACTTGAACTAAGCTCTGGACCAAGCAGACCTAATAGACATCTACAAAACTCTCCACCACAAATCGACAGAATATACATTCTTCTCAGCACCACATCATACTTATTCTAAAATTGACCACATAATTGGAAATAAAACACTCCTCAGCAAATGAAAAAGAATGAATATCATAACAATCTCTCAGACCACAGTGCAATCAAATTAGAATTCAGGACTGAGAAACTCATTCAAAACCACACAACTACATGGAAAGTGAACAACCTGCTCCTGAATGACTGCTGGGTAAATAACAAAATTAAGGTAAAAACAACTAAGTCAGTGAGAACAAAGATACAATGTAACAGATTCTCTGGGACACAGATTAAGCAGTGGTAAGGGGGAAATTTAAAACACTAAGTGTCCACAGGAGAAAGCAGGAAACATCTAAAATCATAACCCTATCATCACAATTAAAAAAACTAGAGAAGCAAGGCTAAACAAATTCAAAAGCTAGCAGAAGACAAGAAATAACTAAGATTGGAGCAAAACTGAAGGAGATAGAGACACGAAAATCCCTTCAAAACAAAATCAATGAATCCAGGAGCTGGTTTTTTGAAAAGATTAGTAAAACAGACCAATAGCCAGACTAATAAAGAAGAAAAGAGAGAAGAATCAAATAGACACAGCAAAAATGAT
This sequence comes from Ateles fusciceps, assembly GCA_036589455.1. Classification (NCBI taxonomy): domain Eukaryota; kingdom Metazoa; phylum Chordata; class Mammalia; order Primates; family Atelidae; genus Ateles; species Ateles fusciceps. The sequence goes on from JAZHEH010003244.1 coordinate 1,852,619, forward strand.
AATGGAGAGATCACCACAGATTCATAGAAATACAAACTACCATCAGAAAATACTATAAACACCTCTAAGCAAATAAACTATAAAATCCAGAAGAAATGGATAAATTATTGAACACATACACTGGGAAGAAGTCGAATTCCTGAATAGACCAATAACAAGTTCTGAAATTGAGGCAGTATTTATTAGCCTACAAACAAAAAGAAGCCCCAGACCAGATGGATTCACAACCAAATTCTATCAGAGTTACAAAAGAGAAGCTGGTACCATTCCTTCTAAAACTATTCCAAACAATGAAAAAGAGGTAATTCTCCCTAACACATATTATGGTATTATCCTGATACCAAAACCTAGTAAAGAAACAACAGCAACAAAACAAAAAAAGAAAAAAAAAGAAAGAAAATTTTAGGCCAATGTCCCTGATGAACATCGATGCAAAAATCCTCCATAAAATACTGGCAAACAGAATCCAACAGCATATCAAAAAGCTTATCAACCACAATCAAGTTGACTTCATCCCTCAGATGAAAGCCTGGTTCAACATACACAAATCAATAAACATCATCCATCACATAAACAGAACCAAAGACAAAAACCACAAGATTATCTCAATAGATGCAGAAAAGGCCTTTGATAAAATTCAATAGTCCTTCATGCTAAAAACACTCAAAAACTAGGTATTGATGGAATGTATCTCAAAATAATAAAAGCTATTTATGACAAACTCACAGCCAATATCACACTTTGTGTGCAAAAGCTGGAAGAATTCCCTTTGGAAACCAGCACAAGACAATGATTCCCACTCTTACCACTCCTATTCAACATAGTATTGGAAGTTCTTGCCAGGGCAATCAGGCAAGATAAAGAAATAAAGGTATTCAGTTAGGAAAAGAGGAAGTCAGATTGTCTCTGTTTGCAGATGACATGATTGTATATGTAGAAAATCCCATCATTTCAGCCCAAAATCTCCTTAAGCTGATAAGCAACTTCAGCCAAGTCTCAGGATACAAAATCAGTGTGCAAAAATCACAAGCATTTCTGTACACCAATAATAGACAAACAGAGCCAGAACATGAGTGAACTCCCATTCACAATTGCTACAAAGAGAATAAAACACCTAGGAATACAACTTACAAGGGATGTGAAAAACCTCTTTAAGAAAAATGACTAACCATTGCTCAATAAGAGAGGACACAAATAAGTGGAAAAACATTCCATGTTCATGGATAGAAAGAATCAGTATCGTGAAAGTGCCCATTCTGCCCAAAATAATTTATAGATTCCACAACATTATTCTTTAAATGATTTTTATATACTAAGGAGACTGCCTTCCATCAATTGATGCACTTATAATTTAATATTTAAAGATCACAGAAATTTTATAGGCAGTGAGAGACAAAACAAAATGAAAGTAATTGAAACCTGGGAAACTGGAGCAATCACTTACAATCTGGAAGGCACCAACCACCATTTTGCTTATGGAAGTACCTCTGTCTTTTTATAGTGATAACCGTTCTGGAAACCACACAGTAAACAAATTAAGTCTTGAAAGGTAAATGAGTTGACAGCACATGTTAGGCAACGTTTTCTATTGTTCTTCGCCTCAGAGATGAATGTTTGAGTAAGACTTTGGACACTGCTTGCATATTTTCTCTATAAGTAGAAAGCATTTGCTGTATTTAAAAGGTACATTTCTGATGTTTAGGGAGCATGTAAATTCAACCTCTCTGGCACTCTATAATTACCTTACTGTAATGTAATTTTCTACAACACCCTGAAAGCTTTTCCTTTGACACTTCTTGAAACTCCTGCTGTTCAAGTATAGTTCTGTAGAAATTGCTGCATTTCTCATCCTTCACTGCAGGACAAAATTTGTACTCCCCCACAGTTTGCTGTTTATGTCTCCAAACTACTAGACTGACTTCATGGATAAGACCAAAGATCAATCCTCTTTGGCTTTCATATCTGGACAAATATTCCTGATCACTTGTTCCTCCACCTAGTAACCAACTTTACCATCCCTGCTCAAATATTTCAATTCACTGAAAACTCTTAATCATAAATAAAAACTCTTAAGTGATCACCTGGAAAAACTCCCTTTTTTGTAAGTTCACAGTCAATTCGTCAATGAATCCTATTAATTCTAAATAAGATCAATCAGTTAAAAAAAATTAATTCCTAATGCACAAGGGTAAAGCATGATAATAATGCGTCTCTTGGTCGAATACATTTGTTTCCTTATAGGTCTCTGTTCTTGTATGTATGACCTCTTCGAGTATATATTTTTTGTTGGTCAGATAAACTGATCATTTTAAAATATGAATCAGATAAGATAACTCCACTGATTGCTTAAAAACAAGAGGTGCTTTGCTTTTTAACATGTACCATAAAAGGCCCTGTTTGATCCTATCCCATCCAGTTTCTCTAGATTTTATACCAGCTATTCTTTTGCCTTTTATAATTTTTTTTCTTATGTCTACCTGAGTAACTTGATGGGAAATCACTTCTAAGAAAGTATTTTCCTGATTATCCTTTCAAAATTATTATCCTCTGACCTCCTACCTTCACTTTATAGTCTCTCTCACAGCAGCCATCTCTTTTGTGTCATGAAAATTATCACTATTTGAATTTGGTATTGGTCAATTTTTAATGACTTTCTTCTGCAGTAAACTACAAGCTTAATGAGGACAAAAATTATTTCTTATTTGTTTATTCCTACTTACCTAGAGTCTGAAACAATAATTAGCATAGTGACAATGTCCAAAAAATGTTAATGAGTGAAATAATGATTCCTTTTTGTTAACACTGTTAGGAAGAAAGGGATGGTAGTTAAAGGTATACTACAAAGTATCACCAAACATTATTATATATTATTGCTTAAGCTCTGTTGTGAGTATGTAGATATTAGTTTTTACCTGATACAAATGTTCATATGCCTAATATATTATATTAAATGTAGATAAAAAATAACTAATTTTATCTACCTGAATTTGCTAAACATACCCACCTTTTTTTATGCATGCTTTCTCAGTGGGATGAACTGGGTCATAATGGAAAGAAGTTCAAGTAATGACATTTATTTTATATATGCAAATATTTATATTACTTCATTGTAATATAAAATGGGAATAATTATCAGTTCAAAATTAGAGAAACTGAGTTTTAAGCATGGTGAGAACAGTTATCATGTCTTATTTAATTCTCATAATGGTATTATCTATACAACATATCAACATTCAATAACTATTTGGTAAATCAATAGATGGATGAACGAATGAAAGAACAGATGAATAGATGGAGAGATAATCACATTTCATATGGAAAGATTTAAGGTATGGGTAAAAGATTATGCATCAAATGATTTCACAATGTTATCCTCTGAAAGTATTGTGAATTAATTTTTAAAAACCTGCAACTCATGAATGTTTTTCCTTATTTTTCCTGTACACATTTTTTGAAAATGCAAATCTTTACATGTGACCAAGGTACCCTAGAAGTAAATTTAAAAGTATTTGGTATTGTATTTAGTTCAATATATTATATTATTTGTTCATTTAAATTTATTGTTTTGTTTAAAATATTGTATAAGGTTACAAAGCATAAAATAAGCTCATGGTCTTGGCTTCTAAGAAATAATGGTTTCAGTGACATTCTGTGGCATACGTCTCTATAAAGAATATATCAATCCGGGCACAGTGGCTCATGCCTATTATCCCAGCACTTTGGGAGGCCAGGCGGGAGGATTACTTGAAGCCAGAAGTTTGAGACCAGCCTGGGCAACATAATGCGACCTCAAAAAAAAAAAAAAATAGCCAATATGGTGGCATATGCCTCTTGTAAACCTAGCTACTTGGAAGGCTGAAGTAGGATGATCACTTGAGCAAAGGAGTTCAAGACTGAAGTAAGCAATGATGGGACCACTGCACACCAGCCTGGGCAACTTAGTAAGACTCTGTCCCTAAAGAATATAATTAAAAGTTATGTATAAATATATATACATAATTTAAAATTATGTATATATAATTTTTATTTGTTTTTATTTTTATATATAAAATAATGTGAGAAAGAAGAAATTTCAAAGTTCATCTCAAATTAGTGAATCACTCATTTGCTTGTCAAACTTAAATGACACTGGACAATATAAAATTTAAATAAGTTGGTAAGCCAGGGATAATGTTTGAAGATACTTATTGCATACATTTTCACTGGTGACTGTAAAATAGTACTTTAAACTCAAAGGCTGGCTGCTGATGGAGTGCAAATCAACTGCAATTGTTATGCATGTGAGATATATGAAAAAATATCATGATAAATGTGTTCACAGAAATAGTAACTAAAGGTAGATTAATGAGGTCTGAAAATATAAGCACTGAGAAATAGGACTACACAAAGAACAGATCAACATGATGCTACAGTGACAAAAACAAATACATGAAACAAATCAATATTATATTCACTTTTTAAAACAAGAGTACAAATAAAAACGGAGGCTTAAGAGACACAGATTATCTTCAAGTACTAAAGTAGTAAAATATTTATGCTTATAAATGAACATATATATGTATTTGTATAATTATATGAAGTTAGAGAAAGGAATGGAAGCATCAAATTTCTAAAAGATTATTTTATATGTTAAAATTGTTATTTTTCTAGGTAAGATTATGAGTGAAAATTTAGTTTCTTTATTCTTATTCATTTTCTTCTTAATTTTTCAAAAAATAACTTTTGTAATTAGAATATAATTAAATGTGTTATTTAGAAATAGTTCACAAGACAAAAAACATCTTAAGTTTATGATGATGAATGAATTAAAGCAAATGTAGATATCTAAAGGATTAAATTAATAAACCCTCAAAATATTGGTACAAAGCCGATGTTACTATTGTCATTATTTATTTATGATTAAAATATATAGAATTACTATGCCAATAAATATATGTTAAATTTTAAATAGATTTCAGTAGTATATTTTCAATTTAGTGATATCATTTATATCAATTCATAAATCAACTTAAATGTTTGTAGTATTACTTATATAGCTATATCTCAAAAAATTAACAAAATAAATTTCTTCTTTAACTTTTTCCATTTTTATCATTTCTCCTTTCTTTTACTTCTGCACAACATATTATTTTGTTCATCAAATTCTTCATATCTTACATTTTCTAAAATAATAAGTATATTCAGATAATTTTGTAGTAATTATTCAATTTAGTAAAACCAGATCAATGTGTATCTAAAACTGAACTATATTTCTATATTCATCAATGAGGATGCAACGTTTGTGTTTGTAAACAGCCATAATAAACTTGTAAGAGAAATGAAAGTCTTTTACAAATTATTCAGTTACTTTCTCAGTACTCTATCAATCTACAAATAAATTTACCTATCGATTTATCTATGGAGCATATAATCTATCAAAAATGCTTTACCTGTTTTTAGGTCCTGTCTAGAAAGTTGAAGATACTGTATTATGTTTTATATTTTTTATAAAAAAGACGAGTCTGAGTATTTCTTTGGTTTTTTTGGGAAATACATTGGAATAATAGTAATGAAGAGAGAAGAATTACCATGTAATTTAAGCCTTTATATGGATCAGAAATTAAAAAACTTTTATAACAATATTTTTATTTTTTTATTCTGTCTACAATGAAATGGTAAGGTGAATTATACTGAATTATCTATTTTCAATTTCTTACATGTAGTTTGAAGCCTTTTTATTTTTATGTATTTATTTTTAGAGACAGGGCCTTGCTCTGTCATCCAGGCTGAGTGCAATGGCACAATCATTGCTCACTGAAGCATCAAACTCCTGGGCTTAAGAGGTCCTGCTCCCCCAGCGTAGGGTGTAGCTAGGACTACAGACATGTGCTACCATGCTCAGCTAATTTACTGTTTTTCCTTTTTTTTTTTTTCATAGAGACAGAATCTTTCTCTTTGCCCAGGCTAATCTCAAATTCCTGACCTCTGGTGACCCTCCCACCTTGTACTCTCAAAGCTGAGGCCTTTTTAGTTCTTTTACAAAGTCATTCATCAATAACTTAAAAAATCGTATCATAACATAAATTCTTACAACAGAATGTGAGGGTTTATTCAGGATGGTAGGAGAGAATGTAAAATTATAGAATATAGTAACAAACCTTCTTGGAAGGGATTCCTATGTGGGAGGCAACTGGCAGCAACTGGAGGAGTGGCTTAGAGTGTGCCCATGGTCCCTGCAAGGTGGCAGATGGGACAATGTGGGGGGCGTGGGAGGCTTTCCCTTCCTGTACCAGGCAGCGTAAAAAGGCACCCGAATAGGCGGGGAAGCTGCAGAGGGCAGCTGCAGCAACCCAACCTGCCTGTTTTGAACTGTGTGCTCTAATGGCCCCCCCCATAGAAGTTTACCCTTCTTGGGCAGCTTTATAAATTGGCCTGTGTAAATTGGACTTTTGCTAGGGAATATTGGTACCCATCTCCTGAGCCTCACTGGCCTCGTCAGGGCTCCTTGGTATGATTACTACCCAACCCAATAACCTCTTTCATTCCATGGCTCTATCGTAGTCTCTGGAGGTCATGCAGACAGTGAGCATGAGTGGTCCTGTGATGCTGGTAGGTTGTGATTCAAATCCAGTACACGAGAGGCCCCCAAAAAAGATGTATCACGCATCTTGGGCACACAAAATTTCAGGGTATTGACTGAAAGAAGTTTCGTTTCAGTACCCATTTTACCTAAGGGAGGCCTTAAATCAAAGCAGCTGTAATTTCTTTAACCGGGGGATGTGGGCATCCCTGTGTTTGATTTCAGATGGGTGCTTCTATTCCCAAGCTCAAGTCTCCATTAAATTGTATACTGGAAAATTGGGACCAATTTGCACACAGTCTTTAAAGAAGAAGCAGCTCATTTTTCTCTGCCAAACAGTGTGGCCAAATTACCCTCTGCTGAGTGGAAAACATAGCCCCCAAAGGGAAGGAAGAAAACCCAACAGCTCTTCTTATGCGACTGTGGGAGTCCTTAAGAAAGTACACTCTCCTGTTGCCAGACTCCATTGAGGGCCAGTTAATACTAAAGTACAAGTTTATTACTCAGTCAGCAGCAGATATCAGGTGGAAGCTCCACAAACTGGCCTTGGGGCCAGAACAGAGTCGAGAATCATTACTGAACCTGGCAACCTCAGTGTTTTATAATAGAGAACAGGAAGTAACCGGCTGAAAGGAACTGGAGAGATCAGAGAAAGGCTGCTGCCTCAGTCATAGCTTTCAGGCAAGCAGACCTCAGGGGCTCAAATGAGGGGAAAGACTCAGATTAGCCACTAGGCTGGCAAAGCGTGTTACTGTTGCAATCTGAAGGGACATTTTATAAGAAACTGTCCCCAGAGGAATGGACCACCACCTCATCCATGCCTGCTGTGCCAAAGTAATCACTGGAAAGCACACTGTCCCAGGGGATGAAGGTTCTCATGGCCTGAGGTGTCTAACCAGATGACCCAATGGCAGGACTGAGGGTGCCTGGAGCAAGTGCCAGCATGAGCTGTCACCCTCACAGAGCCCCAGGTAAAGCCGACCATAGAGGTCCAGGAAGTTAATATTCTCCTGGACACTGGTATGGCCTTCTCAGTATTTCTCTCCTGCCCTGGAGACTTGGTACTTATTAATATCTCCCCTCAGAGTCTCCCTCTCTAGGCCTATCTGGGAAGGACCATTTTTGGTTATTCGCTCTACCCCAATGGGAGTTAAGACAGTGGAAATTGACTCATGGATTCATCACTCGGCTAAAGCCTTGGACACCTCCTGAGGAAAGTCATAGACCCTCCACTCTGCAGCCTGAAGTTCCAGGAGATGACCCTTCATACACCTGTGAGCCATTAGAAAATCTACATCTGCTTTTCCAACCAGATCCTCAGGGAAGTAACCACTCATTATTTTAATTTATATCCTGACATTAACAGGACTATAACCAACGACTTTGCTATCTCTTGAACTCTGATTATCCTTTTCATAGTGGGAAGGGAACCTGTCTTTTTCTAGGAAAAATGCTGCTATTTTGCAAACCAGTTAGGTGTTGTTTTCAACATACAACTCAGGAATCAATCAAACACAGGGGTAAAAACCTTCAAGAACCTGGCTCTATTCTATCCTAGACTCGTTTATAACAATTCTATAATTGTTGGCCTCTGGGCCTCTCATCTCTAACCACATTGTCACATTCACTTCTTACAGAACCATAACGTCACAAATAATCCTACTGCTGGAACCCCAGATGTCCTTGGCTCATGAGCTCTATCATGGACTCAGGATCAACCTGCTCCCCTTAAAGGGTCTCCTCTGGAGGAAACCTCAACTGCAATGCCCCATTTCAGCAGGAAATAGTTAAAGAGCAGTTGACACCCGTGTTCCAACAGAAGTTGGACTTTCCTGTTCAGAGGGGGAATGAGGGAAGGTGTTCTCTTTCTGGGCCCACAAGGGGGCATAGTTTTAAGGGTAAGAACTTCCCAGTGCCATACACTCCTCCCATCTCTCTCCATCCTGGAGATTTAACGTTCTGTTTTAATGTTTACAGGCACGAGAAGAATCAAAAGTCAGTCACTCCAGCGGAAGTTCTAAGGAACCCCTTTCATTGGCCAAAGAACTTAGATAAGGTGGGGGTTTCCTCCCAAGTTAAAAGTCCCTTTTTCCACACCCCTTTGGATGCCATGCTGGGATCCCCTTCCACACACATCTCTCTCTCTCATGTGGAATTTTTCTCTCTTCTTCTTTTTTCTCTTTCTCTACCTAAATAAAATCACTTTTCTGCAACACTTTTTGGGTCCGATATTTATTTTACAAACACACCTGCTGTGGTCCACTCTCTCATTCTTGAGAAAGTGGAGACCAAGAACCTACAACATTCTCTTGGGGAAGCTATGCCTCCCTGGCACCCCAAAACCTGGTTACATTTCTTCACGTGGCAGCAGCAAGGAGAAGTGCAGAGTGAAAGGGGGGAGAGTCCTTTGAAAAACCATCAGCTCTCATAAGATCTCACTCACTTTCATAGGAACTACATGGAGGTAACTGCCCTCATGATTCGATTGCCTCCCACCAAATCCCTCTGACATGTGGAAAATATAGAAACTACAGTTCAAGATGAGATTTGAGTGGAGACACAGGCAAACTGTATCATTCTGTTTGTTTTTGCCTATGGATATCCAAATTTTTCTATATGATTTCCTCAAAAGGCTATCTTTCCTCCATTGCGTAGAATTGCATTTGCATCTTTGAGAAAAATCAGGAATATTTGTGTGGGTCTATTTCTCTGTTTTTGATTCTGTTTCATTTTTCTATATGTCTAGCTGTTATTTAAGACTTAAAATTAAGGTTAATTATTATGTTTATCTTGAAATCTGGGGAAAAACAAAAGGCCCTCTTTTCCAGAGTGCAACCCACCGTGGCATTACACAACCTGCATTATCTTCCTCCTTTGGGCTGTGAGTATATGTTTCTAATAAACTACTATGAAGCTTATCTATGCAGTGTTGGGTACTTTGTGTTTGACCTGTAGCATAACTTAATGATAGTAAGCTCAATAACCTGACCGTGGGGTAAAGAGCATGAGATCAAAACACTATTTCTGCCAATACAACACATTTTTGAATTTTGTAGCTATATAAGTCTTGAAATTGCATAGATAGATATATCCCACCTTGTTATTCATTTCAAAATTGTTTTAGCTATTCTAGTTTCTTTGTTTTTGTATCTACATTTTTGAATAGTATTGTCAATAATAATTCTTGCTGGAATTTTGATAGAAATATTTTTAAACCCATATACCAATAGGAGGAGAACTGGTAGTTTTGTTATTTTGGTTCTTCTAATCCATGTACAGGCTATGCATCTATGTGTTCATTGCTAGTTATGGAAATGCAATTCATTTTTGTAGGTTGGTCTTGTATTCTGTCACCTTCCTGAATGAACCTGTTAGTTCTAGGGACATTTTTTAAAAAGAGGATGATTAGAATTTTCTGGGTAGAAAGTCATGTCTTCTGCCAATAGTTTGTTTGTTTGTTTGTTTGTTTTATATTTGTATCCCTTTTATTGGCCTTTCTTGACATGTTTCACTGATAGAATTCCCAGTACTATGTCAAATAAGAGTGACAAAGTAGACATATTTTTCACATTCCTGGTAGAATAAAAGCATTAATTTTTTCGTAGTTAAGTATGTTACTGGTAGGTTTTTTGTTTTTGTTTTGTTTCACTTTGTTTTTTGTAAACCCTCTTTACATAGTAAATTCTAGGCTATTTCTATTTTTCTGACATTTCTTTAAAAAAATTATAAATTAATGCTGAATTTTGTCAAATGATTTTTTTACACTAATTCATGTAATCTTGAATTTTTTTTCTTTCTTATAGTGTTAATATAGGGGGTTATGTGTATTGAATTTTGAGTATTGATCCAGCCTCCCATGACTGGAATAAACACCACTTGGTGATGGTGTATAATTCTTTTTTTTTCTTTTTTTATAAATTTTCATTTTTTCATTAATTTTAAGTTTAAAAAAATAGAGATCTATCTCACTAAAATGAGGTATGTTGCCTGGGCTGGTCTCAAACTCCTGAGTTCAAGTTATCTGCCTGCCTTGGCTTCTTAAAATGCTTAGATTACAAGCATGAGCTACTGCTTCCAGCCTATAACTCTTTTTATATAATAATTTTGCAGCTATATTAATGAAGGATATTGATCTGTAGATTTTTTTGTTTGTACTCTCTATCCCTTGCTTTGGACATAGAGTAATATTTACTTCATAAAATGAATTTGAATTTGTTCACTCTACTTTTTTTTTCTGTACAAAATTGTGTAGAATTAGTTATTCTTTCTTAAAATATTTAGTGTAATGCTCCTCTGAAACTATCTTGGCCTTGGAATTTTAGTGTGAGGAATTTTTAAATTCCAAATTCAATATCTTAAGTAGTTACAGGACTATTAACATTATTTCATATTGGGTGATTTATGATAGTGTATGCTTTTTGAAGAATTGGTCCAAATCATCTGAATTGTCAAATTTATACATCAATTTGTTTGTAGTATTCCCTTATTATTCATCAAGGATGGTAGTAATAGTCCCTGTTTCATTCCTGATAGAGATAATTTGTTTTGACTGTTTGTCTTGTTAGATGTGTATCCATTGTATTGATTTTTCCCAAGGTCCAACTATTTGTTTGATTAGTTTTCTTACTTGCTTTTTTATTTTCATATTTCTGTTTGACTCAGACTTATTTTGATCTTGGTTCTCAAAATGGAAGTTTAGATGATTCATTGAAGATATTTCCACCTTTTCTAATGTTAATTCTCAGGTTTCTTCTCAGCACCAATTTAGCTGCCTCCCACATATTTTGATATGTTACATTTTAACTTTTATTTAGTTCACTTTATCTTTGATTTATAGATTTTATAAATAAGTGTTTCATTTCTAAGTGTTTGGAGACTTCTTAATTTTCCATTATCAATGTTAAGTTTGATTCCATTTCAGTTATAGAATATATTCTCTATGATATTATATATCCAGATATGGTTCGTGAGTGTTTGAAAAAAATGTATAATCTGCTATTGTGGGATTATATGTCCTTTAGGTATAAACTGAACCCTGTTTGTTGTTAATTTTGTTGATTGTTATCTATATTCTTGCTAATTTTCTAATTATTCTATCAATTGCTGAGAGAGGGGTGTCAAAGTTTCCAACAGTAATTGAGAATTTATCTATTCCTTTTATCAGTTTTTGCTTCATATACTTTATAAATCTGTTGTTTGGTGCGCTAACATTAGGACTGTCTTGTGGGTGAAATGATTTTTTTAGTGGCTCTTTTAGACTGGTCATTTTCTATGCTCTGAAGTCTACTTTAGCTGACGTTAATATAGCCTCTTTAGCTTTCTTTTGGTTAATGTAACACACAAATCAAATTAATACAAACAAAGTACAATCAGCCTTGTATCAGTGGTTCTGCATCCATGGATTCAACCAACCTCAGCAAATATTTTAGAAAACAGTAAAACGGGGCTGGGAGTGGTGCCTCAGGCCTGTAATTGCAGCACTTTGGGAGACCGAAATGAACGAATCAGCTGAGGTCAGGAGTTTGAGACGAGCCTGGCCAACATGGTGAAATCACATCTCTACTAAAAATACAAAAATTAGCTAGGTATGGTGGCGGGTGCCTGTAATCCCAGCTACTTGGGAGGCTGAGGCAAGAGAATAGCTTGAGCCTGTGAGGTGGAGATGGCAATGAGCAGAGATTGCCCTATTACACTCCAACATGGGTGACAGAACAAGACTCCATCTCAAAAAAAAAAGAAAGAAAATAATGAAATGACAATACAATAAAATAATACACATTATAATACAAATATGAACTGTCTACATAGCATTTAATTGTATTTGGTATTATAAAAAATCTGGAGATGGTTTAGAGTATATAGGAAAAATGTATGATGGTTATCTGCAAACATTCACCACTTTATAAGAAATATGTGCTACCAACAGCTTTTGGTATCCAGGAAGTCCTAGAACCAATCCATCACAGATGCCAAGAGATATCTGTATATATCTCCATATAGGTGTCTTAGTATTTTCTCCATTTTTAAATTATATATGTATGACACTGCAGTATACTGGTGTCAGCATTTTACCAATTTGAATGAAATATGGAAACCTTACACTTTATATCTTACTGTTTTTCTCTGTTTATAATTGTCTTGACTATATTCCACATACATTCAGACGACATCAGACTGTGTTATAATGTTTGCTCAAATTGTCAAACATAATTTAGAAAATTGAGACGAGGAGGAAAATGTCATGTCTTTATTTATATTTTTACTCTTTCTCTTTGTTCATTCTTTCTTGGATGTTCCAAGATCCCTTCTTATAGCAATTATTTGTTCTATTAAAGAACTTCCTTTAACCATTTTTTTAAATTAATTGACTGTTCTTTACTTTTAGCACTTGAGAAAAAATGTTGTGTGACTTCCTTTGGCCTCCCGGTTTGGAATGAGAAATTCACCATCATCTGAACTGTTTTTCCCTATAGATAATATGTTTCTTTTATCTTATTGTTTTCAAAAGCATTATTTTTGTCTTTCAGAAGTTTGACTATGTCTTAGGATAGATTTGTTTAGTTTTATTGTGTTTTTGATTCACTCAGCTCCATGATTGTAGTTTTCTTTTACCAAGTTTGGGGAGTTTTCAGCAATCATCTCTTAGAATTTATTTTCATCTCCCTCTTCTTTCTTTAACTCTGATGACACAAATGTTCAAATTTTTGTTATAATTCTCCATGTCTGAGGCTCTGGTTTTCTCCAGTCTGTTTTACCTCTGTTTTTCATTTTGGGTAATTTGTGAGTAACACACACTAGTATATGTTCCAAGTAACTTTCTTTTGCCCTTTTCATTCTGCTGTTGAGCCACTTAATGGAGTTTTATTCTGTATTCATTATTACATTTTTTAGAACTAAAATTTTTATGTGGTTCTTTATCTCTTCTAATTCTTCATTTAAAATATCTATTTTTAATATATTTCAATTGTGCTTATAAATATGCTTATTGAAACATTATTGTGACTACTGCTTTAATATCTTTGTCAGATAACTCTCACATGTCTTTTATTTAGGCGTTGGCAAATAGTCAATGTCTTTTTTCATTCAAGTTGAGATTTCCTGGCTGTTTTTATAGAAAGTAATTTTCAACTGACAGCTGAAATTTGTCTAATGTGGTATGAGGGTCTATATCGTCATTAAACTTATGGCTTTAGCTGACTTTCACTGACACAGTGATAACAGGGGGGAGGGAATGCACAGGTTCCTTATTGCTAACTAGGGGTAGATGTCTAGATTCTGACCTCAGCATGTGTTGACATGTGAGAAGGGTGTTTATGACTACTGCTGACCTAGGGTGGGATTTAGGTCTCCAATTAGGCCTCCAGTGACACACCTTGGTTGGGAAGGTTAGAAGTGCCTCTTTACTACACCCTGTATTGCTTCTGCTAATGCTCTAAGAGTTGGAGAGGTTAGTGAAAGTCCTGATTTCCCCAGTAGGCCTTTTTTGACCTACTCCAATAGTTTGGGGAGAGGGATGCTTCATTATTGTGAGGTGGGATTGGAAATATAAGCTTTTTACCATGTTGTTTCCATTGACCCCATGCAGGATTGGGACCTTGTTAGGGCCTGACAGATATAAAAGTCTCAGCTCTCAGTTCTGTATTGGAGGGGTTTATCCCAGCAGATGTGTCACTCATTATAAGATGTGTGTGTGTGTGTGTGTGTGTGTGTGTGTGTGTGTGTAATATTCCTGTAGTAGAGTAATTGTTTAAAAATATTTGTCTTGCTAGGATGCTACTATATTGTTCCATAAGAGAGAGACTGACTTTTTAGGATGGCTTTCTTTTTCTTTTAATGCATGTGTGGCAGGGTGGAGGGGCTATTTGTTAGGACCTTCTGGCTTTTCTAGGTTGCCTACTATTTTAGCTCCAAGTTTTTTTCCCACAATTAAAAGGCAAAAGCAAACCCAAATATCTTACCACTATTTCATTCCTTGATTTCTAAAGCACCTAGCCAGTTTGCTTTCTTCTCTCCACATTTTAAGTCTTTCTGTTCATTTTATGAATAATGCCCAGGGTTTTCAGTTGTACTTGAAGGAAATAAAAGAGAGAAGAATATTCACTTCATATTCCCTGAAAGAGAAGCTAAATTCAGCCTTGTTTTTAACCAAAAAAAAAAAAAGGAAAAAAACACTAAAATGTCTATCAACAAGAAATGAATGAAGAATAAACTTTGGTATATGTACACAATGACTTATATTTCTACAGTGAAAATAAATAAGCTTCACACATAAAAACACACATGAATTTATAAAATGTTAACTGTAACAGATTGTTCATGCTGTCATGTTTAAATGTTCAAAAATAAGCCAGAAAATCAAATATGTTTGTTTAAAGATACAGGCATATTTGATACCTATGTATGCAATTACATATGTAGGTACTTATTATGGAAAGAAAGAGAAGGAAAGATGAAGAAAAAAGGGAAAGGAAAAGAAAAAGTCTATGAGAAAAATAATTCAGTATGGGCTTTGTCTGAGTGGATCAAAACGGTGGAATACTTGATAAACACAAGGAGCTTTAATAGTTGTGGTAATACTGCATTTCTTTAGTTGGGTAATATAAGCATAATTTTGTTAATATTACTATTAATCATAATATTCATACATGTATTATAAATTTATTTTGTGTATGCCACTCATTAAATAATAAAAATAACTTCATGTATTACTGGAATTAATTTTACAAACATGTTGTAATGAATATTGTATTTACAAAAGAATACTTAGAGTATGAACTAATTATTATAAAATTTTAAAAATATGCAAGAAATATGTAATTAGGAGAAATTTATAGCATAAATATAAACATAAACTATAGATAGAATTTAATATTAATAGCTAACTCTATATTAAAGATAATTACTAATTATAGACATAAGGAGAGAGGTTATAATTTAGAATTCACAAGGGAATTTCAATGTTTTGCTGGTGTTTGCAATTAATGAGGTCAATGTTTTTTTCTATTACCTTTATATATTTTTGTACATCTAAAATACCTAAAAATGTCCACTTTCTAGATTAAAAAGAGTACATTTCTGAATTCACTGCACTGACAAAATATACCTGTTCTTAGTAAAATGTTACCCTGAATATACTTACTTTAAATAAAAGATTTCTTACAAAGTTATTCTTTATTTTTAACATGACAATTTATTATGTAACTTGATGTTGAAGAGTTCAGCATAAATTTAGATCCAGCTTAAATACAAGTACTCCAGAAAATACCTTCAAGTGAATCTATAAAGATAACTTGGTGATGTGTTGGTTTGATTTGCTAGACTTTTCTAATTGTTATTTCTCGCTAAAAGCCACTGAAGCTGAAGCAGCTAAGTCTTCAGTCTTGATTTGCAGAATCTTCATTTTGGAAAAAAATAAATAAATAAAAAGAAAATTATAACCAGTTTTTGTTTTAACTGGTGACACTTCACAAAAATAATATTTATATTGATCTCTACTGATTACAATATATTCAGGATCTCTTTTCTACAAAATAAGTTTTAATTATTTTATCTTGAATGAGATGGAATTTATATTCCTTAAACATCCACCAAATGGCTCTTTTATCCTATATGAAAGAAGACTCACAAAGTCATGGACTTCAAGTTGATCACACACTAGTTTTATTATTATATTAGCTATATTACCATACTAACTTTATTATTTTGTGAAACATGCAATGTTTTTAAATATCTGAACTTCTCTGATTATCCACATCTTCAAAAAAAAATAAAAAAGGAATTGTTAAATTTAGAAGATTGTCATTAAATTTAATTTAGGAAAGGCATATGAAATCCTTCTTAATACATGGTTCCTAAATAACTATTCCTATATATAACTGTTCCTATATATACATATAAACAATATAAATTATTCCTATATATAACTGCTATAGTTATATATAATTGTAATTATGTTATTCTGACAAATTCTGAAATAAATAATGTATAGGACTATAGAGTTAAACATTTAGAAAAGTTCTATAATGTTAATGTAAAACTTTAAAAATACATAATTACTTTCATTGTGTCTGAATGGTGACTTTATTGAAATGAACTTCTCTGTGTTTCTATTTCAAGGCAGAGTAGGTGGTTGCCTGCATGATTGTACTGCTATTAAATAGATTTCTCCAAGGTGTAGTTCTAATTCTAAGTATGTGTAGCCTTTTAAAACTTCTTTTATTAAGTTAGAAAAACATTATGTGTGTTGATGAAAATTAGGAGAAGGAATCATAATGAGTCAAAAATGTACTGACAAAAGACATAATATTGTTAGGTCTGCAGTGAGGAGGAGCACATATAACAGAACTAATGTGGGCTTAGTGTCCAGAATAAGATAACTTTCAAATAAATTGTTTGAAAGACAAAATTAGAATAGCAGCTATTTCAGCAGCAAGACAGAGAAGTACAGGATATCTCTGTGCAGCTCTGGGATTTTATGAAATTCTGGTTACCTGGATCAGCACATATCATAAAGTTTTACTTCCATTAAAATGCTGTTTTCTCTCCTCTATTCTATAAACCCTTTGGCTTCGAAGACTCTATTTTCAAATCCATTTCTTTCTATTAAGCTTTCTATTCCATCTGATATTTTCTTTCAAAGGAATGACTTGCATGTGTCATAGTTATAGGTATTGGACACCAAAGGAATGCGTCAGTAGCTAAATAATAATTTTTACATTTTATGGTATTAAGTAAGATGTGGTTTTTTCCCCAAAAAGTAAATGGCTATTATTATTGCTGATGAAGTTATAGCTCCTGTTAATTAAATTTGATAGTGTAAATTGTGTAGAAATATTCAACCTAACATAAAACTTTATTAGGCAATCTAAATATACAATATAACCCATAATATGAAGTCAATAGACAGCATATGTTTTTTATTAATTCATGTCCTGAACATTCTTTTGGCTTTAAGTCTGTTTTTTTCTATAGTTAATAGAGTATAGTAAACCAATTTTGCTTTTGTAATTTGTCAGTAAAACATTTTCCCTAGTGTTAATTTAGAAAATAGGGACACTATATTTACCTAACTGAAAAGATTTTGTTGAAACTAAATCTGTAAATATATATAAAGTGCTTAGAAGATGTCTCACATTTCAAATACCTTCATTTTTCAACTTATAGGTATTTTTATGTTTTAGGTATGTTTCTTGCTAAATTAATATAGCTGTATTAAATTTATCTGGTAAATTATTTATTCTAGTGTTTTCTGGGTATTTCTGTCTTTAGTAAATTAAATTATTTTGCATTTATTATTAATATCTGTATTTTGATTATTTTTACACTTTTATATTTGCTGCTTATCATTATTTTTACTATTTAAATTCCATGTAACTCCCTTGCATATTTTACTTTTCTGCCTTTCTTTAAACAGTCGTATTTCTTAATTTCTCTTTTTCTTCCATTGCTATTTAAAAAATTGACATTCTGTTCCATGATTTTAATTGTTTCTCTAGTTTTCTCAAATTATAGTTGACTTAAAATGTATATTAGTTCATTCTCACACTTCTATGAAGAAATATCCCAGACTGGGTAATTTATAAAGGAAAAAACTTAATTGACTCACAAAAGCAACAAGAGTAAACCATTTTTTTTCTCCTAGCCCTCTGGGCCTGTAATGGGAGGGGCTGCCATGAAGACATTTGACATGCCCTGGCATGCCCTGGAGACATTTTTCCCATTGTCTTGGCAACTGACACTTGGCTCTTTGTTATTTAGGCAAATTTCTGCAGGTGGTTTGAATTTCACCCCAGAAGATAGGTTTTTCTTTTTTATCACATTGTCAGGCTGCAAATTTTCCAAACTCTTACTCTGCCTTGCTTTCTTTTCTCTCTCTCTCTCTCTTTTTTTTTAGATGAAGTCTCTCTCTGTTACCTAGGTTGGAGTGCAATGGTGCAGTCTTGGCTCACTGCAACCTCCACCTACTGTGTTCAAGCAATTCTCCTGCCTCAGCCTCCCAAGCAGCTGGGTTTACAAGTGTGTGCCACTACGCCTGGCTAATTTTTATATTTTTAGTAGAGACAGGGTTTCACCATGTTGGTCAAGCTGGTCTCAACCCTGACCACAGGGGACCTGCCCACCTCAGCCTCCCACAGTGCTGGGATTACAGGCATGAGCTGCCATGCCCAGGCTCTACCTCTCTTTTAAACATAAGTTCTAATTTCAAACCATCTCTTTGTGAATGCATAAAATTGAAGACTTTCAAAATCAACCAGGTCACCTCTTGAACACTTTGCTGCTTAGACATTTCTTCTGCCAGATACCCTAAATCATCTCTCTCAAATTCAAAGTTCCACATATCTCTATGGTAGAAGGAAAATGCCACCAGTCTCTTTGTAAAGCATAACGAGTCACGTTTACTCCAGTTCCAACAAGCTGCTCATCCCTTTCTGAGACCACCTCAGGCTGGACTTTGTTGTTCATATCACTATCAGTATTTTGGTTAATGCAATTCCACAAGTCTCTAGGAATTTTGAATCTTTACCACATCTTCCTTTCTTCTTCTGAGCCCTCCAAACTGTTTCAGCCTCTTCTCATTGTAGTTCCAAAGTCACTTCCACATTTTCAGGTATCTTTATAGCAAAACCCCATTCTTTGCTGTATCAATTAACTGTATTAGTCTGTTCTCAAAATGCAATAAAGAAATGCCCAAGACTAGGTAATTTATAAAGGAGAGAAGCTTAATGCATCCACAGTTCCACATGGTGGGGGAAGCCTCAGGAAACTAACAATCATGGCAGATGGTGAAGGGGAAACAAGGACCTTCTTCACATGGTGGCAGGAGAGAGAAGAGTGAAGCATGAAGGTGAAAGAACCCCTTATAAAACAAACAGATCTCATGACAACTCACTCACTATCACTACTACAGCATGGGGGAAACTGCCTCCATGATCCAATCGCCTCCCACCAAGTCTCTCCCTAGACATATGGGGATTATGAGGATTGCAATTCAAGATGAGATTTGGGTGGGGACACAGCCAAACCACATCAAGATGTTTAAGTATACTTGATTTTTCTATCCCCCTCCAGAATAAGACAATGTGTTCAGAATCTTTCAATTCTAATATTTACACCTCCAGTGTTACATATTCTGGACTACATTAGCTAAAATTTAATTTCATCTAAATTTTAATATAAATATTTCATTAATATTTTTATAGTTAATAATTTAAATAATTGAATAGTCAGTTTATAAGTAACATGTCTTAACAACTGTGATTTCATTTCATTGTAATATACAGAGTACATTTTCTTTTCTATTATAATATATTTTCTCAATGTATTCTTTGAAAGCCTCAGAATAATAAAATCCCAGACTTTGAATCAGTTGAAACTATCCTTATTTCAGACTCATTCTCAGTCATTCTTATAGATAAACTAGGTCTATTGGTAATTTAGCTGTGTAGTATTTTAGTCATTAATTTATATTTTCAGTCTGAAAGCTCTTACAATGTTCTCTATCATTTGAGATTCTGCAGTATCTCTATGAAACATCTAGGTATAGATTTGTTTATCTGATGTGGTAATCCTATATTGAGAAGTCTCCTGCTTTTTTTATTTCTGCATTGTTTTCTAACCATTTTTAAAAATATTGTTACTTCTTTTAAATTCTCCCTTTTAAAATAAGTCTGAAACATCTGTAAGATAGATGTTATAGTAATTCATCCTACTACCCACATTTACTTACCTTTTATTTCTAAACAAAGTACACCTTTGTACCTCACTTATGAAAATCTAAATTAAAAAAAAAACTATAAAGCAAAAATTTAACCCCAACTGAGTAGCTCCAGAGGCTTGAGGCTCAAACATTATGCTCTTGAGAATAAAATACAAATCTCAAACAAATTATTGCTTAACCCTTGTATTAATTTGCAAAATAGCCTTGCCATTTTTCTAATTTACTCAGAAGAAAGCAATATTCAGATAGATTATTGAAATTGTTCTAGGTCATACGACCAGTAATTGACTTTTACTCAGGTATACTTTGAACAATAGTCTGAATTCTTTTCACTACTCCATGTTTTGTGCACTTCACATTCTTTAGAGACTTAATTTCAATTATAGATGAAAAAGGAAGGACCATTCCATATTTATGAGAAAGACCTGCGGATGTATGTACGACTACGAGAATGTGTTTGCATGTTTTAATGCTTTCCATTAGGTGAAAAGAACAGAGGTAAGACCTGTTTCACTCTCAAACCTCTAAAAAGCTGTGACATTTTCTGCTCCTTGTAACATGATTATGAAAATTAGGAAAAGAAACATTATTATAATAATGATCTGTACAATTAGAAAAATGATTAATTAATTATAAATTTAATTTAGAAGTGATTATATATTAGAAATGCAGATTCTTAGTAAGAAAGTTTTAATTACTAAGCAGTCTGAGATTTAACTTAAGTACATGATTAAAAGCGTGAGTATAAATTCTATAGATGTGAGGATCTATCTAAGAAGTTAGAAGAAATAGTGAAACTGAGGAACACATGATAGAAAGGCAAGCATCCATTATTTTGAAGTTGTGTTACAAGTAGAATAGTATAGACTCACCAGAAAGTGTGTTACCATAAATGTATTTACTTAACTCATAATACAACTTGTAGAATACATGAAAATACTAGCTATTAAGTACTGCCACTTGCGATAAAATTTGTGATTAAAAACATACTCCTGATTAAAAAGAAAATAGAGGAAAACAATAAATAATATTTTCATCCCATTTAGGCTTTGTTCATCATTATTCTATCCTCTCTCCTTTAATAACTTGTAAAGTCAAAAATTCACACTAAATTTAATAAGATTTATTTTTAATATTAAAAATCTAAAAATATAACTGGATCTGTATGCCTTTATTATTCTAGAACAGATAGAATATAGCCAGAATTTTATAGTCTCTGAATGTTCCTCTTTGAGTAAAATGAAATTTAATTATTTATTAAATAAATATATATTAAGTTCTACCTTTATCTCAGTGTTCAAGGTACTGGTAATGTATTCATTTACAAAATAGAGAAACAGAACTGCTTTTAGGATTCTTACATTCAAATGTGGAGACAGACAATATATCAATAAACACAAAAAATTAAAGATTGTGATAGGTACTGTGAACAAAAACAAAGCTGAGGGATCTGTGGTTTTACTTTTAAACTTTTTTTATTTTTTATTTTTTTGAGACAGAGTCTCACTCTGCTGCCCAGACTGGAGTTCAGTGGTGTAATCTTGACTCACTGCAACCTCTACCTCTTGGGTTCAAGTGATTCTCCTGCCTCAGCCTCCCGAGTAGCTGGGATTACAGGTGCACACCACCATGCCTGGCTAATTGTATTTTTAGTAGAGACAGGGTTTCACCATGTTGGCCAGGCTTGTCTTGAATTCCTGACTTCAGATGATACATGCAAAGGGTGCTGGTTTTAAAATGCTTGGTCAAAGAATGTCTCATGGAGACATTATTATTTAAACACAATGTAAAAGCCAAGAATACAAGCATCTGAGTCAATATAGGATACAGAGACAAATAAATAGAAAGGCTTCAAGGGAATTGTGTGCATAAGTGTGTACTCCAAGAATAGCACAGATGGCGTATGGCTGGAATGGAGCATCATGTTTGTATGATAGAAGTAGTGGGTAGCCCAATATTATATAAATATCTACCCGCTACTTTCTTCATACAATCTTGAAACTCCATTTTAACCATATGTCATCTGTGCTATTCTTAGAGTATACACCCTTATCCCACTCCCAGGGCACATAACAGGGGTGTGGCTCACTGCTTCAGTGCCCTGCTTCTCAGACTCCTAGGGGAAGCATGCAGACGGGCAGGGCATGGGAAGTGTTTCTGGGCCCCAACCCCATGGCAGCATCTAGGGTTGAGTGTTTACAGTTCCCAAAACCCCAGTGGGCATGTGTTGCAGTGTGCTCTTCCAGCTTCGCTGTCTGCAGTAGACTTGTGTTGCCTTATCACAGGGACAGAGGACTTTCTGTATCCTGGGTTTTGCCTTAGTGTACTGGAAAAGTCAATCACATGTGGCCCTAGAGGATGAGTGCAAGATTCATTGGGTGATGGAGGTAGCTCCCAGTGAGATGGATGGGAAACCAGAAAAGGATAGAGTGGAAATGTGGTCTTCTCCTGGAGTCAGACCACCTTGTGGCCAGACTCTCTTTTGACTGCCCCAGTGGAATTTCCCTCAGCATCTGCATCCCTCCACCTTCAATAGCCTGCTGGTATCTGTCAATGTGTTCTTCTACTCCTCTCAATGTCCAGCTGGTTGTATGTGTGTGTGCTTGCTACATCTCAAGTTTTTATGGGCACAGGATGGGTGGCGGGGGGCAGGGGGTGGCGTGACAGGCCAGAGCGGTCTTGGAAAATGCAACATTTGGTTGTGAAAACAAGAATGCCTGTTCTCATTTAGGTCCATGGGCACAGGCCCCAGGGTGGAGCCCTCGCCAGGGACCCCCACTTTTCCCTACCCCAGCACTTCCCTGCCCCCCTCCTGTATCAGTAGCAGATAGGCCCATTTGGAGGCTCTTTGCAATAATCTATGTTATCATGATGCATCCTTGGATTCAGGTGGTGGTGGTGAAGGTGGTAAAGGAGGTAATAAAATCAACAGTTTTCTAATACCATGTATAGGTTATGATAGAGAAGGATTTATAAAATGACTCCAAGATTTAACGTATGAGCATATATAAAGATGGAATTGCCATTTAATTATGAGACTAAAAACAGTAGAGAAAAGCAGATTGAAGGACAGTGGATAAAGATTAGTTGTGGGAAACAGGAAACTTCCTTTTTAAAGTTTCCTTTCTTGTTAAAAAATAAATGTGCTAATAACTTTGTTAAGCCCTATCCAATGAAGCTGTTAGACATGCCATGTTTACAGGCATGTAGTACATTCTATGTCCTTGTACTTTAACCAGGATATCTGTGTTGGACGTGCACACAGGCATGTCTCAGCTCTCCATTGCTTTTATCTGTTTAGAAAAGTTTCAAGTTGTTAGCAAATCAGGTTTTAGTTTAGATTGTGAGGTCTGGTTCCAGTCAACGGAAATCAGACAGGACAGCAAGGATGACCCCAATGCATAAGGAATAAATTTTCCTGTTTTCCTTTGTTCATTATACTCTTGTGGCACGATGGCTAGTGAGCGTACCCTTCCTGCAGTCCAGAAACTAAAAATCGCATTGCTAAAAATCCTTTGTCTCCATGATAATTTTTCTTTGTGGCACTGAGCATCTATTTCCAACATTAGTCTTTGTTTATATACATTTGATTTCAGAAGTCATGTAGAGTTTAAGTGGAGGTGTTGAATGCATTTTTGATATACCACTTCCCCTTTTTCTCCTCCCCCAACTCAGAGGTTGTACTCTGGGCCTACAACAGGAAAAACACAAGCAAACTGAAAATCAATTGTTTTATTGGTTTTATTGGGGAATTGAGATCACAGGGCAAACTACCACCCCAAAATCTGGACAGACAGGTGAATCCAGAAAGTTATAGCCAAGATGTGATTACATGGAACAGAAACTAATGGAGCCAAACATTGAAAGGAATATTTAAATGGTTATTCTGATGAACTGATGGAGGCTTGTGTGGCCTATGGTGAGAATGAGAAACTCAGGGTTAAAGTCTTACATGGGTCACCAGAATTTGATGAGCTTACCTCCAGGAACCCATAGTTTCTCACGGAAAGAGACAATATCTCCTAGTGGTTTGGGCAGAGAAGAAAAGTACCATTGTGATGCATGCTCAGAATGTTCTCAAAAAAAAAAAGACCTACTTTTTTGGGGAAAATGCTTTACCAAAGACTCACTCTACCTGGGGAAAGGGAATTTATTCCACACTAGCGCCCTGTGTCCTTCCTGTCTCACCTAAGGAGAAGGGGAATGCTAAGAAATGGTTATAAAGGTCACAGGCCAGGGACACAGGCCAAATAAAAGACCTAATTATAGAACTACAGAATGTGTGCCCTCGCTGATACGTAACAACAATATAAACAGAACTCCAGTATCCAGTATAATAATAACAGTGGATTATGGCTAAAAGCATTGTAGTGCACAGATTTAATTTAGGAGGGAATGCTTCAGGAAGCCAAAAGACAATAAGATGGGGAGGAGACAAGAATGCTAGATAAAAATGAAGCCTCTGGCACTTAGAGCTACAGCAAAAATTACACACTTCCCAACTACTGGCCAGATTAACATGAACTTCACATTAAAGGGCTATATACTTCATTACCTATCATCTGACACATTGTGTCTAGTTTCACCAACAAGGAAATTTACAAGGCACAGTTAAAGTCTAGAAAATAATTTGTCTAAAAAGCAGGCATTAGAACCAAACTAGGATATGAGACAGATTTAGGAATTATTAGACAAGAAATTTAAATGTGGATATGCAAGGAAGAGTATTTCACTGGAAGTAATAATTTGTCAATTTTTTTGTCAGTTTATAGATGGTGTTAAAAGCCATAAGACTGGCTTAGAACACAATTAGAGAGCAAACGGTGTACAAGAGGTGTGAGGATTTAATACTATGACTCTCCAATTCTTAGAAATGCTAGAAGAGGCCAGGTGCAGTGGCTCATTGCCTGTAATCCCAGCACTTTGGGAGACCGAGGCAGGTGGATCACCTGAGGTCAGGAGTACGAGACCAGCCTGGCCAGCATGGTGAAACCCCCTCTCTACTAAAAATACAAAAATTAGCTGGGAGTGGTTGTGGGTGCCTGTAACCCAGCTACTCGGGAGGCTGAGACAGGAGAATCATTTGAACCAGGGAGGTGGAGGTTGCAGTGAGCCGAGATCATGCTACTGCCTTCCGGCCTGGGAGACAGAGTGAGATTCCATCACACACACAACAAAAGAAATGCTAGAAGAACTAGTAAGAAAAGACCACTAGTGATGTAAAAGAAAAATCAGAAAAAATAGGTTTTAAAATCTAAGTTAAAAAAAAAAAAGGATTTCAAGTAGGGGAGCATGTTCCACTTTAGTAATTCATGCTGATATGTCAGGAAAGAAAAGAAACATCAATAGGATCATTGATTAATTTACAAGAGAAGATTCAGTAAGTCAGTGTGGCAACAAACTGAAATACATAGAAGAAAACAGACAAGAAGAATCAGAGACAGAGAATAAAAATGTAGTTTTGGAATAATTTTTCTTTGTAAAGAGAAAAATAAAAATAAAGTTTAATAGTTGACAAAGGTGGGAATGAAGAGACTTTATTGTTAGTTCTAGAGACATCATGATTTTATGTTTCTGTAAATAAAAAACTAGAAAGGATAATTAATAATGCAAATGAGATCAAGTAGACAGAAAGAAGGTTTGACCTTAGAGAGACAGAGTTCTCACCAGCATCCGTCCAGATACTGTGATAATTCAATATATACATCTTCACTTCTCTATCTAATCCTTCCTTGAATTTTACATCAGACTATATTTTGTCCTTGGTTTCTGTTCTGAGTTCAGGTCATGTTGTACCAGATTGCAGCTATATATTTTTAGAAATTAAGATGTGAGGATCTGTCTGACTGGGTTGGGGGATTTTCCTATAATACATACATTACAATTAAACTTGATTACACATTCCAAACATAAAAATATGTAAACAAAAAGTTAATTGCCATAAGAAATTACCACCAAGAAAATCTCAAAGTGTTTAAATTTTAGCTGATGTAATCATCTCCAAGTTTTGTTTGTTTTTATTTTTATTTATTTATTTATTTATTTATTTTCTGGCTCCAGCTCTATGTGTATTAGACCTAGGCCAGGTCTATTGGCTAACACTCTTAAATAGGTGTAACATTGCTGTGAGAAGTGAAGCACAGAATTACCACGTTCTAAAACTGACAGAACAGATCATCATTTACCAGTAATTCAAACATTCACTCCAGATTGCATGCCCTAAAAGTTCTTCTCTCCTTTGGTCCCACTGGTCTCTGAAGGGCTATATACGGCAGAGATGCTAAGATTCTTAGTGGTATGGGCAGATTTCTCACTGCAAGTAGATCTTCAGGACACTGAATTAGGGTTTGCCTCTGTGGGAAATAAATGGACAAACTTGGTAGAGCTTTCTTGTTTCTTTCCTTTTATCTTTCTATCTTTTGTTTTCTTTTCTTTTCTTTCTTTCTTTTTTTTTTTTTTTTTTTTTTTTTTAAGGCAGTCTTGCTCTGTTGCTCAGGCTAGATAGAGTGCAGTGGCACGATCTCGGCTCACTGTAACCTCCGCCTCCTGGATTCAAGCAATTCTCCTGCCTCAGTCTCCTGAGTAGCTGGGATTGCAGGTGCTTGCCACCGTGCCCAGCTAATTTTTGTATTTTTAGTAGAGAAAGGGTTTCACGATCTTGGCCAGGCTAGTCTCGAACTCCTGACCTTGTGATCCACCTGCCTTGGCCTCCCAAAGTGCTTTGGTCTCTGGAATGAAGAAAACAGGATAAAGGAATAGGTATTTTTGTAGGTAGATCTATAAATGGAACTATTAAGCATAAAATTATTATTTTGGTCTTTAGATGCTCTTTCTCTCTACCATCTTTTCCAAAAACCCTCTCCCCGATTTCCGTCTGCAGACCATATTTTTATAAAGATGCTTTATGAAAATAATTTTTGAAAATTGGAAATTCAAACAAAATGAGGAACGTCTGCATTGTATACTCTTCCAGAGATTCGTGATGCACATAGGAAACACAGAGGATCTAAGGATTCTTTCTGTATTGAGCCTAATGTAGTTTCACATATTTCCCAAATTTGTTTTTTCAAAGGATGTCTTTTTGAAATGAAGTTTTAATAAACCATTAAATGATTTTCCACTTGAAACACTTAGAAAAAATGCTGTCTGTTTCTTTCTATAATGAGCTGGATACATTTTGCTAATTCTGTCTGTACCTGGAAACTAATAAGGAGAACCTTAAAAATAAAAGTATAGAAGCACGTGCTTTTTGAGCCAGTTAAGAACATATCTTTGATTGAAAAAAAATTGTGTTGGATATTACTGAAATATATTTTGTAGTTCAAATTAAATCTCTCTTTTAATAAGAAAAGAAAGAGTCCAATAAAGGCCTAAATTTGTGACTAAATTAATTGTAAAAGAATCTTGACACTTTTTTAGTTTTTATTGTCTTCTGCATGACAAATTGCTTGATTCAACTTTTTGGTTCAGTGAGCTGTGTATGGCAAGTGATTGAATGCATTTTCTAAATTTTTAAAATGATAAATGGTTACCAAACACAACTGAGGGTATCATACTAATACAAACTAGTGATTGCGCCATTATGGCTTTCAGTCATAGAATGTTTCACATTATCTACTTTGCCAACTCACTGTGATTTTATGATAACTTGAACATAAGTAACAATAAAAGGAAACAGTTCTGATTGATGATGATGGGTACTATGAAATTCATTAGGGATTCAGAAGACTTCAAACTGAGAGATCAATTCAAAATTCAGCCATCAGAGTCAATGCATTCTGTGAACTCACGAAATTAAAATAAAATGCATGTGCACTTTTAGATAAAACTGCTCCTGAAATACATATAAAGATCAATGGATTATATAACTTTCATTCATCAAATAGAGAAGCTATGACTCTCAAATCCTGTTATGCTGATACTAGCAAAATTATGCTTATATTTAGGGATATATGTATATATCCCTAAATGTTACTCTTCCAGAGAAGTAGAATACTGTAAAATAAAACTTTAAATTCTGTTTTAGAGTCATGTTCTGTACTCAACGAACAAGTCCGTGACTTTATTTAAAATTGACCAAATGGGAAAAGATACTCAGATACTCCGTCTTTAAAATAAAAATAGCTTGCCTGTTTATACTGACATTAACAAACATATTACTACATTTTTATTCTGAAAAAATTTTTATGCCGTCTGTAAAAATAAAATCATATTTAATATTTTGGTTTACTATTATGCAACTGTGATAACAAATACAGTTTTACAGCACAAAAGTCATTGCCAGGACTTCAAGTTAGCAACTTGGAAGAAATTTTTTTTTTTCACTAAAAATTCTGAAGCCTCTAAAGAATGACCTTCTGTAAGCCATTTAATTTAGAACAAAGTCCCTGAATAGCAACAAAATCACAAGTTGTAATAATAAATACAGTAAGGCAATTTTATACAAGTGCACAAACCTGATCATCTAGGCTGATAGGTTGGAAAATAATTACTTGCTTCCCCTAAGAAAGGCAGCTGTAAATTATTTAGGGGTTACTCCAGAACTGATGGAAACATTTCCTTTGTTTTGTATTTGTAGCTTAAATAATTCTCTATCAAGAATTAGAAAGACTTATTATTTCTGTACAATTATGAATAGACTGGTTATCCTTTAGATTTCATATTCATATTTATTTTAAGAATCTTTTTTATTCTGAATGTTTCTTTTCTTGTTTCCTTAACTTATATTACTTATAGACCCTGTAAAGCCTTTCCTTGAATAAAAAGACCAATTTTTGAACAGTGAAAGAATTTGTTGCTTGAGTGTTAAGGAGGCATAAGAATATACATATATGTATGCATCATACACACACACATACATACCTGTTTTCCACATGTATGTATGCATGTATCTATCTATCTATCTATCTATCTGGAATCTGTCTAATCTACCATCTATCTGAATTGATGAATATATCCTGGGCTTAATTCAGCTTCATTTATCATGTACCTGCTGTATCCCATCACTCTGATAGACATTTTTCATGTTTCTGTTATCTTATTTATTGTTCTCAGTGTGCAAGTGATCAATTATTATCTCCATGGACTACTTTGTGTGTGTGTGTGTATGTAATATTTGTGTTTATTTATTTTTTTTATAATGCTACTTGGTTCTTTAGTCTCATGGCTACTTATGATAATAAAAGTCAATATTTATTTTGCACTTATTCTATGCCCTCAAACATTTAAATATTTTATATACACTTTCTCACATGCATTTCAACATTGCTCTGAAGTAAATAATATTTATTTTAATTTATAAATCAGAATGTTATAAACTCAAATAAATAATTAGCTTTTATAGTCTTCCTTTATATGTTCACCTTTATGTCCTGCTACATAAATCCTTTTGTATTAAAAAAATTTTTGACAAATGACAAGAAACTATGATGTCATAAAAACCTAGGTTGGAGTATTCCTCTGTTAATTATTAATTGCACAAAACTGAAGAAGTGATGATTCAACTCTACATATCCATATAATGGGGATAACAATGCATACCTTGCTAGGTTTGGTTTGAGGACAAATAAAAATGCATGTAAAGCCTGTAGCATTAAGTGTGGCAGACTCTAACCGTGAATATTACTAGGTACCTAGGTTATGAGGTAAGCAGGGTTGAGTTATTTTTTTTTAACTTGTATAAGTTGGGGACAGATGGAATCTGGCCATATGAATTGTTGTCTCATTACTCTAAATGTCAGATTGCTTAACTATCATCTGAACATGATAATATCACCTACCCCATATTATTTCAAGAGTTATTTGAGAACACTTAGCGCATCGGGTACATGATAAGTATTCAATATCAATTAGTTATATGTTCATTAAACTTTTTCAATTTTGTGTTAAGAAACATACTTATTTTGATTTCTTTATTGCTAGAACTTCTATTTGATTATGCACATATGGCTTTATTTTTACATTTTCTTAAACTGCAAATGAACATGCAAATTTTCTTTCTGTTTGATCTGTCAGAACTTGGTTCTATTAGTTGTCATTCTCTTCCAAATTTTGCTTGTCTTACCTTAATTATATTACTTGATTCATTCTTTATATTCTAATCAATTATTTTATTTAATTCTTGTATTGTGACTCATCGACCCAACTAAGACATAAGTAATATGATTAGAGAATCAAAAGAAACCTAACCCCCTCATTTTATGTATGTGTAAAGTGAATGCATAAGTATAGAATAAATGTATTGCAAAAACTTGTATTGTCAATGAATTATTGAGATAGATCAAATTCTTGACAGCTCCATTACCCAAACAAGATCATTTGCACTGAAATTTAAATTAATATAGTAATGCTACTGAAAATCAGTAAAAGTCCTATAAGTAATAAAATATATAAACGGTTTTGGGACCATTATTTTCTGGAAGTTATTTCTTATATTAAGAGATGTACTAATACATTGCAACAAAAAATTAATACCTAAAGACAATACCTTTGAGGGTAACAAAGTAAAAAAATGCATTTTTTGTGCATTTCGGAAATATCAGGATTTCAATATCAGCACAGTAATATAATTTTACTGTGTTCTGTCACACCAAAAGCTTTCAAAGGCGATAATGCATGAAGAAACGACATTTTATTTCAGAGTGATAATTATCAGCTACATTCCATAACAGACAGATCACTGCAAAGCCATAATAGTACCTATTATGATTCAAGAAAACTTTCATGTGAAGTTATTCATATTTGAAAGGTGATTGTATTGATGACAATGATAAAATAATAGCACTTAGTAATAATAGCATGTTACATTTTTTATTTTCTCCTGAAAGATCCTAAGGTTATATATTTGAAAGTATCTATTTGTGCAATCATAGAAGGCAAGTAAAATATCAAATTATTTTCAGGAAAAGGAAACAGAATCCTTTTAACAGCAAGCCAGCGTGATTTGAAAAATAAGACACTTTCCTTGAACATTTAGTTACAATTTTGCAACATGCTACAACATAAAAACAAATTTACCACAAAAATAACAGAAATTAGGGCCTTGTAGCATGTCAAGAATTTCTAAATTGTGGGTTTCTCTTGTTTTGTGGCTTATTCTTCAGTGATTCATTTAACACAGGGAATTAAATTAAACAACATAGGTTGTTTTTGTAATTATTTTTTATTCAGCAATAAAAAATTGTTCTGAGTGTTAAAAAAAAGACACATGATACATCAAAATAATTTTTAAAGCCGGGAGGAAATAAGTGACTCAAAAATATAATTTACTGAGTGATCGAGGAAGTTGGAATTTTATAGAAAAATAAATCACAGAAACAATTAGAAAAGCAAAGATCTCCATTGAAAATTCCATTAAGGTCGAATGTATCATATTTAAATTTTAAATAACTAAGTCTAATAATATTTAAATTATCTAGACAACAGAAAAATAAATGACATTCTTTTAAAATCAATGCCTGAAGTTAACATAACTTGAATGTCAAAATCTAATGTATAATAAACAGAAAATCATAGATCAATTTTATTGTGAACATATATGCAAAAGGTATTCTGAACACTAGTTAAAACACCTCACCAATAAATCAAAAGAAAAAAAACATTGCTACAAATGTTTTCCAGAAAAGTTCAAGAATAAATCTATATTAAGAAACATATTGATATCAATAAATTAATTTAAAAAATGTGTTCATATTATAAGGTCAATGCCATTTACTAAAATTCATAGCTTTCCATTTTTGAAACTGTAAGTAAAATGAGAATAGAATAAAACTTCATGTATTTACTACTACTGATTTCCAGATATCCACAGCTAATATTTTTCTAATTTAGGAAACAAAAATTATGCATGTGCTTAACACATAGAACTCGAGTGTGCTAGAACTCTCAGCATTATTATTTGACATTGTTATGGAGGTCACAACAGTGCTGGAAGACAATAAAATAATTTAATATTAATCAGATAAATTTTAGGTCATCTCAATTCATGAAAATTGCTGTATCTTTTGTTTATTTTATCAATAAGTACCTAGGAAGTTTATAATAGCAGCAAAAGGTGTGCACATGTTCAGGAATAAATTTGAGAGTAATGTCTAGGAATAATATAGTGAAAATATAAAATTTTATTAAAATATATGAAATAATTTAAATGTGATGACATAAAAACATGTCTAAGAATGTGGTCATTAAGAATTCAGGTGATAAACATATACATTTTGACATGTTGAATGTATAAAAACCAATTCTCATATAATTTTGTATGATTTAGATTATGTTTGAATATAAAGAAAGTAATGTTAAGGTGTATATACAAAATAAGCTCCCTATAATTAAATAAAAGTGAGTATTAATGTGACTTTATCTTAGAGTGTATAAAAATGACTTATAAAACTATTCTGGTACATCAGTGAAGTATTGACATAGGAATAAAAAAAAGATAATTGAAACAAAATATCTGAGGCCAATTAAAAATATAACTTGAGATTACTCCACTACACTCCAGCCTGGGCAACAGAGTGGGCCTCCATCTCAAACAAAAAAAAAAGAAAAAAAAATACATAATTTGAACTGAAACCATAACACATTTGCTTTATAGGATTTTCATTGCCTACCCTCTATATCTCTACTTTCCTTTTATGTAACCAAGAGCCCTGTGCTTAAATTTTGTGTATGTTTTTAATCCAGGGATTCTCATTCTTGGCAATTTGAGTCAAATAAATGTTGTGGGAGGGATTACCTTGTTTTTGTTTAGCAGCATCTCTGGCTTCCATAAGTAGATATCTATACCACACCTCATTTACCAGTGTGACGTGTGACGAATAAACATGTTTCCACACATTGTCAAATGTCACTGAAACTAGCGAGGGAATCATCCCTTATTGAAAACCACTGCTTTATTACATTATTCAGAATATTGTATTTCATACTCATTCAAAAACTGTCAAATAAATCTTTGTTAAAGAGATATCTGATAAAGAGTTTATCTTCCTGGTATTGAAATATATTCAAATTAATCAAGAAAAGACAAATAGTCAATTGAGTAACAAAAACATGAGCAGATAAATCACTAACAAGAAAAATCCAGAATATTAATGCACATATAAAAAGTAACTTCAATGATAGGTGTAAAATGGAAATAAAAAAAACAGTGACAGTGACATACATTCTTATTGATCACTTAGGTACATCTAAACATATTAGGATCATTTGATTCTATTAGGACCACTTCCAGTGACGGGGTGTTGGCAAGTTTTCAAACGTTATTGTTGGTGTTTGCTACAGATTTTTGGAAAAGGATTTTAAGCAATCCTACACATAGAAATCTGTCATACAGAAATATTATCATAATATACAAAGAAATGTTGAATGATTTCAAATGCAGATAGAAAAATGTAAGCCATTTGGATGTTCATTTACACGGAACTGAATGCACCAAAAGTTTTTAGAGAACTCAAATCTGTTTCTTGGTGATAAATTGCTTCAATAACCTTCCTCTTTATGTAGGACATCACAGAAATTTTCATCCACACACAATTATGCCAAGATCAGTGTTCTAAAGCTCTTGGCTCCCCACCGTGCTTCTCATAAAGAGAAAGTAGCAGAGACTTGCCATTTCCACAGATTCTCCATATAAGACTAATTATTTCCTTTTCTAAAGGTTAAATGTTGCCTTTCCTCTTCAATGCTTTGCAATACATATTCCTGCAATATTTTGCAATGTTACGCTACCTCCTTCTAATGTTCTTAATTTTAAAAATATCAAAAGAATCAGCATTGCCTACCCTCCCTGGTTAGATTTATTGACAGTGGCCTCAGCTTGTCTTTTAGTAAGCAGGTTGTTCTCATGTTCCCATGTTTTGGCTACAATTACATGAGTGAACTTTTGTAAGTACTACTGCAGGCTAACTCTAACTCCTGGCCAGTTTTATCAGAAATTCTGGAATAAGTCATAAACATCATCATCATCATTATTTACTTGAATGATTATAATATAGTTGTCAAGGCTGTAGAGCCAAATGACAAATATTCTGAAATAGTGAGACAAATTGTTCTCAATCATAAATAGTAAAGTATTGTCAGATTTTTACATTTTGTTATTCTTGGTAACACATAGATTCCCCATAAGGTCAAATGTCAGTACATAAAACACTCTTCCAATCAAATAATTTCTACATTATCAACTAGAGAAGAGGTGATCAAGAAACATTATAAAGCAGCAGAAACTATAGTTTTTCAACAGGTGGTGTTAATTCATGAGCAGGGAAATTCAGACTGATTGTTGGATGTTGCATATTTAATCATGACATCAGTATGGAAGGACATGTTAACCCAAAACAGATTTTATTCAGTGCTTAAATAATACACAAACACACACACACACCCCCCTCAAACTCTCTTCCATCTGAGGATAGGCTATGTATATTAGAACACCTCATTTCTATCTCAAGCTCAAATGCATGTATAGAGACTGAAAAGAAGAAATAAAAGGCAAAGAAAGACCAAATAATGACATAATGACAAACCATGAAAACAAAACAAACAAAAACCTAGTCAATGTGACAGTGTTAATTTAGATACAGTGATCAGGTAAGACAGTTTTGAATAGTTGTAACCTAAATGATGAGCAGTCATCAGTCAATTTAAGCTCTGGAAGACGGTGACACACCAGAAATATTTGTCAAAGTCAGTAACAGGGAAATATAATGTTTTTAAACAATGGAAATAAAGTAAATATGAGAGTACAAGAGTAAGACATGACAGGATTGAAGAATGAAGTAGCAGCCAGTAGAGAAATGTCTTCTCAAACCAACTGTACTTTTAATATGTATTCTACTTGTAAAGCATAAATATAAGTTTGTTATATACTAGAAAGTGGCCTTAGACCTCTGTCTTTTAAGTGTGTACCAATGAGGGCTTTCTTAATCCAATGAGAGTTCTACCAGAAGATAATTGTTTTTTCTAGTATTAACTGTTTTCATATAATTCCATATACTTGTCATTATAAATCCATAAACTCATGATTATAAACTCCATTTGAAGACTGTATCTGGTTTATTGTTTGATTTACACACAGATGAAATATATCTTACAAAAAAATTTAAGTACTTGGCAATATTTAAAATTAGAAGATTCCATATAAATATATATATAGTTTTATTACTTAAATAAAAATGGAAATATCTGGTGATATGGTTAAGCTTTTTGTCCCCATCTAAATCTCATGTTGAATTGCAATCCCCATAATCTTCACATGTCAAGGGAGAGACCAGGTGGAGTAATTGAATCATGGGGTACAGTTTCCTCCATGCTGTTCTCGTGATAGTGAGTGAGTTCTCATGAGATTTGATGGTTTTATAAGGGACTCTTTCCTCTTTGCTCAGCCCTTCTCCTCTCCTGCCACCTTGTGAAGAAGGTGTCTTGCTTCCCCTTCAGCTTCTGCAATGATTACAAGTTTCCTGAGGCCTCCCCAGTGATGCTAAATTGTGTGTCAATTAAACCTCTTTTCTTTATAAATTATACAGTCTCAGGTAGTTCTTTACAGCAGTATGGAAATGAACTAAAACATCTGGTGACACTGAATCCTTATTTCTTCATTTCCATAAAAGTTAATCAAGAAACAGTTTTTGGAACTAAATAGCTGGAATCCCGTTGAGCTGGCATTTCAATTCTCCAATTTACACCACTTTTTATTTATTTGTGTATATGTATCCTGCCTGACTATTACTGGCACTGATTTTCAGATACTTTTTTGACAAATGCCATGAGAAAGACCGGATAATAATGTTCTTGAAAAAATATTTAAACTGAAATAATATATATCAAAGAAGCAATCTCAAATAAGCAGATAGATTACCACCATCTTTTGCTAAAGCAGTGTACTTCTTTCTTTTCAAGAAGAAAGTTTTGTTCAAAGAATTGCATTTTTCATTGTTCCCTTTTTACTTTACTGTTATTGTAGGTAGTATTGCTAGGTGCTAATGAGGTTGTCACTATAACTGAATTCAATCAGCCTTTTTTGTCCCTTGTTCTAAGATTCTATTGTGAAAATCTAGTAAGTTGGGTGATGTCACAGGCATAACATTTTGTGCAAGTAATAGCCAGAATTTTTCAACACAGGCCAACCATTTCATTAACTATATGGGACAGATAATATAAATAAGGAAGGAAGAATCTTTCTACCATTTTCTCCCTGAACTGGCATACAACACAGTAGACCATATGTATGAAGTTTCTAGCAGCTAAAATCATTGTGTAAGTACGTATTAAAATGAGTATCATTCTTGCTGGGAGTGAAATCATTTTTTTCCAGGACCATTGAGATATTTAATATTATAAACTTTACTCAGATATAAAAACTGAGGCCCACAGAATCAACTAATTTGCAAAAGAACAAATAGTTTTAAAAAGTGAAGACAGGATTTGAATGCAAGTGCTTTCTGCTACATCACCCTGTTTGCCAAAAAAGACTCCCTCCCCTAGATCTTACAACTCTTCAAATAGTGATTTTTGATTCTTTCAGACCAGGCCATATTATTCAGCTATATCAAACAACTCTAAATTTCAGTGACTTATGATGAAGATTTGTTCTCATTTACTGTATATGTCTATAGTAATTTGTCTATGGTTTTATTATTTATTGTGTTTTCTGAAGGACTCAAGTCAATACAACAGTCTCTCTTTAGAACATTTCTTCTGTCAGCAAGGCAGAGCAGAAAGAAAACATTTCTACCATAAACTGCCTTTTCAGATTTCTATTCAGAAGTAATAAATGAATGTCACTTGTCACTGGCCAAAGCACGTCACTTGATGATGCCTGAGATGAATGATTGGTATGCATTATCATCTTACAGAGAGTGGTGCTGAATATTTTGGAAAAAAATATATTTTGCCAGAAAACCATTAAATGAATTACATTCCCACAATATGCACCTAAAGATTATATAAAGTAATGGAGAATAATTGAATCAATGAATATCACATAATGAAATCTGAGAAGGCTTTTAGAGTTAGATCAAAACTCCAGAGTGAAATCAGAACTTAAATGTGTAAGTCTGACCAAGCCTGGGGGAGAATTCTGACACTAGGAAACTTGATGAAACCTCGGCATAAAAATAGAAGGGGGGGAAAAAAAAAACACTTGAACATTAAAATGCTTAGAACTTTTAAGATCAGCTTTAAAAATGTTGAGTAAATAACAAAGTAATTTAATGATATAAAATGTAAGAGTGTCTGGGGAAAAAAATTGGAAAGCAATGTAGTAGGCATATTGCAAATTTCTTTGGATGCCAACGTTTTAGAGAGAACACAAACAAAAAGCTGTTATTCATTAACAAAAGCATCAACACTATCAATATGTACTCTCAAGATGTGTGCTTTTAATATTTAAAAGTAAAAACTTCTTACTCCTGCAGTTTAGATACAAAGGAAAGTCACTGAACTCAAATCTCCATGAATGTTTCTCTTTTCCAAATGAGGTTTTCTATTGCTAATCATTTTGAATGCCTGCCAAACCACTTGGACTCTCCATCGGCAGGACAACACAGATGTCTGTGTGCCATTTAACAGCTTTCAGGTGAAATAACATACCAGGCAAAAAGTAGAATTGACATCCAGCATACTGATGAAAAATAATGAAGTTTTTATTCATCAAGCAAATAATATTAGAAGCAGGCAGCTTTTAAAAAATTTTTTCTTGAATATATTACCATGTATCATGTTAGAAAACTGTAAACTTCCTTTTGAGACAATTTATCATTGTTTCTTTCCATGACCAAAGATGAATATTTCTAGATTTAGAATGCTGCATGGATTTTATGAAGGATTTGCTATATTTTGTGCTTTAGTCTTTTTTATGACCCTTGGAAACCTTGTTTGTGTTTTTTCCATTGCATTTAATAAAACTTAACAGCAAGCAAAAAATCACATTTGCACATCACTGTTGATTATATTAAAAAAGACAGCACATTCATTTCATCACTCTTTGCACATGTGTAGAGTTCCTATGTACCAGGTGGGCATAATTAGGTTGGAATGTGGTTTGGCTCACAAATCATTTCCTATTGGCTGCATGATGTCTCTGCTGCAACCCCATAGAAAAGAAAATAAATGGCAATATTATTGAGAAGCTTTTGGAAAATATTTGATAGCAACCATGGTTAGGTTTATGCAAATATAGCTTTAAAACTCCAACATTCTGAAGCCATATAATCAAGGAGAGCAAAGATTGTTTTAATGAGAAAATTTTCTAAAGTCAGCCAATAAAATTCCATTAAAATAAAAGGATTTGATAAATTTAATCTTGATAGTCAATTTACAGAATTGATCTTTTTCATGGCAAATTCATGTATCATTTACAAAGGAAAGCAGTTACATGTGACATAGTTGATATAAATATTCCATATTAACCCAGCAAAGGACTCATTTATTTTATTTACCATGGAAGCAAGGATCATTTGTTTCAACAATTTCTCATACTACCAAGAAGATGACAAGACATTAAAAAATTCTTATCCAGAAGAATATTAAAGAACAGAAGCAATACAAAACAAGATACACATAAAATATTATAAAACTCAATGGAAATAAATTTTGGAACTACAATTGTTGCTGTGCACACAACCAGAGAATAAAATGAAATGTAAGGTCTCTTTCCAAATGCAAGCATATACTTAAGCTTATTGAGATGTATTTAGGGAAAGAGTTTTCTCTGCCAATTTGGTTCCTAGTGAGCTCTTAGTAAAAATTGTTGTGACTTAAATTCAAATGGAATGTTGGACTGAATGTAAAAGTCCTCTTGTTCAAAAATTTTGATGGGTTTCAGTCAAATCAATATTTTCTTGGTTATACTTTTACTATAAGTTTTGTATAACATTTTCTGTAAAATAAAAACTTTAGAAGCTTTTTATAGCAGGTTAAATGAAATGAAATTCAATGCTAAAAATATTAATACTTATATTAGTTAAGTACCTAGGTAAGGAATATTCCACATAGCTGTGTTTTATGATATCTTAGTCATGAAATTAATAAATGTCATTTTCATTTCATTTTACCTCTATTTTTTCAAAAGCAAGGAGACTGTGGGAAGTGTGATTTTCTAGAAATGGTAAAAATTAATCTTAAATAGTTAGTTGGAATGTATGATAGCAAGTTGGTGCACAAACAGATTTCCAAATTTAAATCAAATGTTTTTCTGGAGTTCTCTAACTCAAAATTCATTTTAATCATGGATTTTACAATGATAATAACTTTTATATCTTGCCTTACTTTCATACCTACTAAGGAATATCTTATTTATAGCAAGATCAATGACAATTGATACTGGTCTTCATTTTGAATTCCTTCCAAATAAGTCCTGAAACCAGGGCTTGAGGGCAGGTAATTCATTTGGTTGATGATGCCAGGAAGCAGAAGTGAGAAATCAGACAACAGAAAGAGGACTTTGGAAAAGAAAATAAAGAATATATTGATGAGTGAGTTATTGTTAGAGGTAAATAGATCTGAATCCTGCTAAGAAACTTCTAAAAACAAACTTTGGTATCACCTCACATAGGGACTCCAGTGATATTTATTTCCTTCTCACAATGCTCTACTCCACCTGTCCACCACTTTACTGCATTGAGGTGGATCAAGCTTCAGTGGAGACAAAAGCTTCCGGCAGAGGAGACAGAAAAGGAGCTTACAGAGTTTAGGCATAGACAGCATTTGCTGCAATACACATTGAAGGGATTCGTAAGAATAGTTTAAGGTACTGTTGTTATAAATAAAATTTGTTATCATTGTCAGAAAAAAAGAAAGAGTGGTTTTCTGTGTCTCATGAAAACTATATATACACACACATTTATATCATTAATACTTTTGAAATCTAATACACAACATCTAATTTGTTTCAGAGACTTATTAAATTTACTTTCTTAATGTTTCTTGAGTTCTTTTCTCTTACAACCTTTGACAGCCACTGAAATTTAGTTCTCATCATTTTTCACTGGAAAAGTTAGAATATCATGGTTACTGCTTGACATTTTCTCCTGCTCCGAGTTTACCTCTTATAATGTCATTATCCATTGTGCTCTCAGATATTCTTAAAAATATTACTATAAAGATGAAACTTTCCAGATTCAAAACTCTCTATGGTTCTCCATTCCTCTGAAGATGGCATCACATACATAATTATTTATTCTGTGGCCCATACCTGCTTTTTCAAATTATTTATTTTTTGCGACTGTCTTTTCATATCTTATTTCAAAAACAAATGTTATTTGCTGAATACTGACTTATTTTGTCTTCAGTTCTCTATAAAATTAATATATTTCTGCCTTTTCATACAACATGACTTCTCATATAATATACATTTTTGTTTGGTAATTTTTTCTTTCTTTTTTCCTTTCTCTTCCTTACTTCTCCTTTCTCTCTCTTTCCCTGTATGTTTTTAAAAAATTTTTAATTTCTGTGGGTAGATAGTAGGTGTATATAATTATGGGGCACATGAAATGTTTTGATATAGGTATGCAATGTGAAATAAGTACATCTTGAAGAATGGCTATCCATCCCCCTCAAGCATTTATCCATTGAATCACAAACAACCCAATTACAACCTTATTTTAAAATGTAGTTATTGACTATAGTCTCCTTATTGCTATAAAATAGTAGGTCTTATTCATTCTTCTATTTTTGTACCCATTAATCATCTCCACCACCCTTCTAGACCCCACTACCCTTCCCAGCCTCTAGTAATCACCCTTTTAACCTCTATGTCCATAAGTTCAATTGTTTCAATTATTAGATCCACCAATAAATGAGCACATGTAATGTTTGTCTTTGACTTATTTCACTTAACATAATGACCTCCAGTTCCATCCATGTGGTTGCAAATGATGGGATAACATTTTTTTATATAGCTGAATAGTACACCATTGTCTATAAGTACTACATTGTCTTTATTCATTCGTTGATGGACACTTAGGTGACTTCCAAATCTTGGCTATTGTACACATTGCTGCAACAAACATAGAAGTGCAGAAATTTCTTTGATATAATGATTTCCTTCCTTTTGACTATATACCCAGCAGCAAGATTGCTGGATCATATGGTAACTCAATTTTTAGTTTTTTGAGGAACCTCTAAACGTTTTCCCATAG
Source organism: Ateles fusciceps (assembly GCA_036589455.1). Lineage (NCBI taxonomy): Eukaryota > Metazoa > Chordata > Mammalia > Primates > Atelidae > Ateles > Ateles fusciceps. The sequence continues at coordinate 1,894,026 of JAZHEH010003244.1, forward strand.
AATTTCTATTAATTTACATTGTCTCCAAGTATAATTATCTACTCACTATTTTTGTTTTTTCTTTGTGGAGCAGGTGAACACTGGATGCCTTTAGTGAGCCATCTTGAATCTCTCATTATTCTGAATACATTTTAAACAGCTTGAGTAAACAGATAAAATTGCTCATGTTTACATGGTATAAGCCTTGTTTGTTCATTGTATCAGAAACCAATATATAATTTTCATACAGTATAAAAAAACTTTTATATATTATTATGATCTGTAAGATAATTGTTTTCATCAGATTACTGATATTATTTGATCTTGTTTCTTTGTCTTCAGTTATCTGCCACTATTCTCATATTATTTAACATTTAAAAGTGTGAGTTGCTAATTCAGTTTCCATGATTTTGAAACCTGCCTTCTTGGTTTATTAGATATGTGATTATTAGAAACTTATAAACTTTATCAACATTAATTTTACTATATCTAAAATGAAAATCAAAATAATACAAATTCTATTATGAGATTTTGGGGGATAATTAAGTGACCCAGAAAGTCATGTGACTAACAAACACTTAATTAATATTACTATTATTGTTTATATTCCATATGCATTATAATCTGAAGGTCCAGCTCTTTGTTAATGCTTTTCTTTGAATTCCTACCAAAGAAATTTCAATCATCTCCCCAAAAATAAATTATTGAGCAATTTGCAATGTCATAAAGACATCAGCGGTTGGTTTTATATCCAAAAATTTTAGCAGCAGTTGACTACATTGAGTAGGAATTTGTAGGCAACTTAAAAAGCTTCATGATATAATGAACACAGTATTTCCCTCTTGGGGTTCACTCAGTATGGTGGCAGAAATATTAAAGGAAAATTATAGAACATAGTTACAAACCCTTTTGAAAGGCCTAAGGGTTTTTATCACTTGTCCCTCTTGTTAAATTATTAGATAAACTCCCCCTATTCCTTTGTCTCTACTCTAACTAGCTTGTTTACTCATGTAACCTTTGAAGCAGATGGCCCTCTTGCGGGGGAGGTCAACCAGGGAGATTATCCTCAAAGCCTTTGTTGTTAAATCTATACTGAATAAATGTGAGGAAGGAGCACTGGTGGGTATTGTGTAGCTGTGATCTCACTCTGTGGGACATGCATGACCCCTACTCCACTCATTCACTATACTCTGTGTTCGAGTGCATTTATTTTTCTGTCACGGAATCAGGGTCTGCAGGAAAGACCCCCACAGATGATGACCCTGATGTGACCAACATCACATTTCCCTCCTGACTCAATTTATATTAGTACTCTGTCCTTGATAATCTCCTTAAGAATGTGCCTGATATTCAATGCTCCTAAATGAAATATCTTAGAGTAAAACTGCAAGAGTAAAACCTCTACACTAAGATGGACAGTTGAGGATATTGTAATGAGATTCTCCAACCAACAATTTTAACAATCCTGAGGCTGGCCCTTACTCTTAGGTTTACCTCCCAGAGATTAGTAATGAGGTCTTGACCAGAGGCAACACATACAAAGGCAGATTTAAACATACATATTTCTTCTACTTCACTATTTTCTCTACTGTGCACAGGTTAATAAGGTTATACGTTTTTGTCTTGGAGTCTGAGCAGTGAAAGAGGGGGAGCAAGTAATAGGGTATAGGGAATATATGTATTTGGCCTTCTGTATCTGTGGGTCCCACATCTGCAGATTCAAACAAAAACAGATGAGAAATATTTAAAAATAAAAATAATTTTAAAAGACAACCAAAAACATAGTACAAATTTTAAAATATAGCATAACAACAAGTTCAATAGCATTTACATTGTGTTAGGTATTATAAGTAATCTAGAAATAATTTGAAGTACAGTTGGCCCCTTGTATCCACTTTCTGCATCCATGTAAATAAACATAACAATAAACATAACAATACATCGATAAAAATAATACAGATAAAAATACAGTATAACCATTATTTAAATAACATTTGCATTGTATTAGGTAATATAAGTAATCTAGAGATGATTTAAAGTATTGTACTAAGTAATATAAGTAATCTAGAGATGATTTAAAGTATGCTGGAGAGTGTGTGTATGTTATATGTAAGTACTACTCATTTTCTAAAAGGTACTTGAACACCCCTGAGTATCCTTGAGTGGGGGAAGGGCTGAAACCAATTTCTCATGGATTTTGAAAGATGACGATATTTTTAGATCTACCTTTGTATGTGTTGTAATTGGATCTTTTGTGCTTTCTAGCCTTAGAACTTCTGGTTTTAAGCCTGAATGTACTCATAGTGATTAAAATAATTAATGCTATATAAGTTAGAGAGTTTAGACATCTAAATATTTGTTTTTAAATCTGCAACATAAACCTCACCTGATTTATTCAGAAACATAAATAAATACATTTGACAACATCTCTTCTAAACTGTATCACTTCAATACTTCAAATATTTCATCACAAATGTTTTGCTATTATTCCATACTTTACATCTTGTCATATGCTAATTTTCTAAAACTATTAAGAATATTATAACTGTAAATTAAATGAATAAAATTATGAAAACATGAGTAATTTTCTTATGAATAATTATAAAAGAATTCTTTGAAATAAGTATCAATGATATCTTATGGAAAGCAAAAATCTATTTTAAAGACACAACACAGAATCTCAGAAATTCTTTATTCTCTACACATTCACCTGCTGCAGGAAACATTCTCTTTATACTTTCTGTTCTGTGAGAGGATCAGTAAGGCTCAAGGGTCATTGCCCTTGATTCCCTAATTTATTTTTCATGTTATCAGAAGTCAAAGATACATAAAAAAGTGTTTGTCTTACTTAATTGAGTGGTGCAAAACAGATTTATTCCACAATGCTAATTTTAATGTACCACTCTTAGAGATTCACATTTTTCATATCATTCTACTTCAATGCAAACATTTCAAGTATAAGAGTAGCAAGTTTTATTTTAATAAAAATATACTATATGTGGATATTTCCAAAGTCTGATAACAAGTGGTACATATCAAGAGAAATTTCAAAAAAAAATGAAATTATGCTCATAACCAGTACAAGTTTATATTATGACATCAGTGAACATAATACTTTTATACTGAGGGAAATAGTTAAAATTAACACATAAAAAGTATTATTTTCTGAATGTCAAGAAACAATTGTGATCAAATAAATACTATATAAAACTATTTTGTAAAAATGTAAACTTGCTTAAAAGTTGCTTAAAATTTACCTAGTGAACCTAGTCTAAAAATGCAGTATTTCTTGGAAATAAATAAATTTCCTTTATAAATTTCCTTATATTTATCTTTATGTTGTTTTCTTAATAGTGTGCAATAACGAAAAACGTTAACTACATTATAAATATTAAAAAGGTATTCTAACAGAAAACACTATTTTCAGTTTAGGAATATTCATGACATACAATCATTTTAGATTTTAGAAACTACATATTTTATCTTTACAGAAGTTTTTATACTATCTTCTTTATTAATACATAATATTTGTGTATATTTATGAGATACATATGGTATTTTGTTACATGCATATAGTGTTTAATGATCAGGGTATCTGGGTTATCTGTCACCTTGAGCATTTAGCACTTCTATATATTGAGAGCATTTCAGGTCCTCTCCTAGCTATTTTGAAATATACATACATTGATTGTCATTAACTTTAGTGACTCTATTGTGGTATTGAACATTGGAACTTTTTTTTATCTAACTCTGTTTGTACCCATTATATTAATCTTTCTTCATTCACCTCCACCAACCCAGACACACCCACACCCTTCCCACACTCTAGTAACTACCATTCTACTCTCTATTCCAGAGATACCCAATCTTTTGGCATCCCTGGGCCACAATGGAAGAAACGAATTGCCTTGGGCCAGAAATCAAATACACTAATGATAGCTGATGAGCTAAACAAACAAAAACAAATCACAAAAAAATCTTATAATGTATTAAGAAAGTTTACAAATTTGTGTAGGGCCACATTCAAAGCTGTCCTGGGTTGCCTGAAGCCTGCGGGCCCCATGTAGCCCTCAGGCCCCAGGTTGGACAAGCTTGCTCTGCTCCAGAATCAACATTGTTTAGCTTCCACATCTGAACGAGAACATGCAATATTTGCCTTTGTGTGCCTGGGTTATTTCGCTTAACATAACAGCCTCTAGTCTCTGCATGTTGTTGCAAATGACATGATTTCATTATTTCTATATCCAAATACCATTCAACAGTATATACATACAACATATTTCCTTTATCATTTTGCCTACTGATGGATACTTATGTCAATTCCACTAAACCTTTGTAGTAATTTTGATGACAGCATAAATTAAACATTAAAGAACTGGAGGAACTTGTGCCTGAGTACAAGGGCTGGAATGACAAAACAAACCCATTAAGACCACACCTAGGTTTTCTCAGACCCTACAGTCTGATCAAATAATACAAGCTTTCTTATACATGCACCATGTACCAGGGCCCGCTTAAAATTAAGAAACTTTCTAAGACTCTAGAGAAAGCTTTCCAGATCCCAGACCCTAGTTAAAGATTAGATACAGATTGAACGAAACACTCTTGCTTGTAGGTGCACTCCCACATGTATGCACGAAGCTTAAAATATATACTAGCACCAGAACAAACTTGAGTTGGTCTGATGAGTTTCTCCAACCATCCCCCCCAATAATCGGTTGCAGAAATAAACTCCCTTCTTTTTCAGTCTGTCTGAATCTTGTTATTGGACCATGAGAACAAGCAGCTGGATCTCATTCTGTCCAGGTACAAATACACCAAATTAACATAAGTAGCATATCGTATGGTGCTGAATATGTTATATTTAATAACTAAAAACTTTAAAACCTTACTTTTTTTGTACTTTTAAATACCAAGAATTTATTTATTTATTTTGCTTGTGTTCATTTCCTTTTACAATTACATAAGAAATTTTTACTCTCTGGGTCATCATAAAATTGCAAGCCTTGGTAAGCAGTAATTGTCTACTTAGATAATATTTGTGCAAAGAGTGTTTTGAGACATCTATACTCTGGATAACACTAATTATTTAATACAGTAATTTTTTTAAAGGACATGCTTTTTTAACTTCTGTGAAGTTTATCTGTAAGCAATTATAATATATATGCATTTAAAACATAAAATTGTAATAAATGAGCATGATTTTTTTTTCTTACTTTAAGTGGACTGGCATCTTTCCTGTATGTTTTCCATGTAATAACCTTCCCAAAAAGTTAAGTGCATTTAGGATACACCATAGTTAATAACCTTAGTGCCAGCTGCTCATATTCACTGCTTGAAATGATGCTTTTTTGTAAACATCTTAAAGGCAAAAAAAGTTATTTAGAAGCTGCCACTAGGTAAATGAGTGTTCCACATAATTCAAAATTTACTTTTTATTAAAAAGTAAATAAAAGCACAAAAGTAATTTTACCTGAATATTTAAAAGGATATTCTATATGTTACAACACATACTACAACAGAAACATTTGCTTACTTTCATAGGACTCCTAGAAAGGGCATCTCTAACAACAACTGTCTTTAATAAATAAGTTTATTTTTGCATCACATTCATGTATGTCCTGAATGTTCTGAGGCCTTCAGATTTAACTCTTATTTGTGCTAAAAGAAAAAATGTAAATGAAAACTATATTACGATTATCAGAAAAATAAAGTATCATAATAAAACCAGTCAACTGTTTTTTTAAGAAACAAAAGTACAGAAAATACTTAAGTATACATTTAGTTTTAGCAGAAATACTCTCTAATTAGATAGATTCATGAAATACAATATTAAGAATGGTAAAGATTATTATTTTACTGACTTTAACTACAAAAATGCCTTTGAGAAAATGTTCCTTTTCCTAGATCTTGATTTAATTGGATAATTTTATGTGAGCTAATATTTGTGGTATGATAATGCTTTCAAAGGAACCAATTATGTGGTTTTCTTCCATCAATATTGCAGTATTGCAGGTTTTTCTGGGGCCTTTTGTACCTTTTTTTGTTGTAAGTATTAAGTTTTGCTCTTTGGGACAAAACATTTCTTCCTTGACTGTTATTACTGCTGATAGCTAGAAAGGATTACCAGTAGAACCCACGTTTTAAAGAGAAAGAAAAAGATTGGGCTATAAGCGATTATTTTTTGGTTCAAAATCTATCAGACTGAATTTAACTAACACTAGAGCATTGTGGGTAGCTTACTACAGAAAATTTTTTTTTTTTAATTTCTTATCACAAATAAAAGCTTCTGCAAATCATTACGGTGAGTGTTAGAGAGGCTAGTTGATAAGGAAACCACTACTAAGCTTGCTCTGGTTTGTACATTAGTGTGTCTGATAAATGCAAAACAAATAACTATCTGAGAAAATTCTGTCTTCAGTATAATCCCCTATAATACTCAAAGTACCAGCAAAATTATAAGACTACCATCCAAGATAAGGTTCAGAATGAGCTTTCTGTGTTCACATTTTATTCTGGATAGGACCTAGAACCCTGGGGCTGAAATGCAGATCTGGCTTCTATCAAGGCTGAGATATGCAAAATCTTTTTATTTATTCAGATGTTTTGCAAATAAAATAAAGTAACAGAAGCTTTTGGCAAAAATAAGAAATCTCTATGTTTAGGTTATTGGGCATTATTTCAAAATCTTAAAAATGATTTTTTTAAAGATGTAAAAAGAAACAATTTAAGACAGAAAGTTTTTTTTTTTTAATACAGGACTGTAAATACTAGTTTTTGAAAAGAAACTATAGCAACAGTTGCAAATTAATTTTTTATATCAGAACTTGAATAATGTTTAGAGAAATACAGCAATAAATCTCACATAATTGTGAAGAGTTTCATGAAAGAATCTTGGCCTGACAAATAAATGCATAAACAGTGATTTTAAATTGCAACTGTTTGAATTGTTTTAAAATTGTAACTATTTTAAAATTGTTACTATTTTAAATTTTCTTTTTTGTTAAGTAAATTTGACTTCTTTCTCTACCAATCTTCTTCTTTAGAATATGCACTCCCCTATCCTTGAGAGGAGAAGTATTTACTTATTTACCATTTTCCTCTGAATTCAGTTTTTGCTCAAGAGCACACAAATAGAGCAATCCATATGCTTTGGGATGAAATAAAACTGCTAATCTAGAGCATCTTATTAAAGGCTTCTGGGAATACAGAGAATGTATAACATAAAACAATGTCCATTTCCGTGGTTAGAGGCTAATCTTGTATTTTACAACCCTGAGTTACACAGCCCCCACCTCCAAGAGCCAGAGGCAGGAAAATCAGAGACAAAGGCCCTACCTGGCCTGCCAGAGACAGGAAAGTTGAAACAAAGACACCTAGGCTGCCAGAGGCAGGAAGTCCCTCAATACCAATCATAACTTAGAGTTTATAATATAATATAGAACTGCCTTTATTAGAATGATTTGATTCAAAATTATATTCTTCAAATTTCGGTAAAAAGCAACTCCATGATAATGTTTGAAACACATAGTCCCGTGTCTGAGATAATTATGGCCAATACATCTTTGATTACACTAGTCTAATCTCTTACCTTCAATCAAAAACATAGAATGAGAGTGAAAAATCCTGAAATTTATTAAAAACTGGGATATCAACTACCTCTCACTGATTACAGTTTGTCAAATAGTTTGTATTTTAAAGGAAGAAAATACTATATATTATTTCTGGGTAGTTTGGAATATTTGATAATAGATGAAGGCTCTCACCTTGAAAAACTAAAAATGTCAGATGACATACAGAAATCCCCTGTTCAAAAGCAGCAAAGAGTTTCTTAACAAGATCTGGAGGAGGAACATTATGGAAAAGGGAGAAACATTATGGAAAAGGAAGAAACTCACAGAAGGAAGTTTGCCTTTTGAAGTGACTTTTACTCCCAGGCATTTTTGCCAGTGCTACCTATGGGCAAGTAACAGATTCCTCTGCAAAGCTCAGAACGTGGAAGAAGGCTGTAGTAGAGGGGGAGAAGTATGTATAGAGCTTTGATGGAGATTTGAATAGCTCAAGTTCATGATTATTTTCCCTCAAAATGTTTGACATATACTGGGGCTACCTGGACAGCAAAAAAAAAAAAAAAAAAAATTAGTGAATGATTCTGAAAACCGGAGCAAAGATTCTCTGTAATAATATGAAATGACAATGAAAAGTGGAGACTCACCAGATGAAAGGGCCTACGAAATACAAAAGAATGTGAAAAACTCGAGAGATCCAGGGAGAACCGGAAGTAGAATTGTTATAGAAGTAAACAGGTTCTTGTCACATGACCAGGAGAGATTAAGCTCACAGACACACAAAAGGGTGAGGAGTGGAAATTAAAGAAAAAACAACTCAGCGAAATGAGACGGAGTCCTGTGAACAGGCTCTCCGCCTCACCAACTGAATCTCAGGTTACCACACAGGAGCAGGAGAGGACAGTCTCCTCTTCCTGAAAATGACAGAAACTTCCCCCCGCGAACTTCCTGAGGCCCCACTCCATCCTCTGAGTGCACAGGTTGGCATTACTCAGAAACAATCAGTTGGGAAATGGTGGGCTTCATATGGGAAGGCAGTTCTGTTTTCAGCCTTCAGGCTGTTTTAGGCTTGAAGGCAGGGTTTTGCCAGGGGAACTTTGGCTGCCTCCTGTCTCTATCAAAGTGAGCCTTAACAGTGAAACCGCCATTGCAAAATTATAACTGAGACAATTATTACAGCAAAAGAGATCTGACCTAACTGACTCCATCTTTCTTCTAACTTCCAAGCTGTCCTAGTTTATTCCTGGGCATAGGCTAAACTATCTTTGGGAGGTACTTAGTTTATAGTCCATTGTTTCAAACAAAAGCAACAGCCCTTTCCAAAAACAAATCCCCTTCTTTCCTGGGGACTAGGCTGCCTTCGTAGGACTAACAAATTAGGTACAAGATTAGAAATTATGGTTTAGGGGCCATGCAGCTTCCTAATGCAAGAGTCTGAACCTCCCCAAATTGCTCTGGGAATAACATCACTATTGTAAAGCCTAAGGTTAGTGCTTTCCATATTTTGCAGACCATGCATTCTGATGCACCCACTGACACCACCCAGATCAGAAATCTGGTTCAACCAGTTCTGTGACCCTACTCCGAAACAAAAATCAGCAAGAAAAACCTCACTTCACCCAAGCTATGATTCCATCTCCACCCAACCAATCAGCACTCTCCACTTCCCCACCCACTCCCTGCCAAATTATCCTTAAACACTCTGATCACCAAATGCTCAGGGAGACTGATTTGATTAACAATAAAACTCAGATATCCCATACAGCCTGTCTCCAGTACAGTTAAACTTTATTGCAATTCCCCTGTCCTGATAAATCAGCTCTGTTTAGGCAATCGGCGAGGTAAAACTGTTGGGCAGTTACAATGGGGCATGTATGCAGCTTGTCCTTCCAACCTTCCTGATAGGATTATGGTGATCAGCTATTATTGTGCCTAGGTATAAAGCAGAATGAGTTCTGTGTGGCAGGACATTTTTAAAAAATATGTGATGCTGGGTCCAGCAGGTCACACCTATAATCCCAGCACTGTGGAAGGCTGAGGTGGGTGGATTGTCTGAGGTCAGGAATTCAAGATCAGGTGGAGGTTGCAGTAAGCTGAGATGGCACCATTGCACTCCAGCCTGGGCGACAGAGTGACTCTGTCTCAAAATAAATAAATAAATAAATAAATAAAATTAAAATTAAGAATATATGATGGCTGGCAGAAGATAACAAAATTTATATAAACACTGAAGATAGGACACCATCTCTAATAATTAAGAAAATAAAAGACCCACAGGTGATCCAAATATTGTAGTTATCTGAAAAAAAAATAAATCTCTTAATATTGTTTAAGAAAATGGATACAAAGAGGAAAATAGAATAAAAATGAAGAATTTTAATAGAAGATATGAACTTTAAAAAACCATTCATATAGCAATACTGCAACTAAATGATTGTATATAAATATAGTATATAAACTATTGGGGGCATCGACTCTTGGCCTCCTAAAAGTTCACTGAAAATTACTGACACAAGACAGATTGACTACTAGGAGGAAAGTCACACAAATTTGTTTAATGTGTGTACATGGGAGCCTTCAGAATGAAGACTGCAACCTCCCAACCAAATATAGAACTTAGATAACATCATGAGGTTATAGAAAGAAGCGGGCTCAGAGGATGGCCAAAAACAAGCTTTAGTTTCAAGATAGATTATTGGGAGGGAGAAAGGAAGAGGCGTGACTAGCAAAGGTGTGCTTGTTATGTAGATGAAGCTTCATAGATACCAGTTTTCAGAGATAATAGAGGTTCTTTTCCATTTTTTTCTTTTCAGACTTTTAAAGATGTCATATGCTTAATCTCTCCTAGATCCTGGAAAGGTTGAAAGGGAAAATCTGGTTGCATTACTGGGGATTTCCTATAGAAGTAAATTTCCTCCATCTCAGTCTTCCAGTCCTGTGGCAGCCATTTAAAAACATTTTAGTGCAAAATATATTTATTTCTTTCTGTGTATATGAAGTTTTTATATACCTATATAGTTATACAAACCTCATTATTAGATTTTCATAGCAGATGAAAAGTAGCATAATAAATGACTAATGAATAGGAAGATATGTGAATAGAAAATAGCCAAATAGAAATACTCAGAAAAGAGAGAATAAAAAGTAATAATAAAAGAGTCTTAGACACAAATGGGGGAAAAACAGAAGATACATGAAATGAGAGTCCTAAAGAGAAAAAAACATGGAGAGAACATTGCAGAAGTAATAAACAAGTGACTGCTAAGAAATTTCCCAAATTTATTAGACATTCATTCACAGACTTTGTGATTTCTGTGAAATCCACAAATGAAACATGAATAAAAAACTATGAGGAATATCTTAATCGGCTTTTGATTTGTTGTAAAATCATAGACAAAAACCTTAAAACCAAACTGAAGGTCAAATGGTGTAAAACTGGGTAGGTGGAAAGGCAAAAAGTTTATTCAAGTGCTGGCAGCTTGGAAGACAACTAGACTCAAGTTTCAAAAAGCCATCTCAAATTCTCAGGCTAGCTAAAGGGATTTTAAGGAGAAAATGGGATGGAAATCATTTGCAGGTGTGGTGCTGGGCACAGGTCTGCTTATAGTTTTTAATGGATATTTCTAGTAACGAATTATCCAGTGGTTTAATTGACATCATCAGAGCAGGGATCAGGTCATGGACTAACTATACACTGATTTATTCTCAGAGGGAAGAAAATTGCAACTGTGATCTCTGCTTCTTGCCTAAATTGTTTCAAGGTTAACCTTTGAAATGCTCCAACAGGTAGTTAGATATATGTGTAGCAAGAAACAAAGCAAGGGAGGGTTTATTTTTAGAGTAAGCTAGCAAATTGGCACTACTAGTTAAAAGCTCCCCACTGTCATTGTTCATTTCATTTCTATGGGATATGAGGATGTTGACTTCATTCGGACTACTTCCTGTTTTCTAGCAGTGTCTGTAGAGGCCTAAAGAATGAAATTTATTTACAGGAGCTGGAAATAGTCCTGTGTTCTTGGGCTCAAAGAGGTAATATATTGAAGTTTCACTGAATGGAGAGTTAAAAACTTCTGGGAAAAGCTAGCCTGTAACCCCATATATGTTGTACAGCAGCAGTATAACCTGCAGCAAAGAAGTATACCTGTTTTTACAATTATATTTAGAATTATAAGTAATTGTTTCCACCAGGAGGGTCTTGACCCAAACCATTATGATAATTATCGGTTCAGTGACATCATAGAGTCATCCATAGCATTAGTTTGTACATGTCCTGAAGGGCTGAGGAGATATTTTTTGAATTATAGGGAATATACATAGAGCATTCAGTTTTGTTTTGTTTTGTTTTTCTGGAATATACATACAACATTCAGTTATTTTTTTTTTCTTTTTTTCTTTTTTCTGTTCACTGCAGTTTCTAAAATGACAATCTAAAGGTTGCAGGAAGAGGCAAGTCACATATTTTTCTTTAGAAATTTCTAGACCCATAAGAGTTTTATTTTTATTTTTCATCTGGGAATAGTGAGGTGTTATTTACAAAATATTTGAAGCTTTTATCAATAAGAAAGTCAGCAAGTTTGTTCCCCACTGCCATTTGTACTTAGAGCTTGTATGGGGATATGATGACAGGTTGTCTAAAAGTACCTATTCAACAGGTTACAGGAGGAGCTACAAATAGTTATGATGGTGGTCCTGGCACATGTATATTGAATAAACATGTATGTAACATATGACACAGCTTATTTGGGGGATGGAGACTATATTTAATAATATAGCTTAACTATAATACAGCTATATGTATATAATAACTGTAATACAGTTAACATTTAACTGTATTACAATTAGTACCTAGTAAAGGTCTTTTAAGGACACAAAGACACTCAAGTATGCAATTTATGTAAACTGGCCAGGATTAGCCCATTATTGGTGGTCCTTCTATCAGGAGAAAGTTACTGAAATCCATCTTTTGTCTAAAGCTGCAGTTATGGCTGGTGGAAAGCGGATGGGGGTCAGTTTTGTCAGCATCTGTCAATATTGCTTATCTTGAGACCAGTGCTTGCTTAGCTGCTAGGGAAAAAAACAAAGAAAACAAAAAAAAACTTTGTGGCAATTAAACACAGTTAAGTTTTGAAGTGTCAGAGTGTGATACTTAACCCTTACATGGTGCATTCTCGGGTCCTGTTTATAATTTGTTATCTTATTGTCACAAAGAGACTATTTTGGCAGTCCTGAGATCTCTATTTTAACCTCAATGCTAGTCAGTTGTTGTGTTTAAACTATAAAAAGGAGGGGGTATACTGAGGTATGTCTAGCCTCCTTCCCATGATGCCGCTATCATGGCCAGGAACTAAGTTTTTAGGTTTGTTTGTTTTTTCTCTCTTGGGGTAAGTTCCTTGACCAAGAGGGGGATGGGTGTTCCATTCAGTTGGTGGGGGCCTTAGGATTTTATTTTTTAGTTTATAGTCTTTCTTTTTTGGTCAAAATATGTCAGAGACAACATTTTTTGACCTATATTGTCAGGGTGTGGTGGCTGCCTGCTCTAGGTCTATCTTGTCCCTAAGGAGGACTCCTATGGCTAAGGGAAGTAGAGCCAAAATAAGTATAGCCAGTTAAACATTATAAGCCTGACAGAAGTGGACACGGGCAGGCACTCATAAACCCTTTAAACCTTTTCTACAACATGAGAGTCAAAATGCAAGGTTAACAAGTTGACATCCATAAGCAGTACGTGTTGAGCCATCTGCTGTTTAGGTGTCTGTGTGCCCATCTTTGATATGGAGGGTCTGAACTAATTATATCTTTCAAAACCACCTCTGACACTCGCATGTGCCTACCTCTTTTGCTGGAGTAACTGGGCTTATACTGTTATCAGAATAGCAGAATACATGACTCTTAGCAGCTACATAAGAGGTTTTCTGATTACATTGAAAAATGAAGATAAGGCCAAGAGTACAGAATCAAGTTATACTAGAGAAAATGGTTGTTTTTCATTTTTTTTTAGTCTTTAATATAAAATATTTCAGCATCAGGCCATAACGGTAGCGAGAACCACAAGGGCAAAAATTACAGAAGATGGCTGATAAAAAAGTTGAGAGAATGAGTTATTGTCTTAGGCCTTCTCAAAGACAGAAAAAGTTGAAGGCAGCAAAATTTGAACTTTTGAGATGTGAACCTGAGAAATTTTCAAATAAATAAAACAGTTTATAGAATTAAAAATAAAAACATCTTATAATTTTATTAAGAGAAACTCAATACCTTAAGAAAACCTTGTTTTAACATAGAGGATCAATCATTAAAAAATTATTGTATAAATATATGTATTTAAAAATTATAGCCAACCTAATTATGTACGTAAATGTTTAAACATTTCTTTTTTATAACTTTTAAAGTCCATAATTTGTATTAACTTTTAAATAATTTTTAAACTTTTTAAATAAAAACATAATTTTACATCTTTTTATAATTAATTTCATGTTAAAAATAGTTTTTAACCATTTTTAATGCTTATAAACATAAGATGTTCACCTAAGTAAGTACCTTAACGTTAAGCAGATGGCTTTTGCTGATAACTGAGAGGATTGAGCTGTTTTCATTAAACCAATGATCTTAAATTAGTCTTTGTCTTAGTTTTGTCATGGGTTTGTAGCTATAATCTTAATCAGCCAGAATACAACCCAGTGGGCTCTTAGGTAGAATAAAAATTGAGCTGCATATTTTGAGGGTAGGGAACAAAGGAGCACAAATACATCAAAGAAAAACAGAGTACTACCAAACACAGTCTCCAAAGAGGGAGATTGGAAAGTTAAAAAATCTTATCTCAAACGAGTCAGTACTGCAAACAGCATATGTTACTGAGCCTGTCCCGCAGACTCTGGGCAAGTATACACTGACACAAGTATTTTGCCTGTGAGCATGGTTAGGGGACCACATGGCTTAGCACTGCAGAGGAGAAAGTGCGGCCCTGATGAGCCAGAGATGCTTGCATTTATTTAGTACAGATTTAATGACAAAGGCCTGGAGCAAACACCATTTGTGGATAATTAACATTGTGGACTCCCAAGTAGGGGACAGTCCTGTGTGCAGATGATCAAAGTTGGTTTCTGGAGAAATAGGTAAACAAACTTTTCTAGATAAATGTCTTTGTACTCCCTTGTTATCTGCCCTCTGCCATTAGCTCAAAGTAAGGGGAATACACTGTCTTTAGCCATAACCCTTTCCCGAAGCTTTTGAAAAACCTCCCAGCCTTCCAAGAAGGTTTGCATCTTTCCTGTAATTTTTTTTTTTTTTTTTTTTTTTTGAGACGGAGTCTTGCTCTGTCTCCAGGCTGGAGTGCAGTGGCGCAATCTTGGCTCACTGCAACCTCCACCTCCTGGGTTCAAGCGATTCTTCCACCTCAGCCTCCCAAGTAGTTGGGACCACAGGCATGTGCCACCACACCAGGCTAATTTTTTTGTATTTTTAGTAGAGACGGGGTTTCACCGTATTGGCCAGGATGGTCTTGATCTCTTGACCTCGTGATCCGCCCGCCTCAGCCTCCCAAAGTGCTGGGATTACAGACGTGAGCCACTGCACCCGGCCCCTTGCCTATAATTTTTCCCACCACACTGACCTATATCCTACATCTCCCCCTTTTCTGTTTTTTGCATCAGGTTTTTCTTGATTGAAGAGCAGCAAGAGGTTTGTCAAGTACAGCAGTTGTAACTTGTGTTCCTGCTTTGCATCCTAGAATTAGTAAATAGTATAAGACAAACATGAGTATAATCAGTAATATTATTTTCCAACCAAGGAGTGACCTGTAACCTGTGTTATTTCCAACCAAGGAGTAACCTGTGTTATTTGGCACCTTAGCCCAATGTGTACCATTATTGAGGGACCCCCACTGGTGGTATGTCAATCTCTCCTAGCCAAGCAGTAGGGTTTTTAGAGGCTGGGAAGGGAATGTCTCCCTAAATAACAGGGCAAAAAAGAAAGGCAGATCTAAGAGATGACCCCAACAGAGTGTAGCAGGTACGGGTTGCAGGCAGAGTGAGAGAATTAGAAATGTTAATACCTTATGATATTTGCAATGTACAACAGAGAGCATAGCAAGGAGCAGATTATCTGGAGTGAATGGTATCTGTGTCTAGAGCAGAATTTGCTCAGCCTCCTGAGTTGTCCTTGTCAGCACTCCCCAGGTAATGTCTGGGGCTTGTGTTGTCTGAGGAGGCTGCGTTATCTGGGGCTGTGAGTCCCACAGGGTCATTTCCTTCATTTCTGGTACTGGGTTGGGTCCTAGCCACACCATGGTATGGTTTGATTTGTGGTGCTGAAATCCAAAGAGGGCCTGAGAGGGTGTGAACACAGGCATATCCTCTTCCCCATATTAGCAAATCGTTTGGACCACACTATATATTACTATTCACATCTTTCCATAAAACTGTGGGTTTTATGTCTTGAGAGGTTTTAGCAAAGTGTGTTTCTATAGATGATTAAAATTTATGATTTAAATTTAAGAAATTAAAGGTAAATAAGGCTTGTGCTAGTAGTGTTGCAGGGTCCTTACTCATATTCCCCCTTTTTGTTTGCTGAGCATATTTTTAAGGGCGGAGTGGGCATGTTCTACTATGGCCTGTTCTTGGGGGTTATACGGGATGCCTGTGGAATGTTGGATGTTTCATGTGTGACAAAATTGTTCAAATTGTTAGCTGGCATAAGCTGGGGCATCATTAGTTTCAATTTTTGTGGGCTGCCCCATAAACACAAAAGTTAAAAGATGTTTAATGACATATTGGGTGGACTCTCCAGGAAGAGCATGTACTCTAATTAGGTGAGAATTGGTATGAACAGATAAATGCACATATCTTAGTTTTCCAAATTCAGGGAAGTGTGTAACATCTGTTTGCCATAACTGACTAGGCTCTAGTCCTCTAGTGTTAACACCTATAGAAGGAGGGGGATGTGCCTGTGAGCTGGCAGTCAGGGCAATGCAGGATAATTTGTTTGGCTAGTCTCTGGGTAAGTTGAAATTGTTTAGTTAAGTCTCCAATTTTGGTGGAGAAAGTGATGTGATTGGGTGGTTTGGTCAAACAGTGACGTCATAACTTATAGGTAGGTCTGCTTGATCATTGCCATAAGCCCATGGGCCAGGTAGTGATCTGTGGGCTCGAATATGTGTGATAAAAATAGGATGTGTTCGTAGATCTAGCAATTGTAGAAGTTGAAGAAAAGGGGCACACAGGGTGAGCTCAAGGGTAGACTTAATGAGGGCTGTCTCAAGGTTCTGCATTAAATAAACAGAGTAAGCAGAATCACTAACAGTATTGATGGGTTGAGTGGGAAAATGTTTCCAGGGCGAACGTTAAGGCTCCAACCTTAGCTCTCTGAGTGCTAGTAAATCCAGAATGAGTGAGAAAATTATGCGGTTCCCCACCAAATAGCTGCTTTTCCTATTTTACCAGAGCCATCAGTAAAAAGTGTTAGGTATAGGGGAGTGAACTACTTTTGTAGGCATAATTGCAGGAGTACAAGATAAGAACTGAAGTAGTTTGTCAGTAGAAAGGGCATGCTCTATATGGCCTGCATAATCACAGAGAGTGCTATCTGAAGATCTAGAGATAGGGCCAATACTGCTTCAAATTGCTTTTTACTCAAAGGAATTCTTATGACATCAGAGTCATAACTTAGCAACAGATTGCATCGTCTGTGGTCCATATAGATAACTTTACTAACTAGATGGATATAGGGATATAGTGTTTAGTCCTAGTATGTGAGCAAAAATCCATTCCAGGGAAGCGTAGGCCTGGGGCCATCTGTCCTATTAATCCTGCTGGGGAACGTTTAGTAGGAAAAACAAGCAATTGAACTGAATACTGTAGGTCTATGAGATCTAGTTGCCTCTGAGAAATAGCTTGCTCTATTTCTTCAATTTCCCTTTTTGCTACAGGAGTTAAATACCTGAGAGAATCTAGGGCTGTATTGCCTTTTAAGATAGAAAACAGGTTTCATAATTTATCTGTAGTTATGCTCAAAGTGGGGTGAAGCCAGTTAATATCACCCAGTATGGGGAGGAAGGCAGCAAATCATACTGCTGTGTGTGTACCTATGCAACAATCTTGCATGTTCTTCACATGTACCCCAAAACCTAAAATGCAATTATAAAAAAGGAAAAAAATAATATCACCTAGTAATGTTTGATAATTATTTAAGTTATGTAGGTTGCTAGTATTTAATTTAACCTTCTGGGTCTTTACTGACCGAGAGTTAGTATGGATCCAAGATATTTCCAAGGAAAAGGCATTTGTACTTTTTCAGGTGCTACGATTAAACCTCTTAACTGTGTATTCCTTGGGACAGAGGCATAGAAACTTAGAAGTACTGGCTTTGTTGGGGCTGCTAATAAAAGAACTTCTATAAAATGAATAATCTTGCAATTAGGAAATTCTTTTCTACTGGGGGAGCAAAGCCAGATTTACATGATGCTGACACATGGTAGGACTGTTTAGCATTCCTTGAGAAAGCGCTTTCCAATGAAATCCACCAGCTGGCCTTTCATTATTGATAGCTGGTATTATAAATACAAATTTTTCTCTGTCGTATTCTGCCAGGAGAATAGTATAAAAGCAGTCTTTTAAGTCAACAATGACTGTAGGCCAATTTTGAGGGATCACTGTGGGGGAAGGGAGTCCCTGTTGAAGGGGCCCCATAGGTTGCAGATTAACATTAATAGCCCATAAGTCATGCAAAATCTCCATTCGCCAGACCTTCTGGGAATGACCAAAATGGGCAAATTTCAAGGGTTGTTTGATGGTTCTATATGGCTGGCTTTTAAGTGCCCCTCAACTAATTCATGGGCTCATTGCAATTTCTCTCCACTTAAAGGCTACTACTGTTCTATCAAAAGAGGATTTTGAAAGAAACACATTAGGGGTAGGCAGGGAATAACAACAATGGCCATTATTAGAATAGTTTTTGCTGTTCACATATTCATCCAATTTTGCCTCCAGAGGAGGTACTGACTGCCATCTAAAGTTGTTTTAGCTAGCACTAACCAGTCCCATGGGGTCATATGGTTGTCTACTATGATCTCAATCCTTTCATAAATGGGCTAGCGGCTTCATTTTCTCTAACACTTTTTCTTATCTCTTTATAAGCATCAAAAAAAATGGGTTCATATACCTGATTGCCTTGTCAATCTTGCCTCACTGGGAGGACCAAGAGCTCCCCCCTCTGATGCCGCTTTTCTAAGACAAGTTTCCATAGCTGTAGTGTATCTTTTGTCATTTATCCAATTTATTGGGTAAGGAGGCTTAGGAGAAAACTCTTTTTCCTCTGTGGCACTTTTACTTGGTAATGGTGGGGCTGAGGGAGAAGGAGGAGGCAGTAAGGTAGGTGACGGTCTCCTCCTCCCTTCCATTTTTAGGCTTTTCTGTGTAGAGCAGGACCAAAGCAACCTTGACTAAGGCATATAACGTTAAAGATGTTACTGGGACCTCTTGCCCTTTGCATGATATTATTTAAGATTTCTCCTCACTTGTTTCCAGAGCTCTACATCTAGCGTTCCTTCTTCCAGGAACCATGGGTTATGGGAAACAAGTTTTCATTGGGTCTCTATGTGAGCCTGTGAAACCAAGACTCCCTAGCTTTAAGCAGCTGTTTCAACATTTTTATATACTGTTTTTGTTGAGCTGATAACTGTTGTCCCATTATGAAACCCTAGCTTGAAGAATTCCCTCAAATTTGGAAATCTCAAGCAGGCACCAATGACTTACTGACTTACTGACAGTGCAGTTTCTTCACCTTTGTTTTCAAGGGTTCTGTCATGATCCATTGCAGCAGTCCTCACACAGGGCGCACCAGCTACCGAGTCTGTCCCACAGACTCTGGCCAAGCAATGAATGAACAGAGTATACAGACACAGATATTTTGCCTGTGAGTGCAGCTAGGGGACCACACAGCTTACCACTGGTGACAAGAAAGTGCGGCCCAATAAGCTGGAGATGCTCACATTTATTTAGTACAGATTTAATGACAAAGGCCTAGAGCAAACACCATTTGTGAGTAATTAACATTGTTGACCCCCCAAGTAGGGAGCAGTCCTGTGCACAGATGATCAAAATGGGTTTCTGGAGAAACAGGTAAACAAATTTATCCAGGTAAATTCCTTTGTACTCCCCTGTTATCTGTCTTCTGCCATTAGCTCAAGGTAAGAAGATTAAGCTGCCTTCAGCCATAATCATTTCCCAAAGCTTTTGCAAAACCTCCCGGCCTTCCAAGAAGGTTTGCGTCTTTTCTATAACTTTTCCTACCGCTCTGACTGATATCCTACAATATGTTAGGTCCAAATGGCACAGAACCAAAATAGCAGAGACAGAGGATTTCTTGTGTGCATATCAGTTTAGCTTAAGCAGTTCTGAAGCCCATCAACTTCCCAATTCTCATATTCCTTGCACCAATGAAGTGTTGCAGGCAGCTGATGCCACAATGGAGAAAGAAGAAAGGATACCTGAGATAAAAAGTTCTTGGCATCTCCTAAGATGTCTTAAGAATCCTAGCTGTGGGGTCAGCTATCTATGAGCAGTTGTCACTCTGCCCATAGTGTGAACAGGTAAGCCCTGACACTGCCTTGGCCAATTACTCCATCTGTCTGAACCAGAGAGGCTGGATAACTGAGGCCTATCATCCTGTGCTGAATGCTAGATAATTATAACTAAACTCAGTTTCAGCTGCTCCCTTCTTGATGAAAGAAAGCAGGTTTATTTATGTGCTAGCAACTTTGGAGATGGCCAGACTAAAGTCTCAAAAAGCCATTTAAGATTCTGAGGCTGGCTAAAGTGATTATAAGGGGACAGATGTCATGGAAACTACATGCAGAAGTGGTGCAGGGTGCAGGTCAGCTTGTTTTCCATTGATTATCCTGAGTAATGGACCATTTGTTGGCCTAGCTGGCAGCATCTCAGTAGGGGTCTGGTTATGAATTAACTGTGTACCAATTTCTTCTCATAAGAGAGAAAATTGAAACTGTGATCTTCACTTCATGTTTGGATTGTTTCAAGATCAGCCTTTGGAATTCTCAAGCAAACAGGTAGTAAATATATGTGTAGCAAGAAACAAAGTGAGGGGGTTACTTTTAGACTAAGAAAGCCAATTGACTCTACCCTTTATAACTTAATCTAGAAAAACAAAGGAAAAAAGCACTAGTGACAAAAATTTGTTATGAAAATAGACATAATGACAGACCCTACTAATATTAAACAGAAAGCAAATATTATAAACAATATTATACTAATAATTTGACATATTGCCAATATTCTTATAAATAAAAATCAGATAAATTTGTGAAATAAAATTACTGAAACAAACCAAAAAACAGTTAAAAATATTGCAGAAAATAAAAATCAATGGATAATATAAAATTTTATGTTCTCACAAAGAAAACCAAAAGCCCATGTATATTCACTGTTGAATGCTTTCACATTTTAAAATATATAATTAAAAATAAACTTATATAAACTCTTTAATAAAATAGAAAATAGGGAATGGTTTGCGACTTACTGTAGGAAGACAGGATAGCATTGCTTTAAACAATAGACATGGGTATGATGAGAAATCAATTATTGCCCAAATCTTTCATAAAAATAAATGACAATATAAAAAATAGCAAATCAAATGCACTGAGGTATTAAAAGAATAATACATTATGAACAAATAGGATATATTCCAGGAATTCTCATGTAATTTATCACTAAAAAAAATGAGAGAGAAAAAAGTAGTTCCTGGTAGAAATTATTCTGGCATAGTCTATCAGTGAGGCCTTGCTTGGTGTTGTTAGAAGCTGGCCTGGTAGACACCGGCTTTTCTGATCTCTTCTTTAACATAAAAATTCCACAGAATACTAACATCAGACAAGACAACTCTGTGACCACACAGGACCAAGAAAAGAATAAGACTGTTTACAATCACTTCTGAACACAGAGAAAATCATGAACATTTGCCCAAATCCCCAAAATGATCCCCCCGCTTCTGTATGTTGATTAATATGAATGACAGCTGCCACTTTCTCAATCACAACTTTAGCCTTACTTCATTTTCTTAGATGTTCTGTTATGATCATTCTCAAGCTGCTCAAAACCCTAAGTAAGTCTTTGTCATATAACGGTCATTGTTATGTTTATCAGAATCTACGATTATCTGTTATACAAGATGATGTGTCATGAAAACTATACTGTAATGTCTCATTATTGAAAAGTAAATCTACTCCTCCAAGGACACTTTACAGTGCATTTTAATATCTCTAAATAAACTTTTTTTCTTTATACGGCAGAATAATTTAGTTCATCAAACTAGTTGGTGTTTTAAGATGTTTAATATACTCTCTGGGGTTTTATTTGTTCCTGTTAAAGACATTGATAAATTTAATCATTTCAGTGTGGATTCATCAGCTTTAAGATAGTTATATTAATACTTGTTCTCCACCAAGTACCAGAGATAATGTGAAGAATAATTAAATTAAAAATGTGGAGTTTCTTGCATAAAAATCACGAAATAGTGTAACGTTTGGCATCATTGCTATGTTAATGCTAGGAAGAAGCATTTCTTGATATAGTTGCTTTAAATGATTTATCTCAATGTGTTCATTTGAGATTCTGATAAGACTTGGACAGCAGGACAGGTAATATAACACACGAAAGTATCTGGAAGTAGACCAAACTGTAAGTGAAGGAAATTGTCTATTGTTATGGATGACATTTTATGTTTTATATATAAGTGAAGCACTCAAGAAACATTGACATGGTCCTAGGATATTTTAAAAGTATAGATTAATCTATAAAATACCACTTCTGAATTAAAAATTCCAAGCCAAACAAAACTGCACTTTAGGTTTCCATTTTAAACCTGCAATAGAAAAGAAGATAGACTCTTAAAATAATGGACACAAATAAAATTGCACTTTTAAGTACTTATCCTCTTAAGCTTGCAACACATATCATCATTCACAGGAAGAGATAAAAAGCCGTTTTTAACCAACATTGAGTCACTTACTCAACACTCCCTTTGCTGATATAAGCCTGGAGATTTAAAACGATAACCATTTTACTGAAAATTTTGTTTTAACAGCAGGGTATTGTACATCTTTTTTACAAAAAAGAGGATAAACAAATAATATTATAAAAGACTAAATCATAGAATGTTGGAATGCTAATTATGTTTAATGTAACGTTTTTCTTATGTTACACTGATCAGTAAGTGTGAATATATATTTTGTAAACACTAAATGCAAAAGAAAATAAAGCACTAATAGTTTCATATTTTTGCTTTTTTCTCTAAGTTTAAAACGTTTGAGGATAGTCGTTAAGACTGGCAGTTTGTTTGCCTGTGTATGTGTGCATGTGCACTTGTCTCAAACAAATCTGAATGCATAACCAGAAGTTTAACATCTCAATTAAAAAAATCATTTAAAAATGCTATAGCAAGATTTATTTGCTCCAGTTGTGCTATTATTTTTCTTTTTTCCTGACAGTTTTTCTCTCACATTTTTTGTTAGCTTTAATTAAGTTTTCTCCTTAGATATGAAATAAAACAAAAAAAAAATGCAGGCTCAGTAAATGTTCTCAGAGCACACAAAATTTGATCGGTTACTACCTAGTGTCTATGCTAATAATAAATGCTTCAATGACACGGAAGCTATTCTGCCTGGTTAGTAATTAGTAGGCCAAAAATATGGATTAATTGCTTGAATGCAATGATTCTCAAACTTCTTGTGACTGTAAGAACTTTCTGAAATACTTACCAAAACTACAGGCTCAGTGCTTTCACAATGGACAATAAAATAGACATTAAGGAGGCAATGTCTGGGAATCTATATTAAAAAAATTCTCAGCATGACCTAAGGGTGTGATAAAAATATGACAATCCAGACCCACTAATTAAGATCTATGGATCCTATGTGTTAATAAGATATCCAGGTAAATCATACACATATTAAAGTTTAAGAAACATTTCTTGATCATATTCTTTCACTAATTTTAGATGAATGAAACCTTTTTGATTATTTTTATGCCTAAAGTACCTTCATTACCTGTATACTTTATATGAAATAACATAATACAGAATATCTAGTTCAAACTTCTCATCAGGAGACTAAGATGCAGATACAGATTTGATGATCAAATGGGTCTTGATTTCATCTCCTACGCTTATTATCTTCAAAGTTGTTTGTCCTTTACAAAACTCTCTTTCCTAGTATAAATATTCAAGAAAATCCACAACTTGGTATCCATTGCTATTTTCAGCAAACTTCTAATAGTTCCTTTATATTCATTCCTTTTACTATTTCCTATATATTCATTCCTATGATTCCTATTTATTCACTAATTGAGACACTGATATTCACTCTGGTAACATATTAAACTCTCTCACTAATAGCCAATATAGATCACTCCCCTTTAAAATGAGTATCACACATATCAGTCTTTGATTACTAAGGTTATATCATAAAGACAGAAGAGCATAGTCCTGTCAATAGTCATCAAATGAAATCCTGCACACCTTTCAAAGTTATTCAGTTATGATTTTCTCCCTAGTGCATTCTCTGATGATTCAGCCATGAAGGGACTCCTGTCTCCTTCCCGGAATCACCTTTGGCAACACTTATAGTAGGTGTCTGTTGCTGCTGTAACAAATCAGCAATACCTGTGCCACTTAAAACAACACATTTTTTTTCTTTAAGTAGAAGAGGTCCAAAGCCTAAAATCGATGTGCCAGCAGAGCTGTGTTTTCCTTGAAAGGCTTTATTAGAGAATGTTTCCTTGCCTTTCCCAGATTCTAGAGGCTGTGGTCCCTCTCTCAAATCACTCTAACTTCTTTCTGTCATCACACTGTGGATCCTTCTATCTCCTCATTTAAAGACTTTTGGTATTATGTTGGCTTTCTCTGGATAATCCATTATAATCTTCCCACCTCAAAATCCTGAATTTAATCACATTTGCAAAGATCCTTTTGCCATATACGATAATATGTTTACAGGTCCTAGTGAGACATCTTTTGGGGGGTCATTATTCAGTCTACCACAATGTTCTATACCTATTATGATATTGATCACTCATAATCTATCAGAACTAATTGGTCTCTATTAGGAAGAAAGAGAAAAAAAGACTGAAAAGAGAGACACACACAAAGGGAGATGTAGTCAGAAAATTAAATTCAATATAAGTAAATAAAATGTTATTTTAAGGGGGTTGCCTTTGATAATTAATGGAATTTAAAGACTTTAGTTTTCTGAAGTGTGAATTTCCTGTTAGGTTAACATGCTCTAGTTAGAATGAATTATTTTTCTGCCCAGTACGTGTTTTGTTCTGGAAAAAGAAAAAACAATAGCAGCCTTCCTTTTTTAAAAAATTTAGTTAAACTATTCAACCCTGATCCAATATTTATTTGCAAAATGAACCTGTAGTTCAAACCATGGTAATTATTTAAATATAGGTGGTCAAACCTGGCTGATCACAATATCCCAATATTCTTGGGCAGTAGCTGAGAGAAAGTTTACTTCTGGTGGCATTTACATGCTGCAGATTTTGGGGCAATCATTTCACCTGACAGAAGAAAACAGTGAACTCTTCATGTTCTTTAGAACTGAAGGTACTCTCAAAGCCCCTTGGCCTCAGAGACAAGTAGGCATAGCTGACATTGAGAATGAAGATGATCACTACTCTGCATTCATGGAACTGCTGGACTCTAGTCACTATGAGGTTGAATTTCAGTACTTGATTGCTTTTGCTAGCTTAGGCACATGTGAAGCATAAGTAAACCATAGTCAATAATCTGTGGGCGAGACTAGCTATAGTGATGATAACCAGATGTACAATGGAGAACAAAGAAGGATGGGGAACAAAGTTTTGAAAATCTGTCACTCTTTAACATCAAGCAGATGCTACCTGCAGAGGCTGTGAAGGAGCTGTGCCTGCTGCTGCTGATTAAAGAGTCCCTCCTGCTTCCATCTCTGAAATGTCTTCTTAAGAGTGGAGATGAGCCTCTGCAAGAGATGGCTCTGGAGCAAATTGCAACTGTTACTATGGTAAACAGTTCAAATTGTGACCAAGAAGTCCTTTCCTTGCTCTTGGATGCCAAGCTGCTGGTGAAGTGTGGCCTCACTCCCTTAAATCCACATATGATTGACCACCTTTAGGCCAGCCTCCAGCAAGGGCTTTGGGATGAGGAGGAGCTGGGCAAACACCTGTGGGAGGCTGGCCAGGAAGCTGAAGTTGGGGTGCTCCTTTTGGCTGTGAGGGGGGACTCCTTGGGCCTTGACAATGTTTCAGCACAGCCCACAGTGCAAAACAGCACTGCGTGTGCGCAGCCCTCTGGTGGCCTATACTACTGGGTAGAAAAAAGCATCTGGAGCTCAAATTGTACGAGCCCCAATCTGTTGGCATCTTCCACTCTAGTCTTGTAGGAAAAGGCAGGGCAAGTGGCCTAATGTTATGCTGTCTTGTTCTGCCTCAGATTAAAGAGTAATTCTGATGTCTGTTTATCTATCATATTTATGCTGAACATACCTAAGTAGCAGTGCAAGAGGTCTGCATCTAGCCATCTTTCTTGAACTTTTTTTTTGAAGATCTTTTTTCTTGCTTATTCTCTACAAAAAAAAGATGGACCTCAGTCTAATTTATGATTTTTTTCTTACATTCTAGAATTATACACAAAGGCTAACCTCTTATGCTTTGAATGTCTTATTATTCAAACAGGATTACTAATCCTTGGCATAGCATGACTTAGAAGATTAAACTGCTTATAGCATTTAAATCAGAAATATATGCTACCTTGGATACCTTAATGCCTGTTCATTGATTCCTTTTTAAAAATATGTATCTTCTTCAGTTTCTTCAAAACATATTTCGAGAGTGAAACATTCTAGCTCTTGGTGAAAAAAATGATGGAGCCGTATTCTACTATTCTATTTGAAATCATCTTGTTTTCATTTTAGGCTGTTGGTAAATCAGGCTGGCTGCCTAATTTTCCCCAAAATTCTACTTAGGATAACCTTAAAGAAATCACAACAGTTTCTTTTCTGCAATTAAAACATTTGGGTTTTCATAGTGTGCATGATCTAAAAATAAGTGAGATGTTTAGGTGTTGGTATTGAATCTTACGGTGAATATTGCTGCCCCTAAATGTACAATTTGACTGGTTCAGCACCAACATTAATGAACCCTCAATGAAGACCTAGCAAATGGATCAAATAAAAGTAGAAAGCATAATATAAAGTTTGTTTTCATCTATGTTTAAGTTTCGTTTTGTGTAAAATATTGCTAGAGTGAAAAAATTTATATCAGAATGTAAGAATCACAAATATTTAGAAAACTATCAGATAAAAAATATATTCATTATTAACATTGTCTTTGTGTTTGTGAACTACTTAACAAGAATACAAATAAATTTAGTGTGGCAATTTAAATCTAAGGGAAAATGATCTGTTTTATTAACAAATATATATGAATAAGTAAAGTGTATTACATGTTGGACAAAAATAATGTATTGGCCCATCTCAGAGAGATGGTACTTTGGGTACGTAAATAAATGTGGTGTGGAGAAGAAAGGTGTGGCCCAGGACCTGGTTAAGGCAAAAGAAAATTCAACTCTTTACTAAGCAGTGAGATAGAAAATGCCTGATTCACAGCTACTATGGACCCTCCTGCTACACACCGAAAAGTGACTTTCTAATGCTGTATTTTTCTGACCACATCTTTCATCTCATGAAAATGAAAATGATTTATTTTGTGAGAATTTACCTTAACTTCTCAAATTAAGTAGTCTCAGATTTAAAAATGAAAAGAGTGGACTTAAAATTTCACAAATGTGAAGTCGAAAGTTTTAGAGTTCCAAGTTTAATATGATGCATTTAGATAGTACCTGCAGACATGATCAAAATGTCTCCATTAGTTTTTAAGAAAGCACTCAGGCTGGCCATAATTGTAGACAGATTAGCTACACACTTTAGACTTAAAATTCAGATTCTCAGAATACTGTTTTATCTTTGTTAAAAAGTCAAATTTTAAGACAGTAGTTTGTAATGCCTAGAACCCCCACAAAATACAAATAAAAATATGAGTATAAATATATACTCTGTATTACATTTATTGTTATATTAACAGTTCTGTTGAGAGCACAAAATTTATTTTAAAAACTTGAATATCCAGAGGAAAGAGAAATTAGTTCTGACATATGAAAAAATGTTAGCAGCTTCTGATGATTACTTTGTAGCTTCGCTGGCAATAAATGCTGCCATGTGCTTTTTGGCTATAATTATTTTGGCATAAACTTTCTTTCTTTGACTCTAATTCATATAGGGAGTGTTTTTGAAATCCTCTGTTAAAATGTCAATCTTGAATTACACTCTCACAAGCTCTTACAAGACATGAATAAAGAAACTGAAATATTTTTAGATAAGAAACTTTTATGTACCCTATTGCATACTTTCTTGTCCAATGTTAAAAAAAATACACCAATTACTTTCTACTTTCCACCGACTCTTAGAAGTCTAAGGTCACATTTTCATCACAGCAATAGTATTACTAAATCATTCTTCAAAGCATTATCTCACTCTAAGCCTAAAATACACTTATGATTCTATCAATTCTCTTTTCATGAATCAATAAATGTTTCGTATTGCCAACTTATTGTGTTTAGGAAATGTCTTCACCAATTATCCCATTGCATATTAATAACCTATCAGATTGATTTATGTATTATCCCTATATATAGTCATGCAGTTGTAATCATAGTTGTTATAATTTTAGCTTCATAATTTACTTAAATCCTTTTTGCTTATAAATAGATTTAAATGATGTGTTTATACTGTGTTATGTATACTGTTTTGTTTCCCTATTCAATTGTGAGCATCTTAAAATCAGAGGCTATTACATATAAGTTATTATATTTTATTTTATTTCTTCATCCATAGAACACAACAAAAGTACAAACATAGATAACCATGATAACTATGTTAAATTTGATTCACAAATGTTGTAAGAGACATGCTGAACTTTAAAAAATTTACTCAAAGACAAATACTGAAAATTTAAGTGATACAAGTATTTACATTTTATATTTAAATATACCTATAAACTAGTTGAACTCAAATTAACTTTCTTTGCTGGGTTCTTTGCTGCGAAGTTTTGTATAAAGCCTGAGCACTCCATTTCATATCTGAAATCTTTTAAAATTTCTATTTTATCAATTCAAGAGTTGATCCATAAATGGTAGTCAATTCTTAGTCTTCTTTTTATGTTTAGAATTGGGTTTTCATGCCTGTTGTCAGTTAAAAATGCTAAAACCTGGAATATATCATGAATTTTGACACAAAATTTAGAATTCAGGATTGAAACTCAAATGCACTCTTTTTCCAAACAATTCAGAAAAATTTGTGTGTGTTTGTTTTTTTGCACAACTTTTTCTCATTACCTTACTTTGTTTCGTTATGTTTACACTGTATTTATTTCTGATTCACAGTCATTTGTTTTCACACTTCAGGTTATCAAGACAGACCATGCCCAAATTAAAAGATATTATAAAATCTGAAATGAGATCTAAGAAAAACAGTGCTTTTAAATTTCACAAACATTGTCATTTGTGCATAGTAGAATAAATTGTATTAAAAGTCAAACAACAAGTTGAGCACACTGCTTTGGCAGAGTAGTTAACTCAACAAGGCACAAATGATGCAAACTTTTGATGGCAAGGACCTCTGCTAAAAGATTAAATGCAAGAGCAGGCCTTACTTTGGAGAGCCTTGAGTCCAGTTATTCAGTGATAATTAGTTCTTCTCAACTTGCTGAAAGTTATCCCCCAGGGGGGAAAATAAATAGATTATATATTAAGTTCCCTGGAATGCCTAACTCTTAAGCTCAAAACATATTTTACATTTTTCTATGATAAAAACACTTTTTATTTCCTTTCATAAGCAGACAAGTAGACACACATAAATAAATTCACAGCCTAAATTTCTTTGTTCTGTGATTAATATGTTCTCATTTTACATGATATTTGATAATACTCCTGTGGAAAACATTAAAAATTGAGTTGAGGTATTACCAGTATGCTCAACTAACAAAATAGTTAATACCATTTATAATTCAGACAGAACATATAAACAACAATGAACTACCTAACACAGAAATTCCATATTTTACACTCATATTTTTTTCTCTTTCTCCTTTCCGTTGGGTTTATTTGTCATAAAGGGTGAAACTGACACTTAAGACAGTGAGCTGAGTACTTTGTTCTCTCCCACACAAAGGACATCTTGAGTGGAAACATTTTTTTCCAGTTTGGTAATCTCCCCTACTGAAGTTGAAAAATTAAAAACAAACAAAACAAAACCTTGTTGGATTTTTACTTCCAATGTAAAAATCACTGGATTTAAATGGCACTTAAAAATAATAATTTTCTTTCTGCAAATAAGTTTATAAAAAGAGGAAATTTTGGCTTATGTAAAGGAGATGAATGAATACAAGACTTCTGTTGGAGGGATTTATGATATGTATTTAGCATCTTAGACAACGTAATAAATCACTGCCATAGTCAATGTGAAAAATACATTAGGTACCATTTGTTTTTCATCAGCCTATCTGGATTCTTTTCAGATGTCATTTTCAAGATTTATATATCAGTGTTATTTAGTATAATAAAAAGTCTATTGCTGATTATACAAAGAACTTTCAAATATAACATTGCCATCCTTTTAATTTTGAGACTGCTCACATGGATGCTACCAGCTTCATTGTGAATCACTGAAAAAGATGACACATGCCAAGGAATCCAAAGAGAATGCAATAATGATAAATGCAAGTTATTGCAAATCTCTATGTAGCTGAATATCACATATTGACATTTTCTTTTTAGACAGCACTGGTGAATCAAAGTTAAATATTCCTTTTACTTCCATAAAGGTCCTTGTCTATCATATGTTGTGTATATTGTGAATTCACTGATAGTTTTCTGTGTCCAGCATAGTTATATCTTCATTAGTCTTACATCAGATATAAGCTCCTGATGATTTTATTCTGTCAACATAGTACTCTATGTGTAATGACACATAACAAATAATGATAAAATTAATTTTAATGATGGTGATGTGAAATAGAGGAAGAAGACCACAACTAAGGGCGCAGTTCTAATTAAAATTATGTAGGCCGTGAAAATCTCCCAAAATCCTAAGCATAAATGAAAATATCTTAAAGTGTTCTTGATTTGTGACTATATATAATTTGCTATAATTAAAATAAGAGAAGAAGGCTTTAATATATCAGTCTAAATAAATAAATGGAGTTTGACCTTAAAAAGCCCTATATTTGGGCCAAAATTGACTAGAAAGAATGTAATTCAAAAAAAAGATGTACATAAGTGCTTTCATATATCTTTCTATATTAAACAGTAAATACTTTACTAACTTTTTGCTTGCTCTGTATTCTCAGAGACAGAACATTTTCACTAGATCAATTCAAGGATTAAGGATAATTTCTTAAACCCAAGTCTTTTATTCATCCCCATTACTATTGAATTGCCTTTAATACCCTACGTATTTAAGTATTTTAGAGGAGCTCTTGCAGGGTTAATCATGTTGATCTTGCAGTATTGCAAGGTTAGTCATGTTAATCTTATTTCATAATTTACTAATGTATATTTCTAATAAGCTATTGTCAAATTTACTTAAAATTAGGAAAATTTGATATATTGTATAGATTATTGCAATAATGAGAATAATTTAGATGTGTTTCATTTTTAGCAGTGATAGTTTAAAATGTTCTAAGATGCACATTTTCCTCAAACCCATACTAAATAAGTTTTTTCCCATGGGTAATCAAAGAAGTATTTAGAATCTGAATCTTGCTTATTCAAAGTTATCTAAAGTGTGGATCAACCCTTAGTCCTCTGGGTACATTTACATCAACACAAAAATTACATTTGAAAATGTTGCGTCCTCTTCTACCAAGTTAAATCAATGTGCTTGCATTTTCCCTAAAGGCCAATATAAATGCAAGAATGCAATTTTAGGAATGAAGGACCTCTATAAACAATATTCTATTTCCAATTCTGGAAGGTGAAACCAAAAGTTTGAACGTGGTAACCTTCACAGCATCTTAATTACTTTTATGTTAAAGCAGTTATCATTTCTGCAATGAACGTTATAAAATCCATTCTGCTTAACATGAGAAATCAAACAATAACCTCAAATCTATGCACAAACATTAATGATAAATGCAAATATATTTATATTTTACCAAATGTCTCAGCATATGATTCATTAAATTCTCATACATTTTTCCAAAAAAGTAAACTATACTGTAGTCCAGGAGGAAAGCTGCATGTGAGAGATTAAATATGTATCTTATCACAACTGTCACTACACTACTTAATTGCAGCACTCAGATAATCTAGATGTATTTTGAAACTGAATACGAATAGTCATTTAGTGTTTAAAAGGGATCTAGAAGTTACTATGGACCAATACACTGAGTTGTTCTACAGACATGTAATTATTTTCTTTTTAGAACCTTCAGTTCACATGTTAATTTGTAAATTTAAAGAATAAGAAAGACTGAGTGAAGTAGCTCATGCCTGTAATCCCAGCACTTTGGGATGGCAAGGTGGGAGGATTGCTTGAGGCCAGGAGTTCCAGACCAGCCTGGACAACATAGCACAGCCCCATCTCTCTAAATAATTTATAAAAGTAGGTGGGCATGGTGGTGCAGACCTTTAGTCCTCGCTATTCAGAAGGCTAAGGCAAGAGGATTGCCAGAGGCCAGGAGTTCGAGGCTGCGGTAAGCCAAGATCACACCATTGCACTCTAGCCTGGGTGACAGAGCCAGACCCTGTCTTAATAAATGAATAACAAGAAAATGAGTCTCTGGAAGTTTACATGCCTTCCACAAGATGCTATGTGTATTGATGAGACTATTTGTTTGTTTATTTATTTATTTTTGAGACAGAGTCTCACTGCCTGACAGGAGGGAGTGCAGTGGTGTGATCCCACTCACTGAAACCTCTACCTTCTGGGTTCAAGCAATTCTCATGCCTCAGTCTCTCAAATAGCTGGGACTACAGACGCCCGCCACCATGCCAGGCCAAATTTTTATATTTTTAGTAGTGATGGGTTTTACCATGCTGCCCAGGCTGGTCTCAAACTCCTGACCTCAAGTGACAGAACTGTTATTTGAAGCCAACTCTGCTCTAATTTGAAAGCTGATTCTGCTTTTTTAGCTCCTTTACTATTTCTAGATATACACAGATTATTGCCTAAGTTATCTGTCACACGTATTTCAATATCTTTGTTCTAATATTGAACTTAATTATAAAGTATTTGATCTAGAAGGAGCTTTTGGGATCATTTAACTGGTCCCCCACTCTTTACAGATGTGAAACTAAAGCCCAATAAAGTTACAGGATATTTCTAAGACAGAATAACTTCTTAATAGCAGAGGCAGAATTAGCAGCCAAGTCAATCAATGAACATTACTGAGTGTACATAAACAAATAATTTAGCATATAAGTTAAATGACACCTATATGTTGTGCCTCATGGGGTAATTTTTGCTCAAAGACAATTTACATACCTTATACCGACTTGATTTCCATCCTCTCTTACTAGATCTGACATTTCTTCCATTGGTTCAATAGGTTTTGTTTTACACACACACACACACACACACACACACACACAAGATATAGATATTTTGCTTCACAGCAAATGCAGAAAATATGTACAAAAGATCACTAGCACATTTTCTTGGAAAGATAAAACATATTTTGTCTTAGATATTTAAGTTTATTGTGCCCTTTAAGTTACTCAGTGAATTATTCAAAACATACAGAAGAACTTGGCCTTAGGGGCATGAAGCAGGATGGCAAGAGGGAGTGGAACTTGTGGATAGTTAAGAATTAAGTTGTGTAATTGATCATGGAGAATCTTCCAAAGAAGTTTCAGTGAAGACAGGACTGACCACCTACATGAGGTCAGGGATGTAAGGAAGCTGCAAGCAATTCCTAAATCATAGCAAGGATGTTCAGTTAGAAATGCGTGGTTGGCAGTGGTATGAAAAGGGAAGGAGTTGTTGAATGAGGAGTATAGCAGAGGAAATCAGGAAGTCATTGTGCGTTATAGCTCTACGGAGGAGATAGTTGGGATGAAATGTTCTTGGTATTTATGCCCCTGTTGTCTAATAGGGGACAGACGTTATATAAAGGGTTATTTGAGGATGCTGCCATTCCAAAATTGTTGAGCACAGATAATGCATGACTTCGCAACTGGAGGGCTTGAATAGTTTTTCAGGAGGCAGGCAGTTAAAATCACAAAGAAGCAAAGCAGCACACAAGGCCCTTACATATCTATGCAAAAATTATGGCTTGCCTATCCCCCAAGGAGTACTGTCTCATAAAGGCCAGGAATTAGGCTACATGGTTTCCCGGGGAGTTAACATACAAAGAGCAGCACATCTTTGATATGATTATAAATCATCTAAACTCCACATTATTCTGGACTCCCAGGAAAAAAATAAACTTTTAAATATTCTACCATTATAAAAGTCTCAAAAATAATATAATTAATTATTATATTTAATGATGTTATGCTTGGGGTGCTTAAGAAGTATTAGCAGAAGAAACATATGCTTTTAATATTAATTAATAATATGACTTATATAAATTAAATTCCATACACAGTAGAAATTAAAGTATTAATGCAGGCTTTGGTGCCTCTGAAAATAGAAAGACAAACAAATGAAAAACTGCAATGGAAGACTTCTGCACAGCAAAAGAAACAATCATTAGAGTGAATTGGCAACAAATAGAATGGGAAAAAATTTTTGCAATCTACCCATCTGACAAAGGGCTAATATCCAGAATCTACAAAGAACTAAAACAGATTTACAAGAAAAATCAAACAACCCCATTGAAAAGTGAGTGAAGGATATGAACAGACACTTTTCAGAAAAAGACATATATGAGGACAACAAACACATGAAAAAATGATCATCATCACTGGTCATTAGAAATGCAAATCAAAACCACATTGAGATACCATCTCATGCCAGTTAGAATGGCAATCATTAAAAAACCCAGAGATGACAGATGCTGGAGAGGATGTGGAGAAATAGGAACACCTTTACACTGTTGGTGGAAGTGTAAATTAGTTCAACCAATGTGGAAGACTGTGGTGATTCCTCAAGGACCTAGAAATAGAAATTTTATTTGACCCAGCAATCCCATTACTGGATATATATCCAAAGGATTATAAATCATTCTCTTATAAAGACACATGCACATGTATGTTCATTGTGGCACTGTTTACAATAGCAAATACCTGGAACCAACTCAAATGCCCATGATGATAGACTGGACAAGGAAAATGTGGCACATATACACCATGGAATACTATGCAGCCGTAAAAATTGATGAGTTTGTGTCCTGTGTAGGGACATGGATGAATCTGGAAACCACCATTCTCAGCAAACTGACACAAGAACAGAAAATCAAATACCGCATGTTCTCACTCATAGGTGGGTGTTAAACAATGAGAACACATGGACACAGGGAGGGGGAGCATCACACACTGGGGTCTGTTGGAGGGGACTAGGAGAGGGACAGCAGCGGGTAGGGAGTTTGGGAGGAATAACATGGGGAGAAATGCCAGATATAGGTGACGGGGATGGAGGTAGCAACCCACATTGCCATGTATGTACCTATGCAACAATCCTGCATGTTCTGCACGTGTACCCCAGAACCTAAAGTGTAATAAAATAAAAAAATAAATAAATAAACAAATAGTTAAATGGCAAAAAAAAAAAAAGAAAAGAAAAGAAAAAAGAAAGAAAGACTTGAGTTCTGGGCTATTAAGTGATGTAAACAGAATTTTCTGCTTCATTCTATGTTCCTGATAATTAGTTTAAGGCTCTAAATAACTGGAAGGAAATATTGCTAAAAATTAGATTCATCATGTTTATTATATAATTTATAGAAATATCAAAGGCTTGTTTTTCATTAAAACCCATATAGCTTTCTGACCATTGTCATATTTAATGTGTTCTAAAATAATAATTTTTTTGTTTTTTTTCTTAAGCTGGTTTTATCAATTTTTTAAACAAATTTTAAATTTTGTCATTATTTTTAATTGACAAAATTTGTGCGTATTTATTGTGCATAACATAATGTTTTAAAATATGTATACATTATGAAATGGCCAATCAAGCCAATTAACATATATATTACCTTCCATAACTATCTGTGTGTGTGTGTGTGTGTGTGTGTGTGTGTGTGTGTGTGTGGTGAGAACACCTTATTCATTCTCTTAACAATTTTAGGCATACAGTACATTTTTATCAACTATACTCACCACAAGAGACCTCTTGACCTTATTCCTCCTGCCTAACTATAATTTTGCATCCTTTTGTATCTCAATATCGATCCCCCCAACCAGTCCCTGATAACCATCTTTCCACTTTCTGCTTCTGTGAGTTCCACTTTTTCAGAAGCTACATATAAGTGAGATCATGTAGTATTTGTCTCTCTGTATCTTGCTTGTTTCACTTAACACGTCCCGTAGGTGCATCCATGTTGTTGTGACTGTAGGATTTCCTTTTCTCTTAAAGCTAAATAGTATTCCATTGTGTACAATTTTAATATTAATTAATAATATGACTTATATAAATTAAATTCCATACACAGTAGAAATTAAAGTATTAATGCAGGCTTTGGTGCCTCTGAAAATAGAAAGACAAACAAATGAAAAACTGCAATGGAAGATTTCTGCACAGCAAAAGAAACAATCATTAGAGTAAATTGGCAACAAATAGAATGGGAAAAAATTTTTGCAATCTACCCATCTGACAAAGGGCTAATATCCAGAATCTACAAAGAACTAAACTAATAGATAAAGCACATTTTCTTTATCTATTCATCCATTCCCATTCATAAACACTTAAGTTGCTGTTGTGAAATAATGCTCAAAGAACATGGGAATGAAGACAGTTCTCCATCACACAGGTTTTATTCCTTTGGATATGTACCTGGCAGTGGTATTGCTGGATCATATGGCAGTTCTTTGTTTAATTATTTGAGGACAGTTCATTATGTTTTCCATTACCATACTTGCTTTTGTTTAATCTTAATTCTACTCTTCTAAATATTTTAATGCAAATAGCTGTAATGATTCTGCTTGCTTTGATTTTTGAGAACATCTCTCCACTTCAACATCACTATTTCTGCATTTGAATACCCTTTTGAAAAACCCAAAAGGAAATGAGTAAATGTCATTCACATGCTTTGGTAAAATTATTCAATGGTAAAAATAATTAGCCTGTGTGTTTATTTTGCTTTGAAATTTTATATAACATCTAATAACACAGGATGCATTATTTTATACCATCAGATCAAACATATGTTTTGTTGGAGGACTGTAGGACAATTCTTATAAAACTTTAATTTTCATACAAATCATCTGTGAATCTTGCTAAAAATGCAAATTCTGATTTAGTCAGTGTAGAGTGGTGCCTCAAATTTGCTGCTGATCTGTGGACAATGATTTGAATGGGAAGAGCTTAGAGGACAGTGAAGTAGTTACAGTTTCAGTTTTTTCTGTGAAACATATGTGAGAACAATACTACTGCAGGTCAAGGATTTAAGGTGAAAATTTCAGTTTCAGTCAGTTCATTCTGAATTGTGTTAGCCAAGTCAGGAATTCTGAGGATGTCAGTTCCATGTGCATGTCTTAAAGTTGCCTCCTTTACACTGTGCCCACCATTGAAAGATTTATCAGACTCTGTAAAATACCAGTTCAATAAATTATACCATTATTAACACAGTTTTATAAGTGAAGAATAAAGATATCTCTATGATCCCTCTAAAATGGCTTTCTTTTTCTTTTTCTTTATTTTTGAGATGGAGTCTTGCTCTGTTGCCAGACTGGAGTGCAGTGGCACAATCTTGTGTCACTGCAACCTCTGCCTCCCGGGTTCAAATGATTTTCCTGCCTCAGCCTCCCAAGTAGCTAGGACAACAGGCGCATGCCACCATGCCCAGGTAATTTTTGTATTTTTAGTAGAGATGGGATTTCACCATGTTGGCCAGGATCTCTTGACCTTGTGATATGTCCACCTCAGCCTCCCAAGGCTTTCTTTTTCTATCTTTTCTTTTCTTTTTTTTTTTTTTTTTTTTTGAGATGAAGTCTCACTCTGACACCCAGGCTAAAGTGTAGTGGCGTGATGTTGGCTCATTGCAGCCTCTGCCTCCCAAGTTCAAGCAATTCTCCTGCCTTGGCCTCCAAGTAGCTGAGATTACACTTGTGCACCACGATGCCCACCATGCCCAGATGATTTCTAGGTTTTTTTTTTTTTTTTTTTGTAGAGATGAGGTTTCACCATGTTAGCCAAGCTGGTGTTGTATTCCCAATCTCAAGTGATCCTCCTGCCTTGGCCTCCCAAAGTGCTGGGGTTACAGTCATGAGCCGCTGTGCCTGGTCTTTAATCTTCTTAATAAATTTTCAAAATTTAATATTAGCACATCTGATAAAAAAAGGTAGAATTCTTCTCTGTATGTTAAAAAAAAAATCATACAGCAAAAAAGGAGAACAAGTCATTATTAACAATGAGAGAAAAGGTAAAGAAAATCTACTTTGTTCTATTTTTTCTGTGGGCTAGAAAAATGGCACACCATGAATGTCATTTAAAAGTTACTATAGAATGAACATTCATGTAATGATTGCCCCTGTCAAGAAATAAAACAAAGATTATATAAATGGTTGTTGTTGCTGTTGTCAGTTTTAATTTTTATCAATTTTAGTTAAATTCGGTTGTGATTTAATTTCCATCTCCCTAAATACTCTTTTGAAGTTATAACTTTTTGACATGTTCGTTGGCCATTTAGATTTCCATTTTTCCTTTTTGAAGTGAGAGTTCAAGCTTTAGCGCATATTATTTTCTTTTGGGCTCTTCTTTGTAAAACATTTAATTACAAAGATAATCTGTACATTTTGAGCATCAGTGCTCTTCGGTGATATTTATCTGACATA
Source organism: Ateles fusciceps (assembly GCA_036589455.1). Classification (NCBI taxonomy): domain Eukaryota; kingdom Metazoa; phylum Chordata; class Mammalia; order Primates; family Atelidae; genus Ateles; species Ateles fusciceps. The sequence goes on from JAZHEH010003244.1 coordinate 1,932,602, forward strand.
TTTTCTTCCAGTTTGGTTTGATTTTTCACTATCTCTCTGGTGTGTTTTGATACAGAAGTTCTCTGATCCAAGTATTTGTGCCCAAATTTGCCATGTTTTTCTTAGTGAAATCTATTATTTCTTTTTTCCATTTATGTTTTTTCTTTTTATTCAAAAACCATACACATTAATTCATCTATTAATTCTATGTAATTCTCTATTGATTTATTTTTTATTACATAGGTTTATGGTCAACTGGAATTTATATTTGTATCGAAATTGGAGTTAAGAAATATTCCTTCTACTACATAAACATACAATACAACAGTGCCATTTATTGAAACTTTTTTTCTCAAGTTCTTTACAGTGCATTTGATCATGACTCAAGTTCTGTGTATGCATAGGTTTTTTGTTCCAACTTTGAACTCTATTATATTGTCTTCTTTTTTCTTTACATCAATATATCTGTCTCTATTTATTATATATTTTTAATAAATATGTTTATAAATGCTACACATTTCTTCAAATTTGTATTTTTATCAAGTTTATCTTGACTATTCTTTTTATATTTCTATATATATTTTAGAATTAGATTGACAATTTCCACAAAAATTCTGGTGGGATTTTGATTTGGATATCTTTGAAATCTATAGATAAATTGGAGATCAGATACCTCTGTTGCAGTATTGAGTTATTAAGTCTTCTTACTCATAGATATGATTTTTGTCATTTGTTTCCATATATTTAGATCTTATATCATATATGTATGTAGAATATATTATAACCATATTCTGTAATCCCAGCACTTTGGGAGGCCAAGGCTGGTGGATTACCTGAGGTCAGGAGTTCAAGACCAGCCTGGCCAATGTGGTGAAACCCTGTCTCTACTAAAGATACACAAATTAGCTGGGTGTGGTGTTGGGTGCCTGTAATCCCAGCTACTCTGGATGCTGAGAGAGGAGAATCACTTGAACCTGGGAGGGAGAGGTTGCAGTGAGCTGAGACCACATCATTGCCTCCAGCATGGGCAACTCCGTCTCAGAAACAAACAAACAAACATACAAACAAACAAACAAATGAAAAATCATATTATTCAGGATATATATATAGGAGAAAGCAAGAATAAATACTATGCCAACATGATAATATTTATTAAACTACATTGAGACAAATACATAGCTATAATAGTATATTTTTATCTCTTATTAGAGTAAGTCAGTTTATTTACTTCCTAATCAGAATACATGTTCATTAAATATGACTTCAGAATTTCACCATTTTCCGTATCTATTAAAATGATGCAATTTTTATCCTGGAATCTGTATATGTATTGGTAAATTCTATTCACTAATTTTTGTAAAGCTGATCATGCATTTCTAATACAAATATAACTTGGTCTGTTTTTAGTTGATAATTTTTTTCTATATTATCTGTTGTCTATAAGCTTGGATTTAATTTGTTAATAATTTCTTCAGATTTTTTTTTATGAGGGACACTAAAATTGTCCTTTGTTATATCATGCCTATTGGGTATAACTGCGAGGACTAAGCAACCTTGTCTAACCCAGGCTAGACAGAAGGCAGAAACTGGACAAACATTTAGATTCAAGTATATTGTTAGAAAATGTGATGTGTGAGCAAGAATGAGGACCAGGCTGAGCCAAGCAGGAAAATAAGTAACGCAAAGTAAAGATATATTTCAACACTATCAGGAATTGGTTGGTGAATCACAGGGCTCCACCAGAATCCTTAAGAAATGTTCTTCAGATTTCTCATTGGTAGAAAGATGAAAATATGTTCTAGTTTGCTCTTTAATCAGGCAGCCAAAAGTTTATCAGCCTGTTGGAACTTTTTCTCAAGTTTGACATTCACCTCTGCAAGACTTCTTTGATGTAGTAAATAGATAACAGAATACCTCTACCTGGTACCGATCTGCCTCTCGGGTTCTTCCAATAATAAAAAATGTACATAATATCTACTGTGTCTGCGGTATGGCATTCCCCCATATTTGCATGGCAACATCTATTTCAATTAGTTAGAAAAACTAATTTGTTAGAAAAACAAAAGAGCAAGAAAAATCCTAAGAAGTTATATGGAAAATGTCAATAATAGGAGCAGAAATTAAAAGGATGTCAGTATAAAACTGAGAGGATCAGCAAAGACAAAATATTCTTCACAGATTATGTGTCTTGACACATTAAGGCATTTTCTACTTTAGATAACTGCTTAATATAATATTTATAATTAGTTTTGTAAAGGTTTTAATAAAGTACATGTATTAATAACTAGGAAAAGGTAAGTGAAGCTTGGATTTTGTGAACAGAAATACTAGGTTCATTGAAAAAAGATGATATTCCTTTTCACAATATTTGGTTCAGTTTAATGGAGAATTGTCTGAATTTTGTAATCAAGTTTTGCATTTCTAGTTGGCAGTGTTTTCTTCACTAAGTATGAAGTAATAGCTCAGCTTTATTGTCTGAAGTAATAGCTCATTTCTTTGGCTTTTAGCCATAATCATCATTTTCCAAGTCAAATGAGCACATTCTGTTCTGCAAGTTCTTAGGTCTAAAGTTGATTTACAGGTGTTTCAAATATTGTTCACACTTCTGCATGCTTGATATATTGAGTCATAAAGAAGTATTAGAATGAAATGAAAATATTAATTAACCTAAGAAGGATAATAAAAGCTTGACTGAAATAAGTATGTTATATAAAATAAGCAGTTTCTTCTCACTTATCTCAGTTAAAATTTTTCTGCTAGTTTCCTTTGATATTTACATTTTGAAAAAGAAAGAAACAAAGCATCGGTGATCAATGATCTTCTTTTCTATTTAAATTGTTTTCACCCAGCAATCCCATTACTGGGTATAAATCCAAAGAAATATAAAGCATTCTGTTATAAAGACATGTGCACACCTATGTTCACTGCAGTACTATTCACAATAGCGAAGATATGAAATCAACCCAAATGCCTATCAGTGATAGACTGGATGAAGAAAATGTGGTACATATATACTATGGAATACTACGTAGTCATATAAAAGAACAAGATCATGTTCTTTGCAGGGATATAGATGGAGATGAAGGCCATTATCCTTAGCCAACTAACACAGGAACAGAAAACCAAATATTGCATGTTCTCACTTATAAGTGGACACTAAATGATGAGAACACACAGACACAAAGAGGGGGACAACACACACTGAGGTCTATCAGAAGGTGAAGGGTGGGAAGAAGGAGATGATCAGGAAAAATAACTAATGGGTGCTAGTCTTAATACCTGGATGATGAAATTATCTATACAACAAACCCCAATGGCAAACATTTACTCATGTAACAAACCTGCACATGGACCACTGAACTTAAAATAAAAGTTAAATAAAGCTGAAGTAAATACTAAAAAGAATAAATAAATAAATTGTTCCTAACCATGAGCATGGAATGTTTCTCCATCTGTTTGTGTCCTCTCTTATTTCATTGAGCAGTGATTTGTAGTTATCTTTGAAGAGGTCCTTTATATCCTTTGTTAGTTGTATTCCTAGGGATTTTAGTCTCTTTGTAGCAATTGTGAATGGCAGTTCGTTCTTGATGTGGCTCTCTTTAAGTCTGCTATTGGTGTATAGGAATGCTTGTGATTTTTATGCATTGATTTTGTATCCTGAGACTTTTCTGAAGTTACTTATTAGTTTAAGGAGATTTTGGGCTGAGACGATGGGGTCTTCTAAATATATAATCATGTCGTCTGCAAACAGAGACAATTTGACTTCCTCTTTTCCTAATTAAATACACTTTATTTCTTTTCTTGCCTGATTGATCTGGCTAGAACTTCCAATATTACATGGAATAGGAGTGGTGAGAGAGGGCATCCTTGTCTACTGCAAGATTTCAAAGGGAATGCTTCCAGTTTTTGTACATTCAGGATGATATTGGCTGTGGGTTTGTCATAAATAGCTTTTATTATTTTGAGATATGTTCCATTGATACCTAGTTTATTGAGAGTTTTTAGCATAAAGGGCTGTTGAATTTTGTTGAAGGCCTTCTCTGCATCTATTGAGATAATCATGTGGTTTTTGGCTTTGGTTCTGTGTGGTTAGGAAGAATCAATATCGTTAAAATGGCCATACTGCCCAAAGTAATTTATAGATTCAACGCTATCCCCATCAAGCTATCAATGACCTTCTTCACAGAACTGGAAAAAAAACACCTTAAACCTCATATGGAACCAAAATAGAGCCCACTAGCTAAGTCAATTCTAAGCAAAAAGAACAAAGCTGGAGGCATCACACTACCTGACTTCAAACTATACTATAAGACTACAGTAATCAAAACAGCATGGTACTTGTACCAAAACAGAGATATAGACCAATGGAACAGAACAGAGGCCTTGAAGGCAATGCCACATATACACAACCATTGATCTTTGACAAACCTGACAAAAACAAGCAATGGGGAAAGGATTTCCTGTTTAATAAATGGTGTTGAGAAAACTAGCTAGCCGTGTGCAGAAAGCAGAAACTGGACCCCTTCCTGACACCTTACACTAAAATTAACTTCAGATGAATTAAAGACTTAAACATAAGACCTAACACCATAAAAACCTTAGAAGAAAACCTAGGCAAAACCATTCAGGACATAGGCATAGGCAAGGATTTCATGACTAAAACACCAAAACCATTGACAACAAAAACCAAAGTAGACAAATCGGATCTAATTAAACTCCACAGCTTCTGCACAGCAAAAGAAACAATCATTAGACTGAACTGGCAACAAACAAAATGGGAAAAGAATTTTTTTGCAATCTACCCATCTGACAAAGGACTTATATCCAAAATCTACAAAGACTAAAACAGATTTACAAGAAAAAAAAAAAAAAATCCCATTCAAAAGTGGGCAAAGGGTATGAACAAACACTTTTCAAAAGAAGACATATATGAGGCCAATAAACATGAAAAAATGCCCATCATCACTGGTCATTGGGATAAATGCAAATCAGAACTACATTGAGATACCATCTCACACCGTTAGAATGGTGATCATTAAAAAATCTGGAGACCACAGATGCTGGAGAGAATGTGGAGAAATAGGAACACTTTTACACTGTTTGTGGGAGTGTATATTAGTTCAACCATTGCGGAAGACAGTGTGGTGATTCCTCAAGGACCTAGAAATAGAAATTCCATTTGACCCAGCAATTCCATTACTGGGTATATATCCAACAGATTATAAATCATTCTATTATAAGGACACATGCACACCTATGTTCATTGCAGCACTGTTTATGATAGTAAGGACTTGGAACCAATCCAAATGTCCATCGATGATAGACTGGACAGGGAAAATGTGGCACATATACACCATTGAGTACTATGCAGCCATAAAAACGATGAGTTTGTGTTCTTTGTAGGGACATGGAGGTACCTAGAAACCATCATTCTCAGCAAACTAACACAGGAACAGAGAATCAAGCACTGCATGTTCTCACTCATAGGCAGGTGTTGAACAATGAGAACACATGGACACAGGGAGGGGACCATCACACACTGAGACCTGTGGGAGGGGACTAGGGGAGGGAAAGTGGAGTGTAGGGGGCTGGGGAGGGATAACATGGGGAGAAATGTCAGATATAGGTGATGGAGATGGAGGCAGCAAACCACATTGCCGTGTATGTAGCTATGCAACAATCCTACATGTTCTTCACATGTACCCCAGAACCTAAAATGCAATAAAACATATATATGTATATGTATATATATATGCACATATGTTTTATGTTCTGGGGTACACACATATACATATATGTGTGTGTCAACTGGAATGGGAAAAAGAAATAAATTGTTTAAAGTGGCAAAATTACAATATTTTATATATATATTTCTATTTTTTATATCTATAAAGATTTTAGTTGGAATATTTTTTTGTTATCTTAGAAAAGAAATGCTTTCATTTTATATGTATACATAGAACATTAAACTGTTTTATCTCTTACTTTAAAAAGAAAATTTTGTGATGATTTGGTGTTTTCATTGTTTCTTGCACATTTTTATTGAGCTATTCATAATAATGAAAACCGTGAATTTTTTTTCCTGAAATGACAGTAATTTAGAATCCATCAACGTGTTAGTCATTTACTTTTTATCTACAATGCGCATTATTTAGCACTTTTCTTTGTAAATTATTATATATCATCATGTTTTCCAGTTACTACCATTAGCCTGATACTTGAATGTTCTCTATTCTGACTACTGTGGAACTAAAGAAAAATCAACTCCCTATATTTTCACATTGCAGAAACACTTAATATTGATAATTATGAATTCTAGTGTTTATTTCTGCAAATCCTCTATAAAAGTTCAGGAGATGTTATTTGAATTGAACAACTCTCTTTACTTTTAAGATTAGCTTAAAAATTTTTTAATTAAAATAGCAATATTTATCGTGGCTTTCATTTTGTTAATAGAGTCATTTGAATTATATTAAAATTAATTCATTTGATCCTAACCCAAATTTCTCACAATGGTTTCTATAGCGTAATTTGAATTTCTTTCAACAAGGGTTGGAAAACTATGAAAACTCTCACATTATAACCAAGGAACACCTGAGTTACTTTAAAAAAAAAGGTATTTTAATATTAAGGTATGTCAATTTAAGATTTGGATAGCCAATTTAAAAGAGAGAAAAGAACTTATAATGACAACTTACATCTAGAACACATTAGAGAGAATCTCAGATTTATTTGTTTCAAATAATTCAGGTAAATACAGAAATTTTACTTTCAATGCAAGAGTGGTAATGCTTCTCCATTTTTTCAAGATTCAATTTTCTAATTAAATAGCAAACTATTTCTATTTTTGAAGCAATACTAAATTTAAGATAATCAAAACAGTAATTTTCACTTACTAGAAAATTAAAATAAATGTAAGTTACACTAAAGTGAGCTACAATTTTACGTAAGTTAATTTGAATATGACATTAATGTATTTAATAAAATCACCCAAATGACATTAGTTTTTAGAATTTTATTCTACTCTAAGGTAAAATACAAGTGCTCTGATTACTTATTTAGAGATAAGTTGCATAGACCGGTATATCGAAAGTGGCATACTCTATTGTTTTGAAGCATTTTTGGAGTAAAATGTAGCCATATATCTTTTCAATTTGATTGTGATTAGCTGGGCATTTTTTTAATTTTCTGGGGTGATGCATAGAAATCTAGGTTTTAAAAATGTTAGTCCATAAAATTTAGGAGCTAGTGTCTCACAAATCTGATAAATTGAGAAATATTTTTCTATGTTTTAAAAATTTAATTCTTTCGGATTCCATCTGCCAGAAGAAAGTTTGATATTAAAATGATCAGTGTACAAATTGTTTAAAGTAATGTTTAATGCTAAATAGCTTTCATTTTAATATTCAATAATAACACATTTAGTCAGTTTTTCTAAAAACTAGTCAATCCATAGCTTAGTGTTGTTTTTATTCTTGGCAATGATATAGAAATTACAAAGGTAATCAAAGTCAAGAATGTTATTGATAGATGAAATCATCAGTTTGTGTTAACATAGAGGCTGATGATGAGACTATTTTTATGATCTTTGTTGTCAAGTTGTACTTCCGCTTGGGTTCCTGTTAGTTGTTTAATATAATTTTAAAAACGTGTAATTATTATATTATTTTAATAAATTGGAAAGCAACACTTTAGCTGAGAGACATAAGAAATAAAGAGAAAATACCATCAATAAGACCCAAAATTTCCCAATTTACCTGTTCTAGTGATGAGATATAATTTAATGAAATAAAGAGAGCAACAATTCATCTATGTAGAAACAATTTTATTTTTAAATGCACATTACGTATATATTTTGGTTAGATATAAATTAGATCTATTTCAAAGATAGTTTCCATCTATGAATGACTTTTCAATCCTAATCAAATGTATAATTGATACACAATTTTTACACATGCAAGGCGATTTCAAATATTATCAATGTACCTACTAAGTATAAAAATGAAACAAGTGTTGAAAGATGTGTTTATAGTACCTTAAAAGCAAATTTTATTGAAAATAAATTTTGAAGAGTTTTGATTAATTGGAATGTACTGAAAATAGCTTTACTGAAGAACACCAGCTAATGTGTGCTATGAAATATCAGTACAGAAATTTTAAGAATAGCTGGTTGTATCAGCTATAAACCCATGGAACTCCTATAAACATTTTATCTTATAATTGTATTCAGATAAAATTATTAATCATTGATATTTATTAATAAATACTAGATAATGTTCAAGTTATTGTTATGTACATTGTTTTCATTGTCTTAATGTAGTAGATATTATAACATTGACCTAAGAAATGAGAAGACTTACATTTTAATGAACATCTGGGGTGTGTCCGGGGTCACGCAATCTTTAAATGGGAAGAGTGGCACTCAAGGAGAAATCATTCATATTCAACTTCAATGTTTTTATTATAGTATTTTTCATGTTGTCCTTTTATTTTTAATATTCTATCTTTAAGGTCCAGAAACAACAGATAATTTTAAATCAAAGGAAGACAAAACAAATAATGTTTTCTTTGCTTTCTCCCCCCACTCTTGCCGTTTACAATTTCTATACAGATCTTACTGGTATCCATTACATGACAGCATCCATATTGCCTTTATTCTCAAAGGTATGTGCATTCTCTTTAAAATTATTCTCTGAGGAAAATATTTCTTTATCTTAAAAAAAATCACATATCAGATTCTTTCCTTTTTCCATTTTCTTTTTATCTCTTCTAATGGTGAAGGTGTTTTGAAAGACCTGTTATTTCTGTTTTATGACATACGAGAACACTGGATATAATATATATGTTTGGAGAAAGACGTGGCTGCTCAACAATTTATTTGTATATGACTAAGATTTAATTGCTTCTGGAATACAGTGGTTGGTGATTTTAGTAAAAAAAATTAAAGGCAATTATGGTTGCAGAAGCTGTGATTTCATTCATGCTCTAAAACATTTAGAGGTAACTAAAAATATTTCATTTTTTCAGTGATCGCATTTCTTTCAGCCACTTTTACAATTACAATTTAGCTCTTTTGCCATGTGTATAAATATATAAGCCTTTCATATACATTTCCATACATGTACAAATTCATCACACTGTAATAAGAATAATATAATGCAATCTGAAATCATTTTTCATAAAATCAGGTAAATATTAACTAAACCAAAAATAAAAAAATTGTATAGGCCTATACTATTTTCAAGACTATAACTTGTCAGTTAAACCAAACGACATACATAGATACAATGAGGGCTAAAATAATAATAATCTGCTGATCTCACTGTAAATTCTGCTACAACTATTAATATAAGTGTGCAGATAAAAGCAAATTTCAGAGTAGGTATGAAAACATAATGCATTTTCAGCAAATGTGAATATTCTCACTAATTAAATGAAAAATTAAAACAGCACATTTTACACTAAGTACTAGTAGGATGTTTGTTGTTTTTGTTTATACTTATAGTATAAACATATACACATTTGTACTAATCCAAAATGTATTCTATAAACTTTCAAATAATGTAAAAATAAAATAACAGAAACCTATCCACTGTGAGAATATTTTGTAAAATTCACCATGGTTCTTTCAGGTTAATTACCTCTTGAGGTTTGCTTTTCAGTGAGATAGACATATTCTTTTTATAAAAATAAATGTGTATATATATGTGTGTTTTAATTATTTCTATGCAGTTTATATAAATGTGGTTTGCTTATCTATATGTTCAACATTATTTTTCAATATAAAACAAAAGCGTATTTGAGCCTAGAGCAAGTCAAAATGATGATTTTCTGATGCCATCATGTAGAGCATAAGGCCTTAGTCATTGGGCTTCCTCCAAAGCTTTGTAGGTTTTGAGGAATGCCAATTTTATAGGCAGAGATAGCTAAATGATTTGTATCCTGTGCAGTCACATAGGGTCCTGCTCTCAAAAGGCTGCTTTGCTTGATTTAATACTCTGCTGTCATCATCTTAAAATTCTTAACAATTTTGCAAGAGGCCCCACATTTTCTATTTTAACTGAATTCTACATATTGCATAGCTACTCTGGCTCACAGGGTGCAGGAAGGAGGGTGAGATTTTAATTTTGCTTCAGAATTAACTGCAACTCATTGACTACAGCTGTATGCCCCCAAGAAAGCAAGCTAAACGTTTTTTCATTTGTTTGTTTGAGACAGGATCTCCCTCTGTCACCCAGGATCGGTGGCGCCAACACGGCTCACAGCACCTTCGATCTCCTGGGCTCAGGCAATCTTCCTACCTCAGCCTGCCTAGTAGCTGAGACAACAGGCACATGCCACCTCACCTGGCTAACTTTTGTATTTTTTGTAAACAGGTTTCGCCCTGTTGCCCAGCCTGATCTGGAACTCCTGAGCTCAAGCAATCTGCCCACCTGGGCCTCTCAAAGGTGCTGAACGTTTTTAACCTAGTTTCCAATCCCTGAACTATACTGTAAGACAACACATTATTGTTAGTATAAAGTGTAATAAGCAACACAGATGAGCAAAGTTAAGGTCAGTTATGGCAATATTAGTGATAGTTAAAAAGGATTAAGGTGATAAATATTAAATGGGCAAAAGACAGAAAAAAATAAAAATAATTGTTAATACCTGTAACAATTTTGAATTAATTTAGATTAAATTTAAAAAGTATGAATCTTACGATGTATTGAAAAATATTCAAAGAAGAACTTAATAACTCAGAATATTTTAACACAACTTACATATTAACTGAAAGGTTAAGGAAAAAATAATTGCAAATATTTGAAATATTTGATGAAAACATTTAGTAAATCTAATTTATGTTCAATAAAGTATATTAATTATTTTCAAGATTGTATGAGAAAATTAACTGCCAAAATGTACATTTGGCCAAAAAGAATTTGTTAAATAAAGCCATGTAATTGATATCATATAGGTCCTATTCCCAGATCACAAAACAATGCAATTAAAATCCTACAGTAATCACCATTGAGCACCAGAGTAATAATTATTGCTGGCAAAATCCACTGATGAATACTCAAATTAGTGGGCAAAACATTAAGAAGAAACAGCACATTTGCAAAACCGTAAAGTATCTCTCCTCAAATTCATAATTACAGCGATGGATTTAGCATTTGAATATAAATTCTTTCATACCCCTGCTTTCAGGAGGTAGAGTGCAATATCCTTTTCATTATAGTGAGTGTGGGCTGGACTTAGTTACTCCACTCTAGCAGAGAATAAAAAGAAAGTATGAACTTTAGAGAAAAATTTTATATACCATTTTAATTAAGTGACAAGGTTAACATTATCTGTGATAAGTCATGTTGATATTATGCACCCTCTGATATGAAGTGATAAGCAGGGAAGTGGAGAAAGTCCCAAGTATGAATGGATAAATGAAATGAATAAAAACATATATGCATATTGCATACATACCACAATGATCTATTATCAAACATATACGATTAGGGATCAATTTAATTGAATTCATGAATCAGCTTCTCAGATTCTCATGTTTTTTTATAATTAAAAAGAATGTTATCAGCATTTTATTAAAATAATCCCAATTCATAATTTTAATAAAACATTTTATTGAAGTTTAATATATACAAAGTGTAACTGTCATAAGAGTACATGTAGAATAAGCCCAGTGAAGAGTAAGCCCAGAGAAATTTTAGAAAGTGAACAGACCCATTATACCAACTTCCATATCAAGAGATATAGTATTAATAGCATCCAAAGCCATCCTCATAAACCAATTCATTATTCCCCCAAGAACTGAAATTCATGTTATTGTAATATATGTAAAAATTTATATTATCTTAATCAATAAGTGATTTTTTTTGTTGTTGTTATGTACCATGATTTTGTTTTGAAAGTTTAACTCTGCTTTGTTTCTTATTTTATTATTGATGGATACAAAAATAATCTTGTTGATCTAAATGTGATATAATTCAGACTTTCTGCTGAAGTCAAACCTACCATGTAGGTAAGACCCTGGTCATCTTAGGATCTTTACAAATAATAATGTTTTACTAGAAGTTTTTTTTTTATTTTAAAAAAATCTTAGGTGTTTAAGAATCACTTACAGGATTCACCCCAAATTTTACAAGTACTATAGAAATTCATAGCTTCAAATTCAATAAACCATCATAAATTCACCTTTTGCCCAGAAAGAAAAAAAAAGTCATATTGAGAAGTTTGAGACATTCCCAAGGTAAGAGTTAGGATGTTACAACTTTCTATTTTTAATTTTAATGTTGATTTCTGAGGTACACGTGCAGGACGTACAGGTTTGTTACATAGGTAAACATGTGCCATGGTGGTTTGCTGCGCTTGTCAACCCATCACCTAGGTATTAAGCCCAGCAAGCATTAGCTATTTTTCCTAATACTCTCCCTTTCCATACTCTATCCCCTGACAGGCCCCAGTGTGTGCTGTTCCCCTCCATGTGTCTGTCCATGTGTTCTCATTGTTCAGCTCCCACTTACAAATGAGAACACGTGGTGTTTTGCTTTCTGTTCCGGCATTAGTTTGCTAAGGGTAATGGCTTCTAATTCCATCCATGTCCCTACAAAGGACATAATCTCATTCCTTTTTATGGCTGCGTAGTATTTCGTGGTATTTATGTACCATATTTTCTTTATTCAGTCTAAAATTGATAGGCATTTAGGTTGATTTCATGTCTTTGCTATTGTGAATAGTGCTGCAACTTTCAATGAAAGGCAATGAACAACCATGAAGTGTGTTAAACACAGTAATGAGAAGGTCAGTATTACTTGTGATCAAAACATATTATCTTACAACATTCTAAAGCTCAGAAAAGCTTAAGTTTGGGATTAAACAGTAATAAACATGGAACTGTTCTGCAGCAAAAGCCACTCAAGATCATTTTGTTCCTCATTTTAGACGCTTAAAATTCTAATTAGGTAGTTTTCAGTATATCTAAAATGTAAAATTATCATCACTGTCTTATAAGGGAATATTTTTATTACCTCAAAATAAATGGCATGCGCATTAGCATTCACTCACCATCTTAATTTTAATGGACTGTAATTGGACAGTTTAATCCATTTCCATTTAAAGTAACTACTGATAAGAAAGTACTTACAACTTTTGGCTAATAATGTATTTTTACATTGCTCTGCCATTTCCAAAGTATTTTCTTCTAACTTATTTATGTGATACATATAGTAATCCTATAAAGAGGGTTTCATTAACCCCATTTAGAATGGTTTTCTATTTCCACATAACAAATTACTGCAAACATGGTTACTCAAATAATACGTTTGTTAGCTCCCTTTCTCTTGGGGAGGAATGCAGAAATTGTTTAACTGGTTCCTCGGCAGAGTGGCAATCCTGGTGTTAGAAGAAGGTGGATTCTCTTCTTGATGATGTTTGATTAGGGAAGGTTCCACCTCTGTTCGTTGAGGTTGTTGGAAGAATTCATCTCCTTGATGTTGTAGGACTGAAAGTAGCAATTTCTTGCTAGTTGTCATCCTGAGGCTGCCATCATCTCCTAGAGGATACCCACAGTTCCTTGATGTGAAGCACCCCAAAGTATATGCTTGTTTCCTCAAAGTCAGCAAGGCAGAAAGAGAATTTAGAAGAATCGATGCTCTTGGGATTTAAAATCCCAGCCCTCTCTGTCTTAATTAGCACAAACTGACAGAGATCATCAAACAGCACTTTAATGACATTTAACATCAGATGTGTTTGGTAATCACACAATCACTCTCCATAGAATCACTTTTAGTTTTGTTTAATAGAAACTAGGATGATTTTTTAAATATTTGACAGAGGCCAATATCTGGGCAAATACTTAATGGATGCCAAAGAGAAATGCCCATTTGTAAATGAGAAAAATGCCCATTTGTGCATAAGAAAATGGTGAATTCAAGCTATTCAAAACTTCACATTCAACTAATTTACTGTATAAATAGTATCAAGAAATATTTGTGTTAATGAGAACTAAAAAAAAAAAAATTACATGTAATTGTGTACATCCTGTCATAGTTGCTATTACTTTATTGGTTATAGTCAAGTCAAATTCCCACCTATATTCAAGGAAAGGGAATCACACATGGGCATGAACCAGTAGCAGAGATGATGGAACTCACCTTAGGAGTTTATCAACCACACCATCTTTTTCTATAAAATGAATCATCTTATGTTGCTTGGTAAATAGCTTAAACAAAACTTGAATACATTTTTTACTCTATTATTTTGGATACATTAATTTCACGCTCTATATAATCTTGTTTTAAAACCACAAAGACAATGGGTGAAAGAATGTGTGAAAGAATAACAACATGGCAGACAAAGCTATGACTTTAATTACTGGATATGGCAAGAAGAATTATTTTAGGAATATGACAAAAACAATTTTCAGATATAGTACTTCCAGATTAAAATGCCAGTAATTTTAAAAGTATTTATATTCATATTAAATGTAGTGCTCAACTTTAAAAACTGTTTATCTAGAACAGTGTAAAACTTGGATTAAAATCCTGAATTTACTAGTGTTAAAAACATTAGACAAATTAAATTTAACAGAGTTTAATTGAGCAAAGAATAATTTGTGAATTGGGCAACCCTCAGAACCGGAAGAGATTCAGAGAGGTCTGCTCCACAATATAAGCAGGCAGCATTTATGGACAGAAAACGGAAGTGAGGTACAGAAACAGCTTGATTGGTTACAGTTAGATGCTTGCTATGACCAGTTACAGCTAGATGTAAACTACAATTAGCTGAAGCTTGGCTGCTGAGATTTGCTGAGACTCAGCTTTTATAAAGTACTATACTCCTAAAATTAATTTGTCAGTTCATTTACATATTAATTTAGGTGGCAGTTTGTTATGTAAGAACTCAAAGTATGGAGGCATCATGAACTCAGATTTAATTTAATACTGCTTGCTGTGTAACTCTGATCTAATTATTAACCTACGCCTCAGTTTGTTTATACATAAAATGAAGGTCTATCTTGTAGGATAGTTGAATGTATTCAGTAAGATTAGACCTATCAAGTACTGTTATAGTACTTGGCCCACTGAAAGTGTGCATAAATGTTATTTATTACTATAATAATTATTATTTTTTTCTATTTTTTTAATTGCATTTTAGGTTTTGGGGTACATGTGAAGAACATTCAAGATTGTTGCATAGGTACACACATGGCAGTGTGATTTGCTGCCTTCCTCCCCATCACCTATATCTGGCATTTCTCCCCCGTGCTCTCTCTCCCCAACTCCCCACCCCCCGCTGTCCCTCCCCTATTTCCCCCTGACAGACCCCAGTGTGTGATGCTTCCCTCCCTGGGTCCATGTGTTCTCATTGTTCAACACATTGTGTTTGATTTTCTGTTATTGTGTCAGTTTGCTGAGAATGATGGTTTCCAGGTTCATCCATGTCCCTACAAAGGACACAAACTCATCATTTTTGATGGCTGCATAATATTCCATGGTATATATGTGCCACATTTTCCTTGTCCAGTCTATCATCGATGGGCATTTGGGTTGGTTCCAGGTCTTTGCTATTGTAAGCTATGCTGCAATGAACATTCATGTGCATGTGTCCTTACAGTAGAACGATTTATAATCCTTTGGATATATACCCAGTAATGGGATTGCTGGATCAAATGGAATTTCTATTTCTAGGTCCTTGAGGAATTGACACACTGTCTTCCACAATGGTTCAACTAATGTACACTTCTGCCAACAGTGTAAAAGTGTTCCTATTTCTCCACATCCTCTCCAGCATCTGTTGTCTCCAGATTTTTTAATGATTGCCATTCTAACTGGCGTGAGATGGTATCTCAATGTAGTTTTGATTTGTATTTCTCTAATGACCAGTGATGATGAGCATTTTTTCATATGTTTGTTGGCCTCATGTATGTCTTCTTTTGAAAAGTGTCTGTTCATATCCTTTGTCCACTTTTGAACGGGCTCGTTTTTTTCTTGTAAATCTGTTTTAGTTATTTGTAGATTCTGGATATCAGCCCTTTGTCAGATGGGTAGGCTCCAAAAATTTTTTCCCATTCTGTTAGTTGCCGATTCACTCTACTGACTGTTTCTTTTGCCGTGCAGAAGCTGTGGAGTTTGATTAGGTCCCATTGTCTATTTTGGCTTTTGTTGCCACTGCTTTTGGTGTTTTGGTCATGAAGTCCTCATTACTATAATTATTATCAATAGTTATTACAAATACTATTGATATTATCAATAGTTATTACAAATACTATTGTAATATCAAATGTTATTACAAATACTCTATATAATTTTAATATTGTAATTTTTATCTAATATTTTTCAAATCAGTATGTACTTTTTGCATATTTTTGAATTTGAAACATGGGGAAAAGTAGAAAGAACTATAAAAATAAATATATTTTATTAAATCATGGCATTAAATAACCAGTTGTAACTTTAATATGACATTCTCCTCAAATCCTAATGTTATGAAGTTGTAGATGAGAAATTGATGAGAGAGCATAGCTATATTTAGATCGTGGCCTATGAGCTTATTCTTTCTTTCCAACTTGACATTTTTATGCATTGTGATAAATTTATCTGTCTTTTTGTTATGAAATCAGAGAACAAGACATATGGTTTTTGATAGGAATGTGTCAATGCTAACAGTTTCTTATGTAGTATAACATTCTGCTTTCTACTCTCCATTCTGAGATAACCCACAATAACAAGTCTGGAGAATAAAATCTTACTATGTAATTATAAAAGTTTTATTATTTTTGCTTTTGTAAGAAGAGTATCATACATTCTCACTTAATAAGTAATGAACTTTCTATGTTCCTAGGTATAAATCCAATTCTGTTTAAAAACTAAATTTTTTCTTTTATGAATAGAACACAATTTGTTTTTTCAACTGCAAACATTGTTGCAACAAATTTTCTCACTGCTCTGTTTCTAAAAAGTAGATAGCAAAGAGTGCAACTGATAGGACAAAGAATTCATTTTAACTGTTCCTTTTTGACTATTGATAAGTTAAATACATATTCTTTCACAAATATGCATATGACAGACTTTTATATGCATTAGTATTGCTCTTACCACAAAATTCAAATAAAGGGTGTATTATTATTGTTTTATTTCTTGATTTATGCCTTTGAATCACTTCTCAAATGCATGAGTTATTGATGATTTCCTTTGCTTTCTGTTAACATTTGAACACTATTTCTATTCTGTTGTCGTTTTCTATATTGATTTGTGTAATCTCAGTGCTCATGAGTTTTCAGCCTTTTTATCAGACGTGTTGTAACTCCTTTCCCTTACAGGAAGCTTCTATTTGTTGTTCTTTGTATGTATTTGGTTTTTGCACTTTAATTATTTTTAATGTATATATCAAATTTTCATTTTTGACCTTCACAATTCTTGCTTTGTTAGGAAATATTACTCCAAATTTATAAAAATACACTATTTAACGATATATTTTTATTATGTTATTTAATTTTAATTATTATTGCATCTGGAATTAGTATTGCTACATGGATTAATGTGGGGAAATACATATATTTTCTCCCAGACCATATAAAAATGCATCATAATGTCAACATTATTGTACATGTATTTTTCATATAAATTTGTCTATCAGGGTAAATACAATATTGTGATTAAAGTGATTTTACGGGAGGTTTTACTGTTTGAAAGTTATGTTCTCTCATCATCATTATTTTTTTAATATATATTTTATTGTGTTTTAGGTTTTGGGGTACATGTTAAGAACACGCAAGATTATTGCATAGTATTTTTTCTTGATATCTCTGCTTCTGCTCTTTATTAGATAAATAATTGAAAACTCAGCAATGTTCATTGGCTGCTTATTCATTGGTCTGTGAGCTAGGTGCTTTCCTTTCCTGCTGCTAATAAGGTAATAGCTAAGACAGACAAGGATAATGAACAGAAAGTTGAAATAGATCCAGTCAGTATCAGTAGCATCACTTTACCTGTGTCACATGGACACTGATAGGTTTGATTTTTCATGTGATTTTGTACAAATGATGTAATATCATTTTTTACTTCCACTTTGACCAAGGGATCTTTAGTAGGAATTAATTTATTTTATCTGTGGAAGAGGTTTTTGTTATTGTTGTTGCCATTTACATCTATTCTTACTCTATTGCATTCGGAAAAATATTATTCTATTTTCTTAACAAATTAAAGTTGCATTTGTGACTTAATATGTGATTAGAGTTTCTAAATGCATAGTAGCATTTCAAAAGTAGGTATATTTTTATTATTGTGGTTCTAGTGCTTTACATAGATTTACTAATTAAGTGAACATTTTCAGATCTTCAGTTAGCCTACTAAGTTTTGTCCACTTTATCACTCCAGGTATGTGAATTTTGCTGGCCATACTACTTGTAATATTTTTATTTTTAATTCTAAATACTCTTTCTGAGGTTGCTTGAAACAATAACCTATTATATCCTTTTGTGTCCTTATTTTCTGGTGTATTCTCATTTTCTATTGGAATATCACTTAGTTCATTTTTGTCTTTTCAAAATATTAATTTTAACTGGGTTAGATGGTATTCTTTGCTTCCCATCAATAAACCTGAAGATTTCTTTTCTTTTCTTTTTTTTTTTTTTTGAGACAGAGTCTTGCTCTGTTACCCAGGGTAGAGTGCAATGGCACGATCTTGGCTCACTGCAACCTCTGCCTCCTGGGTTTAAGTGATTTCCCTGCCTCAGCCTCTCAAGTAGCTGTGATTACAGGCACCTGCCACAACGCCCAGCTCATTTTTGTATTTTCAGTAGAGACAGGGTTTCACCAGGTTGACCAGGCTCGTCTCAAACTCCTGACATCAGATGTTCCACTTGCCTCAGCCCTTCAAAGTGCTGGGATTACAGGCGTGAGCCACTGTGCCTGGCCAAACCTGAAAGATATTTTAGGCTTGTTGATGGACACTCTTATGTGCTATCGCAGTTTCTGGCTTCATAGTTTGAAAACTGTCTCTACTCTGCTGTTTAGAAAGCACTCAAAGTATGGCCTCGCTATATAACTACTGTCCCTCAAAGTAGTCTGGTTAAGAACATTTGAAAAGTTCAAGATGGAATCTAGATCTTTCAAGCCCCTGCATATTAGCTATCTAAAGCTCTTTTCTCTATTACCCTCTGTATTTCTGTGGGTACAATTTGCTTTCTGTAAGCAGTTTTTGTTTGTTTGTTTTTTCCTGAGGGTGAAACTCTGGAAAGAAGCATTTTCTGAATGTTTCTTATTAGGCCTATGTAGTCTCTTTCTTTCTGGTGATCTCATATCCATATGCAGTTTTGCCACATTCACCCACAGTTCTGAGCCAATAAGGATTACGCCCACATCAATCTCCTCATGTTTCTTCAATGGCTATGATCCTCTCCTTTTGGGATGTGAGGTTGGTGGCAAGTTTGGGATTTCTGTACAGTCAATTGATATGTATTACTACATTTTAAATTCACTTTTATTTACAATTTAATTTTTGTCTCTGACTTCAACAGAAAGGCAAAATCTCCAAGGTAGAATATCACCATAGAAGGCCTGAATCAGATTTATGGCTGTTCTAGATACTATTTCCTAAGTGTCAATAAAATAGTAACTAGTCCAAATAGAATACAAACATCATAAATAGTTTTGGTTCAGTAATCTCAACATTCTAAAATTGGAAAGTGTATAAATCAAAATCTATGAGGTTAAATGTGATAAAAATGTCAAAAATGGATTATAGTGATGATTCACTTTTCTCTACATGTTAATGAATGCAAACACGCAGAACTAAATGTACATACCCTTTACAATAAAAGAAAACCATGTTCCATATCTAATAAATTCACAGTCTTACATGACTGACTGGCATCCATAAACCCCACCTGTCTATTATTAAATAGTCTAATGGCGTTCTGAAGCCAGTGTCAAAACCAAATGCCAACCCAAGTTGTAAAAATGTCTATATCTAAATAGAGAATGATGTTATATATAGATTCTAAAATGAATTATTATAGAAGTTATAAAGCTATGTGTGATTTTAGATTTGCTGGATAAGAATAAATTATATTGATGTGTTATAAGAATACAAAAATTTTTCAAAACTTGCAAACTGAAATGCATAGTGTAGGTCATTTGATAATTAGCATATAATATGACAAAATGTTTTATAACTATTTATTCTCTTCTGAATTAGAGACTGTAACTAAAATATTTTTTTTAACTGCTCCTTGCAGAGCCACACTACCTGACACAGTAGCCTAAGTTTTTGTTTATGGCTGGTGGATAATTATAATCGCAGCAAAACATGCTAATCCAGTTTATGTTGATAAAACACTTAGGTTTAATATCCACAAATAAATATGTTTTTCCTTTACACTGATCCTAGGAAGAGACAAGAATAATTTGAGAAACTCAACCTGCCAAACTTGAGTTTATGCCATCTAAGCACTCAGTGAACACCTTTAGGGCACAGAAATCTGTGTACGGTCCTGTGAAGATGCAAACATAAGTAATTGACCACCCATTTTCTTAACGCAAAGACAGCCAAAGGATAATTTCAACATCTCCAAAACAATTAAACAAAATAAACAAAAAGCAATGTATTTATGAAAGCAAGAATGTTGTTTTTCTTTTCAATTTTAGTATTGTTTTATTTTTAACAACAAACCTACAGAGTAAAAAGCAAACTTTACAGAATGTTGAAGAGTTCATAGCTACTATGATTTTGGAGCGTTGTCATTTTGAAGCATGAGGCTAGGGTACCACAGCACAATATTTTCCGAGTGGTAAAATATACATATAATTCTGCAAAAAATATCAGGAGATAATTATCAGGGGGATCGCATTAATTTTGTGGTGGGGTGATTAATGTTACAATATAAATAAACAATGCATCCTGACTCTGATATAAATACTATCAATTAAAAATTTCTGCCTGGTATTGAAAACCGATACTGCTCCTTTTTTAGGCTGGAGTGCAATGGCACAGTCTCAGCTCACCGCAGCCTCTGCCTCTCAGATTCAAGTGATTCTCCTGCCTCAACTTCCTGAGTAGCTGGGATTACAGGTGCCCTCCAACACGCCTAGCTAATTTTTGCATTTTTAGTAGAGACGGGATTTCTCCATGTTGGTCAGGCTGGTCTCAAACTCCGGACCTCAGGTGGTGCACTCGCCTCGGCCTCCCAAAGTGCCAGTATTACAGGTGTTTGTCACCATGACTGGCCTGGAAACTGATACTACTCTTAATTGGAACAGCCATCATCAGAGGATAGGGAAAGACAACAGAAGATGATTATAACATGGGTGATAAACAAATCCCAGGATCAAATGGGAGAAGACACTAATGCAAACAATGGCAGGTCAATTATATATTGATACAGAGACACTTCTGAATAGGAGGATCAAAAAGGGCAGATCAAAGAAAAGAAAACTCATAATAGTTAGATATTTAAAAGAAAACTCATAATAGTTAGATATTGATAAAATTAAAGAGAATAAGGTAGCTATTAAGAAAATTTGTTCATTTTTACTAGAGTTTTTATTATCAAATGAAATGATATATAGACTTCAATAATACAATCATTCTTCTTTAATTTTGAACTAATAAGTCTATAATTTTTGCTATGTTGCAAGTATAGTAACTAGTAGGCATAATTTTGCTGGTATTGATAGGTAATTGCTATGTTTGTCAACTGATAACTGTAAGTTTATGTACCAGCTGCCACCAACTATGAAATAGCTTACTATCATTATCTCTCTTTTTCTTTCCAGATGCTACATAAAGATAAACCATCCTGTAAGCTATCCATAAATAAAATATATTTATTGATCACACAAGTATACTGAAGTCAGAATTCAACCTGATAAATTATTTTAAAAGCAAACAATTAGTTGTCAGAAGGAGTTCATCAAAATTGTTCATTACAGCCATTTTTTTGTTACCTTAAGGATTACAAGTAAATGTGTCTTTTTAAACCATATAAGATCGTGACATCAAAGGTCTTTTTAACAACAATACCCAGATAAAGTTTATGATTATGGTGTAGAGATTTTAAATTAGGAGAATTACATAGATGGAAATTATGTATGCCCTTTAAGGGCAAATATTTAATAAGAGGACATAAAGGTGTTATTAAAATATATAATTGTAATGAAAATTTTCATTTAAGAGTCATTTAGCAGGTGTTAGCCCTCTTGTGTTTCCCTGTGTTAATTAACTCTGATAATTTTAAAATGTAGCTGCATCAAGAGTTTCCAATACTTATGCTAAAATAATGTTAGCAACTAAATTTTCAAAAATGAACATGGCATGGCTAGAGAATCATAGTATTGAACGGGGTTTTTAACATTTACTGCTGATTTTCTAAATTATGCCACTGGAATTTGATTTGACTTGAATTTTAAACTGTGAAGTTTCTCGGTTGTCACCTTGTATGAGTGTGTCTGTGTGTCTGTATGTGCATATGATGTGTGTGCCCACACATGCGTCTACACACTGACAGACACACAAGGCTTCAGGATTAAGGATCAAATCATATATTCACTCACAAAGCAGCTTTCATGCCTCTGTATGCTTTGCTTTCTGACATGGTTACATGTCGAGGGTCAGAATGTATAATAGGGTTTGTACAACATGAAGACAATAAAATTTTGAATCTTGGAAATTTTCTAAGACAGTTGGCAAAGCACTCAGTCCATCTTCCCTGCCTTAGAGAGGAAGGAAGATTAAACTTGGCTCTGGAATATAGGTGAAACCTATCTGAGGAGAGGGGAAGGTTTCTATTTTGGCCACATCTAAAATTTAATCAAATTGCTTAGGGGAAGACGTTTCTATTTCTTCAAGGGTGTCAATTAAATTATACTTTAACTCAGGTTGCCATTTTTGCATTTAAGAGAGAACTCTGACTATGCAGATATGAGGATATCTTCATGAGCATTATTTCCTAACAGGTCTACTCCTCATTGTTGTGTGGTCCAACTTCTGGCATATTTTCCATCAATGTACCACTGAATTGGCCATTCTGATTAATATGAATGAATTGCAGGGCTGGAAACAAATCTATTCAGTTTATCTTATATGGCACTTAACCCTATTATCAGGAAGACTCAGGGAAGCAGGATGAAACCAATCTGCAGTATTTCTTTCAGCTCCAAAATCTAGCCAGCTGAATAAATCCTGTAAACCATCAATGAATCTTAGCAAACCAGGTAGCTTTCTCCTTAAATTTCTGTATAGATCTTTCCATCTAGCCAACACATTAAGCCAGATATAGCAGGATGCACCAGTGATTGCACAGATGCAAGCTTGGCTTGCAAGAAAAAGTCTAGGGTACTGACAAATTTTGAACTATATTTTTATTTTTTTTAATATTTTTTTGAGACAGAGTCTCGCTCTATCACTCAGGCTGGAGTACAGTGCAGTGGCACCATCTCGGCTCACTGTAACCTCTGCTTCCCAAGTTCAAGTGATTTTTGTGCCTCCGCCTCTCTAGTAGCTGGGATTACAGGCATACACCACCACATCCAGCTGATTTTTGTATTTTTAGTAGAGATGGGTTTTCACCATGTTGGTCAGACTGGTGACCTCTAGCCTCAAATGATCTGTCTGCCTTGGCCTCCCAAAGTGCTGGGTTTGCAGGTTGCAGCCACAGCACCCAGCTTAAACTAGCTTTCTAACTGGAATGACTCCCTTGTGGGTAAAATTGTCGCCATAATATGTATGAATAATAAGCCAGTTTTACCTCTAGGAAACTCTCCCAGGTAACTGAGTATATCCTCATTTTGAAGAGATATTTACAGTCATCGGAGGGCTACCTGGCTTACTAATGATATTTTAAAAAATAGTTAAATGTGTGTTATAACCACTCCTATATGCAAATCACAGTGAGAAAAATCAATGCATGCATTTCACACAAGTACAATGCTGAAGCAAATACAGTTCTTGAAACAATTATTGGGTCTCCCAAATATAACATACGACCGTCAGATGGCGCTGGTTGCCAGTGATGTCCTGTAGTGCCCCAATGGGGCCTCCCCTTAGAACTTTCCATCTTCTATAGGATGGTAAGCCTTAGATATTCTTATTCAGTATAAATAGTAGAATTCAGTCACGGGTTTCAGAGGGACTGCTTGAGGGTGGTCAGTTTAATCTGTCCTGCTTGTCCACGACACAATTCAGGAACCCTGCAGAATGACTGAGAATAGAGGGGAAGGCAACATCCACAGGTGTTTTTAACCTAAAGTCTAGGAGCTGGAGCCATCACCAGCTGACTCATGGTCAGAATTATCTGGTGAGGAACGGCAGACTCAGGCTTTAAGATACTTGCAACTGTTTTGGGGAGCAATACCAGAGTATTTTCCTTCTAGAGGATAGATCCAGGGGCAATTCTGAAACACAATGAATATTAATGCTTCTTTTTTCTGTGCCTTTTAAAATTTACTGAGTTGTCTCTTTATGTGTCAGGATTTTTTTTTCTTTCTTCGCTTTCATAAAATTAGCTTGTCCTATTTCAGTAAACACAAATTTACATTTTCGCCAGTCATCTTCTGCTGTCACTGAGACATCATCCAGAAATTATATGAAAATGCTCTTGTTCCTCTTGCACCAGATCTTTCTGGTGCAAAGTCTGACTTTCATAAATTTCTGGTGCAAGAAGGACAAACACATTTTCATCTAATTTAGCCAGAATCAAGAGTAAATCGTCTGGGTTTACTTTTGTGCAAATTACAGTCAAAAGGGTCTGCTACCCAGGCTGAGGTGCCAGTGCTGTTCATTATGCTCAGGAATGGAAAGGGCAGAATTCTGAAATTTCACAATATAATCCTTAAATTCTCCCACTACTTTCATCCTGATTATCATCCAGGCAACAGAATGGAGGAGATAATCTCTCCATTGCTCCATAAACCGGCCAACCAACTGGCAACAGCAAACTGCCAAACTTAGTCTTGTGGATCAGAAGATGAAGGAAGTAAAATCAGTCTATCAGCTTATTGTTGTATAGCGTCTATCATAAAAGGCACATTCTTATCAAACAGCAATTGGTCCATAAAGCCAAATATATAACACAGATTAGCCTGAAGGATTATCTGAATATGGCCAGAGGCAGCTAATAAGAGGAGAGCAGGCAGAAATCCTGAATTTGTAAATTTGTCAGAGGATACTGGGGGCACAGTCTATAGGTCCTCCCTAACCTGGAGATAAGGGGGCATCACTGGCAGAAGTTACAGTCTGACTTGTAATTGATTTCCTTTGCCTCAGAAACATACAAGACTCAGGCAGTAGCTCAGAACACACACCATTGCCAAGTGTATCTACTTAACTGATTGAGATAGTTCATGCCACAATCATGATCCACTTCCACAACCATGTCCCCCAAAATGGGTGATATTCATCTGTATCAGTTTCAGAGACCAAGTTCTGTCCACTGAGCAGATGGTCCTGCCTGCTTTCAATTTGGAATGGCTAGCCCTGAGGCTGAAAAATCTACAGTAAACACCATTGGGTTTCAATTAACATCAGTCATCCAGTTTCTATTATTTAGGGGAACCTCCGTGAGTCAAATTCCAAAAGAGTCAACAGATTCAGCTTTACTTCAGGCAGTTGAGTAGGATATAAATCTTCCCAGCCCAAAGACGCCAGTGTCACCCCAATGATGTTCCCAAAGGGACAGCAGCCATATTTTTATGTAAAGCCAAGAGGCTGTTAGAAATATGTTAGCAACAATATTCACCACACCATATATAATCAATAAGCAGTTTTTCCAGCCTTTTTCACCTTCTTGAATAAAGACTTGAACTTGACCTACTAAAAAATGAACGTTAGACAAGAGAGATATCAAGTTTCTATGGCTTAGACATCCAATTTAACAAGCGTCCATTAACAACTACATTTCATAGAAGAATATATCTAGTAGCTCTTTCACAACCTCAAGTCTAAATCACCCCAAGATTACCTGCCAGTAAGTACTTTATCTCTTTGGATGTAGCCTTCTCTTGAAAACTTCCTAATCAGCCAAAAATCATCATTACTTTTAGAGAGTTGTTCTACCCAAAGTGCCCAATAAATTGATTGGCACTCAAGCTCGATTTTAACAAACTCACTGGTGGCAAAGGGCAGGTGAGTTTGTCTTATTAACTCGCTTATCTATCTCCAACTTTCCTCTTGTCAGAATGATCACTTTGTTACAGGGATAAAAACTTATATACGTGTAACATTGATTCCTACCATATATTTATATATAGAAGCAACAAGACAAAGGTCATTTAAATCTCTTTTATGTTTCTTCACTGAAAGTTTTGCTATATCCTGTGGCTTAAGTTCAGCATTTCAAGGGTTACGTTCAGAGCTGCCGGGAGATCCCTTTTTATCCCTGATGGGGGCTGCAAAACATCAGATGTTTGGAGAGAGACTTCCAATGTCTCTCTGATGTTTTGGAGAGAGGTGGAGGATGGCTTTATCAGACTTGGAGGCTTTTTTCCCTTTTCTTTGTCTACTTCCCTATTCACTTTCCAGCATCTAGGTCTGCCTGAGATCAAGGGCTCTTTCTCTCTATCCCTCACAGTCCACGATGACTTCACCCTACTTTCTATGGCACCTTCACTCACTCCTGGCTCTATGGTTGAACAGGATGGTGTCTTGGGTGCCTGTTTCCAACAGTGGCATAAATTTCTGAATCTTTCTCATTCTTAAAGTGCCAGTTTTTTGTTTTTTATTTTATGGTCATTGCATAAGGCCTTCTGTCCTCCTTGGGTGTAGACTGTGACTCAGTTCTGAATCATTAAAGCTGCTGAGGCCAAAATAGAGGAGAAGCAAGGAATAAGGGGACACAGCAAAAATGTCTTCGCTTTTGAAAGTGAGCTTTGTTTAGCAAACCCCACCAACTCTCAGGAATTCTGAAATTTTTCTCTGTTGCTTGGGAGGTTAGAACAAAAAGCAAAAGCACTATTCAGTTTACTTTTTCCAACCCTACCTTCTGTTACTTGGCCTTCAAACACTTTACCAAATCTCCCTTAATGGGCATCTATGTGGAGAAAAATGTACTTCCCAACTGACAAAACAATTTATTCATATATCCACCACTCTTTTACATTAGCCCAATGGTCCTCATTTTTTCTTTTGCAGAAAATCTTGTTTATGCACATACATCTCATATGAATCACCAAAATTGTTAAGTTTTTATATCTATATGTGTTTATTTATCCTAGGAAGAAACTTGAAGTTTCTGATCAGAGAAGAGATAAATTATTTCCTTGAAGGCATCTTAGTACCATTTTTATGCTCCAAGTTCTTAAAAGACAGTCTGATAAGGTCTGACATGTCAATGCCCATGCAAAGGGATTTGCACTGCAAAAGAGGAAGTTTGCATTTATGCATGCATAAGGTTGTGGATGAACGTGTTGCTTAGAATTTAAGGAGAATACATTATTTTCAGTTCTGGGTGGCTGAGTACTGGTGAGGGGGATCAGAAAAGGCCTTCTGAATAAATCTGTTTGAATTTATTTCACAGTTACGTTTTCAACATACAATCTTCCTTTTGTTGCCTTCCTAACACTATACAAGTGTAGAGAAGTTAATTATCTTTCCTCTGAGGGGGCCCATATGGCTCAGAGGTGACAATTTCAGGAGTAGATAAGCCTGTCATAGCCCTGGTGCATTTTTCTAGTATTTGGTTGAGGAACCATGGTTTAATTCAAACATAATATATGACTTAGTTTATAAGAATACTCTTTATTTCAAGAGTTTGAATGTAAACTAAATTGACTCAGTCAGACTCAAAGGAAAGGCTTTCATTGTATTAGTGTGTAAGAGCCTCATTCTTCTATGCAGCTCATGCAAAATGGAAAATACAGTCTATTTTGTTGATAACCATATTATGATGACAAGATGAACTAGCTTTAGCACATCACTGTCATTGAGGATGGCTGGAAGGAGAGAAAGCAAGAATCAAAGTTCTCGATTACATATTGAGTCACTGTCTTTTAACTTATTATAGGTCAAACTATTCTTATTATCTAATCCAGGGTGAATTTGATTTGCTGGTACTTGCAGTTGGTACGACAGATACAAAATTCAATACAATAAGTTGAGAAGTATAAAACATTATTTTTGCTGAGGGGGAAACAGTAGGACGATGGGCTTCTGCTAAGGACATTGCATTACCCCCCTTCAAGAAGCATTGCTTTTATAGAGCAAAATGTAAATGGTGTCCCTGGAGTTGTGTGCTGAGGGGGAATGGTTTAACTACTGCTTATTGAATCTGCAAAACCATTATTTCTAACATGATTTTGTATTAGTCATATAAAATGTCAAAAATATTTCACATATGTTGTGCCAAAACTTTCCTTAAGGGAAAATTAAATTTGTTACAATTAACCAATTATTAAACAAATATAAAAGCATATTCTTTGCTATATTAATTTTCTATTGGTGCTGTAAGAAATACATCACAAACTTACTGGCTTAAATTTATTATATTACAGTTCTGGAGGTCAGAAGTCCAAAACGAGTTTTAAGAGGCTAATCTCAAAATGTTGGTAGGGCTGGTTCATTCTGGAGGAACATCTGTCCTTTGACTCTTCCAGCTTCTAGAAGAGTTGCGTTGCTTGGCTTCTGGCCCCATTACTGTAATCCCTATTTCCACTGTCAAATTACCTTCTCCTTCATTTGACTAAGGTCACTTGTGCTTACATTTAGGTCCCCCCTGGTATAATCCAGGATAATATGCCAATCTCAAAACCTGTAATTAGTCACATTTGCAAAATTCCTTTTGCCATGGTAAGGTAATATTCATAGCTTACAATGATGAAGACAATGACATATTTAGAGGGCCATTATTCAGCCACCATAACTGCATTATGATAAATATCAGTGATACAACTATTTTATTTCTAAAGACCTGTATTTTGAAGGAGGTAACATATTTTTCAAATAGAGTATTACTCATAGCCTACTATGCTACCAGAATGATCACTGTTTATTCTTAGAATAAACTCTAAGAATAAAATGACCTTTGTATCATAGAATCATGTCTTTCTAACTGTTATTAATAGGTATATTTTAAAATCTCATAATCAATTTAAATTTCAACCCAAAATATAAACTTTACAGGGGTATATTTAAAAGATTTAGTCAGATAGAATATGTATTGCATTTTCCTTATTTTTAAATGTACCATAAAGTTTCTGTTCCAAATTTAAGTGTAGATACCAATTTTCTGGTATTTTAGTCAATGCTGTTTTCTAATTTCAAATTTCAACAATATTATTGTATTAATTTTATGAGGGATAATATAGTTAAATATAAAATATGGGTTAAGTGTTTAATTTTCTCTTCATTGGTATGTATACTCTGAATACATGATTAATGTAAATATGCTACAATTCCCTCATCATCTGAATGATAAGAAGTATATAATATTTACTAAATCATTATTGATTGGCTGCTAGAAAAGTTATCACAGGTATGGGAAATAGTTTAGTAATCTTTCCTCTGATTAACTGGAATTCCTCATGTTGGTTCAATTGTAAAATAGATTTTACTTGAACAAATGCATTTCTATATGTAATGGCTTTCATTCTCATTCGTAACACCTTTGCCCATTAACCCAAATACATTTCCTTCTCAAAAATATGGTACACAATTGGAATAGACTTTCTGATTCACTAACTGAGAAATCTGTTAGTTAAATATTGTAGCTTCCACTCATCTTAATTTACATAACTCTAATTTAAGCCCCCAAATCATAATGCTATGTCTGTCATTTCATTTCCAATAAGCACGTTGTGTTATACATAAAATCTTATATGCCATGATGTTTAATTGTAATATGTCAACCTGACTGGACCACAGGGTGCCCAGATACTTTTTTAAACATTATCCTGAGTATGTCTGTGAATGTGTTTCTGGATGAGATTAAAATTTGAATTGGTTGATTAAGCAAAACGCATTGCCTTCTCCAAAGTGGTCAGTTCTCGTACAGTCTCAGAGACCTCAAAAGGTTGAGTCAGAAAATATTCACTCTCTGTGTTTGATGATCTTCAAGCTGGGACATTGATCCCCTGCTTTAGGGCAGGAGATCTCACACTTGGTTCTCTTGGTTTTCAAAACTTAACTTTAGACTGCACGTCTTGGAACTTCTGAGACTTCATAATCATGTTGTTCATACTGTTTACAAGTTACTAACTACAACTTAAAAAAAGAACAATATAATTATTTCTAAGAGCTACTCACCAGGAACAAAATGAGAGAAATATCTCAAAGCAGAGAACTGGCTGGAGTGAATGAAATAGGAGCATATGTTACAAATGCTTCATTTTAATTATTTCTAATGAAACAAATGTAGCTGCAATCTTGCATTCATATTTTGTGAGAATTATTGTCTCTGTAAAAGAAGTTTAACTTATTTGAAATTCTCAAGGAAGTAGTATTACATTTATATTATGTCTACACTTAAGATACTGTAAGTCAGTAAATTATCTTGACTTGCTGATGCTTAAATGTACCACGAATCTTAATACAGAGTATAAGCAAATCTTTAGAGTAGTTGATTTGTAGAAATAAAAAAGTGTTAGGAGATTTTTACTTCTTAGAATCTGCTTTTAAAATCTTGGGAGTATTGGTATAGACTAAATTGTGTTTCTCCAAATTTATATTTTGAAACTTCAGTCCCGCATGTAATTATATTTGGATATAGAAGCCTTGAAGTGGTAATTAAGGTTAAATTAGTTATACAGTTGGAGACCTAATTCAATAGAACTGGTGTCTTTATAAGAAGATAAAAAGATATTAGAGACCTTTCTGTGCTTGCACATAAACGCACACAAAACTCACGTGAAGACGCAATGAGAAAATGGCCATGTACAGGCCAGGAAAAGAGGCCTTACCAGAAATGAACTCTGAGAGCACCTTGATCTTGGACCTCTAGCTTCAGACTATGAGAAGACAAATGTCTTTTGTTTAAGCCACCCATACCGTATTTTGTTATTGTAGCCAAAATCAAGTAATAGAGATTGCCTTCCATTAAACACAATCTAAAAGTTGACTCCAAGATCTAGAAGCAAAAGTGTTGCAGTCAAATCAACTCAGGTGAAAAAATCTCTAACATTTGTTTTTTACCTAGCCCTAACAGGAAGCTTAACATTTTCTATTTCTATGCAATTCCCCTTTTATTTTTGCAAAAGCTCCCATTTTCATATTATGAAATTAGCCAAATTAAGTTAAAGTCAGAGATTTCCAGTCCTTAACATGTTCACTTAGCTCGTCCTAATTCTTTAGTTGCCATGTAATTTAGGGGTAGGAAGAGTCTATATACAATTAATTAGTAGGTTTTCTGGTCCAAAGTCATTCTCTGTTTCCCACTGCTTTGGAAGGAATAAACCTCATCCTTTTTCTTTAATATTGGTTTACATTTTGACTATGATTCTAGAATGAACACTGGATAATAACTGGGATTTTTCATCTGGAAGTAGGGGAAACTGCACGATGTCGGGTATGGAGATTTTGAAGGGGGGATAACCTCAATGTTTTTTTATTAGGCTCACTCTTCCACTATCTCTGCACAAAGTTAGTATTAAAAACCCCTCTCAAAAACTCACTACTTCCACTGGCTTCATAAAGATACTGAGGCAATGTCTTTATTTTCAGTTCCTCTGTGATTTTAATCTTATAGTCTCTCTAGTTAGGTATCAGCCCAGGAAGAAGGGGACCAGGATATTTATTTATATTTGCTAGTACTTAAGATTATTTATCTCTCTAATAATAATAATATTTCCACTCACTTATCCAAAGTCAATTTTATAGTTTGCTTCCACCATGTGGTCTGTTACCTCAGGAGTTCCTAACCTTGGGTACTGGCCCATGGTCTGTTAGAAACCAGGCCACACAGCAGGAGGTGAGCGAGTGAAGCTTCATCTGTATTTACAGCCCCATTCCATCATTGGCATTACCAGCTTAGCTCTGACTCTTGTCAGATCAACAAGAGCATTAGATTCTCATAGGAGCACAAATCCTATTTTGAACTGTGCATGTGAGGGACCTAGGTTCTGTTTTCCTTATGTGAATCTAATGCCTGATGATCTGTCACTGTCTCCCATCACCCCCAGATAGGACTGTCTAGTTGCAGAGAAGCAAGCTCAGAGCTCCCACTAATTCTACATTATGGTGAGTTGTATAATTGTTTGATTATCTATTACAATGTAATAGAAATGAAGTACACAATATATGTAATGTGTTTGAATCATCCCAAACCATCCCTATAACTCTTGTCCAAGGAAAAACTCTTCCAGGACACCAGTCCCTGCTACAAAAATGGTTGGGTACCACTGCTTTACCTATCTCTTATTTAGAAATAAGAAATAGGTTTGGTTTCAGCCTTTAGAAACCAAATGACCAAGGTTTTCACATCTCAAGTAAAATTTTTCCTGTTAAGTCAATTACCCAAACCCACTTTTTAAAAACTCAATTAATGTGTCAACACATTTCTATTTCTCCCCTTGTCAGGTTCTAGCTGAGGTCTTAGGGGAGTTGGGAGATTGGCAGTAGTTGGAAAAACATTTGAGGAATTGTAGACAAATTTTGACGTGGCTTTATTCTCTCTCTGGGTGCAAGCGAGCCTGGGCACTAGCTGTGGGCATGAGTGAGCCATATGCACAGCATTAGCAGTGTAATTACACTTTCTACAGACAACAGTGGCTCCGAGCCAAGCACAGCTCACATAGGTGAATGCCTAATGTGCCTCATGTGCCGTGGTTATGTAATGTGCAGGGTTGTGTGCCTGAACTCCTAACCCACTGAGTCATGCTGTGTGGAAGGCTACCTTGGCCTACTCCTGACTAAAGCACAGCCATTTCCCTTTCACTTCACCAGCTAGGTCGAGGGCCTTCTGCAGACAGGGACATGTGCCCATATGTCCACATGAATCCATAACCCACAATAACAATACAGACAGAAACAGCTTACTGCTATAATCTCAGCTATGCTACTTAAGACTATTAGGGCCCAGCATAGGCCAGAGCCTAGGGATGCCCACCATCTCTGCAGGGAGCCATTAGTAAGGATCTTGACTGCCTTAGTCTCCCGTGAGACCACTTACAGGGCTGCTGTTATGTTCTGCTGATTGTCAGGAAAAAAGTACATCATTGTGTTCCCAGAAGGGCACAGGTGTCTCCTTGGGCAGCAGTTACTATGTCTAAGGCCATTCAGTTTTGCAACACGAACTTTCTGATCTGATCAACCTCATCCATTAGCAGGAGGGCCACTCAGGTGTAATTCAAAGCCTGGGTGGTGTGTTCTGCAAGAGCAGTAACTTGTGCTTCTACAGTTATGACACCTGCTCCGGGGATAGTCACCGCCAAGGAGTAGAACCACCAGGGGACTTGTTGCACTCATGAAAATGCAGAGCGTAGTGCCTCCCAGTCATGTGGGCATCTGGACACCGTGGGGATAACAGTGGCAGTTACATAAGGCCATCCCCAGATACAATGTCCAGTCTAGTCCACTAATAGGTAAGGCCACCCTGTGTTCCTACAGATTCATAAATATCCAGAGGGCATAAAAATCCACTGGAGCTTGACCTCTGTGGGGCCACTTGATCTACCATACCTTCGGAGTGGTGACATTTATTATGTTTACAAAGGCTGTGATGGGTACCCATCCCACAGTGGTGTTACCCCAATGTTGCTCTACGCACTGCAGCACCTGGAACGGGTACTACATGTTCCCCCACTAGCCAGCCCCACTCATCATAAATGCTATGGGCTTGCCAGGGGGTGGGTGCGCCATGGGTCTTGCAGTGTCTTTTGTCCAAACTTGCCATATTGTGTTCCAGATGTCAGCCATGGGACCCCAAGTCTCCAGCCATGTCCAGTTCTCTGCAAATGCAGAATGTATGTGTCAAGGCAAGCCTTCCACAGCTGCTGGTGGAAGGGCGGTACAGATCCAACAGTTGAAAACATTGATCACCTCACCATAGATGTGGGCCCAGTGCACAGTGCAGTGGAAGCACGTAACCTATGGTCAAAATGACAGAGCAGGTGCAGGTACTCACAGAGGTAAATCACATCCCTCAGGCAAAATACAGACTAACCTTTCATCTCTGGATAACAATTTTCCAGGGGCACCCATTTGCGCTGGATGTGCATGTGACCACAGATGGTTTCGGTTGGGACCTGTGGCAGAAAACAGAGCATTTGAGAACACCAGTAGGCTTTTGGTCCCAGTTATGGAAGAGGGCTTACCTCCAGTATTCCTTGATAGAGTGACAGCTGGAAGCTGGATATGCTACCCTTCAGGCTTGTGAGAGTGTGACAGCATGGGCTGCAGTTGTCTTGTGGATGACTTAGCCAGTAGCAGGATGGGTGCATTCATGGGTAATAACCCTCCAGACTGGGACAGCACAGACATAAACTTTGGCAAAGTGGGTCACCTACTTGGAGCAGCAGAGTACGCTGAGTACAAATCTCTTAGCAGCAGAGTTGCAAGAGATCTTGGGACCTGTAATCCTAATGCAAGATCAGGCCATGATGCCTGAGGCACCCCTAGACCCTGACACATCACCATTTAAGGATGGGTGTTCAAAGGCATATGGCCTGACACATGATAAATAGTTACCTCTTTCTGATGACCCATTTCCCACAGGTCTTGCCACACAGTTTGGCCCCAAATGGGTAGGTAGCCAACTAGCCACTTCTGTATTTTCCAGGTAGTTAACCACAAGGGTAAGCCTCTAAAGACTACCCAGAAATCAGTACAGATTACCATAGGTGTCACCTCCTTGGTGGTCACCATCCATAATGCTCTAAGTTCAGCCCATTGGCCACTTTGTCCACATCTGGTTTCAAACCATATAGTGTCAGTACTAGGTTGAACTGCAACAGCAGTCCAGGCAGCAGTAGCACCTCAGCTAGACCCAACTGGTGTGCCATGAACCTGATGGACCACTGACTCAGCCTGCAATGGCGGTTCATCCTTCTCAGTATCAGACTGAGTGGGTGTCTCTGGCTGAGACAATGGACCCAAACCTGCATTCACAGCAGCCTCTAATTCCTTTTCTGAGCTATGTAGCCAGGCCTCCAGGTGCCCCAAATGCGCCTGGAGGGTCCTTACCTGCACTGCGTCCCTCAGAGACTGGGTGTGTACTTCTCATAGTGCAGTCAAAAATGCCCATCCAACTCTGCTGAAAAAAACTCACTCCTTCTCAGTGTTCTGTGCTTCCAGCTTCTTCAATGCCTTCTCCATTCTCACAAGGGACCCATCTATCACTGCCCAGGTTTCAACCGGAGCCCATCTGAGCAGCAGAGCTGCCATGGGGTACCACAATCCATGTTGCAGCCATGTTGCTGACCTGGAATCAGTGGGGACTGAAGGCACACTCACCTCAGGATGCTGTTTGTGACACCAATTGTCAGGTTCTAAGTGAGGTCCAAGGGGAGTCAATGGGTGAGTGGAAGGTAGCTGAAAAAACATTCAAGGAATCGTAGATAGTTTACATATGACTTTACTGTCTCTCTGAGCACAAGTGAGCCTGGGCATGAGCTGTGGGCACAAGTGAGCCACATGTACCGTGTTACCAGGGTAATTACATTTTTTCCAGATAATAGTGCCTTTGAGCCAAGCAGGAGCTCAAGTGGGTAATCACCTAATGTACCTCACATGACGTAGTTACATAATGCGGGGGGTTGTGCACCTGCGCTTTCAAACCCGCTGAGTCGTGCTGTGCCAGAAGGCTGCCTTGGCCTACTCTTGACTGAAGTGCAGCCATTTCCCTTACATTCCTTTTCTTTTATTTCTGCTTCACTACCTGCCTTGGAATCAGAAAATATAAAACATCCTTGGTTATGAATGAATATGAAAAGAACTTTAGGCTTCAGGTAATTATTTATAAGCTTTTATACGTGATGGAGGTATGGACTTTGGTTAGAATTTTTCTCTGCCTGTATACTCAATTTGCATATTTGTCATGATTTTTGTGGGATATTTTCTGCTGTCATCATATGCATATAATATGAAAAATGTTACATATTGTAAAGGATGAGTTTTTACCAAAAAAAGTCATAATTTGACACTACAATTTAAATTTATTGAGTCTTTATTATGTGTAAGGACAATTACATAAATATACTTGTGAAATGTTTTCATTAAGCTTTGTAATCTTTATTTTACACAAAGGGTTACAGTAGTTTAAAAAAGTGAAATGAGTTGCCCATATTTATACAGCTATAGTTTAGAGACAAAGCTCATCCTCTTTCTATTGTATAACATTTCCTTCAGTCCTTTCACAAATCTTAAACTACACCTACTATACTTTGTTATCATATGTATGCTGTCTTAATAACTCCCTATGACCATTAATTAAATAACAGAACAATTTGGTTGAAAATCCCACTCTTTCTCCTTCAACACAGTTGGCCTTATCTGTTATCAACCTCATACAGATTTTATCCCAATGAGTAATCTCTCTTCAGTCTAAACTTCAACCTAAAGAAAATACTGACATTTATTTAGTAATTTTGCGCTGAAAACATCAAAACCTGGAGAAAATGTGCTTTTATGAGGTGATTAAAAATATTAACTCCTGAATTCTTAAAATCATTATAAATATTTTCATATACTGTAGAAGACTACTCAAAAGAAAAAATTGTGCTTGACCTTGTCTGTCCAAAAAATTTACATAATACTCTTGTTATAGACCTAATTGTGTTACAGACCTACTTTCAAATTTATATGTTGAAGTCCTGATTCCCAGTAATTAGAATATGAATGCATTTAGAGACAGAGTCTTTAAAGAAGTAAATAAATTAAAATGAAGTTATTAGGGTGAGTCCTAATCCAATATGGCAGATACCCTTATAAGAAGAACTTAGAAAACGGACACATATGTAGAAGTAAGACCACATGAAGACACAGAAAGAAGAAGTGTATTTATATAAGCCAAGGAGATATCCCTCAGAAAAACCAACTCCACTAAAACCTTGATCTTGGGATCTATCTTCCAGAATTGTGAGAACATAAGTATCTTTTGTTTAAGCTACCTAGACTATGGTACTTCAACACGACAGTCCTAGAAGGCTAATACAACTACTTTTAACATTTGCTCAACTCAACTTAACTCTCAGCTTTTATGTACCAAAACAAAGCACCTGAATTCAAAGAATGTACTAGTATGGCTCTTCAATTTTGGTAAGTGGCATCATTTGATTTTTTGGAACCCAAATTAATTACCTTGGAATAGACTAGGCCAGTATGTCATCTGTTTATGAACTCATCTACATCAAAGAGACTCTTGCTAGAAATGCAGAATCTCAGTTATCATCCCAGGCATCCTGAATCCAAATCCAGATTTTTAAAAAAATTTCCAGTTATTCATATTTATATGAAAATTTGAGAATCCCTGCTCCAGGCTGAGTTAATGCTGACTTTGCAGTCTCACAGATAACAAAACGCTATAACCTGGTTGAATTGTTGTGGATATGCTTACTTGATGTATGTAACTAATATTATTTTTATTTTTGTAGTAAGAATTTTAGGGGATTCATTTGTGATTATATCTGCTTTATATTTTAGTTACCTGGTACTGCAGTGGGAATCAAGAGAACAGAAAATCTCAAAACCACAGAGCATATTCCACAAAGAACCTACATGAGCACATGATTCTTTCCATGATATATATCTGGGTAGCCATTAAAACTATTATTCTGACAGAGAGACTTTTAAAAGTGAAAATAGGGCTGTATGCTACTTGAATAGGAGGCTGGGTGAAGAGGTGCAAAGTGTAGCTCAATGACAAATCAGTTCCTATGGACACACTTGACACATTTAAATTACGGTCATTGGAAGACATGCGTATATATTCAGATACAGGTGGCCAGATGGATTATTGTTGGGGAGGAGTATCAGAAACCTGAAAGACAGGAATTTCAAAAAAATGGGCTGTTAATTTATTAGTTTATGTCTTCTCTTATAACATCTAACTTGGTAACAGCGAGACTTCACAGCTTTTATATATTCTTTATGCTATGTCATTGCTATTTTGAAGTACTTACATCCCACGCAAGGCTTATTATGGAGGTGCATTGAGAGCCATAACTAGTTGATATATTCACTTTATACATATCAGTAAAGAAGGCTGTAATTTTCCAAATAAATTTCCTGGAACATAAATGTCTTCATTTTCCTATTTGAAGATCAATAGCTCTTTTTTTGCCATTACAAGTGAGTGGAAGGTTGTACTAATAATTAAACTATATATTAGAAAGTCAGATAATGATTGACTATTCATGAATATAAAGTAGAAATTATTGCTCTGAGATATAATAAAGTACCGAAGACATCAATAGCAATAGAGAAGACTACATCCAATTTTTCAGGCTGTGGCTATCTATAGAACAATCAGTCCTGTAGATGTGATTTTGGGCCAGCTCTTAGTTGTTTAATGAACATCCATTTTTTTTCTTTTTCCTTATTACCCAAAGTCCAGTTATATTTGGGTTGAAAAATGTTCTCAGTCAAAAACAAAACAAAAAATCAAACAACCAAAAAGGCAAAAAATATTTTCTTCAGCCTTCTTTACAACTATCATTTCTAAATCAACCACATTTGACCAAAGAAGCATATGGAGTAGTTACTGAGAGGGCCTTCCAGTGAATTGTATCAAGGCAGTCACTCAGCTGCTGTGTGCCTTCTGTCTTCCTTCCCAATCTCTTTCTTTATAACTAGAATTAGGCATAGTTCTAGCCAACAGAATGTTAGGCAAGGCGAGGCATGCCACTTCTGTGCCTAACCTGAAGGTGGCAAGTCTACTAGGATGAAAGATCCTAGACATCTGGGTCACCCCTTCAGTGAGAGCCATTCAAAGACCCCATATTGTTGTTCTGATAACTGATACGTTTGCTTGTATCATATTTCAGCCATGATCTATTTTTTACCATCCTGCTATAGCAGCTAACAAAACCTTTAGAATATGTACTAAGACTGGGACAACAGAAAGAGAAACTTTGGTTTTCTATGATATTATAAAGCCATCACATCTTTGAGGAAAAAAATATATAGCCTAATTTGTTCAAATAATGTTTTTTTCCTGCTCTCTGCAACTCACAACTAACTGAAATTTCTATCTAATAAAGTCTATACACTCATAATAAAGCAGTCAAATAAAAATTGTCCTATAACCATTAGCTTCTTTCTATGTATTTGTTATGGTCTTCTTGAAAATAGAAAGCAACCATATCTCTATATACAAAGTGACTAATTACTACAAATTTGTTTGAAATTTTAGTTGCTTAGATGTATTTTTTGAAAGGAACAAATTTAATGCATATAGACCTGCCACAAGTCCATATTTTTCTTCTATTTATTTACTTAATCTGTGCAACCTGGATTTTCATTCTCTAAGAGACTGAAAAACAAAGCAGGCCCAATAAAATGTAGAGTATATAAATATTTTTATATATCTGGCTCTATTTATCTTTAAATAAATAGATAATCCAAAATCAAAAGCAGTAAAAAGAGATATACTTCTAAATGCACGAGAAAGCCCCATTTTAATGTATTATGCTTTATCCAGTCTCTCCACCTCCCCTTGACAGGAAGAAACCTGATTTATTTGAACCACCAAGAGGTACTGTGTTTGGGTAGCTATTTTGTTTTTTCTTCTGTGTTTTAGATTTGAGGGTGAAAACTTTGGAAAAACCCAAAATGTAAATTCTTCTTAACTTTCCATATCTTTCTCACTTACATGCAGAAGTGAGTTATTGGAGTGTTAAAACTGCTGTGGATAGATATCTCAATAAAATTAAAACTAACGTAAAAGTAAACCAAGTGGTAAAAGAATATTGACTTTCTCTTTATTGCACATTTAACAATATGAAAGATAGTAAAATATAATTTTATGTTAGATAATAATAAAAATATGTGTCCTATAACATTGCGTATTTACGGCATACTTTCTATTTCTGTATTTAATTTCTGAATATGAGAACCAATAACACTTTTTCTTCATTAGTTGTGTATTTCCTAAGGAAATTCCTAAGGAAAGTAACACTTATACATCATTGAAATATTAGCAACTTCTTTTTGCAAATCATTACCTGTAACTATGCAGACATGCATACATAAATACATTGTAATCACTAAATAAGAAGATAAAATCCAGTTCTAGAAATGGTCAGCTATGTTCATGAAGCCTATGTTTAGATATACAGTCAAAGCACAGGCTAATGAGCTTATCCACATTTCTAAAGATGGTAAGTGTTTCTTATATTTTAACTTAACTTTTATTAGATAGTTCATTTTGTGTATGGTTTTCTCTTAAATATTACTTTGAGGTTGTTTCTTTTGGTTGAAGCAGAAGACATTTTTTCACACTTTCTTGATTATTTGGTTTTTCCTCCTCCAGCCAAATGACATCATATATATATATAACATTATTATTGCAGCGAACTGCAATTTTAACATTTAATATGGAGAAACGCTCTCAGTTAAAGATCAGTTAGCTCTTCCTAGAAATTATTGATCTTTCCTTTAACTTTGTCAAAGTAATTTAGGCTTAAGATGAGGAAACGGGCTTGTAAAACCAAGATTTTGATAGTACCATAAAGTCTATGTGCTGCATATTTTAAAATTTGAAGTGCACTTTAAGAACTGTTGCCCTAGGTTTATAATAAATACAATTAGAGATGTAATTATGAAGAAAAACTCATCTCTTTATTTCGTATGTATGTAATTTGACTCTATTACTCATACTGTTTGCTGTACATCACGTGTCATAATCAAAATAACTTTGATTTTAAACAATAGCAAATATTAGATTTTTATATATTATTTTCCTGTTTGTCAGTTTTATTTTAATAAAAGCCTATATTTCTAAGAAGCAAAGGTCAGTCTTTAGTCAAATAAACATATAAATATTTATCATTCTGTGTTTGCTCAGTGGCTTTAATAGGAGACTATGGCTGGGTGCCGTGGTTCATGCCTATAATCCCAGCCTTTTGGGAAGCCTAAACGGGAGCATTGCTTAAGCCTGTGAGTTTAATGAATATGTAAACCAAATAAGTTGGGCATCATTTCACTTGATTTTGACCAAAATTACAGGCCATATGAATTAAAAGTAGTATTAGTTGCTAATTTGTACCTGAGTGAGAAATGAATTTATCAACTAGAGTACAGTGTTCACATCCTATTTTTTTCTTTCTTTCTTTTTTAGACAGAGTCTTGCTCTGTCTCTCAGGCTGGAGTACAGTGGTGTGATCTTGGCTCACTACAAACTCCGCCTCCAGGTTCAAGCGATTCTTGTGCCTCAGCCTTCCAAGTAGCTGGGACTACAGATGGACACCACCACACTCAACTAATTTTTGTATTTTTGTAGTTACAGGGTTTTACTATTTTGGCCAGGCTGGTATTGAACTTCTAATTTCAAATGATCCACCTGCCTTGGCCTCCCAAAGTGCTGGGATTGAAGGCGTGAGTCACCATGCCTGGCTCCAAATAAAATTATTTTGTCTTTAACATTGCATTTTAAAATACAAAAGCTGTTTTCCATATTACTCAGGTCAGATTTTTTACCCCACTTCTCTCAATGAGATTGCATTATTTACCTCCATCTCTATAATGCTACAGTCTGCATTTGATTCTCTTGAGGGTGTCTGCTTGTGGTTGTGCATGCTGGTGTGTCTGTGCGAGTCTGTGTGTGTTCAAAAAGGTCTATAATTTCCTTTTTTTTTTGTAATATCTGTGTCTGCTCTTGGTTTTAGGGTAATGCTGAACTCATAGAGTATGTAAAATGTTTTCTATATTCTTTGATTTTTCTGAAAGAAATTTTGCACGATTCATATTATTTCTTTTTTAAATGTTCAAGTGCTTATTAAAATTTACCTGTAAAATATTCTGGTCCAGATTTTTCTCTTTTGGAAGGTTTTTAACTAAAAATTTATTTTATTCAATAAATGTAGAACTATTAAAATTGTCTGTGTTTCCTGGAGTTGGTTTGGTAGTTTGTGTCTTTGCAGAAATTGGTCTATTTTATTTAAGTTGCCAATGTATTGGCATAATCACCTTATTGGTATTTGTCACTTTCTTTCACTTCTTATATTGATATTTTATTCTCTACTTGTTTCTTGATCAGCATGTCCAAAGGTTTACCAAATACAGTGATATTTTCAGAGAATTGCCTTTAGTTTCATTTCACGTTTTGTTGTCATTTCTACTTTTATTTCTTATACTTACTGTTTCCTCATTCAATTTGCTTTGTATTTAATTTGCTACTTCGTATGGAGAACATTCAGATTGCTTGACTTTAGTTAGGTCACGCTTTTGTTCTCAGCAGGCCTTATGATAGAGATTTTATCTAAGTTCTGCTTTAGTTGCATCCATACATTTTTATACATTGCATTTTCACTTGTACTCATTTGAAAATATTTTATATTTCTCTGAGACTTCTTTTTTAATATGAGTTATGTAAAAGTGTATTATTTTGATATTTGGGGATTTTTCAGATATCTCTTTTTTCTAGTATAATTCTTTTCTGGCTCACAAGCATACTTTGCATTGTTTTTAATCTTTGAAATTTGTTGAGTTATTTTATGGTATAAAACATGATCTACCATGATTATTCTTTCTTGTGAATTTGTGAATAATATGTATCTGCTATTGAGTGGTCTTTTCAATAAATGCCAATTTGACCAAGTTGTATGATAGAACTGATGGCTCAGATCATCTATAACCAGCTATAATATCACCGATGTGCTACCTCCTTACTCTACCAATTACTGAGGGAAGAGTGGTGAAGTCTCCAAGTATAGTTTTAGATTTCTCAATTTCTTTTTCCAATGTGCCAATATTTTTTCTCGTGTATGTGGAAACTCTGATATTAAGTAGATACACACTTGAGATTATTATAGCTTTCTGTAGCATTGGTCATTTATCATTATTTATTTTCCCACTTAGCTACCTTTTTATGTTTAGTATCTGCATGTTATACAATCCATCACACTACTTTTAATCTATCTATGCCATTATTTACAGTGCGATGTTTGCAGTCAGCATTATGTTGGGTCTTGCTTTGTTTCTTTAATTAAATCTGGTAATCTATGATTTCTTTCAACTAGTAAGTTTAGACCATTTACATTTAAAGTGATTATCTACCCGTTTATATGAAAATCTACCATCTTCTCTGCTGTCTTACACTGTTTCATGTTTTCTCTTTCTCTTCTTTTTCTGATTGAACTCTGCATTTTAATAGTTTCTTTTTTCTCAATTTTTTTTTTTTTTTTTTTTTGAGATAGATTCTCACTCTGTTGTCCAGGCTGGAGTGCAGTGGCATGATCTCAGCTCACTGCAACCTCTGCCTCCTGGGTTCAAGCTATTCTCATGCTTCAGCCTTCTGAGTATCTGGGATTACAGGCATCCATCATCATGCCTGGCTAATTTTTGTATTTTTAGTAGAGATGGAGTTTCACTATGTTTGCCAGGGTAATTCACCCACCTCGGCCTCCCAAAGTGCTGGGATTACAGGTGTAAGCCACTGTGCCTAGCCTCTATTGTTTTCTTATAGTGGTTTTCATAGAGTTGAAAAAGTACATTTTTATGTAATACAACTCTACCTTTAACAAATATTCCACTGCTGAAGCAGATAGCATATGCCCTATTACCCACTCCCATTGCTTGCTCTATTTTTTCATCCATTTCATTTCCATCAGTGATATAAACTGTTAAATGTTAGGAACAGTTAGAATGAGGTGTTGGCCAGGCTGCATTCTCATCTTTAGGCTTGCCTAGGGAAGATTCCACTTTCAAGTTTCTTTAGGTTGTTGATAAAATTCCTTTCCTTGTATAATTTTCTTATTTGATTTGAAGCCAGTAATGGAGAGAAGAGAGGGAGAGAGATAATGCTTTGCTTCTGCTCTCTTGCTTCTGATCCTCTTTACAGGGCTCACTTGATTAGACTAGACTCACTTTAAATAATCTAATTTTAATTGCTATGAAGTCAACTGAAGAGGGACCGTAACTGCATCTCTGAAATTCCTTCAATCTGAAATATTCTATTGGTTAGATGAAAGTTATAGATCCTGCCCACAATCAAGAATAGCTATTGAACAAACATTTGTACACCA
The DNA here is from genome assembly GCA_036589455.1 of Ateles fusciceps. Taxonomy (NCBI): domain Eukaryota; kingdom Metazoa; phylum Chordata; class Mammalia; order Primates; family Atelidae; genus Ateles; species Ateles fusciceps. Next base: position 1,976,677 of record JAZHEH010003244.1, read on the forward strand.
CGATACAAGAATCATAGAGGCCATGCTAGAATTGTGATTACCATATGCATCTAAATTTAGGTATATCTTATCTGAGTAATATTTTCTATTTTATCATATGCTTTGGTTAGCCAGTCACCAGACTACGAGTGTGCCCTCATCAAGCTTTCCCTCCATTACATCTTTCTTTTTGAACTCACTAGAGATTTCATTGCAAAACAGGTTTTAGGTGTATGTGTTCTAGACAATGGTCAGCTATTAAATGTTTAATAACCACTTCCTGAAAGAAACAAACATATCTATGCATATTATAATTTCTACTGATACAAAGATTATGCAACACATAATTTATGAATATTAGCAAAATACACAATATACTTTATTATAGATTTTATATAGCCAGTTGATGCACACAAAATTATTTTACACGTATGTGTAGGTTAATGAGTAAGACAAAAGTAGAATAACAAAGACATATATGATCACATTTTCCTCATTTATCAAGTATATCAGTGCTTGTTTGATGAATTTAATCATCCTTTTTGGATACTACAATAATATTATCTCTCTTGTTCTCATCTTTTTTATTTTTGCTGTTCACAATTCATTAGATAGAACCATCACTTTCTTAAGTCTAAAAAATAAACAAAGCAATAACTCAAACTCTCATAGGTGGTACCTGCTGACTTCCACAGTGCAAATACCTGCAGCATGGCTTATTTCAAGCTATCACTGAATGTGAAGTTGGAAGACAACTTCATTAGCACATTACTATATGGCAGTTTTTACTATGCAAATAAAATAGATATACATAACCTCAAAAATATGGATAATAATAAAATTTAATAAAACAATTAGAAAGTTTGTGTCTCGAATAATTTTTACCTTTGTTTTTATATATAATTTAACTGTTCAATTAATGTAGCTAAATTTTAGATAATAGTTATTAAAAAAATTTTAGTAGCCTTCTGAAATTTTAATGATTACCTTAGCTCCCTTATTCATTTCCCATCAGACAAAAACAAGTCTTACAGAATTGTCAATTAAGATGCACGTACTTGTGCCTGATTCTCTCTCCTTCCTCAATTCCTTCTTTCCTTTCTCCCTCCCTCCCTCCTTCTCTTTTCCTCATTCCCTCCTTCCCTCCCTTCCTTTTTCCTTCTTTTCCCTTCTCTGTTTCTCTCTTTTTTTTTTTTTTTGCTTTTTTTGTGCTAGGAACTTCTCTATAGTTTTCATATGATTCACTTCCCAACACTATGTATTAAGTAATTAAAATGTTTATTATGAGGCTGTTTGTTACCATAATGTTACAAACTTAAAACTAGAACTTTTACAATATCTACTGACTTCTGTTATTAATTGCTTATCTCACCTTAGATTATGCCAAATATTTCATATGAATAATGAATTAATTCTGATTGTATAATGGGCATCATTTCTTTTCAATATAAAGTTAACATTTAGAAGAATATTTCCTGATAAAACATCAATATAAACATTCATATGAATTAACTCAAATGAATTCTCATGTCTCTCATTTAGGTAATCCACTTTTAATTATCATGAAGTCAATTGAGGAGTGTCCATAATCATATCTCTGAATAGAACTTAGTAGAGCCATTAATTTTGGTTAAATGCATCCTGGAATTCTTGCTACCAGTGGACAGGACATCAGATAACCTCAATTCAAGATCACTGTAAAGTAGAAGAGAAAAGAAAGAGGAAAGAAAAAGAAAAGAATATCTGCATTGACCAGCAACAGTCTTCCTAACAATCCCATTCCTTATTAATTTGAGGTTGAATAACAGAAAATCGTAATATTGAAACTCATAACAGATCTTTGTATTAGAGGACATTATCTGCTAGAATTGTGTTAAAAAGAATGTCAAAGAATGTGCTTGTGAAAGCTAAATGGGCAAAGTATCCCATTATTTCACTTTTGAAATGTTATATGAGTTTTTTTCTTTCATTTATTTTGGCATAAAAAACTTATGAAATGCTAGACACTTTGAATACTTCTGTATTAAACAAGTGTGGTACTTACTTATTTTATCTCCAAAAGAAACACTAATGTTTATCTCAGATTTAAATGTGCCAACTTGAGCTTTGCATAAAAAATAAATTGATTTTAAGAGTATTGCAAACGTTCAGTCATACTGACTAAAGGGTAATGGCCTCAATGATGTGTTCACAACATTTGGAATTTTGTTTTAGAACTCTATGCTTCAAATATAAGCAAACTGAAACACTAAACTCACAAGATATCTGAAATAAATTAGATGTCAAGCATATGTACTCGTGTATTTGTTTATTAACACTTTGAAAGGAAAGTCTTGAGTGTGGTTACATTTTGAATTATTTAAACTAATAATATGTTATTTTCAATTTGTTACAGCATGAGATAGCTTAAATAAGCTCAAAAAACATCTGCATAGATTATCTGATTCTCTCAATGCTTGTCCCTTTAAATCTGGTCTTTGTTAAATATATTGTCTTTCTTCTGAGCATTGTCTTATCACGAGGAAGGTTTATTTGTCAAATATTCAAGATTATATCACCTTCTCTGGCAACCTTTTACTTAAAGTGTCACGAATTTCTTTCCCTTTCATTTTATTTCAGTCAGAGCTGCTTTCTTTCTTTCTTTTTTTTTTCTTTAAAAAAAAATTCCACTTTTATAAGAGATAGAGCCAAATAAGAGATTATTTTTATATATTTATCTACTTTCGTGGAAAAGACACCTGAACATTAAGGATTAAAATATAACATTTTTAGATATATTTCAGCTTTCAAAAAAGTATCCAGAAATGAGTCAGCTCAATTTATTTAAATTCAATTTATTTAAATATCAATGACTGATATTACATTGTTGGACACTCGGCTTAAAAAAAATCTATTAGGAATTTGAATTAAAAGAAACAATACTAGTTTTACTTAAACTGCTATGCTTGTGAATACTACATGTCTGGATGATTTATTCTGCTTTGCATGAAACCTTTAAAAACTGTGGCAAATGTGTAGCAGAAAACTAAATGATATGGTATTTCTTATTTCAATGCAAAGGAAAAGATGCACTTACAGAACAAAAACCTCGGTTGGTTCTGTTAAGAAAATAATATGTATTTTTTAAAGATAGACTGCTATTAGGGTCTGCTGTGTCAATAAAATACTCCTTGCTATGTATTTACCCGGTGGCTTTTAGTGGATTCAGAGAGAATCTTAACATTATACTCAACCAGGTCAATTACAGGGTTGGGGTGGGGTAACTGATACTATTATTTGCATGATAAACTGTCTTTCATCTCTTATACTGCTTCAAACCTGCACCTGTTTGTAAAGCTGCAGTTAAAAAAAAAAAAAGAGCAATGAGAAGCGGTGTTTTAGAAATATTACGGTAAATTACAATGACAGGATGGGGTTAAAAACAGCAAGATTTTAGGTTATAAAATACATTACACCTACCAGTTATCAATTTATGTTTGTTTCTGTTTAATTTCACTTTACTAGAGATGTATGGAGAATATGTGATAAGAAATACAAAAACAAGCGCTCCATACTGTGATAAAATGAAGTGATTGCAAAAAAAACCGTGTCCAGAAAACTGTATCATAAGCACATCTCCAGGCAGATGAGCAGAATATACCACTGAACCAACTGTAATGCATTTCTCAATCTGATCTGTGTTCCACAAGGCAAAGCTTTTATTCCTGATGAGACACTGGTGATCTGTCGCTCAAAATGTTTCAAACTCTAACAGGCTTTTTAAATACCAGATGTTTACTAAAACACAGACTCCATGTACACTCAGTGTAAAAAGGGAATGTGTTCACACATAACGATCTCATTCTTATTCATGGTTCACAATATTCTTAGTTGTATCATTTTCAAAAAAATGTTACATGACTAAAAACATCGTTAATCCTTTTACAAAGTACTTCCATCACTTTTTGATATATATGTGTGTACTATACATGTATATATGTATGCATATGTATCTATTTTAGATTACATATATACATTTGTATACATCATAAAAGTTAAGAATGTTGTAATTTTCCTAATGCATTAATTTTAAATGTATTAATAACAAAATTTGTTCAGAAATAAAACTATTTCTTTTATATATATATGTGTGTGTAATGTTTATATATATATATAAGCTGTGTATAGGAATTGTGTAAAGTTTATATATATATACAGTTTATATATAGAAATACATATATATTTTATATATAAAAATATAAACATACATATATATATAAACACACACACTATATATATATATATATATATACAGTTTTTGTATATAAAAACTATACACAGTTCCGATGAAGATGAAAGAGTTTTTGGGATCTAACATCTGATCTCATCATAACTAACTAGAAAAGTGGATGAAACCAATGGTTTTAATATATTGACAATAAGAGCACAGGTTTCTAATCCTTGACAAAAAGAAAATTTAAAAAGAGAGAGAAAGAGAGAGAGAGAGAAAGAGGAAGAGAGAGAGAGAGTGAGCTGGGAGATTCCTCTGGCTTCTGCTTGCAGGCATTTGCTGGAATGATGCAAAGTCCAAGCAGAGACCCCATAACTAATAGTAAAGAATGTTCAGACTAGCTAGCAGTTGTACAATTATAGACCATGAAAGAGATTTTTAGAAAGTATAACAAGAGAATAACAATAACCACACTAAGGCCTATTTTAATCTCATTGCAGAAACTTAGTGATAAAGAAAAAAATTTTTGATGTAGATAAGATAAAACATATAGATATACATATAAATAAGAGTTATTTATATGTTTTATAATACTACTGAATTATTTTCAAACATGAAAATCATAGCAAAACAATAATTTATATAAAGTTCTAAAAATAAGAAAGTAAACTCATATCCACATCAAAATTAGTAATTGAATATTTATATCAGATTTACTCTTAAGTTGTTATCACACCAAACTGCAAATAACTCAAAATTCCATTCATAAGTAAATGAATAAATGAATTGTGGTATAGCCATACAATGAGCTAATACTCTAATAAAAGTAACAAATTTTCACAACATGCCAACTCATAGATTTGTCTCTAATACAGTATAATGTTCAAAAGGAAATGGGCACAAAAGTGTTCACACCATACTATTTCATTTCTATGAAAATCTAGGAAAGATGAAATTAGTGACAGATATAGCATCAGTGATAACTTTAGTCTGGGCATTGACAGCAAAGGGCAATAGAGAAACTTTCCCAGTAATGGAAACAGTCTATATCTTAATGCCAGTTACATGGGAATGTGTACTGGTGGAAACTCATCAAACTCATGAATTTTTCCTCAATGAATTTAAGTAAAAATCTATAGTAAGAAAGATGAACATTCAGAGAAAGTATTTTGGGGTCAAGTAACACAATGGAATGTTCCTAGTGTAACAATGGGGTACTGTCTGGAAGCAGTGGCTCACACCTGTAATCCCAGCACCTTGGGAGGCTTAGATGGGCAGATTGCTTGAGCTCAAGAGTTCGAGACCAGCCTGGACAATATAGTGAGACACTGACTGTATACAAAATACAAAAAAAAATTATCCAGGCATGGTGGCATGTGCCTATAATCCCAGCTGCATGGGACACTGAGGCAGGAGGATGCTTGAGCCCAGGAGGCAGAGGTTGCAGGGAGCTGGGATGGTGCCACTGTACTCCAGTCTGGGCAACAAAGTGAGACCTTGTCTCAAAAAAAAAAAAAAAAAAAAAAAATAAAAATCAAAAAAAAAAGAAATGTGAACTACTGTAATTAATCTGTTGACTCTGCTGTTACTGATGAGAACTGGTGGCCTAGAAAATGCTATTTAATATTAATTTGATGTATTTTATTCCCATTTATTATTCATGCTGTTAATCAAGAGTAAAGTTTGTTGAATTTGTAAGTAATTCTCATAACCTTACATGAAACGAATATCTGATATTCTAATTTGAGTGATAAAGTCTTAACTATTGTCATTAATTATATGAGTATTCATACATTCCCTTGTTCTGAGTTTTTGTTGTTGAACAAATCAATCCATTTCTGTTTAATTTGGTTTGATTTGTTTCTTTGTATCCTTTTCCAAGAAGTAGTATCTGCTAGCATTGCATCAGTTTCAATTCTTTTTCATCCTCCTATTTAGCCTGCTTTAGGATGAGAACTTCAAAAACCTCCTGGTATATAACAACTTTATCCAAACTTACAGACCTAACCAAATTCTAGCATGACTTCTAACAGCTTAAACCGTTGACCCTAGGAGACCAGCCTTCCTTAAAATGACTGTCTGAGAAAACTCAAGACTGTCAAAATAATTTACTGTTTGATTCAGCCAACACTTCCCTTGCCTAGAAAATTTAAAGAAAAGCTTAAAATTGTAAAAAAAAATTTTTTTTGAGACTGCATCTTACGCCGTTGCCCAGGCTGGAGTGCATTGGTGCCATCTCAGCTCACTGCAACCCCTGCTTCCTGGGTTCAAGTGATTCTCCTTGCCTCAGAATCCCAAGTAACCGGGACTACAGGTGCCTACCACCACCCCCGTCTAATATTTGTATTTTTAGAAGAGATGAGGTTTCACTATGTTGGCCAAGCTGGTCTGGAGCTCCTGACCTCATGTGATCTGCCCACTTCTGTCTTTCAAAGTGCTTGGATTACAGGTGCTAGCCACCACGTCTGGCCAAAATTGCAAATCTTTGTTCTGTACCTTTGAATTATAGAAGTATGTCTCTCTTAATTCTCAGGAGTGTCTTTATCAATGACCTGACCTAAAAGCCATTTTTTTGAAATGTAATCATCATGAAGAATAGGGACTCTGTTTCTTTAGTATCAATGGAAAAACAGAATCTTAATTTTGAGGCCAGGTGTGGTGGCTCACACCTGCAATCCCATCACTTTGGGAGGCTGAGGCAGGCAGATCACTTGAGGACAAAAATTTGAGAGCAGCCTGGCCCGCATGGTGAAATCCTGTCTGTACTAAAAAATAGAAAAGTTAGCCAGGCATGTTGGCATGAGTCTGTCATCTCAGCTACTCGGGAGGCCGAGGCAGAAGAATCGCTTGAACCTGAGAGGTGGAAGTTAGAGTGAGTCGAGATTGGGCTACAGTACTCCAGCCTAGGTGACAGAGTGAGACCCTGTCTCTAAATAAATAAATAAATAAATAATCATCTTTTGATAATTGCCAGATGATCTTCACAGCTGGCGTAATTGCATTTACACTGCCCAATCCATTACAATTTTTCACTTCTCTGCCTTTCCTTGAGTTCTGGCTCATTTCCTCTTGCTACTCCCTCATTCTCTGCCTACAATGCCCCATCATCTCTGGACAAATCAAAATAGAGTTCTACTCTTTTTCCTACATTGTTATTCACTAGTAACTGAATAAAATCTGGTGTCATCACTTTGGTTAATGTCCAGCTTTGAAAAACTCAGATTGTTGCTGCAACAGTAAATTAAACATGCAAACAACTCATCAAAATAGACAAGTAAGTCTAACATCGGTTCCCATTTTTTTAAATTTCTAATCTTAAATTGTATCTAGCATGACTCAAATTAGTAAACAAAATCAAATAAATTATTTTTAATGAAGGTGATGACTTTCAAAATCCCCTTTTTTGACAATGCATTTTATTAAATTTTTATTGAACATTTAAAAATTATGAGTTAACAGGAACAATACTTTTTATTCTAATTGTAAGCATTTAGAATATTTGTTGACATGAAACCATTCCTAATTCTGGAGCATCTAGTGAAGGCAAGCATGGCTGAAATTAATAGGGAAAAAGAAAATAAATAAGGCATTTCTGAGAATTAAATAAATAGCAATGCATTGTTGATTATTTAAAAAGCACATTATTCCAAATAACATTACTATTCTTTGAAATTGTATCATATATATGAGGAGTTTGCTTCATATTATTTAAGAAATGGTAATTAAAAATACAAATAGAATAAAGACAACTGCGTTTACAAATTTTGAAAAAAGATTATTTAGAAAATTTTAGATCTACTAAAAATTATCCAAATATTTCAAACCAGAAACTACTAACTAGCATTTTCCTGTTTACTATTTTTATAATTTATTCTAAATCTTATCACTGTCCTATATTTATTACCTTTTAAATATCCTCACTTTCTGCATATAAGTTATTTTAAATAAGTTTAATAGGGTTAGTTTGTTGATTTAGTGACTCTGCAGTAAATAGCAATCTAGATTTTTTCTTAAATCTGAAGTGACAGCACCTTTCACATTTATGAATGAAAATGTGAATGGATAGATAGGTAGATATTGTATATTATGGATACCAAGCAATTATTACCAGAGAAAAATAACCTGACTGTACTGATTAAAAAAAAAAAAAACATTTCTGCAAGATACAAATTATAATTACTTTGCTGAACTTAAGCTGCACTTTCTACTCTGAATAAATCAGACCATTATTATTCTATGTTCAAATTCCTAAGGGTATCTTGCCTTTGGTTTGTGTCTATTTAATTCAGATCAGTTAGTGAACACCTTTGGTTAATGTCATGATATTTCCATTATGGAATTCAAACTCTCCTGAAAGAAGTGTGTCAAGTTGCTACCCTTCAGGGAAGGTGCATTCCATTAAAGACTCTGATTTTAGAACTCCTTTAGAACATAATTCAACAGCAGAAGGTATTAAGAAACACTGTACAAAGGTACAATTGATTCATAGAAACTCTTTCTTGCTAACGTGCTATTTTTGTACATTTATCTGTTTCAATAAAGTCTTTCATAATTTTTCTTTTTTTTCATTTCAATTGTCCTGTTTCAATCCATATTTTGCACTCTCTGATTCAGTGTATTTACCTGCCACATTTTTATTATTTTTTCAATGTTAATCCCACAAAGAAAAGCTATTTCAGTTGACTAGAGCTCACGGTGTTCATTATAGCCAATCAATTGTATAAATAGTGGTAATGAATAATCAGAATATGTGAAAAATTATCAAAATAGAAAAGAATAATAAATATAAATGAGACAGGACTAATCATTTCCTAAATAATACCAGGATAATATTGCTCTTGATTTCATATGAAATGAAAATTATAAAACATTTGTCAATTTGTTTTATCCTGAACATGAATTTCAGATAATTTGGGGCATACTTGTGGGTATAGAACATACAAAATAAAGGGCAGAAATGGTCTATATACATTTTAAATAGTAAATTTAAGATGTTTGTAGTCATAAGGATTTTTGGTCTCAAATGTTTCAGAAATCAGAGTCAGAAGCTTGCAAACATTGATGTGCTTGAGAGTTTATTTTTTCTTAGTTTACTAAACTTATGTGCAAGAATCCCACTGAGAAAAAAAGTATCATTATTCATTAGTTCATTTTGTTGACCTTGAGATGTCATCATCATGTGTACAGCGAGCAATATTGTAGGCAAATAAAAAAACGATAAAGTAAGTAAAATATGTAAGTAAGAAGAAATGCTAGGAAAAACGTTCTTTTCTGGAGGGTGAGTGAGAAGATTAGATTATAGTTTGAAGAATCAAGGGCACATAGGAATGACATGCAATGATCATGATTTATGAATGTATTTTGGAGGGTAGAAAATCAATAGATATTCTAAAAGTTCTGTTTTGTTCAGATTAATTTGAACTGCTCTCTCTCTTCTCACATCACATTGGCTTAAATATGATAGTGATTAAAAATATACATATACACATTTACATTATATTAGCACCATTTTTCTAATTAAGTAGTTACGCATGCATTCAATATTCAGGATTAAACATTTAAAAAATATTTCTAGATTTCTTACATGTACAGTTTTGAAATTTGGATACATTAATGGAATATTTGTTTAAGGAAATTTAAGAGTTAAAATGATGAATCATTGGTTCATATAAGAAATTTGCTAGATTGTTAGGCAGAATATCTTAATTCTCATTTTTTGTGTCTACTTAAGCCTGTAATTTTGTTTAGAATTCAGCAAAAAATTTTAGTGATATAATTAGTTATTCATAAATTATCTGTCCTCCTCAAATACATAATCAGGGGTGCTCAGAGTTTTTATGATAATTATACTCATTTTGATCAAGTAAAACTAAAAAGGAGTGAGGCAGGAGGTGAACTGATGCACATGTATGCCCGGTCATGTTTGTTGTGGACACAGGATAAGATATTAGATGATCTTTTAAATTTTTTATTCTAAATTGTCAATTCCACTGCAAGAAATGAAACAAGGTTGTTTTGACTTTGGTAATTTTTATGGTATAGAAAATAAGTTACTTATTGGGAGTAAAATATATTGAAGTATATATTTTCTTTAAGACAAGAAAATGTTGCTGAAAGTCTCTATTCTTAAATATAAATGAATAAAACAAGTGACTGAATAATTGATCAATAGATAGAGTAGATGAAAAATGTGATAGGATATTTTCAGTTCGAGCTTTAGGCAATAGTTTCCACGATAATCCATTGAATGTTGCACTTATGATCCACATCATTTGAGTTGTTGACATTATTAAACTTATCCAAACAAAATATATGACATGAATTATAATGTCTTCCTAAATTGTATCAATATGACAAAAAAGCTAAGCAGATTACATGACCGTATTTGTATGTTGTATGATAGTATGAGTACTAAAAGGATTCCTTTTGTAAAATTTGTTTAGAACTTATGGATTATTTTTCAATATCTCTTTCAAGGTACTTTTATTATTAAATCGAGTATGCCATGTGTATTATTAGGGAGCTCTAATTGTAATACTTCTTAGCCATCATAGTACAAGTTTCAAACTGAGTCTGAAAAGCTTAGTGTCATAATGAATTTAACATTACTTTAACTCTCAGAATCTATATATTTATAGACTGAATGTAACATTCTATTTCCAAACTGTTATGAATATTTCATTTTTTTAAAAGTAACTGTTTATATTTTCTCATAAATACAAAAACGTATTTTTATGATATTTACCAAAAGTGCTTTCTATTTAACAATACAAAATCCATGTAAAAACAACTACTTAACAAGATAGAAATTATCTGTTAATAACCTCTTTTTATAATTTAGAAACTTATTTCTTCTATTAAGCATGAAAACAAGGCCAGGTGTGGTGACTCATGCCTATAAGCCCAGTACTTTGAGAAGTCAAGTAAGAAAAATCACTTGAGCCCAGGAGCTTGAAACCAGCCTGGTCAACATACCTTATCTCTACAAAAAAAATTTAAAAAATTAGCTGGGCATGGTAAAATGCACCTGTAGTCTTAGGTACTTGAGAGGCTGAGGTGGGAGGATCGTTTGAGTCCAAGAGTTTAAGATTTCAGTGCCCTATGAGTGTGTCACTGGACTATAGCCTGGTAGGCAGATTAAGACCCAGCCTCTTTAAAAAAAATTGCTATGATTAATTTTATTATTAGAAATATACTTCTGTAGTCTATAATGTAGATATAAAAATAGTTACATGTAGATATGTAGATATAAATGTATAAACAGACAATGAAAAAGATAGTTAAAAAATTACTAACATTGGCTCAAATATAAAGAAGGCTTAGAATTTAAATAAATATAAAGTGTTGTTTAAATGAAATATATTGGTTTGCATAATATAAAGCAATCAACTAATAAAGTCGTCTTATTTTTTCCTTGTCTCCCATAATGTATTATTTAAACACACATAAAAAATAATTGTTTCTGAAGTATTAGAAAAAAATAAGTGATGAAGTGAAACATGTCATTCATTTTGCAAGATAAAATGTGAGTGTATTACATGGCATTATGTAGTTTATAAAATGTCATATTTTACATAATATATCAGTATTTTATGCTTCATAAATAAATTTAAATATCTTAATTGCCTTTCCATTAGTAAGGCATTTTCATGAAAGTATCTTGAAATCTTTTTCTGGTGTATTTTATCCTCCATGCATCCATATCCAAACACATCCATAAGTTATATCAGTTGTACTTGACCATTCAGATTTCTCAACTTCTGAAACAGACAAAAAGTTGTAACTCAATCTTTTAAAATTATTTCTCTGTACATTTCCAAATGTCAATCATCCTTTTAGCAAAAAATGAACACTTGAAGTATTAGCAACTATGAAACTTCGTTCAACAGATGAAGATCATGATTATTAAACTTTTGAAAATGGGAGTAGGAATTTAAAAAAAGAGAGTGTCATTAGAAAAGGGAAATTTAAAAGAAAAGGTTGAGATAGAAATTGTTGTGTGTGAAGTCTGTAAATCCAGTCTCTACTACATAATCTATTAATGCCAGTGTTATTCTGCATATGGGGCAGATGGTGAATACAGGCTCTAAAATTATGTTAATCAGTAAACTCATGAAAATTTCTGGTTGTCCACCTTTTTCTTTCTATCTCAGTATTCGAAAGATTTTATTTTACTGTCTTCTGATGTGGAACATTTCAAATCATTTGTTAGCAATGAGTTATAAAGGCCAATGAATTCTTTATCGTTTGGTGTTAAATATTGTTTCTTCTTTCTGAAACTTTTTATGATTTTTCACTTCTTTTTGGAGTTCAAGATTTCTTTGACCAGTATTTCTGCTCAGCCCTACTAAAATCTGCTAACGCTCTTTTGTTAAATAAAATTACTTCTATCATTTTAATATGTTTTATAAAATGATTTGCTTTCAACAAGATATTTTTATACTTCTAGATGTTCGTTTACCTTTTAAGATTTTCTGTATTGTTCTTCAATTCTCTCATCCTTTTCATTATTTTTATTTGCTTATATTTTATAATATTTATTCTATTTGATTTTACAGAATACGAACATGGTCTTAAGAGTAACATCTATTGGTTTAATTACATACAGATTTATTACATTTAAAATGTATGTTCCTTATTTCGTATATATTTTTCCTAAGGTTATAATTGAAATATTCACTTCCTCCTCCACTTCTGTCCCTTTTCCTTCATTTCATTATACAGATTGCTACCTGTCTCTTCCAAAGTTTGTTGCACTAGCAACAAGTTCTCTGCTGTTTTCCTTAATATTCCTCTAAGTGCCTGCTAGATGACCTTAGGCTTGCTGCTCTTTAGTTTTTCAATATTCATGACCCAATTTATGCCTGATGCTCAGATACAGCTTCTGGTGTTCAAGGAGCAGAAATTTCTGTTCCATCAAGATAGCAATGAGTTCATTTGTGTATTGTTAATTGCCAAGGGATATCTTCTTTCTACTTTATCAACTGCCAGGATTAGAACTATGTTCCACCTCTCTCTATTGGGTTCCCAGAAAATCCCACGGCCAAGAGCACACAGATCTTGTATTACCTGACTGCAAACAACTGGATCTGCTGGAATTCAGATGTAACAAGAGGTATGTATTCAAATAGGTGAAAGCAGATTTCCGACAGTATAATTTTGGAACCAAGGATGTTTAGAGCACACTTTGAAAAGCAGTGTCCTCAGAAATCTAGGTACAAAAGATGGTGGCACCAACTGAGCCACCAACTGATTTATCAAAGGGAAGAAAAACCAAACCAAACCAAAAAAATAGTAAGAGCAAAAATCAAAATTGAAAGCTACTGACACATCTCACCATCATCACTGAGTGATTGGTAGACAGTGGCTATCTAATTAATGCTGGATAATTTACAATAAATTGCAAGGATAAATACATATTGCAGGCATATTTTAGTCTTTTACTCTCCACTTTATACAGAATAGGTTTCACTTTTCATTCACCTATTAGTGACCTAATAAGCGAAGAGCGAAATCTAAGGTATTTATGTATGCAAATCAAACATCTCTTTAATTTAATGCAAATAGTATCCTTTCAATGTCTAAAAAATCAACCTATCTGAACTAGTACATGCATTCAGCTTACTAATAACTGATTTGATGACAAAAATGGTGTGAAATATTTCATTTTTCTCTTTACTATATTGGAATAATAATGTTATATTTGTGTGGATAAATTTCAGTGAGTGAATCAACATATTTTAACAAGGAATTTTTCTAGAAATATCTTTTGAACTAAATTTTCCACATTTGATGGAAAATGTATTGAATGTCTGCATTACCTTAAATAGACCTTTTTTGAAGAATTCAGTAACACTAAAACAACAAAGTAAATAGACTGATCAGGATTCAGAGCAACTGTTTGTCAGTTCCTTACTGTGTCATATATCTTGAGTATTCAATATAGTGTAGTCCTTTCTATTCTTAGTACTATATATTCATTGTTTTCTATTAGTTCAAGAACATAACATTGATTGTATTCTTGACTTAATGCTGCTATAAACCATGTAATATGCATATCTTTCTAAGCATGGCAAATGTTAACACATTATATGTTACAGATTGTTTGATAGTTCATCATTAGAAAAAAATGCACCTTGTACATTTACCATGCATGACAAAAACAATCATGCAAATCAGGGCATCAAAATCAATTTCACGTAATATTAAATCTTAAAATATGGGTGATAAATTCAATAATGTAAAAATAATTTATCCACAACAGGCATTATATTTTAAGTTTTTTTCTCAAAAAATTAAATAAAGGCTGGGTGTATTGTCTCTTGCCTGTAATTCCAGCAATTTGAGAGGCAGAGGTGGGAGAATCACTTGAGCCCAAAAGTTTGGGACCAGCCTGGGCAACAAAGCGAGACCCCATCTCTAAAGAAAATATAAAAATTAGCTGGGCAAAGTAATGTGTTCCTGTAGTTCCAGTTACTCTGGAGGCTGAGGTGGAAGGCTCACTTGAACTCAGGAGCTCCAGGTTGCAGTGAGCCAAGATTGTGCCACTGCACTCCAGCCTCCATGACAGTGTGAGTTCCTGTCTCTAAAAAAAAAAAAAAAAAAAAAAAGGAAAAGAAAATAAATAAAAAACTAACTTAAACTGGTTTGTTTCCTAAGTAAATGAAAGTTAAAACCAAAGAAGAAACAGGTAATTTAATTGAGGATGCTAAATAAATTGTGCTTTTAGGAGATCATAATTGATATCTACTATAATTATATAGCAAGTCAAATCAAAGTCCAGAATTTGACATCATTTTGAGCTGATATCAGCTATCTTGTCGATATTGCCATTTTGATATATCCTGATGATACATTATTTATTTATTTTTATTAACAATATTAGTAATTGGTCAGTTACAACAATTATTTAGTGCTAATAAAGGTCATCATAAGAAATGATGCTATTTAAATAACTGTAATGTATTTTAAAAAATGTTCTTTATGTCTTTAAAGGACATGTAAAACATGACAAAAGGAAAAATCTAATAAAATAAAACACAATTTTAACATATTTGAAACAAAGTAGCTTTACAAGCAAAAAAGTTCTACCTTTGGATACGGAGGATAAGTTACGTACAATTGAGCTAGCTGATATGAAGCACCAAATAATAATAGAATCATCATTGATAGGAGTATAAATGATTGTAAAACAGTCTCAGCTGCCATATAATTTAATCAAACGTGATCCAAGTTATAGTACATATTTACAATGCAGTTGAAAATACATTGAGAGGAAATAAGGCTTTCAATAATGTAATGAGTGAGAATATATTTTGAATTGGGGTGCATAAACAGAACAAAATGTCATTTTTATGGCTGAACTGGTAAGTTCGATAAGATTTTAAGTATGAATTTGTTGGTGAACATATTAAAGAAATTGAGGGGATTCTACATTCTTGGTCTTCACTATTTATTGAGGTACTACTACAAATAATGTAAGGAATGAAAGCACAGTATTGGCTCCAACAAAGCTGACAGCCTGTGAATAGAAAAAACAGATTATCAATAGGAAAGTGACCTATGCAAGTTATAGATAGTTTTTCAAAGAAACCGTAAAGTAAGAACATCTTCCCAAATTTGGTAACTTACTTTTAATTAAGCAGTTAATTTTAATTTTATAACTAAATTAAGTAATTACTTAATTTTATTTAATTAATTTCAATTTTGTATTAGATTGCCAAATGAAGAATAGAGTATTGTTCCAAGCTGTGTGCAAAACAGGACTATCCAGGGACGATTCAATTCTAACTTACACTTCAAGAATTTGCAAAAAAAATAAAATCTGAATGAAGAAACTGTAGTATATGTATGTCTTTGTAGCTCAAGCTGTGAAGTTTAGGCTTGATCTTGAAAGTGATGGTGATTCTGAGATACACATGAAGCAGTGAAATGTTTTATTACCATAGGTGTTATAAACAGATAATCTGGGGAAAGTGAAAGTGATAGAAAAGAAACAGACTGGAGGCAACAAGAAAGAGATCGCAATTTATTATCCCTAATAAAATGTGTATTGCAAAGAAGTTACAAAATAGGAAGAGACTGCACACACAAACACGCACACAAAGGTAATATTGATACTTGTTGGACTTAGCTGATTTGAAATGAGGACATGTCTAAAATAAACCGGCTTCTGAGGTATTTGAGAAATATATATCTACCAGAGAACTTATCCATGATATGTGACAAATACCTACAATTGTGTGTTGAGAGTGGAAAATATATATTTTGTAAGGGGCAAATGATTTAAAGAGACACATCATCGACAAGTTATACATATGGCCACAAAATACATGAAAAAGGAAATAACATCAATGAAATGTAAGTTAAAATTAAAACAAGATAGCACTAAACCATAGGTGAATAGTAAAAACAAACAAAAAGACTCAAAACACCAAATGTTGGAGTTGAGGTGCAGGAACCAGAACACTCATACATTGTTGAAGAGAGTATTAAAAATTATAACCAATTTGAAAATAATTCTGGCAGTTAAAAAACTAGTATACTTTCTTACCCTTCAAGCTACAAACTTTATTTTTATTATTGCCTTTCAGCAATGCAATCATGATATATCTTGGCATGTTTTTATGTTGTTTTTATCATGCTGGAATAAATACACCCATTGAATGCCTTTTATCTGTAGGTGTCATTTTTATCAAATTTAGAAAATTTCCAGGCATTTTTACCCTCAAATATATATATGTTTTCTATATTTACCTTTACTTTCTTCTGTGTAGATTACTTAGTATTTCCTATATGTTGCTTAGATTCAATTTACTTTTTCGGCTCATCATTCTATTTTTATTTTCTGTGATTCATCACAAGTGATTTCAACTGCTGGGTTTTCATATTTGCTCATATTTATTCTGCATGGTATAATACATTGTTAATCCTCTCTAGGAAGAAATTGCTCTGGGTAGGAATTCAAGTGCTATAATTAATAGAGGTGGCTAGGGTGAGCATCCTTACCTCGGTGAAAAAGTTTTCAATTTTTCACCACTGAGTGTGACGTTATTCATGACCTTTATTATGCTTCCTTTAGGTAGCTTCCTTCTACACCTAATTTGTTGAAAGTCTTTTTTTTTTTTTTTTTATCACGAAAAGGTATTGAATTTTGTCAAATGCTTTTCCTATGTCTGTTAAGATTATCATGTGATTATGTCCTTCATTGTTAATGTCATGTACCACATTAATTCCTTTCACATGTTGAACCACTCTTTCATCCCAGGAATAAATTCCACTTAATCCTAGTGTATGATCCTTTTAATGCACTGTTGAATTCAGTTTGCTAGCATTTTTGTTGAAAGTTTATGCATCTATTTTCATCAGGGATTGTAGCCTATAGTTTTATTTTCTTATGGTGTCTTTGTCTGGCTTTGATATCTAAGTAATGTAATCTCCCCAACATATGGTATATTTTTATGGAAGTCCTAGAAAACTAATACACTAAAAATGCAGATAACTTGGTTATCCCTCTTGTGAATTTATATGATGCTGCCAGTTGATGTTCATGAGTACAGGTTTTGCACAGAAAAAAAAAAATTGATCACATATCTATAGATTTATATTTTTATTTAATATTTAAATTCATTTACTTTTGATTCTATTATAAATGGTCTTTGTAAGATATTTTAAGGAATTTCTATATAAATATATTGTTTCTAAAAAGAAAAATTTTACTACATTTTGAATCCATATGTCTTTTATTTTTTTTCTTACCTTCTTGAATTGGCTAAAAATTCCAATGCAATGTTAAGTCAAAAGTGTCAGAGCAAATATCATTGCCTTGATCCTCTTAAATATAGTGCATTCATTCTTTCACCATTTAGTACAATGCTAGCTTTATGTTTTTTCCTGAATATCTTTCATCAATTTAACGGATTTGCCTTATAGTCCTTATTTGTTGAGGGTATTAATCATGAACAGGCATGTCAATTTGTGATATTCTTTCATTCAATCTACAGAGATTATTGTATATATGCTGCCTCCCTTTTATTTCACTAACATGGTATGTAGTATATTAATTGAATTTTGTATTATAAGTTTGTATTCATGATACAAACATCTCTTGGATATGGTTTGTTATATCTTTATTAGTGAAATCACTTTGGCAATTCATTTTCAGGATTTTAATTCCTATTTTATTGAGGAGCAATATTGCTCCTATTGCTCTATTTCTTTCCTTGTTATGACTTCAGCTCCGACATCAATATGATGTCGACTTCATAAAATAAAGT
This sequence comes from Ateles fusciceps, assembly GCA_036589455.1. Taxonomy (NCBI): domain Eukaryota; kingdom Metazoa; phylum Chordata; class Mammalia; order Primates; family Atelidae; genus Ateles; species Ateles fusciceps. Next base: position 1,995,142 of record JAZHEH010003244.1, read on the forward strand.
GTTCCTTTCTCAATTTTCTGAAAGTGTTTGTGTAGAATTGGCATTATTTTTTTCTATATGTTTAGTAGAATTCATCAGTTAGAACATTGGGGCTTAAATTTTTCTTTGTGAAAATTTTTTTTATTTACTAATTTAATTTCTTTGCTTGATATTGTTTTATTCAAAACGTCTAACTCTTCTTGTTTCAGTTTTGGTAAATCGTTTTTTAAGAATTTAGTCACATATTCTAAGTAGAGAAATGTGTTAACAAAAATTGTTCAATATAATCCTAAATTATATTTAATATCTATTAGATATGTAGCAATATTCCTATCTCCTTCCTGATATTGCTAAATATTTTTATTGTTTATTTCCTTCTTATTCTTTAACAGTCTATCTAAAATTCTTTCACTGATCTTAGCAAATACATAATTTTTGTTCAATTAATACTTCTCTGTTGTTTTTTTATTTAATTAAATTCTCCTCTGATCTGAATTATTTTCTTCATTAGATATATTTTTGTTTTATTTATTTTTCTTTTTCTGGATTCCTAAGGAAAAAGTCAACATCATTGATTATAGACTTTCCCATTATTGACCATGAAGTTGTAAATTTGCTTTAAATCACCATTTTATCTGTGTCCTACCTATTTTCATTATACTATGTTTTCATTTTAATTCAATTACATAGATATTGCTAATTTTTACTTTCTTTTTGTTCTTTATCAGTTTATTTAAAATTCCATTTCACTGATCTTAGCAAGTAAACATTTTATATATACATTTCTATATTATATATAATATATATTTCTTTAAATTTCCCTTTAGATTTCTTTTTTGACACATTGAACATTTAGAAATCTGTTGTTTATCATCCCCATATTTTTCTCCTCTCTACTCTGGATATAGATTTTTTTTCTTCTCTCTATTCTGGATATATAATTTCTAATTTAAATATATTAAGTGGAATAAAATGATACAAATTATCTCAACTTTCTTAAATTTCTTAAGTCTTATTTTATGGACCAAAACATAGTTCATGAGTGGTTGAAAGGAATGTGAATCCTATAGTTATGAGTGGAATTTTCTATTGCTAGCAATAGAAAGTTGATATTCTTTCTAATTGTCTCAATTACTGAGAAGTATAAAAATATCCAAATATATTTGATAATTTGTCTATTCCATAAATTCTGTTAATTTTTGCATTTTTTAATTTTAAAATTGTTTTATTAATGCATAATCATTTATAATTGCTATACCTTCCTAGTATATTGATCTTTTGATTATTATAGAATGTCTTTTTATCTAAAATAGAACTATATATTTTAGTCTAGTTAGTTTATTATTATTACAGCCATTATATTACATTTTCTAACTCTTTATATGTCTTTTATTTTTCCAAATTCATGCATCCATTATATTTGTATTTTGAAATTTAAAGTGTATTTTTTATAGACAGAATATTTTTGGTTCTTGCATTTTTATCCAGGCTGACAGTCTCTGCCTTTATGAAAGTGTTTAGTGTACAATTTCAATGTAATTATTTATGTAGTTGAATTTAGGTCTGCCATTTTGCTATTTGTTTATTCATCCTTTCTGTTTTTTAGTTCCTCCTTTGACACCTTCGTTTATTAAACAAATCATTTTTCTATCCTGTTAGGTCATGTATTAAATTTTATGTCTTTATATAGTGGCTCTTTAAAGGAATGCCATACATGTCTTTAACTCATAAAAATCTATGATAACAATGACTTAAATTTTATAATATGCAATAACTTTGCACATATATATCTCTGTCCTCCATTCTTGTGTTTATGTTTATCACAAAGTATATCTATATGACTTATAAACCATCAAATTTAGTGTTACAATTTTACCTTTAGCAATCACATATATTTTTATTTTACATTTAACCACAGAATGACTGTTTCTGGTGCACTTGTCTCCTTCCTGTGCATCTGAATTATGATGTAGTTTTGTTATAACTCAAAGTAAAGAATTTCCTTTGGCATTCCCTATAACAAAATTTAACTACAAACAAATTTTCTTATTTTTTTAAATATGGAAATATAGTATCTTCATTTGTGAAATATAGTATCACTGGATATAGAATTCTTGATTCAAAGATGACCTCTTCACATCTCTCAGTAATTCGAATACATCCATTTTAGTACTTCTGACTTTCATTGTTTTAAACAATAAATTAGCCACTAATCCTATTTTCCACATACATAGGATTTAGCATTTACCATTGATGTTTCAAGGTTTCCTTTTATTTTCAGCTTTTACAATTTATATAAAGATATGTGTAAATGTGGTTTTCTATGTGATTAACCTATTAAGGTTTATTGAGCTCCTTCAATCTGTAAGATAATATTTTTCAACGAATTTGTGAAGTTTTTTTGTCATCATTTCTCCAAATATATTTAGGCTCCCTTTTTTCTACTTCTAGGACTCTCATGATGCATTCTTTTGAAATGTTTGTTATTTTCCAGCAGATGTCTGAGACTCTGTTGTTATAATTAAATATTTTTTCTCTGTGTTATTTGAAATGAAATGATTAAACTCTTTTGAAGTTTATTTATTTTTCTTTTTTGTGTGTCTTTCCTTTCAAATCTACTAACTGAACCATTTTGGTAAGCTTTTAATTTACACAAAATTATTTTTTAGATACAAAATTGCCATTCAGTTATTTTTTTATAGTTTGCATCTTTTTTGTATTGATTTTCTCTTTTTCTTTACTTATTCTTCATCCATTTTTCTTTGTTTACACATATTTATAATAGTTGCTGTGTAGTCTTTATCTGTGAAACCAAACACCTAGACCCGCTTGACATCAGCTTACTTTACAGCTTTTTCATCTCAAAGCATAAGTAAAACTTTTTTTTTTTGCCTACCAATATTTGTTTGAAAACTACACATTTTCAACAATACATTGTAGCAAAATTGTTGTTGTTATCCACAGAAGGAACAATTTTATTCCTAGACACTTCTCAAGGTATTACTTTCATTTGATTATTTTCCAGTATCCTAAAGTAATTGTTTCTGATAATTTTTTTAGTTGTATATTTGTTTTCTATAAAGGGTAGTTACCTGAACTATTTATGGTATGATTACTTGAAAAAAATCACCTTTATTTTGAGGCTGAGAATTTTATATTAATAATTTTCTGAGTCACGTTTTGTGTTACATCCTAGAGACCTCCAACAAAGTTGTGATTTGTAGTGATCGCCATATGTAATGAATAGCAAAATCATATTTCGTGGTATGTTGTTCTTAATCATGGATGCATATAATAGCTGGATAATATTTGAGTCTTACACCAGGGAATTATTATTTTATTTTACTTTTTGATATGTCTCCTAGGTGATTACAATGTGCTGTAATAATTGATAATAAAAACAATTCATGTATTTAATATTGATGATAATTACTTTTGAAATTACTTACCAAAGTAATGGTTTTAGACCTGACACTCTTGATACTTATTTTTTTACAGCATACTACTTTATTAAAGAGCATGAATTCTTTTCTTAAATTTTGAATACAAATGGAACTTATGTTTGTCAAAGGAAATGTAGAACACTCTCAAAAATATAAAAATGTAAGTTTCTGTAAGTCCATCATCTCCTAATTATTATCACTGCTATGATTTATTTTGTACATGCATTATTTTCCATATATATATATGTGGAGAGAGAAGAGAGAATCATAGCCTATCTACATAGATAAACAGGCTATGATTATAGAGATGTACATATACTAACTGGTAAATCAGAAAACATAATGGGTCTGAGATTTCACCATGCTTACCTGGCACAGGATATATATAAACAGCAGCACCTCTGGATCAGAAAACACACCTTTTATTATTCAGAACAGCAGCCAGACTAGCATCTATGTCACTCCTCCATATCCCAGTTCTCCACAGAATTACGTGATGGGTCAGATTTTCATCTGCACAAGAACCATAAAATTATGAGACTTAGAGTTTATCTAAGGTGAATGACATGCTTGCTTCTCCTTTCATCTAGAGAAAAGAAAGCTTCCACGAGCTTAAAATTTTAGTAAATGGTTTTGAGGTAGGAGATCATCAGCAGGACTTTTTTTTCTGAGCACCAGTCATGACCCCTGTTGCCATTCCACTGCTTGGAGCAGGATCTGGTCAAAACACGGTGCATTGAAGAAGCTGGATGAAACAAGTAAAGGCAAGGAAAGCATTCTGCAGTTGCCCTCACTGCTTATTAACATAAAGACACTCCTACCAGCACCATTACAGTTTAGAAATGTCATGGCAATACTCTATGTAAATCACCCAAAAGTTATCTTATATGTTTCTGGAAACTCCCCCAGCGCTTTTATAGAATGTTATTATTTGCATGTACTTAAAAATGAGTATACCTACAGCTGCTCAGCAGCCCTTATGCTGCTCCTGTGGGGTGCGCCACCTATGGGTTAGCCCTGCTCTGCAAGAAGCCATACCTCTGCTGTACACTATCACTTCAATAAAGTTGCTTTCTTTCACCACCCTCTTGCCCTTGAATTTTTTCCTAGACAAAGCCAAGAACCCTTCCAGGCTAATCCCCATTCTGGGGCTAACCTCTGCATCAGTTTTAAGGGAGAGAAAAAAAGTACTTCTCTATTTTTTGTAGTGCTTGTCAATACTTTTTGCTCAGAAAGTCTGGATCATGCAAAAAATATTAAGAAATCCAGGGAGAATTGTTTCACCAACAACAATTATTTTTCAAAATTGCTTCAGTGTGGTACAGAACGATTCAAATAAATACACCTCTTCATTTAAATATTTGCACTTTAAATATATATGCCTTTTTATTTAAACATCTTCATTTTTTTTGGTGTCTTAGGTTTTAAATTTTGTTTCCTTTTCAGGAGAAAAGACTAGATGAAACATCCATCCTTGTAAATAAAACCCAGTAAACATTTGACTGTTTAGGTTCAGTCCTAGAAGAATATGTACCTGACCAAAAGCAATTAACTTTTCATAGGCTAGTGACTTATAGAAAAGTTATAACAGGCTCAGGCTGGACATGGTGACTCATGTCTGTACTCTCAGCACTCTGGGAGGTTGAAGTGGGTGGATTGCTTGAGACCAGGAGTTCATGATCAGTCTAGGCAACATGGCAAAACCTCAACTCTACAAACAAACAAACAAAATTTAAAAAAAATTTTTTTTAAAGAAACACAAAAATTAGCTAGATGAGGAAGTGAAAGTCTGTAGTCTCAGCTACTCAAGGATCTGAAGGTGAGAGAACCACCTGAACCTGGGACGTGGAGGTTGCAGTGATCTGTGACTGCATCAGTGAACTCCAGCCTGAGTAACAGAGTAAGACTCTGTCTCAGATAAAGAAAAAAAAAAAGAAAAGAAAAGAAAAGAAAAAGAAAGTTATAACAATTACATCAGTATTTATTTAAGCAGAAATTTCAACATTATATTCCAGATAACAATATGAGGCTTTGAGTTGAATATATTGCTATTACCTACAAATAACATAATACAGAAATTTGCTAAATTAAAAACAAAATTTTCAAGGCTGTTCAGATTTATATTTTGTCCAGCACAGAAGATTAATATATGTTACATTTTTACCAATTTGCATACTTTTTCTTCTGAGAAATAAATGTTCATACTGTACGGTCCTTTATTCTATTTGGATTTTAATATTTTTGAATTGATTTGCATGATATTTTAACACCTCTTCCTTTCTTTTATATTCACTGCAAATGTTCCTCAGTTTGCTTTCAATTTTGCTTCTGATATGTATAAATAAAAAAATCTTAAATATTTCTTTCTATGGCTTTATCTTTCTTGTATTTTACTTCTTTATTCCTCTAAAATTTTTGTTTATGTTTGGTGGGAGGAGATATTATAACTTGATACAGTTTTACAATATCTGTTAAATAAATATCTCAGCGCGGTGAATATATTTTTCTTTTATTATTTATAATGTCATATTATTACACATTGTATGTAATATAGGGGTCTTTAGTCATGTATCATTACTACGTTATTTACTGGAGTGTTGGGGGAGGCCAGATCTTTCTTTGATTTATCTGTTTCTCGAAAAGCTCACAATTACATTCAAAGCATGTCTGCAATCTATTCACTTCTTTTCATCCCAATTGTTTTACTATTTAATTTATAAAAATTGATAATTTTTGTAGCAATATTTATATAGGAGCAGATTGGAACTGTTGTACTAACTACATACATATAATTTTGTTTTAAATTTTACAAATTATATACATAGTCTTAAATGAATTTACTTAAGAACTTTAAAAGTGTATATTAAATTATTCGGATAAAATTTAAGCAAACACTTCTCATGTTACTGCTTTTATTTCTGAATATTCAAAAACTGAAAATTTTGGTTGATTGCTATATGTTGAAAATTTATCTTAATATTTTAATGCTACCACTCCCAAATAAGATATAAATAAAATATATGTGTATAATATATATGTATGTGTGCAAATGTAACACGTGTTTATATGCATATATTCATACGTGGTGAAATTGGGTATCCTTTTCTTATTTCTGATGTTAGAGAAAAAGTTTGCAGTTTTTCATTACTGATCATAATGTTCACTGTGGGTTTTCATATTGATTATTATTATTTTGAGATAATTTCCTTTTATTTCTAGTTTGTTGAATGTTTTCATTATGAAAGACTGCTGAATTTTGCCAAATAATTACTTCATCAATGAGATGATCAAGGTTTTATTGTTACTTCAACCTGTTAATTTGATACATTATACTCATTGATTTTTACACGTGGGGAGCATTCCAGAATATTTTTCATATGGTCACTGATATGGTTTGGATTTGTGTTCCCATCCAAATCTCGCCTTAAACTTGTAATTCCCAGGTATTGAGGGATGGACCTGGTCGGAGTGATTGAAACACGGGGGCAGTTTCTCCCATGCTGTTCTCATGATAGTGAGTGAGTTCTCACAAGATCTGATGACTTCAGAAGTGCCTATTCTCCTTTCACTTCCTCTCTCATGTCACCATTTAAGACATGATTGCTTCCCCTTTTGCCATGATTGTAAGTTTTCTGAGGCCTCCCCAGCATGCAGAACCATGAGTTAATTAAACCTCTTTCCTTTATATACCACCCAGTCTTGGGCAATTCTTAATAGCAGTGTAAAAATAGACTAATTCAGTACATTGGTACCAGTAGAGTATGGTACTATTATAAAGGTAAACTGAAAATGTGAAAGCAACTTTAGAACTGGGTAACAGGCAAAAGTTGGAACAGTTTGGAGGGCTCAGAAGAAGATAGAAAGATGTGAGAAAGTTTGGAATTTCCTAGAGACTTATGAATTGTTTTGACCAAAATGCTGATGTGATATAGACAATGAAGTCCAGGCTAAGGTGGTTTCAGATGTATATGGAAAACCTACTGGGAACTGGAGTAAATGTCATTCTTGATATGCTTTAGCAAAGAGACTGGCAAGATTTTACCTCTGCCCTAAAGATCTGTGGAACTTTGAATTTGAGAGAGAGAATGTAGGGTATCTGGTGGAAGAAATTTCTAAGTAGCAAAGCGTTCAAAATGTGACCTGGTGTTCTTAAAGTGTTCAGTTATATGCATTGACAAAGAGATGGTTTGAAATAGTAATTTATATTTACAAGGGAAGCAGAGCCTAAAGGTTTGAAAAATTTGCAGCCTAACCGTGTGGTTGAAAACAGAACCGATTTTTTGAGGAGGAATTCAAGCAGGCTGCAGAAATTTACATAAGTAAGAAGGAGCTGAAAGTTAATCACCAAGACAATGAAGAAAATATCTCCAGGGCATGTCAGAAACTTTTATGGCAGCCCCTGCCATCACAGACCTGGAGACCTAGGAGGAAAAATTGTTTTCTTGGGCCAGACCCAGAGCCCACTGCTCTGTGCAGCCTTGGACTTGGTGCCCTGCATACCAGCTGCTTATGTTCCAGGTGTGGCTAAAGGGACAAAGGTAAAGTTTGGCAATTTCTTCAGAGGGTGCAGGCCCTAAGCTTTGGTGGCTTCCACTTGGTATTGGTTTTTGGGTGTGCAAGAGACAAGAGTTGAGATTTGGGAACCTCAACCTAGATTTCAGTTAATGTATGGAAACATCTGAACGTTTAGGCAGAAGTCTGCTGCAGAGGCCGAACCCTCATGGAGAATCTCTACTAGGAAGATGCAGGGGGGAAATGTGGGGTGGATCCTTCATGCAGAGTCCCCCACTGGAGCACTGCCTAGTCAGAGAAGAGGTTCACCATCCTCCAAACCTCATCTACCCAGAATGGTAAATCCTCTGACAACTTGCACTGTGTGCCTAGAAAAGCTGCAGACATTCAACACCAGCCCATGAAAGCCACTGCAGGGGCTGTACCCTGCAAAGCCACAGGGCAGAGCTGCACAAGACTGTGAGAAGCCACCCCTTGCATTAGAATGCCTTATATATGAGACATGGAGTCAATGGAGATCATTCTGGAGCTTTAATATTTAATAACTGCCTCACTGGGCTTTGAACATGTATGGGACCTGTGACCTCCTTGTTTTTTGCCAGTTTCTCTCATTTGGAATAAAACCATTTACCTAATGTCTGTACCCCCTGTGTATCTTGGATGTAACTAACCTGTTTTTGATTTTACAAACTCATAGGCAGAAGAGAATTTGTTTCAGATAAGACTTTGAACTTAGACTTTTAAGATAATTCTGGAATGAATTAAAGAGTTTTGCAGACTGTAGGAAAGGCATGATTGTATTTTGAAATGTGAGGAAGTGGGATTTGAGAGGCACCATGGGCAGACTGATATGATTTGACTTTGTGTCCCTGCCCAAATCTTATCTTGCATTGTAATCTTCAGGTGTTGGTGGAAGGATCTGGTCCTAGGTGATTGGATTATGGGAGTGGTTTCCCCAGTGCTCTTCTCATAATAGTGAGTGAGTTCTCATGAGATATAATTATTTTCTAAGGAGCTGTTCCCCCTTTGCTTCCTCTCTCTCCTGCCACCATGTAAGAAGTGCCTCTTTCCCCTTCCACCATGATTGTATGTTTCCTGAGGCCTCCTAAGCTATGGGAAACTGTGAGTCAATTAAATCTCTTTCTTTTATAAATTACTTAGTTTCAGGCAGTTCTTCATAAAAGTGTGAAATGATATATAATTCTTTTTAATAAGCTGCTGAATTAAGCTTGATAGTAGACATAGACAGTAGAATACAACATAAAGACAAACAATAAAAAGTTAAATTGAAGTGTATGATCTTTATTTGTATTTTTATATCCTTGTTTATTTGTTTGCTTATGCAATCAGTGTTGTCATCGGTTTAAAATAATGTATTATAAGAGAGTATTTGCAAGCTTCATGATAACCTCAAATTGAAAAACATACAGTGAATATGAAAAAATTTAAAAACAAAAAATTAAGTGATAGAGAACATCAACCTCACTAAAAGCAAGACAGAGAGGGAAAGGAAAGAAGAAAGAGAACACCATAAAGCAATCATAAAATAAATTTAAAAATGGCAGGAGTAAGTTCTTACTTATCAATAATAACATCAAATGTAAATGGACTAATCTCTTTAATCAAAAGACATAGAGTGACAGAATGGATAATAAAGCAAGACCCAGTGATCTGTTACCTACAAGAAACACACCTCACCTATAAAGATGCATATAAATTGAAAATGAAAACATAGAAATAGATATTCCATGCCAATGGAAACTAAAAGAGCTCAGGGTAGCTATTCTTACATTAGATAAAATAGATTTCAAGGCAAAAGCTGTAAAAAAAAAAAAAAAGACAAAATATCATTATATAATGATAAAGAGGTCAATTCAGCAAGAGGATATGAAGAGAATCATAAATATATATGATCCAACACTGGAGCACCCACATAAAACAAATACTATTAAAGCTCCAGAGAGCAGTAGGACTTGATGCAATAATAGCTGAAGTATTTAACATCCCAGTTTCAGTTTTGGACAGATCATCCAGACAGAAAATCAACAGGAAATTTAGACTTAATCTGCACTGTAGATCAAATAGACCTAATAGATATTCACAGAACATTTTATCTAAGGGCTGCAAAATAAACATTCTCTTCTCAGCACATGAATCATTCTCAAGAAAAGACATGTTAGGCCACAAAATAAGTATTAAAACATTCAAAAAATTGAAATAATATCAAGTAACTTCTCTGGCCACCATGGAATAAAACTAGAAATCAATAACAAGAGAAATTTGGAAACTATTCAGATATATGGAAACTAAACTATATGCTCCTGAATGACCATTGGTCAATAAAGAAATTAAGAAGGAAATTGAAAAATTCCTTGAAAGAAATGATAAAGGAAAAACAGCATACCGAAACCTATGGGAGCAGCAAAAGCAGTATCAAAGAGAAATTTATAGCTGTGTCTACATCAAAAAAGAAAGTTTTTGTTTCATTGAATCTTTGCATTTTCTTGGTTTCAATTCATTTATTTCTGCTCTTATATTTATTATTTCTTTTCTTCTACTAATTTGGGTTGGCTTGTTCTTGCTTTACTAGCTATTTAAGATGATTGTTTTCAAACCATGTATCTGATAAGGTATTAATCTTCAAAATATTTAAGGAAGATCTATGAATGAATAGTTTAAAAACCTCATAACCTGATTAAAAGGCAAAGAAACTGAATAGATACTTCTCCAAAGAAAATATAAAAATTAATAATGGGTATATGAAAAGGTGTTTAAACAATTACTAATCATCAGGAAAATGCAAGTCAAAACCATAATGAAAAACCATCTCTGTGACAGAATTCTTATAATTTTATGTTGCCTCAGTGTCCATTGGAATCTTCTTTAACTGTCTCATAAAGAAGCAGGGGTTAGTCACTCTTGACACAGTTTCCAGTTTTCTGTAGTCTCCTGGTTCCTCAGTGTGTTCAATCCAGACACCTTCTTTACAACCGCCTCCTTACGGGACATATAGATACAATCTACTCCACCTACTCCACTGACCGTCACACCTCTAAACTTCCATTGAGGTTTCTGAAAAAGTAGTCAAAATAGAACATAGTACAGAAGTAACATTTTACTGCCTTTGGATAAAGTCATTTAAGAATATAATTCTTAGAGCTCCAGAAACCATTGTGAAAACATCATGGTAAAGTCAAAATAATGACTTAGAATTCGAAGCAAAAACCGTCAAAGTATGGAATAAATTAATATTTTTTATATTATATAATAATGTATCATCATGTGTATTTCCACATTCAGTTGAGGCCAAAAACATCTTAAGTGTTGTATTTGATATTATTGAACTATTAAAAATCAGTAAAAAGAAAGTAATGGAGTTGCTTCAACCATTTAGTGTAATTAAGCCTGATTAAATGACTCTTGCACAAACAAAATTTCTGTGCTTCAGAAATCCTCTTCACTGCTTAAGATGAACATGTAAAATAAATCTATCCAGCATGCCCATTAATTTATTTACTGAAAAGCAGTGTTTTTAGCTCTATAGTAGTAGCAATCAAATGTTCTTCAGGAGCAATATTGAGGTTCTCTTTTGCTTAATGCAGCTGAATGAGTTTAGTCTAAAATTTCAAACATTATAACACATTGATTAGATCTGAACCAACTATATTTTATTTGAAAAGGTGAAAACTTGGTTTTGGGAGACATTTTTGGATTATCCTTGAAAGTTCCATGATCTGAAATTTTTATAAGGAGATTTATGAAGAAATTTCCTTTAATGAAACTAGCTGGTATTTAAATATGTATATTGTGAGTGACAGTGTTTGCTATATTTATCCAGACAGAGGTTTGAGCCATTTTTTCCCTAGGAGAGATAGGGAGAAGGGTAAAAAGGTCTCCTTGCCTGCACTACCCTTAAAGGTTTCCACAGCTCCCTCTTTGCTCCCAGTCTTTCTCATGAGCATGTAATGTTGTTTGTAGAGAAGAGTATAAGTCTGTGCAAACACATATTTTGTTTGTAGCCCTAAGGTATTTTATAGTACTCAGGTCATACTTGGCTTCTAGCAATTCATTAAACATTGTAACTGAATCTTCTCCGCTTCTGTATTGTTTCCATATTTTTCCTGTACTCTGCTCCAAGGAAGGGAGTGCTTGTGTTCATGTCTCTCCTTGGAGGTCTATGTTTTTGTTTTTTTTTTTTCTTAGATATCAGATTATTTGGTTGGCTTCCAGTCTCAACCCTGTAATATGTTCAAGATTTCATAGATTATCTGGCTTTTTCTTATTATTAACAGGGTAGTGACACATTTTCTAGCTTTTTACATTCTAAGCAGAAGCTGGAAGTGCTTCTCCCTTTCATTAAGGCAGCAAAAACTTGAAACTAAAGGAACACTAAACAGGAAATAAAATCAGTTTCAACTCTGTTTTGAACACAGATGCAGAATTACTGTGCCAATTCTTGTAAATGGAATCCAGTAACAAGAAAAATGTCATTTTGAAATAATATTTTTTAAAGATTAAGCATATTGGATACAAAGATCAACTATTTTCCTTCCCAGGGGGAAGCTGAGAGCTGGAATCTTTCCTCAGCCTCTTCTCTGCTAAGTAGGTATGCCATTCTAAGGCATTGACCAGCCATATCCTCCAGCTCCTTCTCCCCTAGGCAGCTAATCTATGGTCCTGTTAGAGAACTGCTGTACGACAGAGAATACATATAAATATATATATATATAATGAGGTCAGGCATTATACACTTAAAATATTGCTAAAATCTCTGATATGCAATGGATAATATATAAAAATATATTTAATGAGGGCAGGCATTGTACACTTAAAATGTTGCTCAAAGTAATGATCTCATAGTAAGAGTCTTACCATAATAAAATAAAGAAAAACCAAAAGAAAACAAAAAATATTTGACAAAATTGAGATCTACAAAATTTAACACAGAATTAAAAACGATAGAAATAATAGCAACCAAAGACCATTCAGAAGGCAAAAGCTATAATTAATAAAGCATGGCATTGTTAAAATAACTTAAATGAAACAATTTTGTTATAAATTTCAATAGGGACAAAATGAAAATTGAGGAAAATTGGAACAATTTAGCTGTATAATAATATTGATTGAGGAATTTTAAAAAGAAAAGAATAAAAAATGTTTAGATGAGTAAATACATTCTACATAAGTAGAGGATATGTCTTGTTCACTGATTAGAAGATTAAATATTTGTTACTAAATTAGGTAGGTTTGTGTGTATGCAAATATTGACAGACATTTCTGAAGTTTTTGTGGAAATATAAAGGGTCTGTAATAAACAACTAAATCCTGAAAAAGAAGAAAAAGCTAGATATTTTCAACAAAGTACTATCAAAATCTATTGTAAAGTTACAGTAATTACAACAGTATGGCATTAGTGTCAAATCAGAAATTTTCTGGCTTTTAATAGAAAATAAACCAATGAAGCAGAGTCCAGTAGGAGCTCAAACAGATGTGGTCATCTAATTTATGATAAATGTGACAATACAGTCCAAACTGGTAGGATGGATATTTTAATAAATGAAGATTGTCAATTAACTCTTCATTTGAAAATTGTATATTAACCCTCTACCTATCACAACGCACAGAAGTAAATTTCAGATTGAATGCAGATCTTCACATGAAATGAAAAAGTATAAAGCTTTGATTAAAAATATGATAAATATAGCCTTAGATTAGACAGGAAATTTTTAAACACAAAAATTACCAAAAGATTAAAAATATGTAATTTGTCTATGTTAAAGTGAATATTTGTGATCAAAAGACAACACTGAAGGAATAAAGTGGAGTCTGTAAGGAAGCAAAAGATAATGGCAGCACATACCTCTCATAATAAACTAATAACCAAAATACATTAAAAAATACTTGTCTAAGTTAAAAAAGCCAATTCAAATTAATCATTGGTCAAGACATAAAGCAACCCTAATAGGATATATCCGGGTAACTAAGAGGTATCAGAAAAAGGGTTCAATATTATTGTTAAACCAAGGTATACTAAAATCTCAAAGTGTTATACCTAAAATAAAATGATGAAAATGAAAAAAAGACACTAAGAATTATTAACAATGATGTGGAAAAGCCAGAAATCTCATTCCCTTGTTATAGGAATGACACTGATGCAAATATTTTGGAAAATTAATTGGTACTACCAATTAATTAATTGGTAGTACTTATTACTACCAATTAATAAGTTGGACATGTATATACCTGTGACCAAAACAGTCTATTTCTAGGTATATAAACATTGTAGTTTGGGTAATCCAGAAGCCAACAATGAGATGAAGTTTACCGTGGAAATGAAATATGGGGTGTAAGAAGTTTATGAAAATCAATACTTAGAAAGTAGGAGACAGATTTCGGCAAAAGCAGGAATTGAACTACAAAGCAAATTTGATAAAGCCTCAACCAAGCCTATGGAGAGCTCTGGAGGAAGAAGTTCCTGCCAAAATTGTCTCCTGATGGCCTGAAATAGCCCAAGCCTCTGTATTCTCACTTCTCCGTGCTTAGTAACCAGATGCAGGGTTGTGACCACGGACAAAGCCGCTGTCTGTACCTGGGGCTGATGATTGATTCTGAAGGGGCTGACAGTTGATGGTTGTCTGCTGACTAAATAAAGCTAGCAGCACATTCTATCTGAATCTGGATGGATGCATCTCAGTATCTATCACAATATTCAACATATATGCATGCACGTATTCACAGGCACACACATACATACACAAACACACACACACTTGTGAAATAGTATTTATGACAGCTCTCTAAATAATAGCTAAAAACTAGATAGAATCCGAACTTTGATCAACAGATGAGTGAATAAATAAGCCCTACTGTATTCAGCCACAAACTATAAATTACTTGTTACAATATGGATGAACTTCACAAACATAATATTGAGATAAAGAATCCAGATAAAAGCATAAATCATGTATGTGATTCTATTTATATAAAATCTAGAAAAAAGAACATTTAATTTTGTCATTAGGAAGTTGACATTGAGGAAGTTGACTTTACTGGAAGTGAGTAGAATGGGCTTTTGTTCATTCTGGCAACATTTTCTGCTTTGATTTGGGAGCTGGTTATATTAATATATTGACTTTGTTGAAATACATTGAGCTATGCACTGGTTTTTATTGCACATCTTTCCCAACATTTTATTACATTGTCATGCACTCAATGTAGCTAAATATTTTTACAATGAATACCTATATATTCATCACATCTGTTATACCCTTAACAGTTTAATTATATACAGCTTTCTCACAATAAAATATTTTCAGCCACAATGTGCAAGTTATATTTTTATCATATTTTATAAATGAAATGTACAATATATTCTTATTTAAAATTTAATATCAATTGTTGTTGAATATTCTTGGGAATTTTCAATGGCTAGAGTGATTTTGGTTTGAGGAAAATGTAATATTTTTCATTTTGTCTCTCTTCCCATACACACATGCTTGCACACACACCCAGTGGGTCTGTGTGTATATATATATATAACATAAGCCTTTACATTAGAGGACATAGATTATAAAATATATAGTGCATCTATATATAAAGTAATATGTATATGAAAAGATATATAATGCATGTATATATTAATGTATGTGTTTACATTGGAGAATATATAAATAATATTTAATGATGGCAATTATTCATATATAAATAAGAATATATATTAGAGAATATTCACACACATGCATACACACATGAATATAAACATAAAATATGCCAACAGCATAAAAGTTTATAAATGTATTTTACAAGTTACTTATCCAAAATACTCATATTTCTGAGTCTCAGAATTGTTCTTCATCTGGCACCCTATATTGGAAGTGAAATAGAGTATTATATGATCTAATTTATCATGATATAAATTTTTAGATAAATAATTTGATTTTTACAGACACATTACAAATGCATTAATCATACAATTTTTGTGGGTGAAAGAAAAAGAATATTTGAAATAATAGAATATGACTATTCAAAAGCATTCTCCCTCAGTGATGCTGCATTAAGCTTTTTGCAGGGTGAGAATTACAATATTGTGATATGACTGAAGGACAAATGATTTGAATTCCTGTTTCTATTTCCTGGTTTTGTAGAGGAGGAAGATGTTCAATGAAAGGGGGTTTGAAAGCTTAATATTCAATAATAGTCAAAGGTTTTTAAAATGATCATATGATGGTGTTATTTGTCTTCTAGGCCAGTCTTGAATTTTTCTAAATTGTTTGTAATAGAATCAAAAGGCACTTCCCAATAATCCACATAAATAATATAAATATAAATTCCAGTTTACTGAATCATGTATCACTGACAAGCACTCATGATAATATATGTATTAACTTATTCTATCCTCTTCGTTACCCTGACAGCTTATGTGAACAAGATGCTTTAGTTCTTCAAAGCTTCACAGTGTGACTTCTTTTGCATCAATTACTACAGACACCCAGCTGTCCAAAACTCTTTAATTATTTATTTATACTTCATTTCTCTACATCTCAACAGAACAACTGTTTGCTATCACACATTTTTTGAATGATCACAAAGCTCATAATGTAACTTCTGGAGAGATCTGTCTAGTCTAGTCGAAAGGAGTGAAATTTTGCAATCAATGAGAACACACTATTGCTTCTTCTAAGGAGTTTTTCAAAAATATTTTAAATTGAAATTATCATGAAAAATTCTTATTATTTACTGAAAGGAAAAATATTGCAAATTAGCCAGTGTTTTATTTGTTTTCTGTTTATAGATTTTTCATATATAAATGAAAATATAATATATATATTTATATATATAAAATATATACATAATCTGTATATATAATCTCAGTCTAATGACAGTAATGATTGAAAAGTACCTTTAAAATATATACTAATATATTTGTTTGCTGCTTCATGAGATATCATCTGTATAGAAACACCAATTAATATATTCATGACAAAAATAAAGCTATGATGAAACCTAAAATATACTATATTCTTTGTGATTTTAATATTTATGTTTTCTACAGTTTATAGTTCTTATGGATTATTAAAAATATTCAAATTTGGGAGTGCTCCAGTCTCTAAGAAATGAAAACATGAATGTATACAGCTTCATTATAGATGTTGCCCTGGACTATATATTATTTGTTATATTTCCAAAGATAAACTTTTTGAAAAACATCATATCCTAAGTACAGCTCCTTTTAATACTAATCAAAATGTAATAAACTGTCACATTCTTGAAGTCAGCAGAATAAATCATTATTTCCAGCTACTACTGTTGGGGCCATGATCATAAATAAATAATCAAGTATAAATAGTTGCTATGATATTTTTTTCAAAAAAGCATGGATATAGGAATTTCACTTGCCTAATTACAATACATACATGAGTCTCAAAACTTTTTTAATTATTGAACTAATTTTTGTTATAATTATGAAGATACTGAAGACCAGTTACTTTGTACATAAAATGAAAACTTTCTAGTTTATTGCTGAGATTGCTTTAGTCTCTCATGTTGATAGATTTCTTTCAATAGCCCAGTAAGTTGTTCTGTTGCTTAATAACAGATAAGGCGATCGTGTTCATGTTGTATGTTTTCTGAGTTTTGAGAAAATATTAAATTTGCTTTAAGAACATAAGGTTTTAATTTAGCATCAATTTTCTCACCCTGGCTATTTTAAAGCTAACAATATGGAGAATTGTTCAAACTGCTCATTTAGAGAATCTAAATTAAATTCTAAATCCATCTACTTACGAACAAAAGATAAGTTAATTGATATATCATTAAAGTTGATTATCATTAAGACTATAATATGCAATCTCAGAACAATTTTATTATAAAATCAATTAAATACATTCTCATAAAGTTTATGTATTTAATTGATAGCTTTATTACTTGCATAAGCTTGTCTAGTACCTAATGGATTTCTGTTTTTAACCCAATTCTCCTTACACCCAGTCTCTAAAGTATTTTTCTCTGACTTGAACAAATTCCTTAAATAAAGTGACAAAACTCAGTATATAGTATTTTTTATTCTATTTTCTTTTCCTTTTTTCTTTTCTTTCTTTCTTTTTTTTTTTTTTTTTTTTTGAGACAGAGTATCACTCTGTCACCCAGGCTGGAATGTAGCAGTGTGATCTTGGCTCATTGCAACCTCTGCCTCCCGGGTTCAAGTGATTCTTGTGTCTCAGCCACCTGAGTAGCTGGGATTACAAGCTTGCACAACCATGACCAGCTAATTTTTGTATTTTTACTAGAGACGGGGTTTCGCCATGTTGGCCAGGTCTCTTGAAATCCTGATCTCAAGTAATCCACCCGCCTTGGCCTCCCAAAGTGCTGAGATTATAGGCTACAAGTGTGAGCCACCATGCCTGGCCATGGTACAGTGTATTTCAACCTAATCAGAACAGAATAGAAAAATACATGTTTTTAATTAGGAAAAGTCATTGTAACACAATATTAAGACATAAACATTGGATACTTTTTATTAATTCAGTAATAGCCTATTAATTTTAAAATAAAATATTCAGCATTTCTTTGAAATTTCATTAAGTATATATTATTTGTTATTTTGGTGAAAGACAGAAGAATGTTCCATCTCAAAACATCCTGGATTGATACATTGATTATTTTGAGTTGAAAACATTGGAAAAGTTGTAGTTTCAGAAACAGTTAGCTGACCTCTCTCCCTGAATGTGGCAAGCCATAAATATTCCTCCGGGAGGGGGTACCTTTGTAGTACCAGGGCACGAAAATAGTCTTTATCAACAGAGACTTGGAATTAAAGGCTGCAATGAAATAAACTTTCTTAACAAAGCAAACCTTATCTTTGATTAGTTGTATAACTCCAGCAATATATCTTCCAGTGACTCCCCTGGAAAATATACTGCCCTTAGCCAGATTTTCCTTGTCTTGTCATATCTTCTCTATTGTTCTTTGTCTAGAAAATAAAGAAGAATCTTGCTTTGGCCACTACTTTGGCCTTCACACTTTTGTGAAAATCTCCATGTACATGTAAAACTAGTAAAATTTGTATACTTTTTTCTTGTTAAACTTCCTGGTGTTAGTTTCATCTCTAAATGTAGCTAAAAGCCAACTAAGGGCTAAGAAGGAGTAGGGGTGAGGTGGGAGGTGATCTCGAACCTCCTACAAGAGCCAACATTTAGATTTATTACAACGAACAAGGTACATATGCTTTTTCTATGGTTAATCCTACCAACTTTTTATTATCCTATCCAAACTCCTGAGAGCCCTAAATGCATCAATTATGCCATTGTTTAATCTGTCCTTAAACTGTCCCTTTTAGAAGTCCCTTCTTCTTTCATCATTTAAAGTATAATAAACTCTGTAGTCTTATATCATGCACACATACACACACACACCCTACACACCCCTTTCCTCATTTCACTTCATAAGCTGATACCTGAACTCCTATTGATTACTCTTTCTTAGGTCACCAATGAAACCATTACTGATGATTCCAATGGTGACATTTCATTTCCTGTCCTAGCATCTCTGCAACAATAGACACAACTTTTTCTTTCCTTCATCTTTGAAGACTGTCTTTCCTTGCCTTCAGTGACAATGCACTCTGCTTTAAGCATTTTCTTCTAACAAGGAAGAGAGTCATCTCTGGAGCCTGATCAACAGGATGTAAATGCAGATTTTATCAGTTTCTCACTGTTATTGAGAGAATGCATTCTCTTCCCAGGTCCACAAGTGAGCGTAATTTCAAGGGCAAAAAATTCCCTGCTCCATAACCTTGCCCCCTCCCCTTTCTCTCTATCCAGCGATTAGAAGTATTTGTTTTAATTTTTGCACTTGAGAGAAAGGACCAAAGGTCAATCACTCCAGCAGAAGTTTAAAAGAACTCTTTTCATTGGCCAGCGGGCTTGGAGAAAGTGGGAATTCCTCCCAGGTTAAAAGCCCCTGTCCCCACATCCGGCCAGATTCCATGTTGTATGTTCTGTGGTTCAGTGAATGACATGATTACCCATTTCCTTAGTCAGAAACTTCTGGGCTTAGTCCCACCGAGATATATATATATATATATATATATATATATATATAAATATAATATTCATATATAATTTATAATAAGTGTATATAACATACAATTTCTCAATTTTCCATATTTTAGTTAGCAATATTTTATTTCCTCCATAAGTAGTATTTTAACCTAGATTATTGCAATAATTTATGGCATGGTCTTATACCTTCTCAAACTATTCTCCCTGAATGTTTTTGCTTTTTGATATAAAGGCAAAATTTTATCATTGCATCACTTTAAAAAATCCTTGAAAATCTTCTGAGACAAAATATGAATTCTTTATTATGAAAGAGAAAATGGTTTAGGATTTGTCGTTGCTAAAACATGCAACCATTCACCTGGGTTTATTGACATTCACAGCTGTAACAAATGAAGCTATTGTAGACATTCATGAATAAGTTTTTGCTTAGGATTGTCTTGGCTATGTGGGCTCTTTTTTGGTTCCATATGAAGTTTAAGGTGGTTTTTTCCCAGTTTTGTGAGGAAGGTTAATGGTAGCTTGATAAGGATAGCATTTAATCTATAAATTACTTTGAGCAGATGACATGATTGTATATTTAGAAAACCCCATCGTCTCAGCCCAAAATCTCCTTAAGATGATAAGCAACTTCAGCAAAGTGTCAGGATACAAAAATCAATGTGCAAAAATCACAAGCATTCCTATACCCCAGTAACAGACAAACAGAGAGCCAAATCATGAGCTAACTCCCATTCACAGTTGCTACAAAGAGAATAAAATACCTAGGAATACAACTAACAAAGGATGTGATCCTTCAAGGAGAACTACAAACCACTGCTCAAGGAAATAGGAGAGGACACAAACAGTTGGAAAAACATTCCATGCTTATGGTTAGGAAGAACCAGTATTGTGAATATTCTGTTTTTAATTGTGACTTTTTCCTGGGAAAATTATTTAACCTCTCTGAAGTAAGCCTGATTAATTTTCTGTGTGTATCAATGATGATACAAAGACAGTAAGTAGCAGTGGCAACCGTTTTAAAGTTACGAGGGGAATATAATAGGGCTTTTGCTGTCCAGATAGAACACTGAAATGTTAGCGTGCTTCATTTCTCATATTAAAGTTCAATGCATGCAAAAAATTGATGCTAAGTATGTATTAGGTCAGTGTTCAAACGCCATCCTAATATTTAAATTTAGAAATATTTTAATACTTGAATAATTTCAAAAATGAAATTACTCTCACAAAATTACATAGTGATTACCAATTTTAGGCCTAAAATTGTCTTTTTCATTCATATTGGCTTGGGAAATAACAACATAATTAGATTTACACAAATTTAAGTCTTGAATCTTCAGGAATGCTCAGGAGAAGGCATGCAGGCTGAGTTTGAAAAGTTCTGGATCACCTCTAAGTTTGAAGAATAAATAGCAATTATTTTAAAATGCATCTTTTGTTATTTTTCTTCAAAAGCTCATGATTATTATATATTTTGAATCTCATAGGATAAACTAATGTTGTTTCCAATATTCCCCCTACAAACAGTCCTTCAGAAGTTCCCACTGGTCGACCTCTATCAATTTCTCATTTAATCCGTAGGGGATGAAATCAACTTCTCAGTTTTTCACAGACTTTCAGATGAAGTATGCATTTACCATATACATAATTTCCATTTATTAAAGATCATTGTGATGTTTATTCTTCTATATCCCAAGATCATTGCCCAGATTTTTTTGTTATTTGTGCTGCTTTCTATTAAACACACTTTCTCTTAAACTAGGACACAGACTTCTTAGTACTAATAGTTTAGAATTTGTCAAGTTATATTTTTATTCTACTTTGGGTATTTGTTCTGATAAAAAGGTTGTTAATGCATTTTTGTTCTTGTGAGTCCTCATGACTACTTCTATTTTGTTTAGATATGTGTTTTTTAAAATAATAAAAATAAGTAGCCAGCTACTAAGCAAATCCTGAGAATGGATGAGTGATACATTAATTATTGTAGTTCACTGCTTTTTGAACTGTTTATTTCTCTTGCTCTCTATTAAATATACTTTCTCTTGAACTTGCTGTTTCTTTTCCCTACTTTTGGTTCTGTTAAATCTAAATATTGTATACCCTACAATACAGTAGAAAGTCTTGACAGGTATAATATATTTTTCCATTTCATGTTTTAAATTGAAGTCATATATTCACATGAATTTATAAGAAATAATACAGAGAGAGAGTTCTCTTGTACACTTGGTCCAGATTCTCCCAATTGTAACACTTTGAAAGTTATAATATAATGTCTATAATATTGCATTCAGGATATTGATATTGCTAATCCAGCAGTCTCACCCATATTTACCTAGTGTTACTTGTGCTGTTGTATATGTGTATATTGACTTGTATTCACTCAACAAAATTTCCTGCTGGAAGTGGTGGCTCACGCCTGTAATCCCAGCACTTTGGGAGGCCGAGGCAGGTGGATCATGAGGTCAAGAGATTGAGACCATCCTGGCCAACATGGTGAAACCCCGTCTCTACTAAAAATACAAAAAATTACCTGGGCATGGTGGCGCGCGCCTGTAGTCCCAGCTACTCGGGAGGCTGAGGCAGGAGAATTGCTTGAACCTGGGAGGCGGAGGTTGCAGTGAGCCGAGATCAGGCCACTGTACTCCAGCCTGACGCCTGGTGACGGAGCGAGACTGTGTCTCAAAAAAAAAAAAAAAAAAAAAAAAAAAAATTCTTAAAAATAAATTATTGCATGAATCAATATTTTGTTCCTTTTTATGACTGAGTAGTATTTCATGGTTCCTGGTATAAAACAAATTAACCATTCACCTGGGTTTATTGACCTTTACAGCTGTAACAAATGAAGCTATTGAAGACATTCATGAAAAAGTTTTTGTGGGAACACTAGTTTAATTACTCCAACTTAAACACCTACCATTGCAATTGCTGGGATATATAGTCTTTGCATGACTGGTTTTTATTTTACTTTTAAAATTTCTAAATTATTTACTTAAAAATTTGAGGGTACATAGAGAGTACCAACAGAGGCTAGGAAGGGTACTGGGCATTGGAGGGAAGGTGGGGATGGTTAATGAGTACAAAAGGTATATATAGAAAGAATGAATAACATATTTGTTTTTTTAAAAAAACTGTCAACCATTTTTCAGAGTGGCTCTATTATTTTACTTTTTGCTAGCAATGTATGAGTCATCCTATTTTTTTTACATTCTCTCACAATTTGTAAAAGACATTTTGATAGGTATGTAGAAATATCTCATTGTGGTTTTATTTGACATATCCATGACAGTTAATAATATTGAACACGTTTCACGGCTTATTTGACATCTAAATATTTTTCTTGTTGAAATAATCTATTGATGTCTTTTGTCCATTATCCGATTGGATAATTTGTGCTTTGTGTCATCCCTATTTATTTTTGTCAGTTTTGCTAGATGTTTATCAATTGATTAATTTTTTTCCAATAAACCAGCTTTTGGTTTCACATTATTTCCTGTTTCCAATTTCATGGATTTTTGTTATTATCATGATTATTTTCCTTCTTCTGCCTGCTTTCAGGCAGAATACTATTCTGCCATAAAAAAAGAATGAAATTCTGTCATTTGCAGAACCATGGAGGAAACTAGAGAACATTATGTTAAGTGGAATAAGTCAGACACAGAAAAATGACACTATCTGTTTTTTTCCCATATGCAGGAGCTGAGCAAATTTGAGCTCGTTAAAGTAGAGAGTAGAATTGTTAAGAAGGATGTAGGAGGGGAAGATAGAGAAAGGTTGGTTAATGGATACAAAATTGTGGCTATAAAGGAGGATTAAGTTCTGTTGTAGTGTTCTATAGCACTGTAGTAGCATGGAAATACCAATAATTTATGGTATATTTTCAGAAAGCTAGAAGAGACGATTTTGAATGTTGTCAACGCAAAAGCACGGTAAACATTTGAGTTGTTTGAAATGCTAATTGCCCTGATTTGATCATATGGATTGTATACCTGTATCAAAGTATCACTGTTTCCATAAATATGTACAATTATTACATGTCAACTAACAATAAAAGGACAACATAGAGATTCAAAAATTAGGAAGAAATGTCATTTTTCCAATACAATTTGTTCTTGGTACACCCGTGATTTCAAAGCATTGTTTTAAGTGCTTGTAAACTATTGTTTTCACACTTCTTAAAATTACTTCCAGAGTAATGTTAAACTTATTCATCTACAGTTTATGAGATCTATCTTCCTTTAAAAAACGAGTACACTGCCCATTTGTAGTCTTCTAATACTTTTACTATTCTCTGTGATCTTCAAAGGTGTCTATAGGCAACTTAGAAATCTCCTTCCTAAATTTTCTTATTGTCTTGGAGCCACTTCTGTCCCACTCCTAGAGCCCAGAGCTCATGGTACCTCTTCATTCATCTTGAGCTTTAATTAAAAGCAATGTTGAATCTTCTCCTTTTGATCTAAAGATCTATTTGATGAGAAAGACTGAAAAAAAATAAGGATAAAGCTATTTTCTCCATGTTTTTAAAGCACAGAATCTTTGTTTGCTAATTGTAATAAGCAGAATAATGCCCCCTACAAGAATGTCTCTGTCTTATTCTCCGTGTCAGGAAGGATATGCTATGTTATATAAGAATCTGTGATGTTACAATGCAAGAAAGTATTAAGGTTGCACATGACATTAAGTTTGCTAAACAGCAGATCTTAAAATAAGGAGATCATACTGTATTATCTAGGGGGGCCCAACTTAATGACAAGAATCCTTTAATGTGAAAGAGTATGGTAGAAAATACTTAAAGATACTAGATTGCAAATTGTATTGGAGGAAATGGCCAAGAGACAAGGGATGGAGAAAGGGGGCAAGAGACGAGAAAGAAAGATGGCCCCCAGAAGCTGGAAAAGGCAAGAAAGTGTATTCTCCTTTAGAGTCCCAGAATGAAAGCAGTGCTGCTGACACCTTGATTTTAGCCTAATGAAACCCATTTAAGACTTCTGACGTTTATAATTTTAAAATGATAAATGTATTTTTCTAAACTACCAAATAAAAATATTTTGTCTTTAGTTTTTAAAATTGTAATTGAAATGTTTCTTGAAATGTGTTTATTCTGTGTAGGATATCTTAGGCTTCTTGAATCTATACATTTATTTGTGTCTTCTGCCAAATTTGAGGGGTTTTTTTTCAAGCACTATTTCTTTAAGTATTCTTTCAGCCTCATTTTAATTCTTTTCTGGTACACATAATGAAAATGTTGGATCTTTGATTGTTACTCCACACATACCGACATCTCTGTTCATTTTATTTATAAGTCTATTTTATTTATGTTCTTCAAATTGGTTAAATAATTCTACTATTCTGTCCTCACGTTAGCTTTTACCTTCTGGCATCTACACGGTACTGTCGACTCCATCAGTACATTTCTTTTGTTACTGTGTTTGTTTGCTTTTATAATTTACATTTGGTTCTTTTTTGACAACTTAAGTTTGGTTAATATTTGGCTATTTTGTTATATATTTTAAATTAATTTCTATTTGATGTTAAAACATTTTTGCTAGATATTTCAAATCATATTCAGATGATTCCAACATCTGATGCATTTTGGTGTTGGTGCCAAGCTGTGATTTTCTTGGTTCTTTGTTTGATTGGTGATTTCTAATTATATTCTGGACATTTTGTCTATCAAGACAGACAATTCTGAACTCTATTTAAACCGTTCCTTTGGGCAGGCAGTCACACTGTTTAGCTTTAGCATGTACATCCTGGGTGTGGAGCAGGTACACTGTGTACTGTTTACTAATTTGTCTGAGTTTAGTGAAACAGAACACACTCATATGCAATGAATTACATAAAGCAGATGTGTCACTTACAAACAGCAAGAGATAACAGATACCACGTGAGCCGGTCCATTATGAGCCAGTACCCCAAGACTCAAGAAAGCTGCTTGAAGTGAATGGAGTCTTGATTGTGCACGCCACACTTGTAGCACAGCTGAGAAACCCACAAGACAGCTTGCCCTAGGTTACATACCTCAGGGCCAATGGGAAACTATGGCCTGAAGTTTTGAAGAACGTCTCTGTCAAGGAAATGTCAAGAGTAATAAGGCCCAGGCTGTTTCAGGTAGTTCTTCCCTGTTTCAGGATATTGCATTCTCAGCGTATACTACAGTTGCTCTTGAGAACTACAAGCAAGAAAGAAGGGATAATTGCATCAGTCCAAGGCCACCTGGAAAGCTATCCTGTAGTCTTCTGCTCCAACCAAGATATTTCCCTTAGAAAAGCTAGCGTATTTCACATGCCCATTGACTTCTCCAGATCTGGAGGCGGAGGTTTGTCTTGTCAGATTAATGTAACACCTTGGCTGACACTATCTCAGTGAAACATCATTGAGTCATAGCCAGAATACATTTTACTAGGCCCAGGAGCACTACTACCACTAGCAGCACAGACAGACCTCTCTCCAGTAGTGATCTAGCCCTGGGTCTCAAAGATCTAGATAAGTGGTTGCCAAAGAGGTTAAAAAAGGATTCCTTAGGTGGTCCCACTGTCTGCAACCAATGGGTCTGCTTCTGGATCTCCTCTACAATACCTAAGATGTGTATCCTAGTACAGTAGGAGGTGCTGGCAATTGTATACACTCCTCCAAGTTGAACTAAAAGAAAGTCTGGAGGGCAGGGGGGTGGTGGCTTATGCCTGTATCCAGCACTTTGGGGGCTGAGGTCAGGAGTTTGAGACCAGCCAGACAAACAAGAAGAAACCCCTTCTCTACCAAAAAAAAATATAAATACAAAATTAGCCAGGTATGGTGGCACACGCCTGTAATCCCAGCTACTCTGGAAGCTGAGGCAGGAGAACCACTTGAACCTGGGAGGTGGAGGTTGCAGTGAGCTGAGACCATGCCGCTGCACTACAGCCTGGGCAACAAGCACTAAACTCTATCTCAAAAAAAAAAAAAAGTGTCTGGAACAATTCTGCTGTTAAAAACAACTTTTGGGGGGGGAATTGGGAGATGTTCCCTTGGCTTCTAAGACAGTGGCATTGGAAGAGTCAATATTTTCCATGGTCTGAAACAGGTTTCTTTTCATTTTTTATGGGCAATAACTCCTATGTATAGTACCAAAGATCTCATAAAGGACATAAACCCAAAGTCACTTACATATCCAGTCATGTCTTTGGTAAGCCTGGTATACAGCATTAGGCTGCTGAGTCAATGGAGCACTTCATCTTGAGGGTGAATTCCAGGAGCATCGCTAGCACACTCAATGTGGCAGGATCTGTAAGTTTTCCAGGTATGAGTTTGCCCACTCCACATTTGGGTCACCCCAGATTGCCCACAGAAAAAGATGCAGCCCTCAGCCCAGCACAGAACCCCTTTGCTAGCATGATTTATGAGCACGAAGGTATTAGCAGTCACTAGCTAAGTCTCACTGACGGCAGTAGTTGCCTGAGTTTTCCTCATACAGTTTACCTCATACAATCATAAGGCCCCTACACAGAGGGCTACCACTCTTCTGATCCTTGTTCTCTTCATCATAATGAACACATTTGTCATCCATGTAATTAAATGAGCTTGGTGCATCCAAGCACCTGCCCATCAAAGGTTTGTTATTTGTGGTCATGGCATTTTGTCACAAAGTTATTTAAGTTAAGAGATAGCACCTTTGCATTCTTCCTATGTGGCATGTGCTAGATCCTCACTCAGTAAGCTAGGACTTAGGGCCCTTTGCTGTACTCTGTGGCATTAGGAATGCTGGAGTAGTTAACCACTGGCAGGACAAAAGGATCATTCTAGTCAATGAGAGAATGAGGTCATGGATGGAGCATCCAGCACTTTGTCAGGTTACCCATGATGGTTACACTTTGGAAGAGCCTAGTAAGGCATTATGCTCACAGGCCTCTAATGCCCCATCCTTGTGGAAAAGCAGATTGACAGATTAGTGCCCCCACCTTCACCCTTTCCAGGGTCTCAGTTGTTCTCACCTATTGGATAAGAATTAGGCTGAGTTGGTGTAGCAACCTGGTCTTTCTGTTTTAGTTCCAAGATACTTCTGCAGACACCCATTGCCCTTGTTGCTTCACTCACACGTTTCTGCCTCAATCTTCCACTTCAGTACAAAGTTGGCATATCTCATAACATCATCCACCCAAACGGAAGGATCAGAGGTATCCAGCATCATTAGAGAGACCCTAACAGTCTGGCCTTCCTTAGTCCTGTCCACCCTTGTGAAATCCCCTTATCGAGGAGGTGCCCGAGGGACGTATGAACTCAAGATTAGAGACAGGGTGCCCTCTCTGGGGTACTATAGCAGCTAGAACTGCAATTCATCCCCAGGATATACACTCCGTAGGGAAAAAGGAAAAAGAAAGGCTGATAACACAGACTGAGACTTTATAGGCACAGACAGCCTAGTCAGGTGGTTTTCCAGCCCACCTCCACCCCCACCAAGCTCAGTGTCTCTCAATATACACTGTGGTGCTGTGTTTCCTGTGCACTGGTGTGTAGTGTTTAGTGTCCCTATTGCACTGGTCAGACGGGCTACTCCATCACTAGCAGGACATCTTGATGTTCTTTCTTCAGTTGCTTTGTGAGTTCCGTCATTCAATAACTCTACTGGCCTGAGAATGACAAGACACTTAAAAAGCTCAACTTTTTTCACTAATGCACACCCATTATCTCATTGTTTGGGTAGCAAAATATATTTCTTGGTCCAAATAAGATCCCGTGGGCTATGTAAAAAGAAGACATCAATTCCTCTCAAGTGTGGCTATGGTTGTCTCAGCACCCCTGTGATTGACATATATTTGCTCCTTTCAGACAGCAAACTGTTTTCCTTAATGCTTGCCCTCACATGGAGGTCCTCTAACAGCCCAATCCCTCCATTGCCATTGTCCCGATCAGATGGCTAGGCTTTTGGTAATGGCCCATAAGTCACTGAAAATGTAGCAGGATATGTGGTAGGGGTAGTCTCCATGGCTATCACCACTAGATTTAGTTTGACCCACTGGACAGAATGCCCATGTCCAGTCTCAGTTAAAAGATAGCCATCCACTGGCTGAATGGTGGCTCAGTACATGTTGTCTGGTAGAGCTGTCAGTAAATCACACCATGCTGTCAGTAAGCATATCTCTGAGTCCCTGGCCCCAGGTAGCAATAGGAGAATCCAATGCATCTTTACAGGTTACTTACAAGGGATAGTTTGTTGTAGTCCTGAATTAATAGAGTAATGTCCTATTCTCCACTTACTATGTAGTACTGCTTTTGTTCAAGAATCCCTTGAAGCTTGGATAGTTTAGGTGGCAGGCAGAGTATGCCCCGCTGTTATGGCTTGAATTCTGAGCTGTCAAAGAGTATGTCCCCTCAGGCAATGATGATTTTTGTGCTACAAGAAGTCAGAAGATCAATGTCCATAATGCACTCATAAGTGAGAACCATGGTCACTGGCACCCAGCGTGGACCAAAGCCATATCACAGGTAGATAAGCACTGCTGTCAACGCATTCATTATAAAACTGATGTATCCAGTGACACCAGTTGTTCCCCTTAAGAGGACCTGGAAATATTATGTGGGCTCCAGTATCCACACACACACACGCACGCACACACACACACACAAACAAAAAACAGAAAAGTCTGAGTTCCTTATCTTCCCCTCTTATCTTTACAGAAATATAAGGCCTTTGGCCTCCATTTGGGTACCCCGAGACCTGGCCCCATTTCTGACTGTGCCATTCAGCCCAAGACATTGAATCTGCAATGTCCTTTTATCAAAGAAACACACCTGGCTTTTCTCTATATCGGTCCTTCAGATAATGAGTCTCCCTTTTTATGAAGGCCTTTATCACATGTGTTGATTTCTTCTCAGATGCCTCAAGGAAGATTTGAGGACTTCTTTCTTCTTTCCCTCTCAGGTGCCTCAGGATCTGGTTGAGTACTCACTGTCCTCCTTCTCTTCCCCCAGGAATGAGAAATTAATTAAATAAGTGCCCCCAACCAAGGAATCTATGCTCCTCTATTTCCTCATTGCCTTTTGTTTGCCTCGATTGATGCGGCCATCTCATTCACATCTGTGGGAAGTGGTGGACCTACATCCCACTTATCACCCTTCCTTCTCCCAAAAATATTCTGTCCCTGTTCCCCCAGGCTGCCATCTTCCCCCTGGGCTGGGTACTATGAAATATCACCCCTCCTGCTTCTCAAGTAAGTTACGATTACGTTAGACGGGCCCCTGCTCACTGCACTCATTTTGTGGATCAGGTTTGCTGTGCGCTGCTTACCAACTTGTCTTTGTCTGAGTGCAGGAGACAATACACTCACATGCAACAAGTTACATGAAGCAGATTTGTGACTTACAGATAGGCAGCCGGGGACAAAAGAATGCTAGGATCCATGATGAACTGGTCCCTAAAGACTCAAGAAAGTTGCCTAGGGCACAAGGAATCATAGCTGTGCATTTCCCACTTGAACCACAGCTGAGGGACTCTTAAAGGCAGCCTGTTCCGGGTTATATACCTCAGAGGCAACATGAAACATTGGCTTAAAGCTTTGAAGGATGTCTGGCTCCAGAGAAAAGAGCAACAAGCCCAGGCTAGTCCAGTCAGCCAGCCCTCCTTATCTAACTGTATTATATTCTATGTTCCCAGCACAATCTACAGTAAGTCTTTTTTTTTTTTTTTTCCTTGAGACAGAGTCTCATTCTGTCACCCAGGCTGGAGGGCAGTGGCCAGATCTCGGCTCACTGCAACTTCCACCTCCCGGGTTCAAGCGATTCTCCTGCCTCAGCCTCCTGAGTAGCTGGTATTACAGGTGCATGCCACCACGCCCGGCTAATTTTTGTATTTTTAGTAGAGACGAGGTTTCATCATGTTGGTTAGACTGGTCTCAAACCTCCTGGCCTCATGATCTTCCCACCTCTGCCTCCCAAAGTGCTGAGATTATAGGCATGAGCCACCGCACTCGGCCTACAGTAATTCTTAAGACCTACAAAGAAGAAACAGAGGAGAGCTGGGTCGATCCATGGCCACATGGAGAACTGTCCCACGTTGGCCAAATGTTTTGGTTGTGGTTTCAATACCAGCTTAATATTTAGAGCTTTTGCACTGTGAATCCAGCCTGTTTGATTAATGTAGTGTTGCTGGGAACTCCATTGCTCCCTGTTAGGGGTGCCTATGGAAGTGGAAGTGGTTTCTCCAGGTTAGGCTACTAGGTGTCTGTCAGTGGGTGAGGGGTGTGGTAGAATCCCCTAACCAATGTCCTGTGGCTACTCTGAGGTCATTGGGAAGAGAGTCCTAGGCCTACAGTGACACAGCTGCTTCCTAGACCGGCCACTTTCTGTACTAGGTCCCTCTTCCTGGTTCTGTTTTCCTGCCTCTGTACTTCCTGATGGAAAAGGTAGTCTCAAGCTGTACTGGGAAGGAGAGCACCTCTCTTAGCATTTCTACTACCTGCTTCTCCCAGCTGATGGTGAGTGTCTCCAGCTAGTGACTCCTAATTGATCCAATGGAGGAAGGAGCTTACTTGAGCTACCTTCTGTTACTAGACTGGGGAATTAGAAAAAAATAAATCTGAAGGCCTTCTGTCCGGTGAGGATACACAAGACGCCTTGCTGTTGTGCTATTTCACCATTTCTTGCATGTCAAACAAGCCTTCTTCTGTTTACCTCCATCTTTTAGAGCTTTTTCGTGTTAATCACATGTGTCATTTTCAAAATATATAGTTGTGTCTAGCAAAAAGCGGTGGAAAAATGGATTTGTGCCATATTATCTGAATCAGAAATTTCTTTCATACTTTATATAAAATATGCTTTATGAGCTATATTACTAGTATTGTCTTTGCTTATAATTGTTTCAGGTGTCACATTTAAGAGTTTGCTTGATTATGATATTTAAAAATTGCATAATAACAATATTCTGCAAATAATGCCCTTGATATTCAAATTGAAAATCACTTTTTATAATAGATCAGGGAAATAGAACCTAATGATTTAATGGTGTACACAATTGCAG
This sequence comes from Ateles fusciceps, assembly GCA_036589455.1. Classification (NCBI taxonomy): domain Eukaryota; kingdom Metazoa; phylum Chordata; class Mammalia; order Primates; family Atelidae; genus Ateles; species Ateles fusciceps. The sequence continues at coordinate 2,027,121 of JAZHEH010003244.1, forward strand.
CATTAGCCTTTGATTCAGAGCATCATGAAGGAAATGACAAATTAAAAGAAAAATAGGACTTTATTTACTCTAATCAGATATTAAAATAAAGAAAATATGTTTATTAAAATGCCATAATCAGGATATTATTTATTCTAATTAAATGATTAAATATGTAATAAGTCAAACATCATAGATTTTTATTTTATTTCTATTTTTATAGAGACAAGGTCTCACTCTGTCACCAGGCTGGAGTACAGTAGCCGAAATCGTAACACACTATAACCTCAAAATTTTGGGCTCAAGCCTCCCAAGTAGTTGAGATTACAGGTGTGAGCCACCACAATAGGCTAATTAAATTTTTAAAATTTTCTCTAGAGATGAGGGTCTCCCTATGTTACCCAGGCTGGTCTTGAACTCGTGGGCTCAAGGGATCCTCCCACCTTAGCCTTCCAAACTGCTAAGATTACAGGTATTAGCCAGAATGCCTGGCCCTGGAATGTTTAATTGTGGTTAATACACATATTTACGTTGTATTTTAGCCAGATTTATTGAGGTATAATTTACCTACGCAAAATGTACTAATTTTTAAAGTAGACATATTAGTGAGTTTGGTAATGTATAGTTTTGTTTTCATGACCAAAATTAAAATATAGAACATTTTCATTATATCATACACTCAAATGTGTCTTATTTTAAAGTACTTGTAAATATAATACTAATTGTATTTACTTATGACTTTTTAATAAGATTATAAAATTCAGTTACCTTTTTGTATGTTCAAAATTGAGTGTGTCAAATAATATTAATTTTGAATTAATTATGCATTATGAATTCTTGTCTTTTAATAAGCTAAATTTCATGTACACTTTCACCCTATAAAACTGGAATGCATGTGGAGCTGCTTCAATTTCTCAATTATGTTATATTTTCACTTTTCTCTTTTATGCCTACCTAAATCGGTTCCTATAATTGAATTTATCATTTAGGAGTAAACATCTGTTTAAGAAAATTCAATCTTTTTCATCAGCTTACTCAATGTGTCAATTTTCCATATAGACACAACAATAACTCTTTAGGTAATTCAGGCAAACAAAATTTAATATATAGAATTAGTGTCTTACACTTGATTGGAGAGTTGGTGGAGTAGGTTTTGGGCTGATCTTCTAAATGATTGCTAGAGCTCCCTCACAAAATCCACATAACTGGGACAGTTGCTCCTTCTGCCATGACTGAGAAGCTGGAGAATCAGGATCTCCTGTGCAGACACTGGTACTAAAATTATGCTAATTTTGCTATTTGTTTTTCCCTAGTTTCAAAATTTATCTCATAAACTTAAAATTTAAACAAAATTATTAGTCCAAACATCATTAAGTATACTCACAGGAAACATATTTACATGCAGAATAAGAAAATAAACAATTTTATGTAACTCGAGGTACATGGCCCATTTTACAAATGTGCTTCTAGAAAAACTCCTTTGAGAAACAATAATTTTTTCTATCAGACTTCATAAAAGCTAGATACACATTTCTGATGCAAATTTCTTTTTTTCTGCTTTGATGTGGAAGATGGGAAGTTTGAATATCTGCATTTCAACTTAACAATACAAAGAAAAACTGTTTCTTTCTTTCTACCCTGTTGGCCTTACACTTACTCTAACAGCGTCCATTCATATCTCTCACAGGACTACCTTACAGTTTTATGCCAGATCATTTCTGCTCCTCTTTCCTTTTGTGATGCTCCTTTTCTTGCTGAAATCTTTGGTCACTATCTTTTGTTTTGTGTTTGCTTATTTTAGCTTATATATAATTTCTGCTCTACACAGCATTTCTTATTTACATGTGAGGAAACATAGGAGACAGTTTGCCACCTTCCTAACTGATCTGGGTCTCAAGTGTTCCCCTATATTTTGAATAAACAGTTGCATTCTCTAATGTGTATTTTATTTGATCCAAAATACATTAATCCAACTACCAAAAATACATCTTGGATCGTCTGTAGCTATGTAGATATGACATTTTCATCAGTCATATCTATGGAATCCATCTCCCTTTGTTATATGTTTTATTATTATCCAAATACAGGAAATAGATATAAATGAACTTGCTCTGGTCAGCCAGGGACAACACAGTGGCTTAAAATATCTTTATCCAGGTATCTACAGACATACCCTAACCTAACAGTGATTGGCTATCTTTGTATTTTTTCCTCTAAGCATTAAAAAACTTCTGTCACAGCTGCTTGCTTCTTGATCATAGGATCTCAGCCACAATTCATATTTGAATAACACAGAATGTCATCAGCTACAGAACAAAGGACTGCACATTTGGTCCTTTGTGACTGTTGTTATAGGAAAGTACATGGCTTTGTTACATTGCTTGTCAGGAAAAAGAATAGAAAGGCATCTTCTATTCAGGCTCTTTTCCTTAAAGAAAGTAGGTTTAACCCAAAGGATTATAAATCATTCTACTATAAAGATACAAGCACATGCATGTTTATTGCAACACCATACACAACAGCAAAGACTTGGAACCAACCCAAATGCCCATCAATGATAGAATAAAGAAAATGTGGTACATATATACCATGGAATACTATGCAGCCATAAAAAAGGATGAGTTCATGTCCTTTGCAGGGACATGGATGAAACTAAAAACCATCATTCTCAGCAAACTAACACACGAAGAGAAAACCAAACACCACATGTTCTCACTCCTAAGTGGGAGTTGAACACAGGGACCCAGGGAGGGGAACATCACACACCAGAGCCTGTTGGTGAGTCAGGGCCTAGGAGAGGGGATAGCATTAGGAGAAATACCTAATGTAGATGACGGGTTGATGGGTGCAGCCAACCACCATAGCACGTGTCTACCTATATAACAAACCTGCACATTCTGTACATATATCCCAAAACTTAATGTATAATAAAAAAAATGAATAAAAGAAGAAGAACAAGAAGGTAGATTTAATGTAAAACTTAAATTGTAAGAAAGCCTGGGGAGATCATTTTTAGCTTTTCCAAATTGAGCAAGTTGTTCGTCAAACTACCATGGTTTTGGAATGTGCCTGAGTAAGCCAGTCTGAAACAGCCGATAGTCCACCTTACGACTATTAAATATCCATGCACCTGCCTTTTCTAAAGCTTAAACTTCAAAACGGTAACAGTAACAAGTACATGATCCTACCAAATATAATCATACAAATTAAAATACACTAGTCCTCTCCAAAATAGTTATTCATCATATTCATTCCTCTTCTGATTCAGTCTCAATTATGTCTTAATATGCTGAAGTAAGATAATAAATTATGAAGCTATTCAAACTAACCTACCCTAACAATGATGGGAATGAAATGGAAGATAAAATAAGACAAACAATTATATATGTGACAATGCAGAAGAGAACACAAGAATGTGTTACATACTTAATTTTATAACTGATCATGAAGCTGTGGATGATATTTGTACCATTCTCTTTATATTATTCATTCCACACTTCTCTATGGTACCCTAAATTATCCAAGTGTCCATGGCAAGAGCCCACTCTTCATGAACTATGCCCTCAGTTGTCTTGTCAAATTGGAGTTACTTTAATCCTCCATTAATGTTTACCACTTGATAGAAAATCCAAAAGGCATTTGAGGAGGCCAACTCCAGACAAAAATCCTATGTGTAATCTTTCAGGCCTAACCATAGGCCCATTCCAGTGGCTTTACCTGGCAGGCCTCACAAGGGGAATATACTCTCCCCAAAGCAGAACTGGTAAACAGCCATGTATTACAATATCTGACGGGAGCTGCAGTCTAGGATTCATGCCTTGTTAGCAGACATCCTCCTGTGCATGTCTGCCATTCAAGTCCCGGTCCTCCCCCAATCTGAGCTATCCTTATTAGGGACCCTCGGTAGACAACTTCTGCAGAGAACCCCTTATGATAGGGGAGAGAGGGGTGAGAGAGAGGAGAAAGGCGGGACCTTGAAAACATTATTCTCTACTCTGAATCAGAACTCAGTACTTTTCAATTCCTAGCCCTTCCTCCTCTTTCTGTACCGAAAACCCAGGTCTGTAAGATGAAAGGAGCCTTTTGTTCAAGGCTCCTTGGTCAGAAGATCCTTGCTGAGAAAATTCCCACATCTGCATCTGTGCTGATCCACATGACCTTGGCTTGGAGCTGTTTCGTGGGGGACAAAATGGAACATTGAAGGAGCTAGCCATCTTTCCTGTTTAGTTTCTTGCTTAACTTACATCAGCAAGTAAAGATTAAACTGTTATTGTCATTTTGGCTTATTGTTTTAATTAGCTACTTCAACTCCATAGTAGCTTAGCTGTTGACAGCATTCCAGAACGTACATTGGGTTCTAGATATTTGACCACTTTCGTTATGTGAATTATCCATCTTCATAATAAGGAATTAAGGCTGGGAGCAGTGGCTCACATACATGTAATCCCAACACTTTGGGAGGCCGAGGGAGGTGGATCACCTGAGGTCAACAGTTTGAGACCAGCCTGGCCAACATGGTGAAATCCCATCTCTACTAAAAATACAAAAATTAGGTGGGCATGGTGTCACATGCCTGTAGTTCCAGCTACTTGGGAGGCTAAGGTAGGAGAATCGCTTGAACCAGTGAGGCAGAGTTTGCAGTGAGCTGAGATCATGCCATTTCCCTCCAGCCTGGACAACAGAGCAATACTGCATCTCAAAATAATAGTAATAATAAGGATCTAATATCCAACTCATTGTCGTAACATATCTAATATTTCCATTCAGTGGCAAAGAAAATAATATACAGTCATGCCCTGCCTAATCACAGCATTTTGGTTAACGATGAACTACGTCTAGAACACTGGGCCCATAAAATTGCAGTGAGAGGAGAGAGAGGGAGAGAAGTGATGGCTGCAGGCCAACTTGCCCTGTGCTATGGCCCTGATCAGCTGGGTCACATGGCTTGGAGCTGTGCTGTAAGGAGTACTTCAAGTGTCTCTGTTGTCCACTCCAGTTAGAATCAGGCAAGATGGCTCATGCTTCCCTGTCACCCTGCTGTGACTGATCCTGGCACTGGTTTAGGAAGCTGAGACTGACCTGCTGCTGCACCACTTGGCAGTGTTAGTGATCCTTCCTGGTTACCCACTTTAACTGTAACTACAGTTTCTGAGAATCATGGCTGAATTGCTCCCGGAAGCCAGATAGTTTCTACAGGACACCTCTAAAACTGGCTGCTAAATATATGGTTAAACTGTCTTCAATTTGGTCTAGATTGACATTCAATGCAGAAAAAAAAACAACAGAGCAATTATTTAAAAAATCTCAACATTGTAAATCTGGGGCAGGTAACTTGCCCCGCTGAACATTGTCACCCCAGTGACTCCCATGAGGGCTGTCTCATGGCATATATTCAGTTATTATTCTTTGAATGTATAATGGAACAGCATATACATTCTCTAAATTATTTGTATTTGCTATGTTTTCAATATGTGAGAATATGGACGTTATTAAATTTGTGATACTTTAAAATCAGATAATCTTTGGTGCAATAAGTTCTATGTTTAGAGCCATAACTGGCACATTGTAAGCACTATGTAGTATTTGATGAATAAAGTAAAATAAGTTCAAAACAAAAATTTTAAAAATTAAAAAAAAATAGCCTCGGACAGGTCTTCCTGGAGGTATTCTAGAAGGAAGCATTATCATAGCAGATGGAAGTTTCGTCCATGCTATCACCCCGGAAGACCTTCCAGTGGGACAAGATATGAAGGCAGAAGACAGTGATATTGATCATTCTGACCCTGTGTAGGTCTAGGCTACCCTGTGTGTTTGTGTCTTATTAATAAAAAATGTTTTAAAAGTAAGTAATATAAATTTAAAAATTTTAAACAGAAAAAAGTTCACCTAATAAGGATATAAAGAAGATATTTTTTGTACAGATGTGCAACATGTCTGTGTTTTAAGCTAAATGTTATTACAAGAGTCAAAAAGATTATAAAGTAAAAATACAGTAGCTAAGGTTATTATTATAGAGAAAACATAGTTTTTAGAAACATAATGCAGCCTAAGTGTACAGTGTTATTAAGTCTATAGTAGTGTTCAGTAATGTCTGAGGACATTGCTTTCACTCAGCACTCACTCACTGACTCAGCCAGAGCAACTTTTGCTCCTGCAAGTGCCATTCACAGTAAGTGTCCTATACAGGTGTACCATTTTTTATTTTTTTATACCATATCTTTTTACTGTATCTTTTCTATGTTTAGATATGCAGATGTTTATCATTGTGTTACAATTGGCTACATCATTTAATATAGTAACATGATGTAAGGGCTTGTAGCCTAAAAGCAATAAACTCTACCTTATTGCTAAAGTGTATAGTAGGCTACCCCATCTAGGTTTGTAAAAGGACACGATGATGTTTACCTAGGGAACACATTTCCCAGAATGAATTCTTATTATTAAGCAACTCAAGACTGTACTTACAAGTGAATCCACTATCATTACCATAGTTCAGGCACCTTAAGTTTCTTCTTACACTTGCCAATGAGCCATGGAATTAAGAAGCTCTCTGCCTATGGTCTTGTTTTTCTGTTGTAATCTGCTTCTAGTATTCTCTATTTTAAATCTCATTAATGTCTTGTCATTTCCATTAGAATAAATTATAAGCACTTTGGATGGCCTAAAGACATTCGTAATTTATCCTAAACTCATCTCTACTCTCATCACTTGACATCTCCCTCTTCCACCCACACATATATATTTAATCCCACAAAATTACTGCAATTTCCCCAAATTCTATACTTCTCACCAGAGGGTCTTGCAAAAGCTACTCCATCTGACTAAAAAGACTTTTCGCTTAACTTCCCAGTCATAGCTGATATTCTAGTTTCAAACTCGATTTTCTGTGTGAAGGCTGTACTGACATCACAATTTTGCTTCTTCCGTATGACCATTGGCAGACTATAGCCGACCGTTTTGATACAGCCTGCAAGATAATAATGGTTTTTAGAGATTTAAATGACTGAAACAAAATTGTTAAATATCATTTTGTAACATATAACAACATATAACAGTTGCTTTAAGTTTAAACTTTAGTGTTAAATGAATAAAGGGGTTTTATTTTTAGACACAAGATCATTCACTTACATGTCTATAGATGTTTGCAAGCTATTACGTCAGAGCTGAGTGATTGCAACAGACGCTGTATGACTGTCAAAGCCTAACATACTTACCATCTGACCCTTTGTAGAAAAAACTAACATTTGATCTAATGTTTTCCATAAAGATACATCTACATCGTATTTATTATATTTATTTATCTGCATACTGGTTGCAGTTTTGAAAAACTATAATCTTCCAGGACATAGAAACTATTACAATACTTTTAATTGGACCTCAAGCAAAAAATTATTTTAAAATGTGGTCTGAATTTTTAAGCAAGTGGGGGAGAATGCTTTCTTCATTTGTTAAATCTCTTTGCTTCCAGTCCAATAAATGACTGTCATTTATTTTTATCTTGTTGCTTCCCTTCCCATACTAACTTGAAAAACCATAATGAAATGATCTTCAAGTTTCTTAGCAGTCATGTGGTAAACATAAGCATTTTCTTTTCTAGCCACTCTCAAAAAAATGGAAAGCCTCTGCTTTATAATGAGTCACCTAATTAATGACATTGAATTATCCAATAAGTGGACTCTTTGGGTCAATTAAATATCATCATTAATTTTTTTACTGCTTTTAAAAATAACATTTACACATTTATGCAAATACCATCATCCATCATGTGTCCTTGATCAGTTATTTAGATTTGGTGCAGAATTCATAATTCTAATATTTGTTCAAACTGAAGAAAATTGAGGACTCAAAAAAACAATATTTTTTATTCAAGTTTTGAGAAAATCACAAGTAAAACACTCATCTTATTTATCAATAATTGTATTTTACATACATTTCCATATTTAATATTTTGACAAAATAGTTATAATTAATATTTATTTAATATTAATATAATTAATATTATTTGAATTGTATATTTATTTATAGAATTTTTATTACATTTATAAGATATTCAGGATTAAATAAGACTAGGAAAAATTGTATTCATGTCATATAGTGATACATTATGTTTCATAAACCTTTATAAGTTCATAAAAACCTTTATAAAGTTGTAGTCATTTATCATTTTAGTTTATTGGTGATATTGATTAATTTACCCCAAAAACTTTTTTTTTTTTTTGATACTAAGTCTCGCTCTGTAGTCCAGGCTGAGTTGCAGTGGTGCAATCTCAGTTCACTTCAACCTCCACCTCCCAGGTTCAAGAAATTCTCCTGCTCAGCCTCCCAAAGTAGCTGGGATTACAGGTACCTGCCACCATGACCAGCTAATTTTTGTATTTTTTAGTAGAGATAAGGTTTCACCATTTTGGCCGTTCTCATCTAGAATGCATGAACTCATGTAATCTGCCTGCCTTAGCCTCGCAAAGTATTGGGAGCCCTCGTTCCGGACCCAATAACAATTTTTAAATATTGTATTTTGATTCCACCAGTACTTGTGACTTTCAGCAACGGAAGGCAGTTTTGAAAAAAAAAAATTTACCTCCACATTGTTTTCAAAGATCGGGAAATGATATCTAGAAATTTTGAAGGTATAAAATGCAAAGAGGAGTAGAAATTATAGTGATGCAATTTTGGAAAATAGAAAGGACAAAAAATAGAATTGACCCAGAGTCTCCCAAAAGACAATGCACAGTGGTGGAATTCAAGAAGTAATACAATTTGTGCTATCAAAACCCAGTACATGCACCAAAATTGATGATACTCATACTGCTTTAAGTGAGAATTGAAATAGGACAAAAGACAAAAACATCCCCTAAGTCTCTTTTGGAAGCAATGAGTTTATCAGATTCTACTTCTTTAATTTATTTAGCCAAATAAATTGTCCCTCCACTACCAATAACCAAGATTCTTTAGAAGGCAAAACAATAAGAACGGTTAAGAGTAGAGTACCACAGAGAAACAGAAAGTTTACATACTGGCTATTGAGAAACTGCAGATTTATGTCCCCGTATGGCTTCCTACAAGAGCAGGCTTATTTTTCTGGTAAGAAATTTTAAGATTGTTTTTCACAAAGGAAAATCCTCAGGCCAAGAAAAATGGCCTGGACCTTAGCATACATCATGGTCCATTAGACACAGTTTATTTTTTAGCATTTCTGAGTATTTGATTTTAAAGATGTTCTTCCGAAGTACAAAGAGGGACATTTTAAAAATTGGTTAAAATCCTTACAGCCTTACAATTATTATTTGGGTAATGGGATTATTTTTTAAACTCTAAGACATGTTATGAAGTCTTAGTGATTTTACTTTTCCTATATCTTGAAATATTTTTCTATTTCATCATTCTAGAAATACTTCTTTCATATATATATATATATATATAAGTTCTGGGGTACGTGTGCAGATTGTGCAGGGTTGTTACATAGCTATACACATGCCATGGTGATTTGCTGTATCCATCACCCTGTCATCTACATTAGATATTTCCCCAATGTTATCCCTCCCCAACCTCCCTACCCACTACTGTTAGTTGCCTAGCTCCCCCACTATCCAACAAAGCCCAGTGTGTGATGTTCTATTCCTTGTGTCCATGTGTTCTAATTGTTCAACACCCACTTATGAGTGAGAACATGTGGTGTTTGGTTTTCTGTTCTTGTGTCAGTTTGCTGAGAATGATAGTTTCCAGCTTCATCCATGTCCCTGCAAAGGACATGAATTCATCCTTTTTGATGGCTGCATAGTATCTCATGGTACATACGTGCCACATTTTCTTTATCCAGTCTATCATTGATGGGCATTTGGTTGGTTCCAACTCTTTGCTATTGTAAACAGTGCCGCAGTGTACATACACATGCATGTATCTTTAGAATAGAATGATTTATAATCCTTTGGGTATATTCCCAGTAATGGGATTGCTGGGTCAAATGGTATTTCTATTTTTAGATCCTTGAGGAATCACCACACAGTCTTCCACAGTGGTTGAACTAATTTACACTCCCACCAACAGTGTAAAAGCATTCCTATTTCTCTACATCATCTCCAGCATTTGTTGTCTCCAGATTTTTTAATGATTGCCGTTCTAACTGGTGTGAGACGGTATCTCAATGTGGTTTTGATTTGCATTTAGCTAATGACCAGTGATGATGATCTTTTTTTCATGTTTGTTGGCTGCATAAATGTCTTCTTTTGAGAAATGTCTGTTCATGTCCTTTGCCCACTTTTTGATGAGGTTGTTTGTTTTTTTCTTGTATATTTGTTTTAGTTCTTTGTAAATTCTGAATATTAGCCCTTTGTCAGATGGGTAGCTTGAAATAATTTTCTCCCATTCTGTTGGTTGCCGGTTCACTCTAATGATTGTTTCGTTTGCTGTGCAGAAGCTCTGGAGTTTAATTAGATCCCATTTGTCTATTTGGCTTTTGTTGCTGCTGTTTTTGGTGTTTTAGTCATGAAGTCCTTGCCTATGTCCTGAATGGTTTTGCCTAGCTTTTCTTCTAAGGTTTTTAATGGTGTTAGGTCTTATGTTTAAATCTTTAATCCATCTGGAGTTAATTTTTGTATAAGGTGTAAGGAAGGGGTCCAGTTTCAGCTTTCTGCACATGGCTAGCCAGTTTTCCCAGCACCATTTATTAATCAGGGGAATCCTTTCCCCATTGATTGCTTTTGTTAGTTTTGTCAAAGATCAGATGGCTTAGGTGGGTGCCATTACTTCCAAGGCCTCTGTTCTGTTCCATTGGTCTATATCTCTGTTTTGGTACCAGTATCGTGCTGTTTTTATTACTGTAGCCTTGTAGTATGGTTTGAAATTAGGTAGCATGGTGCCTCCAGCTTTGTTCTTTTTGCTTAGAATTGCCTTGGCAATGCAGGCTTTTTTGGTTCCATATTAACTTTTAAGGTGTTTTTTTCCAGTTCTGTGAGGATGGTCAATGGTAGCTTTATGGGTATAGCATTGAATCTATAAATTACTTTGGGCAGTATGGCCATTTTCACAATATTGATTCTTCCTAACTATGAGCATGGAATGTTTTTCCATCTGTTTGTGTCCTCTCTTATTTCCTTGAGCAGTGGTTTGTAGCTCTCCTTGAAGAAGATGATAAGCAACTTCAGCAAAGTCTCAGGATCCAAACTCAATGTGCAAGAATCACAAGCATTCCTATACACAAATAACAGACAGAGAGCTCAATCATGAGCGAACTCCCATTCACAATTGCTACAAAGAGAATAAAATATCTAGGAATACAACTAGCAAAGGACATGAAGGACCTTTTATCTTTTAAGTATTTTTCCAGAGCAGTGCTTTAAGTATTCATCTAATTATGACAGTTTCTAACATTTTACATATTTTATAACATTTCATTTTGTGTGAGTTTTCTTTTACTTTTTATAAGAACTATCTAGAGAGCAGTGATACATAATATATTATGTAAAACCTGAAAAAAGAGTAAGCGATTTCCAGCATCAAAGGTCATTTATTCTTCTGAGAGCTTAGTGACCTTTAAGTTAATTTCGTATTTCATGGATTTTTATAAATTACTTAGTATGTGCGTTATGTGTACAGAAAGCAGACCACATAACCTTAAATTGTTCTCAAATCATTTTATAAATCATCAGGTAAGTAGATACTTAAGTAATCTATGTATTTATAATGAATATTTGTGTAGAGATAATAGAATGATAAAGTCCTTTTTATAACTTTGAACAAAACACTCTTTCTCCAGTTAACCTGTAGGGAAAATAAACCTTTGAAAAATATAACAGAAAAGTTTGATAAGAGCACAAAGTATGTATTAAGTAAATGTTACAAAGGGTGAATGGAAGTGAAGTACCTGGATTATCCTTAGTGGGAATTCTACACCTATAAATGAATTATAGGTGCAATCACAACTATCACAAACTTAGTTCAATCTCATTTTGGAATTGTAACAGCCTCAAGGGCATAATAACTTTCAAAAGACAGTCACTGAGTGCCAACTCTATGCCAGCCCATATGGTAGATAAGGGCTGCTGTGTTTTTTCTTACTAGATAATTAGAATCACTTAACTGCTTGAAAATGTGCCTTGGTGAGAAAACTATTATCAGCCCTTACTCTGTCTTTAAAATTTTAACTTAAATTTTTGATTTAATGTAGTGTCATCTTATGCACACACACAGACCAAAACATAACTATTGTGTTTTGAAATATCAAAATACCAAAAGGCATTTAGATTTTGTTTTCTTTAGTGTAAATGGTGGTTGGATATGTAATCTGTTTGCCTTAAATGTTGTCTCATATCTCTGAACCTGAAGCTTTTAATCTTTAAAATGACATGATAATATTAATATGCTGACCCAAAGTTAGTTTGCTCTCAGATCAATTTCTTCAGCAGTTTTATTTTATTTTTTTATTGTCAGAGAAATCTACATTTCCCATGCTTCCTTGCCATCTAGTCTTTGGGTAGACTCGGGCAAGGGAAGGCAAAAGCCAGACTGAAGGGCAGGAAAAGGCACAAAGAAGGACTACTTCTGTTTTTGTTTGTTTTCTCTGCTTCTCATAACACCTATGTCAGAGATCATATTTCTGCCTGGTCCCATTTCTTACTAGCAATCTTTCTTTTTCTTTTCTTTTCTTTTTTTTTTTTACTTTAAGTTTTGGGATACATGTACAGATCTTACAGGATTGTTACATAGGTATACACATGCCATGGTGGTTTGCTGCCTCCATCCCCCCTGTCACCTACATTAGGTATTTCTCCTAATGCTATCCCTCCCTAAACCCTCACCCGCTGCTATCGCTCCCCTAGCCCTCCACTCCCAAAAAGAGCCCAGTGTGTGATGTTCCCTTCTCTGTGTCCATGTGTTCTCATTTTTCAACACCCACTTACGAGTGAGAACATGTGATATTTGGTTTTCTGTCAATTTTCTGAGAATGGTTTCCAGCTTCATCCATGTCCCTGCAAAGGACATGAACTCACCTTTTTTTATGGCTGTTTAGTATTCCATGGTGTATATGTGCCACCTTTTTCTTTATCCAGTCTATCTTTGATGGGCTTACCAGCAGTCTTTCCACTATGAACTGGCTCATCACTTGGGCTCTGGACTTTCAGTTTCTCCCATTGACCTTTCTATACTGAAGAAAGGCTTAGTTCCCTGCTAGTGCTAATACTTTCATAGTTATTCCTTGCTTTGCTTCCTAGTTCTTTTCACGCCAGTGTAATCTGCTCCACCTGATAAAATCAGATTGTAAATCCTAGACTAGATTCTGCTTTGCCGGCTATATCCTCAATGAAGAGTGAATAACTACCTCATGGGATAAATAGACGTAATGGATGCAGGAGTTTAGCAATTTACAGGGCAAAAATTAAAATCTCAATAAATATTTACTTTAAGTAAAAAAGTACAAAATAGAAGTACAATTCTTTTTTATTGTCATTGATTTCAGAGCAAAACAAATCGGCAGTTGATAGATTAAGGATTAGTTTATGCAAGATTATTCAACAAATATTTATTAATCATTTGCTCTAAGCCAGAAATGTGTCTTCATGCCAGGGTAAAACAAAGAGAAAAAAGAAAAAAAAATAGCAGTACCTGACTAAAAGAGCTTACATTCTTTCTTTTGGGGTGAGAAAAGTAGTGAAAAATAAAAAAAAGAGAAATGCAGTATTAACATACGGATAAGTTCTAGGGTGAAATTTGAATGCAGATCCAGAGTTACTGGCTGCCTCTAAAAAAGAATTCATTTGAGAGGTCCAAAAGTAAGCAGAATAGCAAGCAAAAGTCTAGAGCATATGTCTCTTTTCAAGACAGATAAATAAAGTAGTTTCCAAGGTGGGTGAATCTTGGCATTTCCAAGAAATATCAGGAGGCTATTGAGGATAGAATGACCAAAGCAATGAGGGCTGTGATAAAAGAAGTTGGGGGAGGTATGGTGGAGGATCCCATATTGTTGCCTTCACAAGAAAGGACAAGGTTTTAGGTTTTACTTTGAGAAGGGGAACAATTAGAAAGCTCTGAGCAAAACTGTGAAATTATTTGATTTATGTTTTACAGTCATTCTGGCTCCTGGCTGGGAAACAACCTCTAGGAATCAAAGTGAGAGAAATAGGGTGGTCATTTACTAAGCTATTCCAAAGATCCAGTGCTTCAGCAGTTGCCTGGACATGGCTAGTAAATAAAGTAATCTGATACATTCTAAAGGTAGGTGTTCATGGATTTGATAATGCAAATGAAAGAAAGAAGCCACTATGTGTTATACTCCTTGAGCTGAAATTGAGGTGTAAAATAAACATGCCCACACAAATGGTTGATTATGTTCGTAAATAGAGAAAATAGTTGCAGTGATGTTAAGTCATCAACCAGTTAAAATGTCGCTGTTGAAAGGGAGGAATCAAGGAAGGAATGAACATAAATTTTCTTTACCTAGAAAGCTAGTGAAAATTAAGAGTGACATGAACAGGATTAAAACTTAATTTTATAGTGGTGCTGAGATGAGATATCACACTATGTGGCTTCACAGCTTAAAAATGTGATCACCCCACTAACTTCTCACTCTTTTCAAGGCTTTTGTGAGCAACCAACTTTAATTTGGAAAGCCTAGACTTCTACGTACAGATCGTTATGTTTGTGGGTATGATTATTTCTACTATCATTTTGTTTATACATTATGCTTTATCATTCAATAATTAATATATATCATTTTCCATCAACTAATTTATTTTATGACCATTTATTATTATTATTATCCTATGGTAGTTAATAATTACTGATACATATTCCACTGTTTTTTAGGAATTTGATATAGAATCAGAGAAGTTTGTTGCCAAGTCCTTTTAGTTGACTATACATTGTTTTGTCTTATATTTAGTTTTTCTGAAACTTCAAATTTCCATCTTGGCCCACTATTTATTGCTAAAAATTGTATCCAATATGTCAAGGTATAAGAACACATACAATTAATGAACACATGTCACAGCATCACCGTAAAACATAGAATACATTTTTGAAAGTAAGTTTATCAAAATTAGCAGTATATTTCTAGTTATATACATACCAACATGGATTTTGCCTGTCCAATATTAATTTTCTCTTAATTCATTACTTACAGAACTTTAATTTGGTCATGAGTCTAAGCCCCAGATTATTTTTGCTGTCATGTACTCATGACAGTCCTTTTCTTAGTTTTCCAGTCTTCATCCATGGTTATTTGGAAATGGGAACTACCTTTTATAGGTGAGATATAGCTGGACACTTCTGTAGATGTTTGTGTAAAAAGCATAAACGTGCTAGCCTACCTTCTTGCTTCCATTTAGTTTGCCTTGAATATTAATGTGATAAATGAAGTAAGAACTGACATCTTGCAACATGAAGGGAGAGAAAGGTCAACATGGGAGAAATGTGGAAAAAAATGAACCAATAGAAAATTCTTCATTTGCTAAATTGTGTTCAATTAAAAAAATAGATTTTAATATTAATCTGTTCTACACAGGCAAATGTTAACTGCGATGAAAATGTCCTTTAGTTATTTCAGAATACTATCCATTCATGGTAAAAATATTCAGTTTACTGATCCACTATTATGTTTTTTGTTAAGTCAGAAACTCATATTTAATAAAAGGAAATAAATGTTCTTCCTAATTTCCAGGAATGTAATAAAATAGATGCACATAGCTTAGATAATATTTTCCATATTTATTCAAGCAAATCAGTTTAGTAATTATTTGAAATACTCTCAGTTGATGTCAGTCAAATTTTAGAAGGAATTGGTAGTTGGAAATGTTACTCTTTGTGAGGATGTAAATGGCCGTGTTTACACTGATGGCCAATATTTACATACACATACAGTGAATAGATGTTAATTTGCACACAGTGGCATATATAATCCAAAGTTCATTTTATTAGTTAATTTAGATATGATTCAATGAGAGATCCAAACTAAGGGCATAGAGTCATGTAACATACTTTAGATGAACAATTTCTCACAAAAACTAAAATAAATTGCTTTACCATGCTTGTCTTTGTATTTCACTTTTTCTTTTTTGAAGAATGAGCATGGTAAAATTTACATATACCTAACTCATATAATGGGCAATGTATGAATTATTTTACACATTCCTCATAACCAGAAGAGTTCTTTTGGATTTTAACATATGGCCAGATTCATGTTGCCATTCAAACTTCCATAGGTAATTATTCCGAATCTCCTTTTTCTTAACATACATGCTGCTGAGTCCACTCCTCCAAACTAAGTAAAGATAGGGATGCTCATGGTCAAATCGTAAGTATAGAAAATAACCTTTGAATTGACACTTTCTTCTTGTCTAAGCTTTAATCAGGTTCTCTGAGCACACTGTTTTTTTTATTGCATTTTAGGTTTTGGGGTACATGTGAAGAACATGTAAGATTGTTGCATAGGTACACACATGACAGTGTGGTTTGCTGCCTTCCTCCCCATCACCTATATCTGCATTTCTCCCCATGTTATCCCTTCCCAACTCCCCACCCCTTGCTGTCCCTCCCTCATTTCCCCCCCCCACAGACCCCAGTATATGATGCTCCCCTCCTTGTGTCCATGTGTTCTCATTGTTCAACACCTGCCTGTGAGTGAGAACATGCGGTGTTTGATTTTCTGTTCTGGTGTCAGTTTGCTGAGAATGATGTTTTCCAGGTTCATCCATGTCCCTACAAAGGACACAAACTCATCGTTTTTTATGGCTGCATAGTATTCCATGGTGTATATGTGCCACATATTCCCTGTCCAGTCTATCATTGATGGGCATTTGGGTTGGCACATTTTTTGACTCTACTTTGTCCTTGGGCCCTGTCTTTACACTGCCTGCTGTAGCTGTTGCAAGAATCCTGCTAAGTCAATTCAGTGAGAATCTCTCACTCTTGATGTCTGATAACTCCGGCTTGCCTTCAGCAAGAGTCCTTTTAAGTTAGCTAACAAGATATCCCCTACCCTTGATATCTCCTGTTAGTAATTTGTATTATTTGACCCCCTTTCACTCTGCTTATTAGCTGTACTTCCCCAGATATCTTTGCTGTGTTCAGATTTGAACCTGATCTCTCTTCCCTATTAGAATCATCTTGACATCTATCATTTTAATATTAAATAAACCATTTTAACAAGTGTTGAAACTTTTTTTATTTAGCAGAACTAACAAATTCTTTGTTAACTATTGAAATAGAACTATTAAAATATAGCCTGCAGATATTTTTCTTAATTATAATTCACTTTCATATTGTAAAAATATCTTTGCTTTGTGTATACCTTTTTCATAAAAGATAATTTTCAATTTGGCTGGGCAAAGTGGCTCATTCTTATAATCCCAGAACTTTGGGAGGCTGAGGCAAGCGAATCACCTGAGGTCTGGAGTTGAGACCATCCTGGCCAACATGGTGAAACCACATCTCTACTAAAAGTACAAAAATTAGCCGGGTGTGGTTGTGTGCACCTGTAGTCTCAGGTACTCAGGAGGCTGAGGCAGAAGGATCACTTGAAGCTGGAAAGCAGAGGTTGCAGTGAGCTGAGATCATTCTGCTGCATTCCAGCCTGAGTGATGAAGTGAGTGAGACTTGGTCTCAAAATAATAAAATAAAATATAAAAAAAAGAGAAAAACTTTTCGATTTATTTTCCAGAGGTCTTTTTTTAATTTAGTAACAAAGATTTAAAAAAAATTAAAGAATTAAATAACAATAGAATGTTGGAAATAGGCCTTATAAAATATAAAATTGTCAAAATTGGTTAACATCATTGTGACTTCAAGGATTATGTTGTTAATGTTGCAACTTCTGAACCTAAATTTCATCATGCTTGGAATCAAGAGCTGAAGTAGTCATGAGTTAATGGAGAAGAACAAATAAAGAATTGGCTGGTGAAGTTAAGTTTATGCTAAATTTAAATGAAATAACAAAGTACTTTGAAAAGAACATTCCATTGACTATTTAAAAATTTTCATTTATTAACAAAGTAGCTTATACTAACTGCCCACTGTCTATCCCAGTAGTCACAGGAATAGCATACAGTTAACATTTATAATTAAATATTTTATTTCATACAAATAGTATGTTAAAATTCAAGTGTTGATTTTTTAAGCTTTCAAATGTTTGAGTGTTTAAAATTTAAACGCATATAAAAATTGTAGAAAAGGACCATTATTAATAAAATATTCAAAATATGGTAAATTATGCATGATGATATAATATATGCAAATTGACAAGTGATATGAATAGTACATTTGAATAGAGAAAATATGTACATAAATGAATGGTATTTCAGAATCTAAGCAAATTGGGAACTGCATTATGTACTTGTCCCCAAGGTAAATGAAATATTAATTACAAAACTTTTTTCGCTAAAGGGCTGAACATAAAGTGTGATGACAAATTGGTGTGTTCTTGTATTCCTTGTCTTTAAGAATTCTTTTCAATATATTTTCACTTAATGTTTTAGCAATATTTTTTGTCATCCTTTTGCACTTGTAGCTGGACTATGCTTAGTGATTGAAAAAATTTGAATAATGGGATTATACTTGGCCCTATGAATTTGGTAGCAGGAGTTAATCTATGTTTCATCTTGTATCTACTTATAAGTCATTAATACTAATCTTACTAGTAATTTTTTATAGGATAGACATGTTTTCTGTATGACTTTGAGAAAAGGAATTCAATAAATCCCATTTGATAACTAACAGAAATAAAGGTCTCTTATTTCAATTTTAAAATGCTTTATAACTTACATTGCTTTGTTTTATGCAATTTCAATCAATTGCAAAATGAGTCAGTAATGTCATCTAACCACAAGTTTGATACATTTTTTAAAGAAAAATTTCCAAGATACTATAACTGAGCAACAGGTTAATATTGCATAAATTAATATATATAAATATTTAATCTTTCTAAGAAGATATTTGTTGCTTATCTGATAATTTGTTCTAATTCTGTAATTCAGATGAGAACTACCCAATTTTATTGTTAACCTCTTTTCTGCTCTGCAACTTTGGAAATACTACAGAAGACTCTAAATTCATTTGACACAAAAATATAAAGAATGTAGCTCACTGATTAGAATTTCAGTTCCAAAGCTCTCCTTGGAGGGAAATGAAGCTGGAGAAAATCACACTTATTTTTCCTCTTTTTAATAGTGATATACAAAAGTCAGGTTAAAATGAGTGTAAAACCGGGAAGCCTGCACTGTAAAGTAGCTGCAATAATACACTCTGCGATATGAGGAAGAAAGAAAAAATTTGTTTATTCACTGAAATATAATTTTTTCAAGATTTTGTTTCTAATAAATTTAATTATATATTTTTTATTCTCTATCTTTGATTTAGTATCTTCTATTTAAACATTTCTTCCAGGTTACTTCTCTGAATCACCCTGGCAAAATATTATAATTTTCCATCTAATTGAATAAAATACACACACAAAAATCATCTATTTTGGATATAAGCATCATGTATAACTATATTCTTGAGATTGAAAGTAATCATCAGGTGTGGAAAACCTACTGGGAAAATTTTAACAATTCAAAATATAATAATCATTTTTGTATTATGTGTGTTTTATACTCAGAAGTACATGTATTTTTTTAAATTATGTTAATTTTATAAAAGTGGTCAATATTAATATTAAAATTTTTTAATAGTATATTCAGTTCTCTTTTTGTTTGCTGCTGGATTTCATTTAAAAAAAAAAATGTTCCATATAGCAGTGTTGCCTTCTTTTTCTTTTCTTTTTGCTTTCCTTTCTTTCTTCTCTTTTCTACTGAAAAATTAGTTACTTGATCTCGGGAAAGAGGTACATAATCAAATAACCATCACTTTTCATTGTTACGTATTATTCAAAATTTATAATCAGTCTTTCCAAATTTTAATTGATCTGAAACACATTTGCTTTACTCAAATTATTTTGTGACTGTAAAAGTTTCTGAAACATGTAAAAGTTACAAATTAGCTTTAAATGCGTCGTGTTTAAAGCAGTTGCTTTAAAAGCTAAGTTATTCTCCATTATTATATAAGTGGCATTCTAAATATTACATCTTTGTATTGTTTGACTTTTAAGGCATATGAAATGTTTTGGCTCAGATAAATCATATGCTTCACTTCCCTAGGAGACAGAAGCCATGGCGTTTACTGAGTCATGCTGATAGCAGCAAAGCCTGACAAGCAATAAACATCATTTTCCAATATTTTAAACATCTCACATAAAAATTTACTTTTAGCTTACATTGCAGCCATGAAGGAAGCCAAAAGTAAGGAAAACCTCAGTGAAATATGATAAAGTTAATAAAAAGGAATAGCAATCATTTTATTTGTTTACATTGCCATTATTTCTCATATAATTATTTAGAATATATAACGTAGGACAATTAAGTCAAACAGTGAACCTGTAGGTTTTTTAGGCAAAATGTGAAGTGTAAATTAACTGGTACAGATGAGCTTTGCAATCTATAAGACATAGACACTTTTCCTTAGTGGATTTGAAAAGGTTGTTATAAATCCGAAAATAAGATAGGTTTTCTACAATAAATGGTCAAACAATACTTTACATTTAACCTTATCATAGTATCACAATACTGGAATATTTTTCCTAGGAAATAAGTAAGCTAATTCTATTATAAATTGCAGTGAAGGAAAGAATAAAGGTTAAAAAATACTTTCTATTCAAATCCTTAGTCATGAGGTAGAATTCTTTGAATCAGAGTGTGAATATATATTGACATTTGCAACAGAATGTGTATGTATGTGTGTGAGTGTGTGTGTATAGTTGTTAACTATTTGCATCATGGACAGTGGAGGAAAACATTTGCTGAGCTGCTTTCTTATTCTAAAGATTTTTGAATTGCAGTGTTTTCAAGACATACTTTTTATATCTCTAATAACTTAACATATTATGTTTAGTTGTTGATATAACATACATGAATATCCCATAATTGAAATTATAGATGGAAAAAAATACTTGAAATACTTGCTTCAGTAACATTTGCAGAAGCATACATATTTAAGTTCAAATTATAGGTAGATTGAACAAAATGATATTGGATCCTTTACTTACTGCACATTTCCTAAAGCTGTAAATAATCTGAAATTTGTTTCCAAGGGTAAACAAATACTAGATTAGAAATATAAAATTATTAAGGTTCATACATATAAAAATGAAAAAATCAATCGTGAATTTTCAATTGTGACTTAATTTTAGAAATTGTTATAAAAAATAGAAATGCTCTTAATTTAATTATATTTATTAAAGTCCAAAAATAGGTGATTAAACATAGCTAGGGCATTGACAAATGTAAGTATACATGAGCAAACATAGCTGAGGATAGCAACACATACAATATGTCATAAAACTGAATTATTCTATAGACAGTATTGAGTCTGTATTACTTGGAACTTGGCTCCACTTAGAACCTCCTTGCTTTTATTTCTTTTTCTTTTTTTGGTAAATAAAAGGAGCAAGAGGTTATTACACTTCATTCACTGCAAAAAGGTGACACTGCATCAAAGATAACTCACATACTTGCAGAAATATGGAAAGTATTTCTTTTCTTTATTTTTTTAAGAAATAGAGTCTCACTATGTTGCCCAGATTGGAGTACAGTGACTATTCCAAGGACTTATCCCACTGCTGATGAGCAGATGAGTTTTATCCTGCTCAATTTTTGAGTTCCGCTGGTTCATCACTCCTTAGGCAACCCAGTGGTCCTCTGCTCCCTGGAAGATAATATGTTGATGCCAATCTTAGTGTAGACACCTGATCAACATAGCACATACAACCGAGAACTCCTGGGCTCAAGAGTTCCTCCTGCCTCAGCATCCCGAGTAGCTGGGACAACAGGTGTGTGTCACCTGGTTGTAAGGTATTTTTAAATATAAATGTTCAGGAGTGACAGAAGCTGGAGAATTGGAGTGCTTGATGGAGGCTCTATACCAGCTTTGAACAACAACAACAGAATTGGAAAACCAAAAATACTGTTTAATTAGCAGTTAGCCACCAGTAAAAGGAAGCCAGTCATTTCACACAGACAATTTTGGTTATAGATTGCATGAGTCAAGAAAATAATTTTATTAGGTATGTATGAGTCCAGTCTTGCATTGCTTTGAAGAAGTATCTGAGACTGGGTAATTTATAAGAAAAAGAGTTTTAATTGATTCACAGTTCTGCATGCTGTATGGAAAGCATGATGCATCTGCTGGGCTTCTGGGGAGGCCTCAGGAAATGTACAATCCTGGTGAGAAAATGAAGGGGGAGCCCATTCTTCATATAACTGGGAGCAGGAAGAAAAGTGAGAGGTGGAGAGCAGCTACACCCTTTTAACAACCAGATTTCACAATAACTCACTCACTATCATAACAACAGCACCAAGGGAATGGTGATAGACAATTCAAGAGAAACCACACCCACAATTCAATAATCTCCCACCAGGCCCCACCTCCAATACTGGGGATTACAATTTGACATGAGATTTGGTTAGGGACATAGACCCAAACCATATTATTTTGCCCTGGCCCCTCCCAAATTTTATGTCTTTCTCACTTTGCAAAATAAGGCCTTCCTACCAGTCCCCCAAAGTTTTACCTCACTTCTGCATTAACTCAAATATCCCAAGTCTAAAGTCTCATCTGAGATGAGGCAAGTCCCTTCTGCCTAGGAGACTGTAAAATACTTTAAAAAAAAAGTTAATTATTCCCAAGATATAATAAGAGTACAGGGATTGTGTAAATACTCCCATTTCAAAAGGGAGACGTTGGCCAAAAGCAAGGGGCTATGGACACCAGGCAAGTCTGACACCCAGTAGAGAAGTTATTAAGTCTTAAACCTTAATAATCTCCTTTGACTCCATGTCTCCCATCCAGGGCATACCAGTACAAGGGGTGAGCTCCCAAGGCCTTCTGCTGCTCCACTCCTATGATTTCATAGGGTTCAGCCTTGAACCCTCAAGGGATGGTGTTGAGTGCTTGCACTGTTTCCAGGTGCACAGTACAAGCTCTGGTAGATCTATTATTCTGGGGTCTGGAAGGTGGTGACCCTCTTCTCATAGCTCCACTAGACAGTACTCCAGTGGGGACTCTGTATGGGGGCTCCAACCCCACCTTTCCCCCTCTTCAGTGCCCTAGTAGAGGTTCTCCATCAGGGCTCTGATCCTATAGGAGAATTCTGCCTGTACATCTAGGTTTGTCCATACAGCCTCTGAAATCTAGGTGGAGTCTCCCAAGCCTCAACTCTTGTACTCTGTGCACCCTGAGGCTTAACACCACATGGAAGCCACCAAGACTTATGGCTTGAATCCTCTGGAGCAGCAGCCTGAGCTGTACCTGGGCCCCTTGGAACCACGACTACAGCTGGGGCAGCTGAGATGCATGTTGTAGTGTTCCAAGGCTGCACAGGGCAGTGGGGCCCTACACTGGGGCCACAGAACCATTCTTCCCTCCTTGACCTCTGGTCCTGTGATGGGAGGGCCTGCCATAAATGTCTCTGAAATGCCCTGGAGGGTCTTTCCCCATTTTCTTGGTTATCAGCATTTGCCTTCCTTTTAGTTATGCAAATTTCTGCAGGTTGCTTGACTTTCTTTCATGAAAATAGGCTTTTTTTTTTTCTACCACATGGCCAGTCTTCAAATTTGTGAAGTTTTTACACTCTGCTTTCCTTCTAAATATGTTTCAGTTTGAGGTCATTTCTTTGATCACACACATCAGAATAGTTTTTTTAGAAGTAGCGAGGCTACCTCCCGAATGCTTTGCTGCTTAGAAATTTTTTCCATCACATACCCTAAATCATCACACTCAAGTTCAAAATTCCACAGATCCCTAGGGCAGGGGCACAATGCAGCCAATCTTTTTGCTAATGCCTAACAAAAATGACCTTTGGTCTAGTTCCCAATAGGTTGCTCATCTCCATCTGAGACCTCCTCGGTATGGACTACATTGTATGTTTCTATCAGTATTTTGGTCACAACAATGTAATAAGACTCTAGTAAGTTCAAAACTTTCCCTCATCTTCCTATCTTCTTCTGATCCCTCCAAACTCTGGCAACCTCTGCCCATTACACAGTTCCAAAACCAGTTTCACATTTTCAGGTATGTTTACAACAATACCCCATTCCTCTGTACCAATTTTCCCTTTAGCGCATTGTTACAGTGTTCTTAAGAAATACCTGAGACTGGGTAATTTATAAAGGAAAGCAGTATAATTGGCTCATAATTCTGCAAGCCATACATAAAGCATGATGCATCTGCTGGGCTTGGGCTTCCGGGGGAGGCCTCAGGAAGCTTACAATCATGGCAGAAGTTGAACAGGGAGCCAGCATGTCACCTGGCTGGGAGCAGGAGAAGAGTGAGAGGTGGGGGAGGTGCTATACACTTTTAACAACCAGACTCACAATAACTCACTCACTCACTATCACAAGAACAGCACGAACAAGATGGTACTAAACCATTTAAGAGAAATGCCCCCATGATCCAATCACCTCCCAGCAGGCCCCACCTCCAACAGTGAGACTTACAATTTGACATGAGATTTGGGTAGGGATACAAATCCAAATAATATCAAAGTGTGACAAGGAAAAGGAGATAGCAGGGAGAAATGGACATTTAACTGAAGTTTAAGAGCTTTTATTTTAGAGTTCTAAAAAATATCGTTTACACCACCTATACAAGTGCTAGAATAGTTTCTGAATTAAGTGGTAGTTATTAATATCCAAATATCGTACTTATCTTCTTCAACCTTTCAGTTTAGGGGACCATTATAAGAAAGTAAATAAACACATTGCTTTTTTTTTAAAAAAAAAAAGAGAGACATTTTTCAGTAAAGGATGTGAATATCTTATCATGACAGTTGTAGAAAAATTACGGATAGACAAACAATTCTACATAGAAACATAAGGAAACATTTAACTCAGACATAGCAATTGAGAAGATTAAAATGGGTGAAATCCAGGAAAGAGGTCTTCCAGCAGAAGAAACAGAATATTCAAGGAACAGAAATTCATGTGAAGAATTAAGGGAAACAAGCCAGAATAAGAATGTTTAGAAAAAGGCTGAAGGTAGAAGGAAATTGAGATAGACAGCACAGGTTTACTTGAGAATTAGTAGACAAAAGAACTATAAATTCAAGCATGAAGGAGTTCCAGAATTAAAGAGAAAATAAGGAAATAATAAAAAAGAATCTCTTGATGTGAGGAACCAATTGGGCTAACAACTCAGCCTGCCAGGCTGCCATTCCAGTGACAGCAGAAAATAGATGTTCTATAAGTTATTTGGAAATTAGAAGACAAATTAATTGTTTGTTCTATAGGTAGAGCAACATTTGTGTAAATAATAATACAGCTGTTCTACCAATTTCTTTTAATTTTCAAAATTTTCAAAGCAGTACACTATATTTTCATCATTTGTTCATTCGGATTTCCAACTCATATTTATTAATCATTTTCTCTCTTTTTTTTTTTTTTTTTTTTTTGAGACAGGGTCTCACTCCACCACCAGGCGCCAGGCTGGAGTGCAGTGGCACGACCTCGGCTCACTGCAACCTCCGCCGCCCAGGTTCAAGCAATTCTCCTGCCTCAGCCTCCCAAGTAGCTGGGACTACAGGTGCACGTCACCACGCCCAGCTAATTTTTTTTGTATTTTTAGTAGAGATGGGGTTTCACCATGTTGACCAGGATGGTCTCGATCTCTTGACCTCGTGATCCGCCCGCCTCGGCCTCCCAAAGTGCTGGGATTACAGGCATGGGCCACCGCGCCCGGCCCTCTCTTTGTTTTTTAAAAGTTGACAGACATTCATATCGCAAAAATTTCACAGGATAATTTTTCTAGTTGCAACTGTAGATGTGTTTGGATATATATAAATCTCTCTAGTGGCACACCTGGAGATTAATGTTATGTGCTATTCCATAGGGAGCAAATATACAGCATGAAACATTGCAACTAGGAATCTAACTAGACTGTACCGGCAACATATATTGAAAAACAAAATTATAAATTCTTTGAGAAACACAAACATTTGCATAAAAAAATGAGAAAGATGCAGTGATGTCTTCTTCCCATGTTAGAAAAAAAGATTCACAATGAACATTTTTTTTTCAGGTATTTCCTACAATTGAGTAAAATAATGGGGTTAGGCAACTTAACTGGTTTGCATTTTTTCATCTGGGTCTGGTTTTTCATTTCATTTGTCAGCCTTGCTATTAACTATTTTTACCATTCAAAGGAATGACTGCTCTGCCGTAGTATTGTCTGCAGTTTCATCTCTTGTTTTCAGTATCATTCCAATTCTGCATCTATCTAATTTTGATCTCTGTTCTATTTATTTTCCTGATTCATAACACTCTGCTCTGTGCTGAGCTCCTAAATTGCCTGTCATTATCAAAATGTTAGCCCTATGTTCTAAAAGATGCCCAAAGAGTGGAGCATATTCTGCTATGTCAATGGGACAACATAAACAACTTGCTTAATTGCTAATCCATTTAAAAATGAAACAGTGTTTTTCATTTTTCAATCAATGTAATCCTGACTAGATCCTATAACTACATTCTGCTTTTTATAACTAAAGAACTCCAGAAACATAAATGTAACAGTTTTGCTGGAAAAGATTAACTTCACGCCTTCCTAATGACCTACATTTTTTCTTTTGAAAAATGTTTTCTGGTGTACAAAAATGATATTCTGAAATATCTCTCTAATGTTTGATTGCTGGATTTAATCTACATAACTCTGAACCTTGGTTTTTCAGGCATACAGACTGCTTAACAAGTTCCAATGCATTAATCAATACACCATTGCATAACTTAGAGCAAAAAAAAGTAAGTAGATATTTCACCAATGCCTTAAAATATACCTCTGTTTAACACTTTGAGGCAACCAATACACTATTTGTATTACTGAGACAAAGAAAACCTAAGATCACAGAAAAGTCTTCATTTTAATAAAATAATATTTAAGTATATGATTTTTCTGTTGTTGTTCTTGTTGCTCTTGTTGTTTTTTTGAGACAGAGTCTCACTCTGTTGCCCAGTCTGGAGTACAGTGGCCCAATCTTGGTTCACGGTACCCTCCCCTTCCCAGGTGCAAGGAATTCTCCCTGCCTCAGCCACCCGAGTAGCTGGGATTATAGGCACATACCACCATGCCTGGATAATTTTTGTAATTTTAGTAGATACGGGATTTCACTATGTTGGCCAGGCTGGTCTCCAACTCCTGACGTCAGGTTATCTGCCGACCTCAGCCTCCCAAAGTGTAAGTAGAGATAGGTTTAATGACAATGGGTCTCAATAGGTTTTATTAATTTGTTTTAGTTAACATACAAGAGGACTACAAAACCACATTGCTTTATTTTAATTTTTAACAATAAACTTTATTATATTAAATGCCATTTTGTCCACTTAATATGATTTTAATATGTACAATTTCTATAATTTATAACTTACTGTATACTGTCTAATATAAATTACATTCAGCTATTTTGAATAAAAGATTCTAATCCCCAAAAACTTAATATATAAAATAATTTTTACAATCTATTAAGCCACCCAGCTCTTTTTCTCATGGGGGCCTGTTTGCAAACAGCAGCATCCTTGGTAGTATACAGCAGCAGCCTGTTCCTTCTGTACAGTAGCCTTTGCCAAGGGACATTTCTGTCTCAAATCTAGTGCTATTCCTAGTCTAGGTTTAAGACTGGATGTAGTATGCCTTTGGAAAGCCCCAGGGCACGTGGCCAGAGTTCACATTGGCCTTGTTCATCCACACCAGGCATGCGATTGAGGCCTTATTTAGGGCCAGGTTCAAGGTCAGTGAATGCCAAAAGATCCACATCTTAAAGAAGTGGGATTTTACTAAGTTTAATGCATATACATTTTAAGACTTCGTGGTTGAGAAGCAACTTATCCTGGATGGCTATGGGGCCAAATTTATCCCTGAAATCATGGGTCCCTGGACAAGCAGCTAGCCTTGCACCTGAAAAAGTGACCTCCCTCTTTACTCATGCCCACCAATGAATTCGATTTCTTGTACATTGAATAATTCAATACATATAATAATTCAACAATATGCAGTAGATTTTTTTTTATTTAAAACACAATTTTATCTTGATGTCTAACTACTGTGGATATATTTCGTCAGTTATTAACATTCCCCTTTCAGGTTAATATCAAGTCGACAAAAATTTGGAGTACTCTTGACCCTTTCCCCAATGTGTAAATTAGTAATATAATGTCAATAATCAGACAGGCAAATAGACTAAGATCCCTTTGATGAAAACAACATGCAATAAGGCTTCCCCTACTGAGAATCATCTCAGTTTGTGAAATAGTAATCTGGAATGGCTATATCTGCAAAGTATATTAAAAGAAATAAAATGTTGAAAACATAATTTGCAATACTTTTATGTATATCTAATCATTTTATATTTCTTTTATATTATACATTTTGAAATACATGCATAAAGGATAAAGAGTTGCAACAAATCTCAAAAAGGTTACCTAATTATCTATAATGTTCTAACTTTGATTTTGTTTGCTTACCAAATTGAATTTGAAAAAAAAAAATACAGCAATCTGCAAAAAATAAAATAATTTAAAAAGTAATTATTGTTTTCCTTTGAAAATCTAAATGTTTAAATAATGATGAAAGAAAACATAAACATTCACAAATGTTAAATATATATTTAACATCTTCAGGTATTATTCTGTTTTGTCCAAACCTCCCCTTCTGTCATTTTTCTCTCCTTTCTTTATCTTTAGCGTAACTGAACTGCTTTCCAAACATCCATAGTTACATCAGATACGGCATTTTCCAACATCAAATATGCTTTCTCTGAAATGCCAGTTCCAAACATTAATTCTCAGGGAAAATGATGTTTCCTGTATACCAGAAATATTGGAACCAATATAACAAAACTCATTAACATTTATAACATTTGAAAATAATTTCACAAAAGTTTTATTTAAAAACTTATATTGTAAATTTACCTAAGAAATGATCTGTTATATGACTTGTGTAACATTCACAGTATACTAAGAAAATATTCTTTTGTACAAATGTCCAATGTAAAAGAAAAAAAAAAAGAAAATATTCTTAAAATATAGGATAAGTTGTCTAAATAATCAATTTATTATGAATGCTTACAGCCACTAATAAAAATCTGAGAACAAGGCATGAATATTTTTTTATCTATAGAGATTATATATCAGCATGCCAGCATTGGCTTTTATTACTGAAGAAGCGTTTTAATCTTTTTTAACTTTCATCAATTTACTATAGAAAGCAGCTTAAAAAAAAAAAAAGACCATCACTTGTAGAAAACAGTTAAAATTTTCATGGTTTACCTGGCATAAATTTATGAAGTACATTTATGGATTGAAATAAACTATTTTACTTAACAGTATTACAGAATTCACAATAGATGCCTATTAAACAGCAAATCAGCAAAAGTGTTTATTTACCAGTTTGCTGGCTATTATGCTGAATAGATCATCTGTCTAAAATGTGTCCATATGGACAATTTTTCTGTAAATGTTTGCTTTATTTGCATATTGTGTGATAGTATTTTCATAGATCCAGATAGAAATTAACTTAAAAATTAGTTATTTAAAGATGACAATAGATGGTTTGGAACTTTGAGTTCCAAAAGGCAAGCAGATATTTCTGAAATAAAATATATTATATATTTTTAATTTGTAATTTAATTTACATGTAAATATTTATAAAATTCATATGAATTTGAGATATTTTCACATTGGACTGTTTTTATATCTCATTTTGCTTGGTCACACTACAGAGAAGTTCATCATCTTGTGGCACCAAAGTAAACTCAGTGTGATTATGAGGCAATTATTATAGTTAGACAACTGTGCATTGATTTCATTGTTAATTAAATGCAAACACATAGGCAAGTATGAATACTTTTCTTAATATATTATTTGCAACATATGTACAATTACATAACAACTATGGTGAACTAAGTCTCCTAGAAATTTCCAAAATAATATTTTGTCTTTTTTTTAACCTCTAAATCCATATAACTCAAGGGAAAATATTCTTACACATATGTATAGTTAAACACAAAACTAGCCAAAAGTAAGAGAAATGAAAAAGCATAACATATCAAAATGTGTAAATTGCTGTGTTTAGGGAAAAATGTATTCCATTAAGAGCTAGTGTTAGGAAAGGACAATGACCTTGAAATTATGATAAAGGCTTTCAACTTGTTATTTTAAAAATGAGAACAGATTAATCCTGAAGCAATCATAAAGAAGGTAATAAAGGTTAGTGAATAAATAAATAATATTAAACAGAGAAAAATTACATAATTAAGTAAATTAAACCAAATTTAGATCCTAGAAGGAATTAATAAAATTGTTGAATCTCTGGCCAGACTAAGGAGAAAATAATAGAAAATAAAATTTTAAGAATAATAGAGGTGGCCGGGGGAGGTGGCTGATGCATGTAATCCCAGCACTTTAGGAGGTCCAGGTGGGTGGATCATTTGAGGGAATTCCAGACCAGCCTGGCCAACATAGTGAAACCCTGTCTCTACTAAAAATACAAAAATTAGTCAGGCATGATGAAGCATGCCTGTATTCCCAGCTACTTGGGAGGCTGAGGCACGGGAATTGCTCGAATCCAGAAGCAGAGGTTGCAGTGAGTTGAGATCAGGCCACCTCACTCAAGCCTGGCTGACAGAGCGAGACTCTGTCTCAAAACAAGCAAAAAAAGAATGATAGAAGTGACATTTCCATTGTTCTACAAAAGTTTAAGGATAAGTAAATGAATACCATGATGAAATTTATAAATATAAAATAGTTGATTTACATTAAATACACCAGTCCCTAGAAAGATACAAACTACTAAGGCAAACTCAAAAGAAAAAAACATGAGCATCCCTGTATATATGTTTTAAATTTAGTAATACACACCTGGATAAATTCACTTACAAATTTTACTAATATTTAAGGAGATCTAATTTATATTTTACACAAAAACTCGAAATAAAAAAGAGGAAACACTTTTCAGCATGTTTTATGAGTCGACCATTATCCTGATACCAAAAATCACAAAAAAGGCATTACAAGAAAGTGTCCCGTAGACAAATAAGTATTTAGATGATGAATTTAGATTTCAAAAACTTCAGCAAAATATTATCCAATTTAATCCTCTCGTGTCTGTGTGTGTGTGTGTGTGTGTGTGTGTTGTGTGTGTGTGTTTGCATGTGCATGCACTTGTGTTTGTGAAATTTATCATTATTAATTGGCATTTATCTTGGGAGTTCAAGAAATTTTCCATATTCAATCAACCAATTGACGTGCACTATGGTTACTTGAAAAGACCAGCAAATCCTCTACACAAAAGGCCACTATAAATTGATTAAAACAGTCTTTCATCACTCTGGAAATTGACCTAATCATTCAGCTACCTGAGAAACATTTATGCTTGAAAACTGTTGAAATGCAGGTAAAAATAGCAGGAAACTTGTTTTACCTTGTGTCCCTTCTAAATTTTATGAGATGCTGCTTCTCCTTCCACTGTTCTTTTACTTTCTCCTCCCCTTTGTTTTTTCCTTTCCCTTCTACCTTTTTTACCTTCCTTCTCTCTCCTAGATGCTGCATAAATTTCTATGTATATAATCATGTGATGCACAAGTAGGAACAGTTTTACTTATTTCTTTCCAATCTGCATTTATTTTTATTCCCCTCTTTTTTTTTTCCTTACATACTGGATAGAACTCTAAGTATTATGTTGAAAAAGAGGGATGAAAACAAACATCCTTGCTTTATTCCTGGGCATATGTGTGGAAAACATTCAGTGTTTCACAGCTAAATAGGATGGATTTTTCTGTATGCTCTTTATCAAGATGAAGGAATTGTCTGCCATTTCTGGTTTGCTGAATTTTTATCATAAGTAACTGTTTAATAGTGTCTTCTTCCCCCTGCATTTATTGAAATGATCATGTGTTTTCCCACTTTAGAATATTAATACCATGAATTATACTATTAAATTTTTAAAAATATTGAGCCTGTCTTGCATTTCTGGAATAAACACAGCTTGGTTGTGTTTATCACATTTTTACACAGTGTCGTATTCAAATTGTTGAGGATTTTGCATCTAGGATATATTTGTAGATTTGCATCTAGGGTATGTTGGTCTAAAGTTTTCTTTTGTGTGTTTGATTCTTTTTTTTTTTTTCCATTTTTACTATCTTTGTCTTATTCTGTTTAAGCGTCATTCTTGCTTCATAAAATGAATTGGGAAACATTTCTTCCTCTTCTGTTTCCTGGAAAATTGTAGAGAACTGATATTTTTTGTTGTTGTTTGTTGTTTTGTTTTTTCTTATTTTTGTCCTCATATTGAGAACCAAACAGTTTGAAGGATAAAACATAGTTTCTGATTCCAGCTGAATCTAGCACAAATAACAACAACCATGTTGGATTAAGCATTGGACTACAAAACAGAAAAAGCCTTCATGGAGATAGGTGCTGGTCTAGGCATTGTGAGATAAGCTGAATTCATTTTTAATCATGAATGGCTTTCAAAGAAAGAAGACTTATTAACTAAAATAAACAGATAGAGGTAATTCTCATCTGAGGAAGGGATGGGATTCAACCTAGAAAAGTGCTGACGGTTTAGTAAAGTAGGTAAGGTAGACTCAACAATTAATAATGAATAATGCTAGGACCCAACACTAGTAATGGGCCTGTATTATGACTCAACAGGATCACTGTATCACTTTCATGCAGATGGAGGCCTAAATAACCATATGACAATGGTTCTTCTTCTTAGACGCTGAGGGACATATTTACATAATCTTTTCTGATTCTCTGAGATCACTCATAATTCATATTGATTAATTTTTATTACCATCGTCCCAAGAACACATAAGAATAAGGCATCCTTTAGTACAGGTAGCAGAGATGTAAGCTATCCTAATTCTTGTGTCTTGTTTATAAGAAGGGAGTGGGTCCTGGTATATGACAGCATATAGTGGAGACTGTTGTCAGTTAAAGCCTGTGAACTGAGACAGTGTGACTGGCTATGTCCACAACTCTTTCAGAACCCAGAAAAAACCAAATCATGGTGAGTTGTACCAATATCTATTTATAACAACATACAGTATAAGAACAAGTACCAATTCGGTTGGTAGTTGTAACAAATAGCTCTAGCATTCTAATAACCCTTTGTGTAATAAAACTGAATTGTAATATGACCATACAGCAATATGAAATTACAGTAGCACTGCTAGTAAGATTCAACTATCTTATGTGGAGAAGTTATATAATGTTGATATTGATAATTAAATGCATTAAGATATTGAGTTAAAGCCTCTTCGGAGTGTATTAGTGATAAATAATAAATGGCCTGAGAAAACAGAATTTAGCTAATGGTTATCTAATTTCAATGCTAAATAGTTCTGCACTGATTTATGTAAAGGTAAAAATAAAAGATTGAGAGGAGGAGTGAGTAACTGTGTTTGTACAAAGTATTAAAGTGTATGTAATGGCCTTGTAAAATGCATTAATAATTTTTTTAAAATCTCTCTTCACCCTACACTGTGTCCAAAAAATGCCAGGCATATTCATGTTAATATTATTGTTGTTACTGTCATATGTAAATACTATATTCAATGTAGATGCTCAGAAAAATATGACTGTTTTGCTACAGGAGAGATCAGACTAGGGACAATGAATATGGATTAGGCAAGAATGTGCTAACTCAGTAGACCAGGCTTTCTTCAACCCCGCACATTCAAAGGTGAGATTTGTTTTCAGGACCAGCTAGCCTCTGAGTTCTGGAAATAGTCTTACGGAGAAGAGTGTTTTTATATACCTGAGGCCTTGGGTTGATGGTGAATGACTGACTTTATATTCCTGAGACCCTGAGCCATGCTGCATTTATTTGAACCATGTGGTATCAATTTAACCAGATATGTTTATTCTAAAATATGACTGATGCTGAATGCCTGCTTTTGTTCTAGAAGGATCATGGAAAGGAAGCTGAATTTGCTGATGCATGCCCATGTGACTAACCACCAATAAAAACCTGGGGCATCAAAGATCAAATAAGCTTCTCTAATTGCCAAGAATTCACATGTGGTTGTCTACAGCGTTACTGGGAGATTTATGTATCTGCATATGATTCTGCTGTGATGGGACACTTGTAAGTTTGTGACTGGTGTTTCCTGGACTTTGCCCTGAGCACCTTTCCTCCTTGTTGATATTAATCTGCATCGTTTTGTTTTAATAAAATATAAACATGAGTGTAATTGTTTCTCTGAGTTCTGAGAGTCTTTTAAGTAAATCATAAAAGCTGAAGACCAATGGGGACCCCCAGCAAAACATCTTTACTTATAAACATAAGGAAGTTAAAACTTTCTCTTGGATTAATCTCTTCCTTAATTATAGTCTATTGTTTTCAGAAATTTTGCTGTTTTTCATAATCCTACATCTCAATTTGTATTGAACTAAATTTTATTTTCTTTTTATACTTCCCATATTCCTATTTTTCTAATTATTATTTCTTTTATCTCAAATCTTTCATCTGTGATCATTAAGTTTGAAATTTGTCTTTTGAGATTTCTTTAGAAGGTGTTTTAGATGATAAATTTTCTGTTATTCTTTGTCTAAAATGTAATTATTTTGATCATTTATAAAAGATGTTTATATGTTTCATAAAGCTCTAATATATAGAAATGTGTCTAAACTCATTGAGGATATTTTCCAAGGTTTTTTCCACGTTTTATTGCTATTGATAAGAAGTCATTGTTGGTATGTTTGACATTTAAGTTATGTGTCATTTTGTTGTTGGTAGTTCTGAAGGTCTTTCTTCTGTTTTACATTCTCTTTCACCATTCATATATGTGCTTTATATTCATTTGGTAATAAATTTTGAACATATACTATGCTATAAAAATAATCTAGGAACTTTGGTTACATCTTGTAAACAAAATCAACAAAATCGGTTTTGAGATTATATTGTAATATAAGACACCCAAAATAAATAGGATATGTAATATATGTTTGAAGGTGGAAAATATGATGAGAAAAATAGACCAGGTCAAGAAGAATAAAAATGATTGAAGGTACAGGTTATGATAAAAACTGAAGCATGCCTAGAAATAAATTCATCTTTATGTATCTTGTTTGTAATTTGTTATTTCTCCTGAATCTGAGAATTTGATGTCTTTCATTAGGTGGGTAACCTGTCAGTAAATCTCACTAATGACTATATTAGACTCAAGTTTAATATATGATGGTCATTTTCATTCTGCCTTTCATGTCACTTAATCCTTTCTCTTTATTGTTCCTTTTTATACATCTCTTAATAGTTACAGTGAAGTTAACTATGTTTTACATTATATGCTTATTCTCATTTTAGCTATCTCTAATATATTATGAATGTGTCATTAATGTATTTGCTATTGTAGCACTATTATAATCTATCTCTAATATATGATGAATGTGTCATTAGTATATTTACTATTGCTTGAATTAAACTTTTAAATAATACACTTTAATTCTTACTTGATTCAATTTGTTTGTTATACATTCTTATAATCCCGGTATCTGAAGTCTTTCTTCATGTGATTTTTTTACCTCCTTTTTTCCTTCTATTTTCTTTTCATGTGCCATGTTTCTACATGTGTTTTGTTTTGTTTTACTGTCAATTCATAACCAATTGAAGTATATTAATGAAAATAATTTTAGAATAGAATTGAAATTTGCTTCCCGAAAGGATTATATAAATTTGTTTATACCAAGGATCCAGCGATCCTGATCCCATAAACAAAATGAGATTGCTTTAAACTAAATTTCTGTCTTGATGTTTTTCAAGTTACACAGGTCATGTTAGTGAGAACTCCTAAAAGGGCATTTTATTTTTCTCTTTAAGTCCTGGGAGACATGTCCAGAATGTACAGGTTTGTTGCACAGGTATATATCTGCCATGGTGGTTTGCTACACCTATCAACCCATTATCTAGGTTTTAAGCATCACATGCATTAGGCATTTGTCCTAATACTCTACCTCCCTTTGCCCCCGCCCCCCTAACAGGACCCAATGTGTGATGTTCTCCTCACTGTGTCCAAGTGTTCTCATTGTTCAAGTCCCACTTATGAGTGAGAACATGTGGTGTTTGGTTTTCTGTTCCTGTGTTAGTTTCCTGAGAATGATGGCTTCCAGCTTCATCCATGTCCCTGCAAAGGATATGAACTCATCCTTTTTTATGGCTACATAGTATTCCATATTGTATATGTGCCACATTTTCTTTATCCAGTCTATCATTGATGGGCATTTGGGTTGTTCTAAGTCTTTGCTATTGTAAATAGTGCTGCAATATGCATATGTGTATATGTGTCTTTATAGTAGAATGATTTATAATCCTTTGAGTATATTTAGTAATATGATTGCTGGGTCAGTTGGTATTTCTAGTTCTAGAACCTTGAGGAATTGTCACACTGTCTTCCACAATGATTGAACTAGTTTACACTCCCATCAACTGTGTGAGAGTGTTCACTTACTACGCTTTCAGTTTGGCTGGACTTTGAGCTTTGTCTCTGGTCCTCTGCTCTTTAAGATCCTAAGAAACGTGGCCTCATCCTTATCAGGACCAGAGAATGCTCTCAAAGTAAAACCTTAATTTTCATAAGATGTTTACATTCTTGTCTGATCATTGTGGCATTAAAACCGTATGTTTTTATGTTTTATTCAACTTTTAAGAATTATTTTATTGGTAGGATTGAGCCGGGTTTCTAATCCACACTACTGCAGAAAAAAAAAATGACTAAAGGTAACTTTCAAAAATAGAAATCCGTCTTTTTTCATTGAAGATTTATTATACATTCTAAATAAAATGGAGATAGAAAGTTAGCATTTGAACTTTAAGATTATTAGCATAAGGAGCCATGAAACCTAAATTTGTCTTGGGAGTTATTCACTTTTCTGGGTTATAGATGAATGTCATATTATTTTTTGATATTTAATGTAAAATATTATTGACTGTAATAATCCAATATTATCTAGGATATTTGGTCCCACACAACATAGAAATCTAGTATAGGTTGATGTACATCCAAAATTATAACACACTTTGTTCAAACACATTGTATATTACATTTTCCTGTAACTCAAATTTGCATTAGCTTTATTATTAAGAGATATAAAGAGAGGATTCAAAATGATAGCTGAAGAATTCTGACTAATTTTATGATGCTAGTAGATCAATATGTGACTCCAACATAAATATTGATTTCATAATACAGACTGTGAGGCTTATATAATATAAATCTGTTTAGAAAAATTTATTGCTTTCTTTAGCTTTTATGTTGTAATATATTCAGAATATAATCCAAAATAAAATTGTAATAAATTCTCTCAATTAAAAGAGTATTTTAACATGCAACGTGAGTTTGGGATTATTATAAATCCAAAGACACATAAACTCAGTTTCTAAAAAATATCATTGAAGGGAAATCATGATTGAGTATAACTTCATTTTATCAAGAAAACACAGTTACTGTTTATAATAAAATGATTGCAATACACACATATTCTTTTGAGTTGTCACAGAATTTTCGATTATCTAAACCTGTCAAGTTCAATACAATTCATATCTAAAATATGTATAAAGGGTGATCTGTGATATTAGATATTATCAAATAAAAAACATTGTTATTGAAAAAAATGTGATTCCTTACGACAATTTCAGAGCATCTTCTATTTGCCCCCTGTTATCAACAAGGGAACTTTTCTTTCCTTCATTTCTCACTAATCATTTCTGACAAGCAGTTGGCAAGCTTAACTATAAAGAGTGGTCCATAGGGTTCTAGGTCAACCTTACCCTTTGGAAAGAAAGTATACATGATGTCTATGAATAAATACCCTCCAACAGAGAAAAGGACAATGCTTTACATAGTGTGTGCATAATCATTTTTTTCAGCATAATCAGCTTATCTATTTGTGACATGATTTAACTGTCATTGCAGGTGTTTGACATGACCCATATTTTTTCTTCCTGCCATGAAAGACGATGGTTTTGTATTATATTAATACTTTAGATCATCTATAATATGAGTCAGCCTTGGTAAAAAGACATATAAAAATTAAAATCTCAGTTCTATTCAAAATACTAATGAAAATACCATACCAAAGTAAGACATTAGCAATGCACTGTCTGTCACTTGATTTTTTTTGTGTGTGCTCATTTCAACAAGGAAAAGAGAACTAGAAAATTGGAAGAAAAAATTAAGTTTTTGTAAAATTAATATACATTTTAAATATCATGAAGGGTAGAAACAGAGTTAACATTTAAAATTTTGGTAACTGATGTGTAAATTTAATTGAAAGCCAACTGACTGCTTTGAATTTTTACAAGGAATAATGGCAACTGTACAAAAAATACACTGAAAATATTGAACTGACAGTGAAAGTATTTGCTTTTTCACATTTAAATGCAGGTGGCTTTTTGTTCATTCATTCAAAAATTACAGATTATTACGCTATGCTTGAATGTTTGTCTCCACTCTAAAATCCATTTTGAAACTTAATTCTCAATACCGTAGTATTAAGAAGTGGTGCCTTTAGGAATTGATTAGGCCGTGAGGGCTCTGCACTCATAGATGGGATTAGTGCATTACAAAGGGGCTAAAGGGAGCTAGCTAGGCCCCTTTTGCTCTTTCATGCTTTCTACCTTGTGAGGACACAGCATTCAAGATACCATTTTAGAAGCAGAAACTGAGAACTCACTTGGTGCCAAACCTGCCAACACCACCGTCTTGAACTTTTCAGCCTCCTGGACTGTGAGAAATAACTTTCTGTTATCAGTCTCAGCTATTTTGTTACAGAAGCACAAATGAACTGAGAGTGGAGTGTTTATGTACTAGGTATGGAGCTAATTTCTGAATATATAACAATGGATACATTCTATGACCTCATGGTCTAGTGCCTGTTATAGTGATGCAGTGGACATTTTTTCTTGCTTTCTTATTATTCACTTTTGTTCTCACTAAATATCAAGGAAAGCAAGAATTTGCCATCTATTTTTCTACTGATACAACTGTTTAAGAAGTACATATGATATTACATTTTTTCTTTCTGTATTCTGTAGATTTAACTGTAAAGTCTAAGGCTAACATTGACTTTATGCTAATTCGTTCTGTGTTCCTTTCAGATGTATAATATGCCTTGTACAAATATAAATAAAAAAATTATTAAAGGTGCTACTACTCAAAACATATTGGGAATAAAATACTCTATTTGAAACATTAACATAGAGTTTACATGGAGGAATATATTTATTCATGAGTTTAAATTGGGTAAAATAAAATAAATATTATTTGGTTAAGAGAGAGAAAGTTAAATGGAAAGATGAAATGATAAAGAGCCCAGAAAAATTGTTCATTTTGCATACAAATTGGGCAATTAGCCCCTAACTTTCCTACTAGAAGTTCATAGTCTTAACTAAAGTAATTATTTAAACTTGTAAGACTTCATAGGAAAATGTGAGTAGAAAAATAAAATGCATTGTTGCACTCTATGTAATTTTACTTGAATTTAGTTTATAACATGTACATAGATTAAATTGATTTAAAAATTTTATGTACATAAACTATTGTTGAAGATTCTAAAAGCTTAAAAATAAAATACAAGATAAACATTTGCTTTAAAGAAAATGAGAGTAAATAAGATGAATAATTTGAAAGACTTTAAGAATTAATTTAGTTTCTTTTCTGAAATATATGTGGTTAGCCTACAATACTTTTACAATCTATTATTTTGAGTATGAATATTGATTTATTATTACCTAAACATGTATTATTTTCAAATATGCAAAAGATTAAAGTTTTATGGTTTGACAAAGAATCCCAACCTTAAAGCAGATCAATCCTTTGACAGCTTAATGAATAAAGTATGCATGTAGTTGACACTAATTCATTTAATAAACATTTGTAGAACATTTATGTGTAAGAAATTCGGCTAAGGAAATGAAAGGTACATTAAAATAAGTATGCAAGTTTCTGCATACTAAGGAGTTTATGCACTTGTATATAAAACAAAACAAATAAGTTAAGTCTAAAATAAGTCACAAAATGAAGGGAAAAACTCAATATTCATATTAAGTATGCATACTATCTCAAACATTCTTTAAGATGTCTTAAACAGAGTTTAGTATTTAATCCTAGTGATAGGATAATCTTATTTATTACAGATGATATAATTGAGGCTGAGACAAATCTGCTGACTTTAAATTTTCAAAGTCTTCCTGAATTATTTGACAGTATAATATTTTGGTAAACATAAGCGGATATTCATACAGTGAAACAGAAACAGAATACTGTTCAAGAATTAGAAAATTAAAACAATAGAAAACATCAAATTTGTTATAGGACTACAATTTAAAATTTAATAAAGAGAATAATAGAAACCAATATGTAGTTAGCAGGATAGAAAAGTAGACCCTCCATAGCCACAGGTTCTGCCTATGTGGATTCAAACACCCATGGAGCAAAAATATTTGGAAAAACATTTATGAAAAAGTGAACATGTATGGAATTTTGCCTTGTCATTATCCCCTAAAGAGCACATTGTAACTGTCTATACAGCATTTACATCCTACTTGGTATCATAAGAAATCAAGAGATGATTTAAAGTATGTGACAGGATGTGCACAGGTATATGAAATACTATTATACATCATTTTATAGAAAGGTCTTGAGCACCTGTAGATTTTCATATCTGAGAGGGTCCTGGAACCAGTATCCAACCAATACAGAGGAACAAGTGTAATGAGTTCCTAGTAAACTGGGTTGAAGTATTATAATTGCACACAGAAGAACATAAAGCAGAATGATTAAATAATATATAGCAGTATGTGTAAGAAGTACGGATAATTGAAAATTAGATTGATAAGAAGGACAGGACAAATATGAAATCAATGGAAAACTTAAAACTTTAGCAAGATGTATGAGCAAGGATTGGGTAGATGTCTTCCGAACGACAGAAATTCTAATGACAAAGTACCTTAGTAGTCTAGCCTAATATTTCATTGTATTTTAAAACTTCCCTCTTGCTCATTCCAGTCAGATCACACCAGCTTTCTTATCGCTTCTTTTATCTGCCAAGAATTATGCTCTGGTGTAATTGTTTATGACCTTCAAAAATTTGTATGTTAAAATTCTCACCCTCAAGGTGATAATATTAAAAAATGGGCCATTTAGTAGATGACTAGATCATGGGAGTTGAGTCCTTATGAAAGATGCCACAGAGAGACTTGCCCTTCTTCCACCATGTAAGGTTAGACTGAGGAGACAGCTATCTATATGAAGAACTAGGCCCTTACCAGACACCACATCTGTTGGCACCTTGATCTTGGACTTCCCAGCCTCCAAAGCTGTGAGAAATACATCTCTGTGGTTTATAAGCTGCTCAGTCTATGATATTTTGTTATAGCAGCCCATGCTGATGGATACAGATGACCATGTGTCTGCTTTGTCCTGGCTTTTATCTTTGCCTCTAACATTCCACCCCAGATGCTCACATGGCTCTCCTTTCTCTTCTTCAATTCTTGCTAATCATTCCTTGTTGATTTCTTAAAATCAACACATGTAAATATATGTCTCTCTTAATCAATCCCTTTCATCTTTTACCTTTCAGTATTTGTTAATAGAATTATCTACTATACTCTAAAATTTACTTATATATTATATTT
The DNA here is from genome assembly GCA_036589455.1 of Ateles fusciceps. NCBI lineage: Eukaryota > Metazoa > Chordata > Mammalia > Primates > Atelidae > Ateles > Ateles fusciceps. The sequence continues at coordinate 2,068,800 of JAZHEH010003244.1, forward strand.
ATTATTTATTCTATTTCCTCCCACAATATTCTAAACAAGTGATATGGTTTGGCTGTGTTCCCACCCAAAATCTCATCTTGAATTGTAATCAGATTTATAGTCCCCATGTGTTGGGGGGAGGGACCTCTGGAAGGTGATTAGATCATGAGTGTTCTCATGATAGTGAGTGAGTTTTCACAAAATGTGATGGTTTTATAAAGGACTTTTACCCCCTTTGCTCTGCACTTTTCCTTCCTGCCACCATGTGCAGAAGGACATGTTTGCTTCTTCTTCTGGTATGATCATAAGTTTCCTCCCCACACCTGCAGAACTGTGAGTCAATTAAACCTCTTTCCTTTATAAATTACCCAGTGTCTGGCAGCTCTTTGTAGCAGTGTGAGAATGGAGTAATACAAAAAGAGAACAGGTACTTTTGCTTATTGCCTGTTGTAAAAATCACTTGTAGTCTACTTTTACATTGACTATTTTCTATCTTCTATGGTTTGTTACTTCCCAAATAAAGGAATCAAAAGTCAAAATTTTTTGTTTATTCAGTAAAACACTTTCAGTGAATTGGGCATTGGGTAGCACAGAGTAGGTATTTAACGTATCTGTTAAATTTTTACAAAAATGAATAAATTTTCTAAATTTGGCTAATAATGTTAATAGAAGACCCAAAATGTATATTCATTAAGTTAGTTTGATTTTGAAGAAAAGCAAAGTTAACCTATGTAACAAATTAATGTAAAAATTCTCAGAATATACACTTGAGTAATAATCAATGTAACATTTACTTATTTAAAAAGAATAAAATTTGACAGTAAAACAACTTGAGTCTGGATTTTCTTTCCCCCAAGAAGATTTTAAATTAAAATTCAGTATCTTTAATAAATCTAAGGCTATGAAGACATTTTATTTATTATTGAGTAATTGTAAAGATTATTTTGCTTACCATAGAATTTCTTCAACCATTATCACATTTATTGGCATGAAGTTTTTATAATTTAATTTATTATCATTTTGATATTTGTAGAATTTTTAAAATATCTACTGTCTTTCCACCCTTGCCCTCTTTATTTCCTAAAAGGGGTTACTGACAGATTTCTGTCTTTGTATCTTTCTCAGACTATCTAGAATTTAATTCATTTTATTTCTTTTAGCAAAAATCAGTTTTAAATTTTATCTTTTCCTTTTGTATTTCTGTTGTGTCTTTTTTAAATTTTAGGGTTTTTTCTATATTTTACTTTCTACTTATTTTTGTTTAATTTTGTTTTCTTTTCACTTTTTTAGGTAGACATTTGTGTCATTAATTTTAGACATTTCTCCTTTTTCTAATACAAACATATAAAGTTTTGTATTTCTTTCAAGAAATCCTGATATTGTAGTGTTTTTATTTTTATCAAGACCAAAATACTTTCTAATTTATATTTTGATTTACTATTTGCTACAAGAAGTCATTAGAAATTTATTATGTCTAAATATTTGGGGATTTCATTTTAATTTTGGTTTTGTTTCGTATTTCAAATTTAATTCTATTGTGTCAGAGAACATACTCTCCATGATCTAATTCTGTTAAATTTGTTGAAACTTTATTTTTAATTGCTTAAGATGTGGTGAATGCTAATGCACTTAAAATAAAATAAGTTTCTGCTGGCAATGAGTATAGTATTTTACAGATGTCCTGGAACTTGTTGGGTTGTAATGGCATTAAATTTGTTGATATTCTCTTTAAAATTTTTTATTTACTTTTTTAATAACACCAGAAAGTAGTTTTTAAATCTTTAAATATATTGTGAATTTGTATATTTTTCTTTTCAGTTCAGTAAGTTTTTGGCTTGACTATTTTGAATGCAGAATTCTTTGATAATGTGTGAATAAATATTTTGCATTATCAGATTCTCCTGAATTGAACCAATTATATTGAACTTTATCCTTGCTAAAAATATTTCTTGTTTTGAGGCCCAATTCATCTGATATTAATAGAAGTCTTCCAGTTTTTATATGCCTAGTGTTTAAACCATAGAAATTCTGCCATCCTCTTATCTTACAAGGCCCTAGAGATTTGAACTTTCATGCAGAATATTTTCAAGATTAATTTATAATATTTTATGCCATTATATAGTAATTTTGAAAACAGTATTTGCTATTTATATAAAAAGTCTAGTGAGATTTTGACTGATATTGCAATTAATCTAAAATCAATTTAGTAGGACTATCTTCTTAACACTAAAGGATTCAAATTATTGAACATGGTTTATTTCTCCATTTATTTAGATCTGCCTTAATGACTTTCAGCACTGTATTGCAGTTTTCTAAGTATTGAACAAAGTGGTACATAGTATTTTTGCATTCTTTCTTATAGGAGGAAGAAACATTTGGTGTTTCACTATATTAACTATATGTTTCTTATATATGTTTATTACCTTTGAAATAATGTTTTTCTTGCCTACTTTGCTGTAAGTCTATATTATGAACATGTGTAAAATCTCTTCAAATGCTTTTCTACTTCTAATAAAATAATCTTATGCAAATTTTTAAATCAAAATATAGATTTGTAGTTTTCTATTAATCTCTACAGGTTTTTTTTTGGCTTTATGGGTAAATCTGTACCTCATACAATGTACTGTTCGGGTTGCTTCCTCTTCTATTTCTGAAAGAGTTCGTATGGAATTGATATTATTTATTCTTTAAACATTGTGAGAGTAGAAGAATGAAAACTTCTTGACCTGGAATTATTTTGTGTGTGAGTTTCAAATTACGAATTTAATGTATTAATACATACAGGGTTATTCATGGTTTCTCTTTATTTTTAGGTGAATTTTGTAACCTCTTTTCTCTCAAGTAATGTGTCCATTTATCCAGCTTTTAAAATATATTTGCATTAAGCTTAAACATTATGCACTTACTATCATTTTCTTACCTATAGTGTAATTAGTGGCATTCTTTCTTTCATTACTGGCTTCAGTATTTGGCATTTTTTCTCTTTTTTATTGATGAATATAGCTAGAATATTTTCATGTTTTAATAAATTAACTTTTTATTTTATTTATATTCCATTTTGGTGTTCTTTCAGTTTTTAGTGATTTGTGTTCTTATGTGTATTTTGTTATTTTTCTGTATCTTAGTACATTTGGACTGCTATAGAAAAATACATTTATGTTGTGGTTTACAAACAACATAACTTTATAATTTATAACAATATCAATTTATAATAACATATAAATTTACTTCTCACAGTTCTGGAGGCTGAGAGGTCCAAAATCAAGGCACTCAAAGATTTGAAGTGGCAGCCCATTTCCTGGTTCATAGATGGTTTCTTCTCTCTGCATCCTCTTATATAACCATAAGATCTCATGAGATTTATTTACTATCATGAGAATGGCATTGGAAAGACCTGCCCCCATGATTCAATTACCTCCCACTGAGTGCCTCCCATAACACATGAGAATTCAAGATGAGATTTGGGTGAGGACACAGCCATACTGTATCACCATCTCTGTGCAAATTCTCTCTCTTCTATTTTGCTCTGCAATTCTAGCTAAATTTTCCATTCTAAGTGCCAATCTCCGATTTCTCAATATACAGAGAGAGTTGTACTTTCTTTGCGTTATCCTTTCACTATATCTTCTGGAAACTGGGAGAGAAAGCTTGGCATAAGTCAGATTTTATTTTTTCTTTTATCAGGGATCAGCATCCTGAGCTTCCTCTTGTCAATTGTTGAAAAATCACTGTTGATTATATTTTGTTTACCCTTAGTTTTTATTTTTGTGTTTGTGTTTTGTTTGTTCAGTTCATAAAGGGTTAGTTTAGTTACTCTTATTCTATCATGGCCAAGTGCAGATATCTTCAACATTTATTTTTCTGACCAATCTTTACATCAAAAGATCTTTGTAGACAGTATATGATTTAACATTACTTTTTAAATTTAGTCTTAAAATTATTACTTTAAATAGTAGTTTTAGACTACTTATATTTAACATTGTTATCTATATTTTGGCCTTAAATCTACTATCATAAAATTTATTTTCCATAAATTTAATCTGTTCTTTATTACTGTTTTCCACTTTTGATGCTTTATTTTGGATTAAGTGTCTACGTTTGAATTTTACTTCAACTAATAGATTCTTAATCATATGTTTTTGCCTATTTTGTCCTATTTGGTGTTCTAAGATTTATACTATGTACCTTAACTTTGCAATAACATTAAGGTGACTAAATGTTTGCCCTGATATCTAGAAAAAGACAAGGTTGCTTGCTCTGATCAATTATTTTGAAGCTTATGCTACTGTCTTAGCAATACAATGAGAGAAGTAACAATACATACGATTTAGAAAGAAAGATACCTTCTTCACAGATATTATTATAGTCTGTGCAGGAAATAAAAAAAAGCTATTTGCAGAAAAGCTAGTAAAATTGCGTATTTTGCTAGATCACAGGATATAAGAAAAACATACAGAAATCCATTATATTTTGATAGATTTGCAATGACCGTTCATAATTGGAGATTTAGAAAAAAACACGGAAAATAAGGAAGTGCTCAAATGATAAGAAAGAAACGTTAAAAGAGCTGGGAAACTTGAATAGCTCCCACTAGCAAAATTAGAAAAATTGAAGCAATAAAATAAGTATCGGAAATGATCATGGACCACTGAACGAAGTAGGAATCCATGGGTCCACATGAGATAAATGCATTAATTCATGAATAAATAGAAGAAGAAAACATTATTATTTTCCCACAGCATCCTATCCAATAAAAGGAAAAGTGGTGATATTGTATGTTAAAAAATTACCATTTGACAATCTCCATGTTGTGTTTGACTGAGTCTTGATACTAAATCTAACAGGTAAATGTTGGAGAAAAAAATGGGATATTTTCACAGTCTCAAAGTATCTCCCCACAAAATGCTTAACTTTAGATTACTTAATTACATGTATCTATATGTATATAATATATAGTCTATATACATATATATATAATATCATTTTATGTCATATTATATCATTATAATGAAAATGAGGAATATCTTTGAAATAGAGAAACCTGGAAGACATTATCTTTCAAATGATCAAAATTAAAATTTCCACTAATGGAAAAAATGATCTTATATACCACCTGAAGAACGATGACAAGAAGGGCACAGCATCATGTTGGTGATCCTACTGCCAGTAATGCGTGTCTTGACATCTCACTATGAGAAAACACCAGACAAATCAAAATTGGGGGATATTCTTAAAAAAGGATCCATTGGAATAACACCTTCTAAAAGTGTTTAGTATGATATGAAGGTTGAGGAAGGACTATGGAATGCTTCTTATTTAAAGACGCTAAAGAGATACAGAAACCAGGAGCAACACATTATCCTGAAGTGGACTGCTTTTTAATAAAAAGTATTAGAGCAGTTTGTGAGCTAGCATGGATCCTGTCTTGGTGATTGTTACATGGCAGCTATTTACATTGCTTTAGAAAATTAAAGATAAATTGCTTAAAGACAAGTTGGTGTTCTTTCATACAAACATTAAAGAAAATGGTTAATGTGCAACAAGCACAGAGGTCCTCAGGGAGCTGTTTCCTACTATTTTCTTGATTTTTAAAATACATTTTATTTGTTTAGTTGTATTAATGCTGTAATTGGTAAAATTAATCCTTGATTTTGTAAATTGTTACCTAGTCAGTTTCCAGTGTTGTTTTTTCTTTCCTTCTTTTTTTTTTTCTTTTCTTTTACTTTTTGTAAAGTGGAACAAGTTAGGAATGATTACCTAAGGACTAACTTAACTGAGTAGTTTTATGTCAAGTTGCAAATTATATTAAGTATCAAATATTTGGTTTTTCTTAGATGTCAGAATAGTCATCTTTTCAGAAAGAAAATCATCGGTAGTTTTCTTAAAATCCTCTTGATTCAACAAAACATACTTGATGTGGTTTTCCCTTCTAAAACAGGATCCTCCTTGAGTTCTTGGAAATAGGTAATGCTTCTCTATAAATCTTTATGTCAGCAAATCTGAACATAAAACATCTTAGCTAGAGCACGTTTCTGAAAACAGGCTCAATTTGTAGCTTGCAGTCATGCCTTCATAACCACTTTTCAATTAACCCTGCTTAATTCAGAGAACGTATAAATAGGTAATTTTGCATCACTTTTAAAGCAGCCATTTTATTTTGAAAGGCAACTGATATTATATACATAAATTCAATAAATATAAAGCTGTTTCCAAAAATTAAATATTTTTATTTGTAAGTTATTCTTTCAATAAGAATAAAGAGATGATGACTAGTCATTTTTTTCATAGTTTAATTGACTTAGTTGAGCATCATTGGGTGTTCTTATGTTTTAGTCATGAGTCCATTCTCTTTAACAAGATAAAGGAAACCATATTATATGCTAAAAGTTGTCAGTTTGTGAACAATTTAATGAATATATAGAGTTACAACATTCTTCCTGATTGGATGTAGGGGTTTATTATGATTCTTTATTATCTTATATCTGAATATACTCACTCCTCACTATGTTTATGTCTGTAGGAAACATGCTAGTGATGAAAATTCAAGCAGTTATTTTCCTGGTTTTCTTTCATTAATAAAATACAGAATAGAAATTATCTACTTATTCTCATAAGTCTTAATATCTTTTCAGTTGACTAATAATTCTGCTATCAAAAGCTACAAGTAGGTATTCTGGAAATCTATGTCTGTATTTCCATATATTCAATTCCTTACTCTATCTTTCTCATTTGATATTCTATACCTACATTTCACATATACAATATGCTTTTATTTATGCTTTTCTCTAAGCCATTTGCACCTTAGTCTAAATCTGAAATGTGCCTTTAACTAACTTTTCTAATACATATTCACTATTTCTTAGTTATTAAAATAAATGTGCATAATTTCTGAAACAACTTTCTATGTTGAGTATTTCCTTCAGTTTTCTTCCCCCCTTTCAAACAATATAATGAATTACAAATAAGGGGGAGAGAGTGTTCCCATGGATAAGACTGAACTTCTACAAATAAATTTTTAATTCCTTCTCAAAATTACTTCTACTTGTCCTTATTTAGCACTGCGATAGATTTTAGGGATACATAATAAGACAATACATGAGGTCCTTGCTGTCATGACAGGTACATTCTTATCATTGGCAAATTGTAGAATCTTTAGCTTTTGGTATACAAGCGCATTGGTGTTTGGTACACACTTGTCTCTTTGCCTTAAAAATTACCTCTTTCACCTTGCAAATTTCACCTGTGTGGGAATCCTTGCAGATCTCTACATTGTTCATAGTTGCTTTGCTCGGACATTTTGCGCAAAGCTGAATCAGCAACAGTATAACTGAAGACAACCACAAAAGAAGGATAGAAACATTGTATTAGACACTGACTTGTGTGGATCATTATAGTAAGGACTGTAAAAAAAAAGAAAAGAAAAAAAAAACCTTCAGTGGAATGAACTTTAAAGGAGTTTAATTGAGTAATGAATGATTCATGAATTGGGCAGCCCCCACATGATCAGAACAAACTTATAGACAATAAAAAGCAAAGTGAAGTATAGAAATCAGGAGTGAGGTACAGAAACAGCTGGATTGGTTACAGCTTGGAATTTGCCTTATTTGAACACTCAGTAGTATATGACTAGTTGAAGAATGGCTGCTGGGATTGGCCAAGATTCAGCGATTGCTACAGGTGCACACTGCTAAGTTAGCTTTTAGTCTTGTGTACCTATTAAGCTGGATTTCAGTTCATCCACAAGGTGAAATATAGAAGCATGGAGTTATTTTCTGGCCATATTTAATTTGATTTAATAGGATTTGGGTAAGTCATTGTATTTTACTAATATATATTCTAAACACCCCATGTTATCTTACTTTTTAACCAAATTTTACTTTAAATGTATCTAACCTCCTAAATTTCCACCTTTGTGAACCAATAGTACTTTTTCCATATTCTTATTATAGCACCTGTCAGACTATATAGCTATAGATACCTAGGCATCATTGTTTTCCCATACAAAACACACTATATTTAGTGAATTAATGAATGATGCATCAGCAAAGAAGCTTTTATTGAAAGTAAGTAAAATTATATGCCAGTTTAAGTTTCTCAAGAATCAGATACCAAGATTGAATTACACGTATAAGAGGTTAACCAGAGAAAATGCCTTTGAAGAATAAAGAGAAGATAGAGCAAAAGGAGGCTGCAAGAGCCTCCAGATCATGATGCAAGCCTGGCATCTCAAAAGAAGAAAAGCATGAAAGACAGTTGGAAAGGAGAAGCCTCAGAAAAGAGTGTAGATCTGAGAAATTCTCAGCCAGACCGAAAGAGCAACAAAGTGAACATTGCCCTTTAGAAGAGTCCATGTTGGGCAAGAATGAAAAGCCCTATAAAATCCACCTTGCTCAGCATTGTCAGGAAGTAACCTGAGGAGAGCATGGCATCTGCATGTAAACCAAAAATAAAATTCAGTGCCCCTCAACCAACTAAATGGGCCTCTTGTCTTGGCCAAGAGCATTTTAAAGTAAACCTGAAACACTAATGCAGGCCATGATGGAAATGGGTGACTGAACATGCCTCATTATTTACCTTCATTCTTTTGGAATTCATTCACAGCTTACCGGCATTAACATTAAAGCATAGTCCTCAAGACTGACAGAACAGACTCTTTGTAGCAATAAGATATTAACAGGACAGATAGCAGGCCCTGAAAGAAATCAAAGTATTTTACCCAAAAATACATTTCTTTGATATACTTTGAAATGGCCCTACAAAGGGGCCATTTTGTAGAGAATTTTCTGCATTTTGTAGAGAATCCTCTTCTCTTTCTAGGTATTTTTCTTGATCCAAGACTGAATTAACTGAGTCTGGCACCTTTTCATGTCTGGTAAGAAACATTTACAATCTATTCCCTCTGAAGCCTGCTACCTGAAAGCTTCATCTGCATAAGAACCTCAGTGTCTAAAACCCCTTATCTTAACCCAGACACTCTCATCTATTGATTCCAAGTCTTTAGATAAACTCTTTTAACCAATTGCCAAATGTCAATCAGAAAATCTTCAAATTCACCTTTAACCTGGAAGCCCTCACCCACCGTACCCCCACCTGCTTTGAGTTGTCTCAGCTTTCCAGAATGTACCTCCCTCACGTGTATAATAAATCCAAGCTGTAGCCCAACAACCTTGGGCACATGTTCTCAGGACCTCCTGGGCTGTGTGACAGGACAAGGTCACTCATGTTTGCCTGAGAATAAATCTCTTCATATATTTTACAGAGTTTGACTCTTTTCTTCAACATGCATTAACACTGTAGTAGCTCTGAAGCGGGTGAGTTGGAGGTAGCCCACCAACAACCCTCCTCATGGAAATTTCTCTTGAATAAAAATATGGGAGGAGTAACTTCTTGACTGCCAAATACTATTTCAAATTATTTCAAGCATAAGGTAAATTCATTATTTAATATGAAAGTCAATCAAGAGGTAAAAGAGGTCTCATCTTGCTTATATATTTTCTGGTTGTTTTTTACCTTTCTTTGCTACTGTTTGTTTCACCTTTACCCTGAACATTGCTGCAAAAATGTCTGCAGAAATTTAGGGGCATCATGTTCAGATACAACTCTACCCAGAAGACCAAGAAACAGGCACCAAGAAAAACATGTTTTCTTGCATTTATTTTAAAAACTTTTAAGGTAATTTGCCCTGATTTGCCTTTATACTGAATTAGGGTCATATTATTTTTGTCTTATCATTGGCAAAGAATCTCTCTATATTGAGAGTAATCACATCAAACCTGAATCTGAAGATGAGGCAGTAAACTTTAAGAAGTATTGAAGCCTTGGAAGCCTTGGATATATTGAATATGTTCAATGTTAGAAAGAAAAGGTAAGATAATGTATTCTGGCAGCCAACCAATAGCATATGCTCCTAATGAACAACTGGAGAGTCATTTAAGTTCAATGTTGGGGATTTTAGTAGTAATTGTAAGATGAACACACAATTCATTTTCTCTTTCCTGTAAATTTGGACAATATTTGCTGTACTTGCCTACATTTTGGTGTAGAAATTTAGATTCTAAGCTGTGGAAAGTATATAGTAGTGATGTAGCCTTCTTACAGGGTCACATAGACCTACAATGGATAATTTTTAATACTCTTTTTATTCTTCCTGGTTGGCTGACATTAAAACAATCCACAGAAAACTCCCAAGAGTTATGTATTGAGGATGGCAAAACCACGGATGGGAAAACAATGAATCTTTGAATCACCCTGCAGGAAACCACAAATAGCATTCCTATTATCTAAACAAGCAATAACTTTTATTGTTTTAAGAGTTGGAGGCTTAATTGCTCCAACATTACTATTTCTCCAGTTATTACAGGAAATGAAAACATAGTAAAATAATTAGAAGGAACAAGGTTTATTGACATCTATGAGGCATTTTCTTTCCACTAATATTACATACCCTAAATCTTATTTCTATACAAAAAATATTCTCTATTTCTAGCATAAAGAACTATGCCTTATCCATATTTATACGCTTCATAGATCAAAAGTTTGCTTAAATACTGTACCTTTAATGACTTATTTTTGAATGTAAGCAACTTGGAATTCATCTTTGCATTTTTAATCTTATGTATCTATTAAATGTATTATTAAATTCTGATAACACTTTCCTCAAAATGGTTCTCAATATTTTGTTTTTTTAATTTTTTACGGCCTTTGCATTCTCCTGGCAGAGAATTCTCCTTCCCATTTCACCTCTCTTATAGATTATTTCATAAAGATTTTATTATCTGTATTATATATATTTATAATACTAAAACTTACCTGTAGCCTACTCTCATTGCTGCTTATAAATTTGGTTTGCTGCTCCAATTATGTACTACTCTGTTAGGCAGTGGTCAAACACACTACTTTAAGCATTTCCACAGTACCTTGCATAATATTATCCTGCAAAATTTTAGACACATAGCAGAAAATCAATAAAACATCTTTATTGACTAAAAATTGAAAAACATTGGTATATATGCAGGACAGATATTGATATTTTTATTTTTGTAAGCCAAATTCTGAAATGGTGATGCACAAAAAGTGGATATTTTTTTTTTCAGCAGAAACTATTAATAGTCATTATTCAACATAATGTAAAATATATTTGAGATTGATAAATATTTTAGAACTGAAGAGTAACAAAGCCATTAAGAGAATCCCACAATTTTCATTGTTTCTTAATGTAAAATATATTTGAGATTGATAAATATTTTAGAACTCAAGAGTAAGAAAGCCATTAAGGGAATCCCACAGTTTTCATTGTTTCTTAACCTAATGTAATTTAAGTTGATGAATAGTCTTATTTTTCAGCAGAAAAACACATCACCAACCCAGTACATTTAAAAAAAATGCATTATTCCAATCAATCTTGTTAATACACCACAGCACACTGAATTTTTTAAAAAACTTCAGAATTTTTAAAAATAAATATTAACCATAATAACTCAATTAAAATTATCTCTATGTTATTGGAAGTTTTCAAATGCCATATCTAAAAATAGGATATAGTAAGGTATATCCAGGTATAACCAAGCTGTTAAAAAAAAATGATTGGAATCTGTTATTATTGGCTAATTTTAATTCAGCACATTTTGAACTTGTCTAACCAGTAGGCAATTTCTGTCTGCAGTTCTAAATCATTACTCCTTTTTATTATTTCTAGATCTTATGAAATAATGGACATGTTTTGGAGGGCAAGAGAGGTAATATGTATCAGAAGAATATTACTATATATATCAGAAGAATACATATTATTTCTCTCATCTTTCAAAACATGTTCCATTCCTTCATAAGATCTAAAAATGATATAATATTAGAAAATTGGTGAAAGGTTTTCCTATTGACCTACTTATAAGTGGTTTATTTATATATTCAGGGTAATTAATTGTGCTTAAAACTGTTTTCAAGACAAATTAGAACAGTGCCATTGTCCATATAAAAGAAAGGTGCTTCTTTTTAATTAATTTCTATTCATAAATAATTCTAAAAATTATGTTTACTTCAATGGAGATTCAAGAATATAAAAAGAATACTGTTTCTATTTTAGACTATACTTTATTAGTAAACGAGCTGGGGGGGTAGGGCAATGAGGATAAACTCCAGCAAAGGAACATAAGTTAGGAAATTTGTAACATAAACTTAGGTTATAACTCTGAATTACCCTAGATAGTTAGTCTATGGTCTATGAGACTGTATGCAGCCTCAGCTAGAAGCACATCCATTAAGCAAACATTATGAAAGAGATGCTGAAATAATTAATCAGGTAGGATTTAGGTATGACATTTCTTTGGGAATGTTCTCCAATACTTGGGAGTCAAAATAACAGGTAATTCTCACTTCCATTCTTTGTATTCTCAGTATGCATCCCTATATCTTGCAAGGTATTTAGCAAAGTAAAGTATGTTTACCAGCCTCCTCACACTTTGATGAGGCAATGTAACTAATTTTTGGACGATGACATGTTAACAGAAGTAATAGATGCAGCATCTAAAAGAAATGTGTGTGACCTTTTACCCCTCTTACCACGGTTTAGAATTCATAGCCTGTTTTCAGCTATGTTATTTATCAAGGGATGGAGAAGAGTCTAGGCATATAAAAGCAACAAAATACATTAACGCTGCAGAGCTATCATGACATCACTGAACTTCTAAAATTTTACATGAAAAATATGTGAATTATTTCAAGCTGCTCTTCTTGTTTTTATAGAATCTGTCATTAATTAATTTTTTATGTACCACTAAAATGCATTTTTAAAATGCTTCTAAACTATGGCACACTGCTAAATATTTTCTAGATGCCTCAAAAAAGGTTTTATATTCAGCAATTTTGTTTCACATACACTTCCACATTTACTGATTTCAAGTTTTTTCAACTTTTATGTAAAATTGAAAGTTGAAAAGACATATGAAATGCCCTTTTGAAATTTCTAACTCAATTTACTATTTTTTTACATTTAAGTTTACTATATTGTTTTAACAAAATGCCCTGTATTTATTCTAATATTTTTAAAACTCCAGGAATAAATTAATATTTTGGATTATTCTCCAGTATTGTATCCTGAACTGGAACTTTTTTTAACTGATTCATTAGCTGAAATATGAAATATAATATGACAGGTGAAAGACATAGATCTTAAGCATACAGCATTAAACAATTTTAGAATGTAAAATACTAATGTCATCACAACCTACATGAATATGAATTGAATATTACTAGAATCCAGGAGTCTTTGTTGTGAACCCTCCTAGTCATTACTATAGGCAACCACTGTTCTCACTTTTATCTTTATAAATTAGATTTGCTTGACATTGAACTTCATAGAAATTGAACCATACCATAGATATTAATTTCAATCTGGTTCAAAAAACACAACCAACAGTGAGGGTGCCAGTGTGATATTCTGGGCTGCTTCTCAACTGAATCAATGGTGCTGACGGCTGCAATAGCAACAGCAGTGTCTTCAGAAGCTTTACTGAGAGTTCAGAGTCCAGAGTTTCTGCCTGACAGCAGCTGCACTCAAGTAAGGTCAATGGTCAGTCTGGAATGATGGGACCCAGAATGCCCCATCTTTCCCTGTTCATTTTTCGCATTTAAGGATGGAAGTGGCTTCCTTCATTTCCTCATCATCTGGAGTAGCAGGCCCTTTTTGCTCTTTCAGCCTTTCTAACACTGCTGTAGGCATGCCACCAACCCCCATATTATATTGTCTATCATTTGAAAACTGTTTCGTGGACTTACATAAAATTTATTTTTCCAGTCCTGGTATAAAATAATTCGATCATTCTTTATTCATTTATTAATTCAAATTCCTAAGACTCTATTGTCCTCTTCTCCTCAATAAAGTTTTCTTTTTCTTTCTTTCTTTCTTTTTTTTTTTAAGACAGGGACTTATACTCTCACCCAGGCTCAAGTGCAGTGACTTGAAGCTTGAACACAGCTCATTACAGCCTTGACCTCCTGAATTGAAGTGATCCTACCACCTCAGCCTCCAGAATAGCTTTGATGACTGGTGTGTGCCACCATGCCCTGCTACTTTTCTTTACTTTTTGTAGAGACATGGTCTTGCCATGTTACCCAGGCTAGTCTCAGACGACTGGGCTCAAGTATTCTCCTGCCTCCACCTCCCAAAGAGCTGGGATTATAGGTGTAAGCCACCATGCCCAGCTAATGTTTTCAATCTACCATAGCTTTTCATATATATATATATATATATATATATGTAACATGTAATATAATATGTATGTGTATGTACTATATTAACTAGATCTCAAATATAGAAAGAATTTTAAAATCTTTATTCTCTTTACCTTCATAGTTAATCTCATGTTTTCCAAATCTGTTACCGTGGCACTGATCAGAGTTATAGCTCTGAAGAGTGAGCATCAGCTTAGCCTTATAACCAGGTCCCAACTTGCAAAACTAGTGTTATAAATTAATTCCTAATTCCAATCTCACTCTTTCATCACCAGTTCTATCTTTGCACACTTACCAATCTCAATTCTTTTAAAGCAAGTTGCTTAACCTCCTGTGGCAGTTTTCCCCCTCTCCAACTTTTTCTCTCTCTCTCTTTTTTTTGTCTCCAAATAATACCTGTCAAGTAAGAATCCCTTTCATTACATACATCAAATAGCCACTTCTTCCTACAATTTTATTCAATCTAAGTAATGGGCTTAGATTCATGGTCCCTACAATACTGTTCCATCTTTTTAAAGCTAATTGCAATTCACCCAGTCATTTTTATTGCAGCACTATTTATAATAGCCAAGATACAGAATAAACCTCAGTTTCTGACAACAGATAATCTATAAAGAAAATGCACTGTCTACATACAATGAAGTACCCTTAAGACATAAAAAATAATAAAACCCTGCCATTTATGACAATATGGATGAACCTGGAGGACATCACGGTAAGTGAAATAAGCTAGACACAGAAAGACAAGTACTGCATGATCTCACTCATATGTGGAGTCAAAAAAACAATGCGAAAATAATACAAGTTAATACCATAGAAGCAAAGAGTAGAAAAATGTTACCAGAGACTGAAGACAGGAGGAAGAAAAGAAGGATAGGGAAATTTTGATTGATGTTATAAAATTACAACTAGATAAGAGAAATAAATTCTGGTGTTCTATTTCATGTAGAGCAACTATGGTTAACAGTGAAATATCGTGTATTACAAAATAGCTTGAGGAGACGTCTTCGAATGTTCTCACCACAAACAAATGATAAATACATAAGATAATAGATTCACTAAGTACTCTGGATAATTATACAACATAGATAGGTATCCAGGTATCAAACTATACCCCATGAATATGTACAATTATGGCATATAAATAAATAAATAAATAAAAAGATCGCTAGATTTAATCAAGAAATTCCTATTGACTTGTTCTCATTTTAGAGTTTTAAAACTAGTCTGACAAATTGCAAACTACCTATTTTTAAAACTGCTCTTCTCCTGCACGAAAATCTCTGAGTCTCTTTCTCATGAAAGAAAAATGTCATACTTAATTTACAAATATTTCAAAAATTACTACACATTTTATATATGAGTAGAATGCTGTAGACTTATTTGCAAATAACATACTAAAATTCCCATTACCTTTAAGAGAAGTCAGCTGCCATTTTGGAAAAATTAAGATTACAACAATTTTACACATATTATGAAAATATTTTTAATAATGGAAAAATGTTCAATCATAAATTGTGTAAATAAGAGAGAGGTAAAAAAAGAATTTAATGTTTATGTGACATTGAGAAAAAAATCTTTTTAAAAAATAAAGATTAAAATACAACTTTGTGCTTTAACTGAAGGATGTCCCTACTCGTGTAGGGACAAACCCTCATGTGTTTGAGACAGCCACAAATCTGAACCCATTTGAACAATACATCAAATAAACATCTTGAATCCTTTCACTATTGGAGAAATGATTACTTCTTAAATGAAGTGAAAAGGTAGTATTACTTTGTCTTTAAGTGACAAAATAGGGTTGATATGATGCCAAAATATGAATAAGGACTAAGTGAGGATGAATGATATATGAATAAATGTATCAAAAGTCAAGAAAAATGATAAAGAAGTCAATTCTGGGGAGCATTAGTAGAAGCTAAGTATGGAATATGGTTAATCAGCCAGTGATATTTACTTTTGAGTTTTGCTTATATATTTCTAACATTTTTTGACTGGATTGGCATTCTAACAGTTATTATTATTTTTATAAATTATTTTCAAAATATGTTTTTCTCCAAACATCTCAGTTGAAATTATAAACAGTTAAAGAAAACTAAATGAATGAAATAAAATGTTAGTTATTTCAAAAGGAAAAGAGAAAAATTTGTGCACTTAATTTAAAATTGTTAGCCAGGAATGGTGGCTCACTGCTGTAATCCCAGCACTTTGGGAGGCTGAGGCGGTGGATCACCTGAGATCAGGAGTTTGAAACCAGCCTGGCCAACATGGTAAAACCCGTCTTACTAAAAATACAAAAAATTAGCCAGGTATGGTGGCACATGCCTGTAATCCCAGCTACTCGGGAGGCTGAGGCAGGAGAATTGCTTGGACCTGGGAGGTGGAGATTGCAATGAGCTGAGATTGCACCATTGCACTCCAGTCTGGGCAATAAGAGTGAAACTCCATCTCAAAAAAAAAAAGAAAAAATGTTTTTTAGCCTTATTTTTGTAAGCAATTTACCAATAGATTTCTAATACACGGTAATTTTGAGTGGATATTAAAGCTGTTGAAATACAGAAGAAAGTTAGTTTTTGATTATGCTGTGAGTAATGTTCTGAAGCATATTTACTTGATATTTTATGTATTGTTTAATATAATTCCCCATGAATTACATTTAATGGTCAGAGATTAATATCTTTTAAAATACAGCAAATAATTATATAATTCATCCAGGAATTGCCTTGTTCATTGGCTAACATTATTACATTCTTTCAAAAGAAAATAACAAAAACAATTTCCAACTGCTATACATATAGAATACTTACTCTTCAGCCATCTTAAAATGCCCAGATTTTCTCAATGACTTTCCTATTGATTTCATCATAGTCATTAAAAATTAGTATTCTACTACAAGAATAAATAGTGTCATCTTTCCTTCATCCTCCAGTCCTCCTAAATATTTACTAAAAATCTCAATGCTACTGAATAATGGAAGTATTTTGTGCCTAATGATGACATTCTATTCCTTCCTTTAAATCCAAAGCACAAACAGAGTAACAAAAATCTCATGAATGTGATTTTGCAGGTTGCCCATAATACTTGGATCCATAGAGAGAATCATTTAACAGACATTAGTTGAATTAGACACTACTTCTCATTTCATTGAGTTGTATGCAGTTCACAGCCTTTTTGGCATCAGGGACTGGTTTTGTGGAAGACCATATTTCCACAGAAGGGGAGCAGGGGATGGTTTCAGGATTGTAATGGTTAATATTAGTGTCAACTTGATTGGATTGAAAGATGTCTAGATAGTTTGTAAAGAATAGTTTCTGGATGTGTCTGTGAGGGTGTTGCCAAAGGAGATTAACATTTGATTCGGTGGACTGGGAGAGGATGACCCATTCTCAATGTGGGTGGCCACCATCCAATCCACTGCCAGCTTGGCTAGAACAAAGCTGGTGGAAGAAGGTGGGATAAGCTGACTTACCGAGTCTTCTGGTTTTCATCATTCTTCTGTGCTGGATGCTTCCTGCCCTTGGACATCAGACTCCAGGTTCTTCGGTACTTGCACACTTAAACTCACACCAGTGGTTTGTTGGAGGCTTTCAGGCCTTTGACCACAGATTGAAGGCTGCACTGTCAGCTTCCCTACTTTTGAGGCTTTTGTACTTGAACTAAGCCTTTTTGGCTTCCTTGCCTTTCAACTTGCAGACTGTCTATCATGGACTTCACCTTGTGATCATGTGAGTCAATTCTCGTTAATAAACTCCTTTTCATATATACATATATGCTATAAGTTCCATTTTTCTGGAGAACTCTGACGAACACAGGGATGAAACTATTCCACCTTGGATCATCCAACATTAGATTCTCTTGAGGTGTGCACAACCTAGATTCCTTGCATACTCAGTTCACAATAGGGTTCACGTTCCTATGAGAATCTAATGCTGTGGCTGATCTGACAGGAGGCAGAGCTCTCAGATAGTAATGCTTGCTCACCTGCTGTTCACCTCCTGCCGTATGATCAGGCCTGCTGTATAACAGGCCACAGCTCATTACCGAGGGTTGGGGAACACTGGGTTAGAAGATAAACTAAGACACGATAAAATTTTACATATGTTATTTAAACAATGATTCATGACTCAGGCAACTCCAAACCATAAAACTGCCTTAAGAGCTCCACTGAGAGAACACAGGGGGAGGCTTTTAGAGGACAGGCACAGAAGATAAGTAAAGATAATATTTGACTTGTTATAGTTGTGGCTATTTGTGCCTTATTTGGTACCAACGTTGTACCTTATTGGTTCTACCCCATTGGAAAGTCTTCAGTTATATGATTATGTTTGTTGGCTACTTCTGATTGGTTGAACTTAAGTTCTGTTTTTCCTTCATACAGAAATTTATAAGAATAGCTCAAGTTTCCCTTATATCTGTAGATCAAACAAGGTTTAGATTACTTATGATGCCTAACTGTTTTTGTCTGCTCAGAAATTCTTCAGGTCTGGCCTCCATTTTAATTTACTTTAATGATGGTTACTTTAAATTTGTATTAAACACTAGATTCATATGTACTGAGTGAAAAAATGAAAATAGATGTTATAAAATTTATTTGAAATCTTTCAGCCAGGATGTTTTAAATGGCATAAATTAGCGGAATTACCAAAAACAAATTTTGAAAAGACCTTGAAGCAATTTTAAAGTGTTGCGAAATGTTAAGAAAACTAGTAGGACAAATACTTACAAATATTTAAAGGCTGAGCTTGACATATGATGCAGGATTTTTTGCTCCTTAGTCCAGCTACATCTGTGTTCTGAAGAAGTAGGCATGTGGACACTCAAAGACTGAGTGGATTAGAATTTATTTAGTGAAAGGAAAGCTCTCAGCAAAGAGAGGGGTCTTGAAGGCAAGTTGTTGGTTGTCCCTTTTACAGTTGAATACAAGGGCATTTTTATATAAGCTTATAGGGCTGTGAATTCCTGGTTGTATGTGATGTGAACTCCTGGATATTCCACCCCATCTTTCCAGTGCACATGTGGGCCCTCAGTCTGAGCTGCTCCATATTGATTTATTTCCCTTACTGTACATATGTTAAGGAGCACAATTTTCCCCTGTGGGTATGTTTAGGCAAGCTTCTTAGCAAGTACCCTTATCTGCACAAAACATTTGTTATAAACACTTGTGGGGTGGGTAGGAAGTTCTCTGAGGGAACCCTTCCCTTAGTGTCTGCCTAAAGCAAGTTGGCTAACTCCTTTCATTCCTCCCTTCAGGAGTGGAGGGAGGAGGGAGACCCCAACTGCTGCTGGGGAAAGTGGACAACAACTGCTCTTAACAGCTTCCTGCTAACAGGGGGTGCTGTTTTGGGAAAGTGGCAGTTAAGGCTCCTCCTGAGGTCAGTTTAAGGGTCCCCAAAAGAAAGACATGTTCATGTGTGGTTCTGTTTGCATCACCATTTGAAATTGAATGGCCTTTAAGTAAGAAGAAACAATTCAAGTTATTAGAAGATATATTCAAAAGGAAACAAAGGAATAAGGATAGAAAAAAAAAAAGTCTCATGGCTGCCAATACAACCAGATAACTTGTAGCTATAGTTTTGCCTGCTAAGATTTGCATTCATGGGGCTTGGTTTGGTTAGCTCCCTTGGTTTTATTCTCCCAAACAAAAAAACCCCTGGGTTATGGGAACCTATTTACTCCTATAATCTGGCAGGATTTGCAGGATAATTGTTCAGGATTAAAATATTGATCCAGATTTTTTATATTACTCATCATTTTGGTTACTTTGAGCTCCAGTCAGACATTGCTGTTTGGTTTACAGAAAAAAGCAAGGTAGTCTAAAATGTAGGCAAAACTTCAAAACAACTGAGATTATAATTTAATAACAAATGTATAACAAGTTTTGAAACATAATTTCTCTCTCTCCAGTCCTCATTTTTGTTAAAAACAAATCATGATAGGACTCAGTTGTTTGCAAAATAAACTTTAGTCTTATACTTGGATTATTTGCATAAAGTACAGCAAGAATAATTATTTTTCTCATAGCATTTTAAATCGGTGTTGATAAACTCTGTTCCACAAGGAATTTCATATAAGACCTTTTAAGACCAAGCCCAGCCATGGGTTTGTACCCTTAAATACCTATGAGTTTGATAAAGTCCTCTCTCGTTGTCCCAAGAACAGGACTTTAAACAGGCTCCTGGGCCTGTTAAAAAGTAATGTGCTTTACTCACCACAGGTTGGGAACCTTGTAGAGGGACTGTGTTGACAAGATAGGAAGTTAATTTTCCCAAGGAACTTTTATTGGCTCAGCAAGTCAAGCTTGATTACTTAAAGGAAAGTATGCCCTTCCAGTCAAAGCCTTGGTAAAACCACCAGTTTCTTCAATTGTGTCCTGTTGCAAAAGAAAATGAATTCTTATTGCACTTATGCAAATAACTATATTGCTATAAATTAAAAATTCTCACAAATAGTTTTCAAATTCTGGGAAAGCAAGACAGAGAAAGCAAACATCCTTAAAATTTTGTGCACAGGCATATACATTACTCAAATATTAAAGGCTGTAAATAGCTTAAAATAAGTATCCTTGACTCAGAAAAAAACAAGGATCAGCAAAGCTTTAAGCAATAAGGTTAAAAAGAATACTTCCGTTTTCTATTACTTCAATTTATTATGTTCTCTTGTTCTGCTTGATATTCATGAACATTTCAGTTCTTCATGAGTCCTGTTTTTCCTTTTTCTCAATGTTATAATCTTGAATTATGTTTTTCCATTTGTTTTTCCTGTATGTTTTTCCTTTTTCTCAAAGTCATCAGAATCTTGAATTTGAGAGCACCTGTCAAAGTCCTATAGCTGAATATAAGTCATCTTTTGAATAGGATCAAAACAAGACATTAGTCTGTGAATGATAAAATGTCCAGGGTAGTTACTATCAAGAACACAACTGACAAAAAAATTTAGTTATTTCTGGAGTTTACAATAACTTAACATAAAAACCTTAATGGTGATGGCTAGCATATACTCAGACATCAGAATTTTAGAAATCTCAAAATTTTGAAACATGTATTAATTTTATTAACTAAAATGTAACCTAAAGCATATTAAACATCATTTTGGAAATCCCATATAACTAAACATTTCAAGTAATTCTGTTACTTCTCTTTTGGATGCTCCAGGGACCCTCTGCAGCATCCAAAAGCTAGGGACAGGAAAGACAATTTTGAAACTGAAGTTTGATTTTGGGAAGCTTGTTAAATATGGTAGAGGTTCAAAGTACTTGATATTATAAAATAGAATTCCAGGTTACAATAAGTCATTTATTTTAGCCAAAATGATGATTCAGAATTATTTAAAGAAGGCAAAAATGTATACACAGTAAGAGGAAAAACTTAGCTTTCCAATCTGTCATTAATTTTACATGAAAAAAAAGAAAGAAAATCCTGTTAAAGAGAAAGCCAAATTTCACCCTTGCATTAGTCTACTATTGATGTCAACCCCAATTTTTTAAAATGATACCTTATAGATAATTTTATCCAGTCTTATCCAGTTTGACCATGAGGTGAGATATTTTTTTAAACATTTTATAACCCTTTACAAATTTTTGTTAAATAATGTATCAGTGCCTTTAGAAAACCTTGTTGTGCTTTTATTTTAATGCCCAATTTACAAAAAAAAAAATACCTTTTTGAAGTTAGTCAATATGTTCACACACAGTTTCTTTTGCAAGATTAATATTTACAAACATTTCACCATTTGTTTAAACCTTCAGCTTTATCCTATCTAATTTAAAACAATCCTTTAACCCAAGGTAAAAATTTACATTTCTCTGCATTCTTATAATCTTTTACTAAAAACATATTTTACTTTTTTTACATACCTTACATGTAAATCTATTTTCATAGTCTGGATTATATGTTATTATGGTGACACTTAGAAATTTTTAACTTTAATGTAAAACCTGGTAAGTTGTTTTAATTATGTACTAGGTGCAGATAAAGTCTGACTCCTTCCTGCATAGTTAAGCGTGTGGTTAATTCCATATGTCCCCAGGCCTTACTAACTGTGAAGCAGGCAAATCCAATAGTGTATTAGTCTATTTTCATGCTCCTGATAAAGACAGTCCCTAGACTGAGCAATTTACAAAAGAAAGAGGTTAAATTGGACTTACAGTTCCACATGGCTGGGGGAGACCTCACAATCTGGGTGGAAGGCAAGGGGGTGCAAATCACATCTTAAGTGGATGCTGGCAAACAAAACAAGAGAACTTGTTTAGAGAAACTCCCATTTTTAAAGCCATCAGATCTCATGAGACCCATGACTATCACAAGAACAGCAAAAAAAGACACACTCATGATTCAATCATCTCCCACTGGGTCTCTCCCACAACATATGGGAATTATGGGAGCTACAAGATGAGATTTGAGTGGGGACACAGAGCCAAACCGTATCAAGTAGTTCTTACAAGCCAAAGAAGCAGTTATTAACCTTGAAACGTTTAGCAAATCTAGTATCTCACCTGCATGATTCAGCCCACACATTTACATTTTAAAGAAATTGATATTTTACCAATTATCTTTAAAACTGCCTTTATTTATTAAAGATTAGTAATGTAAACTTAAAGACATTACAGCTTTTATTTTTCTTCAAAAATATTTAATCTAAGTGTTTACTTTCACATATATATATATATAAATATTACCCCCATAACAAATATAAAATTACATAGATGAACAAACGAAAATTCAGTAATTGTAAGATTTTTCATTTCACATTCGTCAATCTTCTGACTGGATGATTGGGCTCTGGGTGAAGCCCTTGAAGAGCAGGGCTAGGAGAGTACAGTTTCTAGGGCCTAATAAATAGGCATAGCTGGAAGACAGAGACAGATTTTGAGAGGGATCTATCTGCTTTTAATTCCTGGGGTTTCATGAGGAAAACAGAGGTGTTTGCTGTTGTTGTTGTTGTTGTTTTTCTTTTCCCAAAATGGGATCCATAGCATCTTCTCGGTATTTCCCCAGGAGTCCTAGGCTTTCAGAAGTTGTCTTAAATCCTCTCATGATGCACCAAATGGCAAGAAGAAATGGAAAAAAGAAGTCTATTTAACAGAGAAAAAAACCTTTTTCCAGAAAAACAAGATCCACAAAGAGAAAAACATAAAGGCCTTTGAAATATACCTATAACATGGATATCCACTTTTAATTCAGCTTCACACACTTTAAGAAAATCCTTTCAAATCTCTTATTACTCAACTTCAGCAATGCCGAGCAGCCAATATTTCTGGCTATTGAACTTCATCAAAAATAACCTCACAGGTGAAACCAACAAGCCTCAACTAAGGTTATGACTTAACTGTAAGTTTACAAGTTATTTTCCAAGAGGTGTTAAGCAGTTTTTACAAAATCTAGGCTCTTTAAAGGTGTTTCAGAGAAAGAAAGATTTACAAAGAAAAACTAGATGTTGTTCACAGAGGGGAAGAAAATCAGCAAATGGTAAAAGTCACACAGGTACTAACCAAAATGTACTCATTCCCTAAGCCAGGATTAAACCTAGGCCACCACTGTAAAATGACAGAGGCCAAAAGAAAGTACTATCACATGGTTACAAGGTCAAGCTCCCAAGGACATAAAACAAGATGGAGAACTGTAGCAAGGTTTGTTACTGATAAGTTTGCCAGGCTGGCTTGAACAGCAAACTTATGGGGTCCTAGGTCCACATTCTATTCTAAGGTATCCCCCCTTTATGACAGAACCACACAGAAAGACATGCAAAGCACACTACATTGGCTACAGCTTAAGACTAGCCTCATAGATCTTTTTTCTTTTTCTCCTGTTTATCAGAACTTCACAGAGGCTATAAACAGTGATTTTATCATTCATTCAACTGGTTTGCACAGGGAGACCGAGGCCAGAAGTCTGACTGGTAAGAACTTCGCCATTTTGCTGTCATACCAGGCTTCTGGGTTGCCCTTTTTTCAAGTTCAGTTTTAAGCCAAACGGTTTAAGGTTTGGGGAATTTAACTTTTCCTAGTTTAAGGGATTTTTCGAGGGGGAGTGTCCTGTGGTACAGAGACACAAATACCCACTCACAAAGAGAGGACAGAGGAGGAAAAAGGAGAAAGGAGGTGTTTTTTTCAAAGGTGTCCTAGTAATTCAGGAGGCATTCAAGAGAAATACAGGCTGCAGATGATTAGTTACCCACCTAAAAAGAGGGGATCAAGGCATCCCTAGTTTCCTTTTCTTCTTAGCAAATACCTGGAGTACATTAGGGAAAGAAGAAAAGTGTCCTTTTTTTTCTTCAGTAGTTATATCCCTGAGTCCTGGTGACCTTGGTAGGGTATGACCCATGAGTGCCAATGCAGCTTTCACCCATGTTAACAGGGGGCCTATGGGGTGGGGGTTATCCACCATTACCCATGAGCTGCTTGTTCCCCTATTGTCAATAAACTTTGAGTTCCCTAGACCTCATTTGTGGCATGGATACTAGAATGATCTCTATTCATGAAATGGAAGGGGGTCTCATCAGCAGAAATTAGTCATGCTAACATGAAACGCTTTGGAGCTGGGTCTTCCTTAAGGGAGAGAAAAGGGTATCTTGTGAATTGGGGTACTGGCCTAATAAGATGTCTTCCAAAAGGAAAAAACATCTCTCTCATAAAAGTTAACTCCTTACAGAGTGGAGGAAAAATAATAATAATAAAAAAAACAGCTTAAGTGCAGGATGGGGAAGATGTCTGGGGAAGAAACCTTTTATTCTCATGTAAATGAGTTCCTCCAACAGGGAGAGAAAATTTTAAATTCTGTCTCCTCCTTCCAGCCTCAGCCAGGGTAGGAAAGACACTGTAGGTACCTGGTGAGAGGGAATGGTGAGCAGGAAATGCTGGCCAGCCAGCTGTGTGGGGCCCCTGGGCTATGTGCCCCAGCCAGGAGAGGAGAGAGATTGGGAGCCGTCACTCACCCATTTGTCTTACATGTGCACCTCTGGCCATTGGAGGTTGGGATAGGGGATGTGTCACTAAGACTGAACGGAAATCACATTATTCTGAATTGCATAGAATATATTAGGTTAAAGGAAAGCTCTCAGCAAAGATAGGAATCCTGAAAGTAGATTCTTGGTTGTCCCTTCACACTTGAATATAAGAGCATTATTTTCATATAAGCTGATGAGGCTGAGTAACCTATTTCTACAAGGCATGAATTCCTGGTGGCTCCATTGCATCCTTCCAGAGTGCATGC
This sequence comes from Ateles fusciceps, assembly GCA_036589455.1. Lineage (NCBI taxonomy): Eukaryota > Metazoa > Chordata > Mammalia > Primates > Atelidae > Ateles > Ateles fusciceps. The sequence goes on from JAZHEH010003244.1 coordinate 2,094,212, forward strand.
AGATCCTTAGTCTGAGACATTCCATATTGATTTATGTCCCTTACTGCTCATGTATTAAGAAACAAAATTTTCCACTGCAGGCCCGTTAAGGCAAGCCCCTGGAGCAAATATCCTTATCTGCACAAAACACCTGATATAAACACTTGTGGTGCAGGTAGGAGGTTCTCTGGGGGACCCCCTCCCTTATTGTCTGCCTAAAGCAAGCTGGCTAAATTTTTTCAGAAATGGACAGAGAAAATGAAGTAGCTACCAAAGTATTCCAAGTCTATAAGTTATATTCAACAAGTATTCAAATGTCATTCTCATCTAAAATAATTCATTATAAATCAACTAATATTAGGTAAATATTTTAAAAATTAGAAACTTGTTGCAGAAGGTAGGAACCTCCAGGAAAGGCAGAAATGAGACAAGTGGGAAAAAATTATGGTGACTTAGCACCTATATATTTTGATCGGGAGAATTGAGAATTTAATTTGTCTATATAAAGTAGGTCATGATCCTGATAAGTTTAGCAATTAGAGTGTGTATAAAAAGAGCTAAATAATTTGTTTCAAGGATGCACTTTTATTTTAATATCTAGACCTGAAATTATATTTTTCAAGATCATTGAGAAGAAACTGCATGAGGAGATCTTTCTAGCCAGTATACTTAGTATAAATATATCCAATGAATCTATAAGTCTGTTTCATTTATTATTTTCAGTATAGGTCTGTAGCATGACACAAACAAGCCCTGATGACTTCAGCTACCTTTTTAAGGAAGGTAGACTTGCTCCAACCCCTATCTTGTGTTTTCCATCTGAAAGGGGATCATACTCTGTTTAAGTAAACTTTATTAATGTTTTTCAAAATATTTCTTCTCTTGCCAACATAAAATAATGAAATTGTGGTAAAATGAAAATTGTCTTCCTCAAGACAAGTAATTTTTCATGAAAATTTTATTTAATTATTTTAGTAATTATTTAATAATGATTTCAAATTATTTCAACAATTTATCTTATGAATATTTACTTCATTATTTATTTACACCACCAAATAATATTTTACATTGACTCCAAATTTTTTACATGACTATTCATGTGAGACATATTGGAATTAATTCTCTATGACCTCCTTTTTAGGCACTGCTAAATAGTGATCCTTCTGTGGGACTATTTTAGAGGAACTGCTCAGAATCTCCAGTTTTCCAGGCTCAGGCCTGCTAGGGCTCTTTGTTCAGTTTCTCGCTGCCCATGGGCCAGGTAGAGCTCTTTGTTCCACCTTACTGCAAGTCAGGTAGGGACCTTTGTCTCTGAATTTTCTGTGCTGGCTCTTGGAGGAGGGGGCTGTGTGACTCAGGGTTATAAAACAAGTAGCCAATCTGGTATTGGAGTCAAGATCAAACAATTCAGAGGGAGTTTGAAGGAACTCCTCTCATTGGATGAGAACATGAATGGGGAGGGAATAACTCAAAGGTAAAAACTATAGCCGCTCCCTCCTGGACGGTATCCTCTTTCCAGATCCCCTCCCATGACTGCATGGGAGCTGTCCTTTCACTCTGCCTAATAAACTGCACTCTACTCTTTGGGTCCACAAGATTTATTTCAGCTGTGAACTCACCACAACCCAGGGACACTTTCTCCATTCTTTGGGGTTAGAAGGCAAAGAACCTAAGTGCCAGGTATAGTTTCCCCTTACTGGTGGTCTGGTGCTTAGGATTTTGTGCTCTTACTTCTTTGGCCTGGTTTCAATTCCTGCTGTGGGAACCAAGGAATCTTGCTGCAGTTTTACTCCTCTGGTAACATTGTTTCCCATAACAGTTTGAGTTTAAATTGCTTTTTCTTAATTTTCTCTGATAGAGAACATTATTTTTTATTGTTTTCATCAAGCTAATATTCTACATATTTAATTATTTGAAATTTGATTTGTATATGTTTCTCAATGGAAACTAACTTCTTCCTAATGTCTTTATCTATATTTCACATGTATTCATCCACTCACATATTCAACAACATTTGAGAATCTGTTTTGGGGCTTTTAATACTCATCTTTTTCATCTTACTATTTATTTATTTTGAAACTGGTTCTCACTTAGTTACCCAGGCTAGAGTGCAGTGATGCCATCATAGCTCATGGCTGCCTCAAACTCCTGGGCTCCAGTTTATTAATTTTATTTCAAATGTCCACACAGTGTTCTCAGTCAGAAATTGATTTCTTCATAATGTGTGTTGGCTGCTCCTTCCCTAGTTCTTATCTTTGGACAACATAAAGAGATCTAGGTCAATCATCCTAGTGAGACGCCAGACTCTCTAAAAGCCAGACATGAAGAAAAATGGTTTTTGTTTCCTTGTCTTTGTTTTTCTACTTATAATAAGATGAAAACAGCTGTTTTTCTGTCCTTCTAAAATGACATCATCTAGATTCCAAACTTTTGGAATGCTGTAAAATCTCTCTAGGAGCCAAATAACCCTGTGTGTCAAAGTTTTTATGACCTACAGCTGTCTTCAAATTCTGGAACATCATATCTTTTGACATATGATTCCCAAAATCTGGTCTCCCTCTTATCCTAGGGCTTAACCTAGAAACCTAATAATTTAAGGATTTAAAAAATTTGGCCCTATTAGTGAGGTAAAAGAAGTTTTTCTATCCTTTCAAATCAGAGAAATTAACTAGACAAAGGGATACAATTTTCATTTCTAATTGAGCTAATTTGATCTTCTGTCTTCTTGATTGTTCTAGCTAACAGTCTATTTATTTTATTTTATTTCTATTTTCAAATAAAAAACTTTTTGTTTCATTAATCTTCTGTATTTTTGTCTCTTTCAATTTTATTTAGTTCTGCTTTAATCTTTATTTTTTTTCTTATCCTAGTTTTAAGTTTGATTTGTTCTTGTTTGTATAGTTTCCTGAGATAGGACAATATGCTGTCAATTTGTAATCTTTCAGACTTTTTAAACATAGGTGTTCAGTGCTAGAAACTTTCCTTTTATCATTGCTTTTGCTATATCCCAGAGGCTTTGATAACTTGTGTCATTATAATCATTCATTCATTTTATTGTCAACCCAATAGTCATTAAGAAGCAGATTGTTTAATTTCTCAGTAATTATATAGTTTTGAGGGTTCCTTTTGGAATTTATTTCTAGTTTTATTCCTCTGTGACCTGAGAAGGTACTTGATATAATTTTGACTATTTAAAATTAAGTGAGATCTGTTTTGTGGCCTATCCTATGGTATAACTTGGAGGCTGTTCTGTGTGCTGATAAGAAGAACATGAATTCTGCAGTTTTTGGGTACAATATTCTGTAAATGTCTGTTGGATTCATTTTTTTCTGGAGTGCAACTTAAGTCCAGTGGTTTTATTGTTGACTTCCTGCTTCAGTGATCTGTCTAGTGCTGTCAGTGAAGTGTTAAAGTTCCTCACTATTACTGTGTTGCTGTCTACCCCTTTTCTTAGGTCTAGTAGTAATTGTTTTATAAATATAGGAGCCCAGTGTTATGTGCATATATATGTAAAATTATTATGTTTTGTTGAATTAATTATTTTATCATTATATTATGACTTTCTTTGTCTTTTTTTACTATTGTTGCTTTAAAGTCTACTTTATCTAATATAAAAATAACTATTTCTGCTTGCTTTTGGTTTCCATTTGCATGGAATATCTTTCTTTACCCCCTTACCTTGAGTCTGTAAGAATCCTTATATGTTAGTTGAGTCTCTTGAAGGTAGCAGATATTTGGTTTGTAATTTTTTTTTAAACATCTCTGCCATTCTGTATCTTTTAAGTGGGGTATACAAGCCATTTACAGTCAATGCCAATTATGAGATGTGAAGTAGTGGTCTGGTCAGTATGTTGATTATGACCAAGAAATTTTCGTGTTTTTTTTTTTTTAACTTCCTTATTGCTTTATAGGCCCTATATGTTTTATGCTTTCAAGATGTCTATTCTGATGCAGCTCAAAATTTTGTTTCAAGTTTTAGAACCCCTTTTAGCATTTCTTGTATGACTGCTCTGGTAGTGACAGATTCCCTCAGCATATGCTTGTCTGAAAAAGACATTATTTCTCTTTCATTTATGAGACTCAGTTTTGCTGCATGCAAAATTTTTGACTAAGTGTTATTTTGTCTAAGAACATTAAAGATAAGCCTAAAGATAGAGTGAACTTCTGGCCTGTAAGTTCTGCAGAGAAGTCTACTATTAGTCTGATAGGTTTTCCTTTATAGAAAATTTACTTCTTTGAATTCTTTTTTCTGGGATTTCAAAGATTTCATCTTGGTTGGGATCTATTGCTGAGGACTTAGTGTGATCTATTTGAGGTGTTTTAGAACCCTATTTTGTCCTATGGCCAGAACTATTTTTCTGGTTTCTTCTCATTTAGGTAGACTATTTCTTCTAATTATTTTTGAAATTATTTTTTGAGTTGACTGTGTTTTTTTACTTTGTTTTCACTTTGAGAATGTGACTCTAATGCTTATTGTTTATTGTAACTTATTTTAACTCTGGGTGCTTTCAGGGGTGAAGACTCTGTATAAGTTTCCTGGTTATTTAGAGTCTTTGTATGTTGGCTTTCTCAGATGCTGGTTGTGGTAACATCATGCTCAGTGTGTGTGTGTGTGGAGGTTTACTATCTCCTGTGGGGTAGGAATGATAGAGGTCTCATGAAGCTTATCTAGTTCTCAAGTGGTATGCACTTTTTTGCTTATTTTTTTTCTCCCAGTGTTTCATTTACCTGGTTGAATACTTCAGATTTCAGGCCAGTAGGGAAGATGTCCATGGGTGAAAACCAGCAGGTTGGTAAATGCGATATCTGATGATGGCGAGAAGTCAAAGCCTTGACAGAAGCATCTGTAGAAGCTCTTAGAGAAATGTACTGATGTCTTTTTACGGAAAAGGGAGGGAGCCACTTTAGCTGCCTTGCGAGTACACCAGGAAAGCAGGTTACACTCCTAAGTAGTGTTCTGGCTATTCAGATCAGCAGGCCCCCCCCCCCCACCCTTTTTTGTTATTTGCAGGAATTCTGATGTTCCATGTGGAGCGAAATAATTCTACATCTATGCAAACCTGACCCTGGAGGGCAGTCCTCCCCCTGGGATCTCAGTTAACTTGAAGTGTTCCAGAAAGGCTATCCAAGGTGCACACATGCTAGGTTCCCATAAGAGAAGCACCAGCTGTGTCTGCAGTGGTGAATGAGGGGGAGAATAAGTCATTTTCTTCAAGACCCTTCTGCAAATTTTCCCAAGTCCAGCACCGTACCTGTGCCTCTGCTGAAACTTTCCACGGTGGGAAGTTCTGGACTGAAGGCCTGCCATCTGGATCTTTTTTCCATGGGGTGCTCCATTGATGCGCACTCCCCCTTACCCTAAGAGTAGGAGTCCCTGAGGCCCAGACTACTATGAATGCTGCTGCTTCTCTGGTTCTAGCCACCTAGTGGGGCTGCTCACTCCAGGCTGGTGTTGGGGAATGTCTGCAAGGGGCCCAGGGATGTGACTTGTTCTCAAGACTCAGCAGCAAGTAGCAACAACAGCTCTGATAGGGATGACAGGAGAATGACATAGACTATATGAGATTTATAGCCTTGGTGTGTTGGTTTTCTGCAACGCCACCTGTAGTAGTAATTAACTGGTCACATGGACAGACTCAGGACTTCCTAGTTAGCCAGGGTTATGTAGGCAAAGGTAATAGCTTAGGTCACACACAAGCTTTCTCTTTCTTGTGCACTGTTATTGTGCCTGCAGATGCTGTAATGGATTGTGTCAGTAAGCCTCCAGCCATAAGGTGGCACTTGCAAAAGAGTGCCAGTGGAATTTGTGTTTGCCTTATGTCACCCAGGGGGAGGTAACCTGATAACTCCGGCAATGGGCAGGGCCATAGAGCTCTCAAAATTTTCTGTTCTTTGTGTTAAGCTACCAAGGCAGATGGAGGGACAAAGCCAGATGGGGGCTGGGTCAGACAAGTCCACCCTCTGGCTCTCTTTTGTCCACCATGTATAGGCAAAAGCAGTGTCCCCAGTGGGGGATCAGAGAGTGGTCCTCTGGCTGCAGGAGTAACGTTCCAGGGAGTAACACCACAGCCTCTGCTGCAGAGAAGCCTCTGTATGAGGAGTAGGGAGTAGCAGGCGGCAGTTAACCCCACCCAGATCCCACACACTTAGCAAAGCAGGTCTTGCACCTGCAGTATCCCATTACTACCGGCCAGGTTCCAAGCAGTCAACACTCAGAAATCAAAACTGCCCAAGGCCATAAGACTTCCCAGAGGAGACAGCCACCATGGCTTCCAGGCCACGCCTCTGCTAGTCGGCCCATGAAGCAGGGGCATCCAGCTCTTGCACCTACTGCTGCAGCATATTTCCCATCTATCCCATGGTTGTGGCCAAGGGAGTTTGTCTCCACTTGAGATTATAGCACCAAAGTCAGTTGGAAACTTCTCTCAACCTGTGACCATCGCCTGAGTTACCTGGCTGACTTCTGTGAGGTCCCCTGTGAGGTAGGATAAGGGATGGCTTTTCTCTGTCTTTCTGGGAATGCATACTAAGCCCATCCCAGTGCTGCTGCTTCTCATAGGTGCCCCACTGCTCACTAAATCAGCTCCAGCACTGGGTGGGGATTAAGGCCTTCCCCTGTGGCCTGGATTGCTTGGTACTAGGAGTATATGTCATTGAGGCAGTTATCCCCATCTGACACACTGGGGACTTAAAAGTTTTCCTCCTGGCTCATGATGTAGGCAGCAACCTGATGCTTCTTTCAAAAAGTCTGTGCTTTCTTCCAGTTTTCCTGTTAAGTTTCTATGTTGCTTCTTGGAAAAAAAAATCACAGCGTGAATCTCTACACACAATTCTGTCTTTCCAAGTAGGAGAGGCATGGTTAACAGTGACTCTAATCTGCCATTTTGGAAAAAATTATCCTGGAGGTCTTTATTATTATTTTTTTAAATACTATAGCCCATTCTAAGGCTTTCATTACAAGACTACTCTAATATTGTATCTACTTTTTATTGTTGTTGTTGTTTTGGGACAGAGTCTCTCTCTTTGTTGCTGAGTTTACTTTATAAATTTGGAAATTTTGATAAAAATTAATACATAATTATATTTGTATATATTTTCATTTGATTAGGTTTATGAAACAGATGAAACTGCTAATTATTTGATAATATGATTATATTCTGTCAAATCACTCTATGTGTTCCTTGGATATGTTAATAAATAATAGAAACAAATCCAACTAAAAGACATCATTCTCACTCTTGTTTTGAAAAATAAAACCTGTTAAATCAAATAAAAGTAAATGAATTATTACTCAGACATCCACTTATGGTTTGGGTATATATTTTGACAGTCCATGAGAAAAATTCCTCCAAGGGTCTTCACTTCCAGACATAAAATCACTTTGTTATTTCTCTAAAAGCTATTTTTAAAAACATCACGATCTTTTTAAATTCTCCTATATATAAGTTGACAAATATATCTTTTGAAGTTTGCATGCACTATTTTAAATAATAAATGTAATATTTAGGATCAATTTAATTTAGTCACTCAAGGCATCTAATATTTGGTATTAGTGTATGAACATTAATTAGTATATGAGCCCTTTTATTTATAGTATTTTTAATATCAAAACAATTTTTACTTTCTATAATGCTTCTTGTTCTGTGATAGTTTACTATTTCTGAAACATACTTTTTAAAAAATTTCAAGTTGAGTCTAAAAAGAATTTTTTTCTTATTTGGAAAAAAATATATAGCCAAAAACTATATGTGCTAATAATTGAGTTTTATCAGTATTATTTTAGTAAACTTAATCACTATAAATTAGCTATATCTTGTGCATGTTAAAAATGTGAAATAAAATGAGAAGGTATTTGCTATTGAATTAATTAAATTATATGAATTAGTAGCGTCTATTAAGTTGCTTTGCATAATTCCTTAAGTGGACGAGAATGTGTGACAAGTATTAGCATAGTGATAGATAACCTTGTAAATTGCTCTTACTTTCCTAGTGATTGACAGGCTAATGGCTAAATAACGAAGATAAAATAAACAGTTTTATAGAATTCAGAGATCCACTTAAAAAATAGTTTTTCATTAGGAATTTCTGTACTTTATTTCAAATTTCCATTAAAAAAATCCTCATTGCAAGGACCCCTGCACCTATTGTACGAAAGAACTCAAGAGAAAACAATCAGGAGATCATTACCTCTAAAACATCTGATTTGCCTGAAAATTTGCCTATACTTATACATGCATTTCCACTTATTGCAATCTCATTTTTTACAGTACTGTAGATGTACAGTTAGATGAATGCATACATAATAATTTTGAGACTATATGAGATTTTACATAAGAAGAATCACATTGAAGGGGTTATCTAGCTTATCTGAAGAGGAAATAATAGAGAAGAAAGCTGAAAACAAGATGTAGACATCAGTGATTATTTCAATTTCACAAGACAAATATTTATTAATCCTTTTTTGAAAACCTATATATCAATCCTGAGTAAAGAATAAAAGGCTAGGGACAAATTCCCAGTTGTGTTTTCCTTTCTTAGTATTTGAGAGCCACAGCAAATGTTGCATACCCTTTGATGTTAAGTAGAAACTTTCCTGTAGACATTGACTTTAGACTTTAAAATATGTGTATCTCCAGCAGACTAAAGGTAACTAGTCCCTGATTTCTATTAAAGTATAATTTTTAGAAGCTTAAAATCATAGCTCTCAGACAAACATAAAATGAATAGCTTTTCTGCCCAGGCTGGAGTGCTGTGGCAAGATTTCAGCTCACTCCAACCTCTGGCTCCTGGGTTCAAATGATTTTCTTACCTCAGCCTCCCTTGTAGCTGGGACTATAGGCAGGCACCACCATCCTGTTTATTTATTTACTTATTTTTTGTAGAAATGAGGTTTTCCATATTGGACAGGCTGGTCTCAAACTCCTGACCTCATGATCCACCCGCCTCAGATTCCCAAAGTGCTGGGATTACAACTGTGAGCCACCGACCCCGGCCTAAAATAATTAGATTTTAAAGATGTTAACTTGAATTAATAAAGAACAAATAGATGTCTTAAATGATACAAATGAATATGAGAAACTGGGAAATTTAGAAGCAATTTGACAAAATAACATTAAGATTGCTCGATTAGATAAATAAATATAAATTGATATATAACAGGGTCATAAATCTGTGAGGCTACCTGTTCTACTAAGGAAATATATTTGTGACTCTATAAGAAAAAAAATAATGTTACAAAATCCCTTTACTAAATCTGGTATCTTTAATTATTATTGTATAGCATTTAAGTATAGGAGCTTGAATATAATCAACATATTTCTAAAAATCTCCTAAATTACTCTTCAAATAAAATGTCTTTTGTACATAATTTTGCTATTCACATTAATTATCATTCACAGTTTTATTTTGTTTTGTTTTGTTTTTTTTCATTACTTACCCCTCCCCAAGCATTCAGTTAATTCTTCTGTTTTCTTTACCAAACAGGTACTTTATCATTAAACATAATGGTAGGCTGAATCACAACCATATTTAAATATTGCTCTATTTTGCTATTTATTTTTCTTCCTTCCTTCTTTCCTTTCTTTCTTCCTTCTTGCTTTTCTTGGCAAGCTTATGCAGTTTAATTTGTGTAATTGCTATACAAAGAAACTTCATTGTATTTGTATTTATCCTTCAATTGGATCATAAATGGCTTGGTGGCAATGAATATGCATAGACATTTCTTAGTTCACAAACAAAAATTACAAAATGCACAATGAAAAATAATATACATGTCAAGCGCGGTGGCTCACGCCCATAATCCCAGCACTTTGGGAGGCCAAGGCAGGTGAATCACCTGAGGTCAGAAGTTCAAGACCAGCCTGGCCAACATGGGAAAACCTCATCTCTACTAAAACTACAAAAAATTAGTTGAGCATGGTGGTGGGCACCTGTAATCCCAGCTACTTGGAAGGCTGAAACAGGAGAACTGCTTGAACCCAGGAGGCAGAGGTTGCAGTGAGCCAATATCACACCGATTGTACTCCAGCCTGGGCAATAAAGTGAGACTCTGTCTCAAAAAAATAAAAGTAATAGAGCATCAATAAGAGTCAGCAGATATAAAACAGCAGAATCAAAAGGATGTGTAAAAATAGATGAGCAATTTGAAAAAAATTATAAAATTAATATGCAATAAACATGTGTAACTGGTAAAGACATTTAAAAAGAAATGAAGAGCAGATTTAGTAAAGGATATCCAAAAATAAAAACAAAGTAATTGAATTTTAAAACCTTGTGAGATATGGATGTTTACAATTAATATAATAAATATATATAACAGAGAAATAAAAGTATCAATATATAGCTAGATGGCCAAAAAATTATTACATTAGATAATTTGGGTGCAATGAAGATACTATTGAGGCAATATCTACAGATAACTGGAAATTTTCTATAAGTCATAAAAAAATTCTCAGATTCATGAATTTGACAATTTCTGAATACAATCAATAAAAATAAACCCAAACTAGAAAAAACACTGATGTGGTAAATATTTTGAAAAGAAGCTGGTTCACTGAAAAACTAATACAATAATGCAATGGCATACAAGGTTCCAAATACAAAAGAGAGAATTCAAGATTAAATCCTATACACAGCAGTGAGACTTTTCAGGTCAACAAAAGTTCTTTTTTTTTTTTTAATATTTTGATTTTTAATTTTTTTAAATATATTTTTCCAGCTACCAAAAGTTTTAAGAAAGCACACTTATGGATTCATTGAACATCAAAGAAAGAAAAAAGAGAAAACAATAAGAAAGACAAGTGTGAGAGGCAAGTGGCAGCTGTTAACCTGACAGATGTAAGGATAAATCTAAACAAGCACTCACCATTAAAAAATGTGAGGCCAGGAGTCTAGACCAGCCTAGGTAACAAAGCGAGAAATGAGTTATAATTAAAATACTAAAAAAGTATAGGCCATTTCAATTAAATGTTTCTTTTAAATCACAAATCACTTTCATGTTGCAAAATGCAAAAGATAATTTTCTATTCTCATTTTATTTATCTATCAGTAGTCTCTTTTTCTTTAAAACAAACAAACAAACATTTCTTTTTTGGCTTCCAGAACACATATCCTCTTGGCTTTCTTCTTATGTCTTTGTATGCTATTTCTTAGTCTTTGGAACACTTCTGTGCCCATCCCCGCTCGCTTGATGACTTCTCACAGAGTCAAAGTTTACAATATTACGTTTATGCTAAGACCTGGCAAATTTGTAATAGGACCTCTACCTCTTACCTGTCTTCTCAATGTCAGGCTCTTACATCCAACTTCTTATATCTTTTCTTGAGAAGCTAATAAACATCTCAACTTTGAAGTGCACATTTTCACACAGGACAATTTGTCTCAGACCAAAAATCTTAGAGTCAATCCTGTTTCTCATCTTTTTCAGACATTACACGTCCCACCTTTCAATGGGTCTTGCTGCTTGTTCTACCTTCAGAATTTATCCAAAGTTAGTCACTCTGTTAGTCTCTCCCAGAAACAAATCCCGGTAAAAATATTCCATCAGAAGTAATTTGGGATGTAGAAAAAAATTGTGTTTTATTTCCCCTCAGCCTTTTGATGTGTTTATTCCAATTCTATTTTAACAAAGTCACTTTATTACATTAATTGAAAGTGTAATCTACCACGATTACGGTGTATCTCTCCTTACTTTAATATAACTTTTCAACACTTTTCTATATTTTATTTCTTGTGTCATCTTATATCTGACTGTAATCTTTATAAGGGCAAGGATTTTTGTCTTTAATACCCTAAATGTAGATGTTTGTCTCTAGTAGAGTCAATGGTGCCTCCCCAAATATGATAAATGTACACATATCTTTCCACTTGCTAACCTCCGAAACTGTAGATGTGACCTATTTTTTTGGCAGATATTAATAAGGATCTTGAGATGACATCATACTGGATTATCCTAGTATGCCCTAAATCTGTAAATAAGACTATTTGAGGATGGAAGCAGAGCTTGCAGTTATCCAGCTACGAGACAAAGAATGCCTTGAGCCACCAGCAGCTGAAAGAGGTAAAGTAGGATCCACCCATAGAAACTTGAGGGAAAGTGGGCCTACCTATACCTTGATTTCAGATTTTTGCCCTGAACTATAAGAGAATATACTCCTGTTGCTTTCAGCTTTGAAGTTTGTGATAATTTGCTGTAACAGATCTATCCAACTCATACACTGGCACTGAGCAGATATTCAATAAGAATTGATTATAAATTATAGTCATTATGGTAGTGTGGCATTGACTCAGAGATGAACAATTTGGTCACTGGACTATAAGAGGAAACTCAAAAATAGATGCAAGACTTTTGATATTTTACATATGAATGTCTATCACCCAGAAAAATGAATATTCAAAAAATAGCAGTGATACATTTTGTTAATATATAGAAAAATTGTAAATTGTATTCTAACATCGCATTAATTTCAAATATGACAGACATGTCACTTTTAAAGAAAATATAAAATATATTTTATTTAGTAAAATTGAATTTGTAAAACAGTAACATTTATCATTTTTACTTTACCGCTTAATATTGAGAAATTTTCCTCTTTGGTGAGGCTGTTAGAAAACAGGAACTTTAACAATTGTTTGGTGGGAAATAATTTCACAGGATGACTTTGGAAAGCCACTTGACAATATAAGGATGAAATTGGCTAATGTTGTAAAATTTCCCTGCTCTATGTCTATACTATGTATATGAACAAGGAGACCATAAATATTTATTGCAGCTTTGTTTTTGACATTTACAATGATAAGTAGAAAAATGCCAAATATTTCCCGATTTGAAAATTGATAGCTTTATATTATTTATATAATAAAATCTCATATAGAAATTAAACAAAAACAGATACCCAAGTATCAGCCAGAATGTATTTCAAAAATATCACAGTGAGATTATAAAGCAGATGTTGAAATAATACAGAGAAAAAAATAACATCTTATTTAGTTTTGAAGATACAAACACTACCATATGCTGTATATAAATATTCTATACAGAGATTTATAGTTAAAAATAGAGAAATATACATAGGGATGCTGAACAATTTTAGCCTGTAGTTATCTCTTACAGCATTTCTTATAATCTTCTTTCTGGTTATGTTGCTGTATCAATTATTTTTCAGTTTTTTGGCATATGTGAAGCATTTCTTAAATGGAAGTTGAACATTTTAATAATACATTGACTTTAAGAGGAGGAAGAATGGATGATTGGGGTGTTTTGTTATGTACCAACACTTGACTGAAATAATCATATATTCTAATTCTGTTCCGTTCAGTGGAAAGTGAAGATTTTTTAACAAAATTGCAATTTGTCATATCATTGAGAACATTGTGTTAGATTAACTGAAACAGGAATGCTTAGAGGAAAGGAGATTAAAATAATGTGTTGTGTGGATATTTGAGGTGACATACAATAGAACTGATTTTTAAATTAAGCTGTATTTAGGAATACTTTTTAATTTTATTGAATTTTTTAAAAAACCTATTGTAATATAAGAAATCATGACATAATAAAAATACTACATATCTTTTGCTACGTAAAATTCTACAAATGATATCTGTGATTTTAATTTAGAGGAAAGTACATGAACTGACAGTCTTGACTAAAGAAATGCTTAAAAAATGATGATTTAAATACATTTAAAATTAACTTTTTTTAATTAAAAGAATTCTGATAGAAAATCCTAAAAATATACATTATTATCTCGATTTATAATTCTGTGAATTAAATATACATCCCCTGCAAGTGGCAGTACTTCAAAAATTAATTCTAGTTTAGAATTTAGTATAAAATAATGTATCAGAATTGTCACTGAAGGATGGAATTTAATGGAGAAAAATCAGGAAGATTATGAGTATCAGTACATGGAGGAGAATAAAAAGCTAGTATTTTGGGGCAAATTAAATGCCATAAAAATCACTTTTTTTTCATTTGCTATAATTTAATGGTTATAAAATATCTCCTCAGAGTTCTTCAGCCATCATTTTATTGAGATGTGGGGACCTGGGGTCTCTGACTTAGAATCTGGGAGGACTTTTAACTTCTTTGACTAAGAGAATACAAAAAAAATGCAATGCTATGTAATTTTTGAGACCTGGCCTAAATCGACAATGTAACTTCTGCTCACTTTTTCCAGAATACTCAATCTCAGGAGGTCCCCTGTATTGCCAGGCTGGGAGAAACCCAAGCCATGAGAAAAGAGCATGAATAGGAGTTCTGGTTGACAATCCCACTTCATTCCTAGCTTCAAATACACAAGGTCAGATGCCAGATATGAGCATAAAAAAGCAATTTTGGAAGTGGACACTCCCGTCCCAGCTGTCCTAGCCCTCAGCTATTTGAGTTGCATCCAGACATGCAAATCTTCCCAGCTGAGGCCTCATCATTGAGGTGCAGAAAAGGGGCATGCCCATTGTGCCCTTCCAGATTTCCTGACCCACAGAATCTGTGAACATAATACAAGTTTACTATTTTATACCAGTAAGTTTGGGGTGGTTTATTATGCAGCAATATAACTTGATGCACAGAAAATCTCTTCTTTGTTACATAAACTCTACATAAGCTGACATATGCTTAGTTCTTCAACCACTCCCCAATCTCCTTCTCTTTCCCCATACTCAAGCTAATCTGCTTTTTTACTGCTCCTTCAGCAACCAGCACTTTTATTTACACATTAGATAAATTGCCCTATTAACTTAAAAAACAAAATTTCCAAAATTTTTACAATATTGTGTCTTGTAGTTTCAAGTATCTCTGCATTCAAATATCACTTGTTAGATAACGTTTACTAGCCAACCTTTTTATAATCACCTTCTCTTCCTCTACTGCTTAGCTTAGAGTCCTTTCTGCCATACTTACCATATATATAAAACAGATTAAAATCTGTGCTTATCTGTTTACCAAATTTTCATCTCTCTCCACTTATTATCATATAAGTTACAAACATTTCAGGTCACATCTTCAGTTTACCACATTATATCAGTAGTTTAAATATCACATTGCCCACACTGGTCACTCAAAAATATTTATTGTGGAATTGATGGAACTCTACATTTAATCTGGTCTCCAAACTAAATATATGACATAAGTATCAATATGGGTTTCAGGTAGATAAGGTTTAGCTATTAGGAATACATAGTGCAATTTAAATGTAGTCTTCACATGCAAGGCATTTATTTACTCCTACAAAAGGAGTACAAGCCAGGCCAGGATCAGAAGAGCAGCCACACAGTGACACTGAAGATTTGTTGCACACATGCAGGGACATTAATAGCATTTCCTTAGAAAGAAACATCATATAAGATAGCATGATGCCTGTAGCACCCTGAGACATGATTGCCCATATTGCAGGCAAGAAAAATAGGAAAGGCTGAAGCAGTAAACGGCAAAGGACAAAAGGCCAAAGTCATGCAGGCCAAGTTTGTGCTTTTTTGAAGGCTTTCTTGGGAACCTATCTTCTGATACCCACTTCAATGTCACAAAATTCACATGGCCACGCCAAGAACATGGATATGTTACTTTCCAAATAAAAACTAAGCAAGAGAAGTTTACTTTTGCATAGATTATTGATAGTGTCTGCCAAGATATTTCCATTTTATAGTGTATCAGAAAATTGGGCACACATAACTAACTAACTTACTTTTTACACTTTAAGTAGAAATAAATGTGTGTGCGTAAAAATATACATATTTATATATATGTATGTGTACATGTGTGTGTGTGTGTACCAATCAACTTCTGCTGAAAAACTTCTGTAAAACTTATATTTTTTCTTTCTAGTATGTTCCCTCTGAAGGCAATCTTCACATCTAGGAAATATTAATGGTAATAATAACAGCAT
Source organism: Ateles fusciceps (assembly GCA_036589455.1). Taxonomy (NCBI): domain Eukaryota; kingdom Metazoa; phylum Chordata; class Mammalia; order Primates; family Atelidae; genus Ateles; species Ateles fusciceps. The sequence continues at coordinate 2,110,072 of JAZHEH010003244.1, forward strand.
TGATTTATTGAGTGTTTTCCTATGTAACAATTACTATACACGCTTATTTCCATTTAGTATGCCATTTAATCTACTTCTCCAGTTTTAATATTAATATCTGTACTTAATAAACGAGTAAACTGAAAATAATAAATTTAAAAATCATTTTACACAACCAGTCAGGAATACAACTGGGATTTGATTTCAGATTCATGGGCTTCCAAAGCTGCTGTCCACCAGATGCAAAAGGTACAAGGTATAGCCGATTGCAGTGACAGAAAAACAATGACTAAGGCAACAAGCAGAACACTAAGATATTTTCCAAAGTGAACAGCACTGATTCTATGAGGAATAAACATTGCCAAGCAAGTGTTTTGTTTTTTTTCAACTCCTCTAAGAAACTTTTACATATATGCACGCCACTTTCTGAAAAATATCTGTATCGTAATTGCCATAAGAAACTGTATGGACACGTCTTATATATTCTGAAAGTAGTCAGGAATGGGGGAAAGCATTTGTTAGTTTAGTCTGCTCCTGGTCTTACAATAAATACCACAGACTGGGTAATTTATGAATTACAGACATTTATTTCTGAAAGTTCTAGGAGCTGGGAAGTTCAAGATTATGCGGGCCTGTTTCATAGATGTCATTTTGCCTGACATAATCACATGCTAAGAAAGGCAAAGGGGGAAAAATGGGCAAATGCCATGTTCTTAGATGGCAAGAAGAATGGAAGAGCCAGGAAGCTCTCTGAAGCTTCATTTATTAGGACATTAATCTTATTCGTGAGTGTAGAGCCATCATGACTTGCCTCCAAAGGTCCTACCTATCTCATCATGGCTTTGAGGATTAAATTTCAGCATGAATTTGGAGGAAATTATATTTGAACTCTAGCACTAGTTTAAATGTAGCTAAAAAGGTTTCTTTATTCTGTAACTGTTAATATGCAAATATTTTTGTAAATATCCAAGGGGAAGCTAAAGCATATAATATTCCAAAATTTATTTACATGTGTATCATTTTTTCCTTTCATTCCATCTCAAGAAATTAGTGTCATCAAGAAACACTATATGGGATAATATAGGATAATTGTCTTTCAAGTTAATCAACTACCTGTTCTTGATTCTTCAGTAGCTATTCCTGGGTAGTAATACTTCACAGATTATAAAAACTTTGGTGCTATTAAATATAAATGTACTGAAACTCCCAGGGAACCAAACATATGGACTTATATGGGCATTTTATAATTATTAGTTTTAATAATAAAAATGTTTGCCTTTAATATGAATTTTTCAAGAGTTTTAAAATTGACTCATTATTCATTAATTAAAATTTAATGAAAGGCAGGAATTGGGGGTTTTTCTGAGTGACAAAAATTAGGAAAGCTTTAAGAGCAATGATGAATTTATCTTAGAATATATAGAGAAAATAAATCTTGTCATATGGAACAGACAACTTTCTAATCTGAAGTATCTTAGAATAATAGATTTCTTTTCTAGTTTCCTTGTAATTGTTTCAAAGTAAGACTTTACCCCAAAAATTGTGTATCTCAGTACAAGATAATTTAAAAAATTAAAACCTAGGTTAATTAAATTTTTAATTATTTTAATTTTTATTAATTTTAATTATCAATCTTAATTGAAGAATTTTTGTCCAAAAAATGTGGATAATATGTGTCATAAGGATTAATCAGCATAAATTATTCCCCAAAGGAAATTAAAGGACTGATTAAGATCGTACAAAAATAACAATTATACAAAGTAGGAAGTGGTGTTTTAAGAGAAGTGTAGATAAAATACTGTAAGAAACTAAAATAGGAAGATGATGTTTTCAGTTGTGGGAGATAAGGGAAGATATTTTGGAAAAAGTGACATTTAAGCTAGATCGTGAAGAGACTTGAACTAATAGAACAGTAGGCAAAAATATGAGGGTATAGGGAAGTGGGTAGGCTCAAACTGTGCTGGTATAAATGTATAAGCAAGAGCTCCTTTGTAGTACAATTGTTATATAGTCTAAATTCTGTAAAAATTAAAGATATATTTCTGCCTTTCCACTTTTGGAAATATATGGTAGAAAATCATGCAAGAATGTCAATTGCAGTATTGTCTTGTAACTTAAACAAATACTGTAATTATTCATCAGTATATAAATGCAAATAAAAATAGTTGAACTATCGTGCAGACTACAATGCCTGTATTGTGGCATAATAGTTAAGAATACAATCTCTGAAAGCAGAATATCTGGATTTGAATCATTTGCTTTTCCTGTAACACCCCTGAGCAAAGTACTTACAAATCTTTTTTTCTCTCTTCCGTAAAATGGAGATAATAGCATTGCCAGTTTATTAGGTTGTCATGATGATTACATTAGATAATCCATATGTCCCACCAAGTACCCACTACATAATACACAACCAATTGGCTAGTATTATTAATTTCATTATTATTCATCTTAGTATTAATATTATGGCATGACTTCTAAGGTATACTGTTAAATAGAAAAAGAGAAGTTTTAAACTAAGCTATATATTTGAGATAAAGCAGATTCACAAAGCAAATGCTTGTATCTAGAAAAGGTTAATCTACATATGTTTGTAAATGCTTTCACTATATTTGGGGAAAATACACACCAAATTGGAAACACTGGTTATCTCTGAAAAAGGGCAGGATTTTGGCAATATTCAAATTAGGCTTTAACTGTTTCTGAAAAGTTTCAATTCTCTATAAGGAGAAGGTATTACTTATGTAATTTAAACAATTACATATCAAATACTGAATAACTGAAACTTGTTGAGAACTGATGGAGTAGTCATCACATGGGTAACAGTGTATTCAAGTACTGGAGAATCATGGTCTCCTTCAGATGTTTAGGAGTGGTAAAATGAACCACCTTTTAGGTAGTATAGTTCCCTGGTTGAGTTGATAATTATTAAGTTAATAATTAGTAGGTTATTTCTCAACACAGAAGAGATTATTAGTAATTTAAAGTTTTCACTGTAATTCATCTTTAAAACCATTGCACCTAACTCCACTCCAGCTCAGTAATCTGGTGACAAGAGAGTATTCTTGCTCACTTTATTTACTCTTCAGTGATCTAATGCTAATAATGCCAGCATATAGAAAAACAGCCAATTATAACAAAAAGCACATTAAAGAGTCAAATATAGCCGAGTAATAGACATAAAAATACCTTATTAACATTTTTATAACACTCTCAACTGAAATAAACAGACCACTCTCGATTTTAGCATCTGCTTCCAAACAATTCTTGTTTGGGTGATAACTTTTTAAAAACAAATGCTGGGCATCTTTCATCGACTTTTCATCAAGTAACAGCTGTTCTTTTAGAACAAAATGTATGCATGTTGGAAGTGTGACTGATGCTCACTTCTATTTTGTTCTGTGTGAGAAAGCTTTATGTTGGGTGCAATTCAGAAAACAAATGGTTTCAAATGTTTTGAATGGATGCCACAGCACAGTTTACATGCAGCTTCTTGTAATTTTTAGAATATTTTCAGCCACAATTTTTACATTCAAATTATAACTATATTAAGACATTCTTCTTCAGGACAAAGCATTTCTATTTTCATATGTTCTTGGGCACCTTCAGGTCATTCATTATATCAATCATTTATCTTCATAAAGTGTTTGACTATGAACAATTACTTACTACACTAAAGCATGAAAGAAATAGATATAGCTCTATAGCTCATCTGTTCCTTAATGCATTTCTATCACATTCCCTTAGGATAATTCCTGTTTCAACTTAAGCTATTAAATTTTTTGCTGAATTCAAATTACCTCATCGTGCTGAAACACGTGGAGACAAATATCCACACATGTTTGTATGAAGGTTCAGGAATATTTAAAGGCAGCTTAATTATAAGGCACTATGAAATTCTCCCAATTAATTTACAGGGAAATATTCTACAACTAGTCTGTTACAAAACTTAAAGAAATGTTTATTTTTCCCATGATTATGGTTTTGGTCCTAGATTAAAAATGACTTATATTGGCATTTTTAAAACAGTTTAAGACCAATTATATTTTTGATAGTGTTTATTATAACATTTTAAAAGTCCTAATATTTATGCAAATATACTCTATTTTATCATCTGTTCATTTCATGTTGCATTTGCATACACTCCTGAATTTCTTGTTACTAAAACACATACATAGAACAGACAAAGTTAAAATGGGTTAATTTCTATGTAATCCGGATAAGATAAACACATTGAATGAAATAAATCATTATGTCAAATCACAAAAATCTCATGCATAGAAAGTTCAACATTTCTGAATAACAAAAAGTATAGCATTATGTAGGTCAAGACGCTACTTTTGTATGAATTAGAAATAAGCACTGAATCTGAATAATGAAATTTAAATTATAACTTTTGACCCAGAACACAGAGTGTACTCTCTTGGTCAGATGCTTTTGTTAATGACATAAACTGTGTGTGCAGATCACTTTTCCGTATAATCACTTCAAATTATTTGACTTTTTGATCTGTTTCTCTTCTTTTTTTTCCCCCCCACAACAGATATTCCAAATATCCACCAAGTTTTCAAATACTCCAGTCCATATTTGGTCTTTCCATTCTTAGCAGAAGTACTTTGTCTTCTATTTCCCAGAATAATGTTAATTCTCATATTTTATAGTTGCTAGCTTTAATTTGTATCTGTTCTTAATCTTTTTTCTTTCCATCTCACAAGATAAGAGAACCTCTCTTCATCCATGTTCATAAATATATTGTCACCAGGAATTTGTTATTTACACTTTCTTCTCCTATGCATTTTAATTTTACTTACCTTCCTTGAGTACATGGCAAAGTCAAAACACAAGCAGAATCTTACTTATGAATAGAGGCAGATTTATTAAGCCTCAGGTAGGCAAACTAGCCAATGAGCCGAAGCCAGGCTGCTACAGGTTTTTATAAATACAATTTTATAGAAACTCAGCCACAGGCATTCCTTCACATATTACCTGCAGCTACTTAAACACTATAAAGGCAAAGTTGCATATTTATAAAATAAACAATATGGCCCACAAGCCTAAAGTATCTACTATGGTGCCCTTTGTAGATAATGTTGATCAGCTTTTGTTCTCTTGTCCTAACTTAATGTGGCTTACATGTCCCGCCATCTCATTTGCATTTAAGTTTCCACTTTTGAGTTTGTAGTTTTGTATTCTTGTTTAAAGAGCCCCAAACCAGGAAGAGGAGCATCATACACTTGGGTCTGTTGGGGAGTGGGTAGGGGAGGGACAGTGGGGGAGTGGGGGAGGATGGGAAGGGATAACATGGGGAGAAATGCCAAGTATAGGTGATGGGGGGGATGGAGGCAGCAAACCACCTTGCCATGTATGTACCTAAACAACAGTCCTGCATGATCTGCACATGTACCCCAGAATCTAAAGTAAAAAAAAAAAGCCCCAAACCCTTGGGCTGGGCTCACTCCTATAATCCCAGCACATTGAGAAGCTGAGGCAGGTAGATCACCTGAGGTCAGGAGATTGAGACCAGCCTGAACAACATGGAGAAACCCCATCTCTACTAAAAATACAAAATTAGCCAGATGTGGTGGCAGATGCCTCTAATCCCAGCTACTTAGGAGGCTGAGGCAGGAGAATCACTTGAACCTGGGAGGCAGAGGTTGCGGTGAGCTGAGATGGTGTCATTATACTCCAGCCTGGGCAACAAGAGCATAACTCCATCTAAAAAACAAACAAACAAACAAACAGAAAACAAAGAGCCCCAAACACTGATCTCCAAATTGAATGTGCTGTAGATCCCACAAAATATGGATCCACTCAAGCTCATGCCATATAATTCTATACAGCTATTATTCTTTGCCATCACACTCCTTCCTTGAACAGTTAGGCTTCTCCAAAGAATCTTAAATAGTCACTGATACAGTTTGGCTCTGTGTCCCCACCCAAATCTCATCTTGTGGCTCCCATAATTTTCATGTGTTATGGGAGGGACCCAATGGGGGATGATTGAATCATGAGGGTGGGTGTTCCCATGCTGTTCTTGTGGTAGTGAATGGATCTCACGATGTCTGATGGTGTTAAAAGCAAGAGTTTCTCTGCATAAGCTTCTTTTTTTTTTTTTTTTGCCTGCTGCCATCCATGTAAGATGTAACTTGCTCCTTCTTGCCTTCCACCATGATTATGAGGTCTCCCCAGCCATGTGGAATTGTTAAGTCCAACAAACCACTTTCCTTTGTAAATTTCCCAGTTGTGGGTATGTCTTTATCAATAGTCTGAAAATGAACTAATACAGAAAATAAACTAATAACAATACAGTAAATTGTTACCAGTAGAATGGGGGCTGCTATAAAGATACCTGAAAACGTGGAAGTGACAATGTAACTGGGTAACAGGCAGAGATTGGAACAGTTTGGAGGGCTCAGAAGAAGACAGGAAAATGTGGGGAAGTTTGGAACTTCCTAGAGACTTGTTGAATGGCTTTGAACAAAATGCTGATAGTGATATGAACAATGAAATCCGGGCTGAGGTGGTCTTAGATGGTGATAAGGAATGTGTTGGAAACTGGAGTAAAGGTGAATTTTGCTGTTTCGGCAAAGACACTGGTGGCATTTTGCCCCTGCCCTAAAGATTTGTGGAACTTTGAATTCGAGAGAGATAATTTAGCATATCTGGTAGAAGACATCGCTAAGCAGGAAAGTGCTTAAAATATGACTTGGGTACTGTTAAAGGCATTCAGTTATATAAGAGAAGCAGAGCATAAAAGTTTGAAAAATTTGCAGCCTGACAATGCAATAGAAAAGAAAATCCCATTTTCTGGGGGAGAAATCCAAGCTGGCTGTAGAAATTTGCATAAGGTGCTTTTTCCGCGCTACCTACCGTGGGTTCCATACGGCGTTGTTCTGGATTTCCTCGTAACTTAAAGGGAAATTTTCACAATGTCGGAGCCCTTGATGTCCTGCAAATGAAGGAGGAGGATGTCCTTAAGTTCCTGGCAGCAGGAACCCATTTAGGTGGCACCAACCTTGACTTCCAGATGGAACAGTATTATCTATAAAAGGAAAAGTGATGGCATCTACATCATAAATCTGAAGAGGACCTGGGAGAAGCTTCTCCTGGCAGCTCGTGCCATTGTTGCCATTGAAAACCCTGCTGATGTAGTGTTATATCTTCCAGGAATACTGGCCAGAGGGCGGTGCTGAAGTTTGCTGCTGCCACTGGAGCCACTCCAATTGCTGCCGCCTTTACTCCTGGACCTTCACCAACCAAATCCAGGCAGCCTTCCGGGAGCCACGGCTGCTTGTGGTTACTACCCGAGGGCTCACCACCAGCCTCTCATGGAGGCGTCTTATGTTAACCTACCTACCATTGCTCTGTGTAACACAGATTCTCCTCTGCGCTATGTGGACATTGCCATCCCATGCAACAACAAGGGAGCTCACTCAGTGGGTTTGATGTGGTGGATGCTGGCTCGGGAAGTTTTGCGCATGCGTGGCACTATTTCTCGTGAACACCCATGGGAGGTCATGCCTGATCTCTACTTCTACAGGGATCCTGAAGAGATTGAAAAAGAAGAGCAGGCTGCTGCTGAAAAGGCTGTGACCAAGGAGGAATTTCAGGGTGAATGGACTGCTCCAGCTCCTGAGTTCACTGCTACTCAGCCTGAGGTTGCCGACTGGTCTGAGGCGTGCAGGTGCCCTCTGTGCCTATCCAGCAGTTCCCTACTGAAGACTGGAGCGCCCAGCCTGCCACAGAAGACTGGTCTGCAGCTCCCACTGCTCAGGCCACTGAATGGGTAGGAGCAACCACTGAATGGTCTTAAGCTGTTCTTGTGTGGACTCTTAAACAACATATAAGATTCATGGAAAATAAACATCAAGTTTCTAAAAAAAAAAAAAAAAAAGAAAGAAATTTGCATAAGGTAATGGGGGAAAATGTCTCCAGTGCATGTCAGATGTCTTCACTGCAGTCTCTTCCATCATATACACAGAGGCCTAGGAGGAAAAAGTGGTTTTGTGGGCAGGGGCCAGGGTTTCTGTGCTGTGTGCAGCCTAGGGACTTGGTACCCTGCATCACAGCAACTCTAGCTGTGGCTGAAAGGGCACAACAGAGAGCTCAGGCTATGGCTTCAGAGGGTACAAGCCCCAAGCCTTGGCAGCTTCCACATGGTATTGCGCCTCCAAGTGCACAGAAGTCAAGAATTGAGGTTTGGGAACCTCTGCCTAGATTTCAGAAGATGTATGGAAATGCCTGGATGCCCAGGCAGAAGTTTGTTGTACGGGTGGGGTCCTCATGGAGAACCTCTGCTAGGGCAGTGCAAAAGGGAAATGTGGAGTGGGAGCCCCCCACACAGAATTCCTACTGGGGCACCACCTAGTGGAGCTGTGAGAAGAGGGCCACCATCCTCCATACCCCAGAAGGGTAGATCCACTGACAGCTTGCACTGTGTGCCTAGAAAAGCTGCAGACACTCAATGCCAGCCCATGAAGGCAGCCAGGAGGAAGATTGTATCTAGGAAGTAACTAACTTGATTTTGATTTCACAGGCTCATAGGTGGAAGTGACTTGCCTTGTCTCACATAAGACTTTGGACTTTGGACTTTGAGTTAATGATGAAATAAGTTGACACTTTGGGGGACTATTGGGAAGGCATGACTGGTTTTGAAATATGAAGATATGAGATTTGGAAGGGGCCAGGGATGAAATGATATGGTTTGGCTCTGTGTCCCCACCCAAGTTTCATCTTGTAGCTCCCATAATTACTACATGTTGTGGGAGGGACCTGGTGGGAGAAGACTGAATCATGGTGGCGAGTCTTTCCCATGCAGTTCTCATAATCGTGAACGGGTCTTATGAGATATGATGGTGTTGAAAACGGGAATTTCTCTGCACAAGCTCTTTTTTCCTGCCGCCATCCACATAAGATGTGACTTGCTCCTCCTTGACATTATTGTGAGGCCTCTCCAGCTATGTGGAACTGTAAGTCCAATAAGCTTCTTTCTTTTGTAAATTTCCCTTTCATGAGTATATCTTTATCAGCAGTATTAAAATGTACTAATACTCTATCTGATGAGATAATATTTATTCCTTTACCACTGACAACTCTCTTTTAGCTCTTCTACTCAATCATCATTACTGATAGGTGCTTTTATTTTTGCTGTTGTTGTTGTTCAACCTGATTGTTATAACTTACTTTTTGAATTTCTGTTTGTCTTTTAATTTTAAAACAATTTCATTTACTATTTCGCCTTACATGTTTATAAATCATATGGAGATTCTTCATCTACCCTAACCCCAGAATGTTAAAACTTTTCAGAGTTCTGGATGAATTCCATTATATGGACATGATTCCTTGAGACAGGAAAAACTGATTGGATTGTGACATTAGACTTATAAGAATCTAAGATCTTACAAAATATAAAACTCTGCTAGTAATTTCATGAACTGAGATAATCATTAGGCATAAGTGAATCAGAAAATTATTTAGATCCCTTAATCTGAGTCTTTAGATCTTTGGTTCTGTCATTAGATAATTCCTTGCCCAGGCAAATAGATGAGACTCCCAGTGAGGTATGCAGGCACTTTATTTACAGGGGAGATACCTGTCTCAATTATCAAATATCTTAATTTTTATGCAGATAGTTACATATTGATATATATGATATTTTCCAGGGATCCGCATAAATCCACAGACTTCTGCTTTGTTAACCATAAGCAATCCTAAACAACAAATTACCTTCTGCTAAAAGCATTTCTGTGATAGATAATTACTCTCCTGCTAGCAAAAAACATTCAAACTAATGTCAGGAGCTGTCATTAGTATGTTTATACAAGCAAACTCGGCTTCCTGCCTTATTTGGGTCCTGGGAGGGCCTCTCAGTAATCAGAAAGAATCAAAGACCCTTTCCTTCTCAATCTACTCCCTGGCCTTAGTCAACATCTTAGTACCAAATATTACTAGTGTATTACTATTATTGGCTTCCAACATTTTCTGCAATGTTTCACTTAAGCCAACTAATACTCTGACCTTGATTTGAACCATCCAATATAGAGTAGGAATTCCCTCCACAAAGCATGTTACTCATTAACATCTTCTTTTACAGGTCTCTTGATGTTCATTCACAAACTCAATTACTTTTTTCCTCCATCAACCTCAATTATTTGCATCATTTTCCATGGGCCTGTGGAAGTATTTAATTGAATACATATTTTTTCTTCTCAAATCAAATTTTCTGAAAAAATTTGTTTCTATGAACTGTATTTTAGGCATGTTCCAGGTTGGTACAAACACTAATTTTCAGGGTCATTATGTAAAAGAGCCCATCCACACCCCATGGCCCACAGATGTGGGAGGATTGTTCTTTATCCATCCACTTTCTACGAATTCCGCACATGGGAGATAAACTTCTTTTTTATCCATATTACCTGGGCTCTCAGAGAACAATATCAAAGGTCAGAGCATTCGGTCAAACCTTGCCCTGACTTAGACTAAACATATTTTTTCTGTAATTTTACTTCTTGAGCTTGTTTCTTTATGAATTCCTTAGCTCAACATTAAAGACATAATATTCCATAGTGATTAATATATCCAATAGTCCTTCCTCACTGAAGGTACAAAGTTAATCCTAGTGTTGTTAATAAGAATGGAAGTCATCATTTATTCAATGTCTTCAGTTCAAGCATTGCTTCAAACCAAACTGATTTCCAACTATAGCTAAGTCCTCTAAAAACAGCTTCCTCTAGTGTCCCTATTTGAAGAAGCAAATCATTTTTATAATAATGATCGGCCTCCTGGAACACTACTTCAATTAGATTTAATACTGCGTGACCAAATCCTGTCATTATTTCAAAATACCTGGCAAAGGGGCCAGTGCTTAACTTGTCACTCATGTTGTTCATATTATATGTTAATTAAATACCCCCAAATAATGTGCTCCATGAAATTCTCAATTAAGTATATTCTAGCACCAGATACCATTTCATTGGGCTGTGCCATGGGGTTCCCTTAAATGTCCTCTATGTTCTTCTTGAGGGAGTTATCTATAATTTTAAACCATTAAATCAAACCTAAATTCACCTTCTCTGAGGCTTTCTAGGTTTTATTTTCATAATCTTTAAATTAATTCAATTTACATTCACACTAATATGCTCAATATTAGATCAGATCAAGCAGTGACATACCAGACAGGCAGCCACTATCTGCTTCCTGTCATAACCAGGGAGCTGTTGTAGCAATGTATCATTTTGATTTATGGCCATATAGGGTGCAGAAATTGTACTGTACGGCATCCTCTGCTCTGTACAATTCATTGATTGTTTTTCTGGAAAAAAAAAAATCTAGAATAGTAAACAAAACCTAGAAACTGAGTGATATCTGTAGCCAACTACCCAGAAGCTGAGTCATCACGGGGCACTTTGTCATTTGTTTTATTCAAATTATACAGGTAGAACATCCAAATCATTAGGAGTCCAATTTCCCTTTTCTGCAGTAAGCAGAAAAGTATGATATCCTCATTCTGAGCTTTTCACATGAAACTATTATAATCGTTTCCCTCCATGGTAATGTAATCTACTTATAAACACCTTTCCCATCTGCTATGATTTCCAAACACTTCCTCCCAATATCAAGCTGTATAACTCATCATGCATAGCATTTGCCTACACAACCAATAACTAGAACATTACTAGTACGAATAAAGGGTCTTTATTTGTTTATTTAACTTTTATTTTAAGTTCGGGGGTACATGTGCAGGTTTGTTACATAGGCAAACTTGTGTCATTGGAGTTTGTTGTCAAACGAACGTTACGTGTGATAGACAAAGGACCTCAGAAGTGTCTCCTCTGCTTGATAATGCAGCTACATTCACCTTTAGCCCTAATTTGGTTACATAGGAGGAAGTTTTGATCCACCACAAATTACCTTTCAGAAAAGGCAAGCAAATTAAATGACACACATGTATCATGTCTTGGGTATTGTATAAACTTTCTCTTTCACTTAAAACTGAGTTTGGGACCACCATGAAAGGCCAAATAAAAGTATTAGAGGTGGGAAAGATAGAAAGTTATGTTATTGCATTCTCCTTTATTCCCTCTTTACCACCTCCTGATCCTAGTAAGGCACAGTGGATTTTGTGACTTACTTCTCATATTAGTCTCAGGATGCATTGATTTCACTAAATGAACCCTTAATAATTTTTGAGCAAGGGTCCTTGCTTTTCATTTTTCACTGGGTTACAAAAGTTATGTAGCTGGTCCTTCCTGTTGACATTGGCTGTGTCATTCAGTGCAACAGCATGTGTCTTTCAAATGGATTATAACAAGCAGCTGCCGCAGGCAGATTTTGAGTCAAAATCCTGAGGAGTCTAAATTGGTGGTCCCATTTAACTTTTCCTAAGGGGTTCTAGTTTGAGTATGCTCTAATATCATCTGACCAGTTGGATGGGATCATAAGGGCCAAATGTTATTGCCTGTGCTGCCACCTACCACAGTACTTGTAATGCTTATTTCTGCTCAGTACCTGTAGTGAGTTAATTAGTGCTCTTCTAAAATTATTCATTCAGAATCTCAGAAGGTGACCTTCTTTAGAAATTTGCACATATAATTAGGATGAGCTCCTGCCAGATTAAGGAGGGTCCTAATTCCACTGACTGGAGGTGTTTTTATAAGAGAAGACACACAGAGAAGAGAGTGAAAGCAGAAATTAGAGTAATAAATCTGTAAGTAAAAAAGCTCCAAAAATTTGTAGGAGAGAGTAAGACCTAGGAAGGGGCGAGAAAAGATTTTTTTTCTGTGGCTCTTGGAGGAAGTGTGACCCTACTGACTCCTTGGCTTCAGACTTACAGCCTCCAGAACTGTGAAATAATAAATTTCTGTTGTTTTACGCTACCTAGTTTGTGGTAATTTGTTCCAGCAGCCCTAGGAAACTACTACAATGCTGTATTCACATTCTGAATTCTTTCCAGTTACTTTGTGAGTATGGGCAAACAAGATTGTTAGGAGAACAGTCTTGACGGTGTCTAAGTTTATTGCTTATTGGCAGGTCCTATGATAAATAAAGTACTTCTCACAGTTTAAGGAATGCCCTAAGTTGATCTTACTAATTTCCAGGAATTTTGCACATTGGGCTGTGCCTTAAATTCTAGTTGGATTCATCAGCCAGCTTCTATTTGTAATATCGGTGACTATGGTCCTTAATTTCTCTCCTGATTTTTTCTCTGAGAAGAAAATTATCATTGCAGCATGAAAGTTGTATATGAACTCTATCTTTTAGGTTATTCTTCTTTATCAGATTACAGCAATGTGATAATGAATTTTTAAAAATCCATAATAAGACAGTAAACATATACTTGCTTCTATTCTGCAAAGTTTAAAATTTTGCCTACTTAAAATTTAAAAAGAAAAGATCTTAGGATGCCCCTGAGATTGGTTTAATGTTCTGTTGTAGCTATCTTGAAATTCTTAAAAAAATTTTTGAGTAAGTACCCATGCATTTTCACTTTATACTCAGCTCTATGAATTATGTAGTTAACCTTGATAACATATCAGAGCCTCTTGTCTATTTTCTGTACATTCTTCATCATATCAGGCAGAGCTAAAGCATGCAAATGAACCACCTTGATACACTACTGTTAATATCCAGGGACTACCTATATACTGACAAGTTAAAACTACTAAAAGGAAGTTAATGTGGGGGAGAGGAACTTCCTTCTCAACCATTTTCTTAATTACAACAGTAGTCTCTTATTGCCCCCTTGGAATTCTGCATTGCTTAATGTTTACTACTGTGGAGAACTTGGGGAGAACTTGAGCAATTCCAAAGGCTCCCATTTGGCATGGCTAATTAAAATTCGGTGAAGAGTGAGCTTAGTCACCATCCTCTGTGGAAAAGACAAAGATGGCAATGTCCCATTCATATTTAATACCCATTGTAATTTGGCATTTATGTAAAGGTAGCACAAGCAGGTAATATTCTCTCCAACCACACATTCCAACCTGTAACTTCATCTTACCTTGGTTTCCTCCCTGATGTTCTCTCCATGCACTCCAGGTTTCACTTAGAGCATGTAAGAGGCCCTTTCCTGTCTTCCATATGGGCTACTGTAAATTTTGCTCTACCTCATAACAATGATAAGAAACTGTGAATACTACACCAGGTAACTTTGTTCAAATTATTATATATGGCCTTAGATCCATGAATGGGGGTGGAGTGAACAGACATCAGTTTTTTTTATTCACTTGTTTTCAGATTATATGGCTTTAATTAAGGCAGTAAACTCAGCTCCCCTGTTCAAGTATATTCTGTTCTATATCATCATCCTCATAATTGGATTTGAACCCCTTCAGCCATAATAAATAGAGAGATGGGTGAGGGCTACAGTACTCCTCCCATTCAAAAGTTGGTAACGTGTGCTTTTACTTTCTTATTAAAAATACTATCAAAAATACTTGGCCTTATTAAAAATACTATCAAGTCTTACTTTTTAAACCCTATTTATCTTTTCTTCAAAAGTAAATTAATTCAAATGAGATGTTTTTCTACTTTCCCTTTTGATTTTTAATTTCTCCCTATTGTGCACATGATATAAATGTTTTTTCTCCCTGTAATCCCATGTATAATAACTAAACCTGTATGGTTGTCACTGTTCTCTGAATATATATATATTTAGCCCTCAAGGTTATGTAAGTCTTGTAAGACAGAGAAGCATTAGCTTATCCCATTCACTGTATCTCTTATTATTTATGTCGACAGCATTAACTAAGATTTTTTTCTCTCTGAAAAATACAAAGCATGTCAACATTTAAACTTGTATTATTCCCATCATGTGAAAAGGAGAAGCTGATTGGCGATTTGGGGAGGGGTTGTAGCAGTTACACTTCTCAGCATAGGCCTGACAAATCTCACCTTAACAAATGCAGCAGGTATGCTGTCACAGTATTTGGAAGTGTTTTCTCAAAAGTTTACAGCCACTTAATGATTAGTCATGAACATGAATAGTCCTTTACATCAGATAATAATAGAATTGCAACATGTCCTCCATTACTAATTTGAAGAATCCATGTCGTTGTCAATTCACCAGTCTTCCATTAGTGAATATTCTGTTCTTCAATAAAATAGAGTTTTCACTCATCACCCGACCTTGGCCTCCAGTTAACATAAATAGTTTTTTAATTAATCAATATTTTGGGTCATTTCCAAGGATACATGAAATTTCTCCAAGAAGCCAGAGAGGGATAAGAAGATTTTCCGGTGAAGAAAATGTAATCTTGCAGCTTTTTCTTCCACTATCATCTCTTCCACTATAAAAAGATCACCTTTTACAGATATGTTAACAAGAGTCAGTCAATGAGGTTTTCAGCCAATTTCCCTTTGTCCATGTTCTACTCCCTGGATGTGCTCCCAGATTGTAGTCTATGGCCCCCAGATTTCAATGCTAAGAGTTTTCTTCAATAACCTGCCTCAAAGCTTCCACTACCTCATACTGAAAATAGCCAACTATTTTGAAAACAAATTCTCATATTTTTTCCATTATCTCCTTTTTTCATAGAAAAAGAAAACATTAGCCATTATGATGTGTGGGTCTAAAAGATAATCCTGCTCACAGTGACAATCTGAAACCACGAAAAGCATTGAATTGGCAAATCAGACTCATATTGAAGATTTTACTCTGTTATCATGCTTTCTGAAAAATCGTGAAGATAAAATAATGAATTATGGGTTAAGTGGGGAGAGATCTGGGTCCTTTCATCTTCATTGAATGTGCTCTGGTCTAAGTTTCTAGATTTGGTTTCTAAGTAAAACGTGCAGTTGCTTTACCCATTCAGGTATATTCTCAGTTACAAACCATCTCCTTTTGACTTACATAGCAACACAGCTAACATGACATTTTCTTGGGAATCATGACCCTACATTTATTGATTTCTGGTTTATTTTTCATAAGCAATTTTAGACAACATTGCATGGTCTGCTAAGAACATTTTATGAAGAATGATTCTTTTGCTACCAAAAGCAATTTACTTTATTTTCCAAGAGACTTGCATTAATATATTTACAGAAAAATTAAACCAGAACACCTGTCTTGTTTACTTCCCAGGAGTATTTCCAACACCTGCCCCCATCAGGGGGAGAAAATTGATCAGGAGGTACCATCCCTTTTCACACCATTCTTGAATCTATTCTACAGACTCCCTCACCTGGTCTAGCAATGTATTTAAGGTAGAATATATTTTTCTATCCATATTTCTTATGTGTTAAATTTGCATCATTATATATTGACTAGAAATCACATATTCCTTCTTAAACATAAATCACAATGAATCTAAAAACCTAGTTGATTTCACCCAATAAATTTCTCTCTAATTCCTGTTCTCAACATTCTTGTCCTCAATATTCCTATTGCTACTGCTACAATTATGAAATCATCTTCATGAAATCACAGCTGCTAGACCAGTGCATTAATTTAAAACAATAGTTTCCTTTTTTATAACTTCTTCAAACTTCTCTTCACTGTAGTATAATTACTCCAAAATGATAATCTGATCATTAAAACTTGATTTAATTATTTACTCTGCCAATTTCATAAATAAATATTTGATTCACACTTGTTATTTATTCTTCAAGATACATCCAATAATCCACCTTTACAAAAAACCATTTGCTGTTTCATAAATGTGCTTGATTATCTCACATATTGAGTCTTTTAAACATTTTGTTCCACCCTTGGTCATCAAATAAATTTTCAGCTGTTAAACATGACTGACTCAGCAAAACTATAGCCTTAGTTTCATGCATGTCTCCATCAATTCTGGAATTGGTTTTATACAACTAACTGCAGTTGGAGCAAAACACATGACCAAATTGTGCTGATTGCTATCTCTTTAAAACCACAACCTTGAAAAGCAAATGTGCCTTTAATACAGTCAATCTCATTTTTATTCCATTAGCCATCGCCTTCTTCCTCACATGCTAAGATTAACTTATAGATTCTTTTCTCATTTCACATCCCTCACATATTTTTCTTCAATCTCAACGTCAGCTGATGACCTTGTTTCCTGTGTCAGTAAATAAATACATAAATAACAATCAAGAGGAAAAGTATGCACACTCCCACTACTACATATACTGAATGCTAGTATCTAAACTTACACACTACTCATCCTGCATATTAAGAGATCATGGTTTTTGCTCTAGTACTATTGACAAAGTGAGCCAGATAATACTATGTTTGGGATGAGGTTTTGGAAAGGTCGTCTTGTAATATTGCAGGATGTTTAGCACATCCCTAGCCTCTCCCATTCGATGCTAGTAGTAACTCCATTCACAAGTTGTGACAACAGAAAACGTCTCCAAATATTGCTGTTCCTTGCAGAGTGAAATCTCTCCTTAAAGAAAACCACTGCCAGCAATGAAATGTGTATACACCTACCTCAAGCTTACGCCTTTACTTGTTGATCAACTCTTTCTGACTACACAGGCTATCCACGATACTTTTCAATACTTACCTATCTTATACTAAATCATTTTTTCCTCATTATTGAGTCATTTCATGATCATACAAATATGTTTTTATTTCTCCTATATTAGAAAATAAAAGCAAATAAGCAACTAGTATTCTTCATTTTTTCCATTTTCATTTTCAGATGCTATCAAGGAATTTGATCCCTTTTTCACCAAACTCTTCAAAATAATAATGTACACTGACTATGTCATTTGCTCCTTATAGTTTCTCTTAAATCACTTCCATACAGATTTTTGCCCTTCAGTACTCTAATTAAACCTGTTCCTCCACTTTGTAATCTTCTAGTTATTTTTTTCACCTTACTTGATTTATCAGCAGCATTTGAAGTAGGTTATTCTCATAATGCCATCTTCATTTGACTTGGTTTCATTTTCTTTTCTTTTTTTTTTTTTTTTTTTAAGACGGAGTTTCACCATGTTGGTCAGGCTGGTCTTGAACTCCCGACCTCAGGTGATCCGCCTGCCTTGGCCTCCAAAGTGCTTGGATTACAGGCGTGAGCCACCGCGCCCGGCCGGTTTCATATTCTTTGTCTACTCTTCTTTCTTTCTCTGTGTTTTCTTCTATTCCTACGACTCATTGTTGGAATGCTCGGGTCTCAATATGTTATTCCCCCTCCCCCTTTATCTTTCTGTCCATTTCTGTCTTTGGTCATCTCATCCAATCTCATGGCTTTACATGAAATGTAAATGCTAATGACTCCCAAATTTATGTTTTCATGCTATTTCTCTATCCTGAATTTCACACTCATAAATTCAATTACATTTTTTACACTTCTACCTGAATGTTATGATGATGATGCATCTATTTTTCCTGAAACCTATTCCTCGCTCTGCCCTGCTCAGTTCATAAGACAACAGGGATGAACATTGTAGAGAATGTATCTCAGACTTTCTGAAAGCTGGCTTCCAGATAGGCTCAAACAATAGGAGACACATGTAGAAAGATGAAAGGCAGCAGCAAGGAAAATCTGGATATTGTCTCAATTTCTCCTTGTCATCACTAATCACAGTTGAATACAGTCTGCTGTATATTTAGAATGATACTCATTACAGTACAAAGGCACATACTCATCTAATATTATAATAAGACACAAGTAAACTCAAATTAGAGTTATACCAAATGCTAGCTACTCTGAATCTCTACATCTCAATGTTCTCACCAGCGAAATCGAGCTAATAATAATACTAGCTTCTTAAAGTTATTTAAAAGATAAATGAGATAAATGAGATAAGACATGTAATGCACATAGCCCATTTAGAAAGGTAAAATATATAGTACACAGAACCACTGATCATTGGTAATTCTGAAAGATTACTGGTCAGACAGTTTGAATGAACCATATACTAATAGTCGGAGAAGTTACATGATTAAACTCTGCCTTTGTTTTCTGGGAAAATACATAGACTATTTATTTATTTATTTATTTTTGAAACAGAATTTCACTCTTGTTTCCCAGACCAGAGTGCAATGGCATGATCTTGGCTCACTGCAACCTCTGCCTCCCGGGGTTCAAGCGATTCTACTGCGCCTGCCTCCCGATTAGCTAGGACTACAGGGGCGTGCCATCATGCCTGGCTACTTTTGTATTTTTGGTAGAGAAGGGGTTTCACTATGGTGGCCAGGCTGGTCTTGAACTCCTGATCTCGTGATCCACCTGCTTCCTGCCTTGGAGGAGTGCTGGAATTACAGGAATAAGCCACCTCGCCCAGCCAATAGGTTGTATTTTTAAAAGACCCGAACAGGTTACAGCTATTGTTTATTTACAAGTGGAATTCTCAAACAAGAAAATGAAAGTCTGACCAGATGTTAATAGTATTTCACTTAAAAAAATAGAACAAGCGAAAAGGACATATAAAACACTAGCTCAGTGAAGAACATCAGCTATTTGCCTTACCCATAAGCCATGTCAGAGGCTATATCTGGAAAACTAGGAAAAAATTGCTAAGTGTTAAAAGATTTTAACCAATCACTTTAAGAAAGGCAGAGAAAGCAAATCACTCTAGTGGATATAACAGGAGAGACAGAAGTTGCTGTAATTGTCATCTTTTTAAAAAGAATCTATTTCTTTTGAAGAAACCCCAATAGGAAGGTGTTTTAGTTTTTAAAAATATCTCTCTTCAGATACTATTTAATAATCAATGTGCTAATAATGTCAATAATTTTTAAATGCATATATGTCTGTATTTCAAATAGGGTAGTTTATCAGGTCAGGTTTTCCGAGAAGCTGACACTAGGTAATTATAAGTGACTCAAAAGATTATGAGAGGAATGCTAGCTAAAGATTAAGTAAAGAAAGCACATCTAAGTGTAGGGAGTCTTCAAACAGTGATGCAAGCATTCCTTCCTGATGTTAAGGAAGAAGGATTGGAATGCAAGAGTTACAGCCTGAAGCACAGTTGGCTGGGACAATAGGAGTCCCCAGTCCAAAGTCTTCTGTTGGAAGAATACCACCATTCTTGAAAATGACCTTCATCAATACTCCCGGCGTGCTCAGTCATTGGCCAGGAACAGCCTGCGAAAATATGGCCTAAGTGCAAAGATAGTCATACAACCAGAAAGGCAGTAGCTGGGGCTGCCTGTCATCCACACTCACTGAAGCAAGAGTTGTGAGTGGTGACCACATATATCAAATATTTCTATAAAAAAAAATGAAACTCCAAAATAACCTTTAATGCTTATTAGATGATGTAAGTGTTAGGTTGGATATTTTATTAAATATTTAATCATTACATATGCACATAGTTATGTGCATGTGTGCTTAATTTCTGTTTTTAAATTAAGAATGCTTCAGTAATAACCGCATTTTATATAATCCTGATTTTCTTTTTAAAAATCAGCTCAAAAAAGAAGCTAAAATATTCAGTTTTAATTTCACCAGTAGATTTTTAATGTTTTGTAATCATAATGTTTAATTTGTGCTGTTCTTAGAACTTTAATTATGAAGCTAAATTGTACTAATACCCATTAGGTACTTCTTAATTGAAGGCACATCATATGTCTGATGTGGCAGTACTAATTGGTGTAATTAAATTCTAATATGCATCAGTAGCCTAATTTTTAAAAGTGAATAAAAAGCTGATAGAAATAAGTCAGTTCTTGAAGCTGCATAGTTGTATAATGCATACATGTGTTTGCATTTGTAACATGCACGTTTATTCAGAACAGACAACACATTAATTTATTCCAAAATAATTTCACCTGATAACTTGAAATAGAGAGTAAAACAAATTGGTCAGGTAAATATACATGTGACTTAAAAAGAAACAGCCATAAAGTTTAGCCACAAAAACAATGCTTCTCTCTTTTACAAATTCTTATTTAGGTCAAATTCTCTGAGAGTCACTACATTTGTTTACTGTAATGTGTTTTGGGTAAAGTTAAGCATAATAAACATCCCTTGTATTCAACAGTTCTCTATTAATTTTTTAAATGTAACACAATTTCACTTAAAAATACTGAAAAATTAATATATTTCATTAAGAAAAAATTATAAATATTGCAAAAAGATGAGGAAAATACCTATAATAATAACTTCCAATTATAACAATTTTGTTTTATATAATACTGGACAGTTTTCCATGTGTCTAAGCATTACAGGACTTTTCATTAAGCCAAATCCTCACAAGAACATTGCTTTGAGTGATATTCCAGAGTGGTAGTCCTTTAAGGCATTAGAAGAATCTGTGAAATCACTAAAAATTCTAGGGAAAATATTCAAAAAATGACAATTGTGTCGTTAGTCCTCCTCCTCAAAGAGACTATCAAAACTAAAACTGATGCCTCATGTTCCTGTTTATCTCTGTCACTTTCAAGTCACAAAGGTATTATCAGACTTTCATCACTATATGATTCTGTTTTTCCAACAGAATCAATCACCTATTCTTTATCTCACATCTTGATAGATTTTGAATGCTTATGCTCTGATTAGCAAACTCTTTTTGTATTCTTAATAAAAACTTGAACTCCTGATGTGTCTGGAAAATATAACCCTTTAAATAGTCCTTTCAATGGCTTGCTACTCTTCTGCTCACACCATCCTCACCTGCCTAATAATGAGGAGATTATGTATATACAGTTTCTGTTTTAATTTGTAGTTATCTATTATTCTTCTTTCCTTCTGAAAACAACAAATAAATAAATCAACAAGCATCACCAGTAAACTTTGCCAGTTCATGGTTTATAACGTATGTCTACACTAATCTTTCCATTCAAATTCTTTTTCATTTGAATGGAAAAATTTTTTCTTAGAATACTATCACTGGTGCATGATTAGAATAAAATAATCTTAAGATGATAAAGCATTTCTCCAAATGATCTTCAAATTCATTAAAGATTTTTGTGATTTCAATTTCTACATTTATTGTTCCCACTATAATTTTTTTCAGATTTCATAATTACATATATTAGTCCTATTTCTTCATATTCTCTCCAGCATCTGTTGTTTCCTCTTTTTAATGATCACCATTCTAATGGGCATGAGATAAATCATTGCATTTCTCTAATGACCAGATGATGATGAGCTTTTTTTCATGTTTTTTGTCCACATAAATGCCTTCTTTTGAGAAGTGTCTGCTCATATCCTTTGCCCACTTTTTGATGAGGTTGTTTGCTTTTTTTAGTAAATTTGTTTAAGTTCCTTGTAGATTCTGTATATTAGGCCTTTGTCAGAGGGTAGATTGCAAAAATTTTCTCCCATTCTGTAGGTTGCATGTTCACTCTGATGATACTTTCTTTTGCTGTGCAGAAGTTCTTTAGTTTAATTAGATCCCATTTATCTATTTTGTCTTTTGTTACTATTGCTTTTGGTGTTTTGCCTGTGGTCTTTGCCCATGACTATATGCTGAATGCTATTGCCTAGATTGTTTTCTAGCATTTTCGTGGTTTTAGGTCATACATTTAAGTCTTTAATCCGTCTTGAATTAATTTTTATATAAGGTGTAAGGAAGGGATCCAGTTTCAGCTCTCTGCACATGGCTAGCCAGTTTTCTTAACATCATTTATTAAATAAGGAATCCTTTCCTCATTGCTTGTTTTTGTCAGATTTGTAAAAGATCAGATGGTTGTAGATATGTGGCACTATTTCTGAGTCCTCTGTTCTTTTCCATTGGTCTATATATCTGTTTTGGTACCAGCACCATGCTGTTTTGGGTTACTGTAGCTTTGTAGTACAGTTTGAAGTCAGGTAGCATGATGCCTCTAGCTTTGTTCTTTTGCTGAGGTTGTCTTGGCCATACGAGCTCTTTTTGGTTCCATATGAATTTTAAAGCAGTTATTTCTAATTCTGCAAAGAAAGGCATTGGTAACTTGATGGGGATAGCATCGAATCTATAAATTACTTTGGGCAGTATGGCCATTGTTACAATGTTGATTCATCCTATCCATGATCATGGAATGTTTTTCCATTTGTTTGTGTCTTCTCTTATGTTTTTGAAAAGTGGTTTATAGTTCACATTGAAGATGTCCTTCATATCCTTGTAAATTGTATTCCTAGGTATTTTATTCTCTTTGTAGCAATTGTGAATGGGAATTCACTCATGATTTGGCTCTGTCTATTATTGATGTGTAGGAATGCTTGTGATTTTTGCACATAGATTTTGTATCCTGAGACTTTGCTGAAGTTGCTTATCAGCTTAAGGAGATTTTGGGCTGAGATGATGGGGTTTTCTAAATATACAATCGTGTCATCTGCAAACAGAGACAATTTGACTTTCTCTCTTCCTATTTGAATATGCTTTATTCCTTTCTCTCAACTCATTACCCTGGCCAGAACTTCCAATATTATGTTGAATAGTAGTGGAAAAGGGCATTTAAAAATAATTTTTTAAAAAAGCCAGAGATGAAAAAACATTTGAAAAGCATACACCTTATTGGCCAAGAAAGGTTTAACTCATCAGGCCTAATTTTCTTAAATCCTGCACATTCTTAAAAAAAAAAAAAAAAGTTTGTATTTAGAACTGGCACTTGGCTGGCTTTTGGAAGACACCTCTGAGTCCTTAATATATTCTGCCTAGTAACAGTGTTTCTATACATCTTTGGCTCTAGAGTACAGTGAACAACTGGTTTTGAGTGTCTGAGGATTTGGACCATGCTGTGCTTATTTGACCAGGGAAGTTTATTCTAACAATATAATTTACAGTGACTATCCATGTTTGCTCTGAAAGATGCTGGAGTATGAGTAGCTGAAATCACTCATATAGGCACTACCCTACGTGACTGATGCTCAGTGAAAATCCTAGAGACCAAAACTTCAATGCGTTTCTCTGATTGACATCACCTCAGTGTGCTGTCAAATATTGTTGCTGGGAGAATTAAGTGTGTTCTTGTGGGATTCCACTGGGAGGGAACACCTGAAAGCTTGTACCTGCTATCTTCTAAATTTCTCCCCATGGACTTTTTTTCCTTTGTTGATAGTAATCTGTATCTTTTAATTATAATAAACTGTAATTGTGTATGTAACAGCTTTTCTAAGACCTGTGAATCATTACAGTTAATCTTTGAGCCTAGGGGTGGTTGTAAGGTGCCCCAACACATTAATAAATTACTTTCATAAAGAATATATAAAAACTGTCAAAAATCAAAAATAAAACAAATCACCCAATTTTCAAAAAGGCAAAAGATCAAAAAAGATATCATGAGAGAAGACATGGATGACAAATAAGTATATGAAAAGACTTCAACATCAGTAGTCATTAAAGCATTAAAAACCACAAAGAACTATTACAATGTCCAAAGTGAAAAAAAAAAAAATTGACCCTACCAGGTATAGGCAACAAAATGGAGGAACTGAAACTTTAATATACTTTTGATTGACAACCACTCTGGAAAAATAGATTGACAGTTTCTTAATAAAGTAAACCTACACTTATCACTTAATCTAGCCATTTATCGTCTAGATATTTCACCTCAAAAACTGAAAAAGAAATTGTGTATAAATGTTCACAGGCATTTTCTCTGTAATAGCTAAAACATGGACATGACTCATTAACAAGTAGGTGGTGTTATATCCATACAGCAAAATTCTGCTCAGCAGTAAAAAGGTTGAAGTACTGACACATGCAACAACATGAATGATTTTCAAAAGAATTTTGCTGTAGAGTAAAAATGTCAGTCAAAGAAATAGTGCACCTTAAATGATTCTATTTAAGTAAAATTTGTGAATATACCAAGTAATATACAATACTGAAAAATGGTCAGCAGTTGTCTAGCTGTAGTGCTTATTAGGAGAGACAACACTTGCAAAACAGGATTATTAAAAGCAGTTATAAGAAAACATTTTTTGTGGATTTATATCATTTTTTAAATTACCTTTCGTGTTTTGTTTTTTGCTTGTTTTTATGTCTTCCCCAAATGTCTCCTTTTTAAGCAAATGGAGAGAAGGTAGACACCTACCATCCTAGAATTAAGATGTGACAATAAACTTTGATTTTGTAAATGTGTTTTATGCTGACCTAAGATGAAATGTGGAAAAATCTGCACAATGAGTTCAACAACTCTGAGGAAAAGTATTCAAACAGTCTAGTTAAGACAACATTATTAAGCTAAGTAGAAATCTCACAGTAAGGTTCCAAATAAGGTTGCACAGCTTGGAGAAGCCCTGGACTTAAAATTAACTTCAGCCCATGGTGTACTGAGGCTCTTGACTCAAGTACAGGCACACAGGCTGGTTGTGATTCAGAATATCACGGTAAATCATACGAATGTTAGTTGATATCTTTAATTTTATTGTTCATGTTGGGGGAGACATAGGGTTAAATCTGCCCCAAGAAGACCTCGAGAAAATATGTGTGTGTCTGGATAGAAATCTGATGTGAAAAAAGAAGCAATAACCGTGAACGACTGATTCTCTCTGCTTATCATTTGGAATGATCAAAATAACTTCGAAATAAAAAAAACTCTAGAGGTTTTGAAATTATCAAACTGGCAGGTACATATTAAAAGGGAGCTAATGAGGAATTTACTACTAATAGGGCATGGGGGAAAGCACACTCAAAGTTCTAATTAATGTTTTAAAATGATGGTATCCATTTGCAGATTTTATAATAAGTCTATGCTGCTGAAAATTGCTCTATGTTTCTTATCAAGTTGATCTATATCAGCATTTATTTTACTTCTAAATTTAATTACATTTTAAAATTCCATTATACAAGTTATCTCACAGTTAACTCTTTGTTACCTTTCTTCTCATTTTACAATATTACTTCTCTACCTGTCAAACTATATACAGTGCAGTTCCTATGCCAATTAGGGTTATAATAGCATAGGCAGTTGTGGTACAATTTGCCAATTAATCAATTAATTAACAAAGTATAGTAAAAAATTACTACTTTTTACTAACCCTTTGATTAGAATTTTGGTCTGCATACAAATTTGTCATGATTTTAGCTGATACTCATTCAGGAAACTATTTTAGTAGATTATTACCTTTCCTTATCTCCCAATGCCATTGAATATGTACATTTTAACCTTAATTTCTAGGACAAATATACATATGTTTTTCTGATTATATGCCGCTAAGTTTGATAAATAGTTCTTGATGCAATCAGTGGACACAGCACTTCTTTTTACTTTGCATTTATAATAGGCTTATGTCAGCTCTTCTCCAAATTGAAGTATAAATACTTAATTTTTACTTTTAATTTTTAAACTTACTCAATATTATGTTTATAAAATGACCTTCTGGAAAAACATACCTATTTTTTTATCATTTATTATGACATAATTGAGATAAGCAAGAACCCAAATTCATTTAATTATAACACACAAAAGTTAATATTTAAATATAGATGATAGATAGGTATTCTTTGTTTTTACGCATCTATTGTAAAGCATACTACTCCTATTAATTCACTTCTTTCAAGTTTTCAAATAAAAACAATTACCATACCTATGTGGAATATATTTTATAGTAATTCATCTTAATAAAAGTTATATATATGGAAAGTCAGAATAACAATTTGTTTATGAAATGCTGACGTTTTAATCTTATTGACACATCTTCTGAAGGCAAATTGTAGAACTATTTGAATAACAACAGAAATTTCCAGTGGAGAGAAAGTCAGATATGAAACTTCCCTGAGAAAACTGTGTTCATCAGTAACTGAAAATTCTTAGATTAGGACCAAACTTCCACCTACTTGTTCTTGTAGATACTCTGTCTAAATAAAATACAGATAGATATAGATACAGATATAGACATAGACATAGATACAAGTATAGCTACATAGAAAAATGAAGTAATGTTATAAAATATCCTGAAATATATGCATAATATGTTTTATATATATATATATATGTTTATATATATATATTTTTTTATTGCTCTTTAGGTTCTGGGGTCCATGTGCAGATCATGCAGGATTGTTGCATAGGTATATACATGGCAATGTGGTTTGCTGTATCCAGCCCCGCATCACCAATATGTTAATGTCTAAATTGTTTTAAAAGTCAGTTGTATGACCAATCAAAGCAGTAACAATTTAAACAGAATTTACAAAAATCATCAGATTTAATAAAGTTGTCTACTCAAAGATAAGGACTTTTTTCTTTTTTTAAATCAAATGAGAAAGCAACTATTGGCAAATTCAAATTTCTCTTCTCATCAAAATGCATATTGTGAATTTTTTTAAAAATTGTGCTTTAGCTTCTGGGATACATGTGCAGATCATGCAGGATTGTTGCATAGGTACACACATGGCAATGTGGTTTGCTGCCTCGATCCCCCCATGGCATTTCTCCCCATGTTATCCCTCCCCCGACCTCTCTACCCCCCACACTATCCCTCCCTTTCCCCCCCCACAACAGACCC
Organism: Ateles fusciceps; assembly: GCA_036589455.1. Lineage (NCBI taxonomy): Eukaryota > Metazoa > Chordata > Mammalia > Primates > Atelidae > Ateles > Ateles fusciceps. The sequence goes on from JAZHEH010003244.1 coordinate 2,137,362, forward strand.
CAGTGTGTGATGCTCCCCCTCCCTGTGACCATGTGTTCTCATTGTTCAACACCCACATATGAGTGAGAACATGCAGTGTTTGATTTTCCGTTCTTGGTCAGTTTGCTGAGAATTATGGTTTCCATAATTGCTGAGTCAAATGGAATTTCTATTTCTAGGTCCTTGAGGAATCGCCACACTGTCTTCCACAATGATTGAACTAGTTTACACTCCCACCAACAGTGTAAAAGTGTTCCTATTTCTCCACATCCTCTCCAGCATCTGCTGTCTCCAGATTTTTTAATGATCACCATTCTAACTGCCGTGAGGTGGCATCTCAATGTTGTTTTGACTTGCATTTTCTCTAATAATCAGTGATGATGAGCATTTTTTCATGTGTTTGTTGGCCTAATAAATGTCTTCTTTTAAAAAATGTCTGTTCATATCCTTTGCCCACTTTTGGACGGGTTTGTTTGTGTTTTTCTTGTAAATCTGTTTTTAGTTCTTTGCAGATTCTGGGTATTAGCCCTTTATCAGATGGGTAGATTGCAAAAATTTTTTCCCATCTGTTGGTTGCCAGTTCACCCTAATGATTATTTCTTTTGCTGTGCAGAAGCTCTGGAGTTTAGATGCCATTCATCTATTTTGACTTTTGTTGCCAATGCTTTTGGTGTTTTAGTCATGAGGTCCTTGCCTATGCCTATGTCCTGAATGGTTTTTCCTAGGTTTTCTTCTAGAGTTTTTATGATATTAGGTCTTGTGTTTCAGTCTTTAATTCATCTGGAGTTAATTTTAGTGTAAGGTGTCAGGAAGGAGTCCAATTTCTGTTTTCTGCACACTGCTAGCCAGTTTTCCCAACACCATTTATTAAACAGGGAATCCTTTCCCCCACTGCTTGTTTTTGTCAGGTTTGTTAAAGATCAGATGGTTGTAGATGTGTGGCATTGCATACAGGGCCTCTGTTCTGTTCCATTGGTCTATATCTCTGTTTTGGTACCAGTACCATGCTGTTTTGATTACTGTTTTGGTGCTGTACCATGCTGTTTTGATTACTGTTGTAGTATAGTTTGAAGTCAGGTAGTGTGATGCCTCCAGCTTTGTTCTTTTTGCTTAGGATTGTTTTGGCTATGCGGGCTCTCTTTCAGTTCCATGTGAAGTTTAAGATGTTTTTTTCCAGTTCTGTGAAGAAAGTCATTGGTAGCTTTATGGGGATAGCATTGAATCTATAAATTACTTTGGGCAGTATGGCCATTTTCACAATATTGATTCTTCCTAACCATGAGCATGGAATGTTTCTCCATCTGTTTGTGTCCTCTCTTATTTCGTTGAGCAGTGGTTTGTAGTTCTTCTTGAAGAGGTCCTTCACATCCTTTGTTAGTTGTATTCCTAGGTATTTTATTCTCTTTGTAGCAATTGTGAATGGGAATTTGCTCAGGATTTGGCTCTCTGTTAGTCTGTTATTGGTGTATAGAAATGCTTGTGATTTCTGCACATTGATTTTGTATCCTGAGACTTTGCTGAAGTTGCCTATCAATTTCAGGAGATTTTGGGATGAGATGATAGGGTCTTCTAAATATACAATCATGTCATCTGCAAATAGAGAAAATTTTATTTCCTTTTTTCCTAATTGAATACTCTTTTTTTTTTCTTGCCTAAGTGCTCTGGCTAGAACTTCCAATACTATATTGAATAGGAGTGGTGAGAGAGGGCATCCTTTTCTAGTGCCTGATTTCAAACGGAATCCTTCCAGTTTTTGCCCATTCAGTATGATATTGGCTGTAGGTTTGCCGTAAATAGCTTTTATTGTTTTGAGATATGTTCCTTCGATACCTAGTTTATTGAGAGTTTTTAGCATAAATGGCAGTTGAATTTTGTCAAAGGCCTTCTCTGTATCTATTGAGATAATCATGTGGTTTTTGTCTTTGGTTCTGTTTATGTGGTGGATTACGTTTATAGACTTGCGTGTATTGAAGCCTTGCATCCATGGAATGAAGCCTACTTGGTCATGATGGATAAGCTTTTTGATGTAGTGTTGCAATCAGTTTGCCGGTATTTTATTGAAGATTTTTGCATTTATGTTCATCATGGATATTGGCCTGAAGTTTCTTTTTTTGTTCAATCTCTGCCGGGTTTTGGTATCAGGATGATGTTGGTCTCATAAAATGATTTGGGAAGGATTCCCTCTTTTTGTATTGTTTGGAATAGTTTCAGAAGGAATGGTACCAGCTCCTCTTTGTAATCTGGTAGAATTCAGCTGTGAACCCATCTGGACATGAACTTTTTTTTTGGTTGGTAGGCTGTTAATTGCTGCCTCAACTTCAGTGCTTGTTTTTCGTCTATTCAAGGTTTCAACTTCTTCCTGGTGTAGGCTTGGGAGGGTGCAAGTGACCAGGAATTTATCCATTTCTTCCAAGTTTACTGGTTTATGTGCATAGAGTTGTTTGTAGTAATCTCTCATTGTAGTTTGTATTTCTGTGGAATCAGTGGTGATATCCCCCTGTATCATTTTTTATTGCATCTATTTGATTATTCTCCCTTTTCCTTTTTATTAATCTGGCTAGTGGTCTGTCTATTTTGTTGATCTTCTCAAAAAACCAGCTCCTGGATTTATTTATTTTTTGAAGGGTTTTTTGTGTCTCTATCTCCTTCAGTTCTGCTCTGACCTTAGTTATTTCTTGTCTTCTGCTACCTTTTGAGTTTTTTTGATCTATTTTTATTGTTTAAAATAATATAGAATTTGAATTAATAGCCATCTTAATTCAGAAATGTCTTTCCTTAAGACTACAATATGCTATCCTGCATATAAAATTACCAAATAAACACAGTGGTTGCAGATAAATTTTTACCTAGTTATTCAATATGTTTCCCTTGAAAGAGGAATGATTAAATGAATTAAACAAGAGTTAAACAATTAGATTCAGTATGAATATTATTTTCATACTGTGCATACTTTTGTACTTTCAAGGTCAATCATTGCATAGAAAGAAATTTAATTTTTTTAAGAAGATAAAAATGTAGTACTTAATCTTGAATAAATTTATTAATAACTGGGGCACATTAAAATATCCCTCAAAGGAAGTAAAATTACATTTTAACATTTATGCAAGAGGTAGTCTAGAATATTCCAAAAGAAAAAATAACCCAAAAATAAAAACATTCCAAAAACAGACTCAAAAGGAGCCCAAAAACGTTACAAAAATAAAAATAATGCCACAATATTTCTGCTTCTATTTTAATTGAAAAAAGCAAAAGCAGAGTTAGTTATTACTCTGAGTAAATACTTTATTGTTGATTTTTCTAAATTGTATACATTCAGTAGTTAGAACTTGACACCATATTTCTCAACTTTACTGTAATTTTGTAACCTCAAACCCATCTTCGTTTCCCTCTTTGTTTTCCCACCAGCCACACACACTAGCCACATCATTCTGTTCGTATTTGCCTCATTCTTTTTCACATACTCTGTGTGTGATTATGCTTTATCATTGTTTTAGAATATCTCTTCTCATTTTTTTACCTATATTAAATATTGTTTTAATATATAGTGTATTAATAGAAAAGCTAAGCTATAGTAAGGCCAATAAATCAGAAGACAATTGCTGTTGAACAGATACTCATGGTTTCCAAGAGAAGGAAACATGCCTCACCACGGGAGACTACAGGGTAGAACCCAGGTCCATCAGGAAACAGAGAGAGAGGGAAGAATTCAGGAACAAGACCCAAGATTGTGGTGTTTGCAGGAAGAAACCAAGCAGGGTAAACAAGCTTAAGACTGGCTCTTTTGAATAATTTTAGTGGGCTCTGCAGCACAAGAGCTGACCCTAATCGTCTGGTTTTTGGCCCTAGAATAACTAGGACAAAAGAACAGTGGCCTGGAGTGTGCGAGCCCTATAGAGGAGGTTGTTGGGAATTGGTTAGTTTGTATTTGAGAAGCCCATCCTCATAAGGAGTTTAGGGGAGAGGTACCAAATGGGACAAGAGGCGGAGGCAAGGTGACTCCAGCATACTATCCATCTTCCAGAACAAGATATATCTGAATTGTTGTATGTTATAAAGTTTTGATATCTGATAGATCATATCTTTTCATCTCGTTGGACCTTTTTAATTTAATTTGCTATTTTTTTCCCTGTAAGTACTGTTCTTGGAATAATCCAATCTGATATGTGTGTCACTATTCCAAGGAATAAATAGATCACACTTTATTTTTCTGCTGTTTGTGAACATTACTTTCTTCAGTTTTCTTAAATTGTCACTGCAGTTGTGATTTTTTTTTTTTTTTAATTAACAGTGGTACTGTGTTTATTGTGTTCTTGTCACCTGAAACACATGAGCTAAGATATCTCTGGAAAAGGAATTCCTGGGTCACAGGGTTTGCACATACTCAACATTATTAGATAATGTTAAATTGTTATATAATGTAATCACATTAATTTGTATGCCAATAAGCAGTATATAAAAGTTTGAATTGTCCTATATCCAAACTCACACAAAAATAAATGCAGTATAAATATGTAAAATGTGATGTATATGAAATTATATTTTTGGCTGGTCTCAGTGGCTCATTCCTATAATCCCAGCACTTTGGGAGGCCAAGAGGGGCAGATCACCTGAAGTCAGGAGTTCAAGACCAGCCTGGCCAACATGGAGAAATGCTGTCTCTACTAAAAATACAAAAATCAGCTGCATGTGGTGACGCATGCCTGTAATCCCAGCTACTTGGGAGACTGAGGAAGGAGAATCACTTAAATCCAAGAGATGGAGGTTTCAGTGAGCTGAGATCATGCCACTGCACTCTTCAGCAACAGAGCAAGACTCTGTCTCAAAAAAAAAAAAAAAAAGGAAATTATATCTCGTTGTGTTATAGCTTTAATTTGAATCAATAACAAGCTTTGGTACCATTTCATATATTTTAACTTTTATTATTTAAAATGTCTGCTTATGTATTTTCCTATTTTAATTTTTGTGTCTTTTTCTATCTTGAGAAGTTAATTATTTCATAAATTTTAATAGGTGTCTGTATACTTGCAAATATCGTCATGCTGTTTATGATGATTTTCACTTTACCAATGGTGATTTAGAAGCAACAGATATTCTTGATATGAGTGGGACCAAACTTGCAAATCATCTCGCTCCAGTTAGTTTTTGTGCTATTTTGGAAATATTTTTCATACTCTAAGATTGAGGGTAAACTGCTTATAAATTTTACAATCATACTTTAGTAGCTACTAATATTTGAGATTGTATTTCTTAACTATTTCTGTTAATTATAAAAAATTGATTTTGTGTTCTATCTTATGTCCATTAACTTTGCTCTTTTGGTAATTATAATAATCCCAGGCATTCTCCATAATACCTTGTAAATGTATACATTTCATAGGATGACAATTTTTATGTAAGCTTAACGGCATGAGACTATAGATTACTGGGGATTTTCTTGCTTTAAAATTGGCAAACTATCTTTAAGGGGAAGTTGTTAACAAACGCTTTCTACATCATGTGACTCTTCAAAGGGTAAATCAGAGATAAACTTTTTTTTCCAATTTATTTTTCTGCAAATCAATAATAATGACCCTATTTTTTTAGTTTGAATGGATTCTCATTAATTTAAAATGGAAATAATATGAACTAAATGTTTGTGTACCTTCCTGCCCCCAATTTATATTTTGAACCCTTAATCCCCAGTATTATGGTTTTTGGAGCTGTGGGCCTTTTGGAGGTCAAAAGGGTTAGATGAAACCATGAGGATAAAGACTCATGATGGAATTAGTGGACTTATTATAAAAAACACAAAAGAGCACTTTCTTGTACACTGCCTTTGTCTCTGTCTCTGTGTATGTCTCTCTCTCTCTCTCTCTCTCTCTCTCACCTTTGGGAACAAAGCAAAAAGATATCTGTCTGACAACCAAGAAGAATACCTTCAGCAGGTACTGACCATGCTGGTATGCTGATCACGAACTTCTTAGCCTCCAAACCATGAGGAAAACATTTTTGTTGTTTAAGCCACCAAGTTTATTATATTTTGTTATGGCAGCCTGAGCAGACTAGGAAGAAAGCAATACAAAGTATAAATAATTAAAATGAAACTAAATTTAATTATCCCAATTCTCACCATTGAGAAAGAACCATTTTCAAAATATGTGGAACAACATTCCACATATTTTCCTAAGGTTTATAGACAAAGATAATTGATAAAGATTTTATAAAAATTGAATACTAAGAAATTATTGTATTTAATTGTAACAAGATAAAAACGATTTTGTGTAGAGAAACTGATTTATGTTTATGCATATTTGTTCCTAAAGTACTTTTAAAGTTAAGAGAATAGATTATGAAATTATAAGTTTAAAGTTCTTATAGTATGGGTTTCTTCAAGAAGGGGAGAAAGCAAAATAAATTTCAGACAACTAAAGCAGATCTTGCAGAATGTAGTTTATATATATACATGAGTCAGCTTCCTAAACTTGAATCTCAGTGTTACGTAGATGAACCCACTCAGACAGAAACAACATTGAACTAGAACAGAACTGCTTTCAGAAGCAATGCACATGTTTCCAGGAGAGCAGAGTGTAAGCTTTCTCTGAGCCTCAGAGAGGCAGAAGGTAATAACGATTTGGGGTTATGCATCCACAAATTTTTATTGAACCTCTCTGAAGGGGTACGTCATTCCATTTTGCTAGGGCAAAGTAAGTGGATGGAAAAACAGGCCACGAACATTATATATGAATGGGTCACTTCAAAGGGAAAAACATATATGGAACATGGAAGAAGCACCCCAGAGATAATTACTTTTTCATGACTTTAGTCTATTGGACTTAACTATTATAGCTATGATGACTCATATAGTACACTGTCTTGTGATACAGCTAAAGCAGTGTTAAGAGGAAAATTTATCGTGCTAAATGCATTCATCAGGGGACAAAAAGGTCTCAGATTAATGATTGAACATAACAACTAGAGGAATTAGAAAAAAACAACAAAAAAGATCCAACCCCAAAGCTAGTAGAAGAAAAGAAATAACTGAAATCAGAGAATTGAAATAAATTGATATATAAAAGTCCATACAAAAGATCCATGAAGCCAAGAGTTGTTTCAATAAACAAGATTGATAGATCATTAGCTTCATTAACAAAGAAAAATTGGGAAATCCAAATTAGAGTAATCAAAAAACAAAGATTACATTACAATTGAACCCATGAAAATACAAAAGATCTGCAGAGACTATTATGAGCACCTATCTGCACACAAATCTAGAGGAAATGAATAAATTCCTGGAAATACACAGTCTCCAAAGATTGAATCAGGAAGAAAGTGAAAATCTGAACAGACCAATGCAATGTTTGAAAATTGAATCAGTAATAAAAACCTACTAACCCAAAAAAGCCCTGGAACAGGTGCATTCACAGCTGATTTATATCAGATGTACAAAGAAAAGCTGATACCAATCCTACTGAAACTTCTCCAAAAAATCAAGGAGGAGTAACTTCTCCCTAAATCATACAACAAAGCCAGCATTACCCTGTTACCAAATCTGGCATAGACAATGGAAAAAGAAAAAAGGAAACTTTAGGTCAATATCTCTGATGAAAGTAGATGCAAAAATTGTTAAACCAAATATAGCAGCACATTAAAACGTTTATTCACTATAATTAAGTAGGATATATTTCTGGAGTGTAAAATTGATTCAACATATGCAAATTGATAAATGTGATTCACCACATAAACAGAATCAAAAGCAAAAACAGAAAAACATATGATCATCTCAATACACAGAGAACAAGCCTTCAATAAAATCCAACATTTTTTCATGATAAAAATCCTCAACAGATTAGGCATTAAAGAAGCATACCTCAAAATAATAAGAGCCCTCTATGACAAACCCACAGTCACCATCATACTAAACAAGCAAAAGATGGAACCACACCCCTTCAGAACTAAGACAAGACAAGAATGGCAACTTTTACCACTTCTATTCACCAAAGCACTGAAAGTCCTAGTGAGAAGAAACAGGCAAGAGAAACAAAGGAAAGGCATCCAAATAGGAAAATAAATTAATCTCTCTTTGCCAATGCTGTGATTCTACACATAGAAAATGGTAAAGTCTCCATCAGAAGGTGCCTTGAACTGATAAGTGAATTCAGTAAAGTTTCAAGATACAAAAGCATTGTACAAAAATAAGTAACATTTTTATGCACCAAAATTATTGTAGCTGATAACCAAATCAAGAACACAATACAATTTACAATAGCCACAAAGAAAATGAAATACCTAGGAACTCATCCAATCATGGAAGTCAAAGATCTCTACAAGGAGAAGTACAAAACACTGTTGAAAGAAATCAGAGATGACACATAAATGAGAAAATAAATATCCATGCTCATGGATTGGAAGAATCAGTATTGTTAAAATGGCTATACTACATAAAGCAGTTTAAAGATTCAATGCTATTCCTATCAAAATACCGATGTCATTTTTTAAATAATTAGAAAAAAAGAAACTATTTTAAAATTCATTTGGAACCACAAAAGAGCCTGAAAGCCAAAGCAATCCTAAGTAAAAAGAAAAACCAGAGGTTATCACATTGCCAGACTTCAAACTGTACTATAAGGCTATAGCAATCAAAACAGCATGGTACTGGTACAAAAACAGACACACAGACCAGTGGAAGAGAATAGAGGACTCAGAACTAAACTTGCACACCTACCACTATGTGACTTTGAAAAAGCTGATGAAAACAAGCAATGGAAAAAGAATTCCCTATTCAACAAATGGTTCTAGGGTAACTGGCTAGCCATATACAGAAGATTAAAATTGGACCCCTACCTCTCAACATATATAAACATTAACTCAAGATAGATTTAAGATTTACATCTAAGACCTAAAACTGTAATAATATTAGAAGAAAATCTAGAAGTACCCTTTTTGACATAGGCTTTGGCCAACGGATGGCTGAGTCCCCCAAAAGCACTTGCAACAAAAACAAAAATTAACAAGCAGGACCTAAATAAACTAAAGAGCTTCTGCACAGCAAAAGAAACTATCAACAGAGTAAACAGACAACCTACAAAATGGGAAAAAATATTTGCAAACTATGCTTCTGATAGAGGTCTAATATCCAGCATCTTTAAGGACCTTAAACAAATCTACAAGCAAAAGACCCAAAAAATCCAACTAAAAAAATGGGCAAAGGACACAAACAGACACTTCTCAAAGGGTGACATACAAGCAGACAAAAGAACATTAAAAATTGCTAAACATAATCATCAGATAAATGCAAATGCAAAAAAAAACAATGAAATACCATCTTACAGCAGTCAGAATGGCAGTTACTAAAAATTACAAAGAAACAACAAATGTTGGCAAGTCTTTGGAGAAATGGGAATGCTTATACATTGTAGGTGGGAATGCTAACTAGTTCAGCCACTGTAGAGAGCAGTTTGGAGATTCTTCAAAAAACTTAAAATAGAACTACCATTTGACCCAGCAATCCCACTATTGGGTATATATACCTGAGGGAAAATAATTTATTTTATCTAAAAGACACATGCACCCCTATGTTTATTGCAACACTATGGACACAATAGCAAAGAAATGGAATTAACCTAGGTGTCCATCAATAGTAAATTGGGTAAAAAACCCATGATACATATACATCATGGAACACAATGCAGTTATTTAAAAAAAAATCATGTTTTTTGTAGCAACATGGATGGAGCTGGAGGACATTATCCTAAGTGACTTACCACGAGAACAGATAGCCAGATTCCATATCTTCTCACTTATAGGTGGGAGCTAAACCTTGAATACACATGTAAAGATGGGAACAGTAGACATTGGGGACCACTAGATTGGGGGAGGAAAGACAGGGTTTGTGGACTAAAGAACTACCTGCTGGGTACTGTGTTTACTGCCTGGGTGGTAGGATCACTGGGACTCCAACCTTCAGCATCACACAACTTACTCATGTAATAGTCTTGCATTAACCTATAATAAAAATTTAAAATAATTTAAAAAACAAACCAACTACACAGTTTCATTGCTCTAGATTTCATTTTGTCTCCATTTAATTATGGGGAGATGTGCAGATACAGAAATGACTGTCATGAAAAAAGATATTCTTATATACATAAAGCCCTGGAAACAGGAACCACAGCATGTCATACATGGGGACCATATGGGGAAGTACCAGAGTCAGTGAAGGCAAAAGGAGCAAGACTAAAGCATGAGTCAGAGCCCTTAATATAGTTTTCCTTAAAAGGATTGTGTGAGACATGGTAAGCAACTGAGCAGATTTAAGACCAGGTAGTGTGAGTCATTTTGGTGTTACTTAGTCCCTAGTGTTCCAGCGCCTGACTCTGGGGTGATGAAAGCGGAGGGATAATGTCCCATACCACTGGAGCAATATAAAAGGAGTCAAATGAGACTGCAGATTCTGGATTCTGGATTTGTTGATTTGCATATAAATAACGTTCTTATGGGCAAGTTATTTAGTATTTCTAGACTTAGCTAACTCTGGGAGGAGCACTCTGTCTTGAAATCCCTAAGATCCCAAGATATCAAAGCAAAACCAAATCAATAACCATGATGAATACGGCAAGATAGAATAAGCTATATATTGCCTCAAGGAATAACTTACTTGGTTCTCTACAGCTTATGCTCATGACCTGTAAGATTTATTCTCTTGGCTTGAGTTGGACAATTGGGGTTTTTCTTCTGAAGCATTTTACAGGAATTATTCATTGTTCATGTTTTTGTCATAGCATTTATGATGCTGGTCCATTGCATTCAACTCAGTCTTAACTTCCTTTTTATATCTGCCCTCTCACCAGAAGATTGCCGTTACTATAAAGCTGCAAAAAGGTCAAGAACATCTCGTAATATAATTGAAAATAGAGACAACTGAACGGTCTCCAAGTACTGAAGATTTGAATCTCTAAACTTCCCTGAATTGCCTTGGTCAATGCCTCACAAACTAGCTAATGACAAAATGGCGGAGGGGCAGCCAGACCACGTATGTGAGAATAGAACTCTGTTCCACATCTTTGTAGCAACTAGCCTGGGAAGCCAAACCACACTCTCTGCATCAACCAGCCTCAGACGAACATGACTTAGTAAATGATTGCCAGGTTCTCTATTTTTGCCCCCCACTACCAACTCAGGACCCATCAAAGAAATATGCTTTAAAACCAATCACATAAGATGCTCCACTTCCCCATATTTATTTAGTCCATCTTCAGCTTCCTCATCCACTCTTCAAGCAGAGCATATCTGAAAGCTTTCCTTTTCCAAATATACAGTCTTCCTATTCTTCTGCCTTACTTTGAGTTTCTGCAAAACACATGTGATGATAACTGACTCCCTTGTTATAAAAAGTATATATCTGAATAAATATAACTTCTCTCTGTTATTATTAGATATTATTTCCATAACCTACAAAAATCTTTAGCCAGGATACCATTTAAAGGTGCAATATTGAAAAATTCCACGCAAAATCAGGAAAAAAATAAAGAATGTTCATCTCACTACTACTCTTCCACACATTACTGTAAGCACTAACCATTATAAAAAGAAGAAAAATAAATAAAGGGCATAATGATTGACTAGGAAAAAACAAAATTGTCTTTATTTGAAAATGAGATGTTTGTTTATAAAAAAGAAAAAACTACTAGAACTAAATAATATATATAATAAATTTATAGCAAACAAGGTTAATATATAAAAGTACATGATGGGTGTTCCTCATCCAGAAATCTGAAATCCGAAGTGCTCTAAAAGCTGAAATTTTTGAGAGCTGACATGATGCTCAAAGGAAATGTTCATTGAAGAATTACAGATTTTAGATTTTTGGATTAGCAATGCTGAATTTGTGAGTATAATGTAAATATTCCAAAATCTGTAAATAATTTGAAATCTGAAACACCTCTGGTCCCAAGCATTTCTTAATTCACTGTATGTGTTCATTTATTTTTTTTAACCAATACCTATTAAACAGACACTATGAACAAAAACTGTGCAAACATTGGAAATACATAAGTAAGCAAGGCAGAAGCGTCTCTCCTATGAAAAATAAATGAAGGAGGACACTAAAGTAGTAAGAACAATGATAGCAACAGGGAAAAAAGTGGGGGGTACATCTGCACGTTTGTCACCTGGATATATTGTGTGATGCTGAGTATTGGACTTCTAATGATCTCATCACCCATGTAGTGAACATCAGACCCAATAGGTAGTGTTTCAACACTTGGCCGCCTCCCCTCTGTCGTCCCTTTGGAATCTCCAGTGTTTTGGTTTCTGTCTTTGTGTTTTTGTGTATCCAATGTATAGTTCCTACTTATATGTGAAAATGTGGTATTCGGTTTGCTGTTTTTGCATTAATTCAACAAGCATTTTGGATAAACGGGTTCCTAACCTGTAAAATATGTTGTTGCATGCTAATAATGAATCATTAAAACATAATTATAAATTATATTCCCAATAGAATAATCACAAACATATAATTCTTAAGAATAAAGGCAACAAAATATATGTAATTATTCTATCTAGAAACTAGAAAGTATTATTGAGAAATTTTAAGAAAAAATAGAAAACGTAGAGCTATACGTGTTCTTATTGCTATGCTATTTATATCAAGATATCCATCCACCTTATATTAATCTACAAATGTATTTCAACTCCAGTGAAAATCACAGATATTATTGCAAAATAAAAAACAATGTGATATTAAGATGTATATAAATATGCAAAACTACAAAGAAATATAGGTAACTTAAAAAATCTTGAAAAAGAATATAATCAAAGAAGTAACATTAAATTACTTCAACATTTTTAAAGCTGCAATTTCAAAAAATAATGGAGCATCCATAAATGTGGTCATATTTAATATGGATGATAAACTGATTTTCCATAAAGACAAAAGACAGTCAGAAAATAAATATTTTTACAACAAATCTGAAACAACTAGATAAATTTATGAAAATCAAATAAAGGTTTTTATTTCTAACTTTTTTAGAGACAGATCTCTCTCTGTTGCCCAGGCTGGAGTGCAGTGGTGCAATCATAGCTCACTGCAGCCTCAAACTCCTGGGCTCAAGGAATCCTCCTTCCTTGGCTTCTTAATGCACAGAGGTTACAAGTGTGAGTTATCATGCTTAGCCTAACTTCAAGTTTTGTCCTATATCATTTACAAATTTGTAATCAATCTAATTTGAGATGCTTGTAAACATAAATATGAAAACTAATACTATAACGCTTATAAGAGAACAATTTTTGATCTTTAGGGAGGCAAAAATATTTTAAACAAAGCAAACAGAAAATGTAGCCATAAAGAAAAAAATTATAGAAGCGGGCTTCCTCAAAATAAGATTTTCTACTTATTAAGAGAAAGCATTGAAAAAAATTAAAAGGCAGGCCACAGAATCAGAGGAATTATTTTTAACACATACATATGGTATGTACTTAGAAGATCTTAATAAGTAATATTACTCAGTAATAAAATATCTAACAGCCTCTCCCCAAATAAACATAAGTCTTGAATATCTTACAAAGGAAGATACACAATGTCACATGAACAGGCACTGAACATCATTATTCGTTAGGAATATGCAAGTGTAAATGACAATGACAGCCATTGCACATTCACTAGAAATTCTTTAAAGAAATGTTAAAATATTAACAATACCAAAATTATGGGTATGTAGCAACTAGAAGTGTTTTGTTTCCTAAGAGTGTAAAATGGGATAAACACTCCAGAAAACAGTTAATTATTTTCTCATAAAGTTTAAAATATGTTTTTCTTTGACCCTGTAAATTTTTTCTCAGTTATGTATACAAAAGAAGTAACAACCTATGCTCCAATAAAGATTTATTCAAAACAGATTAGAACAGTTTTATTCTTAAAACTCTAAATCTTGAAACAACCCTAACATCCTTGAACAAAGGAATGGATACACAAATTATATATGTTCATACAGTGAACGCTACAATACTCAGAATTAACAGTGACAACAACAAATCAGCTATGGACATGTATAACAAAATGTCTGAGACTCTATAAAATATTATATTGAATAAAATAAAAAGTTGAATATCTAGATATTCTTACTATGTTGAACAAAATAAAAAAAAATTGCATGGTTTAAAGTTCCATTTATATGACACTCCAGAAGAGACAAAACTCATCCATGGTTATGGAAATAAGAATGGATTAAATATTTGATGTGTGAATGAAATTTAAGTGGAAAAGGCAAGAAGAAATTTTTGAGGTGAGGAAAATGCCCATAGCTTGAATCGATATTGATTATATGGATGTCTGTGTTTGTCCAAAGTTATTGAATTGTAAACTTTAGATCTGTACATTTCACAGTTTTAAAAAATTAACCTCACCTAGTGAAACTCTGTCTACCTAAAGCCTGCAGAAAGAGTAACTCAAGAGTGTAACATAAGGTGCCCTCATCACATGAAGGTAAGACACAGGCATCTTTTAAACATTTAAAAAGTCAGAGGAATAAAGAATACAGGAAGTTTTTTTTTAAGACTATTGAAATGAACTTATGCCAATAAAAAATAAAATTAAATTTTGCAAAGTTGATATGCATAACTGAGAGGATTAAATCTATATCAATATTGTTGAGATTCAAATACAGTGCAATTTGAATAAACATTTAAAACATGGACATGCTGTCCATAACAATTTGTTGATGGGGGAGAGGAGAATATAAGAATTAATTTTATGAATCCCACCTAAAGTACCTGTTAAAAACATATGCCTCTGTTCTTTTTATTTAGGAATCACTCACAGAAAGCACACGTTCTTTGCTTCTGCACTTACTCTAGAATTCAATATTAGAAAACTCAATTGCCATGAATATAAATCAAATTCATCGGTATTCCCTATATCAGATTAAATGTGTTTGTTTCTCACTACTCTGCTATTTTCCTTGTATTAATTTTAATAGAATCAAAACTTAGATGTGGAAGAGGATCTTATATATTGAACACTCTTTCTTCTATCTAACATACCCGATTTGCCCGATGGGCCAGAAATATGAGAATTAGAAACACATCTTTATTTGGGGTTCTTCATTCACAATTCTAGATAGTTTTCTAGTTTTTCCAAAGTCTAGGAATTTTATTTTTACATAAATTATTACCATATTTTTGTTGCCATTTTTTGGTTGATTTTCCATGCAGTTTGTGCCTACCTCCAGGAGGAAGACACCTACACACTTTCAATCTTCTCTACTTTCTTTACAAATCTGAATATGAAAAAGGGAGCCAGGAATTACCAAAAGCTGGTTACTCCAAGACCCTAGGTATTCTGTGAAAATCTAACTTGTATGATCATATAAAATACTTATCCTTTTATTAATATCAGTATGTGCATTCAGATGGTTAACAAGATTTTCACTT
Source organism: Ateles fusciceps (assembly GCA_036589455.1). Classification (NCBI taxonomy): domain Eukaryota; kingdom Metazoa; phylum Chordata; class Mammalia; order Primates; family Atelidae; genus Ateles; species Ateles fusciceps. The sequence continues at coordinate 2,152,746 of JAZHEH010003244.1, forward strand.
GATTTCTACATCACTGATCTTAAGTGAAAAATATCAAAATAGAGGCCTTCACAAATATTATCATTTAGAGCATCCTCACTTTAAACAATCTAAAAGTTATTTTTAATGTTGAATCAATCACACTCTGACCTTCTGTATAGGAAAGGAAAATGTAAATCTTCCAGACAGCAGAGAGCAAACTGTCATAAAAATCAAACTGTACTTTCAAATAGCTGTAGTTCCATAGCACAGCTCTAACCCAAACTGTCAGTTCAGCTGCTTCACATTATTAGAAATTACTTACCTTCTAGCTTTGAACATGTAAAGAAAAATACTCTTAGTCTATCAATTTCCCTAATTAGGAGATTCATGTATTTGTTAGGGTCATATAAATAAACTGATAGTGCAGTTTAATAAGGATAATGCAGGGAGGGTTTGGAGACTCTTTGCAAGCTGTTGAAGGATGAGAAAGAACACAAGAGACTGCAGTAACCCTTCCTTAGAGTGATTTTTATTACCCCTTGTTTGAAAGGGCCAGTGGCAGAAGAAGTTTACTAACTTTAGGATAAAGTAGACTCATCATGAGAAGAGCAGCAACCTAAGCTTACAGGACATAGCCAGTCACTGGTTTGAAGCCAGTGTTAAAAATACCCTGAAATTGCTCTCTGCTTTCCTAAGAATACAAATCATTCACGTTAACTCATTGAATTCACTCAGCAGTCAGAGGCAAAGGAGGCCTCTTGTTGAAATTCATACTAAGATCAGAAAGTGTAGTGGAAAAGAGAGAAATAGAACTGGAGATGCAAGTATAAGTCAGTCTTCAAAAAGAATTGTATTTTTATTGTTCATTTGATCTCATTTGTTTTAGCATGCAAGTGTATGCTTAAAAATATGTCAGCCTTTTTGTTACTATATATGCAATTAGTCATTATTTATTGAGAGATGATATATACATCATAATTTAAATGATCTCATTTTTAGTTTTCCTCTTTTATTTTTAATGGATGCAGTAAATTCTGCCATTGCCCTGAGAATATTAATTCTACTTATTTGGAAGACCTCTTCTTATTGCTCTCTACTGTCTTTCGTCTGATATTTTATAGATCTTCCATTTGTTTTATCTTACTTTAAATCTTACCTTCTTTGCTTAACAATGATGATACTTTTCTGGATGATTGTTGATTTTCTTCCTTTCCTTCTTTTTTCACTTTGTCTATACTTTTTTCAAGGTGAGTTTCTGCTAGACTGTTATTACTGAGCCAGGCCTTTAGTGGAGAAGAAATTTCATGCTGCTATGGCCCAAAATTTGCCTCATTTGCAAACAGAGCCTTATTTTGGTCAGAGAGAGGACATGGCCATTAGGCAATATGTATTCACATATTTCCAGCTGATCACTGCCCTTTCTTTCTGATTCAAGTTCCCATTCTCAATATATTTACCTAATGTATGACTCCTTTTTGCCTTTTTAAGCAAGACTCAAAAATCAATACCCTTGGGGAAAAAAAAGATTAATTTGGCTACCTTAAATTTAAAGTCTTCTCTCCTAGCAAAATAATTTTACTACATTTTTTTCTTACTAACTAGGAGACAATATGTAAACTATATAAGGAAAATCTATAAATAATTTAGAAGAGTAAAAATATCTCAATAGAAAAGTGGGAAAAATGTATGAATAGGTACTTACTGGAAGAATTAAAAGAGTAGTACTAAAGACCTTAATTATTTATTTAAACTAATTTAATTAAAAATTTTAAATTAAAATTTTTCAAAAATCAAGTAAAACAAATTAAACTTAATAGAAACTTATTTTGAGATGCAAAAGCATGAATCAAACACATTTGTGAAGCCTAAATATATTCAAGGTTTAAAGCTAATCCAAGTAAACCAAACTAGGCCAGGAATTAGAGTATTTCAGTGCCCCAGCCTCTCCCAAGTGTCCCTTCCTAAAAGAAGTCCCTCTCACCCTAAGTTTTATGTATAATTTTTTTGTTGTGCTTCAAAAAGTATACCATGTATCATCTCTGAACAACATACCTTAGCTTTTTGGCCTGCTTTTATAATTAATATAAAATACTCTTTTTTTATATAATTTTGTTCCATACTCTTTTTGTTCAACATATGTTTATGAGTGACAGCACTGTTGTTGAAAGCAGTTGTAATTTATTTATTTTCTCTGCTTTATAGTATTTGATTTTTTTATATAGATGAGAATTTTCTATTTTATTCTTTATATACATTTGTGTTATTTTAACATTTGGGTCCTTAGGAGCAAAGTCAATATGAAAATACTTGGACATAGTATCTCAAGAATATATGCTTAAATTTATGTGTAGCATATAACTATCCAGTTAATTTTAGGAGCAAGGATATGTGGATACTTATTTAACTACAGACTAACTTTTTTTTTTTCAAATCAGTTCTATCAGTTTATACTTCTTTCTGTGGTACATAAAATTTCATAAAATTATACTTTCAATCCATGAGTTTAGCAAAAGAAAAGTTTAATAATATCAAATTGACATCTATAATTTAATACCACTTTAGATGAAAATTTATGATATCTATTAAATTTTACAATGTGAATAACTTACAAGCACACGTTTCCTTAACTCATGATCTGTCTTAGAGAAATACTAACACATCTACATATAAAATGCAATGGGATGTCTATTACAGCTTTATAAAAATAGTCAAAAATCTCATTAAATAGATTGAATATCCACCAATAGAGAAAAGGCTAAGTAAATATGACATATCAAAGAGTTAAAGGAATAATAAAGATTAACATGTGCTGAATCACTAATATTTCTAATAAATATTAAATTGAAAAATAAAAATACATTATTGTGATTAAAACTACACAAATTATTCGATTATCAAATCATATTCACATGCATTAGAGATCTTATGCAAACTTAACTAATAATTTTAAGGATGAAAGTTATTGTGAGGTACAGGCGGAGCAAGGTAAGGTCAAATAGCACTGTGAGAATCCTTTGGTCCTTTCCTCCCACATCCGATGTACTTTGACCAAGGACAATAAGTTATGATTCTGAGTAAGATGTGTAGTCATCTCATTTACACAGAGAAGATATTTAGATCATGAGATATCTCATTTTGTCTTTAGATGATCCGGGAAACTATGCCCCATGAGTCAAAGAGATTTAAGTTTTATCATAAACAATCCTAGAAAAAAAAACCACAACAAATACATTCTGCTAAAAGCATTCTGTAGGTAAGATATTTCTTCCCGGAAACTTATTAGTTTGTTTGCCAAGATGTTAGACAGTTGTATATTTACCAAAAAATCTGCCTTGTCTCCAGCATGTTTCTTATTAAAGAGAGTGAATGAATTGCAGAACTATTGTTTACACATTTACTTTTAAATGCTTTATCAGTAATATATGTAAAAATACATTTTTAAAATAAACTTACATGATTGCTTTGGAAAATGTCTGAAAATATGTAAACCACACTGATAAAAATGGTCTTTTGGGGATGAACCAATACACAATAGATTTACTGGCAATTGTTTGAATTTTTTCAAAGGTACTACATTTCTGTACCATATGCGTGATTAAAATGTAGTTAACATAACTTCCATCTGTGATAATTTTCTTGTGTATATGTAGGGCATTGCTCTTGCTATTAGCAGATATATACTGAAATATTTATAGTTGAATCACAGGCATTAGCAGACTGTGGCCCATAGACTGAATCTGTCCTATTGCCTGTTTTTTGTACAACCTTCAAGCTAAGAATGTTTAAAAATTTTTTTGAACAACAGAAAAATATCAACAGAAGAATAATAGTTCATAAGATAAAGTTAACAAAATTTAACCTTTGTGTCCATGAATAACGTATAATATTGTAGCCACATCCATTTGTTTGCATATTGTCTACTTTCGTGTTACAACAGGGTTTAGTAGTTGTGACAGAGACTTCTATAAGGTTCCCAAAGCCAAAATATTTACTGTCTTGCCCTTTATAGAAATAAATAATTTACTGACATTGTGAGTCATAATAATGTTACTATTTATTCAAAAACTATTTTCAAAAGTTTAACACACACACACACACACACACACACACACTCCTAAAATATTTGCTATCTTGCTCTTTATAGAAATAATTTGCTTACCCCTGTGAATTATAGTGATGTTTACAATGACTACAATCATCGATGTATGCATTTATAATTTTTGAAAAAGTTAAAATAGTTATACAAACATGGATTAAGTTGCATGTATCTGAATATTAGTTTTGTTATTCTTGCAACTTACTGGGGGTTTGACACTTTTTCTAAATTATAATTGGGTGAAATTTCTGCAATTGATAAATTGCTAGATAACATAGTCTAGCTCATATTATATAATAACTTTTGATGTTAAATCTCAGTCATAAACATTATGAAGATCTCTGTTTCTAGGAAATAATTACTTCAACAAGAAGGGAAAGTAAAACAAAATATAAAAGAAAAGAAAGATGGTAATAGAATGCCATAGAAGTATGGAAATTGGAGGGGAATTTCTAAAATTATTTGGATAAAAAAGAAGCCATATATTTTACTGAATCTTCTAGATAAGTTTTAACTCTGTTTTATTTCATATTCATGTACTATGCCATTTTTCAACCTTTTCATTCCACTAACTTATGATGAATTTACCTGTGTAGACTCCTTTTATCATTTAGACTAAAATTTTATTTATTCGAATGTAAGAATGGTCATATACTTCTTAGTTGTTTTCAGAATTTGAAAACATGGTTGAAAGTCAATATCCATGAGATAAATTGAGTTAGAAAGCCAATGAGAGCTTAGCTAATATAAAAATAATGGAATACAGTATCAAAACTTTTCAGAGACTCAGAAAAAATATGAAAAATTGGTGAAAATGTAAGAGAAGGAAGGCTTGAAATATCAAGATAATTAAACTGCAAACTTTAAGAAAGCAGGAAAGATATCCTTTAATTAGTTTGTCTTGTCCAATTAATGCTTAGCTGAATGCCATGCACATAACACATCCCTTTGAGTACTTATTAAATAAAAGTGGAATGTCATTCTGGAATAAATTGAGGCAAGAAACTAGAGGAATAGCAGTGTGAAGAGTGAGATTAGTTTATTTGGTACAGAGTCAGTAAATTTAAGTGGGCCATTTGAAACAAGGAGCTAAAAAGAAAATCAAATAAGAATTTTCAATGCATAGAAATGCAACCATTTTTCTCTTTCTGTAATTTACCCATTTGAACACTACTTGAAAAAATATACTTTCAGTCTTGCTTTTTTATCTCCACCAAACTCAGATAATTTTGGTCTTTTGATGACCTTTCCAAGCTAATTCCTGTTTTAGAATGCTATGGATGAATGAATTTCAATGCTTCATTGTAACCAATTTATTTTATTCCATTTCCTAAGGAATAGAAGCTTTTTACCTCCAGCCCAGGAGACCTATGAAACAAACTCCCCATTTATTTCCAATCTAAACATATTTGATAAAATGGGCAGAGGAATTTTTATCAGATCTGTATTTTATATTTTCATGACTGTTGTTCAAGAGTTTCCATTCTTCTTTATAAATATTTAAAGGCTTAAAAATTCTTTTCTGAAAAATAAACTGCTGCTTTAAATGATTTAACTCATTTTTATCCTACCTTTTTTTTATTCTCTGATGATCTCTTGCTGTTTTCCTTTCTCTAGAAATGATCCAAGAATAAATTAGCTGATACACTAGGAAAGGTTCACAAAATGGGTCCTTCACCTATAAGCAGCACCTCTTCTAAATAACAGAGAAATTACAAATCCAATGTACTAAAACTCTAAGTTGTCTATATGTGTAGTGTTAAAAAAGGTAGCTGTCAGTTTTAACAGCTTTTCTTCTGAGAAAATGGCTTTAGTGGCTAGTTAATGATCTCTTTTAAGGATTAGGACAATTTCTAGATACCGAAATAGCAGGAAAACATATCAAAGATATATTTTTCCATTACAGTATTCTGAGTATTCTGAAGTCTTACTCAATGTATATCACCTTTAATGTTTAGGATACATAGAAATATTTGCTAGAGGAAATAAATGGCAAGTGTTTACTTGAAGATGGTTTAGAAAGACACTTTTCTCTTTTAATTTGAATTGGCACTGTAAACGTCATCACATGTATTTTAGCATTGTCTATGTCAACTTTGTACCAGAAAAACAGTATTATGAATGGGGCATTACATTCCATCTTCATAAATTAAAAAAGAAACATAATAATTTGTGAAGTGGAATGAGGAGGATGTGGAGAGACACAGAATTTTTCAAAAGTAGTTAACAAATTCAAGCATGTATTAGCTAGCCTAACATATAACTTAAATGATTTAAATTAGGTATATGTTTATACCAATAAGTTTTAAATTCTTAATTCTAACCTCATCAAATAACAACAAAGAATACCCTTCCATGTCAATATATTTTGGGAATTAAGATAAAGTGTATGCAATTCAACAACCAAACTCCTTTTGTTGTTTAGTAGGTAGTTTGATATAACAAGAGAAATTGTGTTCTCACTACATATTTGTCACTTAATGAATGAATGTAAAATCTTAATCAGGCTATCTACTTTCTTTTGGTGACATTACCTTTTTGTAAGTAACACATCAAATTAGTAATATGTATCCTACAAAAATAATGTGAAGATAAATGAGATAAGATATATGATAGTCACTCAATACTTACTGAATAAAGCTGTTTTTATTTATATATTTCTATGTACTTACTCGATATGTTTTTATTAAATATTTTATCATGGGATATATCAAGTCTTTTACTTCTTTTTTATACTTAGTATATTATAGAGCTCAGGACCCAGTAAAATTGCAATACAATTTTCTTGATTTACTAATCCTAGGTGAAAATATGTATGTTTCCTTCTGTTTAAATTATGCTTAGTTGATGGCATTTTCAATAACCTCTTTGATTCTTCCTTTTCCTGTTTAAACTACTCTCATTTTCATTGTGGCCCAGGTTTCTATTTTCCTAGTATTTCCTTCAGGGGGCAAAGTTTCTAATATAATAACAATTTGGATCTTTACCACTTCTCTCTAGAATTGTGATTTAGACTAGGTTATTAGAGCAAACAGTATCATTCCAATTTTTTGTTTTTATGGGCTAGCATCCAAAAAACTTAAAAAGTCTGGGGAAAAGATGACATAATTAAGCTACATTATTTTAATTTAAATTCAGAATTACAAGTCATTTTTAATAGCTGCTTTGTCTTTATTTAATTTAACAAGCATTTGTTGAACATTGATTATATTTTGAATTCTATTTTTTCTTTTTTTTGTTTAGTTAACACACAATTATACACACTTATGGGATACAGAGTGATATTTTGATACATGTATACAATATGAAATAATCAAATCAGGGTAATTAGCATATTCATCACCTTGTACATTTGTCATTTCCTTGTGTTGTGAATTTTTAAAATTCTGTCTGGTAGGTTTTTAAAAATATTCACCAAATTATTGTTAACCTAATTCACCCTACGGTGCTACAGAACACTAGAGCTATTCCTTCCATCTAGCTGTAACTTCATATCAAAGTTAACTTTGTTTACCAACCTCTTTCATCCTCTTCTTATCCCCCACCCTTTCTAGCCTCTGATAACCACATTTCTACTTGCTTTTATAAGCTCATTTTTTTAGCTTCCAAAAATAGGTGAGAACATGTGGTTTCTCACTCTCTGTGCCTTTCTTATTTCACTTAACATAATGTCCTCCAGGCTCATCCATGTTGTAACTAACAGCGTGATTTCAATTAATTACAAATCTTAAAAGGATACTCAACAGTGCCAATCATTCCATTTTAGTTTCCCAATGCAATCACTCCCGCCGGATTCCTAACAATAACCATCTACAAAGTTACCACATGTCTTACGCTAAATTGATGGGATCTCCCAATATTAAGTAAATAGAATTAATCAGAAAAGAAGAGCGTCAATAGAAGTTTTACAACTTGTCTACATGTAATACTATTTTTCCCTCCATTCCATATCAGAACTCTTTCTTCTTTCAAAATTCTGTCCCTTAGCTCTCCCTCTCATTCTAGTATTATCATTCTCATTATTAATGAATAAATCCCTTTTTATTAAAAGTTTACATTGACCTACCATCGTCCTTCAGTTATTACCTTACTTTGTATTCTTTCTTTGAAAGAAATCAAACAAACAATAATAGAGTCTTCAACCCACCTAGCTGAGTATTTTCTTTTATCTCTACTTACTCACTTTTTCCCCCAAGTGTTCTCAAGCATTTTCATGGGTTTAAAGGCCATTTACATGATAACGTCTCCTCAGAATATTTCCAATTTTGGTATCTTCTCTGAGTAATGGCTTTACATAGTCATCTACTTACTTAATATCTAACGTGGATTGTTTTATAGACAACTGAGATTCATACTGTTTTAAGTAGAATTTTGTTATTTTCTCTGCTTCCCAGATTGTGTGTGTATGTTTGTTTGTTTACTTCACCTGGAGTTCCCACTGATTTTTATCTTATCTAAAATGCCAAAACCCTATCTATCAGTAGCTCTTTTCTTCAAACTTGCACATATCTTAATATATCTTTCATTATTTTGAACAAAATTTCCACCTTCTTGTCCTTCATTTTAATCGTTTTCTCATTGGCTTCCTTGAATTTATTCTTGTTCCTATGAAAATTATTCTTGGTTTAAGAGGCAGAGATATATGTATAATAAACCACAGGAAAACCAATTAGATATAAACCAATAGTAAACCAATACAATAATAATAATATATATTACTTTTACTTTTCTATCCTTTTTTTCTTTGTTAATTTTCTGTTTTGTAATGTAACTAAGATTCTTTCCCTCCTCTGCGTTAAATCTTTTAGTTACTCGCGGAGGGCAGTTACAAATCTCCAGGATGCTAAAGCTTTGCTCTGCTGTCTGCAACCACAGGCACTCTTCAAGCCCCTCACTCTTAATGAGGCAGGGCGCTTTCCATTCTAGAAACACAGTTTTTCCCCCATGTCAGGGTTTTGCACAAGGTAATATCTTGTCTTAGAAGCTTTATGGTTTGGCTTGTCAATCAAATGGTTCCTTCTTCATATTTAAGTCATCACTTTACATTTCATTTTCTCAGAGAGGTCTTGCATGACTCCAAGTTATTACCAGTTATGTGGTATTGTAGAACATAATTTATCCAGAAATAGTGATAACTTTCATAACTATCTATTATTCTTTGCTTACTTGTTGACATTTATCTTATATCTAAATGTTGGGGTTCAGAGGTTCAGGGGTGCCTCGGCTCCCCCTGAGAGAGCGTTTCTCCAAGGTTCTTGGTCTCCTGCTCTCTCAAGAATGGGAGAGGGGACCAGGTGCACTCACAAGGTAAATACTGGACCCCAAACAGAGTTTGTGCAGGAAGTGAATTTATTTAGGTAGAGAAAGACAAAAAAAGGAGAAGAAAGAGAACTTCCACGAGGAGAGAGAGAGAGAGAGAGTATGTGAAAGGGGATCCAAACATGGAGTCTGAAGGGGTGTGGAAGAAGAGGACATTTAACCTAAGAGGAACTCCCACCTTCTCCAAGTTCTCTGGCCGATGAAAGGAGTTCCTTAGAACTTCCGCTGGAGTGATTGACTTTTTGATTCTTCCCACGTCAGTGAAAATTAAAACACACACTGCTAAATGTCCTGGATGGAGAGAGATGGGAGGGGGGCATGACGCTGAGAAGTTCTTGCCCTTAAAACTACACCCTTTGTGAACCCAGAAAGAGAACACATTCCTTCATAAGCACTAATATAAAAGACCTCAGGGACAGACCATGAATTTCATAATTTAGCACAATATTTCAGAAGATTACTACTATTGTTTTTCTTTTTTATTCACTTTATTTTAAAATTTTCATTTTGAGCCACCTTCAAACTTGCAAAAATACAGAAAAAAATCCAAGAATTCCTGTATATTCTTTACTCAGCTTCTTAACTACTAACACTGTACCTAAGAGTACAGTTACTAACATTAGGAAATTGATATGGAATTAGTTACTAACCTACAGACCTTATTCACATATTTCATACATGGTTCCACTAGTGACCTTTAAATCAGGATCACATATTGCATTTAGTTGCTACATTTCTCTAGTTTTTTCTATTCTAAGAAAATTCAGTTTTTCTTTTTGACTTTCATGCCCTTGATACTCGTTTTTTATAGATTATTCTGAAGTTTTTATTTTTCTAATATTTCATCATGGTTAAATGCATATAATATATTTTGGCAAGAATATCACAATGCAGAGGTTGCCCTTCTCAGTGCATCATATAAGGAGGCACATAATAATATCATACCCTAATATTGTTGATGTTAACTCTGATCACTGGAATAAGATATTGTCTGCCAGATGTCTCCACTTTAAAGTTACTCTTTTTAAAATTAGTATTTTTGGGGGAGATATTTGGAGACTATGTAAATATCTTGTTTCTCATAATTGTATACTCTAATTTTAGCAGACTTGTCTGAAACAATTATATGGTATTTGCCAAGTAATGAGATTCTATTTCCACTATTCTTTCTATATTTATTGATTAGAAGTCTACTGTGTGGAAAAGCTTCCCTTTGTCCCCCTTTTCTTACTTATCCAATTATGCATTTATATTTGTGTGGATCCATGTTTATTTGCCTTAATTAATCTTAATAATCTATTGCCATCATTATTTATGTTCTTGATCAATTTATCTCAGTTTGAGTCACTGAGAGCCACTTCTAATTAGCGCCTAAGTTTTTTGGCATGTCTTCATCATTAGTTGAAATCTCCTTAATTTCTTAACCACAACAGATGTCTCAGACTCGTCTTGTTCTTCTGCCCCATGTACCTAAAATCAGGCCTTGATCCAAGGATCTCTGTTTCCTTTTAAAGAAGAAAAGAGTGAATCCAAGGTTTGAATGCCAGATGTGCTGATTGCTATTAAAATGTTATTGCTTCTAGGTCTTAGTGGTTAAAACAAATACACACACATTCACACATAAACATGTGCATCTATGTCTCTTTATATATCTACATATTCTTTTCAATTTCTATCTAACTTAGGAAAAAAGTAAACAAGTACATACTGATACTTTTGATTCTGATTGAACACCATAAGTTTTATTCTAATCTCCACTCTTCCCTTATTTCTAAATTCTTTTTCTAAAATGGAATCACTTAGTTTTCTTATAGTTAATATACTCAGTATGATTAAGTGTTTGCTTTCTATTTTTTTTTAATTTCCACTTTTATTGTAGATTTGAGGGTATATGTGAGGGTTTGTTATAGGGATATATTGCATAATGCTCATGTTTGGGGTATGACTGAACCTATCACCCAGGTAGTGAGCATAGAGCCCAAGAGGTATTTTCTATGGCACTTTTCACATTCTAGCAAACTGGTTGTTAATCAGCACAAGAACCTATAGTAGTGCCTGATTTATTTAGCACTCAAAAAAAAATACGTTAAATAAATAAACAAATGTACAAATTAATGGTTGAATATCTTAATATTTACTTAAAATGTAACATGATTCCAAAGAAGAAGACTGTTGTCTAATAAGGCTCACATGACTACTCTTTCTAATTTACTATTTCCGTCAAATCTGTAGTTGCTTCATTATTGTTTGGAATTTTGCACTAGTTGTCAATAAACAAAAACATGGATTATACCACAGCCCTTTCATTGCTTGCATTTCTTGAGACATATTAATATATTTTATCTTTGATGCCCTGTATTTTATATTTATTGCTTTTGTTACTTAAGAACTTCTAGAAAAAAAAAAGATAAATACTAATTATGTTAGAAATTGTCAAAAGATGATTACAATACAAATTTCTCTAATATGGTAACCACTGGAAAATTCCTTCTTCATCATAGTACAGTGTTTTTCTAAACAATAGAGTGCCTTATTTTTGTTTCACAGAAAATAATCAAATTATGATAGCCAGAATATTATGGACTAGAGTCACATAGGATATTCTAATACTACTACTTGTGATAAAAGTATTGAGGAGGTCTTAAGACCACAGAATATTTGTTTAATAGTGTCAGAATTCATTTTAACACCATGACAAGGGTATGCATTTGTTCAACTTTTCACTCACTGCACAAAAAATTAGATAAAAGAAGATTTTCAGTAATAGCATTCATTTTGAGTCTTACCAATCCTTTCAGTTTTGGTGTAACAAAAAGCCCATTAGCTTTTACTCTGTTGTGTTGAATTTTGATGCTTTCTGACAGTCTTCACTGAGATGCTCAAAGAGATGAGACTTGCCAGTCGAATAACTTAAGATCTCATTAAATTTACTAGCAACAAAAAAGCTATTTCTGTCTCTTAACTTTTTGATGTGTTGCCTTTTTCTAATCCTCTTCTGAGAACCTATTTAAAAGACAATACAATTTTTTTGTGTGTGTGTTAATGTTTTCTCCATTATCAAGAGAGTAGTCAGTTCTTAACTTTAAAATTATAGCATATATAGATATGAAAAATAAGCACACAATTATTAAGAAAATTAATCAAATGTTTATACTAACATATAGTAACTATAACAAAATTATTCTGTATTGTATTTTGTAGCATTTTGCAGAAATATAGTAACCTGTTTCAATTTTTAGACAGAAATAGTGAGAAACAGAATTTTGTCATTTTCAGGAGCAAGGAAATAACTTGTGAAAAAGGAATACTGTTCTTCAAATAATATGCTAGTGAAAAGCTGAGATATTAATGTCTAAATATCACAAAACTTTCATTTTAGTATAATGTTTTACTTTATATTTATATTTTATAGTCTAAGAAAGAAATGTGTGTCTTGTTACACCTGAGAACTTGAACTGGTAATCTAACACTGTCCTTCAAACAATTTGATATTAAACATACAATGGGAGAGAAAAATGATTCTGTTGTAGGAATATTTTGAAGAAATAATTTTCCATAAAATATCGTGTTAAGATCTTGCCTTTCAGCTTCCCTGGATGAAGAAATGAATACTTACAATCATTGAAGGAAGGTAATTTTCCTTGTTTTCTGCAAACTAGAAATATATTAGGCTACTAAATACAAAATTCAAAATATACAGAATAAAAGTATTTATGGAAACTAAGAATTATATAATATAGCAATGAATACATATACAAATAGTATAAAATACTAAAAAAGTATTTTCACATTTATTAATTACTATGTGTATTATAGAACTCTTAGTTTCTATATTACATTTCTATTCTTAGTTATTATACTAGGCTTATTATAATTACTAATACATATAAACTATTTACTATTTATATGAATGTGTTATAATACATGTATATGTATATTATGTATAATATGTAATTATAATAACTAATACATATAAACTATTTATAGTTATAATAGACATATTATAATAACTAATACATATATACTACTTATTGTCAAAACTGTTTTTAAGTATTCAAAGACAAAGCACACCAATATGTTTTTTATACTAGGTGTTCCAAGAAGCACTCATAAAACTCACGATTTTCATGTAGCAGTGATTACAGACTTGCTGTTTTTATCATTCCCATTTTATAGATTAAGAGCACAAGACTCATTTTGGTGTCATTTAACCATGTCTTAGAGCCAATTCCCAGATATTTTTGTCCACTTGTTTTGTCCTGAAGACTGAGAAGTAGAATCAGCATCAAGTTTGTGCTAAGCAAGTGCGATAATAAGAAAGCACCACAAATGCTGATTAGACTGTGAAAATAGTTTTGCTTTTAGGCTACCAAAAAAGATAAGATATATGAAGCAATCAAAGTGAAAAATTATATAAACAAGAGGAATTAGAATATAAATAAGCCAGGAGAAATAGGAATAAGCCAAAAATAAAATGCATCTATTTTTTATTTAAACCTAAAGGGAGATAAATTAATTAAATCTATATACATTTATTTTGCTACCTCATTAGAGATAAATATCTTCTCTGAGAAAAAACTCCACTTTACTTAATTTTTATCATATTATTTAATAAATAACATATTACTAAAACAGGGACCAACCCAAAGTGTTTTACTCATTTATTTTCATGTAAAATATAGGGTCAAGTATGTTGAGATATTAGTTATACTATATTTTGCTCAGTATTGCCTGACAGTTGGATTATTTTATCATTACACAGTATAGTTTGTTGACTATGAGTAAAGTAAATAAGATAAATTGGAGTAAATAAAAAGTAAATAAGTTAATAAGAGAGTGTCAGCAGCAAACTATGGTAAGTATATATGTAAATATGTTTCTATCTATTTATCTATCTGTCTGTCTGTCTGTCTATCTATATATATAACTCGTTTTCTTTCATTTATGTCTGGATCTCCACCAAACACTAGGCAGAGGAGGTAGGAGAAGTAATGAAAAAAACCATTTAGTGACATCATCAACTAAACCAGGTGACAAATAATCAGCGTAAAACCAAGAATACAAGAGTAGTTGTCCTAATTCTTGCCAGCATGGGGCCAGTCCCATGTGGGGTTAAGGGCAAAGATAAAATTAAGATCAAAGGAAATATTGGAAGATCTTACTATCATTAAACTACAACAAGAAATTATCAGTAATACTCGCCTCCAAAAGAAGACAGTAAGCTGAAGAAAAACAATCAGAACAAAATAAAAATTAATCAGAGAATCAGATAATCAGACACAATAAAAATAATTTTTAGTAAATAAGTTTCAGAAAAAAATTAATTTGAAGGTACATAAAATCAAATAGGAATGGTACAAAATATAGTAAAAGATACAGAGTTTAAAAATAAGAGTAGAAAACAGAGATTGAGAGATTAAAAACATCTAAAAATTTTCTAAATACATAACTTAGGCAAGGAATTGTAATACCCATGTAATGGTTATTTCTAAGAACAATAATTAAAAATAATATAAATTATTTGAGCATGCAAGTAAAAGGATAAGAAGTTTATATTGATAATAGACTTCTTGACAGCAACATTTCATACAGGATGATAATAAAGAAATGTTTTAATGATTATGAAAGAGCAAACACAGTAGCCAGATGAGATTTGATTTATCCGTACTATGCATCATATCTAAGGAATGCAGAATATCATAAACGTTTCTGATTTTTAAAAACATTGTTCTTATGATCTTTTTTTAGAAATGTCCTACTTACTGACAATAAGACAAACATCAGGTGAAGCTTCTAGATAAGCATTAAATATGTTTAATTTTATAATTCAGAACTAGTAATGGGGATTAAAGAGACAAAACATGGGGCTCTTAGGTGTGTTAAACATGAAGAAATAATGCAACTCAACAACAAACAGGAAAAAGAGAAGATAAAGAAAGAGAATCTTAATGAGTATCTCAGGAATCTCTAACTTTCATTAAAAAAAAATCAAATAAAAGCAAATGCTAAGCAAAAAGAGAGAAGAAACAGAAAAGTCTACTAGAGAAGATTATTATTACTCATTGAAGAAATCAATAGACGTATTAAAATACACTACAGGACTAGTGTATTTTATTATATTATTGTAAGATAATAATAAGAATAAATACAGAAACATTTATAAATACCAAATGAATATATCCTCCCTCTCAAATAAAAGTGTAACTACAGGGCAAGATTTTATATAAATCATTTAAATAGCAAAAACTATATAACAGCACTTAACACTAGCATAATAGGTATATCAAAGACACAAATGGGTTTAATTCACCATTAAATGAAGTATTTTTAGATTGGCTAATGGAGCAGAATCCAATCTATTCTCTGTGCAAGAAACATACTAAACAAAGTAATTCAGAATGGTTTAATGTAAAAAGATCAAAGATAGATCTTGTATGATAACAAGATCCTGAAATAATCGTCAGAATTTGCTATGAGACAACATAGACTTTAGGACAAAATAAATATAACAGGATAAGGAAGGAAAATTTATTCTCCAGAAGGCTTCATGCTTCATTCTACATTAAAAATAAAATAGATATTAATAACATGGACCAAATTATAATTTTCATAAAGCAGAAATAAGTTGAAAGAAGACAGACATTAAACCTGGAGATTTTAACATAGTTTATTAATTTGTAAGTCCTTGAAGAATGTAAATAAGCCTCACTTTCAGTAATTTATAAAAATTTCCACATATTCTGACAAGGACTCGCTCCTTGATCAAAATGTAGTCAGGTTTTTGAGCTCTCCTCTCAACTAGATCTCCACGTAGGCCCCTGTCCTTGCCTGGTCTCCATAGCTCACTTTAAACAAGAATCCTGCTAAGTCTACGTAGAGAGAATCTCCCACTCTTGATATCTGATCACCCTTGACCTGTCTTTATCAAGAATCCTGTTAACTTGGTTTAGCAAGATTTCCCCTACTTTTGATGTTTCCTCTTAGTATTTTTTTAATACCCTGACCCCCTTACACTGCTATTTTGCTATACATTTCCTTTTGTGCTTGTATTGGAATTGAGCTCATTTCTATACTAAAGACTCTTTTCCTTTAAAGTATTTCTTTGCTGTTTTAATTACCCTCTGGCTCTGGTTCTCTACGACATTACTCTTTGAAGAATCAATTTAGGGTAAAAAAAAAAAAAAAAAAAAAAAAAAAAAGAATAAATGCAAGGAGACAAAGTCAGAGGCTATTATCCAGATACAGAATAGAGATAAAGATGACGATGTCTTGCTAGGCTTCCAGGAGTCTCACCTTTTGTATGTGTATCTTTGATACTGGCCGTATTATAATATGCATATTCAAAATATATGTATATGTGTTGAAACTGAGTTGAGAATAAATAGTTGAGATGGCAAGAAAAAAAATGTTGGTATATATTTAAAGAAATCTATAATGAATAATGTTTTGAAGAAGAGGTTATCAACTTGATGATCATCAAACAACACTCCCATTTGCATTATGGATAAGAAACTAGATTAGAAAGAAACAAATGGATTCTTCATTCCAGAATTATGGAGAAATAGAAAATCTAAAAACTCACTGGAAACACAAGAAATGCAACATGAACTATAATAACCATCTATTTCAATATATATTAGAGGATTTCAGGTTCAGGCCACATTAAAGTGTCATACAGTGAACAAACTCACACGCTGAAGTTGACTGTAAAAACTATGCAAAATATGTTTGACCACTGTTGGAAGGTACTGGAGAACAACCAATCTATACAGAGCTTGAGAGAGATTATTATTAAAAATAAATAATTATACACTATAAATTATATTCACTCAGATGTTTTTCCTCTAATAGCATTTCCCAAATACTGATGTGAAGAAAGAAAGCATTCACAGAAAGTGAAGTTTTACAGTGTTGAGGTGACAGAGATTAGAATTTGGAGTATTGAGCCTGTATGGGGCTCATAAGACAAATTTCCAAGAAGGAGGTAACCACAGAGAGAGAGCCTAAATATCTCCATACACATGTCCTTTAAGTGTGGCCAGTATCAAAGATACACATACAAAAGGTGAGACTTCAAGAAGCCTAGCAGAAAACAATAAATGGGAGGTTGGAGTGTTGAGTTTAGATTTCAGCTAGTGGTTTAGAGAAGAAAGAGGTTGTGGTTCAAACACTGGTAATTATAGAGGGTGAGATGGGAGTGAGAAACTACATGGCTAAATGTGGACATTGTTCAGATTTTAGGTTTTATTCAGGGTGATCTATGCTGGTTGCTTCCAACACTGTAAAAGTTATTATTTAATTACCTACATATAAAAGATGACCATGAATAGGCATAAGACGAAAGTATGTCAGTAATCAAAATAATGATTAATTCAGTTCTTTATCATCAATTCAATTAAAAAATGTATTATTTCATCACAGTCACAGAGTAAATGAGAAAAATCACATCATTTCAGTAGATGCAGATACATAAGATCTGTATCCTAACATATTGATACAAAGAAATATTTGATAAAACTCATCAGCAATTTATTTTATATATATGCTTTTATTAAGCTAGGATTTAAAGGGCACTTCATTAACTTGATATATCTTTTGAAATCCAATAAAAAATGTCTTATGGCATAATAATGTGGGTATGTTAAAAGACCTGCTTTTAAACCTGGGAACAAGAAAAGATTCTCTGTTATTTTCCTATGTTGCTGTAACAAATTGCCATAAACTGGGTAGCTTAAAGCAACACAAACCTTTTCTCTTATAGTTCTGAAGGCCAGAAATTCATAATCAGTATCAGTCGTCCAAAACCAAGGTGTGAACAGCACCCAGATTTTTTCAGAGAACTAGGGGGAGAGTAATTCTAGAAATTATTCCACAAATGCAGCTTCTAGAAATACATTTCTTGGCTCATGGCCCGTTCTTCTATTTTCAAAGATAGGAATACATCATTCTCAATTCTTTCTCCACTTCCATGATCACATAACCTAGATTCTGTGTCAAATCTCCCTCTCCAAAACTCTTCTAAGGACATTTACGATTACAGTTAGAACCCGCCAGGATAATCCATGATAATCCTCCATCACAAAATTCTTCATTTAATCACATCTGCAATTTTCTTTGCCATAAAAGGTAACATTTACATGTACTAGGGTTAATACTTGATATCTCTAGAGGCCATTATTCAGCCTAATACAGATATCCTCTCTTGCTGCTTCTTTCACACATTGTAATTTTCTGAATATTGTTTGAGAAAGTTTGCTCTGAAGAAGAAAAGTAAGTAGTTCTATATTTGTGAGACATGTTGACTGAAGATAATTTTTATTTTTTAATGTGATACATAAAAGCATATTTATATGACAATAGCAATGAAAGAGCAGATAAATGAAAGTGAGGCAGAAGGGAGAAGATTTGACAATAACAACAGTGAAAGTCCTGCAGGAGAAAAGTTTGGATGGGACACTGCATAAAAATTGCAGTATGACTTTTTGGTGCATACGTTCATACCATTTTTTTCACAATGCTTTCTAGATTGATTTGTACTTCTTTCCCATTAATAAATATTAATTTGACTGAAAATGATTGACTGGGATGAAAGAAAAGTGAAATAGAAAACACAGAACAAAGAATTCTCAATTATATAAATGGAATATTATAATTAGTAAATCACAAATAAAAGAGGCATATGATACTTGATAAAAAGGTCTCCATATATTAGATAAGAAGCTGTAAAATTTATGTACTATCTACTGCTAGAATTTCCACCACAAACGAATAATAATGACATAGGGGCTCACTTAAAGGATACAACTTGTACTTGGTTACACATGTATACAATCTCTGCTTTAGCTTTTGGGTGGATTGTATCGGGTAGTTTCAATGTGGTCACTATTATCTTTTATGAACATATACAACAAAGTAATATACCTTTACATAATGTCTATAGCTCTACTGTAATTTAAACCTTAATGGCTCAAAAATGCTAAATTACAAAATAGAGAAAGATTTTTGTTAAATACAGATTAATATAACATTATATTATATATGATAAGGGTAGTAAAACTTAACCATTAAGGTGGATAGATGAGAAAGATAGGAACCTAGAATATAGTACTCGAAAATCTAGAAACATCGTAGAGATGAGTTCAATAATTGAGTCTATGTAAGAGGTCATCAAACTACAAACCACAGAGCTAATCAGGGCACTGATTCACTTTAGTAAACAATGTTTTATTATAATAAAGTGACATCCTTTTATTGTATCTATTGTCTATAGCTACGTAAGTACTACAATGGCAAATATGAGTACTTGTGACAGAGATACTTGGCACATACCTTCTAAAATACTTAATAGTTGGCCCTTCACAGAAAGGTTTGAGAGCTACTGCCCTAGGGAATCTCAGGTTCAAAGTCAGTCATGAATCAGCTTTGCTTAGGATGGCCATGTTTGAATTCCTTTCCAATGACAATAATTGTTACTGCCTCTAGACAGAAGACTCCAATTATTTTAAGGTTTCATTATTAGGAATAGTCATTTAATTAAGCCATAGTTATTACTTCAAGTATAATTAATTAGTGAAGGTATATTGCTTTGAAGGGATATAATTAATAGGAAAATAGGTTAAGGGTCTCTAGTATAGTTATAATTTAAATGCTGTGGCTTTATATAATTTAAAGATAGAGTCTGTTTACTGTTAATTATGCCTCACATCATCTAGCTCATGTGAGATAGCTCTGGTATAGCACATTATTTTCGTTTGCTGATGATTTATTTTAGATATAATGGTTGGTTAGGAAAGAGTTCATGGTGAAGAAGGTAGAAGTCACGAAAATGTGCCTGGAAATGGTGATGGAGAAGATAAATCCATGTATTCATTTAATAAATTATGTTTTCATTAAAGCAAATAAAAATAGTTTTTACTCTGAACATTCTTATAAAAATATCTGTTATATAATTAATCTTATAATTCTGAATGAAATGGATGAAAGCATTGTTTACACTGTAAGCATTAAGTCATTAAAATTTACCGTGAACATTTTTATTTGGTCTTATTAGCAAAAAATATTGCACTTAGAATGGTTTAGTAAATACATGTAAGGAACTCTAGATCATAAAGAACCTAAAATGTAGAATTTTCAGCATTATTATCATCTATTTAATTGCACATTGAGGTTTATTTGTTACTGAAACTTAGTAACTTGATTGTGGGAGTTTTATATACCTTCTGTGCCCTGTTTGCACAAGTTTGTTTATGGTGAAGTGCAAAGCATTTTAGTTAAAGGGATTTGAGCCACAGATGACAAACATATACAGAAAAATATAACATAAACTGCACATGGAATATAAAGCAGGTTTGGATTGTATTACTTTTGTTATTATTTTTTGTTTACAAAAGGGAATAATCGGTTATAGCTATAAGCCAAAATTTTAAGGTGAAACACTGCCAAAGAAGACTAAAGAGACCTTTTATCTAATGGTCAAAATAGAAGGTACTACTCATAAAATGTACTCTTTTTTGTGTAATAAATGAATAGGATCTTTACACAATATTTTTTCTAGGTTTAATTGTTTAGGAAACTTTTCTAATTGGCAATTACTTTTCATAGAAAAACTTGATCCAGACTTATATGTGGAACTTCCCTTTATATTAACTTGCTGAAATTATTAACAAAGTTAAAAGCCTATTTTTCTAGACTGATACTCTCGAGACATACAAAGAACAGTCACGTTGAAACAATCAATTTATTACCCTTATGATGCCTGCATATGTTTTGTTTCATATCAGACACACCTGAGGTCTGTAATTGAATACATGAAGAGTGTGACCAGGGAAGAAACGAGATTGGCTTGTGCTGTTCCTATGGCACAATCAACACAGCTTCAAGTGCACCATTAGCATGAGCACTGCCAAGGAAATATATTGGCTCTCAACTCTCAGAATACTGCCATGCCTAGAACTTTTGGCCTTGCCAATCATTGACAAGTAATAAACATTAACACATCACAGCAGTTACTATTTCCTTTTAGTAACTGAATTACATCAGAAAACTAAGCCGAGCGAAACAAAACAATCTCTAAAGGTCAGTAGTCTAAATCAATTCATTCATATAAATGCCTCGTTTCACCTGTCCATGGTGTTGCTTATGACTCTACTCCTGGGTCATTGTCACCTTTATACCGTGATCTAGGGGCAAAGCAGCCACTCCTGAACATTGAAAGTTACTGTAGTCAAGGAAAAGAGAATGTTGTGAGACACACTCTGAATTTTCACCTCTAGAAAGAAATAGATACTTTAGTCTACTAACATTTCAATAAGCCAAAGGAAATCACTTTCTATAACTGAGTTCAACAGGGCAGTGAGCTATATCCTACCATGTGTATGATGAAGCCAAAAAAAAATGTAAGCAATCCTAATATTTATCACCTTATATTTATCCATACATATTATTATGGTCACTTTCACTGTAAAAGTAGTCATTGCAGAATCATCCCTAGGATCTCACTATATTAGTCAGGGTAATTAATATTAGTTTCTGAATCAAACTGCAAATATCAGTGACTTAACACAATTATTTTTTCTTTCTCATTCATATCATAGTTCCGTAGAAGATTAACTTTCTGAAATCCCATAAAGGTTTTCACTGCATCCTCTGCATTTAGTATAAAGAGGAGTATGAGAAGCATTGCCCGAGGTATCTTATAGCTTAGTCTAAAAGTGGAAAATATAACTTCTACCTACATATCATTTACCAGTTAAATAGTCTCATCCGAACTGCAATTGAGGCTGAAAAATACAGCATTTCCGTATGGTTCAAAAAGGAAATAATTTCATCATCTCACCAATCTCTGGCAAGGCCAGTCCTTCTGATGCCAAAGTATCTGCCTTAATCTTCTTCCCATTATAAAACACACCGACTTCTCTTCTCAAATGAAAAATGTAGAGTTCTTTCAAGGTCTGGCATCCAGCTCAAAATTTAGTATCTCTGGCCACTCACAATTCTCCCAATGAAGTCCAGATGATGTCCTCATTTCTCAGTAAAATCTAAACTTAAAAGACTAAATATGCATCCTGTGTACAAATATGCAATGGCGAAATGGGAACAAGGTGGCAACAATAAATATTTCTCTATCCACCACAGTCATTTGTTCCTATTTGAAAATCATTTCAGGAAGACATGGTGAAACGTCCTACACTGAGTGACAGAAATCCTCTGATTAAGACCTTATTCTCATCTCTGAGAGGAATTATCTTATCTCATGTGCACAATAGTCTCATTTCCTACCCTCTGGAAGAGTGTATAAACTCTTCCTACGTAAATAATGGCCACATTTTTGTATCAATATATTGTAAGTTCTAAGATGTTTGTTGTGTGTGTGTGTGTGTGTGTTTAAAAAGAGGAATTAAAATAGAAAAGCATATACCTAAAAGATGTTCCTCAGAATATATCTGCATGTATTCTCTACTCTTGCCATTTTAAAGAAAAATACAGTGGTCCCTTGATATCCTCAAGGGATTGGTTCCAGGACCCAGAGGATACCAAAATCAGCACATACTCAAGTAACCCTGTGGAACCTGAGTATACAAAAAGTCAGCGCTCCGTATCTGTGGGCTTTTCATCCCATGAATTCTGTATTTTGATCCACATTTCATTGCAGACGCTGACTTTTTAAATTAAAAAAATATATAAGGGGATGCACACAGCTCAAGCTTATGTTGCTCAAGGGTCAACCTTAATAAAGTTTTTTATTTCTGTCCAATATAATTTAAATAACATAATTATGTGATCTGTATGCCATTAATTACATATACTAACAGGTGGCATAATGATGTGTTTAAATTCCAAGAAATGGTGGCTAGATAATTTAACTCTCATCTCTGCTCTGCCACAGACAAGCTTTGAGGTCTTGAGCAAATCATGGCTATCTGTCCCTAGCTTACTCATCTTAAGAAGGAGCTAGTAAGTAGCAATTACCTTTCAGTGTTCTTATGAGGAGTAAATAATCTGTACATAACAATGCTCAGAACACAGACTGCCATGTGGTATGTTCAGAATAAATTTGGCTATTAAATACATGACATAAATTAACCAAGCACAGAAAAGTTACTACTGACAGGGAAAAGGAGAAAACATGTATTCAATATTATTTTATCAACAATTTATAAATATGTTTCACCTGTGAGTTTATTTTTAGTACCTTAGAAACTGTAATACCACTAAAAATTTTGGATAGTTTAGAGAAGTGTTTTTTTTTGGTAATGTGAAAAATAAGGTGATTGTGATAAAACAACTTGGAAAAAGAAATGGCATGAATCTTGAGGACAGGTACTTTCTGAGACTTCATGTTTAGGAAAGAGCAAGCTAAAAATATGGAAGCGTATTTGTTGAGAAGACAATTTTTACTTGGTCTCATGTATTTTTGTGGATCTTACAAATAGAGAGGCACTAGCTTCCCATTTATTGCAAGTTTTCTTTTTAAAGATCTCTATATAGTGGATAGCCCTGGAAAATCAAGATAGTGTTTATTTATGGATGAGAGAACAGATTTGCTTACTTTCAAGTAAAATGAAGATAGTGTTTCCCTCCACAGAAAACATCAGACAGGTGTCCTTACTGCTCATTTATTAAAGATTTAAGTTGCCTGTACTTGGAGTTCTTAATCTGTGACACAAACTGTGTGTAGCATCAACTTTAATTCCTTGGCATCATCTCCAGTAAACTTGAGGAAAAATAGAAACCAAAGTAAACAGGAAACTTGTGCGACTCTGCTGTGCCACAAATAACAGAAGTCTTTTAGTCTCTAACCAAAGAGTTATGTGTCTTCTGCCAGCATCATAAAACTGAAGCAGGCTAACATGTAAGCTCAGATCCTTCACAGTTCTTGACAATAGTCCCTTAAAATTGTCTGCAGATGCACAGACCTCGGAAAAAATTTATGCATCTTTTTAAGAATAATTAATATCCTACTTAACGACAATTATATGAAAGGATAGATTACTTTAAGCTTCTTCCCAGATTACCATAACTTTTAGATAAATAATGTATATGCAATTTTTTCTAAGGTTATTTAGCCATTTTTGATATGGAAAACAATATTGTATAAGAGAAGCTGGGCACATTTTTCACTCTATTTTTGTTGTTCAAAACAATTTTGTTGCCTTTGTAAATGCCCCCAATCATCAATACTGCTTGGTATAAGAGGCAAGTTTGAAGA
This sequence comes from Ateles fusciceps, assembly GCA_036589455.1. Lineage (NCBI taxonomy): Eukaryota > Metazoa > Chordata > Mammalia > Primates > Atelidae > Ateles > Ateles fusciceps. The sequence continues at coordinate 2,177,330 of JAZHEH010003244.1, forward strand.
ATACCATGTTGAAAAAAAGTTTGTTACTGCAAATTGGAAAGGTCTATACAGGCATTCAATAAGAGTAAAAATATGAATAACAATAATATGTATTATAACAGAATCATTAAAAAAGATGTATATTTAAAATGTGATTATTTCACCCTGGTAGAAAATAATACATTGGAGAAAAATCATCCTTTATTGACGTCAGTTTCATGGATTTTTAAAATTTCTCTCACTGAATTCTTTTCAAAGTTAAACTTATTGAAGCCTACCAAAGATAAATAAATCTTCAATTATTTGGTAATTTTTTTTCACAGTTTCATTCTTTTTCAACTTAAGCTTGATAATAGATACCATATTGTCTCCCAATCTAAGTGCTTATGAGTGTTGAAACTCTATCTGGAGAAAATTAGAGACCTTTAAGTAATGTTTGAAGAAGGAAATGGATAAATATATTCAAAACGGTTAGTAAGGAAAAGTGGGAAGGTCCTAATCAAATAATAATAAGAAGAAGAACAAGCTCTTTCTAATGACCTTTCTGTAACATTAGCCCATTTATTATGATCTGTTATAAAAGACTGTTTTGCCTTCCTTGTTTCTACTTTCTCAACTCCCTAAGAATTAATTCAATTGAAAAGTAACTTCGGGTATGGGTCCAATTTAATTTCCCTCTAGAAGATCTACTGTGCCATTAATTAGAATCATATAATCTTAGAGCGAAAAGGATCCTTAGAGATTGTCTCATCCTATTCTATTAATGCCTGAGGAAATGGGTTTAGCAATCTTACTAAGGTTACACAAATGCAAAAAACACATAGAAAGTTTTTAAAATCAAAAGTATAAAACAATTGATGTTACTAATTTTTTTATGTATAAGAAAATATTGAATCTTATTTTTATAAAGTGATTCTGATAATTTTAATGAGTTCATAACAATGCTTCTAAATATTTCAAAACTTTAATTTATCATCCAAATATAATAATAATAATACACACTTTCATCAGGTTATGATACACACTTTTATAAGTGACAGACTCTACTTTTATAAGTGACAGACTCACAGTCTAGAAAGTAATTTTCCTATAATTAGAAAATTTCTAATTACAGAAAAGAGAAAAATCATAGATGTGTAGGGTTTTATCAAACTCTTAAAATGTACGTGTAAAAATTTAAAACTGTCTTCTTTCCAAGGGGATGTTGATATCATTCCATAATGGGGTTAACATGTGTAATTAAAACAACAAAAAATTACTAATTTACAAATAATATTTTAAATGCCTGAATTTGTTATTTATAGTGAGTATTGAAATTTGTTTAGTGACATAAAAGGTTAACAAATTCTTGATTATAATTATAATACTTTTATAATAAAATGCATCCAAGCTAATATCTCACTTCCGATGCCAACTGTTTAGATGGTTCTAGACTCATTTCCCTGTTTCGGGTGAGTCACAGGAAGGATGACACACCTGACTCAATATCAGGTTATTGTCATGGCTAAGGTTTATCATAGCAAAAAATACAGAGCAAAACCAGTTCTATTCATAGTTTTAATGAATAGTAAAAGTAATGATATCTTTTTATTCATATGCATTGCTTATTATACCAACACATAAATATAAGCACTTTGAAGTTCTGTAAGTTTTAGTTTCAAACATAGCTTACATATGAAGGCCATAATTATTCAACATGCTACATTAGCCTTGAATTTTGAAGATTAAAAATGGTAAAACGATCTAGAAAAAATCATTAGGACTACAACCACTATTACATTTCATAAGGGTTCATCAGAAATCTCTGGAGTATCTAATGGGGAAAGAATATTTTGACTATCACTTAAACAGGCCAGCTATTTATTAGTTCCTTTCTGATTGATGTTTCATGGACATCAGGAATACTAGCTATAAAATCATATATGTTACATAATGCAAACAAAACAAAAGCACCTATAAATGTTACAGATCATATATGTATATATGTATATTATTGCCATAAAATACATATATATATGTTCACAAATAATTGTTTTGACAAAAATAATATTATTGCTTACAAAAGTATGCAAATTTATGGAGATGGCTAAATAAGTAATGGCTCGTTGTTAAGATGTAAGTTTATTCGTTATAAAATATTATTGAAGGATCAACTTCCATTTATTCCACAACAAATTATTGGGCATCTACTATGTATGTTCTAGGCCCATTTCTAGGGACTGGGGGGAAAAAGCAGTGAAAATAATATTCAGAATGTCTTGATTTCATAGAGCTGTTGTTCCAGTATTGGGAGAAAAACAATTATTAATACCACAAAGTATAATGTGTTGTTTGCCAGACGGTTTAAGTTCTATTCTAAAAAATGTGGCAAAGAAGGGGAATAGAGAGTTCTGGGCACAAGAGGTGTTGGATACTGAACAAGATGGTTGCTGAAAGCCTCACTGGGTGGTATCATTTGAATACAATGAATGGTTACGAGAGAATGAGCCAAGAGCATAATTGAGAGAACACATTTTCAGGGAGCAGAAATAGCAAATGTGGCCTTGGGGTCTGAATGCACCGTGATGTTCTGCTGAGTGCCAGTATGGTAGAGCAGAGGAGATGAGATCAGACCCTGTGGGGGAGATGGTCACATAAAGCTTCTTAGAAAATGGTAAGAATTTTTTTTTATTTAATTGGCAGGCATTGAAGGGTTTTAAACAGAAAAGCAGGAGCCTCTTTAAAGATTTAGCAGTAACACTTTTGACTGATTTGTGAAAATAGACTATAGCATAGCAAAAGATAAAACAGGGAGATTAGTTAGAAAACTATGGTATAAACTATTCCTGAAGCTGTTCTAAACTATAAAATACATAAATTATAAATCAAAATTGTTCTATGAAAACAAGATATATTTGAACCCTGTGTATTAGAGGCAACAGTTAGAAGCAAATTTGGGATTAGAGGACAGAAAAGATCAATAGTTTTATTTTTAACAGGCTTAATTTTAAATAGACATTAAATCATATAATATATTTTAAATAAATTGTTAATTATAAAATAATGTCAGGCTATATTTTAATACTCACCTAAGATATTAATCAAATGATAAGAAACTACATCAAGACCACAATCATTGTTGTACTTAGTGAAGTTACTTGTGATTCTATTGATGTAGGAATTTTTCAGTTTTTTAAATAATAAAACTTTGTTAATTTTATACTTATCAAAGATGCTATAAAAAGAAATAATTGTATTTTTTATTGCTATGCTACTGATGTATTTCCACTGCATTGACGAACAGAAAATTAACACTAGAATTTTCAAAACTATCCACATGGTTACTTTATTTGCACTGTTAATTCAGCTCTTTTTAAGTATGCCTTCTCATTCTCTAATTGATATAATTCAGAGACTACACTTGGACACAATTTAATGAATAAGCAAATTAGTTCCAGTTATTCCAATATGAAATTCCTTTTAATTATGGGCTACTTCTGGAGATGTAGAATAATTTGACTGTCTAATCTGGTGACTCAGTATAACCTATTTGTTTTAAGAGTGGGTGAAAAACGTAAGTGCTAGGAAATGGGTACCAGAAATAATTTGTCATCTAATTATATTTCAGAACATTCTACCTCCTCAAAGCCTTGTTTCAGCCTATATCTCATTTTAAAAAGCTATGTTGTATATATGTTTACTTCTTTAAATTTTGTAAAATGTTTGTGGCACTCACATAAAATAGGGGAAGAGACTAGCTATAAGTGAAATATATTTACTTCAGAACTTGAACATTTATATGACTACATTTTTTTTCTTTTTTAAAAAAGAATATATTCAAATATGTCATGAGAAAAATTTATAGGTTTGTAGTTAGAATAAAGCTTCAATTCAAGTGCTGTTACTTGATTTAAAAATGCACAAGCCCTGGAATTTACTCCACGAAACCCACTCTATTCATCACAAAAATAACTAGGGAGAGGGGTCTGTCTGAAGGAGTCTCTGGCACAATGGCCTATATTCAAAATGACACCCCCACCACTTTCCTGACGCCTGTCTTCTACTCCAACTCCAGTTTCATTCATTACACACAATTTGCTTGTACACTGTATGACAGTGATTACATCAAGGATTTGGATACTAGCTAACTGAATTGATAGATTTGAAAGTACTTTATAAAATAGAAAGTGCTGAACACCCATTATGTATACGGAGTGACTTGGCAGCGATCATAGGCAGTACCAGATTTTCCGAAATCTCTATTTCTTAAAATCAAGTTTGATAAAGTATATTATTTGCTGAAAATTCTCTCAAAGGTCACGTTTGGATATAGCTACTAGTATTGCCATTTTGAAATCAAACATTATTTTATTTGCCATTTTAGAGAAGCCCTTGGTGGTCCAGCCTGCAAATACAATTCATGGGCATTTCTGTAAAGAGAAACAGGCAAACAAAAATAAGATTTTGTACACATTCAATAATCATTTGTTTATTTTAAGATACTTATAGTAGTTTTCTCTTATTTTAATAAATGCTGACATACAAAATTAGTGAGGTTTTTGGCTATAACTTTTTTTTTGAGGCAGAGTCTTGCTGTGCCACCCACTCTACAGTGTAGTGGCCCTATCTTCACTCACTGCAACCTCTGCCTCCTGGGTTCAAGCAATTCTCCTGCCTCAGCCTCCAGAGTAGCTGGGACTACAGGTGTGTGCCACTACGCTCCGACTAATTTTTGTATTTTTAGTAGAGATGGAGTTTCACCATTGTTGGCCAAGTTAGTCTCACTCCTGACCTCAAGTGATCCTACCACCTCAGCCTCCTAGAGTGCTGGGATTACAGGCATGAGCCACTGTGCCTGGCCTGGTTATACATTTCTTATTCCTCTTGTGGTTGTTTGGGATGTGTATTTGTGTGTGTGTGTGTGTGTGTGTGTGTGTGTGTGCACATACATATATTATTGAATTTACTTAATTACTCCAAAGGCTTTTCTTTAACTACTTTGCTTATGTACATTCAACAGTGATAGTTTAACAAACACAATACAGAAAAACACCTGATTTTTCACCAATACTATTTATAGAATGAATCTGTATAGAGCCTGAAGCTCTTCTGATGATAAATTAATTGTAGGACTAGAAAATCTATTTTGCCATTTTACAAACTTTCACTATATTACAAAATTTTGCTTTCTTATATAATACTGCCAAGTTAATAAATTTGCTTCAATGCTTATAGTCTGCAATTGAAAAAACTTATGAGGTACTATTTTCCAAATGAAAGTGAAATTGATTACAGATTTTATTTCTTCACTTAAATTATTAAGATACACCTTTATTATGTGAGCATAATTGACTTTATTGCAGTGAAGGCCCTTAATCAGTAGAAAGGACAGGATTGCTTCTTGAATACTAAAACATTTCCAACTTTTCAGTTTTGCTTTTCTTGATACTAGCATTATCTTTTTTTTTAACTGAGTAATGTATATCATTTTTAATTAAATGTAATTTAAATAATATTTTACATTAATCTAAAATGCTTCTGAATACTTCATCAATAACTTTTGAAAGTTCAATAACTTTAAGAACAATTATATTTTTCAAATATTATTTTTGCATTCTTTATATGTTCGCATTTTTACCTGTGTTCTAATCGCATATTGCAAGGCTATATCAGAATTTTTAAAGACTATTTTATTAACATTTAATTAAAGCACAATTAAGAAATGAAATAAAATGACATAAAATTTTAAATCATATGAATGAGAAGCTAAATCTACATATTTAAATTACTTTATAATTTTAGTATTTTTCATGAATGTACAGAAATTTCATTTTGTGTTTCTTGTTATAATTACTACAATATCAAAAATTATGTAATAAAAAAATAAATTAAGCATCAATTAAGTCAGCATACATCTGTTGACAAAAGAAAAAGGTGGTATATTTGATTTACTCGATATTTTCTCAAAATTGAGAGTTTACATTTTATAAATCTGTATCCATTTAAATTACTCATGTCACCATTTTAGCCTAGATTTTTCATTTTCTAAATAGATTTTGCTTTTTTTTTTAAAGAAAGAGTTATCATTTATTCTGGTTATAGGTAAAAGAAAATTTTAGATGTGCAAATATTTAGATACATAATCACAATTAGTATTTTTACTTCATGAAATCTTAGGCGCAAACTTTACTTTTCTAAACTAAAATTTTGATTCCAATTCAAAAGCTAAAGACTATCATAGTGTGATAATCTCAAATGAACTCTTCTATCTAAAACTTACTGCAATTTCAAAATAAGTAGTATTGAGATTCCACAAGTCAGTAAGAACTCTTCTCCCTGTGAACATTTAGGTTCTAAGGGCACAAGGAATTTAATGGTGACTGGGCTAAAGAATGTAATAACCACTGTTGTGCATATGATTTTAGTCATACAGGGAAAAAGCCTAAGAATTACATTTTTGGTCACACGGCATAAGTACAATTAATTGCAATATAAATTGTCAGATTGTTTTAAATGGCTATAATAAATTATTCTTCACCAGAAATATACGAGAGAACACCAGAAACAGTAAGTCCTATAATTATCTTTAAATGTTGCCTATTTGATGGTTTTTCTGGTGACGTTCCTGTGTTGTTTTAATTTGTATTTTCTTTACCACCCATGAATCTTAACAGATTTTTTTTTAATGCAAGTTCATCACTTTGATTGATTCTTCTGTGGACTGCCTGTGCCTATCCACTTCCCTTGCTCCCTTGCTTGGTGTGTCCATGTGGTTTAGTTTTACCTTGAGCCTTAGTCTTAAATCCTTACACAAACACTTTTTCTTGTTCTCTTACCTGTCTGTCTAACTTGGTTGATGATTCTTAGAGTAATTTTGGTTGCCAAATGTTGAAGTTAGTAGAATTGCTATAAGCCTCTGAATGGCTAAAGAGTAGTTATTTCTCTGACCTGAATACTCTTATGAGATATTAATTGAGAAGAAGGAGAGGGGAGAATTGTTTTTTAAGACATGGAATTGTTATTCTGTATTCCTTAGAACAGTTTAGTTTACTCTAAATCGTAACTACCTGTTATTTTCCTTTGTTAATATTTCTTGAAGCTCCTAACTTTATCAGGTAAATGTTAAGGCAACAATGTGGCCAGGCATGGTGGCTCATGTCTGTAATTCCAGTACTTTGGTAGGCCAACGTGGGTGGATCACGAAGTCAGGAATTCGAGACCAGCCTGGCCAACATGGTGAAACCCTGTCTCTACTACAAATACAAAATTTAGCTGGTTATGGTGGTGGGTGTCTGTAGTACCAGCTACTTGGGAGGCTGTGACAGGAGAATTGTTTGAACCCAGGAGTTGGAGGTCTCAGTGAGCAGAGATCATGCCATTGCATTCCAGCCTGGGGGACAGGGCAAGACTCCGTCTCAAAAGAAGACATTTATGCAGACAACGAACATCTGAAGAAAAGCTCATCATCACTGGTCATTAGAGAAATGCAAATCAACCACATTGAGATACCATTTCATACCAGTTAGAATGGTGATCATTAAAAAGTCAGGAAACAACAGATGCTGGAGAGGATGTGGAGAAATAGGAACACTTTTACACTGTTGATGGGAGTATAAATCAGTTCAACCATTGCGGAAGACAGTGTGGTGATTCCTCAAGGATCTAGAACTAGAAATACCATTTGACTGAGCAATCTCAGTACTGGGCATATACCCAGAGGATTATAAATCATCCTACTGTAAAGATACATGCACACATATGTTTATTGTGGCACTGTTTACAATAGCAAGGACTTGGAACCAACCCAAATGCCCATCAATGATAGCCTGGATAAAGAAAATATGTTACATATATAGCATGGAATACTATGCAGCCATCAAAAGAATGAGTTCATGTCTTTTTCAGGGACATGGAAGAAACTGGAAACCATCATTCTCAGCAAACTAACACAAGAACAGAACACCAAACACCATATGTTCTCACGCATAAGTGGGAGTGGATCAATGAGAACACATGGACACAGGGAGGGGAACATCACACACTGGAACCTGTGAGGGGGCGGGGGCCTAGGGGAGGAATAGCATTAGGAGAAATACCTAATGTAGATGATGGGTTGGTGGGTGCAGCAAACTACCATGGCATATGTAACAAACCTGCAAATTCTGCCCATGTATCCCAGAACTTGAAGTATAATTTTTAAAAAGACATCTAAGTAATGTATTGTTTAGCAAGTTAGTCAATTTCTCTACTTATCCCTCCTCAATAAGAAGACAAAGTCAAAAAACATAAATTTCCCCATTTCTTTTTCACTACTCCTCACCAAGAAACCTTGGAACCAGTTTGTTCCAAAGTTTGTTCCCACCAAAGTCTGGATTATACAAAAATATTTTAGAACGTTAATGATATGTTGTTAGTAAAATTCTTCTACTGATTATCATGATAATTTGTCAACATGAAATGTTAGGCAGACATTCAAAACCAACTAGATCCCAGCACTTTGGGAGGCCGAGGGGGAGCAGATCATGAGGTCAAGAGATTGAGACCATCCTGGCCAACATGCTGAAACCCCGTCTGTACTAAAAATACAAAAAAATTAGCTGGGCGTGGTGGCGCGCACCTGTAGTCCCAGCTACTCGGGAGGCTGAGGCAGGAGAATTGCTTGAACCCGGGAGGCGGAGGTTGCAGTGAGACGAGGTCGCGCCACTGCACTCCAGCCTGGCGCCTGGTGACGGAGTGAGACTCTGTTTAAAAAAAAAAAAAAAAAAACAACAACTAGAGCTATTCATATTCTTTTAAAGGAATTTTCATTCAGTTATTGATGAATGATAAAGTGATATAAAGAAGATGTGTATACACTGAGATACTACAAAGTACAAACTATTTGACCCCCTTATATATGGCTATGAATATAAAGTCATAAGTATGGGGGGAAATTGCCAAATATAGATTGTTAAAAACTGTTTATCTGAGCTCTGAGAACTGACGGGTAGGGATAGCAGAAGAGAGTAGAAATAATCCAAGAAATCAAGGAAAGGCCACTGCTATATAACAAAAAATAAAATAAAAGTGCGTAATGTAACTGCCTTAGAAAATGAAGTAGGATGACTGAGAAGATGTGGAGAACCTTTACCTCAATTTCCTTTTCCTAATCAAATGTGATTATAAAACATAAACATAAATTCAATATATGAGTATTATGCTCATTTCAATTTTAATTTCAAGACCTAATTTTGCTGTCTGAAGGATCAGGGATAACTCCATCTTATCTCAGTGTACAATCTATAATTTATTAAAACATTTAGAGTTTTCAAAAGAATTTTCAAAATGCTCTATTATGATTACAACCATAGTTAATCTTAAATAAGATCATACTATGTGATAGATACTTGATAAAGTACTCCTCAATATTCCATATTCTTAAAGATAACAAGCTCTAGGATCACACTGCTTAAGTTTATATATTTGCTCAATCATTTACCACATGAATATTTTACAGATGAAGAAACTAAAACACTTTGATTTTTCTGCAAAACTGTGTCGGGGCTGACTAACTTACTCATGAGCTTGGTAAAAATAAAAATTATTAGATACCTTATGGATCAGTCGCACATATTTCAAATGAAAGTTTTTGAAGTACTTTTTGAAAGAACTTCTTAATATGATATTTGCTGATTAAAAACACAGTGATATTTTTTTGAAACATGATTCAATTGTAAAATATCCTATGTCTAGAAATAAATTTATTTTCCTAACAAAAATGAATCAATTAAATTTTCAGAGCCATTATTTAAAGCAAGTGTGTTTATCCTACAGCCAATGAAATAATCCCTACAATGCTAAAAATTTGTGTGATATTATCCATTTCTTCCTAGTTTATGAAAGCCAAGTTATCATAATCTAGACTTTTTACCAAAGATTTTCAGGGATGTCTAAGGTTTTTACTTCTAAATTTAATATGCCCCCAAATTATTTTATGTTATTTTTACTTTTTATTCGTTTAAAATAACATTTTTCTCTATGTTGAGTTTGTAAAAATTAACATTTACATATATACATAATGTCATGATCTAATCTAGGTACAATTTTGGATGTTTCCTTCTTTCAATGTATTTAACGTACACAGGTATTCAATGTATGTAATCACCAAGCAAAAGATCTTTACTGGTTTCTACTTTGTTATTTTTTCCTCTGGAAAAGAGTTTAAGGTAGTTTCAATAGAAAAAGAGCAACCATATCTTTTGCATACTGTTATTTCTTCAAAGACACTTAGGGGAAGCAAGAATCTATATAAACAAATTTTTAAAACCCAGGTATCGTTTAGGTAAAATCATTGAGATTTAGAATAACTACTAAATTACTAAATGTTAAGCAACACGGGATTCTGATAAACTGGCAAATGGCAAAGATTGTAAGGGAACAAAAACTTGCAAGCACTGCTATTTGTCGATGTCTTGCATAATTTGTTGTGCCTCTGTTTTATGCCTCAGCATGTCCTCTTCCAGGCCCATACAAATAAATAAAATCAGTGTTATACACAGAGTAAGTACACACACACACACACACACACACACACACACACACACACACACGAGTACGGATATAAGGATTTCAACTATAGGTCATTTGTAATCGCAAATAATGTTGGAAACAATGTTGCTATATATTGCTAAGTAAAATGTTGAGATCAATGTACTATAATTATATAATGAAGTATATAATTATTTCTTTTTTTATGAAATTGGTGTAATGGGAAAATCCAGCAGCAAGTTTATTTTAAAGATAAGAAAGCTAAATCTTTAAGAACTTTCATTTGTATGGGTCTTTCTCAGGGTCATATGATTTTTGCAAAATTTGCTATGTAAGATGTTTTAATTAAAAATAATAAGGGCCACACCTATTTTGACTCCCATTTGCCTTTAGTCATTTATCTCCCTATAAGGTAATGAGGGTCCAGCCTACAGCACTTTTAGTATTCAGCTAAGGGGAGGTTGAATAAAGACATATTTAATTTCGGTTCATTGAGGTTAATGTGTTTGATTTAAAGCCACTTCCATGTGAAATGAAGTTTCTAGCAGTTCAGAGTATTTCTACTGCTCATGCTGTAGATTCATCCAGTGTCATAGCACAAAGGTGCAGAGGCAGAGAGTGTTGTGAGACGCATATCTTGCAGTACATGGTACCAGAGGCTGTGGAAAAGGGAAAGAAATAGTTACTCTTAACCTAACTCTCCTTTCCCCTAATTCTTACCGCGATGATGATGTGGTGAGAACCAGATGTCCTACATGTAAAGGGATTTGCTGTAGGCAAAGAACTCTGGAAAAAAAACCTGGCCATTTTTGTGGAAAAGTGACTCAGTTGCTCTGACACCTTTCTGAGTTGTCTCCATAGTCACAAAATGGAAAAAATTCTGAGTTCTTACTCTAATCATTTGGTTAAAAATAAATCTCTCCAAGGGAAAGATAACACTAGAGTCTCCAGCTTTGTAACTTCTGAGATGTACCTACTGAGTCTAATTCTGTCTTGAAATGTAAATATATGTCCCTAGTGAGCTAAATCCCTCAGGATGGTCCCAACTATGTTCTTTCTGTGAATTAATTTCCAGAGCTAGTTCTTAGCACAGAGCCAAAATTTGAGTAAAACTTGTTCAGAAATTTCTTACTGTACATAAATAACTTTATTCACAGCCTAACACTACCCATTAAAATCAGTAAGAGAAAGACAAACTAATCCCAAATGACCCTGCAGTCAGGGCTCTAAAACAATGCTGGTTGACTATAATTGTTAAAATGAATTTGGAACGTATTTGACCTTGTCTGTTAAAATTAAGTATATGCATACCCTATAACCTGATAATTCTGCTGCTATAATCCCACAGGAACACATAAACATATTCAGCAAATGTACAAAATTGTTTATTAAAGAATTATTCATAGTGGCTTCAAATTGGAAGTTTTGCAACTATCCACCAAGAGTAAACTAGATAAACACATCATAGCATGTATGTATATATATACTGAACTCTTACTCTAAGCATTTGGATAAAAATAAATCTCTCCAAGGGAAAGATAATACTAGAGTCTCCAGCTTTGTAACTTCTGTAATGTACCTACTGAGTCTCATTCACTCTTGAAATGTGAATATATATCCCTAGTGAGGTAATACATATATATGGATATATATATGTGTATTCCAATATATATATATATATATATATATAGAGAGAGAGAGAGAGAGTATTATCCAACAAGAAGAATAAATGGTATTCCCAAGAGAGCTTGAATGACTCTCCCGAACACATTTTTGAGTAAGAGAAGCCATCCAGAACAGAATATATATTGTTTAATTCTATTATAAGAATTCAAAAGCAGGTAAAAATAATCTGTGTTATTAGCAATCAGAATAATAGTTACTTGCAGATGGAGCAGATAGTAATTTAAGGTAATCTGACTGTGAAATATGTATAATCACTTTGTTAAAATTAATTTAGCTATATACTATTTGTATATTTCAATAAAAAAGTTTACTAAACTATCTCATTGTTATTTACATTTCTTAAATAGTATTTAGGAATGACTGAAAAGATAACTTGGCTGGCCTGAATTGCTCAAATACTGTATATTCCAAAGAGAGTCTGCAGGACTGGATCTTGGTCCAAAAGTTCATCTCTAAGCCCTTGGAGTATTCCGACAGACAAAAGTGTTCTTGTATTCCTGAAGTCTTGGGCCATACTCTCCCAGTTTGACCAGACAAGGTTATGTTATCAACGTGACTTATGTGAACACCTGTTTTTACTCTGGGTATAGGAAGAAAGTTGTGCTGAAATGTCATGGAACTGAGGTCAGTCATATGGGCACTAATGACTATGTGACTGATCCCAGTGAACACCTTGGACAACTAATCTTCAGTGAGTGTTCCTGGTTGGCAACACTTTGCACTTCCTACAATGCTGCTGGGATAATTAAAAATGTCCCCATGTAACTGCTCTGGGAGAGGACACCTGAGAGCTTGAACTTGGTTTCTTCTGAACTTCACTTTGTCTTTTCTCCTAGATGACTTCTATCTGTACCTTTTTCACTGTAATAAACTGTAACACTGAGTACAACAGTTTCTGATTCCCTTAGATTCTTCCAGTAAGTTATCAGGTCTCAAGTGGTCTTGGGAACCTCTGGCATTTTACTGAACTTAGAGTTTTCAGAATATGTCTTTGATATTTTCCATGGCAAGCACTATATCCATCATACTTTTTCATTTTTTGACAGAACTCCAAATACTTCCACATATCTAAAATTCAGGAAAGTAACCCTATCCTTACCTCTAGGATAAAGCTTGTTAAGTGTAGGTAAACCATGACAATTTAAATTCATTTGTTTTTGATTGACTTTTTTATGATTATTTTTAGTTATGAAAATAGGAAGGTACATCTGCCAAGAGCTACTGAAAAGAGTTACATTTTCTAAAAAAAATCCTCTTGTTTTCTCTTTGAGTATAATTTGTGATATTTGTGAAATCATTGTCTGCCCATAAGGAGAGATTACTTAAACAAAAAGTCCATATAAAATGTGACTACAAAGAAAGATGAGAAAAAATTGTATTCTTGATTAATTCATTGAGATATTAAATTAATAATCTTGGAAGTGGATTCCTCTTTGGACTTCCAGTTAGAGATAGGGTCTTACTCGGTGGCCCAGGCTAGAGTGTAGTGGTGCCATCATAGCTCATTTTATAGCTCACTATAACCTCAAACTAATGGGCTCAAGGAAACCTCCTGCCTCGGCCTCCCAAGTGGCTGGAAATACAGACAGGTGCTACCATGCCCATACCTGCCTTTTTTTTTCTTTTTTCAGTTGTAGAGATAAGGTCTCCCTATGTCGCCCAGACGGGTCTTGAACTCCTGGTCTCCAGTGAGTCTTGCACCTCAGCCTCCCAAAGTGCTGGGATTCTGGGCATGAGCCACCAGGACTGGCCTACTTACAGTTTGAATTATCTCGTTTTCTAAATAAAAGATCTCAAACTAATTGTCTAAGTTGGCGGAGCAGTCAGAACACATACATTTATTGATTAAATTCACTGTTTTATATGGATGCAGTTCATGGTGCCTGAAACAATTACAATAGTAACATCAGAAGTCACTGATCACAGATTATCATAGCAAATATAATTATAATTTAAAAGTTTGAAATATTGTGAGATTTATCCAGATATGGCACAGAGATACAAATGAACACATGCTATTGAAAAAGTGGTGCCGATAAAGTCGCTTGATGCAGGGTTGTCACAAACCTTCAATGTGTAAAAAACACATTATCTCTGAAGCCAAGTAAAGTACAGTTGGAAGTATGTCTATATTCCACTGCCTTTGTAGAGTGTAAATAGTTATGTTACAAACTAATATGTATATTATATATAGTTCTTATGGACTGCATCTTGTTTCCCTAAAATTAATATATTGAAGCCTTAACTCTCAATGTGTTGGTATTTGGAGGTGGTACCTTTGGAAGTAATTAGGTTTAGATGAGTTCAGGAGGATGAGGTCTTCATGATGGGATTAGTGCTCTTATAGGAAGAGACCAGAAAGCTAATGCTTTCTTTCGCTATGTAAAGGCAAGAAAAAGGCAGCCCTTTGAAAGCCCGGAAGATGACCCTCCTCAAACTTTCCAGGTTCAAGAACTAAAAGAAATAAATATCTATTGTTTGGGCCAGCAGCCTATCTTATTTTTATATAGCAGCTCAAGATTACTGAAACATTTATTAAGAAAAAACAGCAAAGCAAACAAGCAAACAAAATCAACTATAGATGAAACTCCTGGAAAAATAATTTATCTTCTGTGCAGCTGTTTTTTAAAATTTTCCTTTAATGTACTACTTCTCATTTTTCTTGCTGTCTTATTTAGAGTTTGTAGTTGCACAGTTTTTAATTTGCTTATCAAGTAATTTACATCATGTTAAACATGAATTTCAACGAGCCAGGAATATTATTAAAACATCTGGACTAATATTTTTCACTTTTAGTCTTTCCTACTACCCAGAAATGCTTTTGCTGGCAATGATTTCTCCTTTAATATTGTGAAGTTTATAGCCATTCTTAGAGACACAAGTCTACTTGCCGATTAGCAGGCATTACGCTTTGTGGCCTAAGTTCTGTAACAGAAAATGATTAGCTTCTCTGGCAATTCTATACAACACGCTTCATATATTCCAAAATTTATCAATTTTCTGGTCTGTTGATGTCCTCCTTTATTATGTTCAAGAGTTGCCACAGTCTAGTTTATTCATAAAGCTATTTTCAGTTGAATTACTAGAGCTCCACTTTAGCATTTTAAACCATATTGTTGTTTTTTTTTCCCCTAAATTAATAGGACAATAAAAATTCTCTCTTAAAAATCAGGGATATTAGTATTAGTCTCTTTTTATGTAAAAATACTACAAAATTAGAAGTGAAGTATCATGGAAGATATTTTAAATATGAAGACAAGGAAATAAGAAGAATTTTAAAAGCCAAATACTTTGATTCAGAGTAAGAAGTTACTGGTAAAAGATAAAGGTTATCCAACAACCTTTTGCAAATGAAGCCAAAAAGTAGGTTTGTGCAACAGTGAATAACTAAAATTACAACTCTTCTATATTTCATTAAAAAATCATGCCCTTTTTCAAAATGTCAGATCAGTTTCATCAAACCAAAAAATTATTTACCCCAAGTTAGGGGAAAATAGCATTTTATCATGTAAGTAGAAAATTTAAATACACAATTGATATTGAACTCTCTGTAAGCAATGTACAGACTGTTTTTAAAACATTTAACAGAGTTGTATTTATTATTAGAAATCAAATGTAACTGTGTAAATTATCACAATATATTTTATATAAAATTAATCTGATAGTGTTTTCTCTTATGAGTGTATAATAATTCCAAATTTTGTATTTATTTCTAAACAAATAAAAACAACTGCTATGTCTGAATTCTTGTTTTATGTCACTATTGTGCATATTTTTTACTCTTCATGTTTTAGGCATTTTGTATAGGTTAAATATGTGCAGTTGGTGTTTACTAAACGTAGCCTAGCAAGGCTCATTGGTTCTTTTTTTTAAAAAAAAACTTTAATTTCAGGGATACATGTGCAGGTTTGTTCTATAGATAAATTTGCGTCATGGGGGTTTGTTTTACAGATTACATCATTACCCAGGCATTAAGCCTAGTATTCATTTGTTATTTTTCCAAATCGTCTCCCTCCTCCCACCTTCTACCCTCTTGCAAGCTTCAGTGTCTGCTGTTCCCTTCTTTGTGTCCATGTGTTGTCATCATTTAGCTTCCACTTATAAGTGAGAGCATGTGGCATTCAGTTTTCTGTTCTTGCATTAGTTTGCTAAGTATAATGGCCTTCAGTTCCATCTGTGTTCCTTCAAAATACATGATCTTGTTCTTTTTCATGGCTGTGTAGTATTTGCTCATGCATATGTTCCACATTTTATTTATCCAGTCTTTATTATTGATGGCCATTTAGGTCTATGCCATGTCTTTCCTATTGTGAATAGTGCTGCAATGAACATATGTGTGCACATGTCTTTATAATAGAATGATTTATATTCCTTTGGGTATATACTCACTAATGGGATTGCTGAGTCAAATGGTTGTTCTGTTTTTAGGTCTTCGAGGAATCACCACACTCTTTTCCACAATGGTTGAATTAATTTACATTCTCATTAACAGCATATAGTGTTCTTTTTTTTCTGTAACCTTGCCAGCACCTGTTATTTTTTGACTTTTTAATAATAGCCATTCTGACTGGTGTGCTTACTGGTTCTTAATCTCACCCACATCTTAGAATAATGTGGAACATTTCAAACTACCCACACCTCTTTCTAAAAACTGAAGTTCTGTTTTACTTGGACTCTAGTGGAGCTAAGAAATGAGTATTACTTAAAAACTTGTCATGTGATTCTACTGGGAAGCCAGGGTTCAGAGCCATGGATTACACCATATTAGTTGAAGTGGTTTTAAGTTACGATAGCTGTAATGTTGATTGAAAGAGGAATATTTATAACAGAACCCTACCTTGTGTCTTCAAGACTTAAAATATTCTTCTGTTTTTATTCTATTAAATACAATCTTAAATTCATTTAGTTTAGCATTTATAATTCTAAAACACATTGCAAATTTCATAAAACTAGCATTTTCTAAATGTCAACACTCTAAATATACCATTTATTTTTTAAAATAGTATGTTCACTTCAAATTCCATTGCTGTGTCAAGAATCAAACTTAAAATATAATTAATAGTTACTTAGCAAAAATAGAAAGATGTTAACTGTGTCAAAAGAAATATTTTAACACTGATTTTATTTTCACTAAATGACTGAATTTTTCTTTATGTTTTATGCATAAGCTTCTCTGCTTTCTTTTGATTTTTTGTGGTTTAAATAAAGAACTATGATTATCTGTACAACTGATTGCTCAAAGTAATTAATCATTTTTCTTATGAAATTACCAGGGTAAATTAAGAATCTTATAATTACAGAGTCTTCTCTTGTCTAGAGGAAACATACTGAGAAACTATGTTAGGAAATCATTATTTCAAAAGCCAATCAAATTAAGTTTTTACCCTCTGGACTTTAAAGAAATACATATTACACATACTTTTTCTAACATGATTGAAAATGTGGTTTGTTTCAGGTTTCCACATTTCTTAAATGAAAACAATAAAGAATTCAAAAGGCAAAATGTTATTGTAATAAAAAAGGTTGTTTCATCACATGTAAATGACAATCCTATCCTCTAATTGAGTTTTCCTAGAGGGGTACTTATTGTTTTATCAGATTGTTTGTACAAGACATTATTTCTGATGTATTTTATTAAAGAATTCAAAGGCAAAAATATTGTAAAAAAAAGTTATTTGATCACATGTAAATGAAAATCCTACCTTCTCATTGAATTTTACTAATTAGAAGGGTAGTTATTCTCTCATCAGATTATTTGCACAAGATACTATTTCCAATCTATTTTATTAAAAGTCAGCATTATTGGCTTTCATCTTACAGTACATGTGCAAATGAAACTCCTTTGATTATGCAACAATTATTTACTGCAGTGAATATTGTATAATCATATTTATCAAAATGTTCTTTGAAGTATTTTCTAATGCTTATTAGCAAACAGTTTTTATATTTGAGAAAGTAAAACTTAGATTTTAGAATCAGATTTAGGCCATGTGGTAAGCCAGTTACCTGAAAAATTTCAATAATACACGCTAACATTGAAGAATTTTGGAGATTTCATTATATGTGTATACCTAAAACTATAGGAAAACAAAGAAAATTACTAATGCCAGAAACACAGACAACACTTAAAACCAGCAAGACCAGTTGCTCTGAGTTTTCTGGATGGGAAGAAGACAGACCCAGCAATTTAGAAATTTGAATTTTATTAAAGGTCATCACTGAAGAGATGATACATAGCTGAACCTAGAATGAAAGTGTAAAGAAAAATACTTATTAACCAACACAGTATAAATAAGAAGTTTGCCTGTAAATACTAGAACAATTGGTAGAAAAAACAAATATATATTCTCTCCTCAGAAGCTGTGACATCAGGGCTATCCATCATGTGCTGTTTGGCTTCAAACTTACAAATTGCACAGCCTTGAACCATGAACCATCAAATTAACAAATTAACATATAGATTATTTTTCTGGCCATTGATACACTTGAAGTTTGGCAGAAGAGATGCAGAATCATTCCAGAGCAAGAGCTGAATTTTTTATTTTTTTCTGCAAAGGGCCAGATAATAAAAACCTTAGGCCTTGTGGACCATTTTAAAGAGCAGCATATAGTCACCAAAAGGGATATCAACAAATTAGAAAGTGAAGATGAAGAATTACCCAGAATGTGGAATATAAACAAAAAGATAGAACATAAGATAAGCTGAAAGACATGGAGGATCAAATAAAACTATCCAAGGAATATCTAAAAGAAATTCTAAAAAGAGAAAGGAGTGGAAACAAAAATAATGGAATTATAAGGGTTTGCTTCCACTTCTGGGATAAATGGAGTAGTTGTATAAGACAAATACTCCCATTAAAATGACAAGAAAAAACTGGATCAATCATAAAAGTCTCACATTTTTTAAAGCATGAGAAGACTGTAGAAGCAATGATAAATAGACGAACTAAGAATACAGACATACCTGAGTGTTTGAAATGGGCCAAAAAACATGATTTTTGCATAGGGTCTACTAGTCGATTCTGGCTCAAATTAGGAAGTAGAAGGCATGATCAATGGAGGTAAATCAGTAATACATATATAAACGTGGGTAAGTCTAAAGAAACATTTGCTATATTGAAGCAAACAAATACAATAAAGTAGAACAAATATTAGAAAAACATTGTTAAGCTGAGTTAAGTTTGGCTCAAAGTGTCCTTTGTACTTGCATAATAGTTTCACCCAAAGTGGCATCCATACTTAGTGGCTGTACCCTAGCTTGACGTATAAACAAGTTGTAAGCTAACATAGATGTATAGCCTTGTATCCAAAGAACCGAGCCTCAACCTATCATAGCAGCCAAACCCTTAGTCAATTCCAGGCTGATGGTGCCTAACTCTGCCCAAGTAAGACAAATATTGAACTGCACCAATCAGGGAAACTCTGAATATAATTTTCTATATTCTGGTTAAAAATACATCTCTCCACTCTGAAAGTGGATTCACTCTGACCAATCTTTGTTCTAGGATGGTGTATAGTTCTCAAACCTTTTTCTAGGTCAAATAAACTTAGTTAAATTTAACATGTCTTAGTAGTACATTTTTTAAACGACTTTCAAAAACCTACAAAATAGGACAGGGTATTTGTATTTAGACAGTATAAGTTATTTGTGCATTATAGAGAATATAGTGATATTGACATATTTTAAGTGATTTATGTACATTGGGAAGTGGAAAAAATGAAGTTACCCAATTCAGTGGAAGTCAAAAGAAGAAGCAGAACAGCGTTATTGGAAAAACGTGGTAAGAGTTAAAGAAGATGGGAGCTCAAGGAGGAAAAATATCACTGAATTTGGGGCACTTTTCCTTGCAAGTTAATTTTTTTTTAACTTGCAAGCCAAGTTGATTGCAATTCTTTTGTTCAGATAGAATGCTCAGATGAAAAAGACAGAAATCGAAGCCTATGGCTGACAAAATATAGTCTGGCCAGAGACTTCTGCTATTCTAACTAGATCATAAGATTAACATACTCTAATGAAGGAAAAAACAAGAACCAGACCTTGGGCATACTTGAAGACTGGGACCAAATCTTCGCTGTTCAGATACTCATATTTTCACCTTGATTTAAAATGATCTGGTATACGTAATGCTTGCAAAAGCAAAGCTTCTGGAAGAACTTATCTCCATAGTAGACAACAAAGTAATCTTAAACCATATTTACACTAATTGGGTGTACAAACTTGGCCAAGTCAATTATTACCTGTGAGTCTCATTTTTCTCAACCATAAAGTGAATATAAAAGTAATTTGTAGGTATGTATTAAAAATAAAGTCAATTATTTTGGTAAATCATTTGTATGCAATATAGTGTGCATGAGAGAGAGAGAGTTTGTACACATGTGTTTAGAGAGAGGTGGAGAGGGAGACATACATCCACAGAGAAGGATATTGTTAAGGGTGTAACAGAACATCCAGAAACAAATCAACAGACAAGCAAAGCAATTTAAATAATAGAATTATCAGACAGAAGTTAAAGAACAAAATACACGCTCAAAGATGCACACAGGAAAATATAAATATGATCATGGTAGATTTAGAAAGGAACTACCTGTAGGAATTAACAGAGAACTACTAAAAAATTAACCAAGTGCAGTAAGAATAAATAAAATAAAATATTGAAGAAAAATTACCAGATATAGAGGATAAAGTTAAACATTCATACATGTCTAAACTTTAACTTTACCAGGAAAAGACAGACAAAGTCAATAACTAAGGAGATAATAGATAATGTTTTTTTAGTACTGATTAAAGACCGATATAAGCAGATTTAAGCAGGTCAACAAATTCTAAGTGGAGTAAGAAAAGTACAATGAAGAAAACAAAGACAAAGCAAAAAAATCTGTAAAGCAGCCTTTAAATAAGTCTAATTACAATTAAGTAACAAAATTTCCGTCTATAGAAACTTACATCCTCGGAGAGGGAGTACTTTAAATAAAAAAGAATGGATGTAAAGGGTCTTTTAAAAAACAAAGATGGGCTGGGCGTGGAGGCTCATGCTTGTAATCCCAGCAATTTGGGAGGCTGGGGGTGGGTAGATCATGAGGTCAAGAGTTCAAGACCAGCCTGGCCAACATGGCGAAACCCCAGGTCTACTAAAAATACACAAAGTTAGCCAGGTGTGGTGGCACATGCCTGTAATCCCAGCTACTCGAAGCAGGATAATCACTTGAAACTGGAAGGTGGAGTTTGCAGTGAGCCGAGATGGCGCCAAGAACAAAACACCTTCTCAAAAAACAAACAAAAAAAACTCCCCTAAAAATCAAAGTTGGTTGGGCGTGTTGGTTTGGGCCTATAATCCCAACTATTCGGCAGGCTGAGGCAGGGGGGATCATTTGAGCCCAGTTCAGGACCAGCTTGGGCAACACTGTGAGATACCACCTCTAAGGAATGAAAATAATAAAATAATAAAATATCAAAAATAAAGTTGATTGAAAAAAGAAAAAAAAAGAATGGATGAAAAGAGAAAAATTTCATCAAGCGGGATAACTGTTATCCATAAAGAAGTAGCAGGTTACATCAGGGAGTTAAAATGCAAACATACAAATCCTCTTATTTTATATAATAAAATCCTCCATTTTATTCTCAGCTTTGATAATCCAATAATTATAGACTGATAAATATATCTGTTCTGAATGTTAAAATTCCAACAGGTAGATGATGTCTTTCAAAATGTGTTGGATATTGCCTCAACTGGAGGTTCATGATGTATATTAAAATAAGAGAGGCTTAGAGACTCTTACAGCAAGGAAAACATTGTAAGTTTATTTAATTCAATGTTTTAGCTATATATTTGATCCTTATATTAGACAGGTGGTGGTTTGAAAACAATAGAAATTACTTGAAATTTTAAGCAAGCAAAAATGAATGCACTGGAAAAGTACAAGACAGTTCTTAGAATTGACAAAAGCAGTATAAGTAGGCACAGGCAGGAATCAGAGAGCAAGTCAGAACCAATATCAAAAAAAGGAAGTTCTGTTTTTCACGCAGCTGCTGTCCTGTCAGTCATGACCACTGGCCACTGCCAGCATAGCATGACAGGCATTTTCTGGAATGCTGCTGGGCTCTGCTTTAGTTTGTCACTTGCTGCTTTACCACTGGATTCCAAAAATCTATCCGTCTGACAAGAGTAATTTCAGACTCTGTGCCTACTTCTTACCTTACAAGGTTAAAAGTGAAAGGAATGAGTAGCTAATCAACCATTCTTGAGTCTCTGGTTTACATTTCAGTCTCCAGGTGGTGGTGAGGGAATGTATTCTCTTCCTGGGTCCACAAGGGGGCGTAGTTTCAAGGCAAGAACTTCCAGTGCCATTCTCCATCCAGGGATGAGAGGTCTTTGTTTAAATCAAAGATCAGTCACTCCAGTGGAAATTTAAAGGAACTCCTTTCATAGGTCAAGGAGCTTGGATAGGGTGGGAATTCCTCCCAGGTTAAAAGTCCCTGTCCCTCATATCTGGGCAGAATCCATATTTGGGTCCCCTTCCACAATATCCTGGAACCTTTTTTCTCTTATCTTTTTGTTCTCCTTTTTCTCTTTCTCTGCCTAAACAAATCACTTTCTGCAAAAACTCTTTGGGGTCCGATATTTACTTGTGAGTGCACCCCCACCCGGCATGATCCCCTCTCCCATTCTTGGGTGAGTGAGAGACCAAGAACCTGGAATAACAGCCCACCGGGGAGTGACCTAAGCCTGCCTTGGATCCCAGAACCTGGCAACAGTGGGAAGAGAAAAATCTCACAAACAGCTTCAAAATGGAAAGTTCCTATATTGGCATTCCTACATAAAAGGAGGTACTGGGTGCTTGACCAATGGATATTTATCTTCAAAGAACACATATCTCCTTTAGCAATGTGGATGAACTTGGAGGACATTTTGTTAAGTGAAATAAGCCAGGCACAGAAAGACAGACACTACATGATCTCATTCATATGTTGAGTTTTAAAGATATAAAGAAAGACTTTGTATATACATACACATATATAATCATATATATATGTTTATATAAAGAGTATCACTTTGGAATGTTCAATTAAATTGAAATTTTAAAACAAAAACAGAAATTACACTTTACAATTTAAATTTTAAAAAGATTATAATTAAGTTCTTCAAACTAGCATGCATTGAGAAAATATGAAAACCCCAAGACTAGAGTTAAAGCCATGGAATAGATTGGAAGTAACATGATTGACTACTTTTCACCTCCAAATATAGAAATTTTTTTTACAACTCATCTCTAGGGGATATGGGTCTTATTTTATTTTTTGAAATATGATCTTTATTAATACGTTTAAACTAATAATATGATTATAATGATATATATTTTGCCACTCAATCTGTTAAAGTTATATGCAGATAGATTTGGAAAATCTTTTAAGAGAGTTTAAAAAATGGGACTACAGGAAAAACTATACCCTTTCACGTTGAGTTTCTCAAGTACTCACCGAAAAAAGTACAAAGTTTTTTATGCCTTCGTATTGCTTTGTATGTAGTCCTGATGAAAAAAAACGCCGGTTGTTAACTAGTTGATCTCAAATTAATTAATATATCTTCCTTAGAAATAATTTATGTTAAAACCTACTTGGAAAGAGCTTTTAAGAAACAAGTATATAACTCAGAAATGATTCAAAATTATTGCTGAATAAATCATAGATAAATGTATATTATACCCGGTATTATATTAGTTTTTCTTTTTATTAGGTTATTAAATTTAAAAATTATTATAGAAAATTATATTAATTTTAAATAAATTAGTGAGCATATCAAAAAAGATTCAAGCAAAATATTGGTTGTGGAAGGTTTAAAAGGAGAAGGATTCATATTGTATACATCTTTCAATAGAGCTGAAAATCTATTTTCAGATCACTAAATTCCGAATAAATAAAGGTATACTAATATAAAATTAGTTTTTTTTCCTAGTATGGACCATATTTAAAATTATTCTGTTTGGAGAGATGACTAGAATACTGCTGCCCACTTAGCTCTGACCCACTGAATTGCTCTGAATTATAAAGCAGATACTCTAAATTAGCACTTCGCTACCATTTTCAAATCTACAGCGTTTATATACATTAATAACTGCTGTAGAGCATACTACTTATGGCTGAAAACAAGTGACCTGATAATTCTAGCTACCCAGGACCCACCTGATATCTAACAGCACTACGATCAAGCTACCACCTCTCCATTAACATACCTTTCACACCAGTGTGCTACAGCAGATAGCTGAAAAGTTTTACCTAAGCCAGAGATGATCCTGACAAGGCATAGGGAACACTGGAAATGCCAACCTGCTAGTAATCCTGGCTCTTAACTTGCTTTAACAATAAAGATATTCTCTTATCATGTTCTGAGGAATGAGGGCTTCCAGGTGCCTTATTTCCATGTGCTTATCAATATTTTCTTTGCTGATAAGAACAATTGTTGCAGCATGCTTTGCTTTTCATATACAGAAAGACAAGAAATGTATTTTTTAATAAGAAAACACAAGTCCGTCTCTTGCATCTGATTAGGCTAGATTAAGTCACCTTTCCACCAATGTCAATCTGGAAGTGATATCATGAATTAAATGGTGTCAACCTGGGGTTTCTGTTATAGCTTGACAAAGGAAAAGAAGTTGCCGTCACTGGCAAGGTACAGGCAAGGTACAGCTCTGTTTTGGGGGATGGGATGAAGTTTCCCTAATTCTCCTACACTGCAAAGGGGAGAGGGGAGATATTTCTATAATACCAGGACTTTTTATTGAAGAAGCAAAGAGGAATGGATTGATGGGATTAATAGTGTTTATCCAATGGAAGATGAAAAACTACATCTTATTGTTTGTATTGTGATGTCTCTAAAATAAAGCACATCATTTTTCTGATTGTGATTAGATCTTTGCTGAAAGAATATAATAAATAAAATACCCTACAGTTTATCCATATCCAAGTTTCTCTACAATAAATATTTACCTTTGATCAGTTATTTTTAACTATGTTTGATTTCCTTATAAATTACCTTTTGAAACTTTATAAACTTAAAGACATTGTTTATCCTTAAAGGATTTTCCTTTCCTTTCTTTTGATTTTTTAATCTAAAGCTATTTTTCAAAAAAATGACTTTCATAAACATACAACTTGTTAAATATAGTATCTTTATTAACATTCTAGTTTGTAACACAAGGAAAAACCTAAACATTTACTATTTATAAATAATGAATAATACTGTTTCAAGTTAACCTTGAAAATGCAGAAAAAAATTGAGTCCAGTCTGATAGCAGACAAAAAATCTCAGAAACAGTAATCTTAGTGCCAGCCTGGCAGACAGAATCTGCATAGAACTTAATCAAAATAAGATTAAAAGTCCATAGCAATTTCCTTGAGTGGCCAGTCAGATATCCCCCATTACAGTCACCAACCAGCCTGCCCCTGGGGCCTATTTCAGAAATAAATTGGTTCGTAGATGAGCTGATGCAGAAGAAGGAAAAAAAAATGTTTTCTTGAGACTGTACCTAAATCTTATCAAGGAATACAGGGAACTTTCAAAGTATTTTTATTCTGAAATGTTCTTTTATTCTGCTTCATATCATCTTAAATTTATTAGTATTATATTAAATATTAGTTTATGTAAGCTTATTTGACTCTGTATAGAATATAATAGATGGCATTGAATATTTAACAAGATAGCAATAGCAATAACACCTGGGAAATTGTTCAGGGAAAGATTCTATTCAGTTATTAAAAGATTTGCATACTTATTTCACTAATATTACTCAGCAATCACAAGCATTGGGTAGTGTTAGATAAATCTGCAAGAGGCACCATAATTTCAGCACCTTAAAAACTTTTTCAATCTGCAAGATACTTCTAGATGTTTTCTTCAATGACAGAGCAGATGATTTCTAAGTGTTTATATCACTGCAACTTCCAAGTATTAGTAGAATGTATCATTCTTTATACTGAAAGTAATCAGATTTTTTTATAAAGCAACTATAAATTTAAAAATAGATTACTAAGAACATACTGTATAAAATGCCTCATGGGTTATTAATTCTACATTCATTGCCACATTTGATTGTTTCAAAAAACCTGAAATATGTGTTCCTAACACATTGCTATTGAGAAGAACATTATGAGTAATAGAAGATAAAAGATTTTTCCCAAAGATGCACAAGTAAAACAGGTTCTCAAAGTTGTTTTGTTCAATGTTGTTTTGCTGTAATGTAGATGAGAAAAAAATATTGATTCCTGGACAGGGCCACCATCTGTGTAGAGTCCTGATGTTCTCCCCATGCACATCTGCATGGGTTTTCTCCAGGAACGCCTGTTTCCTCTCACATCCCCCAAGATGTGCATGTCTGGTTAACTGGCATTTCCCCACTCTGAGTTTCCCATTGTGAGTGAATGTGGTTGTGCCCTGCCATGAAGTAGCATCTTGTCCAGGGTTTCTTCCTGCATTGCAGGCTGAGCTAACAACAGGCTTTTGCCACCCCAGTCACTGAACCGAAATAATTGAATAAATAATCATCTTACTTGTTTTTATTAATCTTTAAAACATGTATGCATACTTCATATTTATTTCAATGTTTAATATTATATGTGTTTTAGTCTTCATTAGGAGTTCAGTGATAATATTGTGAGAAAAAATATGCCATAGCAACTTAACTCTTGTATCAATTAGCCGATGGTAAAATTCATTTTATTGTCATTTTGCTTAGAGTTGCAGTCCAATAATCTATTAACATTAAATGAGGACATGTGTATACAATAGCAAGGATCCTAAATCCTAGGCTATATCTAAGTTTAAATGGCTTGACACTATGTCAGAGTTGCCTTATTATGACCATGGTTCTTATAAGTGTTTTATTTTTTAAGACAGCACAAACTGAGGTTTTGCATGAGAATTATCATTTAAAAAACATTGTTACACATGGGATCTTGCTGTGTTGCCCAGGTTGACCTTGAAGTTCTGGGTCCAAATGATCCTTTCGCCTCAGCGTCCAGTGTAGCTGGGACTACAACTGTGTGCCACCACAGTCAGGGATGCAGGAAAAGTTATTACATAAAGCAGTGACTTATAAAAATAAGACTTTATTTGGGCAACATAGAAAATGTAAATAAAAAGGACCTGCTCAGAATAAAACTTACTTAAGTCACAATTTTACCACTGACAAGATTATGTTGCTATACACTTCAGAAAAAAAAAACGTGTATACTTTTTTAATCTCTTTTCTTTTCTTTTTTTTTTTTCCTGAGACAATTTCTCAGTCTGTCACTCAGGCTGGAGTGCAGTGGTACAATCACAGCTCACTGTACCCTTGATCTCCTGGGCTAACGTAATCTTCCTTTTTCAGCCTCCTGAGCAGTTAGGATTAAGGCATGTACCACTGTGCCTGGCTAATTTTTAACACTTTTTGTGGAGATGGAGTCTTACTATGTTACCCAGGCTGGTCTGGAACTTCTGCTCAGAAGATATCCTCCCACCTTGACCCCTCAAAGTACTTGAGTCATTGGCCCAAGTACTTAGATGTATTAACCAGGATATCAGAGAGCCCGATTTTATAAGTTTAAATTAAGATATAATAACTATAGTTGATTTTGATACATGTATTTAATAAGAATCATTGCTTTAGACTATATGATATTTGAAACAAAACAGCAATAGGACTGCATGGCACAAAATAAAATCTGTTATGATATATTGACTTTAATATATTCTAACTAAAATTAAAATCTTAAAACTTAAAAATGACAATTGTTAGAAAATCATATCATGACAGCATAATCATGTATCCACAAGTGACTGACACAATAACATGAACTGCTACAATATTAATAATTAATAACATTTTGCTACAATATTAATCAGTTAATGCAGGTTTGTAGGTATCAGTTAACTGGTAATCATAAAATGTATGTAATTTGATATTTCCAATCTGTGTTTTGCAGAGATCATAAAAATTTTAACTGGATAATGGAAGAAGAATTGTCCCAAGGACTTGAATAAATGTTAATGTTCATAACAGTATGTTTTAAAAAGAAATTTAAGTAAAAAAGGAAAAACATATTTCATTTTAAAAATATCTACCCAAGCACATCATTTGTCTCAAATCCCATTCAATATAATCATCTACTATGTAAAGATATACCCAATAGCTACCTAAAATAGAAATATTCGATTTCATGGTTAGAAATTATTTTAAAAGGTTGTTAACACATTAAAAATGTGCTATTTCTAGTAACCTGAGAATACAGCAGAGTTATGAAGCCGTGAATTCCTGTTTTGGTTTGGCAGGTAAATAGATTAACAAAAATATGTGGTTTTGAGTTTCAAAAAACTATAGCATATTTGAAAAATACTTGGTGGGGGTCTGGCAGGTGAGAGATCTTAGTAGCATAATCATTGGTTTTCACAATCACTGCCAAGTACTCTTTAAAACTAGTTTGAATAACTGCAAAACACATCATCAACAGAGCTTTTTTGCTGGGCCAGATCATGTAAAAACTGCTTAGTTAAAAAAAAAAAGGATGAGAGTTTTCTCAGTTGTGTATAGAAGAGTTGACCCCTGGGACTCAAAATCTCTCAAAAATACTTTCACTTCAGAATCTAGGTTAATTTCATAGAAACATAATTTTGTGTTTTAATAGACACATGTAATTTTTCTGTTTTCATCTTGCAAGTAATGACAGCCTTGTTCTCAAACCAATTTTGTTTTTTATAGACTTTACCCTGATATATAATAGACAATTACATGATCTGTGTAGAAATTCTTTCTCTAAATTATACTACCTTTGCAATCTGACATGAAAATACCAGAACCATAGTAAATTGACCTCACCAAGAAAATTATTACGTAAAACAGTGATTCATGGAAATAAGACGTGATTTGGGCAACATAGAAATATTAAAAGTAAAAAGGAGCTGCACGAGATCAAATTTACCCAAGTCACAATTTTCCCTGTGACAAGACATGTTTCCATCCACTGCAGAAACAAATGTGCTTAGTTTATTAAATTATATGTTTAACAGCAAAAAATAAATAGAATAAATTGATTATCCCTATCCATTGATAAACACAACATTAATATAAAAATAAAAATGTCCTGCTTATATTTGCTATACTATTTCATGCATTAGGCTAAGATATATGGTTATTTCCATGCTTTCAGCATGTGTTTAACAAATCTTTTGTACATTTTCTCATTGTTGTCAAACATTTTAATATCTTGAATATAATATTAAATAAGCATTTTGACAAATAATTTGGACCTCAAAGTTTTATAAATATCTATCCTTCAATATTTAAGCCTAAAAAGTAGTCTCCATTGTCTATCACAGTGTAAATCTGAACTTACTATTGTTTACTTTTACTTTGGAATTATTACTTTGATTAAAGATAATTCATGATATTATTAAGCTCCTTACTAATAATGAATCTGGTTGCATTATGTTCATTTATCCATCCCAAACCACTTTGAGTTACTATGAAATATAATTCAAACCGTTCATATGCTATCTAGTGAATGATTATTGTAATACAAAGCACTGTACTAGGTTTCATAAGTGATACAAAAACAAGTGCAACTGTCTCATTAACCAAAGTATTTGCAGTCTATTAGAGGAAAACAAGCCCTGTTATAAAAATAATTATAGTAAAAGGCTATGTAAAATACAATCCATTTTGACACGTACCTTCAACTCTATTTGCTAATTCTCATTTTCACTCTTTAGTTTATTTTTATATTAAATAATTATTTTCACAAATCACTCCAATAACAGTTTTGGTTTTTTTTTTCTTTTCTTCTTTATGAGGCATCAGCACTATGCAATTGCATATACCTGTTGTCATTGGCTTACAGAGGCTAAACATCATGTAATAGTTTTTATGCCTTTTGTTCATAGGTTACTGGGTGCTTTGAGGCAAAACTGAATGAGTTTCCAATAGTACAAAACTGCAAGAAATACAGACACAAAGTACCTGGGGTTATCCTCAAATGAAGTCAGATTTGAATTGCATTCAATATTCTTTATTACAATGTGTAGACGCTCAAAGCAAATACAATAGTTTCTCTTTGCCTCTGTGACTTAAGTTCACAGTGTTGCGTTAAATATAACTTTGTAAGGTCTACTTTACTGAAGAAACTTAAAAAAATTGGACTCATAATGATTTTCTGTAATAACCTACGGTGCTTGGTTTGTAGGGTAAAACAGGAAATTCAATTTGGTACCAACTGAATAATAAAATTTTTCAACTGAGGTTCCACTCATAAAGCACTTAAACTTTTTAAGTTAAAACAAATTATATTGACATTAAATTTAAAAAGAATAAACAAGTTATAGAAGAAATAATTTAAAAAACTTCAGAGAATAAACTGCTTCCAAGTATACAAGTACTAAAGAGACTGCACACTGGTGTGCTCATTATAAATAAAAACATACATTCATGTAATGTTTTACCTCATTACTCGAGACGTGGGACACCATCTGCGGAAGTCTGACCTGCAGACCCTGACTCAATGACGTATGAATGAATGCACTCTCACACCATTACAGTGTTTCAGGTGAGCTAGGGATGGCCATCAGCTGCTTCCTGAGGGCGAAATGCAACCAATCAACCCAGACTTTCTGTCCATCACACATTTATTCCCTCAAGATTTTACAACAGAAGTTCTAAGTTAACACACTTGTGGATAAATAACATGGTTGAAAGAGTGGTTATACCAATAATAAAAGCTTTAAGTTCAGGCCCAGAGTAAACACTATTAACAGGTAACTCCCCCTCTGTCTCCCATTGAGAGAGCCATCCAGCACAGAGTTCACATGAGTAAACAGAGCGGAGACAAAGCAATGAGAGGTAAACAGTCTTAAACTGGGAAAAGTCTCGTCCCTATTTTCTCTCTAACTTAATGGACTAGCTGGTCACCTTTAGCTTGCCCCAATAAAACCCTTCAGCCTTCCAAAAGATTTGAGACTAATCTATAACTTTTCCTAAAAGTTAATATCTTTACTATTTTGCCAGCCACCCTGAATGAATAGCAAAAATTACTACATATTCAAAATAATTTATTATCATTATAATAGGCAATCATACAATAACCTAATGTAGTATAAAGACATACCTCTTTGTTTTAGACTTACATTGCTGAATGGCTTTATAACTTGCCAGCTATATAAATTTGATTAAATTAATTAATTTGAATTTCAGGTTTCATTCTTGGAAACTAGTAATAATATTGATTCCCTGTTAAAATCTGCAAGTAGATTAGAAACAGTCTGTATTGTCTCTGATAATATTCATCTTTAAAAAATTGATTGCCAATAGGCATGATTCTTAGGCTGGTTCTAATTGACAAAATAGATCAAAAGAATAATTTACCTGTATTTGTTTAAACAAAATATACAGTACTGTCTTTTCACTACATTGACTGATTTCTTTATTAACCTGCTTGAATTAATAAGAATTGCTGATTTACCAAAGTATGAAATGCACATTTAGGTTATAAGTGAATCTTTGTGATCACTTCAAAGTGGGCCGTATTAGACTCCATCACACCTCATCTACGCCAGGAGAACCCGCTTTCAATAAGCACAAACTACAATATGTACTAACAGTGATTATTGGAAAGACTGCATCAATAACCTCAAGGGAGAATGTAACTTATATCAATTGGCAGAAATGCCATTTTATTCTCTTAAATATTTTTTAATACCAAGTAATACAGGGTGAACTCTAAAACTGCCCTATTGTCCACTTTTATTTTCTTGGTCATTTCACAATTTCTCTCCCAGACAGTCAAGGAAAATGAAAATCACCCCCCAACAGCCGCTCACACTTGAGACTTCTAATACTGTACACCTTCCTCCTCAGTCTCCACTTATAGACACGTCCTATGATTTCACTGACAAAATACCAGCATTTGAGAGGAGAACTTTCTGATGTTACGTTTCATATATCTACCACCCTTTTTACATCTGTACCTGTTGCCTCCTCCACTGCACACATTGCCTTCTTCTTCTTCCAATAGATTTCCTCTATCTGCTTCAATCTGAGATCCACCAGCTTACTTATTCACTGGATTATGGTCTCTCTTGCCCCATTCAAAGGCCTCCTTTATAAATTATTCTCTTTGTCTTGAATTATAAATTTTACTCACTCTACACCCCATGTTATCTTGTTACCCTCTAGCATTAACCCAGTTCTCTGCTCTAACATACATTATTTTTTCAAAAGGATTTTCTTTTCTTTTCTTTTTTTGGATAGAGTCCCACTATATTGTCCAAGCTGGAGTGCAGTGGTGGCACCATATTGGCTCACTGAAACCTCCGCCTCCCAGTTTCAAGTGATTCTTGTGCCTCAGCCTCCTGAGTAGTGGAGATTACAGGCACGTGCCACCATGCTTGGCTAATTTTTGTATTTTTAGTAGAGATGGGATTTCACTATGTTACCCAGGCTGGTCTCTAACTCCTGGCCTCAAGTGATCTGCCTGCCTCGGCCTCCCAAAGTGCTGGGATTACAGGCCTGAGCTCCTGTGCCCAGCCTCAAAAGGGTTTTCTATATTTACTGTCTCTACTTACTTTTTTCTTAATTTTTCGTAAATACGTTCTAGCCAGTTTTTAAACCCTAACACTTAAAAAAAATTAATCTTGACATGATTACTAGTACACTTTATTTTACCAAATTTACTAGCCAGTTTTAACTTTTCAATCTCTGTACATTTGGCAGAATTTATTGCTCTCTTCTTAGAATTGTTTCTTCATTGAGCCTCTAAGACACCACACTCTTCTCCTTTTCTTTATGTTAATATCAGTTCCTTAGTGTCTCATTCGTGTTATCTTTCTCTTCTTCAGAAACCATCTCTATAGGCTAAAGTATCCCAAATGTCAATCCTTCCCTGCATGCGTGGATTTAATTTAGGTGATCTCATTCTGTCCATTGGCTTAAATACTGTTGATTAACTAATGACTATCAAGTTTATACACTCTCATTAATATTCTCATGAAGAAATGGCTATTGAACGTTGGAAACTGGATTTTTAATAGGCACCTGATCATACTTTTTTACTTCCTCAGTCCAATTCTTCTATTCTTCAGAAAATGGCATTAGCATTTAATTAGTTGCTGCATGCAGAACATTACAAGTGTATGTTTTCTTTCATTCTCTTACAACACAATCCTGATCTGTTCTGCATGACTTTGAAACTATCCCAAATGGAATGATTATTCATGACCTCTTCTAATACTGTGTTAGCTAACTGACGTTTTCACTTCCTTGTTGTCGGTGCAAATACAGCTTCCAAATGGCTCTCTTTGCTTTCAGTCTTGCTGTTCTCCTATTTTCCAAATAAGAATCCTTATTTTGAAACACTAATCGGATCATATATTCTCCAGATCAGATCTCTTCACACTTTCGAATAGATGCATTTCTTCGTTTTAGCTTTTAGACCTTTATCTGATCTGGCCCTAGATTGTTGTTTGACCTCATCTTTCACTATTCTTCTCATTGCTCATTCAGTTCCATTTCAGGCATAGTGACTTTTTCCTCTTTTTGGAATGCACTAGCCTTTCGATTTCATTAGAGCCTATATACTTCCCTCTTCCTGAAATGTTCTTCCCCAAATTTATGTATAGCTTACTTTCTCTCTTTCTTCAGGGTTCAGTGTAATTCTACATTTTTCTCTACCTTGATTATGTCTTACCCCTCATTGGACTGATTTTCCTTTATAGCAATTATTTGTATTCTAAAATATTTTATATATTTCTGTTGACTTGTTCACTGAGTTCTTTCCTCTAAAACGTAGCTTCATGAGGGCAGAGATTCTGTTAAAATTGTAATCTACTGGGTCACTAGAACTGAAAACAAAGCCTGAGCAGAGTAGTTACTCATTAAACATTGGCCAAATAAGTTAATGAATGAGAACAGGCAGACAGGAAGCCATTAAGGAAAGGAGGATTACATTAAGTTGAATGAGGGATTAAATGAAAATAAATTAGCTGAAACTAGCATAGGTCATGTAATATGCTTAATAAAGCATGTTTGTCTATTTTTGTGATGTAATCCAAAACTTGGCCAACCACAAAACTTACTTTTTACTTACTTTCTTCTCAGTTTAATGCAGCATAAAATTAGTTATGGATTTGTGTCTCTTACACTCTGCCTCTGTTAGTGAAAGGATCTTCTCTTTATCCTATTTCCAGTCCAAAGTTCAGCGGAAATGTTTTACACTCCTATAGTCTATTTTAAATCCTTATATTATAAACATACCAGCACTTATTGTGTATCACAGAACTATTCACAGTAGGAAAGATCCTGACTCAACCTAAGTGTCCACCAATATATGATCTGATAAAGCAAATGTGGTGTATATTCACAAGGGAATACTATTCAGCCTTTAAAAAGAATAGACTCCCAGCAATCCCATTACTGGGTATATATCCAAAGGATTATAAAACATTCTAGTATAAGGACACATGCACACGAATGTTCATTGTGGCACTATTTACAATAGCAAAGACTTGAAACCAACCCAAATGTCCATCGATGATAGACGGGACAGGGGAAATGTGGCACATATACACCATGGAATACTACACAGCCATAAAAACCGATGAGTTCGTGTCCTTTGTAGGGATATGGATGAACCTGGAAACCATCATTCTCAGCAAACTGACACAAGAACAGAAAATCAAACACTGCATGTTCTCATTCATAGGCGCGTGTTGAACAATGAGAACACATGGACACAGGGAGGGGGAGCATCACACACTGGGGTCTGTTGGGGGAGATGGGGAGGGACAGCGGGGGCTGGGGAGTTGGGGGAGAGATAGCATGGGGAGAAATGCTAGATATAGGTGATGGGGAGGAAGGCAGCAAATCACACTGTCATGTGTGTACCTATGCAACAATCTTGCATGTTCTTCACATGTACCCCAAAACCTAAAATGCAATTAAAAAAAATACTATAGGTGCATACCACCAAAAATAATAATAATAATAATAATTTAGGGGGGAAAATGACACTGTTTTACAGTTTTGCAAATCTCTTTGCTGTCTGGTTTCGGATACATCATCTGGATTCTCATATCTGTGTCTGCATTTAAATCTGTTGTGATATCTCACATCACACAGTCTCAGAAAAACTGCGCTGCACTCTGGTGAAAGAGTGGGAGAAGAAAGTGCAAGTAGCATCTTGGTATTATTGTAAAAACAGGTTTGACCTTGTGTACTCCTGAAAAGGATCTCGGGAGTCCCTAGGGGACCCCTGGACCTCACCTTAAGAACTACTGACCCAGTAAAAAATAAATAAATAAATAAAAAGGAAAAGAATAGACTCATGAAACTCATGTATTTTGCAGCAATTTGGATAGAAGTGGAGGACGTTATCTTACATAAAACTCAGACACGGAAAGACAGATACTACATGTTCTCATTTCTAATGGGAGCTAAATAATATGTTCACGTGGACATAGAGTGTGGGATGATAGACCATGGAGACTTGGTAGGGTTGGGGGAGAGTGAAAGGGGAGTAAAGAATAAGAAATTACTTAATGAGTGCAAGGTATGCTTTTCAGGTGATGGATATCCTGAACATCCTGACTTTACCATGCAATCTACGGATGTAACAACATTACAATTGCACTCCATAAATTTGTAGAAATAAAATAAAATAGATTCCCCCCTTTTTTTTTGAGACAGAATCTCACTCTTGTTGCCCAGGCTGAAGTGCAATGGTGCAATCTCGGCTCACCACAACCTCCCTCTCTGTGCTTCAAGCAATTCTCCTGCCTTAGCCACCTAGGTAATTGGGATTACAGGTGTATGTCACCACTCCCAATTAATTTTGTACTTGTAGTAGAGAATGGGTTTCTCCATGTTAATCAGGCTGGTCTTGAACTCCCAACCTCAGGTGCTCCACCCGCCTCAGCCTCCCAAAGTGCTAGGATTACAAGTGTGAGCCACTGTGCCTGGCCAATAGATTACATTTTAATAGACATTATAACAGAAATAAGCCAAAATGACTGCACAAAATTGGAAATGGAAAAGGTAGAAATCACATATTCTCTTCAGCAACTACTACAAATTTGTAAGTATGCAATACGCTAATCACATCAGATGGCAGTTTTAAGTACACCATCTTTTTCTACACTGTGTAGATTTGTTTCAATATAGAAAAATTTCAGAACATATGTAATCAATATAAAGTCTCAGTAATATAGTTTCATTACATGCCATGTTACTTAGGTTTAAATTTACTACTTTAGAAAACATTATGTACAAAACCTTTTCTTTCTTACAGTGAATTATATCTCCAATTGCTTTTGTTTTTATTTTAAGAAAGTAAATATTATGAAATGTTTGCAATGTGTTTTAAATAAACTATTTCTAGATTTCCTTTGATTCATAGTTACATTGGTTTCTTTATTGTAGGTTTAAATTTGCTACTTTAGAAAGCATTATGTACAAAACCTTTTCTTTCTTATAGTGAATTATATCTCCAATTGTTTTTGTTTTTATTTTAAGAAAGTAAATATTATGAAATCTTTGCAATGTTTTTTTAAGTAAACTATTTCTAGATTTCCTTTAATTCATAGTTATGTTGGTTTCTTTATTGATGTTCAAACACAGACTTTTAAAAATTCATATTTTTTAAAAAATGTGTGACTATTTGCTTTCTAGTTCAATTTGAAAAGCATTTACCATAAAAATGGCAGCATCTTTTTGTACAGATAATACCTCTGAATCTAAGCCTCTCAGCAACTGGCAACAGGAGAGCCCTAATGCACTTTCTCCCTAATAGTTATAAAATATGCAATCATCTGAAATCACATACTGATTTTCACTTCTTTTCGAACTATGATTATATGTAAATATTTTACTTTTGAAAATAGATTTTTTCCTTTTTATTTAGTTTTTTTCTTCCCCTTGGCTTAGAAATAGTTTTTATAAAATATTCAAATACAAACATAGTCTCTAAAAGCACACTACGGTTCTTTGTCAGTCAAACCACTTTCCCCTAAGCATTTCATTAGTTATATAAGTGATAAATGTTTTTCTGAATGGCAAATTATCTAAAGTGTTTCAAAAATAGGTGACCATTTGTGCTTTCCAAACCTACAGAATTTTACATTTATTCCTGGGTAAATCACCCATTTCTCTGTTCATCAATATCTAGTGAAATGTATCCATATGAGATGATTAATACTTCTGCTATTATATTTAACTTATTCATCTAAAATAAATATCTGCCATAGCGAGTAAAATATGTGATACTGTAGAAGATAACAAGCGTACGTGTTTGCAGTATGTGTAATAGAGGAGCTTAATATATATAAATACAGTATGTCCGTATTAAGGCAATGAACATCAATTTTAGTTAATCACACTCATTAACGCAAAGAGCGCTACCATATGTGACGTTATTATCATTGACACTCAGACAAATCTTGTACTTGAGGTGACTGACAGGGAAGAGTTTGTGATAGTGAAATTTGTAGAACTAAGATCTAATGACCAAATACATAAGCATTATTAAACCAATTCTCACCAATTACTTGAAAAATATTTTAACTTCTATTTAATATTTCCTGTTTTTTAATCTTAAAAACTCTAAATTGAGTAGGATTTGAAATAGCAGTAAATATCAATTACAGGTTAATGGAAACAAAATCACACTTGCTTTAATTGTACAATTTTTTATTAAGTCTGAAGAAACATTTAATTGAAAATGACATTTAGGAATGATAGACAAAGCCTTTTTAAATTTTCTTTCCACTCCTTTTTCTGAAAGTTTTGACACAAATGATTTTTTTCTTTTTCGAGACAGGGTCTCACTATGTTGCCCAGGCTGAAGTGCAGTGTGTTCAAGCAATCCTCCCATCTCAGCCTCCTGAGTAGCTGGGACTACAGGCACTTGCCACCATGCCTGGCTAATTTTTGTATCTTTAGTAGAAACAAGGTTTTGCCACATTGCCCAACCCAACTCATGGGCTGAAGTGATCTGTCCATATCAGCCTCCCAGTGTGCAGGGATTACAGGAGTGAGCCACTGTAGCCGGCTGTCACAAATGATTTCTATTATTAATATCTAGATGTTATTTTTCCATCAGTTAACCAACTATGTAAAAATAAACATTATTAGTTACAGAAGGAATGAAAAACCAAAAATCATATTTATGAGGTGCTTTACAAACAAGTGTTCTCTTTTAAAAATTTTTTTTAATGGTTAGGCAAAAAATCTCCCCCCCCAAGGGCCCCCCCCCCCCCAGGAGGGGGGCGGGGGGGACGATATCTCACCACAGTTGATCTCTCATTTTTCCATTCTAATTTATTTTCCTAACTTTTTTCTTGGCATCTGCAAAAACATTTGTTTTTCCTTTACTTTCTTCTTAAAAAAATATTTGAAGAGATTTATTTTAAGCCAAATAGGAGTGACCATGGCCAGTGATATAGCCCACAGGAGGTCCTGAGAACATGTGCCCAAGGTGGTCGGGGATGCAGCTTACTTTTATACATTTTAGAGAGGCATGAGACATCAATCAAATACATTTAATAAATACATTGGTTTGGTCCAAAAGGCTGGACAACTCAAAGCAGGGGGAGTAGGGGTGCCAGGGGTTTGGCGGGTAAGGGAATTTGGGGGGAATGGGTGGGTATTGGGGTTGTTGGGGTTCTGGGGTTGGTTCCAGGCTATAGGTGAAGTTAAACATTTTCTGGTTGATAATTGGTTGAGTTTATTTAAAGACCTGGCATTGATAGAAAAGAAATGTTCAGATTAAGATAAAAGATTGTGGAGACCAAGGTTCTTTGAAGTCTTATAGCGGCTGCCCTTAGAGAGGATAAATGATAAGTGTTTCCTATTCGGATCTTTAGAACGTGCTAGACTTTTAGTTTATCTCTTTAGGACTGGGAGGGCCATCTTTTCATATTATAATGTATCTCCTTCATTTCTGCAACAAAAATAGGAAGCACTATAAAGCATTGTCCCAGTTTCTCCCTAACCCTATCCCTGGACTTCCTGGCCCCTGGCTTGGCATATGTTTGGACTTAGCTTTCTTTCATACGCTCACAAATTTCTTCTCCCACTGCTAATTTGTATGTCATAAGATGGTTGTTTTATTTCTCAGTACATTTGTCAGATATAATTGTTACTGTAGTAAAAACTATTGTGTAAATAATGATAAATGATTATGAAAGAAAAAACAGTTTATCAGAAAACAAAACAGAATGTAAAGAATTGATAAAGACAAGTTGTGAAAAGATGTCAAACTGGATTTAGGAGTCACACTTGTAAGAGGTTTATTTGAGGGGTAGGTGTGGTGGTATCTACACACATATTACTTCTTATGTCTCTTCAACTCATTGGTTCATTTCAAAAAAGCAAAGCTAAAACTCATAAAATATTCATTATTTAAAAGGAAACAATATTCAATGAATCAATACATAAATACCTAAGACCTTTGTCAAATAGTTGACAAGTGTATTTGCATATATGTTTTCCAAGTTATAAGAAAATTTATGGCTGGGCACAATGTCTCGTGTCTGTAATACCAGAAATTTGGGAAGTCCAGGTGGGTAGATCACCTGATGTCAGAAGTTCAAGACCAGCTGGGCCAATATGGAGAAACTCCATCTCTACTAAAAATACAAAAAAAATAGCTGGGCATGGTGGTAGGCACCTGTAATCCCAGCTACTCAGAAGGTTGAGGCAGGAGAATCACTTGAACCTGGGAGACAGGTTGCAGTGAGCCAAGATTGCGCCACTGCAGTCCAGCCTGGGCAACAAGAGTGAAACTCCATCTCCAAAAAAAAAAAAAAAAGAAAAGAAAAGAAGAAAAATTTCTAGGATATGCATAAGTAATCTATTTTAGAAAGAATTGTATTTTGTAGAATGATTTGTACTAAAACAATTTATCTCTTTCTGTCATATACTGATATCTTGAAAACTTTAATGTTTCTTGTCACATTCAGTATTTAAAAAGTAGGATTGTTTCTAAGTGTTGACTTTATGGGTGCATTTGAATATTAGAGATACTATCTCTTATCAATTTCAAAGCTTTGTTGCATTCCAAACTGGGTCCTGCCTTAGCCTTAGTAATGGCAATGAAGTGGGGGAGATAGAATGTTCACTAGTTTTTCATATGCTGTTAAATTTTCACACCTCCTGTGCTATCTTAAAGTCTTACAGTATAGGAATGGTGAGTGAGGGAGAGGAGCTTAACACTATTATATAACACATGTAGTTTTCCACCGGGCAATAGTATCCTCTGAATGGTGAAATGCCTACTTTTTAGTTTTTTCTTTTGTTGGGCACAAACGCTTGAAAACTGCACCACTGGGAAATTGCAACTATGGTCCATGTTTCAACACAGTCCATGTTTCTTTGAGTTGGCAACTTACTGTTTACTGTCATCCCCTTAGGATCATCAGTAAAGACCTGTAAGATTTCTTCCGCTTAGCTCATCTAGCCATTCCAAACATTTCTCTTGAGTCTTTCAAGACAAATCAACCCAATAAAAATCTAATAAATAAAGGTGATCTCAGCTATCACATTTGCTGTTCTCTTCCGATCAAACCAAATGTAAGGTATATATTCTATTCTCAATCTAACCCAGTCTGTTTGCCTAAAACATTCCAGGCAAACTTCCACTTCTAAGGTTTTAAAGGCATAGGTCTGATATCAATCATCAGTTGCCCCAGACGAACATCTGATTCTTTGAATGCTTTATTATAGTTCTCTTCACTTAGCAATGAGTGAGACAAACACACCTGACATCATTATCCCTTTTTTAGGAATTTCTACAAAATTCCCTGTGAAAATATAAATTTTGGAAATGAGTGATAAGCAAAGTGGTTTCCTTATCATTATCACAATTTCCTGTTGTATCTGCTTGATAATGTAGCACCTATTACTTGGGGCCATTAGGACCTTTGCTGAAATTCTGATAAATGTAAAGAACTCACATTTAACAACCAGTTAATTCAATATCATTTTAAATAATTTCTGCTTTACCTGGAGTTAATCCTATCCGGCCATTTACTATACCCAGTTGTGTCAGTAAGAACATCTGTGCAATGATAAGTAACACATGGCTTCCGGGCTAAATATATTTCTGACACTTATACAGATTGTCAGAAATTTGACACTATTTCAAAATTAAACAATATCTTATTTTGCAAGAAAAGATATGGCATCACAATACTACAAGCAAAGAGTTAATTTGCTTCTCAAATTTCCTAGAAAATGAAGCAGTCCTAAAATATTTAACTCAGTATTGGTAACAGTTTTGATTTGAGGCAGTATCCTGAATAGCCTTTTTAATGCTAATGTCATAAGCTTGTGTTACAATCACAGAATTTGGAT
The DNA here is from genome assembly GCA_036589455.1 of Ateles fusciceps. NCBI lineage: Eukaryota > Metazoa > Chordata > Mammalia > Primates > Atelidae > Ateles > Ateles fusciceps. The sequence goes on from JAZHEH010003244.1 coordinate 2,218,868, forward strand.
TAAAGATGCTTTATTTTTAAAATCTTTAACTTTGTTCCTAAAAATAAAATTATACATAAGTAAACATGTATCATAAACGATATATGTATAATGTACACACATATATATATATACACATATATAGAGAGAGTAGAGAGAGACAGACAGACAGACAGAGACAGAGTCATAAATCCTAATTTCTTGTTGGCAATGGTGTTTGAAAGCATCACCTTGTAATTCAACAGGATATAGCTGCACAAAGCTAAAATTAATTTATTTTTACCATACAAGGCAAGTATATCTTGTTGATGTCTATAGAGAAAATAAATCACCCTCTAAAGAACTGTTTATAAATAAGTAATTGATATCTGAAAACTCAGAAAAGGTACCACTATCATTTTATTTACCACATTGCATTGAAATTATATGTTTACACTTCTCTTGCTTCTACCTCTCTGTGAATTCAAGGTTAGAAAGAGAGAAATTTTTATCTTAGCATTCCCAGGACCAATCACAATATCTAATACTTAGAGTATGCAATAAATGTTTGTTGAACTGAAATAAATCTGATATAAAAACAAATAATGCTTTAGAGAGGTGATCTTTCATTTGAGATTATTTTCTCAGAAAAATTAATATGACCAGGTTGTCAACTTATGCAAACATTAGCATGGCCTATTGATTTTTCACTAAGTTATATAGCTTAGACTATAAGACTTTTTTATGGATGTCTCTACCTATAGATTCCAGGCACTAACAAATCAGTAGAAATTCATAAGTTTAATGCATTTTTATCAAGTTGACTAATACAGCATGAACATTTTTCAATTGGTTTTACAAATCATTTACTGTTAAATGTTATTCTTGTAGCTGTATTAGAAAAAAGATAGAGGTTGCAAGGTGATATTCAGATCAACTGGAAATCCACAAGTTTTGGTTTGAAAGTTTTTGGAAAATTAAACAAAGAGTCACACCCTGCTCAAAACTGAATTAGTAAAAGTGATGTACATATCAACAAACTTCTCTAATTAAAGAAAAATCAATTTGCAATAAAAATATCAGAATATTTGTTCTGGAATATAAAATTGAGGAACAAGAATAATTCAACTTGAGTAAGCATAACTAATTCATTTTCTGCAAAATATTACCCAGAGTTTGAGTATTTTTCTATTTATTCTATTGGGAATAAAATGAAATAACACTGTACTGGATTATTCAGAGAAGTTAATCTATTTTTTTAACATATAGATTTATTATAGCTTTATAGCTTTATAACCATGAGATAATATGTTTATCATTTGAATGAGAATTAAAGGTTTATAATTCATACAAAAATGCCTGACACAGACTACCATGCCCATAAAAGTTGAATGGTTATTTTTAGCTTATGTATACCTATACAGGTTAATAGATATATCTTTACTTCTTATAAGAAATGAGTAACTTTATTAATTCTACGAACATATAACATTCTTCCTCTCAGAGAGTAATATGCAGTCATTTCCTTACCTTACATTATTGTGTTATATTTTAAATATAATAAATGTGTCAAAAATGTACAGTTTCACACTTTTTATAAATTGATATATTTATCTAACTACACTAAATCTAGAAAATGCTATTGTAATTATTCAAACTTCTCTTCTTCAGAGGCAAGCCTTTATAATTTCTTTTGTTTGTTTGTTTTAAAACAGATTCTCACTCTGTTGCTCAGGCTAGAGTGCAGTGGGGTAATGTGAGCTCACTGCAACCTCTGCCTCCTGGGTTCAAGTGATTCTCTGGCCTGAGCATCTCAGATAGCTAGGATTAAACCCTTATAATTTCTATCATGATTGATTAATTTTGTTCATCTTCAAATTCCAATGATTAGAATTCCTATAAGATGTGTGTGTGGGTATGTATCTGGTTTCTTTTGTTTAGCATAAATATTTGAGATTTAGCCACATATTTGTCTGTATTGTTTCTTGTTCCTCATATTTCTGAGTTACCTATGTATTTGTCAGAGTTTGCATATTAATTCCTCTGTTAGTGAATATTCAGATTGCTTTCAGAACTAGCTTTTACAAATGAAATATTTAGGTGCATTCTCAAACAGGTCTTTGTGTAAATATGTTTTTATTTTTGTTGCATAAATTCCTAGAATTGAAATTGCTGTGCTATACGGTAGATAAATATTGGACTTATTAAGAAGTGAATTATTTTTCAAAGTGGTTGTTACATTTTAAGTTCTCACAACAAATAGACACGACTTCTAGTTTCCCCACGTATTTGCCAATATTAGTATTATCATTTTAAACATTAGCCCTTTCAGTTTCAATGCATTTTTGCTGGCATTTCCCCTTTCCTAATAATATTGAGCACCTTTTCAGATTCTTATAACTTGTATCTCCTGTTTTGTGACATATCTGTTCAAGATTCTTATAACTATTTAGTGGATCTCAAGAATACTTTGTGCTTTCTGAACATGCATTTTTTTGTCATATATATAGAATAATCTATCAGTCTATGGCTTAAAATTTTATTTTCTTATGTTTTGCAGTTTTTTTAGGATACATTTTTAATTAACATCTACAATTTATCAATTTTCCTCTTACGATGGTTCTTTCTCTGTTCAGAAATATTTTTCCTACACTAATAGCTCACAGATATTGTTGAAATTTTTTATTTTAAAAGCTTTCTGAATTTAGCTTTTTCATATTTATGCTTACATTAAAAGTATTGGATTAGCTTTGTGTATACAAAGTACTGATGTATGTATTTTTTTAAATAAGAGAATGCATATATTTCAAAAGCCTTTGTCAGAGACTTACTTTCCCCATTGAATTGTCTTCATGCCCTTGTAAACACTGAATTTACTGCAAAGGTAGAGGTCTAATTTTGAACCCTTCTCTATCATTATTTTCATATTATGGTATTTTGATACTGTAGCTTTCTTAGATGTCTGCAAATTGGCTCTATTTTTTTTTTCAAATTTCTAGATAACTATGAATTTTCCATATGAATTTTAGAAGGAGCTTGTGAATTTCTCTCAAAAAATTTGCCAGAATTTACTATAAAGTTGTAAGTAGTAGATATATAATTCATTGTAATTAATAAATTACAAACTATAGATTGCATTGATTCTAAAGCTTAACTTCCAAGAATTGACATCAAACAACGTTGAGTCTTCTAATCCATGATCATGACAGATCTTTACATTTATTTAGATCTTCTGTAATGTTTTTCTAAAAGGAATTATTAAAATTTTTAGTGTGGAAGACTTGTAAAGGTTTCACTTAAACTATTCTTAACTATTTCATTTTTTATACCATCAAAATTGTATTTTTAAATGTATTCTCAATTGTTTATTTCTATTATTTAGAAATTCCATTCATTTTTACATGTTGTATTTTGTATAGTGACCTTGCATTCTACAACATTGTTGAATTTGATTCTATTATTCGCAGTGTTTTAAATAAATAAATTAGGATTTTCTTCATACACAATATATGCATATATGTTATGTGAATGAAAATATGTTTTCTTTTTCCTTTTTAATTTCTGTGCTTTTCATTTCTTGTCCTGATTCTATTGAATTACCTCAGACTGACTGCAATATTGAATATGTTTGTAGTAGTTGCATTTAATGAGAATGAGGAAGTTTTATATAATCTCAGTTACTTAAGAATTTTTTATCATTAATGGAAACTTATAGGTATGCAATAATTTCTGCCTTTATGAGAAAATCTTAGCATGTGATATTTATTCATTATTCTTATTGATATTGAAGGATTCAAAGGACTTAGAACCTTTCTTAGATAAATCACAATTAGTATGATAATTGATTTCCAAGTATTCATGCAAAAATTCTCCAAAGCCTTTTTATATAAGATTCTGCATATATCATGAGCATTAAAATGTAGCCATTTGTCTAGTTAGCTGCTCTATTCAATAAGATGACAAAACTATTCTTACAGTCACAGGAAAGGTCCCTGGGTAAGCCCCAGTGCCAGAAAGACTGGAGCAGCAATCTTTCTCGATATTTACATTTTCAGTGGGGGATAAATCTTAGGGCTTTAAAAAAATTCTACTTTTACTTGGCTCCCGAGACACTTTATTCACATACCAAAAGGTAAAAGTAAGGCAAACCTTTAAGAAGGAAAAGAAGACAATGGCCTTTTTTCAACATTTAGAGAAAAATCATTTTCTATTGAGCACAGTGGCTCACTTCTCCACCAGTACTTTGGGAGACTGATATAGAATGATTGCTTGAATCTGGGAGTTTGAGAACAGCCTGGGCAACATTGTAAGACCCATACCTACAAAATATTATCTGGGGATGGTGGTGCACACCTGTCGTCCCAGCTACTGGGCTTGAGCCGAGTAGGTCTAAACTGCAGTGAGACACAATGGTATGCCACTGTAATCCAGTTTGTGCAACAGAGCTAGACCCTGCCAGGAAAAAAAAAAAATCACCTATGGGTTTCCTGTATTCATTTGGATCAATTGTCCTGAATCTTAAGACATTGCCTTACAGGTTAGGACTAGAGCAAAGATGTGACCTACAAGCTTATTAATAAATCTGATTGATTCAGAACACATTGTATTATCTCTCATGATAAAGTTAGTAGAGGGGTATTAACAGTTCAACAATTTATCATTCTATATTAAGTGGTTTTATGTATTTTGGGTTTAATTTGTTAGTATTTTATTCAGGATTTGAAACTTGTATTCACAAATTTCATCAGTCTAAAAGTGTGTTTGCTTGTCTTATCAAGATTTTGGTTTAACAGTTTTCATGGTCATTTTCAAAATGTACTGGGAAAGGCTCCTCCTCCATCTATTGTGTTTCGGTTTATCTGATATTAGTATGATTTCTTCTTAAATGCTTGATAAAATTGATCAGTGAATGTATTGGTTCGTTTTGAAGCTGCTGATAAAGACACACCCAAGACTGGACAATTTACAAAGAAAAAGGTTTAAGTGGACTTACAGTTCCACATGGCTGGGAAAGCCCACAACCATGGCAGAAGACAAGGAGGAGCAAGTCATGTCTTACATGGATGGCAGAAGGCAAGGAGAACTTGTGCAGGAAAACTCCCCCTACAATACCACCAGATCTGATGAGACTTACTATCATGAGAACAGCACAGGAAAGACCTGCCCCCAATTACCTTCGATAGGGTGCCTCCCACAACATGTAAGACTTCAAGATGAGATTTGAGTGGGGACAGCCAAACCATATCATTCCACCCTGGCCCCACCCAAATCTCATGTTCCTCCATTTCAAAACCAGTCATGCCTTCCCAACAGTCCCCCAAAGTCTTAACTAATTTCGGCATAACTCAGAAGTCCACAGTCCAGTGTGTCATCTGAGACATGGCAAGTCCCTTCCTCCTATTAGCCTATAAAAACAGAAGCAAGTTAGTTACTTCCTAAATACAATAAGGGTACAGGCATTGGATAAATACAGCCACTCCAAATGGGAGACATTGGCCAAAACAAAGGGGCTACAGACCCCATGCAAGTCTGAAATCCAGTGGTTCAGCTAAATCTTAAAGCTCCAGAATGATCTCCTTCGACTCCATGTCTCACAACCTGATCATGCTGATGCAAGAGGTGGGTTCTCATGGTCTTGGGCAGCTCCACCCCTGTGGTTTTGCAGGGTATAGCCTGCCTCCTGGCTGCTTTCATAGGCTGGTGTTGAGTGTCTGTGGCTTTCCCAGGCACACAGTGCTGTTGGTGGATCTAACATCTTGAGGTCTGGAGGATAGTGGCCCACTTCTCACAGCCTCACTAGGTGGTGGGACTCTCTGTGGGGGCTCCCACCTCACATTTTCCTTCTGTACTACCTACCCTAGAAGAGGTTCTCCATGAGGGCCCCATCCCTGCAGCAAACTTTTGCATGTGCATCCTCGCATTTCCATATATCCATGTATCTTCTGAAATCTAGGCAGGGGCTCCCAAACCTGGATTCTTGACTTCTGTGCACCCACAGGCTCAACACCACATGAAAGTTGCCAAGGCTTGGGGCTTCCATCCTCTGAAGCAACAGCCCAAACTGCACTTTGGTCCCTTTCAGTACAGCTGGAGTGGCTGGGAGACAGGGCACCAAGTCCCTAGATGGCACACAGCATGAGGACCCTGGACCCAGGCCATAAAACATTTTCTTCTAAATCTCTGGGGCTGTGATGGGAAGGGCTTCTGTGAAGACCTCTGACATGCCCAGGAGACATTTTCACCATTGTCTTGGGGATTAACATTCAGCTTCTCATTACTTACGCAAATTTCTACAGTCAGTTTAAATTTCTCCTCAGAAACAGGTTTTTCTTTTCTATTACATTGTCAGGCAACACATTTTCTGAACTTTTATGCTCTGCTTCACTTACAAACTGAATGCCTTTATTTGTTTATATTTATTTATTTATATATTTATTTAATTAATTTATTTTTTGAGATGGAGTCTCTCACTGTTGCCCAGGTTGGTGTGCAGTGGCATGATCTTGGCTTGCTGCAACCTCCGCCTTTTGGGTTCAAGCCATTCTCCTGCCTCAGCCTCCTGAGTAGCTGGGACTACAGGCGCCTGCCACCATGCCCAGCTAATTTTTGTATTTTTAGTAGAGATGGGGTTTCACCATATTGTCCAGGCTAGTCTTGAACTCCTGACCTTGTGATCCACCCGCCTCAGCCTCCCACAGTGCTGAGATTACAGGCATGACCCACTGTGCTCACCCTGAATGCCTTTAAAAGCACTCAAGTCATCTCTTCAATGCTTTGCCGTTTAGAAATTTCTTCTGCCAGATACCTGAATTCATCTCTCTCAAGTTCAAAGTTTCACAAATCTCTAGGGCAGGAGCAAAATGCCACCAGTCTCTTTGCTAAAATATAATAAGAGTCACCTTAGAACTTAGAGGCAAAAAACGGGAAGCTGCATTAAAATTGGTAGAATTAAAACTCTAGTTTCCAACAAGTTCCTCGTCTCCATTTGAGACTATATCAGCCTGGATTTCATTGTCCACATCATTATCAGCCTTTTAATCAAAGCCATTCAAAATATCTTTAGGAAGTTCCAAATATTCCCACATTTTCCTGTCTTCTTCTGAGCCCTTCAAACTGTTCCAACCTCTGCTTGCTACCCTGGTTCCAAATTCACTTCCACATTTTCAGGCATCTTTTCAGCAGTGAAAAGATGGTACCAATCTACTGGTACCAATTTACTGTATTAGTCTGTTTTCCTGCTGCTGATAAAGACGTACCCAAGACTGGGCAATTTACAGAAAAAAAAAAAGTTTCATTGGACTTACAGTTTCACATAGCTGGGGAAGCCTCATGATCATGGTGGAAGGCAAAGAGGAGCAAGTCACATCTTAATGGATGGCAGCAGGCAAAGAGAGCTTATGCAAGAAAACTCCTCCTTATAATAACCATGAGATACCAGGAAACTTACTCACTATCAGGAAAACAGCACAGGAAAGACCTATCCCCATGATTCAATTGCCTCCCACCAGGTCTTCCCACATCATGTGAGAATTCAAGATGAGATTTGGGTGGGGACACAGCCAAACCATATCAGTGAATCTCTCTATTGTATTTGTTGTTGGTGATAATGTTTGTTCATTTTGTTTTGAGATAGAAAAGGAGATCTTAGAGACAAAAAAGGGGAAGCTGCATTAAAATTGGTAACGGCAGAAACATAATATGAAAGGAGGGGGAATAACAATGAGGTGAAAGATGCAGAGACTGCTTTCCAGACACAGTAAGAACTTCACTTTGGTATAACAAAGCAGTGCTTGCTTGGCAAGGTGAGTTTTAGCATGTGACCAACATCAACAAAGCAGAGTCACAGGTAATAAACAAAAACAAGAAGGAACAGGGAGCAGCAATGCTAAAACATGGGAAACCAACTTGTTTGTTCTACTTTATAGTTGTTATTTTCCTAATCACTGGAGATAAGCTATAATTAACGGAAAATCCACCCTTGTAGAATATTGTCATCAAACTTTAAAGAAAAACAAGAAAGAAAATACAAAACTTAGCAAACAGAAGAAGTAATTTTAGAGAATCAGAATTAAGACAAGAAATAAATCTAATTGCAATAAGTGTAACGCGTATCTTCAAGAGATGCAAGAAGAGGTTGCGTTTTAGAAAATACTGGTAACAGTTCTTGGATTAAAATCTCAACAGATGCTCTGAAGAGAATAATAGACATGGTTAAATATAGAACTAGCAAGTTGGAAGTTTAAGAATTGAATAATTCTCTGAGTCCAGTGGCTAGGAATAAACTAAATCAAAAAAGATAAAAGGAGGTAAAGTGAAGATAAAGAATTTTTGATATACAATTGTTGAAAATACTAGAAAAAAGAAAACATAACGATGGAAATAATTAATTTAAAGATTTTTTAGAAGTAGAAATATTTTAGATTTGAGATTGGAAGATTTCACAGAAGTATCAAGTTATATTAATGGAGAAATTCTACTGATAGACATCATTTGAAGAAGCAATGTGGTCCTAATACTAATTATTAGGACAGAATCATAAAGACTTTCAGAGTTGGAGGATAGAGAGGTAATATTCAATGGAATAAGTAGATAGAAAATCATATTTGTTCTTAAACATGTAGATGTTGTTCATAACTGGGACAATACCATCAATGCCTGAAGAAATAGAAGTTTTTACACATAGTGTCCTATAAATAGCCAAATAAGCATTTAATTTTGTCGACAAAGCAAAGACAATTGTGCATATCTTCCAATTCCCAAGCATATACAAATCTGAAAATAAAATAATAAAATTAACAAATAAATTTTTAGAATTATATCTGGCAGTAGTTTGGATCAGTCATAAAGAACAATAGCATACTTGAAAATAAGGACAATATGGCCATTTTAATGATATTGATTCTTCTTATTCATGAGCATGGAATGTTTTTTCATTTGTTTCATCATCTCTGATGTCTTTGGTGGTTTTTACTTCTTACAGAGATATTTCACCTCACTGGTTAGTTGCATTCCTAGATATTTGATTATTTTTACAGCAATTATAAATGAGATTACATTCCTGATTTGGCTCTCTGCTTGACTGTTGTTGGTGTACGGTAATGCTAGTAATTTTTGTATGTTGTTTTTATATCCTGTGACTCTGCTGAAGGTGTTTTTCAGCTTAAGGCACTTTTGGGCCTTAAGCTTTTGGGCCTATAATGTTTTCTACATATAGGATCATGTAATCTGCATACAGGAATAGTTTGACATCCTCTCTTCCTATTTGGGTACTCTTTATTTCTTTCTCTTGTCTAACTGTTCTGGCAAGGACTTCCAATATTAAGTTTAACAGAAGTAGTGACAGAGGGCATTCTTGACTTGTGCCAGTTTTCAAGGAAAATGCTTCCAGCTTTTGCCTGTTCCACATGATGCTGGCTATGGGTTTGTCACAGATGGTTATTATTATTTTGAGGTTCCTTGAATACCTAGTTTATTGAGAGTTTTTAACCTGAAGGGGTGTTGAATTTTATTGAAAGTGTTTTTTGCATCTGTTGAGATAATCATGTGGTTTTTGTCTGCTGTTTTGTTTACCTGATAAATCACATTTATTAATTTGCATATGTTGAACCAACCTTGCATAATAAGGATAAAGCAAGCCAACTAGATTATGGTGAATAAGCTTTAGATATGCTGTTGGATTCAGTTTGCCAGTAACTTGAGAATTTTTGTGTCAATGTTCATCAATGATATTAGCCTGAATGACATTCTTCACAGAATTTGAAAAAAAAAAACCATTTTAAAATGTAAATGGCACTAAAAAAAGGCCCTAATAAATGAGGCAATCCTAAGCAAGGAAAAAAAAAAACCTGGAGGGATCACACTATCTGATTTTAAACTATACTACAGGGCTACAGTAACCAAAAGAGTATGATTCTGGTACAAAAATAGACACTTAGACCAAAGGAACAGAATAGAGATACCCAAAATAAGGCTCAACACCTACAACTATCTGATCTTTGACAAAGTTGAAAAATGAGCAATGGAGACAGGACATCCTGTTCAATAAATAGTTCAGGGACAACTGTCTAACCAAATGCAGAAGACTGAAACTAGATACTTTCCTTATCCCATATACAAGAATTAACTCAAAATAGATTAAAGACTTAAGTATAACACCCAAAACTATAAAAACCCTGGAAAAAAGCCCAGGCAATATCATTCTGGACATAGAATGGGCAAAGATTTTATGATGAAGCAGCCAAAAGCAATTACAGCAAAAGCAAAAATTGACGGGTGGAATCTAATTACACTACAGAGATTATTCATAACAAAAGAAACTATCAACAAAGTAAACAACCTACAGGATGAGAAAATGTTTGCAAACTATGCATCTGACAAAGATCTAATATCTAGCATCTATAAGAAACTAAACAAATTTACAAGAAAAAAAAATCCCCATTAAAAAGTGGGGAAAGAACGTGAACAGACACTTTTCAAAAGAAGACACACAGGCAGTCAACAAGCATATGAGAAAAGCTCAACATCACTGATTATTAGAGAGATACAAATCAAAACAACAATGAGATACCAACTCACACCAGTCAGAATCACTATACTTAAGCATGCCAGCCATGTTTAGCCATTACAACAGCATAATCTTTTTTTTACTTGACTTAGCATCAGACATAAAAAAAAAGCAATATATTAAACTGATATTTCCATATACTAGCAATGAACAATACAAAATTAAAATAAAAGTACTATTAGGAGTATCATCAAATAAAAATAAATAATAAAGTACATACAGGAGAAAATATAGGAGAAAAGTCTTTAACCTCAGGTTAGTAAACACTACTTAGACATGATACAAACACCATGTTTCATCAAAGTAGAAATTGACAAGTGGAGTTCATCAAAATTTAAAACATCTGCTTCTCAGAAAACACTGTAAAACAAATAGAAATATAAGACACTGTTGAGGAGAATATTTGCAAAATATGTCTGGCCAAGTGTGTCCAGAAAATACAAGAACTCTCAAAACTTAATAACAAATCTAGCAACTCTAATAAAAATAGACAAATGACTTAAATGAATATTTCTCTAAAGAACATATGTAGATAGAAATTAAACACATTGAAAGATCCTCAATATCATTAGTCATCAGGGAATTAATCTGTGTTTGTTAAGAATGGGATGGGCACAGTGGCTCAAGCCTGTAATCCCAGCACTTTGGAAGGCCAAGGCAGCAGAATTTCTTGAGTCCAGGAGATAGAGAGTAGCCTGGGCAAGATAGTGAGATCTTGCCTCTACAAAAAAATAAAGACATGGCATGGTGTCTCTATATATACGGGCATGGTGGCACATGCCTGTAGTACCAGCTACTTGGAAGCTGAGGTGGGAGAATCACTTGAGCCCAGGAGGTGGAGCCTGCAGTGAACTATGGTTGTGCCAGTACTATCTCAAAATTTTAAGAGGAACTCTTTCCCCGTTTTTAACACTTGTAGAGAGAGGGGTGGAATATTGTAAAGCTTTTTATCTGGCCCTGCCTGTGTCTCAGCAGATGAAGACTCATCGAGTTTAGTAGGCTGAATAGTTTCCTTTAAAAGATATATCATGTACCAATCCTTGGAATCTTTGAATATAATGACACGTTAAACAGTGAATATTACCTTAAATGGCAAAGCTTGTGGTTAAGGATTTTAAGGTAAGGGGTTTATTCTGAATTATGGGTCTTTAATTAAATGACAAATGTTCTTTTTATTAGTTTGTTTTTGAGACAGTCTCGCTCTGTCGCCCAGGCTTGAGTGCAGTGACACGATTTCGGCTCTCCACAACCTCGGCTTCCTGGGTTCAACCAGTTCTCCTGCCTCAGCCTCCTGAGCAGCTGGGGATTACAACAGGCACCCGCTACCACGCCTGGTTAATTTTTGTACTTTTAGTAAAGAGAGAGTTTCAGCATGTTGGCCAGGCTGGTCTAGAACTCCTGACTTCAGGTGATTGGCCCGCCTCGGTGTCCCAAAGTGCTGGGATTACAGATGTCAGGCACCACACCCGATCTGACAAATGTTCTTTTGAGAGTGAGTCAGAGGGAGACTTGACACACAGAAGAGAAAGAGGCAACGTGACCAGGGAGCAGAGATTGGAGTGGTGCAGCCACGAGTAAAGGAATGCTGGTAGCCTCCAGAAGCTGGAAGATGCACAGAATGGATTCTCTCTAGGGACCTCAGAGCGAATGTGGCTCCACTGCATTTAGGACTTCTAATCTCTAGAACTGTTATAGAATCATTGCTATTATTGAAGTCATTTAGTTTGTGTCAATTCGCTGTGATAGCCTAGGGAGCAAATATAATGAAGCATGAGGGGAGAGAGAGAGAGACAGAGACAGAGAAAGGGAGAGAGAAAGAGGATAAAAGGTGAAAATCATGTGCCAAAACTAAAGAAAAGAGACGCTGATATTTGTGATTAAATAGAAAAAATAACTGCACTATTTAAGATTAATCACCTGAGCCTGGGAGGTGGAAGCTGTAGGAAGCCCTCATGATGTCACTGCCTTTCAGCCTGGGTGACAGTGAGAGACTCTGTCTTAGGGGCAAAAAAAAAAAAAGATTAATGTCGTCCAGAATGCACCCTGGATAAAATGCAAAGATTATCTTGTTCCGTGTATATTTTAGCATACCACTTAGGTACTACTTATTTTTTAATTATCTCCTTATTATGTTTTGACAATTTTACCCCAGTGGTCAAGCCTTGTATTAGAAAAGACAGAAAGAAGGAAAAGAAAGAAGGCAGGAAGGGAGGGGAAAGGAAGGGAAGAGGAGGGGGAAGGGAGGAGACGGGGAAAGGCAAGGGAAAGGAGGGGAAGGGAAGGGAGGGGGAGGTGAGGGGAAGGAAGGGAAAGGAAGTATTTTGGACAGAATAAATGGGTAAAGGGTGATATTTTAACTAGGTTAATATTGGATTAATTAGATTAAACTCTGAGGAAGTCTTATGTGAGCTGAGAAACTAAATATGAGAGGGAAGAGTAGCTCTATATTGCTTATAGGTGGGGTAGAAGTCTACAAAAGAATTCATTGAGGAATAGACTAGTAAATAAATGACTTAATAATGAGTTTGTATTGACCTTATCTGAAAAACCGTGCAAGATCTTTGTAGAAAAAGGGCAAGAGGGAGGACTTCCCAATGTTAACAGTATCAATCTGCCACTAATAATTCTTTAAGAAAAGTGTTCTTCTGCTTTCAATTTTATTTATTAAGTAGTTTTTGCTAGTCTAATGTTCAAGTCTGCCAACTAGTTCCTTCACATTAATCACATTCACTTTTGATTCCCTCTTAACACATTAAGATATTTTATAACTTTGTGAGTTTAAAAATCTGATGCAAATTCATTGTGGTCTGGCAAGATGCAAAACCAGTCAGGCAAGTATGCTTCCCTTATTTTTCATGGGTCTGAAATATCCTTTGTCTTGGGAGATGTGTTATTATAAAAAGATCTATTCGGCAATTTATAGTTTGCTTTTTATCTATTCAATTGTTCCCTGGTATTCTTAGTACAGAAAAGCGAACCTTTTAAGAATAATGACATGCCAATTACCTTTAATTACTCTCTAGCTCTTTCAGTTAAACAAAAAATCCTTCATTTGAGGTTTAGTTTATGACTGAATAGAACATTTTATATCTAAACCCTTAATGGAAAGGCTTTTCTATTTCCCACAATTTCCCACAATTTTCTTTTCTATGTAATGTATTCTCTAAATTTAACACATTATTTAAAATGCCATCCATATACCTGATCAACTTGAAAAGATGGAGAAATATGCAAGTAAAGTTTATTATCTGTTCACATTTTATTCTATGTTTCCATTTTGGTAATCAAATAAAGGTAGACTGCAAAATACATATTTCCAAATCTCTCTGATTTATATAATAAACTCTGAGGAAACTGGAATAAAATAGTGCTATAAGCAAGGGACGGAATTGTTATGTGTGTTAACTGCCTGATTTATACTCTGATCCCTTTAAGTAAAAGAGTGTAACAAATAGAATGAATAGTTATTAATATATTTGGATGAGAAAGAAGGATAAAATGAAAGATAGAATGTTCTTAAAAATGGAGAGTTTTATCTTTTTTTCAGAAGTTTAAAAAATATTTAAACATATAGCTTTACGTTAGCTCATATTTATATTATACACTTCATTTACAAGTAATTACATGGTGAATAAATACAAAAACAACAAGGAAAAGTTTGAGTTAAGAAGTCTATGATTTTCAGTGCAAAATACATGTTATTTGAATAATTTAGGAAACTGACAGAAGCTTTCTTACAGTCAAGAATGCTGCTCACAAATTATTTAAAAAATAAAAATAAAAGACAAAAAATCCTGAAAGCTTATGTAGCAAAACAAGTATTATAGTCCATTACAAAAGTCAGCCTTTTCTGAAATCATGTCAAGAAAGCAAAAAGATCTTAGAGCAGAATTTCATGTACAGTTCACTCTGGGATTGATCTTACTTCACTGATAGGTGGTCTCACTCCACACTGTTGGAACCTATCATGGAGAATTAATTGTTTTACAAGTATTCCTAGCTCTTCTACTCAGATAGAAATTCAACCTATGACTCCTGTTTCCGATGATGTAACTATTTAAATTCATTAAGAATGTTTCATCATTTTAGTATGCAAAATGCATTGTTAGATTATGTAAATGATACCTGCTATCTTAAAAGTTAATAAATCTCCAGAAGAAATTGGACTTAGATGCTATATTTACTATGAAGAATTAAGAAATACCTAAGGTTACTGTTGTCATCACTTAGGAGTTTTGAATCAATTATATGAGAAACTAAAGAAGAAACTCTGACTAGAAAAAAAATTGAACAAGAAAAAATATATATAAAGGGATTTTATTGGACAAACATGCTAAAAATGAGAAAAAAAGTACATTTTAGTCTATCAATATTTAGTCAAATTTTAGTCATAAAAATATAGAATATGATAGCGATTGCATTGATTCTGCTGAGCAAATTAAATGTAAAACTAAGATATTCAATAAATATGAAATATAGTTATTTTCAAAGAAATAAATAAAACTCATATATAATGGTGGCAACTGCCATTTTTGGTAGAAACCAACACTATTTCCTGTTAAGAAGGAAGAAACATCATCAAACACTCAAGTAATAATCAGGGGACTAGGATGGAATCTCAGTAAGAAATAACTGGAATATTCCTGGACTAAATCTATTCTAACAAAATTAAGTATAACAACTGAATAGCTTGAGGTGTGGTTTTTACTATATATTTTTACAATCTCAAAAGTACCTAAAAGGAGGCATAGCCAGAAAGGCCTTGTCTACTGAAAGTAAAAATTAAGAATCATTGTAAAATATTGTCAGAGAAAAGACACACTGCACAGAATAGTCTCAGAAATTTATGCACTAATCACCTTGATCATAATGAAGAACCACTGAATTTCATTGACCTATTTTCCTCTACAAGATTCCATGTTATGTAAGCAACTTTGGATAATTCAATCTAATTTATTTTCTGGAAAAACCAAGGAAAACACTCATAATAGGAACGATGTTTCATTTATAACATATCTGATTTGTACAACTATTTGAAATACGATTTATGCTATAAAATAAAAATGGTAACTCTTATTTGCACAGCTATTTATTGTGAAATTGTATAGAGACATTTCATCCTTAGAACATGATGACTAGGATTCTTGGTAAAGTTTATATTATATATCTGAAAAATGTAATAGTGACAATATTAAAGTATTGCCACTTAGTGCTATGTTACCTAAAGAGAGTGTCACTTTCTGTCAGTCTGATCACTAACATTTGAATTTCAGATGTAAGTGAATTAAATATTGAGGTGAATAGAGCTACAGACATTTGCTTTCCTAATATTCATGAAAGTTGTTGTTGACCTCTCATAGAGAGATAAATAAGCAAATAATATCTTCAAAAATATATCTAACTTGACTCAAATGTTTTTAAGTATTTTGTCATTCGAAAGGATATGAGAAAGTTGAGAAGAAGAAATATGGAGACATAAATATTCATAAAAACTAAATTTATAACGCTCAACTATTGCTCAACTGTTAGAAATATAATCACTGCTTATATTTTAAAGCAAAACACTTGAATTTATTTTGAAAAATGTGACTTCATGTCTCATATGTCCATTTAAGGTTTTAAACAAAATATAAAAGAAAATTAAACAGTGGAGGAAATGAGAAAGGTCATAAGCATTCAATAGGTTTCAACAAACGTCTGGAGGAATGAAAGGTAATTGAAGGATGCATTAAATTAATTTCTATTACTATCTTTATAGATTTAGTGTCCAGTAAACCTTTTATAAACAATCTAACTTGTTGTTTTGTGTTCTTAAACTTTATCTAAACTGAATTATATTGTATGTATCCTTTTGTTACTTAATCATATCATTACATATTATGTTTGTGAGAGTAAGCCACATTAACATATCTAAATAAAGTTCTCTATTTTTTTCTAAAGTGTAATATTCCACTGTATGAATCTATAACATTCTATTGTTGTTTATTTTTTACGTTAAGTATGAACAACTTAAATGAATACTTAACTAAGCCTGTAAATATTTTAGATCATGTTTCTTAATGACCAACCATGTACATACAAACTTAGGAGTGAAAGTCAATTCTTGATCAGAATATATGGCCATCTTCGATATTAATACAAGTCTCTTTTTAGAAATGAATATAATTTCCATTTCCAGGAAAGCATATGAAATTACTGTTGCTCTAAATATTTGCCTAAAGTTTTTCTGTCAGACTTTTTTTTTGTCAACCTGTTGTATATGTAATAATGCAGATGTAGAACATTTTCATTTGCATTTTTGTATTAAAACTAAGTTAAAATAATTCTAAATATGTATAGTGGACTCTTAAATTGTACATTTTATAAACCACATGTACAAGCCATTTTCCTTTGTTTTTCTGTTAGGCTTTCCATATTTTTTGCCTGGCTTTTACATTTAAATATTGATTCTCCAAGGAATTGATTGTTACATATTATATATGGTAAAGAATCAATTTAATTATTTTCCATATGTATAACCAATTTTCTCAGTATAATTTATTGGCAAATCTATTTTTAATCATTAATCTATAATATTAGCTTTCTCACATATCATGTGTTCTTATAAATATTTTCCTCACTGTAATCTACCTATTCCATTTCACTGATTACTTATTACTTTGTCAATATCACATTACACTAATTAGTACAGTTTTATAATATTTCTTGTAATTTATTCTTTCTTCTTCAATAAATAACAACTTTAATATTTTTAAAGTTTACATATATTCTAGAATTAGCTTGTCAATATCTAAATCAACTTTTAATAGGTTTTACTTTGGATGCATTGATTACAGAGATTAATTTGGGGGAGAAGTGGTTTCTTTAAAGTCTTTCAATTCAAGAATATATTTATGTCAATGTTATGTCTATTTATTTGAAGTTTATTAAAACTGAGTTATACTGTGCATATTCTTTTGTGACTTAATCATATGGCTACATATTATGTTTGTGAGAGTAAGCCACACTGACATATCTAAATAAAGTTCTCTACCTATTTGAAATGCATTTCAATACTGCATAATAGGTTTGTATCAAGGCATCTTACTAAAATCTCATATTCATTAGTGTAATGTATTTTATAATCATTTTGAATTTTCTATATACTTAATATCATCTGTAATATAGCAGTTTGTTTTCTCATTCATAATTATTATTATTTTTTAATTTTTACAATCCTACCCCAGTGTCTAGGATCTGCAATAGGATAAATAAAATTGCTTATACCATCTCTGTTTATTTTGTTCCAAATCACAAAGGAAATATTTTAACATTCCATTATTAAGTGTCATGCTTTAAATAGAACTTTTGAAAACAAGTGTTATCAGTTAAACTAGGTTCTCTTTTAATTTCAGGTTGTTAAAATATGACTTTTTAAGAAAATAACATTTAATATGCTTATGATACTATTAAGTTATTTGTTGTGGTGTATCATATTCATTGATACTTTTATATGAGGCCACGATTGCTTTCCAGGGTTTCTTAGAATAAACACTGGCTAGGATGTCTTACGTTTTAGTGCATTGCTTATTTCTGCAAGGTACTTTTCTAAGTTTTTCTTCATTGTTTTTCATAAGTTACATTGGTGTTTAATTTACTTTCTTTTTACTATCCTGGTCAGGTTATAATATCAGAGTCATAATAGCATAGTAAAATGAAGTAGAATATGTTCTCTCCTGTTTCATGCTCAGAAAGATTTGTATGTAAATTGGAATTATTGTTTTGTTTCATGTTTCAAACAACCTGCCAGTAAAATCATCATGGCTTGAAATTATCTTTATGCGATGATTTCTGACTACTGATTAATACATTTGTTATAGCACAATTCAGATTTTGTTTTTCACTTTAGGCTACTTTTGGAAAAATGCATGTTTCAAACTACTGCACACATTTTACATGTATTTTCAAATTTATTGAACTAAAAGCTTTCATACTACACTAATTTACCTTCTTGATATTTGTATTATATATAACAGAACTCAACAAATTGTGGCCAATAAGCCAGAAAGTATTTATAGATAAAGTATTACTGGAACACTGTCATTCACATTCACTGACATATTGTCGATTTTGTGCCACAACAATAGAATTGACTAGTTGCAACAAACCGTATGGCCCAAAAGCCTAAAATATTTACCATCTGATCATTTCCAAAAAAAAAAAAAAAAAAAAAAAATTCTTGACACCTGATATATAATTACTTCCTATTTTGATTTCTGAGATTGCATATTTGTTTCTTCTCTTATTTTTATCAAGCTGTTTCTCTAGAGTTGTGTTACTTGAATGGCTCATTTAAAATAACTAACAAACTTCTGGCCATATTTCTTGACTTTTTCTTCCCCCATACTCTTAGTCACCATGCATGTATTTATTATTTCCTTTTATTTCTATTGATTTTTCTAAGTTCTTCAAATAAATTCAAACATTTTAAATATTAATTTGTTGTACTCATAAAATAAAAATTAGGGTTCTACATTTTCCTCTAAAATTTTATAGTGTAGTATATTTTTTGATTAAAAATATTTTCTAATTTCCATTATTATTTCTTCTTGGGTGTTGAGTTACTAAGAAGCATATTTCCGAGGTTTTTCTTCAGTATGACTGACTATAGAATTTGGACTCCAGTTATTCTCAGAAAGAGAAAACAAAGTTACAGATTTATAATCATAACTCCAATATGTATATTGAGGGGGAGAGTGCTAGAGCCTCTCAGAGAACACACGAAGATACTTGAATACAGAGAAATAAGGAAGCAGAAATCTGGCAGAGATTATACTCTGAGGGACTTGGTGTTCCATAGAAAGCGTAGGTGGGCGTGTCTTTGGCTCCTCTCAGCCCTGGGGCAGACTGCTGGTTTCTGAACTGTTGGAGAGCCCTCTACTTGCACAAGCCCAAGCACTAGTGTGGGCAGCAATCTGGGAACTACTTGAGGACAGAGAACCAGACTACTAGCTCCTGCAGTGTCACTTGCCCTTTACCCAGCCCAAAGTTGAGGTGGTGGGCACCATACTGGATATGCACCTGTCGTGGACCTTTACACTGCACAGGGAATCTCAGCCCTTGTATCTACACATCATTGGATCCCCTATAAACATATTCCAGCACCCATGCAGAATACAGCAACAACAAAGGGCTCATGAGAGCCAGTAGAGCAGTGGGATTCCCAGGGGTCTGACCCTAAGGTTGGGCTGCCCCTAGAGGAAGGGAAAGTGTGGCACACCAAGGGAGTAACCCATAGGACAAAGCTAACTAGAGCCCCCACTCTTCTCTGCCTGAGAGCTTCTCATTTGTGAGCTGAAGGTGACTGTGCCCATTCCAGCAGAGATGTGGGTGCTGTGCTGGGCTCCACAGGGGAGGAAAGTGCTTCTACCTCAGTGGCTGAACAGGACCAGTATTCCAACAGAAACATGCAGATGGAAACTGACGCTGTTCCTGCTGGGAAGTTGGCAAGGCTGCACTTGTGCATGGCCCTTCCAGGGCTACCAGGCATGACTGTGCCCCCATTTGTGGTATGTCCACTGTACCTGTATTTGAATAACTTCCCGGGAGATTCATTTTAAAAGTTTAATTCACTCAAAAATATTTAGTATTTTACCACTAAAAAATAACAGCCCAACCCCTCTCTACAAGGAGCAATAGCATTCCTGCTGTAAAGGCGAGGCAAACCTCAAATCTGTCTGGGCTGTAGATGTTTTTTCCTGAGGCCATTTTGCTGGAGAGCTATGGGAAAAGCATTCTCTACAGCCCTCAACTACATGTGAGCTGGAAATAAATGACAGTGTCTGAACTGAGAATCATGAGCCTGGGGACAGAGTGTGATACGAAGGTAGATCACAGGATGGGGAGCCAATCCCCTCCACCAAAGAGGAGACCTCAGTACATTTCACCACAAACTCCCCTACCCCACCTTTTGCTCATCATTTGGGTGTTTGAGGGCATGCTATAAGTCCAGCTCCAGTTAGCTGTTTCCTCTCTCCACAGATGAGTAGGGAACCAGGCATTCCACAGACTAGTCCATCAACTGAGACACAGAGAGCCCCCCTTTTTAAACAAAGATCAAGTACATACCCATCTGCTTTTGCTTCAGCTGATTCTTACCCATAATTACCACCTACTGGTCTAAAGATTGAACTGTACAACCCAGTACTAAACCTGCTGACAGAAGTGCACTGTGCTGGGGAATGAAATAAGCATCCTGAAAACTCCATAACTGAAGTCCTGCAAAAGGTAGTGAGCCTGGTTATATACCCAGTACATCACTACTACAGCCAGCATTTGAGGAGGCCACCACAAAAAGGTTATCTACAACCAAGGAACTCAAACAGGGCCTTGATCCCCTGTAAGTACCCAGAATGAGTCAAAAGAAAAAAAAAATCCATAATATGCATTAAAGTCACACTCTCAAGGTGGGAGAGGTTGACTCATTCAAATAAAAGTAGGGTTAAAAATAAGAAGTGACAATTTCTCTGCATGAGAATGAACCAGCATAAAAATTCTGGAAGTACAAGGAAATACAATGTTACGATATCTCCCAAGGATCACGCTAGCAATGCAGCCTAACTAAAATGAAAATTCTGAAATGCCAGATAAAGAATTCAAAATGTTAATTGTAAGGAAGCTCAATGAGATACAAGAGAAAGTTGAAAACAAACACAAATAAATCAGAAAAATAATTCAGTATTTGAATAAAACATTTACTAAAGAGATAGTCAACATTTGTCTTAAAAAACTCTTCTGGAAATGGTCAGGTGCAGTGGCTGATGTCTGTAATCCCAATTTTGAGAGACCAAGATGGGCAGATACTTGAACACAGGAGTTTGGGACCAGCCAAGGTAACATGGCAAGACCTCATTTCCAGCAAAATAATAACAATAATAATAATAATACAAAAATTATCTCGATGTGGTAGCACATGCTTGCAGTTCTAACTAAACAGAAGGCTGAGCAGTGGGAGGACCACTTGAGCCCAGGAGGTCAAAGGTACAGTGAGTCATGATTGCACCCTCTACTTCAGCCTGGGTGACAGAGCAAGACCTTGTCACAAAAATAAACAAATAAATATATAACCTTCTGGAAATAAAAAGATTATCAAAGAAATTACAAAATATGTTGAAAAATTTAACAATAAATTAGACAAAGCAGAAGAAAGGATTTCAGTTTGGAGATAGGTCTTCTAATTAACCCAATCAGACAAAAAAATTCTTGAAAACATTTAAAAGGTAAAGCCATGGAGAAATATGTGATTATGTGAAGCGCCCAATCATGTGAGTCATAGATATTCCCAAGGGGAGAACAAGAAAAGGCAAAAAGTAAAAACATCTGAAACATCTATTTGAAGGAATAATTGAGGAATTGGTCCCTGGTCTTTGTAGAGATTTACACATCAAGATACAAGAAGCTCAGAGAAGGCCTGGAAGATATATGATAAGATGAACTGTACTAAGACATATCAGACTATCTAAAGTCAACGTAAAAGGAAAAACAAAAAATCCTAAAAGCAGCAAGAAAAAGAATGTAATTACCTCTAAAGGAAATCCCATCAGATTGACAGCATACTTTTCAGCAGAAATCTTACAAGCTAGAAGAGATTCAGTACCCATTTTCAGTCTTCTTAAAAAATAAATAGGCTGGGTGAGGTGGCTCAAGCCTGTAATCCCAGCTCTTTGGGAGGCTGAGGCAGGTGGATCATGTGGTCAGGAGTTCAAGACCAGCCTGACCAACATGGTGAAACGCCATCTCTACTAAAATACACACACAGAAAAAAATTAGCTGGGCATGGCAGCATGAGTCTGTAGCCCCAGCTACTCAAGAGACTGATGCAGGAGAATTGCTTGAACCCAGAAGGCAGAGGTTGCAGTGAGCCAAGGCCATGCCATTGCACTCCAGCCTGGGTGACAGCAAGGCTTGGTCCCCCCCCACCAAAAATAATAATAATAAATAAATAAATAAAACTAATCTAAAAATTTTGCATCCTGCTAAGATTCATAAGTGGAAAATAAAGAATTTTCCAGATAAGGAAATGGTAAAGGAGTTTATCAACATTAGACTCATCCTACAAGAACTGCTCAAAGGAGTTTTATATATGAAAACAAAAGGATAATTTTTCACCATTATAGAAACAAATAATAAAATAAAATTCACACATTTTATAAAACAGTTAACTGAGACTAGAAAGCAACTAGGTAACAATTAACATTATGAGCAGAGCAAAACATCATATACCAACATTATTAACATTGAACCTAAATGGGCTAAATGTTCCGCTTCAAAAGGCTACATACTGTATAATTCCAACTATGTGACATTCTCGAAAGGCAAAAGTATAAAGACAGTAAAGATCAGTGGTTGCCAGAGGTTAGTAGGGACAGGGGGGATGAATAAGCAGAGCACAGGGGACTTTTTAGGGCAGTGAAACTAGGTGGATACGTGTCATTACATATTTCTCCAAATCTATAGAAGGCACAATATTAACAGTGAACCCTAATGTAAACTATGAATTTCTGGTGGTAATGTGTCAGTGTTGGTTCATTAATTGTAACAAAATGCTCCAGTCTGGGGAGGGATATTGCCAATAGGAGAGGCTGTGAGTGTACAAGGACAGGGAGTATATGGGATATCTCTGTACCTACTGCTTAATTTTGCTATGTACCTAAAACTGCTCTAAATAATAAAATATTCTTTTATTTTAACTTTTTTATAAATATTTTTAAAAAGATAAGCCTATAGCACCCAGTATTCCCAGGTGGTCTCCCATCCAAATACTAACCACGCCCAATCCTGTTTAGCTTCTGAAATCAGACAAGATCAGGCATACTCAGTTTGGTATGGCTAGGTGTGATAGCATATGCTTGTAGTCCTAACTAAAGAACAAGAATAGATAGACAAGAATAAAGTATTCTCTATTCTTTATAATAACAACAAATAAAATTAAACTTATAAAGGAGGGAAGAGAATTCTTACATGTTTGCTTATATAGACACTAAATATATCTGGCAGAGCATTCAATAAATGAAGTACATCAGTTGCTTCCAGTGAAAAAAATAGGTGTCTGGAATCAGCGGTGGGAGGAAACATTTTCACTGTGTACTCTTTTGTTCTTTTTAAATTTAACACTATGTGGCTATGTTATCTATTCAAAAATAAAATGTTTCACTAATAGAAAAAGAAGATATAAAATGGATAAGTGGATTGAAAAAGTAGATTGGATAAATAAAAATATTCAAACATATGCTGCTTATAAGAAACCCACCTAACTGGTAATGACACTTACAGACTCAAGGTAAAGGGATGGAAAAAGACATTCCTCACAAATGGATAATAAAGTGAGCCAGAGTAGCTATACTGATATCAGAACAAACAGACTTTAAATTCACAAGAGTAAAAAAAACAAACAAAAAACACAAAGAAGACTCTTATATAATGATAAACAAAGCAATTCACAAAAAGATATGATAATTCTAAATATATATTCACCCAACACCAGAACAGCCAGATTCATGAAACAAATACTACTAGTGCTAAGAAAAGAGAGAGACAGCAATAGAATAAGAGTAGAGGATGGAACATCATACTGACAGCACTATAGATTATTGAGGAAGAATATCAACAAAGAAACACTGGACTTCAACTGGACTCTAGACCAAATCTGCCTAACATTTACAGAATGTTCTACCTAACAGCAACAGAATATACATTTTTCTCATCAATGCATGGCACATTTTCCAAAATAGATTATATATTACCTCATAAAACAAGACTCAGTATTTATTAAATGATACCATATCAAGTATCTCTTTAGACTAAAGCAAAATAAAAATAGAAATCAATACCAAAAGGAACTCTCAAACTATACAAACATATGGAAATTAAACAACCTGCTCCTGAATAATCTTTGCATCAACAAAAAAATTAAGATAGGAATGAAAATATTTTTTGTAATGAACAAAAACATAAACACAATAGGCCAAAACCTCTATGATACAGCAGAAGAAATGCTAAGAGGGAAATTTATAGCATCACATGCCTAGATGAAAAAGACAGAAACATTACAAATTAACAACCTAACATCACACCTCAAGAACTAGAAAAATAAGAATAAACAAAGCCCAAGGTTACTAGAAGTCAAGAAGTAACAAAGGCCAGAGCATAACTAAATGAATTTGAGACCAAAAAAATACAAAACATCAGCAACAAAAAAGTATGTTATTTGAAAAAACGAAATTGATAGACCACTAGCTATCAACTTTGCTTAACAAAAAATAAGGAAAAGTCATAAAAATAAGTACAATTAGATATGGAAAAGGAAACATTGAACCTGACACCACAGAAATACAAAGATCATCAAAGACGACGGTGGGAATCTCTGCAATAACAAACTAGAAAACATAGAGAAAATGAATCAATTTCTGCAAATAGAACTTTGCAAAATTGAATGAGGAAAACAGACATACTGGACAGACCAACGAGTTGCAAGATTGAATCAGTAATAATAAAAAGTCTTTCAGAAAAAATGTTCAAGACTGACAGATTCACTGTAGAATTTTGTGAATTCTACAGTGGAATTCACAAGGAAGAATTGATACCAATCTTATTAAAACCCTTCCAAAAAAAAAAAAAAAAAAAAAAGCCAAGGAGGAGAGAAATCTCCTTAACTCATTATACTAAGCCAGTATGACTCTAATACCAAAGTCAGGCAACGACACAGCAACAAAAAGCTACAGGCCAATTTCCCTAATGAGCATAGATGCAAAAATCCTCAACAAATTCTGGCAAACTCAATTTAACAGCATATCAAAATGATAATATACTGTCATCATGTGTGTTTTATTCCAGGGATGCAACGACGTTTCCACATATGCAAATCAGTAAATGCAATTTATCACATAAACAGAATTAAAAACAAAAACCATATAAACATCTCAATAGGTACAGAAAAGGCATTCAACAAATTCCAGGATCCCCTCATGATAAAAATCCCTAAAGAAATTAGACATTGAAGGTACAGACCTCAAAATAATAAACACCATCTTTGACAAACACACAACTAACATTATACTGAATGTGGAAACTTTATGTCTCTAAGAACTGGCAAATGTTGAAAACATTCTCTACAAACATAACAAGGAAGCCCACTTTCACCAATTCTATTCAACATTGTGCTAGAAGTCTTAGCCAGAGCAATCAGGCAGTAGAGACAAATAAAAGACATCCAAATTGGAAAAAAAAAAAAAGTAAAATCATTTCTGTCTGTTGGTGCTTAATCTTTTACCTAGAAAGCCCTAAATACTACTTCAAAAGACTCCTAGATTTGATAAATAACTTCAGTAAAGTTTAGGATACAAAATCAATGTACAAAAATTCTTGATGTTTCTATACATAAATAATGACCAAGCTGAGTACTGAATCAAAAGCTCAATTTTATTTATGATAGCTGCAAAAAAATAAAATGTTTAGGCATATGTTTAACAAAGGAGGTAAATGATCTCTACAAGGAGAGCTACAAAACACTGATGAAAAAAATGTAGATGATACAAACAAATTGAAAAACCATCTCATGCTCAAGGATTGGAAGAATCAGTATAGTAAAAATGACCATAATGCCCAAAGCAACCTACTGATTAAATGCAACTCTTATAAAATTTTCAACATTATTTTTCACAGAAAAAAATATATACATACATCTAATTAAGAAGAGCCCAATAGTCAAATCATCCTAAGCAAAAAGAACAAAGCCAGAGGTATCATAGTACCTGATTTTAAATTATACTACAAAGCTATTGTAACCAATACATCATGGTACTTGTTAAAAAAAAAAAATTAGACAAATTGATCAATGGAACTGAATAGAGCACCCAGAAATAAAACCACATATTTACAACCAAATGATCTTTGACAAAGTCAACAAAAAATATGTAGTGGGGAAAGGTCTCCCTACTCAATAAATGTTGCTGGGAAAAATGGAAAGTCACATGAGAAGAATAAAACTGTACCCATGTCTCTCACCATATATAAAAATTAATTCAAGATAGATTAAAAACTTAAATATAAGACCTGAAAGGACAAAAAAAAAATCTAGAAAAAAATCTAGGAAAATCTCTTCAGGATATTGTCCCAGGCCAAAAATTATGACAAAAACCTCAAAAGCAAGTACAGCAAAACCGAAAATAGACAAATCGGGCTTAGTTAGACCAAAAAGCTTCTGTACAGCAAAATAAATGATCAACAGTGTAAACAGACAAGTTATACCTATGGTAGAAAATATTTGCAAACTCTACATCTGACAAAGGACCAATATTCAGAATCTACAAGAACTCAAACAACTGAATAAGAAAAACTGAGTGAGTTTACTAAAAAGTGGGCAATGGACATGAACAGATCTTTCCATAAGAAGACATAGAAGTGGCAATAAGCATGAGAAACAAGATTAGCATCATTAATCAAGATAAAAATGCAAATTAAAACCACAATAAGATACCATCTCATACCAGTCAAAATAGCCATTATTAAAAAGTCAAAAAAACAACAGATATTGGTGAGTATGTGGAGCAAAGAAAATACTTACATACTGCGGGTGGGAATGTAAAGTAGTATAATCTCTAAATAAAATAATATGGAGATTTCTCAAAGGACTAAAAATAGAACTACCATTTGATCCAGCAATCCCATTACTGTGTATCTACCAACAGGAAAGCAAATTGTTATGTAAAAAAGACAACTGCACTTGTATATTTATCACAGTACTATTTATGTTAGCAAAGTCATTGAATCAACCTAAGTGTCCATTAATGGATGATTGAATACATAAAATATGGTACATATGTATATATACATACCGTAGAATACTACTCACCAATAAAAATGAATGAAATCATGTTTCTTTCAACAACATGGATGGAACTGGTGGCCATTATCCTAAATAAAATAACTTAGAAGTTGAAAAACAAATAGTGCATGCACTCGTAAGTGACAGCCAAACAATGTGTACACATGGGCATACAGAATGGAATAATAAAAATTGGACCCGGTGCAGCAGCTTATGCCTGTAATCCCAGCACTTTGGGAGGCCGAGGCGGGTGGATCACTTGAGGTCAGGAGATCAAGACCAGCCTGGCCAACATGGTGAAATCCTGTCTCTACTAAAAATACAAAAGTTAGCTGGGTGCTTGTAGTCCCAGCTACTTGGGAGGCTGAGGCATGAGAATCACTTGAACCTGGGAGACAGAGGTTGCAGTGAGCTGAGATCCTGCCACTGCATTCCAGCTGAGCAACAGAGTGAGATGTTGTCTCAAAACAAAACAAAACAAAAAACCAAAACAATAGCAAATCCTGTAGACTCCAAAAACATGGCAGGGTGTAAGAGGGATGATGGATGAAAACTGACCTACTGGGTTTTCATCCAGTAGGTCACCTGAATGTATACTATTCAGGTGATAGGTATGCCAAAAGCCCAGACTTCACTACTAAGTAATATATTCATGTAAGAAAACTGCACTTTTACCCCCTAAACCTATAATAGTGAAAAAAATAAATTTTTGAATTTCTAAATATCTGCACTTTCTGATACTGTCAACTATTGATTTATAGTTTCATTATAATGTAATATGATTAGAAATCTCACTGTATATATCAGTGTTTTGAAATTTATTGAGAAATGCAGGTTATTTACTGTGAATTTTGTTTGTAAATAATATGCAATTAGATTTTACTTTTTAATACAGAATTATCATCCTCACTCGTTAATCTGTAATTGCTTTTTATTTTAATTACAGATATAGATACATGAAATTTGTTTCTTTTTTATGTTTTTTATCTGATCTATCACATCTATATCTTTCCTTTTCTTGTTTTCACTTAGATGTTTTTAATCTCAGCATTATTTTTTCTATTCTGATTCAGAAAATAAATGTTTATTTTTTAGGACTTACCCTTGAAACTACAACAACCTTTAAAAGTTATAATTATCTGAAGTTAATTTTTATTTGTACTATTCTTCAGGATAATCCAGGTATCTTATACTTTCAAATATGTGATTGTTGATTTACATCTTAATTGCATTTTATTTAGTACCTACAAGATAGTATTATTTAATTTTTTATAATGGATTGTCACATATATCTTACCATTACACATACATCTTACCACTTTTCTTTTTTGTTTGTTTTTGTTTTTTTTAAATGTATATTTTATTGCTTTTTAGGTTTTGGGGTACATGTGTAGAACAGGCAAGATTATTGCATAGGTACATACATGGCAATGTGGTTTGCTGCCTTCCTCCCCCATCACCTACATCTGGCATTTCTCCCCATGTCATCCCTCCCCCAACTCCCCACTTTTCTACTTGTTCGTCAGTTTTGCAGTTTCTTTAAAAAGTTTATATACATTAAAATTTGCAAGCATTTCAATGCAAACTTTTTAAATAATTCATTTTTTATTCACTTTTGAATAAAAACTGAGAACATTGGCTTCATTTGACAAATTTTACTTATTCTTCAGTTGCACATTTCATCTATTGGTCTCTTTTTCTCTTCTGGATTACCAAATATGTGGGTGTATTAATTTAAGCATCTATTCTTTATACAAATAAGTGCTTTTTTTCTATTTTTATCTCATTTATCTAGCTATCCATCTATCATCTATCACTTAGTATCTATCTATGCCTTTATGCATTTTGATATTTTATTTCTATCTAGATATTATCACTTTGTTTTTCCAGTTTACAAATTCATGGATAATTTTTTTTCAACAAAGAATTCGTAGGAATTACTTTTATTTTTACAAAAGCAAATTTTTTAAATAAACAATTTTTGCTTAAGTAGTTAAAATATCTTATTGTGTCTCTTATGTTAATTATATTTATTCTATATTTTGTTTTTCAACTATTTTTAATTATATATATATATATTTTATTTCCAGTGTTACTTATTTCTTTTTTATTTTTTCTTTTTCCTTTTTCTGAGACAGTCTCCCTCTGTCACTAGCTGGAGTGCAGTGGTGTGATCTCAGCTTACCACAACCTCCGACTCCCTGGTTCAAGGGATTCTCCTGCCTCAGTCTCCTGAGTAGCTGGGAATACAGGCATGCTCCACAAGGACCAGCTAATTTTTGTATTTTTTTTAGTAGAGATGGAGTTTCACCATGTTGGTCAGGATGGTCTCGATCTTCTGACCTTGTGATCCACCTACCTCGGCCTCCCAAAGTACTGGGATTACTTACAGGTGTGACCCACTGCACCCAGCCATTGGTAGTTATTTGTTTCATCACACTAGGCAGTTCTATTTTGCCTTGCTGGTTTTATGTTGCTGTTATTTTCAAGGATTTATTTCCTATTCTGTCACTCCAATTATTGATCATTGAAGGAGCTATCCACTCTGAAAAACTTTGCAGAAAAAACAAAAATGAAAGAAAAATAGTTTAGGGCAAATGTCAGTGTACTTGGAAGCTATCTATCATAGTTTTAGTATAAATTGTGGCCGTTCCTTTCATATCTTTGTGAGCCTCTCGCTAACATTAACTTTCCCCCCCAATATCATGAAAGATAAACTGAACAAGCTGTATTTCAGAATTTTGTACAAACTTTTATTCTTTAATGAATTCAATTATTTATATACCAGTTTAAAACTGGTAACATTTTCTCTCTCTCTTTTCTTTCTTTTATGTCCTATTGGTCAATCTGTATCTATTTAACTACTCATCCACATATAAATATATGTATAGTTTCTAATGTTGAAATCATAAACATCATTGTTACTTTTAAAAGCATTTTTTAAGATTTGAGAATAAGATGATGTCCATTTAACTTGCAAAGGTATATTTAGTATGTACGATCATTTATTGTTCATTTTACTAGATCATAACAATTATTTATATTATTTGTTCATTTTATGTTCCAACTTTTAATTTATTTATTTTAATTTAATAAATTCAATAGCCTTAGAGATACAAGTGGTTTGGGGTTACATGGATGAATTGTACATTGATGAAGTCCGGAATGTTAGTGTACCCATCACACAAATAGGATACACAGAACCAAGAAGGTAATTTTTTATCCCTGAATGTCTCCCCACCCTCCCCACCTGAGTCTTTAATGTTCATTATATCACTCTATATGCCTCTGCATACCCATAGATTATCTTCCATTTATAATTGAGAACACATGCAGATCATAATAATTTGTTTTCATATATATCTAGAAGACAGGACTTAAAGCACTTACATACTATATTTTAAAAACCTGGCACAGCCTAATAGAAAATACCTTTTGAATTAATCATGTTGTATGCACGGACATTGCTCTTTCTTGTATCCACTGCTATTTCTATAACCCTCTTGCTGTCAGACATTAGATAAGTTAATTAAGCTCTGAGCCTTTGTTTTCTCATCAATAAGACGGTGATGACAATACATACCTAATTCAGTTATTTGAATGTTAAGCAGACAACATTTGTAAAGAAGCATAATAACTGACCTAATATAAACATTGGTAAAACATCTTTGTCGTAACAGAAAAAGTAACGGTAGCAACCAAAGAAGTATTTTTAATTATTCAACAAATATATGCATGTGTACATGTATATAGATGTGTAAGTCCAGTACATGTGTATATGTATACTCAAACTATATAGTGGGTGTATGATTAGTACTAGAGTCAGCACTATTTATATTATCTTAAAAATTAATTGATTTACATTCTATTTCAAAATGTGTTAAAATATAGAGGGAATTACAGATAATTTAGATCAGAAGTTATATTAGTTTAATTAAGAGTGGCTTTTTCAAAAAACAATCCATGCATGCTACTAGAAAATACAGATATATTCTGCCTGGAGTTTACTAAAGATAGGTCAAAACAGATTGAACTGACTAACATTTTTAGTCCTATAACATGTGTGAAAATTTTCCTCAAAATTATGTTTTATATTTTATGTCTATGTAAATTTTATTTTCAGATTTTCACTTTTAATTTGTAATTTATTTAATATTGCTTTAGTTTATAAAACTGAGGACACAGTTAAAATATCAGTGAGAAAATCAATTTTTTACCTTTGCAATATATTTACCAATATGGCATTATGTTAGAAGTTCATCACTATCTTTTTCTTTTTAAGCAGTAGTATTTAATGAAATAAAATATTTTAGCTTGTGTATTTTAGAAAATAAAATCAATTAAAATAAACCATTAATTAAATTCAGTAGATGTGAAATTAAAAATAATAATATGAAGTATTCAGATATTGCATGCCCATAGCTGTAATTTGATGTCTTAGGAAATTAAGATTATTTAACCAAAAGACCATATACTAAAATGTTTCCTAAAAGAGCAAACTATACTAATAACAACAAATAGCCATAATTTTATTTGTATTGAGTATTTACATTGTACCTGTAGTTTTTTTGTCTTTTGCTGATCACAGAATATTTTTAAAATTAATAAATTTTACTTTAAGAGCAGTTTTATGTTCACAGCAAAATTGAGCGAAAAGCACAAGAGAGTTCCCATACACCCTCAGACTTAACACACACACAAAACTGTCTCCATTATCAACATCCCCAAGAGGAGTGGTACATTTATTACAGTCAGTGACCCAACATTGACACTTTAATTTCAACCAAAACCCGTAGATTACAACAGGGTCCACTTTTGTATATTGTATGGGTTTTGACAATGTATCATGACATGTATCTACCAAGATAACATAATACACTGTCAATCACTCCTCTTTTTACTATCTCCATGGTTTTGTCTTTCAGAACGTCATACAGTTGTAATAACATATAGGGTGTAGCCTTTTCAGTTTGGCTTCTTTCAATTAGTAATATGCATTTACAGTTCCTCTACATATTTTCATGGCTTGATAGCTCATTTATTTTTAGGGCTGAATAGTATTCAATCCTGTGAATGCACCAAATTCATTGTATGTATTCATCAATTGAAAGACACAAAATTTATATTCACTTTCCTGTATTTTAGAGAGTTATAGATACAAAATGTATTTTTCATTACCATTTTTGTAACCACTGCCTTCTATCGGTTATTTGAAATAATTTATTCATTAACAGAAGGGAAAAATTTAGAAAATGAAATAATCAAGTAAAAAATAAAGGCTGGAATGAACTCTTTTTGAAAGCAGGGTTTTTAGTCTGTTTTTCATTGTTACATCTCACATGCTACAACAGCAGCTGAGACATTTTAGGTTCCTGCACGCATGCATTTTAGTGAATTGAATTTATTTCCCCCAGAATAAAAGAAAGTTACAAGATTAAAACATACAAGTTTCAATGGGACCATGGAAAGCAGTGAAGACCAATTTTGTTTTGAATGGCCTTGCCTGGACATATCATTAAAAAAAATCATAATGTTGAGGGAAAATAAATGTTAAAAGCTTTCAATAATTAAAAACCACATACAACAAGAAAATGAGAAATGTGTTAGCACCATATATTGTGTCTTAGTAAATAAAATGTGTGTAAATATCTATTAAGCATTTGTGAATCTGATCACATTTAAAGTTACAAAATTGTAATAAATTTGATAAATTAGTGGCTCATGCCTGAAATCCTAGCACTTTGGGAGGCCAAGGTAGGCAGATCACTTGAGGTCAGGAGTTTTAAACCAGCCTGGTCAACATGGTGAAATCTTGTCTTTACAAAAAAAAAATAATAATAATTTAGGTGGGCATGATGGTACATGGCTGTAGTCCCAGCTACTTGGGAAGCTGATGTGGGATAATTGCTTGAACCTGGGAGGGGGAGGTGATAGTAAGCAGAGAGCACACTACTGCACTCCGGCCTGGGCCACAGAGTGAGATCCTGTCAAAAAAAGAATGATAAAGCCAGATTATCTGACTTTATTTAAAAATACATACCTGACACATATGCTAAGCATCATTTCTACCTGACAACTAATAAAGGTATATATGTTGCCTTTATCTCATAACTGTCATAGTTGGTTTCTTAAGAAAAATATTCCCTAATTTAAATTTTTTTAATTAAAATCATATAAATCTATATTTATTTGCATTCTCTTAATGAACATCAAGGCATTTCCTTTTAATACAGATGTGCTGAACAGGACCACATCATCTTACATCCATCAACGAAACCCATGGAGTTTTACAGTTGATGTCTAGCTACAGCTATATTGGGTGTAACCAGTCATTAATGACACACTTGAAGCAATCTTAAGGCAAACATTTAAATAGATTTTTAACTTATATCTTTGGTTTATCTTCTAACTTTCTGTTGCATTCATTTTACCAAGTAAGCCTTATTGTTTCCAAAGTTTCAAATTATCTTTAGTACAGAAACAATAACTCTCTTTTAGTTTTTATAGTCATGCAGCTCCTTGTCTATTGTCCAGCCTGTCTCCAGCTTCCTGGGGTCAGATACAATGACAGCTTAGCTCAATGCTCTTTATCCAGTGATTAGCAAACGTTCTCTTACATAATTAATTCCAAAAATATTTGTTGAATAAATTAATTAGTAAATATATATATGGCACAAATAGAACTAGATTAGAAAAAACCTACCAAACTATTTCTTAAAGAAGAAATAGGAAACTGAGATTAGTAAAGTTCACAGAAATTTGGAGAGGAACATGAAGCTGTATAATGTTGTTTAAGGAATGAGGACCTAGAGTCTCACTGATTATATTTGAATTTAAGAACTTCCACATACCAGAGTTATCTTTTGCAAGCACTCTAACCACACTAGACCCCATTTTCTAATCTATACAGTGGGGACAGTAATAATAACTAACACGTAAATGTATCTTTCTGTATTAACTGAATGATTCAATAAAGGACCCAGTCATGTCTAATGCAGAGTTAAGTACTAAAAAATGTTTGCTATTTCTATTTTAATATTTATGTATCTTTATTTTTTAACTAATTTACTTTTATCAGTTTAAAAACATATGACTTGCCAAAAAAATAAGTATAAATAAAGAAACTATAGTGTTCTCCAGATTCTATTAGCTAAAGTAAATAATTTTGGTCTTATCTATTGTTTTAATAAATTTGCATTTCCTTTAATGATTTTGGATTGCCAAGTGTCTGACATCTGTAATTTTCTGTGTTTTGTTTGATTGCTTATTTATATAGATTAAAACCAATATATTTTTTACATATTTTGGGTTTTATGTACTCTTTATACAGAACAAATTAACAACTGTGCCCTCTCTGCTTCTTAACTGAGACTACCTTGAGGGAGAAGAATTGTCATGGGTTTCTCTAGCACTTTTCTTTGTTTCTCTAGGGCAGAGAAGACAGCAAACTAGTACAGTGAAGGTCCATTGATGCTTTTTCTTCAGAACTTTTTAAGGTATATGTGCTGATAAAGGGCAATTTAGGGTAGGTGTTTAGAAATCGGCTTTACCTATATTCAACAGAGATCAAAAGTTTTCTCAATATTGCTTAATTAGATCTAAAAAGAAATATTATTTATGCTGCATCTTTTTATGATACATGGTGTAAAAAATTGAGTAGAAATGTGCTAGATGACTTCAGATTCTATATTCTTCACATATAAGATCATAATGGTATAATACTAAATAAATGTAAATTTAATTAGAAAATTAACAAATTAAATATATACATAAATATCAAAAGTTTGGGGAATTTGAAAACTATGTCTCATGGACAGTTTTTACTCAGACAGTGAGGAAAAAATAAAACAAAAAATATTTGTTGTAGTTAATATTTGCCTAGATGACATTTTCATTAAAAATCTGGTTGCTGGTCAATAGACAAAATTGGTCACTTTCTCTACTTGTGGTTCTCAACTGAATCTAACTGTGATCTACTTTTGGAAGATTTAAAACATTACAGCATCACTTATAAGAGATCTTTTCAGAGAGTTGATGACATATTTTCATTATTTACTCTCTTATAGCTTTCTGTATTTCAGCTTGCCAGATTTGGCCTCTCCTGCAGTCCTCTGTCCTTGTCATATGTTGGCAAGCAAAATGGAAATGAATTTGAACTTCCATAGTTTTTATGTAGATGAATTGATTGTTCATTTTTTTATTTGAGCCATGTATTTTAATTTCAATATACATTTTCTCATAAAAAACAATATTTCGATGAAAACTACAACATAGAAATAAGTCAATAAATATAATAAACCAAAAATGTTTAAACTCCACATTATTATCCCAGGTTAAGAAGTGCCAAAATACAGATGCACATGTTAATAGACTAAACACTTGAGGGCAATATAGGATAACATTACATAGAAGGAATACATAATATTTAAAAATTATTTGCAATGTCTAAGCATGTCATGTTTATGAAGGATTAAAGTGCAATGTTCATTTCCTCTTATTTCTTCATTCAATGTAAATGTAGACTAAAGATGCATAGTGCAATAGAATAAAATTTCTGATTTGTCATTCTATTGTCTTCCCATGATTAGAAGGAATATATATTATCAGTTAATTTCTGTCAGTCATCTTTCAATAAATATTATGTTATTTAGGGAATTTAAAAAGATTGGTAGAATTAAGTTAAATAATAGGAATAACACAATAGAAACTATGGCCCAGGCTCAATAGCATTCTAGGTAGTATAGGGCACTCTAGCATGCTAGTAGTGCTCTATGAATTGGTGCTGTCCAATACAGTATTCATTAACTACAAGTGACTATTTACATTTAAATATAAGTTAATTAAAAATAAATAGCATTTAAAGTTCAATTTTTAATAGTTGTGGTCACGTTTAAGTGTTTAATAAACACCAGACAGTTCTTCATAACAATGCTGGGCTGTATCTTTACCAAAAATCAAATAGTGTGTCTTAATAAAACAATCATTACATGTTTAATGTGCAAGATAAAGTAAGTCTAATCAAAGTCCCAAAGACTTTCTACTGACAAAGCTTTGTCATCTAATTAAATGTTTTAACTCTGTTATATTTTGAAAACTAGCATTAATCAAAAAAAGGTTTTGTTAAAGTAGGCAGATAGCTAGACAAGAGGAGGGGGATCCCCTGAAAAAACGAAGGTCTGGAGAATCTCATATGCAAGAGACCACCTGAATCATACAACTAGATATGAGCAGAGATAAGGGGAAATACCTTTGCAGAAAGAAAAACATCTTAAAACACCCAGTAATCCCTCACTCTGCAGTTAACCTGTACATGCTGATAAGGAGGGAAGAGGGTAAAGGAAAAATTCCTGAGAGGTACTCAAGTGCAATAGGTACAGATTTGACTGCTATTAAACCTACCTGGGGTGGTGGTAAAGGGCAATGCAGCCATTAGGTAGAATTCATATGGAACATGCCTGTGAACCAACAAATAGTAAGAGAGGGGCCCACAAGCCTCGGCGGAAGCTAGTCAGGGACTTAAGGCAGAAGCAGAAAAACTAGAAAAAGAAAGAAGGCAGAGACTTAAGACAGAGGCAGAATTCCAGGAAGAAAAAAATCCAACATCATAAAAATCAATGCAGAACTCTCAGGGCTGCTGCTGGCTCATTCTCTCTTTCCACCAGCCTGCCCTGACTAGTCTTTAAGAGTGTGCTGTCTTTTTAAATAAACACTGTGAATGCTATTTTTCCAGCTGGGCCAGTATGGAGCTGTTTTCCAACTAGGTCAGCCTGCTCCTCTCTTGGAGTGTACTCTTATCTCCTTAAGAAACCTTTTGCATACATTACTAATTGTCTCTTAGCCAAATCTTTGTCCCAAGTTAGGCAAGAATCGAGGATTCCTGCACTTGCCAGTAACAGTTTCATTATTATTTGATTTATAAAACACCAAATATCATGCCTAAAATCTTATGTATAAGATTTAAATGGGAATTTTAAATTGGATGCAGTGTTGAATTACAAAAGAGAAAACCAGTATCTTCATGATAATATATGATATTGAAGGAAGGTGTTCTCTTTCTGGGTCCACAAGGGGGCATAGTTTTAAGAGCAAGAACTTCCTAGTGCCACGCCCCCCTCTCATCTCTCTCCATCCAGGAGATTTAATGGTTTATGTTTGAATTTCACAGGCGCAGGAAAAACTAAGAGTCAATCACTCCAGCGGAAGTTCTAAGGAACTCCTTTCATTGGCCAGGGGTCTTAGAGAAGGTAGGGGCTCCTCCCAGGCTAAAAGTCCCCTCTTCCACACCCCTTGGGATTCCATGTTTGGATCCCCTTCAACGAACACTCTCGTGCTCGTGGAAGCTGTTTCACTCTCTCCTGGATTTCCCCTCTGGAGTCCCATTCCACACTCTCTCGTGGAAGCCTGTCTTCCCCTCCTAAACTCCATCTCTCTCTAGTCCCTTCCACTCAGTGTGAAAGCTGCTTTCCTCTCCTGGATTCCATCTTTCTGGATTCTCTCACTCAGTGTGACAGTTAGTTGTTTATTTCTCTCTCCTTCTCCAGTTTCTCTCTAAATAAATAAATAAATCACTTTCTAGAAACACTTTTGAGTCTGGCATTTACTGCACACTTTGCCGTGGTCCCCTCTCTCATTCTTGAGAGGGCAGGAGGTCAAGAACCTGGAGAAACATCCTCTCAGGGGAGCTGAGGGCACCCTGAACCTCAGTGTTACAATATGTGATTGGCAGTTTACCTCTGCTAAAAGCAGACTCTTGTATTTGTCCATAATTATCCAGTGTCTTTTTCTCTTATAATAACTCATGTTATAATGTAAAAAATGCAAAGTGAACTACAGTCCTTTGTATTACCTCACTCTCCTCTTATGCCTCAAGGAGTAGCATCAGGATTCATCAAGCTTGGAAAACAACCACCGGATATTTGGTGAAACATTATTCAGGGTGTGCCTGTGATAGTGGTTTTGGATACTATTAACATTTGAATCGGTAGACTGAGTAAAGCAAATTACCCTTCCTAATGTGAATGGCTGCCATCCAATCAGTTGAAGGCTCGGATAGAAAACAAAAGGCTAACTTTTTAAGTTAGAGGAAATTTTCATGCCTACTGAGATGGATCCTTAGTCTTTTCTTGTCTTTGAACTAGAACTGAAACATCAGCTCTTCTTAGGTCTTGAGACTACTGGCTTTTCTAGCAGAATTTACACTGTCAACTTTCCTGGTTCTAAAGCCTTTGGACTCGGACTGGAACTACATAATCAGTTCTGAGTAATCAGCTTCCTAACTTCAGATCTTGGAACTTCTCAGCTTCCATAAACTTGTGAATCAATTCCTTACGTTGATTCTGTTTCTCTGGAGAGCATTGACTAATACATCCACATTGTAGATTAGGCTTTTGTTCCACCTGAAAGATAAGTAAGATGTAGAGTTTCCTTAATGGATGTTGTTCTCCTTTCCCATACAGGCAAGGCATTGGGGGAAGAGTTCTCAGCACTTTCCCTAGTCTTCCCTGTAGGTGCTCAGAGAGTTTCTTGGAAGAAAAGACTCTGAGAGGATGTGAGCAATCAATATCTTCAGTCCTTAGTGGCGGCATCACCCTCCCATGCTAGACTACTATTGACCTTTAGTCAATCATTTAAACTCTAGATTCATCTTCTTATTGGAATTTATGTCATTTGCCAGTGTCTGTTTCAGTTAAACAATTGTTCAGGTTATGTTGCTCAACTTGAATATTTCATGGACACATCAAATATTATGTGTCCATGTGAAAACTATTACTTTTTCTATATTCCCACAAATCTCTTCTCAGACTGCTCATCTCTATCATGTCAATGTCACCACCCTCACACTTAGGTTCAAGTTAAAAATATAAACGTATTCAAGTACTCATGTTTGATGCTTCTCTTTCCTTTAATCCTGTGTTAAAATTCATTGAAAAATATTTGTTTTTATTCAAAAATGACTCTAATCCACTTTATTTCTTTCTTTAGTTTACTCTCCTAGCTTCATTAGTCATCCTCTCTTTCCTCTTAGTCCTCCTTACTTTTGCCTTTATCTGTTAAAGTCCTTTCTGCTCTTCAAAACCTAAGTCATGACATTTCATATCTCTGCCTAAAACTTTTCAAGGACTTGTCTTGCACTTAAAATAAAATCTAAATTTTTCATGAAGGTCAATTAGGTACTAAGTCATTGCACCTATCTGATCCCTTCTCAATTCATTCTCTTCCACATGTCATAAACCATAACCTCTGGCATCTCAGTCTTCCACTTTCCTACAATATATCAATAGGATTTCTACCTCTGGGCATTTGCATTTATGTTTCATCTTTGTATCTTTATAAAACCAGTTACCCATATTGTTGGATCTCTAATCAGATATCTCTTTCAGAAGGTCTTTCCTGGTAACCTCATCCAGTGTTTTGCTTAAAAGATAGTTTTCTTGTATTACATCATCTATATCTTCATAACATATAATCCAGTTAAATATCAATATACATTTGTATTTTGCTGTGGTGGTGGCTGTGTTTCTACCTCTGAAACATCTGTTTCATAAAGAAAGGAAATACTGTGTTGCTCTCAAACTTCACTAGCCAATTGATAAATACAGATTAGAGGTATAGAACCAATGTATTGGAAATTAAGTATTCTTGAAAACATAATTAGAATATAAAACAAAATGCAGTATGAGACTCTTCTAAATGCTCTCATATTGGCTACTCTGACTGCAAGCCAAACAAAGAGACATCAAAGAGCCCCATTTTCTTAAGGGAGTTGCAAACAACTGAAGCATAGACCCCAACCACCAATTCAACTTCTGTATTTCTTCACAGCTGCAGAAAAAAAGAAAAATTAGAAGAATTTGAAAATGATACTTTTTTATATCAAAACTGTGCCCTCTTTTCTTTACCTACTCAATGCCTTGCATTTGTGATTATTTTAGGAAGAAATATTTGCTTCAATTAAACTCAAATATCACCTCCTCTTGCTGTGCATTTGTTAAAGCTCAGAATAAGAGCACATTCTATTTATTTATCTAATACTAATTATGTATGTTTTCATCTCAGGCCACTCCCCCAGGGCTACTATGCATTGTTATGTAGATTGTATACTGTCCAAAGATGCTTCCTCTAAAGTTTTTATCTATTTATTATACACAATAAAGATCTCATTTTTTGAGGTTACTTTTATTATTATACTTTAGGTGACTAAATATAGGTGATTTATTTAGATATTATAATACGTTTCTAGCAGTTAGTGGTTTAGTGCCTTATTTAAACAAATCAATATTTTACAATAATTTTCAATTCAATGAAAATCAAATGTGTTGTTCTCAGAGGGCATGGTTTTGGTATGAAAAAGGGATTCTGATCATCTCACTTTTTCTATTTCTTTATCAGCTGAGTAGATAAAGAAGTAGATAAAAATGTAATATAATATCAATATATTATTCTACTGTATTGACTTATAAAGAAGGAACAAATTCAAAATCAAGCACACAAATCAATCTAACAATATGCTAAGTAAAATTCTACTTTTTCAACTGGTATATTGACTGGCAAGTATTTGAAAAAAGTTGTTTAACTGTTGTTTGTCTCCTCTAAATTAGATATTTATTTTTATTTATTTATTTATTTTAACAGTTTTTGGGGAAAATGTGTTTTTTGGTTACATAGTTTAAGTTCTTTAGTGGAAATCACTGAGATTTTGGTGCACACATCACCCAAGAAGTGTACACTATACTGAATGTTTATTGTTTTATCCTTTACCCCTCTCTCCCAGATTCTCCCTGCATCTCCAAGTCCGTTATTCATATGCCTTTGCATCTTCATTGCTTAGCTCCTACTTATAAATGAGAACATAAGATGTTTGGTTTTCCATTCCTGAGTTACTTAATTTAGAATAATTGTCTCTAATTCCTTCCAGAATGCTACAAATGCCATGATCTCATTCCTTTTTGTGGCTGCATATTATTCCATGGTGCATATATACTACATTTTCTTTATCCACTTGTTGGTAAATGGGAATTTAGGCTGGTTCTTGTAAATTGTGATGCTGTTAGCATGTGTGTGCAAGCATCTTTTTCATACAATGACTTCTTTTCCTCTGGGTAGATACCCAGTAGTGTGATTGGTGAGTCAAACAGTAGTTCCACTTTTAGTTATTTAAGGAATCTCCATACTGTTTTCTATAGTGGCATACTAGTTTACATTCCCACCGGCAGTAGAAAAGACAAAAGTAAATATTATAAAAATCTAATTAGAATTGCTATGTAGTGAATTACTGATCATAACAAATGTGCATTTGCTGCTATGGAAATTTTGACAGTACAAAAATTAACTGCTGTAAAAATTTAGTACATTATTGCATAATATTATTTTTATGTATTTTAAAGTCTAAAATTAAATATTAAGTTGTTATTTTATTTATTCCCCAAACTTAGAATTTATCTGGATAAAAAAAGAATGGAAAAAGACATTAAAGATGAAAATTAAAGAACAGTATGTATCTGCAAGTGTATATTCATTGTAGCATTAATCGCAATAGCAAAGACATGGAATCAACCCAAATGCCCATCAATGATAGACTGGATAAAGAAAATGTGGTACATAAACCATGGAATACTATGCAGCTATAAAAAAGAATAAGATTATGTCCTTTGCAGGGACATGGATGGAGCTGGAAGCTGTTATACTCAGCAAACTAACACCGGAACAAAAACAAACACCACATATTCTCACAATTAAGAGCAGAACAATGAGGACACATGGACACACAAAGGGGAACAACAACACACACTGGGGCCTGTGGGAAGGGGAGGGAGAGCATCAGGATAAATACCTAATGCACGTGGGGGCTTAATACCTACGTGATGGGTTGATAGGTGCAGCAAACCACCATAGCA
The DNA here is from genome assembly GCA_036589455.1 of Ateles fusciceps. Classification (NCBI taxonomy): domain Eukaryota; kingdom Metazoa; phylum Chordata; class Mammalia; order Primates; family Atelidae; genus Ateles; species Ateles fusciceps. Next base: position 2,261,145 of record JAZHEH010003244.1, read on the forward strand.
TACATTTACTTATGTAACAAACCTGCATGTCCTGCACATATATCCCAGAACTTAAAATAAAATAAAACAAAATTTTAAAAGAATAATAAGTATCATTGAAAACATATTTTAGGGAGATAAGAATATAGGATCAGATGGGATGGAGTAAAAGACTTTAGAACTAAGATTTACATCTGATTCTTACAGAAAAATTTCGTTCTATGTCTACCATAAAAGGTTTTGAGAAAAACTGGAAGATGTTTAAAAGTGCTTTAAAAATCTTTAAAATTTTGTAGAAATACAAAAAAAAAAAAAAATTAGAGAAAAAAACAGCAAATCATACTGGGGTGATTTTATTTACATATATTAAATGAACAACAACACTTATTTGAGGACATTTTGCCTTGTTAGCAACTTAATCATCCTTGTACATGCCTTCATAGAGATGGCATTGAGATAAATAAGATTTTCAACATAAGAAAAATGGTGCAAATACCAAAGTGCCATAGATTCTGAAGTCTTGTTAGCCAAAACAATCTGGTCATTAACAATTAGTGAATTCTAAAACAAGGGAATCCTAGAAAATTTGATGCCAGAAAATATTTACTGTGAGCCTGCACTTTTCCTTCTGCCAAGTAATTGGCAAACTAAACTCTAAACATTGTCTGCAATTAATTATAAGCAATCAAAGTCAGTTTGAATATGACCTTAGTACCATGTAATTTATTGTTGTTACAAATATTTATACTATATTGCTGTAGTTACATTCAAATAATTTATTGTTTTTTATTTAAAAATGTAGAATTACATTTACGACACATTTGTCTTCTAATTTGGCATGATACAAGAAAAATTATGTACAAATATTATTTACTTTTATGCAAAATTTTAAAATAGGTTACCTATGTTAATCTCTAAAAATTGTCCCTTTGGTTGATTTGAAATGAACACTGTTTACATGAAATGTTTTCTAAGCAAACATTTCTCCATTGTGGCCATTGTTTTGTGTTCATGAGGATGAACAGGAACTTATTATTTTAATTTGCACTCCTACCACTGAGGCACTTTTTGTTATTATGAGAAAACGCTTCTGGCAGTGGTTCAAAACATTGCTGAGGTATTCAATTATTTCTCTATTGCTCCACATGAAAATGTAGAAAGAATATTCAGCAAAATACATTTTTCTATATTTAATATAATTATACATATATATTTCTATATTTCTTCATTTACATAGAGGCAGTTTCAATATTTTCTTTCAGTATTAAATTTTTGGCAGAATCCAATCAACAATTAGATATTTTACTTGTTTTAACAAATAACAATAATGCAATGTCGATATTAATCTCCAAATAAACTACTCAACTGATAGACTTTAAATATGTTTCATACAGTAGACCAATGCCTTTCCTATGTGGGGCATAGATACCACGAAATATGAAGGAGGAATTCTCCCTTATTTATATTCCTCGGGACAGCATAGTGCCTTTGGTTCTTCATGACTGTTTACAGAACACGAATAAAGTTAAACATACCCCACTTCTTGTTTCAAATTTGTATAATAGAGGGTCAGATTGCACTGATCCTTTGAAGTTCTCATAGCATAATTGAGTGACCACTGAGGGAAAATCTATTTAAACTTAGTAGATATATATTTGATACTTCTATTTGAATTCCTGAATCTTTTAATGCACAGCTAAAATATGATATTTCATGAAGCTTTCTTTGACTATCCTTTCTGAAGTGGTCTCTCACTTCCCTGACACCTTTTGGCCCTTATTTTTGGTATTACTTACTTAGAACAGGCTATGTTCAATACAGAATATAATTTATCTATACATAAAGTATGAATTCTTTAAAGTATCAGAGCTATGATTTACAGTTTGTGTGTGCATGTGTGTGTGTGTGTATTTGCCCTAGCAAAAGATAGTTACACCAAAAATGAGCACTTCTCTTTTTGCTCATTTCAAAGCTGTCTTTTACAGTGACTAAAACTTACCAGAATCCTGCAATATGGTCCCAAGAAATCCAGAAAAGTTTTATGTTTTAAAAAAATTTCAAAGAGCATTAAAGAGCAGAAAGACTGCTCTAAGATGTAGAAGACATCATCTGATACAATAGCATTATTTATTATTTTTAAATATATTTCACTGAGGAGAGGTCAAACTTCTCAGGATTGAGGGGGTGCTCATAATTAAAGATATGGGAATCTGTTCTGTCAGAATTTACTATGGTCTCAATATTTGTGTCCCCCCCCAAATTTACTTGCTGAAGCCTAGTCATCAAGATGTTGATATGTGAGGTGAGGGTTTTGGGGATGATTAGATCCTGAGTGCAGAGCCCTCATAAATAGAATTAGTGCCCATATAAAAGATGTTCTTGTAAAACTAAACTATGCATTTTCTATTTAAAGAGTCATTTATTTATTTGTTTATTTATAGTTATTGATACAGAGTCTCACTATGTCACCCAGTCTAGAGTGCAGTGGCATGGACTTGGCTCACTGCAGCCTTGACCTCCAGGGCTCAAGCAATTCTCCTACCTCAGCCTTCACATAGGTGAGACTATAGGTGCATCCCAGCATGCTAGGCAAATTTTGTCATTTTTTTAGAGATCACAGTCTCATCATATTGCCCAGGCTGGTCTTGAACTCCTAGGCTCAAGCAGTTATCCTACCTGGGTATCCTAAAGTGCTGGGATTACAGGCATGAGCCACAGTGCCTGGCCCAGAGTATTATTTTACAAATAAAATGAATTAAAAATATGGTAATTAAAACAGTAGAAGCACAGATGATGGCTGACATGATGAACAATAAATTGTTAAACTGGATTTCTAAATTGTTGTAATACACCAGAACAACCATATTTCTAAAACAACCTAGTCACATTCCCCCCCATTTTGTTTTCTTAGGCTTTATTAAACAGTAGCAGCTTTTCATGGCTACTGTTGGTAATGCCCTGTTCCAAAAACACTGCCTGTAAGAGATATTACTAGTCTTTATGATGACATAATGTATCCTTGAAAAACGATAACAGAGTGAATAGATGGTAAGTGTTCTCACCACAAAAATGATAACTATGTGAGATGATGCATCTGTAAATCAGCTGGATTTATCTATTCCACAAGGTAGTTATACTTCAAACAGTATATCATACACAATAAATACATACAATGTTACCTGCAAATTAAAAAATTTAAAAATCTTGACACTGTGGTAGTCTCGGAGACATGTTATTATTTTTTTCTTGTGTTTCCACCGATGTAAACTTTCTTTTACCCAAAACTGTATCTTGGAAATAGTATGGAATCAGATCTTAGCTGAAATGCTGTTTCTATTTTGTACTAGTAATGGCTTCTCTCACTTGCCTTTTCTCAAAAAAATAAATACAGTACTTATGTATTATTATTTATTAAATATTGATTCAACTTATATATACTAGGCATTTTTTTGAATAGTGATTTGGCATTAAGAAGTTATAAAATTCCCTCACTCTCATGGCACTCAAATTTTAATGAGAGGATATAAATAAACAAGTAAACTAGATAAATAAAATACACTTTTTTCTCTTACATTCTTTTAGTCAAAAATTATTTACTGTATTTCTACTCTTTGCCACGTGCTTCTGGCATTAAACAACACAGCATACATACAATTACTGCTCCTTAGCGTAATGAGAGAGACATAAACAAACAATATTCTAGATAGTAGTAAGTGTTGTGAGGAACCATAAAGTTTTGCCAACAGCATAGAGAACGGCACAATTTCTAAGTCAATTGTATCTTTAAAAATCAAGGTTTTGGGTGGGTTGCGGTGGCTTATGCCTGTAATCCCAGCACTTTGGGAGGCCGAGAGGGGCAGATGACGAGGTCAAGAGATTGAGACCGTCCTGGCAAACGTGGGGAAACCTCATCTCTACTAAAAATACAAAAATTAGCTGGACGTGGTGGCATGTGCCTGTAGTCCCAGCTACTCGGGAGGCTGAGGCAGGAGAATTGCTTGAACCCAGGAGGCGGAGTTGTAGTGAGCAGAGATCGCACCATTGCACTCAAGCCTGGGCGACAGAGCAAGACTCCATCTCAAAAAAAAAAAAAAAAAAAAAATCAAGGTTTTAATATTTTACAATATTAAAAATATTCATTTCAACAAATTAATCTTTGAACATATATCATTTAAAGGAAGAGGCTTACAATGTCTGAAGAAAGTGTTCTAAGCAAAGAAAACATACTGAGGCAAGAATAACCTGTGTTTGTGGAACAGTAAATAGAGCAGCACATAAGGAAAAAGGTAAAAAAGTCTAAGGAGAACTGTGGGACACTGGATGGCTCAAAGCCACACGCAGTGATAGTCTATGTTTTAATACGATCATTGAACTGTTGTATGGACATTGGGATGACTCTGTGTAAAAGGGTGGAACATGTGGATTCATCTCAAATGACATAATAACATGTGAGAGATGGCATGAGTCCAGTGGCTGAATTTGAATCCTGGCTCTGCTGTTTACTAGCTGTTTGACCTCTTCAGGCAGTTACTTAACCTTTATAATCATATCATGATGGTCTTTCTGCATCCAAATCCCTCATGTGTAAAATGGGGTAAACAAAAACACTTATTTTATCTCAGAAGTTTGTAAGGAGTAGGAAAGTTAACACATGTAACATTAATTAGTACAGGGTCAGCCATGTAGTAACTACTCAATAAGGGTAGTTATTATTAGGATATTAATAACGGTATAATAGTAGGACCCTATATATATTCTTATTCCATGTATTTTGTCATTTTATATATATTTTTTAAAATCCAGTTGCTCAGGCTGATTTTGTCCTTTGATGATGTTGGGTTTCTTTATCATCTCCCTAACAAAATACAACAGGTTAATGCTTACAGGTTAATGCTTTCTTCACAGTTTTGAAGGCTAGAAGTTCAAGATAGGAGTGCCAGCATGTTTCTGATGAGGGCTCCCTTCCGGCTAATAGAACCTCACCTTCTCACTGTGTCCACGAGGCACAAAAGAAGAGAGAGAGAGAGAGAGAGAGAGAGAGAGAGAGAGAGGAGAGGAGAGTGCTCTGATGTCTTTTCTTATGAGGTCCCAATCCTCTCATGATGGTCTTTGTCAATCCATTTGTGCTGCTATAACAAAATACCTAGGACTAAGTAACTTATAAAGAAAATAACATTATTTTCCTATTTTCCACAGTTCTGGAGGCCAGGAGGTTCAAGATCAGGGTGCCAGCAGATTCAGTGTCTGGTGGGGCTTGCTGTCTGCTTCCAAGATGGGGCCTTGCTGATGCATTCTCTGAAGCAGATTAATGCTGTGCCTTCATACGACAGAAGGAACAGAAGGGGTAATCTGCCAGGATTACAAGGCACTAATCCATTCATGGCTTAATCACCTCCAAAATGCTTCACTTCTGAATACTGTGGCATTGGGGATTAAGATTCAACATGAATTTTGGAGAAAATACAAACATTCAGGTCATAGCAGGGCCTCACCCTCATGAACTCATTTAAATTTAATTACTTCTTAAAAGTCACTTCTCCAAACACTATGACATAGGTGTTTAGGACTTCAGCCTATATGAATTAGGGGGACACAATTTGGCCCATAGCAATTATGTATGTGTTAAAATGAATTATAACCCCCCCCATACTGATTTCTCCGTAATATCATTATGCATCAACAGCCAATGCTCTTCCTTATTTATTGACTTTGAGTTTGACCATATAAACAACTTTGAACAATAGCACTGAATAGAGAATATATTAGTTCAATAATGCTGGTGAAGCTATTGCTGAAAAATGTGACTGAAGATATAAAAATAAAGTTAAATTGTAAGACATATTAAGCATATGAATTCTTCTAAACAAATTAGATGATTATTTCATTGCGACAATCATCAGTATGTTTTATCAGAGTCATTCTAAGAACTCTTGGTAACATGGAAGAAGGGTGTGAAAGCAGACTAGGAAACAGGAGTTCCACTGCAGGGGCATAGTTGTGGGGAACACGTATTCTAAGTATAGATCAGAAAAAAAAGGTAAATAAAAAGATTTCAGTAGATGCCTCAGATGGTTCAGTGATTCATATTTTTTTGGAAAGAGAGAAAAGGGTAATTCAAAAATTTCTCACAAGCATAACTTAATCATAATGTTGTTATTAAAGAAATAGGAGCCAGAATGCAAAATTATGGCAGAAATGACTGACTTTAAAATTTATATTAGACTATTAACATTAGCTGGTATTAAAATATGACTTAAATTATAATGTCAAAATGTTGTAACACTTACCATGCACTTAAAAAATATTATTCACATAATTTAAATACAGGAGTCTTTTACAGATGACAATGCCTAGAAATGTTGGCATAGAGAAGAGAATAATCATTAAACTGTTATAAAAGATGGTAGGCCAGGCCCAGTGGCTCATGCCTGCAATCCCAGCACTTTGGGAGGGCAAACTGGGAAGATTGCTTGAGGCCAGGAGTTCAAGACCAGCTGGCAATGTAGTTAAACAGCAATGTAGTGAAGCCCTGTCTCAACCAAAACAAAGAAAGAGGAGCAGGGTAGTGTATGCCTATACTCCTAGCTATTTGAGAAGCTGAGATGGAAGGATCTCTGGAGCCCAGAAGTTTGAGAATTACAATTAGCTATGATCATGCCACTGTAATCCAGCCTAGGTGAGACCTTGGGTCAAAAAAAAAAAAATGTTGGTGACCCAGTTCTAAATTAGACCAGGAGATTAGAAATGTTATTACTTTGTTACTTAGTGAATTAAGAATAAAGTCATTAATGATCAAGGCCAATAATTTAAAATAAAATAAACAATTATTTCTATATTTCTAGCATGGTTATGTTGAAAGTGTTTACAGTTTTAGAATTTGTATGCTTATTTTCCTAAGAGTGTCATGGATGGCTTACAGCCTGGAGAATCAGGGGCTCTAAAAACTTAAATCTGGCTTCACCACCTACTGATTTGAATTTTGTTTGGCAAAGAAAAAGGTAATACACACTTTATCTATTGTTTGAAGTTAAATTAGATAGTTTTTACAGGTTTAGAACTTTGCATTAGCCCAATAAACTTGAATTACCAATTCACAGTTTTCAATGAAGACTAAACTACCTGCCCAGAAGTCCAATATTCTTCTTGGGTAGTTTAATTCTGGATGTGTTTTCATTATTATTTATCAAAATATTCACAGGAAAGAGAGGCACAAAAATCATCTAAGCTCCTGAACTAGATAGTGCAAAACAAATGAGAATATTACATATTATAGGAAGCAATATACTGTATTACATAAAATATGCATTTGATAATCATAGGTATAGATTTGAAATAGACATATATTGAAATATTTTATAATGATAAGTAATATACTAAGCACTTTATTGAAGCACTATTTACAATAGCAAAGACTTGGAACCAACCCAAATACCCATCAATGATAGACTGTATAAAAAATTGTGCCACAAATACACCATGGAGTACTATGCAGCCATAACAAATAATGAGTTCATGTCCTTTGCAAGGACATGGATGAAGTTGAAAGCCAACATTCACAGCAAAGTAACACAGGAACAGAAAACCAAACACCACATGTTCTCACTCATAAATAGGAGTTGAACAATGAGAACACCTGGACACAGGGAGGGGAACTTCACACACTGGGGCCTGTCCGAGGGTGGGGGGCAAAGAGAGGGAGAGCATCAGGACAAATACCTAATGCCTGAAGGGCTTAAAACCTAGATGACTGGTTGATAGGTGAACTAGTCACATGTATACCTATGTAACAAACCGGCACATTCTGCACAGGTATCCCAAAACGTAAAATAAAAATAAAAATTAACAAAATATATAAACCTGATTTTTATTTTTATTTTATATCTCAAAATGTAAATACTGTTATTTGCTCCTGTTTTAGGGAAACTGAAGCAAACTAAGGCAATTAACTTGATCGAGGAAGCAGAAGAAAGTTGCAGAGGCAGCCATTAACTCAAAAGCTTGGGTTTAATTGTAGTTATTTTTTTCTTTTATGAAGGACTAAATTGTAGTCATTCTTAACCACTGTTCTGTATTTCTATATGTATCTAAATATGACAATTTTATGAATAAAATAATTACTTCATTATTTGGTTATTATATAGAATTTTAGGAGAGATTTTCCAGAGAAAACCTAAAGCAAATCATTAAAAGAAGAAATAAAATCTTTACTAATTTAATATTCCTTGTTAACTTCAATGATAAATTTGGTGCTATTGAAATGCAGCAAATGGAAAACAGTGAAACTTCTATTCTAATTTGAAAAGCAACCTACAATGTAAGGCTAATACAGGCTTTACATGATTAGTGACAAGCAAATATATATAGAATATATATGTAATGCAATCAGTGAATATGACAGTGAGAAAATGATTAAACAAGTGACTTTAGAAAGGGTCTGAAAAGAGATCGAAATATGCTGCATGTGGGAGGAAAGAAATAGAGAAGGACTCATTAAAAAAATAAAAAAAAGTGATAACACTAGACATGAGATAATTAGTGCATGAAGGCAAAGCAGAGCCTTCATAAATTCTCATCAATGATTTATTTTTAGGTCATTCAAACACTGTATGTGTATGTGAAACTTTATATATATATATGTATTATATATATAGTATCTACATAAAAATAGAAAATTAGTTCAGGACTTAGAGGTGATAAAGGAAGGACTCTATTAGTGAAAAGATAGACACAGGTTTTTAAAAGAAAGAAAGCTAGTCGAATTTCAAAAGCCTTTCAGGAGTCCAAGATAGAGAGTGAACACATTGAATGAAATGATCTTAAAATGAATGTGAAAGCCATCTGCACCGTATCTATAAATATCTGCATCTCGCTCATTTTTTAGTTGATGTGATAGAGTTTTAGGTGTGCATAAATAATAAGAGTGGGTTTATTTTTTATCTACAGCTCAGGCATATCATTTTTAGATATTTTATTATACTTTTCAATGTTGAAATTGTAGGTTTTATTCCAAAGCATCTTCAAACACATTCCATCTGGAAATTATTTAAAGACTACCCAAACTATTCATGAGGGTAAATAGTATTGCTGATATCTGCTAATAAAATTATAAAAATGAGTATTAATATTTTCTCTAATTAGTACATGTCCATCTCTTTAATGCCAATTCCCATTAAATGATATTCCATAATATCATCACCATTCGGTCCATTTATCTAGCCCTTAGAATATATTTTATATTTGTAATTTTAAATATTTAATAGATTGTTTGTTACAGCAATTTAGGTTTATGGAAATACTGAACAAAATGCAGAGTTCCCCTATTCCTATATACCTCTTGCCTGTGTCTTACACAATTTCTTCTATTTTGAACATCTTGCATAAATATGGTACATTTTTTACACTTGAAGAATCAATACTGATACATTATTGTTAGTCATCAGTTTACATTAGAATTCACTGTTTTTCTTTGTGCAGTATTATGGGTTTTGACAATGCATAACTTCATGTATCCATCGTATCATGCAAAATAATTTTATTTCCTCAAAACTCCCCTGTGGCCTATCTATTCATCCTGCTCCTCCTTGCCCCAGAACCCCTGACAATTAGTGATCTTTTCATTTTCTCTTTTTTTTTTCTATTTCCAGGATGAAATGTAGATTAAATAATACAGTACGCAGTATTTTCAGATTGGCTTTTTTTCCACTTAACAATATATCCCATGTCTCTTCCATGTCTTTACATGGCTCGATAGCTCATGTTTTGTGGGTTTTATTTTTCCAGCAGAAAATTTTAATATTAGAGAAATTTATTGACTTCAGTAACTTTTCTCCTCAGAGATGGACACATCATGCTTTGCTCATGGAAAATCAAAGAAAAAACTTAAGCTTTTTTTCACTTTTGAAAGTTAAATTATACCATTGCATACTCTTTGAGCAACTAGTATGTATTGAAGAGAGTGGAATTATCAAATATTTCAGGATCATGATGTAAAGCTGTCAACATTTGGCTTATTAGACATTGATTTTTCGTTAACTTATTCTCAGAGATTGTGTTTATCATTTATAATCATATTTTAAGACACATCGTAAAATTCATGTTTTTCATGGTATAAAAACATGCATGTCTTCCTTGATATATGTGGCTCTCCTTGATCTGTTGTCATTCTTATATGCTGTCATTTTATTCATATAATCGTAAATCCATTCTTCATTTGATTGATTTTTTACTGTTGTTTGCTTTCTCTTTAGTACAATGAATAAACATATCTATGTTTTATTGTTAAAATGTGAATATATCTCCTAGAGTTCAGTTGATTTGTCAGACTTTTCAATATTTTTTTCAACCTCTAAAGTAGCAATTGTTTTTGTTATTATATTCGGTGGTCACTTATATGAATTAATCAATTTCTTTCCTCCTAGTGATATATGCTGTTTGAGCTGGGAGTGGAGAGAAAACTCTGAATTATAAGATTTTTCTGACATTATTGGTGTAAATACTCACAATGTGGCCAATTTTAAGCTCCAAATGCTTTAGCAATTGCTTAGCAAACGTCCTGGAAATAATGTTTTTGCAGGATGACGTGCACTAGATCTTGTATAGTAGTCTTTGCTCCCCATTGATTTCTTATTTCCTTCTAAAAACAATTTCCTCTTATATTGAACTAAAATCTTTAGTATTAAATATCTTTACTAGAATCTTTAATATTTACTATTTTGTCATAGAGATAAATTTGTGAGACTAGATATGATTATTTCTATTATTTGTAAGTGAATAAAGGTGTCTGAAACAGAAGTAATATGGTCCAGATCTTCAAGTTAAAAATAATAGAACTGAGTCTTAAAGCAAAGTTTTGATTTCCGTCCTGTTGTTTGTTTGTTTGTTTGTTTGTTTACCATATGTCATAGTCTGAAAGATTGCATCCCCAAAATTTGCATGTCAAAACCCAATCACATGTGATTAGATTAGGAGTAGAGTTATTGTGTGGTAAATAGGTCATGAGGACAGTGCCTTCATATATGGAATTGCTGCCCTTATAAAAGTGGCTTCAATGTGAGAATACAGAAAGAAGTTACTATCTATTAACCAATAAGGGGGTCTTCACCAGATAATGAATCTGCTGGTACCTTGGTTTTGGACTTTCCAGCTTCCAAAATTATGAAAAATAAATTTCTGTTGTTTATGAGCTACCCAGTCTATTATTCTGTTATAGCAGCTGGAATGAACTGGGATACCATATCCACTTCTCTGACACCTGATTATACGTTGCATAAATAGATTTCACTAACTAGGTAACAATTCTTGCCTACCAAATATCTGTCACCAAGCATTGCTTTGAATAATTGTAATTCCAATTTGCTAAGATTATAATACAGTATAGTAATTAGTGCTCTATATGCAAATTTTTCCACTTTTATTCATTTGAAAAGCCTGTTTCATATTTAATCAGCCTGGCCATTGTTAACTATCATAAATAAAGTTAGACTCATTTACTTATCACACTCTTAATGGTATCAATATTCCAGAAGATAATAGAGTCATTATTGTCATTGACACCAATTAATCCTTATTAAATACCCACTGAGTTCCTGGTACTAAACAGAATGCAGAATAGAAAGTACTTAGTGAAAAGTTTATGAACAAGTTAAAATTTTAGTCCATACAATCAAGTACTATAAAGTGATAGACAGTATCATAATAAAAAGTGTCACACTCAACTTAGGTCTAGAATTGAATGTGAAATAGTTTGAAAATTGCAAGTATTTTCCAAGGCATTTTTTTCATAGTTCAAATATTTGTGTCAAAATTTATCACTGGGCTAGGAATGTGCATTATGTATGTGCATAATTAAAACATGGCTATCTGAACCAGATAAAGCATCCAACTTTAATGTGAAATTGCTACATCAAAATTTTAAAACGTAAAGTTATCAGTAATAACTATAAAGCTATATAAAATAATAATTATAAACCTGTTCAGGTAGATCTAGATTTAAGTTGTTGTTTTCCAATAATTCAATGTCTCTTAGTCTTTTTATACATCTGTAAGCAATAATTATAATAGTACTTACTTTATATAAATGTTAAGACTTAATTATGTATAAAATGGCTCTTAGTCATTTGTGCTTGGTACTGAATGTCCCTCTACATTGTTTATTGTTTAAATTACCTAATAACAGCTAAGTCTGAGTTTAGCAAGAAAATTATACATTTATTTTTACACTAATTAATGCTAAGCTGAAAGTATGGAATATTTTGTTGTTGTTGTTTGTTTTAACTATATGAGTCATTTTGATTTGAATGATTCTTTACATGCCAAACAAGTTTCACTCTTTAAGCAATCTGAAAAATAATGTACATAGTTTAATTGTATTTATTGAGACTGATACCACAAACATATGTTTCTAATTTATGACGTTTAGTATTTGATATTGGTTTGTTCATATTTTTGCTACTTAAATTCTTGTGGATTTTATTTTAAAAATATAGCTCCACCATTATATCCCACTCTTTCTTACTATGTGATATTGACACTGCTTCACTGGGAGGTAGGGACTTCTCCTCCCCTTGAGTGTGGGCTGGGCTTAGTGACTTGCTACTATTGAACAAGATGTGGTGGGATTCCAGGCCCTTCAAGGGATGTTGGCCATCTTGTGAGTAAACCTCAGAAACATGAAGACAGCAAGTGTAAGTGGTTCTGCTTAACTACCCCAAGTAAATTGCAAATCAACCTCTAGGCATGTGAGTGAGCTAGTCTTCACATGTTAGCTCCCAGTCTTTGATTTGTAGAAAGGAGTAGGTATTATAGCAGAGAAAACCACCCCTACTGTACCATCTGAATTTCTGACCTTCAGCATTATTAAGTTTAGTATTATGTTTTTACATAGATATTTGAAATAATTTTTTATGCATAAGTAACTGGAATAAATAGCTCTAAAAATTATTATTCTGTCCTCATGTGGTATATTTTCATGTATTGTTTTGATTCTTTCTTGTTAGTTTTATGTTTTTATTTGTAAACATGTATGTGCTTTTTATTTTAATTAAGTATTGCTTATTTCAGTTTATGCTGTATTCAAATTAACAGTTAACAGTTGGCAACAGTGTTATGAAAAAACACATAGCTTCTCACCATATTAAAAGTAAAATTAATCATAGAAAATTGAAAGTGTTATTATAAATGGATGACGTGCATTGTAAGACACTACTTCTATATTATAAAAAGATAGGAATGGTGGAATGGTCTAATTGATTTCAATTATTCCTGGTAGCACTAAATTCTATTATATTCTGATGGCAGTACAATAAGCCATTAGAATAAAACACAACTAAACTCTCTGAATAGTGTGAATTCTTGTTAAAAAAAAAAAATTAAATGCATAAGCATATAATGTGTCTGCTTCCTAAAGTGTCAATGCTAACATTTTAACTTTCAGTACCAAAGAATATATATACTACTATTCTGGATGGCAGGAAAACAAGATTAAGCACATTTATTTTAAAAGCCTATTGAGTATTGGTGAAAAAACTTTGCCATAAGTAGAATACATTTAAGTTTCTTTATATACTGAGAACTCCAATGTAGTCACAGGGACATTTGCATAATTTTCTTGTATTTTTTGAATTGCTAATATATTGTAAAATGAAAGGCAAAGCATTGTTTAAAGAAAGCTTTAAAAGCCACAAGAAGCATTTATGTGGCTAAAAAAAGGTTCTTTCTTTCCACAAAACATTTGAAATTTTCAAGAGTATACAAAGTTAAAGTTAATATAAAGTGTTTTTATTTATCATTTTACCCTCCTGTTATGGTGCATCCATAGACTGTTATAAAATGTGAGAAATAAGATAATTACTGAAAAATGATTGAAATTCAAGATTTCATTTCAGTATAAACACTGTCATGTACATACGCTTAAACACACTCCAAAGAATTAAGTTTAAAGAGATTTATTTTTCTTTTGTTAAGTGAGAATTTATGACTCTCAATTTAGCATTTTGTCTTTATAATTTATGTAAGACAATGTAAGAATGGTAGGTGAGCCAAAACGTAGGTCAAGCAATAATTCAAATGAGGAGAGTTCTGAAAAATTATAAAATCAATGATTAAGGTAGAGATAAAATTATTTGTTAAAAGTACTTCAAAGATGGATTATTTTTGCTCAAACTGTCTTTCTCTGTTGTAATAGAATAAATTTTTCTATTAATTAATCATGTTGATAAATATTTCAAGTAATGTCAAAATTTATTTGTATTTTTTCACTAAACATATAAAAGGTAATATCTTTCAAAACTGTAAAAATATGTCTGCATTGTTCAGTGAAGTATTCTGATTTCGTTTTGATTTTTATTACAGTGATTTTTAACATGTTCGGTAATTTAACTTTGGGAATACATGCTCATAAAATCCTTCATAAAAGACTAAAGTCATGGAGGAAACATCTTATTTTAATTGGTAAAACAAGACTTCATCTAACCGGATGATTTTAATACATGGGAAACATTTTCCCCTAGCAAGTACCTGGTTATTTATATTTTCTTTTCATCATTATTATTAAACAAAATAAAAACAACAACATTTCTTAAATGCTTATTTTGACATAGCATTCTCTTAAGAAGCTGAATAAAGTAAAGGAAATATATGTGATTCTTGTTCTATTTTAAAAGTTTAATATAAGCAACACTTTTATGAAACTGAACATATATATATATATATATATATATGTACCATGAAAAGTTATCATTGCCCTATATATTTATATTACAGGCCAGCAATTAAATCAATATCATTTTAAGGGAATAGGTTAGAAGCCAGGCAGCTTGCTGTCTATTGCTGTATCCATCTTGCTCTGAGGCATAGAATATTGTTTGAACTTTGTTGAGGAAGAATGACTCAACTTTGTTGAATCAATAACATAAACCCAATATTTTTCCAATGATCAAGTCTACTGTTCATCTAACTTAAACACATATTTGCTCTTTTATTTTTAATTCTAAAACATAAAATTATTTTAATTAAAAATAAATATTTTAATTAAAAATAAATTTTGTTTATCTCCTTTTAATTTTAGTCATTATTTATGTTTTGCACTAACATACACTTGTCTGATATTGTGAAGGCATTCCTTGACTTTGATACAATTTCACATGTGACTTCTGACCTAAAACGCATGCTGTGGTTTCTTACTCCTCCAGTGGTATAGCTCTGTTTCTTCTCAAGAAGTCTAGATGGTTTATGGTATGTTTGGGTCCGGAAAAGATAAGCTCAAAATTATATAACTTTTACTCACAGGGTGCAAAGTTTTGTTGCTGATAAACTATGAATAAGGCGAGTGTTCTGTGAGGAGGATTTCAGGCAACAATATGGGAAAAGAACATTTAAGGTGACAAAATACATACATAATACAGTTATGAATTAAAATCACCTCTTTGTTGCATGATCATATAGAATTTTGTGATAGTAATTTCATGGTCTTGATTATGAAAAAATATATTTTCATATATAGTAATTTATTATAAACTGTTATTTTTCTTCTTTTTAAAATAAATGTGATATTGTATTATCTTCCTTCAGTCATATATAAATTATTAATATTTTTGTTTTGAATTTAACAGTACTGAGAGGTGCATGGGATCTGTGAGCCCATGCAAAGAGTCTTTTGAATTGCACATTTTCTAAGTGTAGGAATTATGAGATTCCCTCCCAGAAGGGAATCCACAGAATTCAATACATTTTGAAAAAGGTCCTGAATTAAAAATTAATAGAACCTTGCTTTAAAAAGTTGCAAACCAAAGTTTGACATCTAAACCCTGAAAAAGGGAGAATCTTGCAATATAAGTAAACATTGCTATCTCTGAATTATTTAAAATGAAATTAGAAATACAATAAAAAGAAAAGAAAATACCAAAAATGAAATCTGAAAGATATGTAACAAAATCAGGGCTGCTATATTAGAGTATGTATCTAACAAAATAGTATGGCAGGAGAAAAACATACAAGTTATAAAAAAGGGAAATTTGAAATGAACAAATACAACTATATAATAGTCCAATGTGTGAATAGCAAAATTATTGCAAAATGTATTGGGTCAAATTCAACAAAATGAATAATAATAAATGTAATCTTAATTCCACATAACAGAATTTGCATATTACTTTAAAGCCGTATAGAAAATGTATGTATATATTGACAGGATATTAGACCACAAAGAAGTAAAACAAATTTCAAAGGATTGATATCAAACGCATTCTCAGAATTCTACAAAATAAAATTTAAATGATAAAAACAGAAAAATAGCTGATGTTTATCATACATTTGGAAGCTTAAAAACATGTCATTTGATAAAGTATCAGTCAAAGTAGAAATCACAGGATTACACTGAATGTTATGATACATTTCCAACTAAATTTCCAAAAGTACACATTATAATTTTAAGCAGAGTATCCCTCAGAAAAAAATGTAAAGGCAATTATTAGAAAATAAAATGATTAAAATAAATTAAAATTTCAAGCAGAAGCTTCGAAAAAGACGAAAACAAGATATCAAGACAAGTAAAAGAAATTTAAAGCAATTTTACTTAACTACTTAAAAGATAAAAATGACACAAGAGAAATTATCAATAGAACCAAAAGTGTGTCCTTTGCAATGATTAATAAATAGCACTCTGGTAAGCATGCTTGCAACAATGAAAGAACAAGATCAAGAAAACAATTCTAGGAATGATACTGGGTATATAACTGTAGTAACTATGTTTCTAAAGTCAGTTGGAAGGAAGAGAGTAATGGGGATGATTAAATGAGAATTCCACTTCTGGGCATACACCCAAAAGAATTAGAAGCAGGGTCCCGAAGAGATATTTGTACACCCATGCACATCGCAGCATTATTCACAAGAGCTAAAATGTGGAATAACCCAAGTGTTTAGGGATGAATGAATGGATAGGATAATATTGTATATCCATATAGTAGAATACAATTCAGCCTTAAAAAGAAAGGGTATTATGACATGTATTACAACACGGATGAACCTTGAGAACATTGTGGTAAGTAAAATAAGTCAGTCACAAAAAGACAATTACTGTATGGTTTCACATACACGAAGTATCTGGAGTTGTCAAAATGATAAGAGAAAGAAGAATAGTGGTTGCTAGGGGATGTGGGGGAGGGGAAATGGAGAGTTATTGTTTAATGGTATAGAATGTTTCAGTTTTGAAAGATAAAAACAGTTCTGGAGATGGAGCGTGGTTATGGTTGCACAACAATATGAATGTACCTAATGCCATTAAATTGTTCAAATAGAACAACTAAAATTGTTACCATGGTAAATTTTATATAATATGTATTTCATCACATTAAAAAAAATGAAGGAAGGAAAAGGATGGCTGAAGAAGTGAGGAAGTGTATTGGGAGTATTGCAGACCAGGGTCAGGAGGTTAGGTTAGGGGCTGTAATTATAAACCAGGAATGCTTCCCTGAGAAGATGACACAATCAAATTAAATCTGATGCAGAGAGGCTAGTATTTCATAGGTCATGATAAGTATTTTGACTTTTTCTCTTCTCAAGAAGGAATTGGAGGTTTTTGAGGTTACAGTATTCATTTTTGGTTTTAATGGGATCATTCTGAGTACTGAACAATCTAGAAATAAGGGAATAGTTAAGTAGGAAGCTAGGGCATTGATCCCACGTGAGAGTTGCTAGTGGAGTATACAAGGTTGGTGCTGGTAGAGTTGGTCTGATAGTTGATTTGTGAAAATATTTGAAAGGTGTCAATCTAAAATTTTTAGGAATGTTATAACATTAACTAATTAAAATGTCTCTAACAATATTTCACATTAAGAAAATATGAAATATAACTAATTGCTTATAGGTAACAGGAACTTTCCTAATGGGCATATTGACTATTATTATACTCTGACATTGTACATTTATTATGTATAGGAAATCTGAAGTTTCATATGTTTAGGAATGTGACTGTATTTTAATATGTGTTCAAAAATAACCATACTCAAAAATGTAGTAGTGCTGCTAACATGTCATTAGATTCCAATTATCCTATAACCCATGAAGATAGCATAGCATGCCTCTAGCAGTATGAGTTCAAATGATTTATTTGTATATAAAAACACTAAGATGCCTCATTAGGTTTTGAGACTATAATCTCTATCAGTGTAACTTTAGTAAGTATAGACAAAAGGAGGATTTAAGACAATTTTAGATAAAAATACCTCAAGAAAATGTTTACATATAGTATTTTATACATTAGAAGCACCTATGAAACTATAAAATCAGGTCTGACACAATTAAATAAAAGGAATGCTATACTTAAAATAAATAATGTTAAAGACCTTAAATCAGCATTTTGTTACATATCATTGCTAAACCCTGATCAAATCAAAGCAAAACAAAATAAAAATATAGCTTTTTATATCAATTTTTTTTAATTTTTAAAAACAAAATAAACACATGGTAGGTGGGAGTAGTGGTTCTCATTTCTTCTCAAAGCACATTAAATGGTAAATAGTTGCAAAGTTTATATACTAACACATAAGTTTGATGAAACTTAACACTATAAAATAGCCACAAAAATAATATCTTGTGAATGATTTGTGTGTGTGTAAATATACAACATTTTCCTAGAAACTTAAAAAAAAAAATTTAGAGATGAGGATCTTACCATGTTGCCCAGAGTGGGTTTAAACTCCTGGGCTCAAGTAGTCTCCCACATAGATGGAGCTATAGGCACACACCGTCATGCTCACTTATAATAGTTTTTATCTAGAAATCTCAGCATTAACACACATAAAAATATTGCTTCATTTTCAAGTATGCTCTTTGCATTTCTATGTGAATATTAAAGATCATTAATTAAATACAGTTAGTGTCATTGTGTTACTCTGAAATAATATAAACAACAAGTGAGACTCTAATAAAATAGTCACATATATTATAGAAATCTGTAATTGTGAATTCAGGTCTTTATGTAAAATTGTGCCCCCCTTTTTTTTTTTTTTCTTTTTTGAGACGGAGTTTTCCTCTTTTTTGCTCAGGCTGGAGTGCAATGGTGAGAACTCGGCTCACTGCAACCTCCGCCTCCCATGTTAAGAAAGTCTGCTGCCTCAGCCTTCTGAGTAGCTGGGATTACAGGCTTATGCCACCAGGCCAGGCTAAGAGACTGGGTAGAGACTGGGTTTCACCATGTTGGCCAGGCTGGTCTCGAACTCCTGATCTCAGGAAATCCACCCGACTCGGCCTCTCACAGTTCTGGGATTATAGGCATAAGTCACCACGCCCATGTGCCATATTTTAAAATGTGCTTTACCAGTCAGCTTTGTAAGGTTTTTCTTTTCTTATGTTTGTTTTTATAAAGTAATATATCAAATTAATGATCTTATGGTGACATCTGATACAATGGTATAAAGGCAAATGTTTAAAAAAAAGTCAATAGAGTGTTTTCTTAAATTCAAAATGTCAAATATTTGGTATGTACAAAACTGTTTGTAAGTAATTAAGTGGAAATTAGTGAAAGTGTAACAGGTATGTAGAAATACTTTTTAAATGAAATGACACTTAAAGTTGGTAAGGTGATAAACAGAATACTCTTAAAGTCTGACAGTCATAATTTTTTGACTAACTAAGAATGTAGGACTGCCTAATTTTATATTATCCTAGTCAAAGTTAATTATTGCAATCATAAATGCAAAGAATGACTTTTTTCCAAAGCTGGATCATAGCTGAGTTAGTTATTGATGTTCTGTTCATAACTCTAATTCATGTAGTTTATGACCACAGTCATTTTTATTTTTAAAAAGTACACTGAACACACTTACATGAAAAAAATTTTTGGGAGGATATTCTACATCTGGAAATTCTACATTATAAAATTATTTCACCCTCATTTATATAATTTGAGCTATTTTGTATCAAGATTTTGGGAAAAAATACTAAGTAATATAACTTTTCTAACATAAAATATTCTTAAAATTGGATTTGTTTCTAATTCATAATTGGTAATACAATTTGAAACATACAATCATTTTCATTTATTACTATCGAATAGCATACATGCAATTAATTCCTAAATGACAAATTTTAAATGAGCACACCATTATCTAGCAACTTTTGAAAGGTGGCACTTCATCTAAATACACTGCTGAGATGGGAACAAATAATTCAAATATTATTTTTCCTGTTTGATCAGTCAATATTTGTTCAGTGAAATAGTATTCCCTAGGAAACATATCTTTCCTTTCTTTATGTAGAGTTAATAGTATTTTATTTTGTCTATTATATAACATTTTTTGACACTGAAATGATGTTAACGACTGTAAGTGTGCTTTAAAAATATATACCACTATATTGGTAGGGAACTACTTAGATGATAAAAATATGCTCACTGAAAACATATTCCTGTATTTCAGTTAGTACCTCTCCCAAAGTTTTGAATTATTATTATTATTTTTGCAATTTTGTGCAAACCCCTTGTGTGATTCTAGCTCCCAAGACAAAGATTCCTAGAGCTGTGAAGGAGGGTATATGTATATTTTGTTCACTACTGATTTAGTTTCCAGACTATTTTAGAAACTTAATATTTTTGAATAAATGAATAGTTATTACTTCATCATAAAAATTAGGATGTGGGAAAATTAGCATAGTTTTCAAGCATAAATATAGGGAAAAATCATTGAGGACCATTAACAGATTAACCTCATCAATCACATTTTAATAATCTGTAATACTCAAAAGTACTTACATTTTTTTACATTTACCCTTCAGGAAAGTCCAAAGAACAAAATAGCTTCAGTTTACAAGTGTTTTTTAAAAATATTAATAGTATAAATTATAAATACAAAAACTTATAGAAAAGACTTGATTCACATTTTCTCATAAAAATAATTTTTCAAATACATATGGGAATTTTTAAATATATGTTATTTGAAAGATGACTAGGAAAACTACTTAGTTCCAAAGAAGTGCTATCATAGATTACTCCTTAAACTCAGCTTAAAAATGATTGAGATACTGAATATAATGATAGTAAGTGGAATTCTCTTATATGTGTAACATTTTATGAGAAAATAAAATTGAGAGGTGAATTACTGTACCATCCTTCCCTAATATATCTTTTATTCAGAATGCCTAAGGCTTAAACCCTGGAGGATAAAAAAAGAAAGCATCAAATAGTAGGGAAGAATTCGGTGTTCTTTTTGCAACTACATGCTGTGTAAGGACGAAAATTAATTTGGGATTTCTTAAGCCTTATGTTTTCCTCTTAAAAATGTTTTAAATGTCCTCATTTGCTTACAGTGTTTGTTAATAAATTATTTGCTATATTCTTTTGTATATTATGTTTGTAGGCATTTTTTTTTTTTGTAGGCAGTGGTTTGCGTTAGCTACAACTAGTAATTAGTTAATAGCATGGTGACTTCCACTGTTCAAATGTAAGGCAACCTCAAAAAAATAACAAACTCAGTGAACATTGTTCATTTCTGATATTGTTTCTTCCTATTTAGAAGTTATTTAAGATTTTTATTCCAACTACCGAATGTGTAATAGTGAATGTTACAAAACCATGCGTAAATTGTTGTAATAATTTTTGTAGAGAAAATTATGACGTCAAATATGTACACCATCAATTTAACATTAGTTTTTCTAGAGAAAAAAATCAGTGTCTGTTGAACTTCTAAAATTATAGATCATGGATGAGAAATATACAGATTGATTTTTTCATTAAGGACATTAATGTGTAAAAGTAGTGGATTAATCTTTGTAAACAAAAATATATTTTGGTAAAAGTAGAAATAATACTTTTATCATATTTTGATCTAAATTATTTGAATACACACAAATAAACATTTAATTGATTCTGAATGGGAATAATGAAATTCCTATTATGGGATTCATGAGATGATATTGGGAGACAGAACCATGTGGTGATGCAGTTTCTAGGCTCATACAACGTTTTCCCTTCACTTCATTATTTTTTTCCTAGTTGTGAGATCTTGAGTAAATAATCTTCTAAGGCTTGGTTTCCTCATTTATAAAAATGAAAAGGTAATCAGCTCAAATAGAGTGGTAGTAAGATTCAAATTAAACAATCCAGTAATAGCAGTAACAGCTTCGTGTCAGTGCCTGGCATAGAGAGCTCACAAAACTATCAACTATGGTGATTATATAAATAATAATAATTGGAATTAGTGTAGATATGCAATCCATTTCCTTAAATATTATAAATATGCATTTATACTGAATGAGGGGTATACACATAATTAGCATACCTTCTCTTCTAACTCCATATTCAAATGCCTCATGTTAATCTAAAAAAAAATACAGATGTATCTTACATCCTACATATATTTTATATCCTATATATATTTCATATAGCTTATAAAAATAACCTATATATATTTATATCCTACATGTATTTTATATCTCTATAAAATATAGAAATGTTTTATATCCTACATATATTTTTTAACAAAGCTTACAGAAGAACCAAATAAGTCCCAAATTTTTTAGAATTGGATGTAAAACATCTCTTAATAAACGTGCTTATTTTTAATTTGATGCAATCTCATTCAGCAAATGTTACTTTACAATGATTTTATGCTTAGTGTTGGTCATTTAAATCATATATATGTATACGTATACATAGACAGAAAGAGAGCAAATGCACAGGTGCATACACATTTGCTACTTGTCTGAATACATCTTTTTGTTATTCACCAAAAAAAATTTCGAATAAATTTTAAAAGTTTGGGTAATCAAAGGGTAACATTACACATGCATGTTTGTTTCTTTATGATTATATAATAATCATAGCATTATAATATTTAGGATTTTTATCAATTTCTATGGTAAATGTTTTTCTAAGATGTCTAATAGTTTAGGCCTGTGCTCTTTACAACTATGAGAATACATATTTGGGAAAGTTCTTGCAGTTCTGGTCTTTGCTAGTCCACATGAACTTAAGGAGAAAATACAGAGTGGCTCATGCACCACAGAGGAAAATGATCATACCCACGAGAATATAAACCTGCACAGGGTGTTGAAACTCAAGCAGGGTGAAGATGGTGATTCCCTGCAGGGGAAGTCTGATCTGAGATGTCAGCACTTAGGCAAGATGAGGAAGACATACACCAGAGAAAGGCGCAGAACAGTGTCAAAACCCAATTGACTTAACAAGGAGATTTCCAAAGAGGAGATTCTAGCTTGTGGTTTTGGAAAAAGAATTTAAAAAATCTATTTAAATTACAAGATTCCCTTGTTCTTGAGAGTATATCTCTGTAAGGTACCCAGTCAGTTTCAGCCTACTGTATTCCAAAGTTGTTAAGATTATTTCTTCACGGAGAAAAGTCGGCCAGGCCCGGTGGCTCACACCTATAATCCCAGCACTTTGGGAGGCCAAAGCGGGCAGATCACGAGGTCAGGAGAGCGAGACCATCCTGGACAATATGGTGAAACCCCATTTCCTCTAAAAATACAAAAAATTGCTGGAGAATCGCTGGAACCCAGGAGGCGGAGGTTGTAGTGGGCCGAGATCACGCCACTGCACTCCAGCCTGGGCAACACAGAGAGACTATGCCCCCCTCAAAAAAAAAAAAGAAGTCAAGTCACCAATTCGGTATTAGTCTAGGGTTCTATTTAATTTTAGCATATATTTATTTCAGGTTCTATAATTATTTTATTTTCATTATGCTAATATTTACTAGTTTCATAGCTTTAACACTCTGTGGAAATTTACATTTCATGAAATCTTGCTCCCATTTCATCACATTTTCACATCACTGAATCTCATTTCTCTGACAGATACAAATATGTTGTCAAAATTTCGTTTATCTTGCTTGTATCTTTCTGTAAGAACCAAGCCATCACTTCAAAGCTCTTTACATGTTGGAACTGAAACAGGAAGTTGTAATTTGCTTTTAGCCAACAGAATGCAGCACAGGTGCTAGGATGTTACTTCCATGATAACATGATATACAATTGTACTTTCTTTCTTGCTAATTAACTCCGCCTCTGCTGTCACCACTCCCTTTGCTTGTACACTTTGATGAAGCTAGGGGCTATATTCGAGAGGTGCAAATGACAAAGTACTCAGGCCTCCACCCAACATCTGTCAGAAAAGCAAGTTTCTCAATCCTACCAGCTTCCAGGAATTAAATCCTGCCAACAGCCATGTAAGTTTGGAAGTAGTAAGACTCTCCCAAGTCTAATTTCCCATGAGAATCCAGTACTGTTCTATCTCTTCATGATAGCCTTTTGATAGACTGTGAAGCAGCGGATACATACATACAGAGATAAGTCATAACTGGATGCAGAGAATCTATGAGAAAAGAAGGTGTGCTGGTTTTTAGCTGATAAGTTTGCTCCACTATACTATGCAGCAATAGATAACTTATATAAATATCATTTAGTATAATGTTCACTACATCTGAAGGTGTGTCACTTCTTTTCTAGATTTTTTTAAAATTTTCTTTAGGTTCTGCGGTACATGTGCAGACCATGCAGGATTGTTGCATAGGTACATACATGGCAAGGTCATTTGCTGCCTTCATCCCCCCTGTCACCTATATATGTCATTTCTCCCCATGTTATCCCTCCCCAACCTCCCCCACCGACCACTGTCCCTCCCCTAGACCCCCACAACAGACCCCAGTGTGTGATGTTCCCCTTCCTGTGTCCATGTGTTCTCATTATTCAACACCCACCTATGAGTGAGAACATGCAGTGTTTGAGTTTCTGTTCTTGTGTCAGTTTGTTGAGAATGATGGTTTCCAGATTCATACATGTCCCTAAAAAGGACACAAACTCATCATTTTTTATGGCTGCAGAGTATTCCATAGTGTATATGTGCCATATTTTCCTTGTCCACTCTATCATTGATGGGCATTTGGGTTGGTTCCAGGTCTTTGCTATTGTAAACAGTGCCACAATGAACATATGTGTGCATGTGTCTTTATAACAGAAAGATTTATAATCCTTTGGGTATATATTCAATAATGGGATTGCTGAGTCAAATGGAATTTCTATTTCTAGGTCCTTGAGGAATCACCACACTGTCTTCCACAATGGTTGAACTAATTTACACTCCCACCAACAGTGTAAAAGTGTTCCTCTTCTCCACATCCTCTCCAGCATCTGTTGTCTCCAGATTTTTGAATGATCACCATTCTAACTGGTGTGAGATGGTATCTCAGTGTGGTTTTGATTTGCATTTCTCTAATGACCAGTGATTATGAGCATTTTTTGATGTTTGTTGGCCTCATATATCTCTTCTTTAGGAAGTCCTTAAATAGAGATTAAAGATCAGCAGAAATCCAAATATCTTCAAGAGAAAACTAATTTTGGGGTTTCTCTGTCAGCTGTTAGTATAAACCCTGTCTAAGAGATAAAACTAAGAGTTTTATTTTCTTGTGCTGAGGTGAAGGCAGGAAAGAGCATAATTGCATCACACTCTGGGATTGACATCCATTTAGGATTACCTTATTTATCTGATAGCATATCTCACTATTTCCAGTAATTAGCTGTTTAAATCATACTGTCTTCTTTCTCCTCTTATCCCATGATCCTACTTTTATAGCTCAGCAAAGGTGTTATCATCCACAAAACAGTTAATAATATCAACATCCCTAATACCTTTACCTTGCCCCACCTCAGACAGATGTCACGGGATTTGACTTGTAAAGATCATGGGATGTGCAAATGTATGATAGACAAGTATTAGAAAATCTATTGAGACCACAGTAATAGGCTAAATTTTTCTATATTTTAAAATTTTAATAACAAATAAGCTAAAGATAAAAATTATTTGAAAAATTCATCATCAATTACTGATTAAAAAAGAAAAACACGTCAAATAAGTCTCTCTCTCCGTCTGCCTCTCTCTTTTCCCTCTTGCTTTCCTCCATTAGTCTTGTCCATCTTTTTCCTTTGCACTTTCCATTACTCTCTTATTATCTTGTTCTCTGTATCTCTTTCCCCCATGTTTCCATTGATAAACCTAAACCAATCTAAACATTGAAAACCCATAAGCATAAATCAGTATTAAATCAAATGTAAACAAGCAAGTTCAAAATCACTAACACTATTTAAGATATTTTTTCTGGAATTAGCAGTAAATTCAAGCCTTCAACAGAAAGAAATCAATTAAAATTATAGAAATGATGCAAATTTATCCTTATTTTATATAATGGGATTTAGTAGTTGGAAAATCAATACCAAAATCAAATGAAAAATATTAATACATGCAATAACAAATGTGTATAGGATTCATTATAGGAATTTATATATAAATAACAACAGCTTTTCTCTGTATTAACAATAATCATTTCCAAGGTTTAATAAATGAAAACCACCTTAGTTATAATAGCAGTAAAAATAAAATTGACCACACACACAAGAAAGTCTTCCAAGAAAAAAGTAGACACTTTAGCAGAAAAGCCTTACAATTCTAATTATTTAAACACATAAAAATCATTTAAATATTTTTAAAATGTAAAATGTTTTTACAGAGGAAAAAGGCAGTACCGTAAATATGTCAATTCTCACATTGATCAATCAATTTACTTACAAATATTTTTGAACACGGAAAGTCGTATTAAATGGCTCATGTAAAAGAATTAAAGTACAGGAAAAGAGAATATGTAGAAAATATGGAGATAAAAGGCTAAACCAATAATTTTGGTTACTGACACCGAAATATGCAAATTGTTTAAGGAAATATGATAATGCATAGAGCAATTCAAACAGATATAAAAATCTTGTCTAATATAGAGGGGGCAATGTGAGGAAAAAGTAAAAAATTCAATCAGTCACATTGCGACTAATTACTATTTGAAGAATAAAAGTTTGGAAATTGTCTCATTCTAAAAATCAAAATTAATTATAAATTTATCCAGTATTTTGTTAACTTAAGAAGTAAAATTAAATATTGAGGTGCAGTAGCACTCACTTGTAGTCTCAGCTACTTGGGAGGCTGAGACAGGAGAATTTCCTGAGCCCCGGATTGAGAGGCTGTAGTGTGCTATGATCATGTGTCAGAATCACCATTGCACTCTAGCCTGGACAACAAAGTGAGATACCTATATCTAAAAACAAACAAATTACAACAACAAATAAAAAAATAAAATTACTGAAAATGAAAATTAATAAAATAAAGCATTGGAATTATTTTTGTAATTTTAATTTTAGAGTGGAAAGTTTTATTAAATACACAATTAAAATAAAATACCAGCTGGTTTTTTGAAAAGATCAACAAAATAGGCAGACCACTAACCAGATTAACAGAAAAGAGAACAATCAAATAGATGAAATAAAAAATCATAAAGGGGATTTCACTACTGATTCCACAGAAATACAAACTACCATCAGAGATTACTACAAACAACTCTATGCACATAAACCAGTAAACTTGGAAGAAATGGATAAATTCCTGGACACTTGCACCCTCCAAATACTAAACCAGGAAGAAATTGAAACCCTGAAGAGACCAATAACAAGGGCTGAAGTCGAGGCAGCAATTAATAGCCTACCAACCCCAAAAAGTCCAGGTCCAGACTGGTTCACAGTTGAATTCTACCAGACGTACAAAGAGGAGCTGATACCACTCCTTTTGAAACTATTCCAAATAATCCGAAAAGAGGGAATCCTTCCCAAATCATTGTATGAGACCAGTATCATCCTGATACCAAAACCCGGCAGAGACTCAACAAAAGAAGAAAACTTTAGGCCAATATCCATGATGAAAGTCAACACAAAAATCTTCAATAAAATCTTGGCAATCCGAATGCAGCAGCAAATCAAAAAGCTTACCAATCACAATCAAGTAGGTTTCAACTCGGGGATGCAAGGCTGGTTCAAAATATGCAAGTCTATAAACATAATTCACCACATAAACAGAACAAGAGACAAAAACCACATGATTACCTCAATAGATGCAAAGAAGGCCTTCAAAAATTCAACAGCCCTTTATGCTAAAAACTCTCAATAAGCAAGTATCCATGAAATGCATCTCAAAATAATAAAAGCTATTTACAACAAACCCATAGCCAACATCATACTGAATGAGCAAAAACTGGAAGCATTTCCTTTGAAATCTGGCACTACACAAGGATGCCCTCTCTCACCACTCCTATTCATTACAGTATTGGAAGTTCTAGCCAGAGCAATCAGGCAAGAAAAAGAAATAAAGGATATTCAATTAGGAAAGAAGGAATTCAAATTGTCTCCGTTTGCAGATGACATGATTGTATATTTAGAAGATCCCATCGTCTTAGCCCAAAATCTCCTGAAACTGATAAGCAACTTCAGCAAAGTCTCAGGACACAAAATCAATGTGAAGAAATCACAAGCATTCCTATACACCAATAACAGACTAACAGAGAGCCAATTCAAGAGCGAACTCCCATTCAGAATTGCTACAAAGAGAATAAAATACCTAGGAATACAACTAACAGAGGAAGTAAAGGATCTCTTCAGGGAGAACTACAAACCACTGCTCAACGAAATAAGAGAGGATAAAAACAGTTGGAAAAACATGCAATAGTTAGGAAGAATCAATATCATAAAAATGACCATACTGCTCAAAGTAATTTATAGATTCAATGCGATCCCCATCAAGCTACCAATTACCATCTTCACAGAACTGGAAGTAACCACTTTAAAATTCTTATGGAACTAAAAGAGAGCCTGCATAGCCAAGACAATCTTAAGCAAAAAGAACATAGCTGTAGGCATCATGCTACCTGACTTCAAACTATACTACAAGGCTACAGTAATCAAAACAGCATGGCAGTGGTACCAAAACAGAGAAATAAACCAATGGAACAGAACAGAGGCCTCAGAGGCAACACCACTCGTCTACAACCATCTGATCTTTGATAAACCTGACAAAAACAAGCAATGGGAAAGGATTCCCTGTTTAATAAATGGTGTTAGAAAAACTGGCTAGCCATGTGCAGAAAGCAGATACTGGACCCCTTCCTGACACCTTACACTAAAATTAACTCAAGAGGGATTAAAGACTGAAACATAAGACCTAACACCACAAAAACCCCAGAAGAAAACCTAGGCAAAGTCATTCAGGACATAGGCATAGGCAAGGACTTCATAACTAAAACACCAAAGGCATTGGCCACAAAAGCCAAAACAGAAGAATGGTATCTAATTAAACTCCAGAGCTTCTGTACAGCAGAAGAAATAACCATTAGAATGAACTGGCAACCAACAGAAGGGGAAAAAATTTTTGCAATCTGCCAATCTGACAAAGGGCTAATATTCAGAATCTACAAAGAAATAAAACAATTTACAAGAAAAAAACAAACCCATTCAAAAGTGGGCGAAGGATATGAACAGACACTTCTCAAAAGAAGACATATATGAGACCAACAAACATATGAAAAAATGCTCATCATCATTGGTCATTAGAGAAATGCAAATCAAAACCACATTTAGATACCATCTCACGCCAGTTAGAATTGCAATCATTAACAAATCTGGAGATGACAAATGATGGAGAGGATGTGGAGAAAGAGGAACACTTTTACACTGTTGGTGGGAGTGTAAATTAGTTCAACCATTGTGGAAGACAGGGTGGTGATTACTCAAGGATCTAAAAATAGAAATTCCATTTGACCCAGCAATCTCATTACTGGGTATATACCCAAAGGATTATAAATCATTCTATCATAAAGACACATGCACACATATGTTCATTGCAGCACTGTTTGCAATAGCAAAGACCCGAAACCAACCCAAATGCCCATCAATGATAGAGTGGACACGGAAAATGTGACACATATACACCATGGAATACTATGCAGCCATAAAAAACGATGAGTTCCTGCCCTTTGTAGGGACGTGGATAAATCTGTAAACCATCATTCTCAGCAAACTGACACAAGAACACAAAATCAAACCCCTCATGTTCTCACTCATAGGCGGGTGTTGAACAATGAGAACATATGGACACAGGGAGGGGAGCATCACACACTGTGGTCTGTTGGGGGACATCTAGGGGAGGGACAGTGGTGGGTGGGGGAGGTCAGGGAGAGATAACATGGGGGAGAAATACCAGATATAGGTGATGGGGGGGATGTAGGCAGCAAACCACATTGCCATATATGTACCTATACAACAATCCTGCATGATCCACACATGTACCCCAGAACATAAAGTACAATAAAATAAAAAAGAAAATATGTTTGTTTATGATTAACTTACTATTCTCTGCATAATTTATCATACATTTTGGAAATTATCCATCATTATTTCTTCAAGTAGTTTCTGTCTTATATCTTACTCATTTAATTTGGGACCTTGATATCATTTCTCCTTCACTTACTAGATCCTATTTACTGTGCATGCTCTTTTTAAAATTAATTTTATTATTATTTCGCTAATCCTCAGAATGTATTTTTTTGTCATCTGTCTTCCAGTACACTAATTTTCTGTTCAGCTTTAAAAATATCTGCCTTAACACTTACCCATTAAATCTGTATTTCAGTTATTTTATTTTCAGTTTTGGAATTTCCACATAACTATTGCTTTATACTCTCTTTCTCTGTTCAAAAATTTACCTTGACATTTATCATCTTGAACAGACTAACAAAATTCTTTTAAACTTTATTTCTGTTAAATACATATATGATATATTTTTGGGTTATTTGATTTTTTACTTGGTGTAGTGTCAAGTTCTATGTATTCATATATATTTTATATAAATTACCAGCTTTTTGTATGAAAATATAGTGATAATTTGAGGTTTTGATTAATGTTATTTTATACAAGATGGTAAAGATTAATTAATTTTAGATTCATATGCTGGGAACATATGACCTCAATCTATTTAGGAATTGAACCAGTTTGGCATCTTTGTTGAACTCTTCATTAAGTATTGTCTAATTCTGGAATACCCTGTGCTAACATGATTTTCTTTATATTCCCACTTTAAACATTGTGTTTTATGCCATCTGCTCTTTGGTGATACTAAACTTTGGTTTTGTTAATTGCTTAGTAAGACTTCTAAAAGGCCTCTGTAGCTCTGTAGACTTTTACTAACAGATTTTTTTACTTGACTTAGCAACCTTTTAATTACTTGTTAAAAATTTAATCATGTCACAAAGAGTTAGCAGTGTCAAACGTCGGATTTACCTCTCTTGACTTCCTTTATTTCTGTTATCTTGGTCATTCAAGTTTTCATTGCTTCAGTGTTCTCTCACAATGAAACAAATATTTTTTACTACTCTTCAGATTTTAAATTTGTTCTTGGTTCTAAATAATATTTATTAAAAACAGAACTGCTTTATAATATTTTTGATCAGCAAGGAAGTGAGATTGGTGATTTCCATACCTTATATCAAATTATCTACCAACAGAACCCTCCTAGTTAATGTAATGTTCAATAGATTGTCATTTTACATTACCTAGGATTTCTTAAATTCGAGCAAATCACGCTTTTATATAATTTGAATGGAAAACTAAAAACATGATCACAGGCAAATGCATGGCACCACTACACTCTGGGTTTTGATAAAAGGCAGCTTAGTCAATAATTATCATCAAAATAGACTTTAAAAGAATCAACTATTTAAATAGTTGATTTTATAAAAATATCTATAATATTTTTTAAATTCATTTTAAAAAGTAATCACAATGCCAAAACTTATATTTCAAAGAAAGTTTGATATATTTCTAACTAGAAATAATAAAAAGTAGTTAGAAGGTACCAAGTTTCTTATGCAGAGCAAGAGAGAAGTAAAAAATTTAGGAGATAAAAAATTATTGCCATAAAAATGACAAGGTTAGGAATACCAAACCAATGC
Source organism: Ateles fusciceps (assembly GCA_036589455.1). Classification (NCBI taxonomy): domain Eukaryota; kingdom Metazoa; phylum Chordata; class Mammalia; order Primates; family Atelidae; genus Ateles; species Ateles fusciceps. The sequence goes on from JAZHEH010003244.1 coordinate 2,292,938, forward strand.
AAAAATTGGACAGTTACTGAAAGGATTGAATTACTTATTAACAAATTATAGTGGTGCCCAAGTAACACTCCTTAAGCAAGAGTACTATAGATACAGACAGTTACGCTTGAAACTAAGGATTCAAGATAGTATGTATGGAAACTCTCTTTGTATTTAAATTCAGTATGACTAGAGTTTGTGTGTGTGCATGTGTTTTCCAAAGGCTATATAAACATGACCAAACGCTTTCACACTCCCATTTGTAGAAATTGTCTTCCTATCTATATCACGTAAAAGTGTAAAGACTGTATTAGTCAGAGTTCTCCAGAGGAAAAGAACCAATAGTGTGTGTATATAAAGAGGTATTTAATTTAAAGAATAGGCTCACGTGATTGTGGAGGATGGCAAGTCTAAAATCTGAAGGGTATCTAGCATTCTGTAGACCCAGAGAATAGTTTATGTTTGCAACTCAAGTTCAAAAGCAATCTCAAGGCAGAATTCCCTCTTTCTTAGATGATTTCAGTGTTTTCTCTTCAGGCTTTAAATTGATTGGATGAGGCACATTAATATTATGGAGGACAATCTGCTTTATTCGAAGTCTCTTGATTAAAGTGTTAGTCTTAACATAAAACAAAACAAAACAAAACACAAAACTTTCACAGCTACATTTAGACTGGTGTTTGACCACTAAGAATCATGCACAGCCAAGTCGACACACAAAATTAACCATCACATGAGCCAGCATTTCCTTAATCAGTACATTACATATACAAAATGTTCAGCTTTTTTTTTTCATTATTGAGTAATGGAAGTCAAGATAGCAAGTGCAGACTGTCCAATACAATTATAATGTCTAGTATTCAGAGTAGTTCAAGAAATAGGAATATATTCACATTTATGATTGTGATGTTCTCAGATCTCAGTTGAGTGTAAAAAAATAGAAAGGAGCTAATATGTCCTTACAACCATAGTAAAGATAACATAGAAACCATTCAAAGTGGATATTTTTCTATTTGGTGTTGAAAGGTGACAAAAAAGGGTTTCCGGAAGACATAAATGCCCAGTCAGGTACTGATACTTTCAAGACATTTGCTCTCATGAAGGGAATCTAATTTTTTAAATTGCAATTCTTCAGTTAAAAAAAAAAGCATATTAACATATAAAAATATATAGAATCAATTCTCTTTACTCAAAGATTCCATATTGAAAATTCCCCTACTCATGAAAATATATTTGTAATTTCCAAATCAATACTTTCCAGGATCTTTGCAGTCATTTGCAGGCATGTGAGAAGAGATAAACTATTTAAATCACCTGATGTGCATGTTCCCAGTTGAATTTGCACAAGATGCCTTCTTGTTTCAGCTCTCATACTATGGCCTGTTTAATATTTTCAAAATTTTGTCCTTTTGTTGGTAAGGTTTTGGTCCTTTTGCTACTGAAAATGACCCCCAAGTATGATAAAGCACTGTTAATTGTTTCCACACACAATTGGGAGAGATTGGGGAGGTCTTCACTCTATGCTAATTCTTTGTTTATAAGGTTTTCCACAGTAATTTTTAATTTATTTGTACCCTGTATTGGTTTGGGTTTTCCAGAGGAAAAAAATAAATCAATTGTGTGTGTGTGTGTGTGTGTGTGTGTGTGTATGTGTGTGTAAGATTTCTTATAAAAATTGGCTCATGAAATTACAGAGGCTGAGAAATCCCACTGTCTTCTATCTGAAAGCTGGAGACCCAGGAAAACCGATGGTGTAGCTTTAGTCTGAGTCTAAAGGGCTTAGAAACAGGAGAACCAACGGTGTAAGCTATAATCCAAGTTGAAGACCTGAGTGCCAGTTAAGACCCAGTCTGAAAGCAAGAGAAGACTGATATCACAGCTGAAGCAGTGAGGTTGAGAAAGATTATTCTTCCTCCCTCTGCATTTTTGTTCTATTTAGGCCCTCAATGCATTGGAAGATGCCCACCCACATTGGGGAGTGTGATCATCACTCAATCTACTGATTCAAATGCTAATCTCTTCCAGAAACATCCTCACAGATACATCCAGAAATAATGTTTAAATATCTGGGTATCTTGTGACACAGTCAAGTTGATACACAACATTAACTATATATACTCCATAGAACTATTTTTGGGTTTCCATTTCCCTGTTTGAGTTCTTTGGAAAACACATTTAGACATACAACATACCACTGGGGAGTAATACCTGCAGAAAGGAAAGGGAGGAAGAAGAATCAGACAGGGCTAAACATATAACTTTGACACAGATAGGACTATTAGTCCACAGGGGAGCTCTGGAGCAAAAATTGCCCATGTGGAGTGTGCCAAATAGGATGGGAAGGAGTAGACCATTATACCATTGCTCTGCTTAGTCATTGGCTGGGGGCCTTCCTGAAAAGAGAGTGTTCTTAGTTATCACCACCTTGTCATTCATTGGCTGGGGGGCACCTTGAGAATAGCATAACCTTGGCTTAGAAGTTGACAAAACGCTAACAAAGAGAAGAAGGCTGCCAACTAACCACACTGTAGACAATGGAAAAATAAAAATTTCTTGAAGGAGGATATGAGGAACACATAACATATCTACCATAACCCATTGTAAGACATTACTTCAAGTTATTATTAGGAGAATCATAATCAAGTATGTGATGGTATTTATAAACTGTAAGCCACTCTATAAGTAATATTATTAACAATACCTTTTCTCATTACCAATTCCTGCCTTCTTGCCTGTTTCTTTATTGAGTTATGTTTGTATTACAGAATTAAATCTATAGTATTTCCAAATCAATGTAAAGCTTAATTTAATTATGTTATATTTTTACTTTTGTTCTTTGAGTTTCTAAGATTTTGATATAGTAACTTACCCAAACTTTACTTAGTGGACAGCAGAGGTTAATTCAGTTTCTATAAAGTATTTCATTTACTATCAGGAGGTATTTTAGGCCCTGGGAGAATCTGCCTTATCTTTGTTATTTTCATTCTTTTCAAAGTAAACAGAGGCAAGTATTGTTATCACATCTTGGAAATAGGAAAATTGAGCCCTGAAAAGGTAATGGCTTGCCAAGGTCACTTGAACTTAAAAACACTGCTGAATCCATATTTCATGTATAAAATAAAGATTATTTTTGTAAAAATAATTCAATATAATCATATACTTGGGTATTTGCAAAAGGTTACAATCTTTTAAAATAAACAGGAGGATAAGGTATTTCATGGCACCTAGGCAATCAATGATAATGAATATTATGTAGATTTATGTGCAACAATGAGCCAGCCAGGCAAGGTTTTGAATACATGAACTTAAATTGCTCATTTTCCATTTTACCACAAACTCATTGGTAAAGATAAAAACCTCCTCCCTTCTTGTAACTCAGTCGTACTCTAATGGCATCAATTACATTGCTGAGACAAAACTCTAAAAAATACAACTACTAACCGTAGTATTGACAATCAAACTTCCATTAGCCAGTTTCATGAAAGAGGACTCCATCTAACATTTTCCAGAATAAAATTATTTTTATTTCCAAGTAAATTACACTAGTTTGTAAATTATGTTGCATTTGTAATTGCCCTATCTTTAGCATAATTTGTAGTATTTATATCTTAAAGTTTATGTTTTATGTAGACATTTAGATAAGCTAAAATAATCACAAAAAAAACATAGCATTTTTCTGATGTTTCACATTATTTAAACATATCCTTTCGGAAATTATTTTTTCCACTAATTTTCTCAAGTATTCCTAGCTATCAAAGATTAGAAATTTGAAGAATATTCACATTATTGTTTAATTTATTTATGCCTGCTAAGGAGACATATGAAATAATTTCTGGCCTATATTAAAAAATATGTTTTGAAATATATGTACTTTGTGGAAAATTATTAACTATAGAGAATTAAAGCTATTTAATGTTGTGTTTCTATGTAATGGCTATGTGATGTTTCTAAAAGCAAAGTATCTCTTTTTATGCCAGCTTTATTGACTTTGCAAATGTAATGCACCGTTTTTTACTGCCTCATATGGAACCACTTAAAGGGCACACTGGGTCATTTACAATGCACTTTACAAGAATATATTATTTTAATGATCAAGCAGTTATCCTCCTTTAACGTATTCTTTTTTCCTTTATTTCAAGATTCTTAAGAATTTCATTATTGGAATTAGAATCAAGGGACAGTTTATTATAAGAAAAAATTGAACATTTTCCCTTCAAGAGGCATTAAGTTAAAAAAATCAAATGTACTAGTAAACAAAGAGAAAAACTTTAAATTTATATTTTAATGTAATTACACATTTCTTTTTCCCTATGATATCATGTAGGTGTCTTTAATATTTCATGAAATTTTGCAAGTGTAATCTCCTGCTGTTTAACAAATTGTAGTGGTTAATATGACCTAATATACTATAGAATTTATTAATTTTAGCTTAGATACAAGTGGTTTACTTTAGTTCCAACACTTTTGTTATGATCAAAATACTGAAATATGAATGTTTGGCTTTTTAAAACTTCACTTGTTGAAAGTAGGTAGTTTACAACAATGCAAAATATTAAATTATGTTTGTTGAACAAGAAAAGATAAATAGCTGAGGTGATGGATAACTCATTTACCCTAAGGTGACTCTTATCCATTGTATGCCTGTATCAAAATAGCTCATGTTTACCAAAAATATATACACCTACTTTATACTCACACAAACTGAAAATTAAAACTTAAAAATCCCCAATTACAAATGTCCTATATTTCAAAACTTATATAATTTAAACTGTAGCTCAAATTTCTTTAGCTAGTGCATTCTGCATATAGCTAAATGCTGTCTATATAGTGTGTGCAAAAATATTTTTATATTTAATGTATAAAAAGAAAACTGCATTAACAAGACATCTAATCAAAAACTTTAGTATAAAATAAAATTTGACCTTAAAACTGAAGAAATTTTAGCACTCTGAGTTTGCCCAATTATGTGAATTATAAGTGAGAAGTGTGGTTCACATAAATATGCCTTCTACGGAGCCAGCGAACAAAGCCTAATCATAGCAACAAATAGATTTGCTGACCTTAGTGGCCTAATTAACAGCTGACCCTATGCTTTTTTAAGGCCCTCAATCAAGGGCTTTTTTCACCCTTAGATAAGTGTAATTGAGAAGAATAAATTTTAATCTTAAATAATGACTAATTTAGCAATATTGCTTGAATAGGCATAAATTTATTTAATTTTAAATAAACAAAACTAATTAAATGGACACTTCAGAAGTGTGCATTCTTCTTGTTTCTATTACAATATTCTCTTTCTCTTATTTAATTAACTTTTGTAATTCTTATGGTTTGAAATAAAATCCTTCCTTGCTTTCTTTCCCAGCTTTCTAGTCAGAGAGCTTAAAATTCAAATTCATTTTGGTAGTACAGCAGACAACTCTGCTGGGGCAAAGCTTATACCTCAGGCTTATTTTTCTGCTCCTTCCAAGAATTTAATTAACTAATTAGCTTACTCAGGTGTAAGTAACAGATGCTTCACATCTGCCCATAATCTGTGACTAGCCAGGAGCACTTTCAGACCCGACTTCAGATTGAAGAACTGCACTTCAGTTGACTTTTTCATGCCCACATGATTCCCATCGGTACAGAAGCTAATATATCGATCCTTACATTATTTCCCCCCAAGGAAATCAATCTATTGTGTCTCTTCGATTATACTGTGTGATCAACTATTGTACCTCTCTTTCTCTTTCTGTCTAGCTTCTTAGATTCCCCCATGTATCCATAATACTTGCATTTAAAGAACAAATCAGTTTTTTTCCAGAGTAGTTTGGCTGTTATAGCCCAGATATTTTCTCTATAGTTAATAAACCGTGTTGAGATTTTTCTCCTACCGCAAATAAATACCTATTTATTATTTACACCACTTAGTGTCCTTAGCAGCAAGCAACAAAAATGACTGGCTGATTTTAATTTAGAAAATATCTTATGAATATTGATTAGCTTAGAGAATTATCCAGAAAACTGGAGGAAGCTTTTGGGACATAGAAAAACAAAAATAAGGTCACAACATTAGAAAGACAAAATACAACAGAAAATATTGTGAGGAAAACTGAATGCATATACACACTCACAGAGGTCAATAGAAAGCATGTGGTCTGGGAATAATTTCATTGTAGTCAGAATTTCTTCTCTATAAGACACTTTAACATATAGTGCTATGTATATTTCATGTCACTGCTAATATATACAGTTAATATATAGATAATATATAGCAGTTTACACAATTCGCACTTATACACACATAGTTGCATACACACACAAAGATGTACATCCATGAAACTAAGATACACTAGAAAGCAAAAATAATAATTTTCAGTTGTCTTATTTAAATTAATAGGAATGTAACAATGTAATCCACATATACACCTTAAGTACAGATTTATATTGTACATAATTTTTTAAAATTTTACAATATGTTTCAGAGCCAACTGCATAGTTAATACTAATATCTTTTTGTTGAGCTCAAATATCTTTATTTTGCTTATTTTGTTTGTAAATTGTATTCTGGCTTTTTAAGTAAAAACTATAAACACTTTGTAAGCAACTTCTTAAAGATGGAGCAACAATTAGACCCAATTCAAGCTTTATAGTAGCATATTTGTACCATTGTAACTAAGGGTTCTAAAATTTTTCAGTTATGCTGTTGCTATTTTGTTAGTTATATTTCAAAAGTAATGCTTCTCAATTTTTTTAATTGAAATATTCAAAGTTATTTTTGAGCTAGAATAGTTCAATTTTGTTAAGAATTAAATAATTCTTATTCAAGCACTAAGAATAGTTATCTTTCCTACAGTATCAACTTAATATTTTGTTGGCCGTTCTAGAATATAAACAATTTCAACATATTGTACAAAAATTGCATCAACTAAATAACTTGTGAATATTTGCTACACATTTGGGGATTAACTATTTATACAGATATAAAACAATTTAGTGATTTCAAAGTAAAAAAATTATCTGTGCTAGTTAATCTTACATGTCAACTTAACTGGACTAAGCAATACCCAGATAGCTGGCAAATATTATTTCTGTGTGTCTGTTAGCCTTTCTGGAAGGGGGTTTCTGGAAGCGTTTGGCATTTGAATTAGTAGACTGAGTAAAGAAGATCTGCCCTCACTAATGTGGGCAGGCATATCCAATTTGTTGAGGGCTTTCATAGAGCAAATAAACAGAGGATGAGTCTTTTCTCTCTCTTTCTTAAGCTAGGACATGTATCTTCTCCTGCCCTAGGACATTGGAGTTCCTGGTTCTTGGGCCTTCCACTAATTCTCATAGATTATATGTCTATATTTATCCTACTGGTTTTGTTTCTCTGGACAACCCTGATCAATACATCATCTGAAAATAATATGATTTTAATGGGGTCATATATTGTATAGTACAAATATGTGTGTATGCACATATATTTATGTTGTATTCAGTTTTTTTTGCTTTTAAAATATATACTGAAATTGCATAAAGACTAAAAGACATTCAGGAATGGTTTCTTAGAAGAGAGCTGCCAAACTTTAATACTAAATTAATAATGACCAAGGATAAATGGGGTATATATGAAACAGTAAGAATCTTCCTCAGATTGAGCTCCTCCTCCCTCCACCCTTGTGTTTATATTCCTGTGTGCAGTTTTTTTCATTCTTTACCCAAACGTTTTCTGTCCCTTATGCTTGAGTCTGAAGTGGAAAGGTTAGATATTTTACCAGTTCATTGTACACATTAGGTTATAAAATATGTACTTCTCACTACCTCTTAGAAATGAAATGGAGCTATAAACCTGAATTAGGAATAAATTTAAAGCTTTGTCATCTGAGTAGTGCAGATCATTTGTGATGTGATTTGCAGATTTCTCTTTTTGTGTAAGAAAATGTGTGCTGGAATCGTGAGATGCTGATGAAAACCTCCTTCACTGACCATGAGCATCAAAGCTGAACATTGTTACAGTAGCAATATTATGCAGTTATCAAATCGGGTCTTCAGAAATTTATATTGTTAAAGAAGTAGTTTTTTAAGTCCTTAAAAGTGTCAGGTTGAGATAACATATTTAAATGTCTATTTTCCAATTAAACTAGTATTTAAATACAATTTTTAATGTATCAGTAGTTTCAAGTATGTGTACTGGCTTACAAAATTGTGATTTTATGAAGAACAGTATCCGGTCTTAAATAATTTTTCTTCATTGCAGATTGCTCACTGTAATAATTCAAATGCATACAAATCTATATAATAACTTAGATTTTAAATATTCCCCAATGTAACTAAACTAAAACAATGAATTTTTGAAATTAGTGCACCATTTTTTCTGTGAAAAACTGACTAAAGTTTTGTTTTCCCAAAACTGATTACAGTATTTGTAATTATACTTTAAATCTTTACCTTTGTGCTGTTGTGTCAACTTTTAGGAATTATAAAGCTAAATGTACCTAATACATATAAAGCTTAATAAAAATGACTGTTTTGTTCACTAACATTTTAGAACAAATTTATAAAGCAGATCAGCATAAAAATATTTTATCTTACATAATCCAGTTTTAAAGATAAATTCATGCTTTTATTCTCGAGCATAGTGTTGAAAATAATCACGTTATTCATGTGATTACTATGTTATTGATATTTTGATAAAAATTCATGTATGTCAGCAAAGTAAAACTATTTTTTTTTTTTTTTTTTTTTTTGAGACAGAGTCTTGCTCTGTTGCCAGGCGTCAGGCTGGAGTGCAGGCGCGATCTCGGCTCACTGCAACCTCCGCCTCCCGGGTTCAAGCCATTCTCCTGCCTCAGCCTCCCCGGGTAGCTGGGACTATAGGCACACGCCACCATGCCCAGCTAATTGTTTTTTGTATTTTTTAGTAGAGATGGGGTTTCACCATGTTGGCCAGGATGGTCTCAATATCCTGACCTCGTGACTGGCCCGCCTCGGCCTCCCAAAGTGCTGGGATTAAGGCTTGAGCCACCGTGCCCGGCCCAGTAAAACTGTTTTACTTTCCTGTTTTACTATCAAATGATATTTGACAGAGCATCTTTTAAACAATCTTTTTTACTGTGCATTAAAGTGTGAATGTTGTGACATAATTCTAACATTTTTGGACATTAATATAAAAAAACAGTAACTCAAAGTATGCAATTAGACACACACACACACACACCAACAACAAAATTGAGTATGCTGAGAACCTATTGTATGTATTTCTTTGTGAGATAATAATAGTCTAATTGTAAAGATTAGAAATATGCTTTAAAAAGACAATAAATGTTATATATTTTTTCATGAATTTTGATCTTTACTGATAGTAATATTTTTAACAATCATAACTTTTGACATAGAGCATAGACTTGCTAATTCTAAGCAGAAAACCAACAATAAAACAAAATATAAGTCTGAAATTACCACTTCTCCATTGTTCCTTGTGGTGTTTTAAGTTAACAGTTATTTAATTTCTATAAAGAATGTTGATATCTTCCAGGAAGTTAAAGTAGAAATCAGAAAATAAAATAATCCTATATGCTACAATAAATATTACAATTATTAACTTTTTATGCCAAAGCCATTTGTTCATTGTAAATATATATAGAAATGTATCTATGTGGGTCTTTAGTAATAATAAATAAATATTACCAATGGTAAATGAATATTGATTATGATCCTTTCTACCTAAAGATTATGGCTGGACAAACTGCATCATCATACAATTTTTTTCTATTTTAAAAATATTTTGTTTTGTTATCTTTTACTAATAGTATCTCTGTGTAAAAGTACAGTTTTATTGTTTACAGGTAATATAGCTTAATGTTCAGAAGATTAAATAATTATAAATCTGTGACAATTCAAGTAAATGAAATGAAGTCATTATTAAAATACCACAGGCTTCTGACACCACAAAATTTGAATTGATTCAATTCCTCAGCATTGGACATACTCTCATTATATAAAACTTAATTCTCTCTGCCAGGAAAATTGGGATAACTCAAAATTTCATTGACTTTGCGTTACCTGAATATAACCCTTAGGATTTTTTCCAGAGTGTTCTACTTTCTTAAAACTGAGACAAGCATATTTGTTTTACGAATCACACAGTACAAAATGTAAAATAACATATTTCAATATTTTATTAAAAATATTAAATTTCTCATTGGCACCTGAGTTACTGTAAGTCTTTTGTGGCTGGGTAACTCTTTTGCTCATTTAAAGAATACAAATTTAGCATTTAAAAATATTCCAATGGAAGAAGCATAAAAAATTTGCTTTAGTTAGTATTAAAATAATAGCTATTCAACCAAAGGTTTTGGGATGAAATAAATCCTCCTTTAGATAAAAATATTTATTTCTTTATGATCTTATAAACTGATATATTGCATAGCCAAGAGGGAAAAGAGAAATAACTTTTCTCTTAATAGGAAGATCGAAAATTATTTTTAAAAAATCCTATAACTTTTAATACGAATTGACTTTATTTTTCCAAAAGTTCAGAGAAAGAAAACTATTTCAGTATATATTAATAAATTTAACAACTATTATTTCAGCAGATATTAATTCTTAGGAGTTTTTAGGTGAAGTAAACAGCCAATTAAAATCAGCAATTTCCGCTTTTTAGAAATTTCATCCAGAGAAAATACAATATAGCTAATGAATAAATAAATATGTAACATAATGTCAATTTTTAATAGATTTGGTGAAAAAAAAACACTAAGTGGATTGAGTGCTGGTTTATACATAAAAAGAGTTATCTGAGCTGACTGAATCAAACACAGGATCAAGTCATGTACCTCTCAGGTATGCATATTCTGGGAAGCTGGGACCTACGAGGTATTTCAATATTCCTGGGCTTCATATTTGCCTGGAGAATTTAAAGGCTAATGTGACACGGGATAATGAGTGGAAGAGTGGTAACATCCCAGATTACAGAGCTAGCCAAAGGGTAGGTCTTGCAGCAACTTCCAGGCTAAGAAAAAAAAAAAAGAAAAGAAAAGAAAAGAAAAAAAAATTAGAGTTTTAGTCGAAGTAGAAGAAAAAAACACTTAAAAACTGAAAGCAGATAAGTGACACTGTAATTAAGAGGAAAGAGATTTTCTTTATTTTATAAATAAATGATCTGGAGGTCAGATGGGGAAATAGGCAAAAGTAGAAACAAGGAATCATAGATAATTATTTTGGTAGCCCAGGTGGGAGATCTTAGTTTTGGTGGTGATTATTAAAAATGTTTAGAATGAGATTATATCTGTAAGATACATCTAAAATCATTTTTAGATAATTCAGCATGAGTTTGGGAGGAGAGAGGATCAACAGGTGATGACTGGAAACAGGATATCAGGCTCTTGAAAATTTCCCTAAAATATTTTTAAGACAGTAATTCTCAAGACATAAGTGCGGGAGAAGCATGTCCTGGGTTTGAGTGAGTCGCACATAATGAAGAATTGCCTTGTGCTTTGAATAAATTATTAGAGACAAAAATTTAACTCCATCTCTATATTACAGTGTTACTTCTAAGCAGTTTGAATATTCACTGGAAATTACAGGGTTATAACTAATATGCAAATTATTTTTAAAATATTTAATAATAATTGCTCACTATTTTGGAAAAAACACACCATCAAAAACAATACTACTTATGGCCAATTCTAGTCACAGATACAATAGAAGTGTATCAGTCTGCATTTGAATGTGTGCTTACAAAAATGTACTAGAAATTTTGAAATTACAACAGATTCAAAACTAAATATTATAATATTTGACACATAAAATGAAAATATCTTCTTGAATTTTATGAAAAGAGGCTATATTTTATAATATGCAATTGTCATTTCACATAATTTACAATTTTAGTAATGTGAAATATGATGTTCTAAAATTATATATTGAAATTATTTACTTTTTCATTATTGTGATAAATGTTTGCCTTCTCCAAAGTAAGATATTTAACAATATCTTCCCCTCAAAGCATCACCATTTTTTCTAATACATGCAAAACTATTTTCCTAGATTTGACTTTTACCATTTGCCACATATTTTACTTTCTAAATTGGTTTCTCGGTTCTCTGTCCTTCAATTTGTTGTATATTTTCTATTATGCACCTTCAATTTTAATAATTCCATTTTTCTCTCTAATATTCCATTTACTGAATTTTAATCTTCAAATATATACTTTTTACATCTAGAACTCTCATTTGATACTTTCAACACATTCCTCTACTCAATGATTTTTCTTCCTACTTTTATGTGGTTTTGTAAGTGATATCTTAATTTTGATAATATGTTAATTACATTTTAAAGTATTTGGTGCTGACTTACATAATTGGATCATGTGTAGATCTGTTTTCAGTTTTTTTTCAGTCCTATTGATTTATTATTATCTGACTCTGTTTGTTGGCATGTTGAGTGATTATTTTTTTTGTTCATTTGTTTGTTTTGTTTGGAGATAGGGTCTCAGTCTGTCACCCAGGCTGCAGTGCAGTGGCATGATCATAGCACACTGTAGCCTCAACTTCTAGAGGCTCATGTGAGCCTCCCAACCTTGCCTCCTTAGTAGCTGGGACTACTGGCACAATCCACCATATCCAGCTAATTATTGTACTTCTTGTAGAGACAGAGATGGAGGGTGCTGGCGGGGAAGAAGCTTGGGTCTCCATATATTGCTCAGGCTAGTCTCAAACTCCCTGACCTCAAGCAGTTCTCTGGCTTCAGTCATCCAAAGTGCTAGGATTACAGGCATGAGCCAGCATACCTAACCATGTTAAGTAATTTTTATTTTGTATCAATCTGTTTTTGTTTTGTTTTGTTTCTATAAATCTATAGGTTCCAGGTGAAATAATCCTTCTCCAGAGACGGTTCTTTATTTCATTCACTACATAGAAATATTTGCAAGCTCATTATCTTAAGCTAATTAGTCACAGAAATGAGGAAGTCTGGCTTAATCTCAGCCTTCCAGCTAAAATCCTAGTGTATTAATGTGGGTCAGCTTCTGGAGATGTACTGAATTCTAATCTTTATCTCTTCAGTGCTGCAAGACTGCCAAAATTCTACTCAGCTTAGCTATTAGACGTCATACTGCACATAATTCAGAATTCAGAATGCAGGACTTCAAAATTTTCTTTTTTTCTGTGCTGCAACAGGAGTAAGTCACTGCCTAGATGAAGTCCAAAATCTTACCCTCTTGTGCATACCCAAAATTGGAAAAGCAAAGCAAGCAGAGACCATCAGGTTGCAGATAATTGGCTCACCACTTTAATATTTGTTCTTATTCAACATCTTAAACCTTTTGATCATTTATGATTTTGCCATTTGTAATGCCTGTAAGCAATTTACGTTGATATTTTGTATTTTACCTGTTTTTTGCTTATTTTGATTGTTTGTTTTAGCAATTTTTTTTGTCAGAGATACAATGATATGGTTTGGCTCTGTGTCCCCACCAAAATCTCTTTGTTGAATTATAAGCCCCAATGCTTGGGAAGGGACCTGGTGGGGAGGTGATTGGATCATGGGGACCGATTTTTCCCTTGCTGTTTTGCTGATGGAGCTTGCTTGAAATCTGATTGTTTAAAAGTGTATGGCCGGGCGCGGTGGCTCACGCCTGTAATCCCAGCACTTTGGGAGGCCGAGGCGGGCGGATCACGAGGTCAAGAGATCGAGACCATCCTGGTCAACATGGTGAAACCCCGTCTCTACTAAAAATACAAAAAAATTAGCTGGGTGTGGTGGCGCGCACCTGTAGTCCCAGCTACTGGGGAGGCTGAGGCAGGAGAATGGCTTGAACCCAGGCGGCAGAGGTTGCAGTGAGCCAAGGTCGCGCCACTGCACTCCAGCCTGGCGCCTGGTGACTGAGTGAGACTCTGTCTCAAAAATAAAAAAAAAAAAAAAAAAAAAGTGTATAACACTCCCCTGTTCACTCTCTCTCTCCTGGTCTACTATGGTAAGATGTGCTTGCTTCCCCTGTGCCCTTCCTCCATGATTGTAAGTTTCCTGAGTCCTCCACAATCGTACTTCCTGTACAGCCTATGGAACTGTTAGTCGGTTAAATCTCTTGTCTTAATAAGTTACTTAGTCTTGGGTAGCTACTTATAGAAGTGTGAGAATGGATTAATACAGAAAATTGGTACCAGAGAAGGGGGGCATTACTATAAAGATGTCTTAAAATATGGAGGCAGCTTTGGAACTGGGTAATGGACAGAAGCCAGAACAGTTTGGAGGGCTCAGAAGAAGACAGAAAGATGAGGGAAGGTTTGGAGCTTCCTAGAAACTTGTTAATGGTTTTAACCAAAATGCTGATCATGATATGGACAGTGAAATTCAGGCTGAGTTGGTCTCAGGTGGAGATGAGGAACTTCTTGGAAACTTGAGTAATGCTTTAGCAAAGAGACTGGTGGCATCATCCCCCTGCCCTAGAGATCTGTGGAACTTTGAAGTTACGAGAGATGATTTATGGTGTCTGGTTAAAGAAATTTCTAAGGAGCAAAGTATTCAAGAAGTGGCCTGATTGCTTCTAAGAACATACACTTATATGCATGAATTAAAAGATGATCTAAAACTGGAGCTTATATTTAAAAGGGAAGCAGAGCACAAAAGTTTGGAAAATTTACAGCCTGACCAAGTGGTAAAAAAATAAAAATCCATTTACTGAGGAGAAATTCAAGATAGCTGCACACATTTGCATAAATAAAGAGGAACCAAATGTTAATAGACAAAACAATGGGGTAAAGGCCTCCAATATATTTCAGAGACCTTGTGGGAGCCTCTCCCATGACAGGCCTTAGCAGAAAAAAAATAGTTTAATGCGCCAGGCCCAGGGTCCTGCTGGTGCAGTGTTGGGATATTGTGCTCTGCATCCCTATGGAGGCTGAGCTGTGCAAGGCCTTGGGAGCCCACCCCTTGCATCAGTGTGCCCTGGATGTGAGACATGGAGTCAGAGGAGTTTATTTTGAAGCTTTCAAGTTTAATGACTTCCCTGCTGGGTTTTGGACCTCCATGGGCCTGTAGCCCCTTTATTTTGTCTAATTTCTACATTTGAAACGGGAGCATTTACCCAATACCTGTACCCCCATTGTATCTTGTAAGTAACTAACTTACTTTTTTACTTTACAGGTTCATAGACAGAAGGTACTTGACTTGTCTCAGATGAGACTTTGGACTGTGAGTCAATGCTGAAATAAGTTAATACTCTAGGCAACTTTAGGAAGGCATGACTGATTTTGAAAAGTGAGAGAAGAACATGAGATTTGGGAAAGGCCAGGGGTGAAACAATATGGTTTGGCTCTCTGTTCCCACTCGAATCTCAGGTTGAATTGTAATCCCCAGAACTGGGGGAGAAAGCTGGTGGGAGGTGATTGGATCATGGGTATGGATTTCCCCCTTGCTGCTCTTCTGATGGAGTTCTCACATAATCTGACTGTTTAAATGTGTGTAGCACTTCCCCCTTTACTCTCTCTCTGCCGGTCCACCATGGCAAGATGTGCTTGCTTCCTCTTTGCTCTTCTACCATGATTATAACTTTTCAGATGGCTTCCCAACCATGCTTCCTGTACAGCCTGTGCAACTGTGAATGAATTAAACTTCTTTTCTTAATAAATTATCCAGCTCAGGTAGTTCTTTATAGTCATGTGAAAATGAATTAATACAGGTACTCTCCTGCCAGGGAGAATAAACATGCCCAGGCATAGTTCTTCAAGTTACAACATAAATTTGCTACATTAAAAGAATGCATTTCTCAGTAGGCAAAATTTGTCATAAAAACATATAAATATTACATGGTATTTTATGAAACAACTCTTTAATTTAAACATAAAAAGTGATACTTAGCCAGTTAGGCAAAATTTTGTGTAAAATTAACATTCCAGGAAAGTGAACTTTTTGTTTTGTTCTTTCTATCTCCACTCATTAAACCATTGACCAGTAACCGGAGTATACACTAGTTTAAACAGCTCAAAATTTTAAGAGACACTGAACATAATTTAATATGTGTACAAATGGAGGAAGCATCTGTATTTAAAATATGCTAAGATGATAAAATAATAAAGTAAAATTCTGACTAGAAAAATCCCAAGCAGAAATCTCAATGGTGATCAAAATAGGTTTTGCCTGTTTTTCCTAAGCAAATCTGTCCTTTTTTCATTTTCTTTTAGTAATTTTGCTCAAAAAATAATTACATGTTTACATATTATAATTTTTCAATGAAAGGGAATATTAATAGATAACTTATAGTTGATGTAAATGATAAGATAAATATGTTAATTGTACCATAATGAACATATATGAGAGGCAGATTAATTTAGAGTCTGCAACGTTAGTTGTTTGTTACTAAACTTTAGCTTCTATATGTGTCAAATGTATCATTTTATAAACCCTCATAATAGATAATGTGTTTCAAAATGACATTTCTATCTTTCAGAATGCAAAATGAAAAGGTAGAATTGATTTTTTAAATGATGTAACTATCATATAAAGGAATTACTATTATCAGAATCATGAAAACTCTCTCTATATATATAATGTTCTTTAATGGCTCTTCAAAGATGTTTATTTCCTAATTCTTAGAACTTTAGAATAAATTAGGTTTAGATGGCAAAAAAATATATATATATAGTGTGGTTGCTGAAGAAATTAAAATTGCTAATCAATAGACCTTAAAATAAGATTATTTTGGGTTATCTGTGTGGGCCCATTTTCATCACCAATACCTTTATATGTTCAAGAGGGAGGCAGAAGTCAGAAGCAAATGTGTCTATAGAAGAAAGACACAGAAAAATGCATCACTGCTGGCTTTGAAGAGAGAAAAAGGCAATCACAAGCCAGAGAATCTGGATGAACTCTAGAAGCCGAAAAAAAAAAAACAACAAGGAAAGAAATTCTCCCCTGGAGTGTCCAGAATGGCTATAATCCTTCTGACATCTTGACATTAGTTCAGTGAGGCTCATGTTGCACTTCTAACTCACAAAACTGTAAGGTTAAAAAAAATCAGTGTTATTTTAAGGCATCAGTTTTGTGGATATTTGTAGTAGGAGCAATAGAAAAGTAATACATTTAAAAGTACCAGCAAAATCATTAAACCATCTTTATTGTTCACCCTTATAAAAAGATTTGTACAAAAAGTTGCTTTGTTTTCTAAACTAATTTATATAAATATTCTTTCTTTCAGAAAAACTAATTTTGAATTTGTATATACATAGAGGAGTATAAATGATATACAAATATGTAAATAATAGTATTACTAATATTTATTAAGTAATGGTTATATGTTATACTCTGTTTTTTTAAGTTAATTATTATCTAATGTAAACCTTACAACAACCCTTTGAAAGGGATACTCTTTTTGTCTCTATTTTATAGGTAAGGAAATAGAGTCTGAGAAAAGCTAAATTGCCCAAGTGACTTGTCGAATGTCACACAATTACCAGTTGCAGAGTCACTATTGGAGGTTAATGTATACTACCCTGTACATTCTTGGGTCTACACTAGAAGTGACAAGTAAGTCATAACCACTTTTTAGAGTCAGAATTAAGTATTTTTAGAATATAAAATGACTCTGCACATATTAACATGTTGAACTTCTAAAATTTTCTTTTGTGGAAGAATTCTGATAAATTACATTTGAGAGTCATTATTGAATATCTCTTTCTAAAATATCTTCTATAATGATGTAACAGCTCCTTCTAGGAAGTCCAGCTATTCAATTTTATTGGTCATACAGAGGAAGAAAAATCAGAATCTGAATCAAGTCTGAAGGACAGAGAGCATGTTATTCTGTTCTTACATTGCTAAAAACGAATACCTAAGACTGGGTAATTAATAAAAAGAGATTTAATTGGCTCACAGTTCACATGCAGGCTGTACAAGAGCCTGACTAGCATCTGCTCAGTTTTGGAGGAAGCTTCAAGAAGGCAGAAGGCATTCATGGTAGAAAGCAAAGGAGGAGCCTGGCATCTTTCATGGTGGGAGAAGAAACGAGAGACAGAAAAGGTGTTACACACTTTGAAATGACCAGATCTCACAAGCACTCACTCACTATCATGAGAGCAGTACCACGCAGTTGATGCTAAGCCATTCATGAGAAACTTCTCCCCTGATCCAGTCACCACCCACCAGGCCCCACATTCAACACTGGAGATTACAATTTGACATGAGATTTGGTGGGGACACACATCTCAACCATAACAAAAAGATATTTCTCATTATAACTAAAAAGTATCCTTTTTTCTTTTGGTGAATTACTGAAGTATGTGACTCAATTTTTAGATACACCAATATCAAGTTTATATCTTCTCAAACAGGCTGCCAGCTGAGTTTTTAAACAACAAAAACAAATTGTGCCTCTCATGATTTTACTTGCTCTTGCAACTGAACACTACAAGAACCTCTTAACTGGCCTCCCCTCCTTACCTCCTCACTGACAACCCCCTCCACAGGCAAACTCCTTAGACACTCTCACAAGTTGTCACAGAAATTTTCTTAAAATGCAAATTAAATCAGTAACGGATGTCCTTAAAAGCTTTTTCTCATGACTTTCTTCTGAATTTAAGAGCAAATGTAACGGGCCTTTCTGAGGCTATATAAACTGGTCCACAGCAGTCTTCCTGAGCTCTTTACAAACCATTATCTCTCTCCCTGGCTCTGTTTCAGCCCAAATACACCCCATTAACTTGATTTTCCTTGTTTCTTTTCTGGCCAGTGTGTGGCTCTTATCTGCTCCTGCAAAGTGCTTTCCTGAATCTCCCTTACATTCTCTTTTTTTCTATTTATGCTCATTACAGAATGTATTAAATGACATTATTTTCTTTATTTTCCTTCTCCTCGAATTTCAGTGTTAGAATTATTTTTATTAACCACAACAATAGGTTTGCCTAAAATGTGTTTAAAAAATATTTGTCAAATTAATGATTATTCCTCCTTGATTAATTTCAGTGGCCTGGAGCAGCAATGCCTCAAGCTCTTTCTTAGAGATGCACATTAAATACATGTTGTCTACTCTAAAACTTGTACCTATATGAATAAAACAAAACAAAGAAACATATTCATAGTTAGGCCTAATCCATATTCTTAATATTTTCTTTCAGTCATACTAATTTAGTGTTATGAACTATGGTTTTAGAAAATATATTAACAGTTGAATGACATGATTATATATTACCTATAAATATTTATGCTATCATGTAAAATTATCATTTAAAAATCCATGAAAAGAATAGAAAAATAAGTATTTCTCTAGCATTATTTTCATGTCTGCAGAAAAATGTTACATTTTTGTCATTCTGGTTTAAAAATCTGATTTAATAAAACAATATTTTGTATTAATTCTATGATTGTTTTGTTATAAACTTGAGCATTAAAATGAACATGGAGTTTATCAGAAAAATGTAGTAGTACATATACTATATATTATTATTTCATTTGGAAAATCTGAATTTTGTACCGTCTCAATATTATTATTTCTATAACTGGGAGTCCTCCTATTTTACTGTGTAAGTAGTGTGAAAATAATTCTCATTTAAAATCCATAAGGGATTAAATTCAAACCCTGGCTATGAAATTGCTTCAATATTAAGACAAGCTCCAGGGATGGGTTTTAAATTTCAATCTTTTAAGAAATTTTATGTGTCTTTGATGAGCAATTTCTCATGTTCATTCCAATGAACAATAATGTCAGGGTGATCAAAAACAAGAATTTCAATTCCAAACATATCCCTAGAGGTGGCATCAATATAAAAGCAATTTTTATCTGGACATGTTTTGAATTTTCACTACTTTGAGGGATTTTTGTGGTATTGCTTCACTGACGGTAAAGAGCACAGCAATAGTTATTTTGATAATAAGGCAGATTAATGTATTATGACACATTGTATTTATATGCCATCCTCGTTCAGAAAACATGATTTTTAGTCTTATCTGTTCATCTTCAGTTTATCACTATGTAATCTAATACCTGTTCTAGCTGCTGTTTTACATTATGCGTCTCCTATTGTTTATGATGCTTTTTTAATGTGTATTTATACTGTTCTGAGGACTTAATGTATATTAACTCATTTAATTCTCCAATGAACTCAATAAAGAGCCAAGATGTGGAAAGAATGCAGAGAAACGTCCCCTTGACCAAAGAGCCAGTCTGAGTTAGAACCAAGGTTTTAAGCGAATAGCCTCCATCTGGAGTTTGTGCACCTAATCATTAATGGACAGTCTCTTAAAAAAATGTTTCTCTATAACTTATTTGGTGAATGAAATATGAGTAACTTTATATTATATTTATAAAATAAAGTAAGACATGAGTTTTGTTATTTACAAATTTTAAAGAATATTACTGGATATTTAAGTACTTTTTATTGCATTTGATTGTTTTCTGTGTCTATGATACACTTAATGTTAGCATATTGAGTTAAAGAGTACAAAAAGTTAAGTTTTTCTTTTTGCTGGAATAGGCAAAAATTAATAGAAAAGTCAAAGATACTTCCAAATATGCTTCTAGGGGCTTAAAATGATTTATTTTGCTTATTTTTAAAAATCTATGTAGACTAATTGTGATAGAGTTTTAAATGGGAATGAACTCTCAATTAGACGATAGATCTTAGACAGACAACTTAACAGATGGGGCAAGAGGTGGGAGATGTGTAGGGCTTTCAAAAGAGAAGACATGCATACGATGATCAAAAACAGAAACAAGTAGGCAAAAGAGGGCTAGTCACTTTTTGTTTGATTAGGGTCAACATTTGAAAATCATGAGATCATATGATTATTAACAAGAATGTAGTCAGCTTTGTTTACCTTAGAATTTAGTCATATTCAGCTATAATTTTGTTAAAGAAAATAAATTACATTATGTCACCTATTTTAGGAAACTGAAACATAGGAAGGGAGAGCAGATAAAAAGTAAGGGAAAAGATAGAGCTCTGATTACCAATACATGTAGGACATGTTATCAATGACAACAAATGAGAGTATTGAGACTGGAAAGCTCCCCAGTTTGGGCATAACTTGTTTCAGTTAAAACTTGGATAGATTCTTATCTTCGAAATTTTATAAGTATCCAGATATTATCAGCTTGTTAATAGAAATGGATGAAGACAGAGAGAGAGAGATGAGTTGAAAAAGAAAGAGAGAGAGGAGAGATGGAGGAGAAAAAGAAGGAGAAGAGAAGTAAAGAGAGAGAAACAGAGGTAAGAGAGAAAGGAGAGAGAAGAGGTAGAGAGATGCACAGAGAGAAAGAGGGAGATAGCTAGAGAGACCTAGAGAGGGGTTAGTGAGCTAGATGAGCGATTGATGAGAGAGAGAATTTCACGGGCATGACCAGGAAAATTTATGAAAAGAATTTCCATGTATTTTACTACCTGTTATGCAAAAACTGGAAGAAAATTTTCTCAACTGTTATATCCAACTTACATGCTGACCCTTCTCCAAGTACAGATGGCAAAAATTTCTTGAGACTTTCTGACAGTCATATGACATAGAAAGCTAAACTAATGATTATGATTTAAAGATCATAAATAAAAGAAATCGGACTATATGGAATTTTTTATTAGTGTAAAAATTTATTATCATTGTAGTTGTATTAGATTTTTATTACTGTGCTAAGAAATTACTACAAACTTATTAGTTTAAACAACTACAAATGTATTATTTTGTAGTTCTACAGGTCAGAAACCTAATGGGGTTTTCATTGAGCTGAAGTCAAAGTATCAGCTGAGCTGCGTTTTTTTGGAGCTTGTAGGGAAAAATCTGTTCCCTGGCCTCTTTCAAATTCTAGTGACCACCCACATTTCTTGATTCTTTATCTCCATGAATCCTCAAAGTCAGAAACATTGCTTCTCTCTGATCATTCTTTCCTTCTGACCACAGCCAGGAAAAAGTCCCAGCTTTTACTGATCCATGAGATTAGATTTGTCTATCCAGATAATCCAGGATTAAATTAGAATCTCAAGATATTACCTGAAACATTCATAGAAAGCCCTTTTTAAACATATAAGATAACATATTGAAAAGTTCTGAGAATTAGTATGTGGCCATCTTTGGAAACTATTATTATGCCACCACAAGCGTACACACATTTTGAGAAATTGTTGACACTTTTTTTATAATAAATCATTTTATCAAAAGCCTTAAGAACAGACATTCTTTAAACCTTATATATATATCTTGGGAATGTCAAGTCACACTAATAATTTTTAAAATACAATTTTTTTTTTTGAAAATCTACTGTGGGGAATACACTTAATATTTAACCAAAAATACAGATAGATTATAAGACAAAGGACTGCTAAAATTTAAAATAGGCAGTTATATTAAACTATAATTACATAAGAAAATATGCTATTGCTTAACACAATTAAAACATAATTGCATTATTTCTTATAGAAATGCTGACAAAAATATACAATTAGATTGTGATAATATGAGGGAACTTAAGTACAAGTAGGGTTCCCAATGGGTCTTGAAGTGTAAGTAAGGACTAGGGAGGAGGAACAAAAAAATATTGAAAAAATATAAGGCAGCATCCAACATTGTAGTTTCATACAGAGATAGATCTTCCAAATAAGATGAAATACATACATATCTGAAAGGAAATACTTCCAGGTAGACCTGATAGTGTGCACCAGTATGGGAGAGTGCCACCTTAATGACACTTAACCAGTCAAGTTTTGTGACTTAAATATGAACCACTCCCCTTTTATTATTGTGTTTGAATATTTCTTCTGCTATTGCTTTTCTCTTCATGTAATACTTAAGTTTGTAGATTTACCTAATAAAGTTCTCTCTAATTTAGAGGTATAATGACAGAACCAACTAATTTTAGGGCAAATTCCATCTCTTCTTTTTCAATATGGTGTGCTCGAACCCTTGATAAGGCTACATCATTTTAATCTCTTAAGTAATGGCACAATATTTTAGTTTACATTTTAGCACCATCTAGCAATGTCGTCTCTATTATGAAGTCACAATTATTTGCAAAATGAATTATAAACGTTGTCTTTAACTCTCAGTCTTTCAGAACTTTGTATAACCGTAGTGTCCATATATGATTACTGTATCTCCTTGGTGCCCTTATTTGTTTTTAAACAAACCAGGAGGTGTCAGTTGTGGGTAGCATGTGCTCCCTCAGGACGAAGGCAATTAAGAGGAGTTTGCATTGCATTGCAGGTGAGCCTGTATACTCTGTAGTCAACCTGTCCAGGTTTGACATTAGTTACATGATCTAGAGACTCAACTTGTTTGACCTTTCAGTGCTGCATTTTCCTCATCTATAAAAAGTGTATAGTAATAATAATGAATGACCTCATATTTGTCATGTGGAGTATATGAGTTAATATTTATCAAGCACCTAGTTTTTGATATATTACAGATTATACATAATTTCAATAAAACAAAACTGTCCAATTATTCAATGCAAAGTTTCTTTCCAATTTGTTAATTTAGCATTTGCATTATTACTTTTTTAATGCATTATAAAGACATAATTAGTCAGTATATCTAAATGTCATAGTGTCTGTTTCACAGACAGTATTCAATACATTGGATATGTATGAAAAGAATAAAATACTCATTTCATGCTCACCCAATATTGTACAAATAAAGTCAAATGACTGAAATTCCTGAGCAACATACACAAAATAATTATTTTGAAAATGGTACAATGACAAAACATTTAATGCTTTGAAAAATGCGAATTGTTTTTTATCTCAGAGTTAATTAGGAAAGAATCCTTTGCACAATGCAAAAGAGTGTCTTTTTTTTTTGGAGACAGTCTCACTGTGTTGCTCAGACTGGAGTGCGGTGGCGCAATCTTGGCTCACTGCAACCTCCGCCTCCTTGGTTCAAGTGAATGTCCTGCCTCAGCCTCCTGAGTAGCTGGGATTACAGCACCCACCACCACACCCAGCTAATTTTTGTATTTTCAGTAGAGGTGGGGTTTCACCATGTTGGCCAGGCTGGTCTCAAACTCCTGACCTCAGGCTGTCCAACCTCCTTGGCCTCCTGAAGTGTTAGGATTACAGGTTTGAGTCACAGTGCCCGGCCTATCTCTTTCTATCAAAGCATGACCCAGGGAGTTTTCAGAATGAAAAATGTAGAAAATACTGGAAGATCCAATAATAGCAGTAGTTCAAATCTGGTGGGCAGTGAGGATTGGAATTATACAGACACCATCAGAAGAAAGGTATTTAAAAAAAAATTATGTTAATAGGCAACATATTTAATGAAACACCATGCAGCAAATAACTAATAACATGCCTTAGTACAAGTAAGGTAGCCTGGGATATGTGTTGCAACTGTTTAACACTAAGACATGGCGTGTTTCTGTTTGAAAAACCACACTTCCATGGGTAAATGTCTTGGGAACTAGAGGTCAAAATACTTCAAATTGACATATCTACTTGCTAAAAATCTGACAAAGAGATTATAATGACAAATCTAATTAAATTGCTATTTTTTAAAAAAGTAATTGTAAAAGCAACTAAGCAAGTTCAGTAGTGGATACGTTCTCTGAAAAGTTTTGGAACTTCCATTCATATTTAGAATGAGTGTGTTATAGGAGTCCTGCAATGCTATATAACAGGAAGAAACTTTACTAAATTCCTAAATTCAAAATCTCAATGACTTCCAGTGTATGCTTTTTAACATGCTAATTTATGAAAATCAAGTATTTCTATCATTTAGTAATAAAATAGTTTTCCATGTAAATGGGCAACATACAAAAAATGTTTGAAAATTACTTTCCTAGATGTTTGCAAAAATTATGTAGTGAACCCTTGCTTGTAATTTTATCTCCTTCCATTCTACTTTAAATCAAGAAAGGGACAAAATGGGTGCTGTTTATCTGAGAAAGTTTTTAAACCTAGTTGTAGTGGCCGATCTTTATAATCTGATGGCTGGCTAAATGACATTGAGTTTCATTATATTCTTATATTCCTGAGTACAGGAAGGAAGTAATTTGTCTTTGATGCAAAATAGAAAGCAAAGAGCTCATTTGGGCATTGTAGAGAAAATCAAAAAAGGAAGGGGCTGACCTGGTGAAAATTATGTATTCATGGAATATATTATACTAAATTGTTCTGATTCTAAATGCAATCCTATAATCTTTAAATTGAATATCTAATTTGGCAAGAGTGAATTTTTTTCTGTACATGGACTACAATATTGCATCTTTACTTGCTTTGTTAATAATGTACATTATTCACTTTTCAATAGCAAGCCATTTGGGAAAATGAAAAATATATTTGAAAATGAAAACAAAAACCTAGGCAATATTTTCTTCAGATAGTTATTTATATAAATAGATTTTTATCAGATTTTTTTCCCTACAAAATTGCAATGCTTTCACTTGGGGAGACAAGCCTGGGAAACATGGCGAAACCCTGTCTCTACAAAAATTACAAAAATTACCTGGTGTGGTGGTGCCTTCCTCTAGTCCCAGCTACTCGGGAGGCTAAGTGAGAGGATGGCTTGAGCCTGGAAGGCAGAGGTTACAGTGAGCTGAGACCACACCACTGCACTCCAGCCTGTGTGACAGAGCCAGACCTCTCTCAAAAAAAAAAAAAAAAAAAAAAAGAAATGCCTAAAGACTACTATTGTTTTTATTATGGTATCCTTAATAGCTAAGCAGACTGAATCTTTCAATTGTTTCTTTTTAGTGCCAGGATAAAAATTATAATTGCTATTCTTTAAATTTCATCATTTGAAGTCAATTAAAGGTCATTTAAAATGTACATGCTGAGTAATATTTAAAATTGTGTCATATAATAGAATTATATGTTACTATAGTTCATGTTAAAAACTCATATATATTCATATACTGTTTGTGGGGTGCACATATTTAGAGACAAATACATGATTGATAGATAAGTCTTATATACATATATTTATATACATACATGCACACAAAGTTGTATGCATATATACAAATATATGCACATGTACAAACACATACACACTGATACATTCTAACACAATTACTGCTACATGTGAATAGGTAGGAGTAAGAATTCCTCTTGACTAGATCACTATGAATATAATTTACAAATTTACTTGCACTAAATACATTCCATATGCTATGATTAGTGCAAAAAGAACTGAAGAGATGAGTAATGTGAACCCATTGCTAACAAAATATAATCAGTGAATTCTCTACCCATAATGTCTCATCAGCTTCATGTGAATTAATAGGATAAAGCAAAACTATTGTGATGTAATTTTACTGATGATGTAGATTTTTAAAAAACATTTCTTGAGGTATAAAAGTTTATACATCCTCTGATTATGACAAAATAAATTTGTGAGTATATTTTTACATTTCTGGACATGTTACTGAGAGAAGATGCTGCTAAGAAAAATTGCTGCCAACCACTATGTGCATGTATTTGCAAACCTACCTATGGAAAATCAGTGAAAACAATCCTTTGTTAGCCAAGCTAAGTTTAGAGATTACATGAAGTCAGAAAGTACGTGTGGCCTAAATCCTGATCATCTTAAACCCGTCTTTCTTAGTAATTATTTTTCTGTACTTTAAATTGCTGGAAAAAAGAAAATAAAAAAGATACTGCTTTCTTTTTCCTCACAACTAAAAAGCCTTTTTCCAAAGACAGCAGTATAATCATTCCTTTCACTAAGAATAAAACACTTTTAAATAAAACTTTATAAATATCACAAAAAAGTGAGAGAAATTATGCCCATAAAATGTTTCTTATATTTGATCAACCCAGTTTTTAAGTAGTAGATAATTATCTATTGGAACGGAATGGATCCTATGGAAAGAGAAGCAGTAATGTAGAATGCATAACATGCTCATTTAATCAAGAAATATTCTTAAATGGGGCATCTGTTACGTGCTGGGGAAATAACATCAAACAAAACGGATATAATCTCTACTTACATGGATATCAAATTTGAAAAGAGATGAAGATAAATAAAATCACTATCATATTTTAAGCTGATTATGTATGTGTGTACAAACACACACACACACACACACCCATCCCAGACTTCTGTATCAGAAATAGCTTTTATGTTTAAAATTCTCCAGGGTCTGAATATATATCTACATATAAATATTTTGTGTTTACAGGCACACATACACACACAGACACAAATACACATATATGCAAATACATGATGTCTAGAGAGGGAAAAAATATTTACTTAGAAAGCAACTTGTGTTTATTTTGCTTTGAGTCTCAACTTTTTAGTTATTCTTTTTAGGATAATCATTTTAAAATATAAATATTATCTTCATTCTTAAATATATTATTCTAATATGTTAATTCTCTCTTAAGAGTCTTACTAATTTTGCAAAATGTTGTATTTCAATAATGGTAAAATAGCAATTACAAGAGGTTGGGGGTTGGGGATACAGGTAGCTGTGCAAGAGATATAATGTTACCTTTATACAAGTTAAGCAGAGATCTGATATACAACATAATGCCTATAATTTAACAATAAGGTATTGTATACTTCAAAATTTATTAAGAGGGTAGATCTTATGTTAAGTATTCTTACCCCCCCCCCCAAAAAAACAAAAACAAATAAATGAACAAAGGGATACAAGGAAACTTTTAGAGGTTATGTGTTTATTATGAGAACTGTGGTGAGGGTAATGTAAGTGCATACATATGTGCAAACTCACCAAACTGCATACATTAAATATATACAGTCTTTTGTATACCAATTATACCTCAATAAAGCTGGATAAAAACAAAATGCAATTAAAATGTAAATTGCATAGCAAGTAAACTTTGACAAAAATGTCTAGAAATTACATATTTTCTTGAGAACATATTAATTTTTCCAAAAACTTCTCTGTCTTATATAATTTACATTGTGAAAAAGCAAAATACCAACTTTTCTCTCTATGACTAGATACCTTATAATTTTCTCTATTTCAATGTTTTCTAGTTTCTAGTATCACTTAGTCCTCATATAACCTATTGACCTTTACCTATTATAGAAATAAAATAAACATCTAATCTTATTCAGCTATATTAATGAAGATATAAGTAAACAATCAGATTTAGTACTTATAATTAATTTAACATCTCTTTAATAAGCATAGTCTTATACTATTTGATGTTGTAATCAAATATTTAAAATTACATGAGATTCTTGAAAGCCTGGGCATTATAATTATAAATATATATTGATGAGGTTATGACGGTATCTGTATAAAAAGTTATCCCTCTCTTATATATCCTAGTAGTCTGAAATATAACAATAAAATTTTCCAAAAAGATGATATGAAATTCACACATGTACTTATAATTTAAAATGCAAATAATATAAATAGTTTTGCAGGATTAATAGAAATATTTGTTTAATTTATTATAATCAAGATATTGTGCTTGAAACTCTGCTTTCAGAATTATCCAGTGAAAGACTCTCCAAAAACTGATAAAATTTGAAAATTAGATTATGGAGCACATCATATATAAGAGCATTCTCTATCACTCTGTGTTTTCAGCCATACCAAATAAAACAATTTGTGCATGCACAATTTAAATTTAGATTGAAACCTAATTCAAGAATATATTTTAGGTTTATTATAAGTAAAATCCTAATTAAAATATGCACAAAGAGCCAGACTTTATGTAAAAAACATAGTTACAAAATTAATTCTTTGTTTGTAAACTCCTGTGTCTATGTAAATGTCTTTTACATTACGCTTTTTCCCAGATTCTAATTTCTGTTAGAATTACATTACAAAAATTACTTCGTGATTTTATATATATACACATCTCTAATTTATGGGGTAAATTGGCTGAGTTAGACAACATCTTCTGTTTCCCCTGAAAACTCAATAGTGTTCCAAAAGATTTGCAATGTTAATTAATTCTGTAAGGTAAAATTTAGCTCTCAATTATTTGTACTAATGTAGGAAGTAGATATGAATAATCCTGAATCAATTTGTATTCATCCATAGAGAATGTTTGAATTTATATTTGAATGTGGAAGTCTTGAAGAACTGAAAACTCATTTAATATACGGTAACAACACGTACAAGAACATGATTAGAAGTTGCTAAAAAGTTGTCAAATGTCATCATGTTCCTCCCATACACAACTACTCATTGAAATCTGCTCTCAGCAGGAAACACTTTGTTTTCTCAATTTTTGTTGCAATGTTTCCTTGAAGCAGAGGGTCTCTTAAGTGGTTGTGATTTCTACTTTCTCTCTGCATCCAAAGAAAACTTTTAAACTGCATATATTCAAAAGCAAATAGAGGAATTTCAGGTGTCTACAAATGAAGCATTAATTAGAATAGAAGGCTGAAAGCAATTGCAATGGAAAAATAAAACAATGAACTGTAACAAACCATTTTTATAAAACCTGGGGTGATAATATCCAGACTAGTAACAAACATGAAAGCATGTCCTGCAATCTTAGAGACATGGAAGTACATACCAATTAACATTAAGATTACATATGATAATTGGCCGGGCGCGGTGGCTCACGCCTGTAATCCCAGCACTTTGGGAGGCTGAGGTGGGTGGATCACGAGGTCAGGAGTTCGAGACCAGCCTGACCAACATGGTGAAACCTCATCTCTACTAAAAATACAAAAATTAGCTGGGTGTGGTGGCACACATCTGTAATCCCAGCTACTCAGGAGGCTGAGGGAGGAGAATTACCTGAACCTGGGAGGTGGAGGTTGCAGTGAGCCAAGATCGTGCCACTGCACTCCAGCCTGGGCGACAGAGTGAGACTTTGTCTCAAAAAATAAAAAATAAAAAATAAAAGAATATATATGTTAATTAAGAAAAGCAGAAAAATGTAGGGAAGGGATATAAATAATAATTTCTATAATAAAATTACCTAGTAGAATATTATGCCTTAAAATGCTTCAGAATGCAAATCAAACCTAACATGTTGAATAAGAATAAAACTAATTATAGTAATAAAATCCAATCCAGACTATAATCAGAAAAACAAGGTTCTTAGCAAATTTACTTGGCAAATAGTCAAGTAGTTAATTCTCCAAATAGTACTAACCCTTACTTATTTTAAAAATACATATATTATAAATGTATGAATATTAAATATTCAATATTCATAATGTATTAATGTAAAAATATTGGAACCAGAACTCATTAACCGCAAGTTAGGAATCATCAACATCTCAATTATTCTTAGTTCTCTATTGACTTGTTTAAATTTTTCATTCCATGGAATCTCTTCTATCTCCTGGTCTCTCATTTTCTCTTTCATTTATTGTCTGTGGAATAGGTGGTTTTTCCAAGGCTAAACCCATTGAACTATTTTAGGTGATCATCTTTACTGTTTCAGAGATCTAAAGTTTTATCTATCCTTTCTAATATCTTCTTCAAAGCAATCTTTGAAGAAGATGGAAATCAATTAATTCAAAAATTATTGAAGTTACGTAAATGATTGACTCTTCCTTTTGGATATTATCTTAGCATTTCCAGTGCTCAGAAATGTCCTGCCACAAACTGAGAAATTGACCAAAAATGTTCATGAATTTGAATTTTCTTATTCCTTCCTTTTTTAGGAATTTTTACCATTCTGTTGGTCACTTTAAAAGAAGGTAATCTAAAGGAGATCTCTGGAGGTTACTAGAGTCCAATAGAAACATAATTTCCACAATGAATTATCTTAAAAGTTAAAGTAGACCAGGCAGGGTGGCTCATGCCTGTAATCCCAGCACTTTGGGAAGCTAAGGCTGGTGGATCACCTGAGTCAGGAGTTCAAGATCAGCCTGGCCAATATGACAAAACTCTGTCTGTACTAAAAATACAAAAATTAGCTTGGTGTGGTGGCATGTGCCAGTAATCCCAGCTACGTGGGAGGCTGAGGCAAGAAAATTTCTTGAACCTGGGAGGTGGAGATTGCCATGACCAAAGATATCGTGCCACTGCACTCCAGCCTGGGCAACAGAGGGAGACTCCATCTCAAAAAAAAAAAAAAAAAAAAAGTTAAAGTAAAGACCCAGGCAGAATCAGACTCGGATTAACCTTGGGACTGTAAAACCTGCAGCAGCATCTCTGGCAGCAGGGGTCTTCACTTTCGTTGCTTTTTCTGCTTTGAGAATACATGGAGTGCTGATTTCTCAAGGAAAATGGTCGATCATAACAATGAAACTGTAAGCAGAGTATAAAATGCTCTCCTGCTGAAAACACTATTCGATCTGAGCTGTTAATATAGCTTAGTTACCCTTTAATATTTCTTCAACAAACCGAGTTTTTCATTTTTCAGTGGCCAGGTTTTTTAAATTAATAATTTAAATAATTGCCAGGGTACAGTGGCTCACACCTGTAATCCCAGCAATTGGGAGGCTGTGGCAGGTGGATCACCTGAGGTCGGGAGTTCAAGACCAGACTGACCAACATGGAGAAACCTCGTCTTGACTAAAATTACAAAATTAGCCGGGCCTGGTGGCACGTGCCTATAATTCCAGCTACTTGGGAGGCTGAGGCAGGAGAATTGCTTGAACCCAGGAGGTGGAGTTTGCAGTCAGCCATGATCGTGCCATTTCTGGGCAACAAGTGTGAAACTCCATCTCACAAAATTAAATAAATAAATAAAATAATTTTATTCTATTTAAATTATTGAATTGATAAAATAGGCTTTCTGAGAGTAATACAGATAGCAGGATCTCAAAATAATAGAGATATTGTCTAGTATTTAATTGTAAGCTGTAGTTGGGTGCAGTCATTACAACGGGTGTCAAGTTCAGAGCGGTAGTCATGCAGCCATGGTTATCTAATACACTAGACATATAGAAATGCTTAATATAAAATGGACTGATTTGTGCCAACATAGATATTCACACAACAAGGTAGAGTATTAAAAGCAATTAAAGATAGATAATCAAGAGGTTAAAAGCAGTGACTCCAACGAAAAGTCATGATTCTGTGCATATGTTCTGAACCTGAGTCCGTTTTCAGATATAAAATATTTTGTCTGAAAAAGAAGACAGATTCCCATGAAAATGAATGCTGGATTTCTATTTCAAGTATATGCAATAATGAGTTCCAAGTCCTTTATGGTCATTTACTAAATTACACTTAGAAAATGAAATATGGTATGTTGAAGACCTCTTGATTCAGAGTTTGAGTTCCCATTGATACTTGAGGTCTGAGTACTCTGATGGCTCCCATTTCAGAAGGAGCATGTGTACAAAACGTTAAAGAAAAAAAAAAGATTTCCTAGCCCAAGTGTGGTTCATAGATGGCCCACTTAGACTATAGGACAAATGCTATTATAAGGTGGAGGAGGAAAAATATATAAAGGCCCTGACAAATATTCTACCTTTGCCAAAATAAATGATACTATGTTCTTGGAAATGTGGTAGAGATTAATGCCACCCCTAAAAAGTTAAAGTTTCAAAAGAGGGTTCCCATCTTATTACCATTTGTTCTAACAGCATAGCTGTTAAAAAAAGAAAAAAGTGTATCTCCAAGTATTACAGTAGACAGTAGACTACTTGAAACTCAGCCCTAGTTGCAGCTGTTTGTCATGTGTTATCTTTGTTAGATTAATATTACTTCAATCTTCTGTGTGTCCTTTTGTGAGCAAATAAGTTCTTTTCCATCTCTGTCAGGAATGAGGATCAGAAATAGCTTATACTCTCATGGTTTGGTTAACAGTATATATGCTTAACTTGTTCCTATTTGGCCATCTTAGCCAGACACATGCACATGTATGCTCATTGCAGCACTGTTTACAATAGCAAAGACTTGGAACCAATCCAAATGCTCATCAAGGATAGACTGGATAAAGAAAATATGGCACATATACACCATGGAATACTATGCAGCCATAAAAAAGGATACGTTCATGTTCTTTGTAGGGAAATGGGTAAAGCTGGAAACCGTCATTCTCAGCAAACTGACACAAGAACAGAAAACCAAACACCACATTTTCTCACTCATAAGTGGGTGTTGAACAATGAGCACACATGGACACAGGGAGGGGAACTGGATGCCTATTTTAGCAAAGTCTGAATTTATTTACACTCCAAAAAACTTGTTAATATTCTGAAAATGTATTGTCATGTGAAATGTAGAAAAGACAAGTTGAATAGTAATACCATATAAAAATAATACTGTATAAAAAATAATCAGCACGATTTTATAAAACATTCAGAAAAGTCAGATTTAACTCCTGAAATTTTGTTTCTTGCCAGTGAGATTAATAACAGCTATTGAAGTTTGAACATATACCAGGCATTATATTAATAAACTTTATTTTTTGACCCATTAAAAAAAAAACAGTATATATACTTAGAGTTTTTCTGTAAGGCTTTTGTTTAGAGTTTTTCTGCAAGGCTTTTGACTCCCCACATCCTCTGTCACTATGTATTCTGGAGAAACTTGAATCAGCTGGGCATTATATAGGACATCATACTATATTATTATATCATCCAGTATATCTACTCTATCATATTAGTTGGACTTAACCAAAAATGTCAAGAACATTGGAGGCTATGATAAGACACATGCTCCAGAAGATGGGAGATAATGTGTTAGCCTAACTTGTGCTAGCCTAACTGACTCCATCTTAGCTGTGAGCCTGACAAGCTCCATCTTAGCTTCCCCCTCCCTGCCACGACCCCCTCAGGTGCATTACTGAGTCAATCTGTACTCAGAGCCCTGAACTGTTGAGGTTTGGGTCATGCTGTTCTCAGTACCTGTAACTGATGTAACTGCATTCTGCTTGGCAAGCTTACCTGCTATTGTGAAAAAAACCCTTGCTGATTAATTGTATGGAGAGCCCCCCCTGCTACCCCTCTTGATGACTGTATGGAAATACCCTTGGTAACCAGCAACTATGGGAACCTCCTGCCTCCTGGTTACCAGCTTCCTCCTACTGACTTGCTTGTTCTTCTGTAAAATTCTACTTTGCCATCCCCTTTTCTCTAAGTTAGGTATAAAAAGGAATCAAGCCCCTTCTTTGGGGCTGAGAGGATTTTGAGCGTTAGCCATCTCTCAGTTGCTAGCAATAAAGGACTCCTTATTTAGTCTCAGAGTGTGGTGCTGTCCTTATACCTCGCTTGGTTACAACAATGAAAACCAAAAATACATTAGGTGCCCACCCACATCAGTGAATTTTGTGGGGAATGATCTATGAAATATAGACAAACTAGAACAACCCTTGCAAAGCACAAATTATTGCCTTGTACATTTCCTGTCACTAGGAACAAAGCAAAATGACTCTTCAGGTTTTGAAGACAGCATGCACTTGTAAGCCAATTTGCTGATTAACGAGAAACTCAGGTAGCTTTGATTTTTGGTCTAGAGTAGGAAATTTTTTCTTACGCATTCCTAGGCTGCAGGGGCAATTTGGCAGAAATCTTATAAATTTTATGTCAATCTTCAATAAGAGAATGTCAGTTGTATGTAGAATTTTGAAGTAAAGGCCTATTACTTGCAACAGTTAATTGTATAGCATTGGAAAAACAGCTCCTTGTGTACTTCCGCACTCTGACAGTGATGAAGAACCCAGCCATGGGACATCAAGTAACCTTGCAGCCACAACTACCCAGGGTGAGCTGGGTCTTATCATACCTACTAAATATGAATATTGGGTGACCCCTATAGTAATCTATCATAAAAAAGACAGGGTACAAATGAGTTTGGGCACAAATAAACCCAAATAACAGAAATATGTGATAAACACTTTATTATTGTTTATGTTTAAACATTCAGTTATCTTTTAAGGGATTTAAATAATTAAAAAAAAATTCTATGTTCAATCATTTATTATTAGTTATTATTCTCCAGGTTCTTTATTACTATGTGGAGATACAGATTTCCATATGATATCTTCTTTCTTTCACCTAAATTATTATTTTTTTAATTTCTAGAGATAATTTCCCGATATTGAGCCAGTATTCTGTTTTATACTCTATGCACAATGAAAAGTGAGGTTTTTCAGTCAAGCTCCTGAGAATAGTCATTATTTCTGGCCCTTTGAATGTCAGGCACTGGCTTTTGGGTAGTTCTTTTCCTGTTGTAAAGGTTGTTTCCTCACAGCATTTACTGAACAGAACTCAGCTGAATACTTAAGGGGATTCTTTGCATGTATCTGGATTTCTCTCTCATTGTGCGGCTTTCTCTTCTCTGTTTTGCAAGTAGCTGCCTTGGTCTCTGCAGTCTCAGCTCAGTCTGCTCTATTCAGGCAGTCTACCTGGTTGCCCGTCCTGCTCCATAGCCTGAAAACCCTCACAAGGCAGTAAACTGAAGCAATGGAATGGTTATTCTAATGTGTTGCCTGCCTCTCAAGATAATTACCTTTGTCAGTTTTTACACAGTGTCATGAAACATTGCTTCAAATACTTTGTCTTTTTTATTTTTCAGGTGAGAGAGCAAATCTGGCCCCTGTTTTTCCATCTATCATAGCTGAAAGCAAAAGTACATATGCTAGAATTTTCAACTGAATTCCTTTTAAACTGTAGAACAATTTATGAAGAATTCTTAAATTAACAATTAAAACTCTCATGATAGAAGCTGTTTTCTTTATTTTGGTTTTATTTACTTTTCTTTTACCAGTGTTTATAATTCATAGTGAACAGATATTATATATTTTCTTTAAATTCATTCTCAAGGATTATTGTTCATGCTATTGGAAATGGACATTTTAAAAAATTTTAATTTTCCAGTTTCTGGAATATTTTTGTGTATTGACCTTTGCATATTGACAAATTTTGTTAAATGTTATTTTTCATCTATTAAAATAACATCTCGATTGTTTTCAAATTTTGGCAATTATGAATCAAGCTGCTGTAAATATCCATGTACAGGTTTTTATGTGAATGTGTTTTCAGCACCTTTGGGTAGATCTCAAGGACCTTGATTGCTGGATGGTATAGTATGGTTATATTTAGTTTTGTGAGACACCAAACTGTCTTCCAAAGTAGCTGTGTCATTTTTTAGTCCACCCAGCAATCAATGAGAGACCTTGTTGCTTCACATCTTCATCAGCTTTTGGTGTTGTCAGTGCTCTTAATTTTGACAGTTCTAACAAGTGTACAGCAGTATCTCATTGTTTTAATTTAATATTTATTCCCCTGATTACATTTGTTGTGGAACATCTTTTCATATGCTTTTTTGACATCTGTATATTTTCTTTGGTGAGGTGGCTGTTAAGATCCTTGGCTTGATTTTTTAATTGGATTGTTTCTGTTCTGATTGTTAAGTTTTAACAATTGTTTGTATATTTTGAATATCAATCTTTTATCTGAAATGTCTTTTGTAAATATTCTTTTCCAGTTTGAGGTTTGTCTTTTTATTCATTTGACAGTGTTTTTGGCAAAGCAAATTTTAATGAAGTCCAGCTAATCACATTTCTTTTCCACCCCCCATTGGTCATGCCTTTGGTATTGCATGTATCAGTCATCATCAAACACAAGGCCATCTAATTCTTTTCTAATGTTATCTTTTAGGAGTTTTATAGCTTAGTTATTTGATCCATTTGAATTAATTTTTGTGAATAGTGTAAGGTCTGTGTCTAGATTCTTTTGTTTTGTTGCATGTGAATGTCCAGTTGTTTGAGCACCATTTGTTGAAAAGACTATCTTTGTTTCATCGTACTGTATTTTCTCCTTTGTCAAACATCACTTGACTATATTTATGTGACTCAATTTCTGGATGCTCTCTTGTGTCCCAATGATGTATTTATCTATTGCTTCACCAGCACAACCCTGTCTTGATTATTGCAGCTTCACAGAATGTTTTAAAGCCAGGTAGTGTAATTCCTTGGCCTTTGTTCTTCTTTTCAAACATTGTGTTGGCTATGCTGGATCTTTTGCTTCTCTATAAAAAGTTTAGAATTCGTTTGTAGATTTTCACAAAGTGACTTTCTTGGATTGTATTTTGGATTTATGAATCTTCAGATCAATTTGAGAAGAACTGAGGTCTTGATAATATTGTCTTCCTTCCATGAAACTGGAATACATCTCCATTTATTTAATTTCCCTTTGATTTCTTTCATTAGATTTTTGTAAGTTCTTCATATAGAGTTTGTAAGTTTTTTTTTTCTTTTTTTAGATTTATGCCTACATATTTCATTTGGGGGTTTTAATATAAATGGTATTGTGTTTTTAATTTTAAATTCCACTCATTTCCTGCTGGTATATAAGAAGGCAGTTGACATTTTTGTATGAAGTTTGTATTCTGACCTCCTAGTTATTTATTAGATCCAGGAGGTCTTTTTGGTCAATTCTTTCAAAATTTTCACATAGACAATCACATCACCCTCTGAACAGAGATACCTTCCAAATCTGTATATATTTCATTTTCTATTCCTATTTATTGCATTAGTTAAGACTTTAAGTATGTTGTTGAAAACTAGTGGTGAGCAAATTGATTTTCTTTTTTCTGAGAATCAAAAAAAAGATCAGATTAGGGAAAGTGCTCAAAAGACAGTACCCTCGACATGACCTATGACAACATGTCTTATTTAGTTCTGCCTTCTTTTCTTCTTCATGCTAAAAAACAAAATAAGACAAGCAACGAAAACAGAAATAAGGACATTCCAACTACTGTACAGCATTGCTTTTTTGCCTTTCAGGTTGCACAAAATATTTTAAACACTGATTTAATCTTTATGTTTGATATGGCAAGGTATTCCTGGTTGGCATCTTCTAACACCCTATAGGACATTTATTTCATTTAGTTGCATTTACACATTGTTTTGAGATAAATGCTGTCTACTAGTTTTGTTGAGGATAGGCTTTGTATTTTTGTT
The DNA here is from genome assembly GCA_036589455.1 of Ateles fusciceps. Taxonomy (NCBI): domain Eukaryota; kingdom Metazoa; phylum Chordata; class Mammalia; order Primates; family Atelidae; genus Ateles; species Ateles fusciceps. The sequence goes on from JAZHEH010003244.1 coordinate 2,330,611, forward strand.
TGTGTTGATTCTCATTCTTCCGGTGTTTATTCCTGAGAAGAGAGAAAGTACTGATATTTATAATCTGGATTTTAAAAGTGAAGTCAAAGTGAATATTACAAAATATTGAATTTTCTTCAATATCTAATCATTTCTTCCTTGTTCTTGTTAGGTAAGAATCAGAGAATAAGTGCCTCCGTTTTCCATACCAATTATGTTACCTGTATTTTCATTACACCTTTATTTATTGTGTACTGTCTCTAATCTTTAATATAACGACTATATACTCACTCTCCACTGCTTCAGCCACAATCTTCTCAATACTTTCAACTTCTGTAGCAGGCTGCCCTACCTTTTGCACTGGTCTTATTATATCAATCCTTGGATGACCCGACTACTCTCATTCTGCAACCTACTCACCATAGAACACTAAACTTACTTGAATTTGGACTGAAAGCAAACTAGCATTTTACATCGCAACGGACTTACTCAACATGACCATCAATCCTTTGAAATTTGCCAGGTCATGTCTTTCCAAGACCCAGTAGGTACAACGACAAACTTCAATAATTATTTTTAATTCTTCAATGCTATTATTTCACCTATCACTTTCCGCATCCAATCTTCTGTCTCTGTTTTCTCTCTCTCTCACACACACACGCACACATAACACACACACTAGATTGTAGATGAAATTCTACTGTTCCATTAAAAGTATAAATTGACTGCATTTACATCCTCCATCTTATTAGGAAGGAAGAAATGTGACTTCTAATTGTAAACATTTGCCTATATTCTCAATCATCACACCACATTGTTATGAACCAGTTTTCAAGTAAGTTTCTATTATTTTTGATGTGTTTTCTCAAGTATATATGCATTTTTTATTTTAAGGAAATCCTCAAACATACACAAATTAGGGAGATTACTACACTGAACTCAGCAGTACTTAATTTTTTAAGATATTTGCCATATTTTCTTTATCATTTTTTCTTGTTTCCCTTAGCTGAAATTTTGATATAAATATTAGACATCATGTCATTAAATACTTATGCAGTCCTTCAATACATATCTCTAAAAACTATGAATTTCCTACTAAGCTATAATGATATTATCATACTTAATAAAATTGATAATAATGTGCCTTCTTCTTATCTCTAGTTTGTATTCAAATATCTTCTACTTTATTAAAAATGCCTTTTAGGCTTTTTATTCCCTTTTTAAGATCAAAACAAAAACTGCATATTACATTTGTTTGTTAGATCCCATACCCCTTTTAACTAGGAGAGCTCTTTCTCTCTGTTATATTGCCATTGAAAAGACATTCTCCTTCAAAATGTATTTTCAAATCTGTATTAATGTATCGTAAAGTATAATTTTAAATATTTTTGTCCTATTACTTTAATTTTGCTTGGCAGTGACTTCTGTTATATGCATATTGGATCTCCTTTGCCCGACTCGTATACCATTTTATCTTGAATTATTTTGTAATTGTTTTGCTTTCTTTTTGTTTCACTTTTCCATTTAACATCATATATATTTTACAGGTTATATTCTGTGTTGTTGAGTAACTGTTGTATACCTTTAATTTAGGTAATTTTTTACACTTTTTTTTTTCAGAGATTTGGTTAAGGGAAATTTTTAAACCGACTTATGTCATGAATTGAGGATAATTGTATGCCTACCTGATTATATACTAAGAGATTTTTATATTCTGTTCCTTGATGTTATTCAAATGCAAAATATCATTTTTCTGTGAAATTACATGGCAAAAATTTGCCAGTTCTCTCAAAATTTCTACTATGTCACTTCTCATTTTCCTTAATAGATTGTAAATATTACGAAAAAGGGAATTGTCTGCTACATCCTTGTATGCCAACATATTGAATTGAAACTTGTTTGTTAAAGATACAGTTGGTTAGTGAATAGCTTAAGAGTAACAATATTACTGTGCATGCATGCCCCAAATTATTAAACAAATAACTTTATATTGCAACAGTTTTAGACGTTATTTATTTGAAACTTAGTACTTTACCATAGATTTGTACTATCTATGGTCATTAGAGCCTCACTTTAGTCTGCTCTCCTGGTTAAAACTCTCCAATGACATAAAATAAAATACAAATTTATTAATCTGGCCTATGAAGTTCTAAAGGAGCTGGCCACAAACCACCTGTCTGATATCTTCTTATACTATTCTTCCACTTACTTATTACTCTAAATGTTCTGTTTGTTGACTCTGCCAAATTCTTTGCTGACATAGCCAAATATACATTCTGCTATCTGAATTGTTCTTTCCTCTACTGCTGTTACTACATCTTTTTGTCATTTATTTATTTATTTTTTATTTGTCACATTCTGAGACAGAACCTCGTTAATCACTAAAGGAAAACCAACCACCAGGTTCCTATGGCTCACTTCTCCCTATGTTAATCCTCTGCTTAACACTAATCATTTCCTGGAACTTGTCTACTTATTTGATGTTTTCATTCACACATTCATTTTAATAAGAAATATTTGAAAGTAGGAACTTATCTTTGAGGTTCAATACTGACTGTAGCATGAGGAATAATTTTTAGGTATGTAGTAGGTATGTAAAAGAAATTTCTTGGAAATGCATGGGCTGCACCGAGCTGGGAGCGACTATGGCTAAGGCCACGGGAGCTGGTGGCACTGTGGGTCAGCGGTCCCATTGGACCTAGCAGCCTCAGCAGCCTGGGGCGCCAGGGGGAGCTGAACCATGGCCCCAGGTGGTGGGCCCAGCCAGCCAAATTGCACCGGAGAATGTAGTCTAGAGCACTGAATCAAGTACTACATGATGAAATTCTTAATAAACCTATGGAAACTCTTAAACAAGAACAGAAAACCAAACACCGCAAGTTCTCACTCATAAGTGGGTGTTGAACAATGAGAACACATGGACGGACACAGGGAAGGGAACATCACATACCAGGGCCTGTCGGAGGGTGGGGACTAGGGGAGGGAGAGCAGTGGGTGGAGGAATAGGGGAGGGATAGCATTAGTAGAAATACCAAATGTAGATGACGGCGTGACGGATGCAGCAAACCACCATGGCACATGTATACCTATGTAACAAACCTGCACGTTGTGCACATGTACCCCAGAACTTAAAGCATATATATATATACTTGAAGGTTTGTTTTTCTTTTTTCTTAAAATTTTTCTATATATATATATACTTTAAGGTTTGTTTTTCTTTTTTTCTTAAAATTTTTCTATATATATATATATATATATATATATATATGTAATGTATAAAAAGAAAAGAAACACTTAAGCTTGCTATTCCTTCAGGGATATATACTCTTCAGAATAATTTATGCAGCACCATCAAATCTAGATGCAGCTACTTACCAGGTCACATATCAGTTTGGAATTCTTACAACAGCATTATTTTCTGTGTCTGTGCTTAGTAAAAAATTGGGTGTATACCAGTGGCTCTCCATAGTCATTTTGATGACAGGAATTGCTTTCGTACAGTGGCCCTCAAAGATTCTCAGCTTGATTCTAAGGAGCTTTCAGCTGGCTCTCAATTTGTAGGACGAATGGCAGTTCTCACAGCATGTTTTTCAAGTGGCTTTGGTGGGGTTTACTTTGAGAAAATCTTAAAAGAAACAAAACAATCGGTGTGGATAAGAAACATTCAGCTTGGTTTCTTTGGAAGAATATTTGGATTAATGGGTGTATACATTTATGATAGAGAACTGGTATCAAAGAATGGATTTTTTTGAGGGATATAACCGACTGACCTGGATAGTAGTTGTTCTTCAGGAACTTGGAGGCCTTGTAATAGCTGCTATTAAGTATGCAGATATTATTTTTAAAGGATTTGCAACCTCTTGATCTATAGTATTATCAGCACTGATCTCCTATTTTTGGCTTCAAGATTTTTTGCCAACCGGTATCTTTTTCCTTGGAGCCATCCTTGTAATAACAGCTACTTTCTTATGTGGTTATGATTCCAAACCTGCAGGAAATCCCTCTAAAGCACAGTTTTATGCTATCTTGAACTGGTTTACCATGATGGTGCACTAGGAATCTCGACATTAATCTTGCACAGAGGACTTCCATAGAGTCTGTGAAGGTATCATCATGCTGAACATGATTATATTGTTTAAATGGTTAAAAAATAAAAGTTTAAGGATAAAACGTGTATATGTAACAAACCACATTGCATCTAGAAATCAAAACTTGAAAGGATTTCCAGGGATTTGAATTAGAAGGAGGAATATTAGAGGACACTTGAAATCTGAGTTTAAAAAGATTTTGTCTTTTTGATTGCTGTAGAAATGTCCTATGTACTCTTTGTAAGAACATACAACAAATGTCAGATGCCAATTTTTGCAAATTAGATTTATTCTTATTAAATGTTTATGCATTACTCTTTCTGTATAGATACATCAAATTAGATGAAATATTCAAAGCTTGAAAATTATAACTACCTATAAAGCTGTGAAAAAATAGAAGTATAATTGGAAAAAAACATTTTCACTTATTAGAGATTTTTATATTTATATAAAAGGTTACTAAATAAAGGATTGCTGAAAGTTTTTTGTTCAATTACATAAAAATTAATAAAGTAATATTCTGGCTCTGACAGAGAATAAATATCATATCAAAATTTAATGTAGAGATACATGCTATTTCTTCACATGAATTTTAAGATCTTTTAGTGCCTTAAGACTGCTGAAAGCAATCCAGTTGCCCCTGTGCTAGATAATAGCCAGTGAATTTTACAGTAATGGAGGTTAGCCCTTAATTTCTTAATTGTATTTCATTTCTGTAAATCAGATAAATCCTTAATATTATTTTAAATTAAAAATTTTTATGTAATTGCCATTACATTTTCAAAATGTAATTTAAAAGGATTAAATACTCATTTTATAATTTAAAATAATTATTGTATAATATCTACATTTGGAGAATTTTGAACTATCAAGCATATACTGTATACAGTTAGAAAGTTATTAAATTAACATTTTACTCATTGATCTGTAAAAATTTCTTTATCTGCCAGTGTTGACAAAAACAACACTCAAACAAATAATAGTACAGATAACAGTGACTGAGACAAAAATGGCTTTTCTTGGAGATATTCCAGATTGCCATATTACATTATTTTAAACAACACTATAAATTTAAGGCTGCTCAGAAGAACTTTTTAGGTCTCTCATAAACCTACTGTTCCCAGGAATACTCTGATCACGTGACTGGGAGAGGTAGCCAAATTTTTAATTCCCTTTCTATGATCTCACAAGAGCTGCTGAGAAGGAGCCACCATTTAGCTTTAAAATAGGGTTTTTTTTTTTCCTTTTTAATTAACACTGGAGCTGAGGATGGAGATTACATGAGTTATTTAATCAGTTGATTCAGGGAGAGAGAATATATTAGAAATGGTAAGTTGATTTGGTGGGCAAATACGCTTTTTATAATTTGAATATGGTTTTGATTTAATTATTGACTATAGACAAAATTACTATTAGAAGTATTTTCCTTTTTTCATTCATACTGTATATATGCATATATACAGTATATATACAGAATTACTGAGTATTAGAAATATTTTACTTTTTTCATTGTATACATCATTCATATATATATAATATAACATATATGTATATATACAGTATGAATGAAAAAGGAAAATACTTCTATAATATATATTTAATGGTATATTATGTATAATATATTATATATTATGTATATTATATACTATATAACATATATGTATATATACAGTATGAATATAATATATATATATATATATATATATATGTATTTTTGAAACGAAGTCTTGCTCTGTTACCCAGGCTGGAGTGCAGTGGTGTGATCTTGGCTCACAGCAACATCTGCCTGCTGGGTTCAAGAAATTCTCCTGCCTCAGCCTCCAAAGTAGCTGGGACTACAGCCATGCACCACCATGCCTGGCTAATTTTTTATATTTTTAGTAGAGAAGGGGTTTCATCATGCTGGCCAGGCTGGTCTCGAATTCCTGACCTTGTGATCCACCTGCCTCGGCCTCCTAAAGTGCTGGGATTACAGGTGTGAGCCACCAGGCCCAGGCCATACTCTATATATTTTTTAAGTCCATTCTAATTATAAAAAACAAGTATTTTTATATAGCTCTCATGGATTTTATTAAACAGAATCTGGCTTAAAAATACGATGTTACAAACTGTTGGGTAGGCTTGCCTAACATCAACTGGCAGTGTTATTTTGCTTTTGCAGTCATAGTCTACAAATTTCAGGTCTCATCAATTCCATCCAAAGTTTAAAAGCATTTACAATTAAAAAATCTTTAAAATCAATTTGGTGGTGACTCCAAATTGGCACCAAGCACACATTCTGGATGCCCAACATGATTTTCAGTAACCACCCTTTAGAGTATTTGTTTAGTAAGTTCACCACATTTTGAACATGGTAGTTTTAAACTGCAAAATATTCAGACTTACATTTTTACCTACTGCTAAGTAAAATCTAAATCCTGCAAATGTGCAGAATTCAAGACTAAATATAATGATTCATGTTTAGCTCACGTTGAAGTATTGGTTGGGGTACTACTTAATGCAGTGTGCATTCACATTTAATTATTTAGAATTAGTCTGTTTCTCCTTTAATAATTCAAAAAAATTATACAAGTAAATTGTTGGATAGTAGGCATGTTAGTTACAGTAGTAACATATTTTTAGATGTCTAAACAGAATTTTCAAGATTCCTAACAAAAGTTATAAAAATGTGAACAAGAGTTTGCAAAAATAGGCAAAGAAGTATAATTTCAAAGCATGATTTTATTAGAAAGGCATAATTTATATTTTGCTTTTCTAGTGGGTTTGAAAATGTTTATTAGGGATTGGGTTATGTAGTTTATAATTTTAAATTCATAAAAAGTAATCATATTTGAGAAGGTGGACCTGTGTCCTAGGATCATGTCACATATACAGATAATGGCATTTCCTTGTGTGTGTGATGTGTGTTTTCAAGACCTCTACAAGCCTTACTGTATCAAGCTTTCATAATGATAACTCCTTCATTATTTGAATTCTTATACATTTTATTTGTTATCATGCAACTACTTCGTTCAATGTGAAAATGTGTTAACTCATAGGGGAAGAGTGCCAATTGATAGTTCTTTTACAAATTAAGAATATGGCATTTGGGAAGAAAAGTTTGAAATGCAACAGATGTTGCATTTCGACATAGTAGTATCATGTTATCAATTCTTTAATAAGTGATTTTAGAAATGTAGGCTACTTTTATGGTGGAATATATAGTTTAGAGATGTAAAACTTAAATATTTACATCAATTTATATTGAATGTCACATAATTTCATAGAAGAAAAGGTAGTATGATATTTAGATTCTAAGGAGATATAATCTGAAAAAAATCGATGTTCTCTACACTTACTGTAATACTGATTATTCTTACATATCAAATTACTGAACTTTTAAAATGTCATTGTATGGTTATTAAACTGAGTTGGTGTTTTCTTAAGGGTTTGGCATCACTCAATTTGATTTATACAGTCACTGTTATAATATTTAACTACTATGGGTGTATGCTTTACATAAGAAAGGTTTATAAATGTGATTTATGGTATATTGAAAGTCATCTTAAGAATCTCCAAGTTATTTAAAGTAGTTATGGGAGCAGAGAACAAGCATCTTTATAAAAATCTTGTCCTATGTGCCTTGCTTTATCAAATACCTGATTTTTCTGCAGGATGTTTCTGTAATTCACAACTTTAGACACATGGGCAAAATTCAGATGTTTTAAGAATAAATACATTTCTATTTTTTTGGTTGATTCAACATTTGCTCTTTAAATTCATTGACAAAATTTAAATAAGCATATTACAAAAGCATAAACATTTGTGAACAATTCTTACTTAAATAAATTGTGGTACCATTGCTCCATCATTGAACTTGTTGAAACTTCAACAACTGTATAAGTGCCAGTTTGTTATTTCATTTGCCATTACAAAATATAATTTACTATAATTTAAAAACTGTTTTTTAAATAATTTGGGTACTGGATTTTGTCTATATCTGTATTTCATTTGTTTAGAAACATTCTTTTGGGTTTGAGAATGTAATTTGTATATTTAAATTTTTTTTAGACATAATTCAAAGGAATGTATAAACTGGTCTTTTGTTTAAAAAAAAGAAATTTTTTGAATGTTTTATATAATCTCTTTTTGAGAAAATAGTATTCATAGAATCTTAATAAAAGGCTATTTAATCCATTATTATGAATCTGGGTATTCATAATCTATCTCCAACCTAAGCCAATCCCTCAGTGAACTCCATGGTGAAAACCGTACTGATGCTATATAGAAGTGCTGTAATTAAACCACACATTGTACTTTCCCATTAATTAAGAAATATAGGTCAGGCTCAGTGGCTCAAGCCAATAAGAAAAGCAAATTAGGAGGCCAAGTTGAGTGGATCACTTGGGCCTAGGAGTTTGAGATCAGCCTGGGCAATATGGCAAAACCTCATCTTTACTAAAAGTACAAAAATTAGCTGGACAGGGTGGTGCATGCCTGTAGTCCCAGCTATTCAGGTAGTTGAGGCGGGAGGATGGCTTAAGCACAGGAGATTAAGGCTGCAGTGAGCCATGATCATACCACTGCACTCCAGCCTGGACAACAGAATAAGACCCTGTCTCAAAAAAAAAAAAAAATCATATATATAGCAAGCCCTCCATATATGTGGGCTTTAAGTCTATGGAATTAATGAACCATGGATTGAAAACATTGGGGAGAAAACAATGAAAGTTTGCGTCTGTACTGAACATGTACAGACAGATTTCTATATCATTATTCTCTAAACAATACAGTATAACAACTTTTTACATAGAGTTTACATTGTATTAGTTACTATAAGTAATCTAGAAATGTTTCATAGTACACATGAGGATCCGCATAAGTTATATACAAACACTACACGATTTTATACAAAAGACTTCAGCATCTGTGGATTTTTGTATTTGCAGGGTCGTCTGAAACCCATCTCTCACAGATACTGAAGTGTGACTATATTTTGAGAAATACTCCATGGAGTCTTATTTACTGAAAGGATGTGGTTAAGAATATAATTTACTGCATTGTGCAATTTCTTTTTTATAAAGACTCTAAGGAGGATTATTTCACCCTTTGATTTTAATATCAAAAGTAGTTGTTTTCTTCAGAAAAAAAGTTATAGTAACTGTTTTTATTAGTCGGGGGTTCTCTAGAGGGACAGAACAAATAGGATATATGCATGTATGAAAGGGAGTTTATTAAGGAGAAATGATTCACAGGGTAAAGTCCCATAATAGGCCTTCTGAAAGTTGAGGAGCATGGAAGCCTGTAGTGGAGCTGTTCAAATTCCAAAACCTGAGAAGTAGGGAAGCCAACAGTGCAGCATTCAGTCTGTGACCAAAGGCCCAACAGCCACAGCAAACCACTAGTGTAAGTACAAGAATCTAAAAGCCAAAGAACTTGGCATCTGATGGTGGAGGGCAGGAAGCATCCAGCACAGGAGAAAGAGGAAGGCCAGAAAACTCAGCACGTCTGCTCATTCCAGCTTCTTCTGCCTGCTTTTTCTACCCGCAGTGGCAGTTGAAGAGAAAATGCCCATGAAGATTAAGGGTGGATCTGCCTCTCCCAATCCACTAACTCAAATGTTAATCTCCTCTAGCAACACTCTCACAGACATACCTAGAAAAAATACTCTTCATCCTTCATTCCAGTTAAGCTGACACTTAATATTAACCATCACAAGTCTACCACTTGTCAACTTAAACCCATATACATCTCCAAATAAAGACAATAATAAGGTCATAATTACACCTAACATAATACAGCTATCCTTCATACAACTGGAAGCACACTGATTTTTAATCTAAGTGCTATTACATAAAGTTAACAACACTTAAATGCTAACATGGAGTCAATAAATCTTATGTCACCATAATAAAGGAAAAAGAAAGGAAATAAAATGAAGATATTTTCTTAGTACAAGTATATACATGTACAAACACATTCTTAACAAAGTAAGGAGAAAATATTCCTGTCATTCCTCATTTCTGTAACTGGTCAAGTGGTCATAGTTCCTATTGATAATTATCTTTTCTATCACCCATTCTGTATTCCTTTTGCCTTCAGCAGACACCTCAGATGTTCGTGGTTTTTAAACTGGTGAAATGACCCAACTCTTATTCCTGAAGGGTCTGAGCCATTTGCAGTTCTGCCTGGATTGGGTTGTTGTAGTTTCCCATTAACCTTAATCACAGGGCATGGTAATATTAAGAGATGCCCTAAGGGATCTCCTGTGTTTCACACATACTCTACCTTACGGTCCATTGTGGGGTTGTAGACTGATTTCATCTTGATAGTATGGGTCAATCACTCCAGCCAACACCATAACTCCATTCACGGCCAGTTGATTCAGAGGGAGGAGAAGCCCAAAGTGGCCAGCTGACAATCATAACTTCCTGTTTAGTGGAATTATTGTTGTGTCTCCTGGTGGTAATGTTTCTTATTCTAGAACTAAGACCTCTAGTACAGAATAACATAATATCACAAGAATGGAAGCAAAACTTTTGTTGGGGGCTTGCCTGGGGTGACGGTGAGTGGTGCCACTTGCATTTCCACCCCTTGATTTCTGGACCCTTGAATCCTAGCTATGAAAGAAACAGTACCATGTATCAGACACTGATTCATAGCATACATGGCCTTCTGGAGAACTTTTCCTCAGCCCTGCAGAGTATTGTCATCTAATTGGCACTGTAATTGTGACTGCAAAAGCCAATTCCACTGTTCTAAAAATCCAGCTGCTTCAGGATGATGGGGAACATGGTAAGAGCAGTGAATTTTATTAGCATGAGTTCACTCCCTCACATCTTTATCCATAAAGTTAGTGCCTTTTTCAGAAGCAATTCAGTGTAGAATATGATGATAGTGGATAAGGCATTCTGTGCATTCTGTGAGCCCACAGATGTAGTCTTGGCAGAAGAATTGCATGCAGGATAGGGGGAAATCCATATGTGGATTAAGTGTCTATTCCAGTGAGAACAAACTGCTGCCCTTTTCATGATGGAAGAGGTCCAGTATAATCAACCTGTCACCAAATAGCTGGCTGATCACCCTGAGAAATGTTACCACATCAAGAGCTCCGTGTTGATCTCTGCTGTTGGCAAATTGGGCACTCATCAGTGACCTTAGCCAGGTCAGCCTTGTTGCATGAAAGTCCATGTTGCTGAAGCCATACCTAACCTCCACCCCTGCCACCGTGGCCACTTTGTTCATGGGCCCATTGGGCAATGATAAGAGTGGCTGGAAAAAGAGTCTGAGTGATATTCACAGAACGAGGCATCTTATCTACTTTATTATTAAAATCTTCCCTGCTGAGGTAATCCTTTGGTAAGCACTCACATGGGGTACAAATATATTCACAGCTTTTGACCACTCAGAGAGATCCATCCACATACCTTTTACTCAAATTTCTTTGTTATCAGTTCTCCAGTCATGCTTCTTCGAAGTCCTTGAACTTCCAGGCAAACCATTGGCTATAGCCTATTAAGTAATATACAGTTACACCTCTGGTCATTTCTCCTTCCATGCAAAGTGCACAGCCAGGTGTACTGCTCAAAGTTCTGCCCACTGGGAAGATTTCCTATCACCAGTCATTCAAGGATGCCCTGAAAAAGGGTTATAGTCCTACAGCTGTCCACCTTTGAGTGGTGCCTGAATATCATGCAGAACAACCTGTAAACCAGGCCCTAGTCTTCCCTTCTGCCGAGTGATTATAGAGAACTCCCCAAGATGCCATCTGTACAGGCTAGAGGAGAGAACACAGGGTGGCAGGAGTAGAGACCACAGGCATTTGAGCCACTTCCTCATGTAACTTACTTATGCCTTCAGGACCTGCTCGAGCTCTATCACATAATGGAATGCTGTTGTGCATGCCCCACTTTATGGCTAGATGGGTCAGAAACCCCCAGTTCATGATAGGCAATTCAGGTCACATGGTAACTTTATGACCCATAGTCAAATATTCAGTTTCCACCAAAGCCCAGTAACAGGTCAAGCCTTGTCTCTCAAAAGGAGAGTAGTTATCTGCATAAGACGGCAGGGCGCTGCTTCCAAATCCTAGTGGCCTTTGCTGTGATTTACCTGTTGGGGCCTGCCAAAGGCTCTAAACAGCATCCCTGTCTGCCACTAACACCTTAGCCACCATTGGATTTTGCATTAGTTCATTCTCACACTTCTAATAAAGACATATCCGAGACTGGGTAAATTATAAAGGAAAGAGGTTTAATTGAATCACAGTTCAGCAGGGCTGGGGAGGTCTCAGGAAACTTACAATGATAGTAAAAGTGGAAGCAAACATGTCCTTCTTCACATGGTGGCAGCAAAGAGAAGAATGAGTAAAAAAGGAGAAAAGCCTCTTATAAAAACCATCAGATGTCATGAAATCTCACTCATTATCATGAGAACAGCATGAGGGTTACTGTCTTCCTGATTCAATTACCTCCTACCAGGTCCCTCCCACGACATCTGGAAATTATGGGAACTATAATTCAAGGTAAGATTTGGATATGAGTATAGCCAAACCATATCAGATCTGCTGGGTCAAACAGCCCAAGTAGTACAGCACCTTGCCTGGCAGCCTGGACCTGTTCCAGAACCTTCTCCTGTTGTGGATCCAACTCAAAATTGACAGCCTTTTGGGTTGCCCAATAAATGGGCTGGAGTTACACTCCCAAATAAGGAATGTGTTGCCTCCAAAAACAAAACAGGTCCACTAGGTGTTGTGCCTTTTTTGTTTTTCTTGGTTGTAGGAGGTGCAAAATGCAGCAATTTACCCTTTACCTTAGAAGGAATATCTCAACAGACCCCACACCATTTGACCCCTAGATATTTCACTGAGTAGAATTTTTGTAAGATTAATTTTCCATTCTCTAGCATGCAAATGTCTCACCAATAAGTTCAGTGTGTTTGATATTTCTTGCTCGTTGGATCCAGTTAGCATAATGTTATTGATATGGTTTGACTGTGTTCCCACCCAAATCTCATCTTGAATTGTAGTTCCCATAATCCCCACATGTCACGGGAGGGGTCTGGTAGAAGGTAATTGAATCATGGGGGAGGATACCCTCATGCTGTTCTCGTGATAGTGAATTCTCATTATATCTGATGGTTTACAAGGAGCTTTCCCTTTTTTTACTCCTTATTCTCCTTGCTGCCACCATGTGAGAAAGGATATGTTTGCCTCCCCCTTTCACAGTGATTGTAAGTTTCCTGAGGCTTCCCCAGCCATGCAGAACTGAGTCAATTAAACCTCTTTCCTTTATGAATTATCCAGTCTCACTATGTCTTTATTAGCAGCATGAGAACAAACTAATACAGTAAATTGGTACCACAGAGTGTGAGGTGCTGCTATAAAGATACTGGAAAATGTGGAAGTGACTTTAGAATTGGGTAACAGGCAGAGACTGGAATAGTTTGGAGGGCTCAGAAAATGATAGGAAAACAGATGAAAGTTTGGAACTTCCTAAAATTTGGAGGGCTCAGAAGACATGAAGATGTGAGAAAGTATGGAATCTCCTTGAGAGTTGTTGAATGGCTTTGACCAAATGTTAGGGATGGATGGGAGAAATATTAACAGAATAAATTGTAGGAGCATAGTGTGGTTCTTCCTCAAGAGGACCCACCCATCCCTTCATTCAAAGGGTTCTGGATCTGTAAACTTGTTCAAGTCTAGAAATTATTGAGGAGCTATGATTCTATATTTTTTCAAATGTCTTTTGTCCATAGACCTGGAAGTTTTCTGCTTATACAAATGATGCAAGAATGTAGTAGGTTTTCTATCAAGTAACACCGTGATTAATTAGCCAATGCCAGAGCTCTATATGAGTCAGACTATTCTGATTTCTGCTTTGCCTCTGCTGTTCATCATGGTAAATATGCCCACCTTGCCTTTGACAGGTAAGTGTTGCCACTAGGTTCCGGTGAACTCAAGATCTAATTATTTCCATTGAATTTAAATTTTGTAATTCAGTGACTGTGGTTCCCACCATAAGATCTGACATACAGAGAACAGCAATCACAGAGCTTTTCCAGGATGCATGTACTACCCTCACACATCTATTTTGCAAGGTATTGGTAAAAGTTATATCTTCTGGACCTTTTCAGCTGGAATGAGTAGGTCTAACATGACTAATTCACTCCACCATCCCAATATTCCTAGCCTTTGAATCCCTTCCTCTACATTAAACCAAGGGAGATCAGTCATTTCCAGCTCGCTCACAGTGGGTTATCCTTGATCCATATTTAGCTAACCAAGCAAATGAACTATTCGAAGATGTTTTAAGTCCCAGAGCTACAGAATTAAATGCAGAATCCCTGCTAAGTGGGCCTATATCAATTAACAGAGCCTGATTTAACTTTATGTTTCTTCCACTATTATCCCACTCCCTTAATATCCATTCCCATATCTGTTCTTTAGATTTCTGTTTAATAAACTTGAAAAATCAAGCAGTTCTTTTGGAGCATAGTGCATCTCCTCATGAGTCACACTCTGACCCTCATCTTTAGGAGCCTGCTAAGACTTGAGTCTAGTTATAGGTCTAGAAGCAAACAGGGGTGTTGGGGGTGGATCCTGAAAAGAATCATCATTGTCTTGACTGGCAACTGCCTCAAGAGAGGCCATCATTGTTGCTTCAGGCAGTGCATAATTAATCTCATGAGACAAAGGTGGAAAGACTGATGGCAGTGTGGTGGGAGAGGGAATATTGCCACCATTGCGAGTGGAGAGTCTGTTTCTTCTGACAAAAAAAAAGCCTCATCAGAATGATAAAATAATGAATATTTGTCCTAATATAAAAATCATTTAGTTTATCAAGAAGAGAATTCATGACTTTGATTTCTCTTTTTTAGTACTTTAAGTTCTTGGGTACATGTGCAGAATGTTCAGGTTTGTTACATAGCTAACATGCCATGGTGGTTTACTGCATCCATCCCCCTGTCATCGACATTAGGTAATTCTAATGTTAGCCCTCCCCAATGCTCCCACTCCCTGCTATCCCTCTCCTAGTCCCCAAACCCCCGACAGGCCCCAGTGTGTGATGTTCCCCTCTCTGTGTCCATGTGTTCTCATTGTTCAACATCCACTTATGAGTGAGAACATGCAGTGTTTGTTTACTATTACATTATGTATATTACATTTACTGTGAGAATAACAATGAACTGCCTCTTACACATATTTAACTTTTGTGGCTAACAAATTGTATTACTGAATCTGTGAAAAACAGTGATATCAAGAGATGATGCTATAGTTCACATATAAAATTGGATTTCTCATAAGGATATTTTCTAGGGTGTGTTTTCAAGAATAAAACAAATAAACCAAAAACCCCAAAATTTTCCCTCTGTGGTTATGTGGTTATTCAACAAGTCAATAAAAACAAATATTAAATTTGTTTCTCTTGTGAATTGGTATATGTCATTTTTATCACAGTTACTGAAATTTTTGCTAAAGTGCCCAGAATTTTCTTAAATAAAAAATATTAAAAATACAAATGTAAGATAGTATCTCTTAAGACAATCTTCTCTCACATAATTCTGAGTGACTAAACTAGATTTGGGCTGTATTTCATGAACAGACAAGTTTTGTTTTGCCTGGTATACCACATGGCAGGTATAAATGGAGATGTGAAGTTTATTATCATTCTTCTTCTTGTAAATTGTGTGTAATTTACATTTTTTTTGGTAGCTATCAACGAGTCCTTGAAAATAAGAAGCTGGGTTGTTCTCATTATGAGCTGCCAGGCTATTTGATTTATTTTTAGTAATTTCAAAATTGATGTTTGACTTCCTATGAATAAATCTTCAAGATTTGTTCTCTGTTAATCTATATATTTTAAACTTTTTAAATTGATTTGAATATTTACAGCACTGATTTTATTATAAAAAATTTCTATTTTAATTACTACAATGAAAGAAATATGTTTTTAATATCATGGCCTCTTCTCACTTCCTTAGCAAGCTATCAAATATGCACTTAATTAAAATGTTTTAGAAACTAAGTTTTTACAACATGAGAACTATAGTTAATAATGGTGTATTACATTCAGAATTTTTGCAAAATGAGTCATTTAAGCCTTCTCCTGCCACAGGGGCAATAATGGGTAGCTACATGAGATGATGTGTACCTTAATCTGTTCCGATATGGTAACCATTTTACTATATGCATGTATCTTAGACCATTATTTTGTATACCTTAAATACAAACAATAAAATTTATTTTTTAAAAGTGTTAAAAACTTTTCATTTATATTTTATTTTGAGAAAAATACTTCCTTGATCCTTTGCCTGAGTTTTATCTTTAAACTGATAACTACCTGCTATTTCAGTAAATTATAGTACCCATGACTTTAAATAAACTAATGTAATTTAATAATATCACATAACATATGTATATGTCTGCAGCTCCTGAAAATTTCTACCCATTGTTGGTAACCAAATAACATAGCAGAATTTCCTAACTGCTAAATAAAATTTCACCTCAGAAAATGATAAAATAGTTTGCAATTTTAAGCCTATTGGTGCTGCCTTCTTCCATTGCATAAATTGCTTACTTTATTTTCTAGAAGTTAAAGTATTTAAAGATAATTGTAACATGCACTTTGTTCTATTTTTAGCTTAAATGAGTGAAACTATTACTCTAAACATGTAGGCCTAAAATTGACATTCTTAATTTAGAGTTCGAAGTCAGAGGTCTATGAAACTGGAATACATCTTTATTCTTATCATCTCCAACTGAAATTTATTATTTCTTTTAACTAGAGTGTACACGCTTCAATTAGCTAGCTATTTTTGCCTAGCAATTGCCCTATAATTTGGCATCTGAAACAATAAACATTTATTATGTTTGGATGTCTTTTAGTCATGAATCTAGGCTAGGCATCTCAGCTGAGTCTTTTAAATGCAGGTGTGAGCCAGGACTCTAATTATGTCAGGCTTAACGCCAGGAGTAACTCTGTCCAAACTCATCCACTTGTCTATAGGCAAGCCTTACAAAGTCTACTTCCAAGATCATGAACTTGAGTATCTGTCCAGTGATGCTTCTTGACAAGACACCTGGCTTTTCCTAGAGAAAATAATCCAAAAGAGCAAGTGAACATGTCAAAACAGGGAGAGAGAAACTAGGACAGAAGCTTAAGCCTTTTTATAATCTATCAAAGAAAAGACATTTCAGCACATCAGTTGTAGTCTATCTGTTGGAAACTAATTACTCAGTTCAACTCATACTTAAGAGGGAATTATCCAAAGATGTGAATACCAGGAGACAAAATCATGGTTCAGGGGTAAATTTTAGAGGCTGTCTTCCGTGATAATAAATCATGGTAATTTTAACTGCAACTGTGCCTTTGTTAACAGTAGAAATAAGATACATTTTCAGTTCACATTATAATTATTGGAAAGTCTCAACATTGTTTATATTTACTGGAATCTTAAAATTATGACATCTAGAACTCATTAACATTTTAATACTTTAATAAAGAAATTGAAAAATTAAAACTTATGTGGAAACTTGTTCATTAATATTTCAATAATTATATTTTCATGTTACTGGCCTCATGAATCTTATATACTTTTTTTAAATATTTATTTTATTTATTTATTTATTGAGATGGAATCTCTCTCTGTCACCAGGCTGGAGTGCAGTGGCGCGATCTCGGTTCACTGTGACTTCTGCCTCCTGGGTTCAAGTGATTCTCCTGTCTCAGCCTCCCCAGTAGCTGGAATGACAGGCATGTGCCACCGCAACCAGCTAATTATTGTATTTTTAGTTGAGACGGGGTTTCATCATGTTGTCCAGATGGTCTTGATCTCTTGACCTCATGCTTTTCCTGCCTCGGCCTTCCAAAGTGCTAGGACTACAGGTGTGAGCCACCACGTCAGGCTAAATTCATTATATTAAGAAGGGTTCCTAATGTTTTGTCTGATAGAAAAATACTATAGTACATTAGAGACTACTTGCTTAAAGAAAATCAAGTAATAGATTAAATAGTCACTCATGTTCAATGGTATAAGTATTAAAAGCACAAATCTCCTCACTCTATCACCTAACATTGACCCCAAGCAGATAACAAAAGCAATAAGAGGATTCCCAGGCAAAGAGAAACACATTAAACTACAATAAAAATAAAAACGTGATTCAACAATTTTATTACTTTCTAGAATTTTAAGTTTTGGCAATCTGGTAGCTAAATTATATATACAAAATTAATTAATAGATATTTGAGCATTGATCTTTTTTATATAAGTGACTATTTTAATATTTAAGAATGAAGGCATACAAAGTCATAAAAATAAAATTTGAAACTGTAACCTATGTATCACAAACTGCTTCCCCCTCCCTGGACATATCTACTCTTAATAACAGATCCATGTTTTTCATAGATCTTTAGGCACAATTACATTATAGTGGGTATTTTGTCTTTTTTTGTTTTTACATCCACAGAAGCAAATGATAAATACTCTGATAATCCCTTACTGATTTAAACATAAGACCTAACACCATAAAAACCCTAGAAGAAAATCTAGGCAAAACCATTCAAGACATAGGCGTAGGCAAGGACTTGATGACCAAAACACCAAAAGCAGTGGCAACAAAAGCCAAAATAGACAAATGGGACCTAATCAAACTCCACAGCTTCTGCACAGCAAAAGAAACAGTCATTAGAGTGAATTGGCAACCAACAGAATGGGAAAAAAATTTTGCAGTCTACCCATCTGACAAAGGGCTGATAACCAGAATCTATAAAGAACTGAAACAGATTTACAAGAAAAAAAACAAACAAGCCCTTTCAAAAGTGGGCGAAGGATATGAACAGACACTTTACAAAAGAAGACATACATGAAGCCAACAAATATATGAAAAAATGCTCATCATCACTGGTCATTAGAGAAATGCAAATCAAAACTACATTGAGATACCATCTCATGCCAGTTAGAATGGCGATCATTAAAAAATCTGGAGACAACAGATGCTGGAGAGGATGTGGAGAAATAGGAATGCTTTTACACTGTTGGTGGGAGTGTAAATTAGTTCAACCATTGTGGAAGACGGTGTGGTGATTCCTCAAGGACCTAGAAATAGAAATTCCATTTGATCCAGCAATCCCATTACTGGGTATATATCCAAAAGACTATAAATCGTTCTACTATAAGGACACATGCACACGAATGTTCACTGCAGCACAGTTTACAATAGCAAAGACCCGGAACCAACCCAAATGCCCATCGATGATAGACTGGACAGGGAAAATGTGGCACATATACACCATGGAGTATTATGCAGCCAACAAAAACGATGAGTTCGTGTCCTTTGTAGGGACATGGATGAACCTGGGAAACCATCATTCTCAGCAAACTGACACAAGAACAGAAAATCAAACACCACATGTTCTCACTCATAGGCGGGTGTTGAACAATGTGAACACATGGACACAGGGAGGGGGAGTATCACACACTGGGGTCTGTGCGGGGGAAAAAGGGGAGGGATAGTGGGGGGGTGGGGGAGTTGGGGGAGGGATAGCATGGGGAGAAATGCCAGATATAGGTGATGGGGAGGAAGGCAGCAAATCACACTGCCATGTGTGTACCTATGCAACAATCTTCCATGATCTTCACATGTACCCCCAAACCTAAAATGCAATAAAAAAAAAAGAAGAAATCATGAAAATTATTTCGGATCAGTTTTAATTTTTCAATTGATTTTGTTTGAGAGAATGTCATGGTAAAAATAGTCTATTATTGATACTACATTATTTGGGAGAATGCCATGGCAGGAATGCTACAGTATTGATGCATCACTTATTAATATTTATCCTATTCATGAGTATTTAGGTTTTACAGTTGCTCCATTATGGCAAATGATGTAGAAAGTATCCTCGTTCATATAATTTTGTGTATGTGAAAAATTATTTCTGTAGGATTAAATTACTAACAGTAGAATTGCAGTTGTACACAATTTGAAAATGTTATAACTGCAAATATGCCTTCTAAAAATGTATACAACTTAAATTTCTATCTCATGTATAAATACTCTCTATTCACTGCTCGCTTTAATGGTATAAAGTAATTTTTGTCTTCTGATTTATATAAAACTATGTCTCTTTATGTCATTTGTATTCAGTGTGTGTGTGTGTGTGTATAAATTTTGTTCAAATCTACCATTTGTCTTTCACCTTTATTACAAACACATTTCTTGCATACAGATGCTTTTCTTTTTTACTTTACATAATCTAAGAAATTTTGTACATAAAAAAATTTTTTCCAAAATAATGTTATGGTATGAATTTCCTATATTGTTTTTATAATAGTTTTATAATAGTTCAAAAACAACTACTTCTTAAACCAGTCTGGAAACATTGTATATAATGTAAAGTATGAATATTGGTTTCCTTCTTTTCCAAAAAATTATTCAAATGTGCTAATATTGTTTATTGAATAGTGTCTACATTCCCATTGATTTAATAGGCAAAATCTAACTTGACATGTATTTTGTAATGTTTTATTATAATCTGTAATTAGACATGCATGTATATGTTTGTAATATAATTTAGCAGTTGATAGGATCAGCCTAGAGGTAATATTTTTCAATTTTTTTTTTTGTTTTACTGTACTTGCATGATTTCTCTTGCAGACAAACTTTTAAAAACAGATTGTGATGGCCTATACAAAATTATTTTAGTTTATGGTGTAAATGATTTTCATTTATGTGTTAACATGGAGAGAATTAACGTTTTTGCATGGATGACCACTAAATATATCTAAATCCATTTGGGGTTTTCTCTTGGTCCTTCAGCAAATTTTATACATGTTTTCATGTAGCCCTAACAAATTGCACAGATCATTGAGGCAACAGATTGTGATGGCCTATACAAAATTATTTTAATTTATGGAGTAAATGATTTTCATTTATGTGTTAGCATGGGGAGAATTAATGTTTTTGCATTGATGACCACTAAATATATCTAAATCTATTTGGGGTTTCCTCTTGGTCCTCAACAAATTTTGTAGGTGTTTTCATGTAGCCCTAACAAATTACATGATAATGTCAGTTTATGATTGGGATATTTTTACTATGATATCTCCAGCTGATTATTACTAGTTAATAATATGATTTTTAAAATAATTGGTGTTATATATAGCTCACACTGTATAATGCTCATTATGAGACACTTCTAAATGCATGTATTAAATAGCTACAGCTTTTTTTTAAATAGTGGTTTAACATTAAAACATGTAGATGAGTAGTAAAACAATGACACAAATTTAAAAATAATTTCAAAAATGAACAAAATCACTTGAGAAATGGCATTATGTGAAGAGACCAAACCTATGAGTCACTGGCATTCCTGAAAAAAATGGAAAGTGAGCAAATGACTTGGAAAACATATTTGAGAATAATGTTCATGAAAATTCCCCCAACTTTGCTAGAAAAGTTGATATGCAAACTCAGGAAATTCAGAGAATCCTTAAAAGATACTATACAAGATGAGTATCCCCAAGGCAGATGGTCATCAGATTCTCCAAAGACAATATGAAAAGAAAAACATCTTAAAGAGAGCTAGGGGAAAGGGGCAGGTCATATACAAGGAGAATTCTATTAAGTTCACAGTGAATCTCTCAGCAGAAACCTTATAAGCCAGAAAAGATTGAGGGCCAATATTCAGCATCCTTAAAGTAAAGGAATTCTTTTTTTTTTTTTTTTTTTTTTTGTATTTTTAGTAGAGATGGGGTTTCACCATGTTGGCCAGGAGGGTCTCAATCTCCTGACCTCGTGATCCACCTGCCTTGGCCTCCCAAAGTGCTGGAATTACAGGTGTGAGCCACTGCATCTGGCCAAGAAAAGGAATTCTAACTAAAAAATTTATATCCAGCCAAATTTAACTTTATTAACACAGAAATAAAAGCCTTTTCAGATAAACAAATGCAAAGAGAATTTGTTACCATGAAATGAAACCTTGCTTGCAAGACATCCTTAAGGGAGTGCTAAACATTGAAATAAAAGACCAGTACTTGCCACCACAAAAACACATACATAGCCTACTGACACTACAAAATAACTGTACAATGAAGTCTACATAAAAACTAGCTAGCAATATAATGACAGGATCAAATCCATACATGTCAATATTGACCTTGAATGTAAATGAGCCATACACTCCAGAGGAAGGTCACAGAGTGGCAATTTGGATAAAAAAATTGTGTGTTGTCTGTGAGACACCCATCTCACATGCAATGAGACCCAAAGGCTCAAAGTAAAGAGTTGGAGAAAAATATATTAAGCAAACAAAAAACAAATAAGAGTATAGGCTGCTATTGCTAAATCAGACAAAACTAACTTTAAACCAACAATGATAAAAATGTACTAAGAGAGACAGGCATGGTGGCTCACACCTGATATCCCAGCACTTTGGGAGGCTGAGTGGATCTTTTAAGCCCAGGAGTTAGAGACCAGCCTGAGCAACATGGCAAAAGCTGGGCATGGTGGTATGTGTCTGTAGTCTCAACTACTCAAAAAGTTGAGGTCCGGGGATTGATTGAGCCCAGGAAGCAGAGTCTCTAGTGAACCATAATCAGGCCACTGCCCTCCAGCTTAATCAACAGAGCAGGACTCAAAAAAAAAAAAAAAAGCGGGGGCAGGGGGCTGTAAACAAAGAAGACTGCTACATAATAATAAAGGGTTCAGAATACTTATCTGTCCTAAATACGTATGCACCCAATATTGGAGCACTTAGATTCATAAAACAAGTTCTTAGAAACTTAAAAAGAAACTCAGATAACCACACAATGACAGGGGAAGACTTAAATACTTCCTGACAGTGTTAAACAGATCATTGAGGCAAAAAGTTAGCAAAGATATTTAGGAACTGAACTCAATACTACCAAATAGACCTAACAGACACCTAGAGAATACTCCACCCAATAACAACAGAAAAAAGATTCTTCTCATCTGTACATGGCACATACTCTGAGATTGAGGACATGCTCAGTGATAAAGCATATCTCACCAAATTCAAAGCAATGGACATTGTGCCAATCACAGTTTCAGACCAGATCACAATAAAAATATGAGTCAATACCGAGAGGAACTCTCAAAATCATAAAATTATATTAAAATTAAATAACTTGCTCCTGAATTGCTTTTAGGTAAGGAATAAAATTAAAGCAGAAATAAAAAAATGTTTGAAACTAATGAAAACATGGATATAACCTATTAGAATCTCTGTGACACAGCTAAGGCAGTGTTAACAGGAAAGTTTAAAGTGCTAAACACCTACACCAGAAAGTTAGAAAGATCTCAAACTAACAACCTAACATCATACCTAGGGAAACTAGAAAAATAGAGCAAACATATTCCAAAGCTAGCAAAAGAAAAAAAATTAACCATAATCAAATCTGATCTGAAAAAATTGAGTATAAAAATTCATTTAAAAGATTATGAAACCAAAAAGTTGCCTCTTAGAAAGAATATACAAGACTGATAGACTGCTAACAGTTTTAATAAGGAAGAAAACAGGGACGATCTACACAAGCAAAATCAGAAATGACAAAAGTGACATTTCCATTGACCCCACAGAAATACAAAAAACCATCACAGCCTATTACAAATTCATCTATGCACATAAACTAGGAAACCTAGAAGAAATGGATAAATTTCTGTAAGCATACAACCTCTCAAGATGGAAATAGAAAGAAATTGAAACCTTGAAGGGAACAGAAACAATTTCTAAAATTTAATCAGTAATAAAAAGCATACCAACCAGAAAAAGCTCTAGACCAGACAGAACCACAGTTAAATTCTAGCAGACATACAAATGACCGTTGGTACCATTTGTACTAAAATGATTCCAAACAATAAAAGAGGAATGGCTACTCCTTAACCCATTACATGAAGCCAGCATCATTCTGATACCAAAACCTGGCAGATACAGATAAAAAGAAAACTTCAGTCCAAGAACTGATATAATTTATATCTGTGTCCTCACCTAATCTTCTGTCAAATTGTAACGCCCACTGTTGAAGGTGGGGCCTATGGGAGGTGCTTGGATTGTGGGGTGAATTTCTCATTAATGGTTTAGCACAATTCCCTTGCTGCTGTTATCATAGTAGTGAGTGAGTTTTCATGAGATCTGATTGTTTAAAAGTTTGTAGCACCTCCCCACTGTGCTCCTGTTCCTGCTCCTGCTCCTGTCATGTATGATGTTATGATGTGCTGTCTCTTGCTTCATCTTCTGCCATGAATAAAAGCTTCCTGAGGCCTCCCGGAAGCAGAAGCTACTATCCTTCCTGTACAGTCTGCATAACTGTGAGCAACTTAATCTTCTTTTTCTATAAATTACCCAGTCTCAGGTATTTATTTATAGCAATGCAAAATCACCATATAAAATATCCCTGATGAACATGTAAACAAAAATTATCAAAAAAATATTAGTAAATAAAATCCATCAGCATATTAAAAAAATCTACTGTAATCAAGTAGGCTTTATTTCTGAGATGCAACGTTTGTTCAATAGATGCAAATCAATAAATGTGATTCATCATATAAATGGAACTAAAAAGAACAACCAAATGATTATCTCAACAGATGCAGAGAAGGCTTTTGATAAAATTCAACATCTCTTCATATTAAAAATCCTCAACAAACTAGGCCTGGTAAGAACATATCTCAAAATTATAAGAGCCATCTATGACAAACTCACAGAAAATGTCATCACACCAAATGGGTAAAAGCTGAATGCATTCCCCCTGGAGAACCAGAAGAAGACAGGATGCCCACTCCCACCATTCCTATTCAGCATAGCATTAGAAGTCCTAGTCAGAACAATCAGGCAAGAGAAAGAAATGAAAGGCATCCAAATAGGAAGAAAGGAAGTTAAACTATATCCCTTGCAGATGATATGATTATATATAATACAAAACCCCATAGTCTCTGCCCACAGGTTCTGAGAACTGATCAAAAAAAAAAAAGTTTTAGTATGGTTTAGGATAGAGTATCAATGAAAAAAAATCTGTATCATTTCTATACACCAATAAAGTCCAAGCCAGGAATGCAATCCAATTCACAATGATTCACAATGGCCACACACAAAAAATAAAGTACCTAGGAATGTCACTAACCAATGATCTCTATAAGAAGAATTACAAAATACTGTTGAAAAAGCAATTTTTACAGAATTAGAAAAAAAATTAAAAATTTATATAGAAGCAAAAAGATCCCCAAATAGGCAAAGGAATCCTAAGTGAAAATACCAAACTTGGAGGACTCACATTACCCAGCTTCCCACTCTGAGGACACAGTAACCAAAACATCATGTTACTGCTACCAAACCAGACACATAGACCAATGGAAGAGGATAGGAAACCCAGAAATAAAGCTACACACATACAGCCATCTATTATTTGGCAAAGTTGACAAAAATAAGCAGTGGGGAAGGGAATTCCTATCCAATAAATGGTGCTTGTATAGCTGGCTAGTCATATGAAGAAGAAGACTGATACTGGACCCCTTTCTTGTTTTAATTTATTATACTTTAAGTTCTGGGGTACATGAGCAGATCGTGCAGCTTTGTTACATAGGTATACATGTGCTATGGTGGTGGTTTGCTGCATCCATTGCCCCATCATCTACTTTAGGTATTTTTCCTAATACTATCCCTCCCTAATCCCCTCACCTACTGCTATTCCTCCCTTAGCCCCTCACCCCCCAGGTCCCAGTGTGTGATGTTCCCCTCCCTGTGACCATGTGTTCTCATTGTTCAACACCCACTTATAAGTGAGAATATGCAGTGTTTGTTTTTTCGTTCTTGTGTCAATTTGCTGAGAATGATAGTTTCCAGTTTAATCTATGTCCATGAAAAGGACATGAATTCATTCTTTTTTAGGGCTGCATAGTATTCCATGGTGTGTATGTGCCACATTTTCTTTATCCAATCTACCATTGATGGGCATTTGGGTTGGTTCCAAGTGTTTGTAATTGTGAACAGTGCTGCAATGAACATACATGTGCATGTGTGCATGTGTCTTTATAATAGAATGATTTATAATCCTTTGGGTATATACCCAATAATGGAACTGCCAGATCAAATGGTATTTCTAGTTCTAGATCCTTGAGGAATTGCCACACTGTCTTCCACAATGATTGAATTAATTTACACTCCTACCAACAATGTAAACTGGTACACTGGATCACTTTCTTTTACCATAAACAAAAATCAACTCAAAATTAGTTAAAGACTTAGACGTAAGAACTAAAACTCTATAAACTCTAAAATAAAATCTAGAAAATACCATTCTGGATACAGGGTTTGGCCAAGATTTCATGACAAATTCTTCAAAAGTAATTGCAACAAAACAAATTTGACAAGTGAGTCCTAATTAAACTAAAGAGTTTCTGCACAGTTAAAGAAGCTATCAAAGCAAAGAGACAACCTACATAATGGGAGAAAATACTTGTAAACTATGCATCTGCCAAATGTCTAATATCCAGAATTTTTAGAAACTTAAACAAATAAACAAGTCAAAAACAAATAACTCCATTAAAATTGGACAAAGTACCTGAAGAGACATTTCTCAAAAGAAGATATCCATGTGGCCAACAAGTGTATGAAAAAATGTTCCACATCACTAATCATCAGAGAAATGCAAATCAAAACCATGGGTAATGGTTTGGAATTACATTGGTCCTACACTAGTCAAAATGGCTATTACTAAAAGTAAAAAAAATAACAGATGTTGGTGAGGTTGCAAAGATCAGCTACCGACGGAAGCAGTGTGGAAATATCTCAAAGAATTTATAACTACCATTTGACCCAGCAATCCCATTACTGTATATATACTCAAAGGAATATAAACAATTTCTCCAAAAAGACACACGCAAGTGTTTGTTTATTCTAGCACTATTTACAATAGCAAAGACATTGATTCAACTTGAATGCCCACCAAATGTGGATGGGATAAAGAAACTGTGGTGTAAATACACCACAAAATACCATGCAGCCATAAAAAAAAAAGTCAAATAATGTTTTTTGGTAGCAACATTGATGGAGCTAGAGGCCATTATCTCAAGTGAACTAAAGCAGAATCAGAAAACCAAATATGACATGTTCTCACTTGTGAGGGAGAGCTGAACATTGAGTACATGTGGACATAAAGATGGGAAAAATAGACACTGGGGCCTTCTTGAAGCAAGTGGTTGGGAGGAGGATGAGGCTAAAAATACTACCTATTAGGTACTACACTCACTACTTGGGTGACAAAATCACTTGTACCCCAAATTCCAGTGACATGCTATTTACCCATGTAAAAAACCTGCACACATACGCCCTGAACCTAAAATAAAAGTTACAAGAAAAGTCTCCCATTTTGATACTGGATTTGGCAAATCTACCCTTTTTAAATGTATATGCCTTATACATTTTCCAACTATGTTCCTGGGTACATAAAGGTACCTGTCTCACATATTCTGATGGTTTATGCTTGATGGTTTATTCCGTTTTCTATTATATTGCAAGAGAATATCTTATTATCTTGCAGTAGAAAATTTCGTTTGAAGTATATACTTTGTATATTTTCAATAACAAAAACATGTGCAATTGGGTCCTTCAGAAAACATACACTGAAACAAATTTAGCAATGCATACATTCATTGTGGAGTAAACTCAAAAAAGAAAGGAGGCAGCAGGTTAGGGGATTGGGCCCCAGAACCAAACATGGAAAACTGTGAGACCATGATGCAGATCTTTGAAAGTCTTACTACAAGGTCACTAGGGAAACCAGAGCACAGATTAGTCAGTACAGAGTCCCAAGTTGAGATTCTCTATGTGTATTTATTTTGCTAAATGAGTATTTAATGATTTTGAAATAATTTCTAGATTTGTAGTTATATCATCTGTAGTTTGATTTTCTTTCCACAAAATAGCAAAGGCCGGTGTTTTAGCATGTCATAAGAAGCTTTGAAAACTACATATTGATTCTGCCAGGAGATGGGCCAATCTTTCTCTTATAATGTCTGAGCCCAAATAACAGAACTTCTCCCCTAGTGTCTGACCTCTATTTCTTTACATAATTCTGCTGCTGCCATTGTTGTGAAAAAGCAACAGAGGACTCTTTCCCTTTGGGTAAGAGAGAGTAGACATTCTGTCCCCATCAAGTGAAAGTAAAAAAATTTGGAAACCACATTTATTTTAAGCAAATAATAGTTGAAAGACTCTTTTAGAAAGATGGAGAAAACAAGCAAGCCAAGTGGGGTACAAGGACTTTTAGCAGAAAAGAGATAAATGAAATGAGATGGCAACATTCCTCTTCCTTCCTGAATGGTGTCAAAGAAAGTCAGTTAAAACCGATGGTTTAAATAAGATGCAAATACTTATACAATTGTACCCAAATAATTGATTTTCAACCTTAAATCATTGCTATAGCAAGAATTAAAAAGTCCTCGAACTGAATGAATAAAGAAATTCAATAGATGCAAACACTGAGGTAACAGAAGGGGAAAAAAAGTCTGAGGAAGACTGTAAATCAGCTATCATAAAAATACTTTAATGAGCTACTACAGACATAGAGAAATCAAATAATTTAAAACACTATATTAGCACAGAAATAGGAAGTCTCAGTAGAAAAATAAAAAGAGATGATGAAGAACCAAATATAAATTGTAAAACTGAAAATTATTATAGGAAAATAAAATACATCCAATGGATAAGGTCAAAAGCAAAATGGAGGGACAGAGGGGGAAAAAAATGAACTGAAATAGAAAAAAAATTTGAACAGAAGAGAACATAGACCAAAGAGAGAGAGAGAGAGAGCCTCACTGACCTGCGGGATTATAACAAAATTTTACCATTTGTGTAATGAGTCATCCATAACTAATAATAAAATTTATACTGTGGTAAAATATATGCTATAAAATATATGTACTATAAAGTGCAGAAAGTCAATTAAGGATTTTCCTTGAAAAGGAAGAATGATTATAAGGTCCTGTTTATCTTTATCTTACACTGTCTTCAATTGCATTCATCAGGTGGCATGTGGATTGCAATAACTTGGCAGACAACCACCTTCTGAACAAGAAGTTTTGAATTTTCAAACTTTTGGCTTAACTGCCCTGTTCTACCAGCCTAATAAATAAGCCAGTCACTGTGTCTTATCTTATTATTAGAAAAAACTGTAGCAATCTATAATATCTTGTGGCTTTTCATACAGATGAGCAAAATGAATGAAAATGCTACCAAAATGGGAACCTTTGGATTTTCTTTACCTTCCCTTAAAATAATCAGTTTTATTTAAAAAAGAAAAAAAAATAGAATGGCATAGTTGCCTTCCTGATTTCTTTTTCAACTTTAAAATTATAAAATAGAAATAAAAAAGGGAAATTAGTTTTTAAAGGGATGTTAACTTTTCTAGAGTTGCTACATTGAAATAATAGAACAAAAATGTTAAAACAAGTGTAGTGTAGATTTGTTTTGTTTTTGTTTTTTTGCAATTCAGATTAGTCCTTATAACCAACAGTGAAATCATAAGAAAGCAGGTGACAACGGTACATATTACTAAAAGAAAATAGCTGTAGCAAAACAATTATTATTACCTATCACTAGAATATAATTTTATATGTAACATATGCTTTATTATATTCCCTAAGGGCCTCTGATATTAAAAAACAGTGGTTGGTATTTCTTAAATAAAGTTGTTAAAACTAACTTTGGATAAATGTTAAAAATTTTAGTTTTCTTTTAAAATTGAACTTGGAGACATGACTCAATTGACACTACATAATGACAAATACCCTAATTTTGAGAGCTGAATTTCTATATATTTCTATAAACTCTGGACAATTAGGCTTGTGTTATATAAATTAATGTATAACCCTTAAATAACACAAGTTTGAACTGAGCAGGTCCACATATACATGGACTTTTTTCAATAAATATACTGAATAGTTCTTTGGAGATTTGTGACAATTTGAAAAAAATCACAGATGAAACACATAGCCTAGAAATAAAAGAAAGAAAGAAAAAGTTCGATATGTCATGAACACATAAAATGTATGTAGATACTATGTTTTATCCATACCATAAAATATACACAAAGCTATCATAAAAATTAAAAATGTATCATAACTCATGAATATACTTATAGAACATACATGGTGCCATTCACAGCCAAGATAAATGTAAACAAATGTAAAGATGTCATATAAAGTAGGAGTGCATAGGATGAACTGTGGTACACACTGTAGTACTATAATAATTTCATAGCCACCTCCTGCTGCCATTG
Organism: Ateles fusciceps; assembly: GCA_036589455.1. Taxonomy (NCBI): domain Eukaryota; kingdom Metazoa; phylum Chordata; class Mammalia; order Primates; family Atelidae; genus Ateles; species Ateles fusciceps. The sequence continues at coordinate 2,360,949 of JAZHEH010003244.1, forward strand.
CAATGAGCTCAAGTATTGCAAGTATCAGCTTAAAATGCTACCTGACACTAATGAACTCTACGTGAGCAGTTGGTCTCTCCGGTAAAATACATATCATGGTAAAAAGTGATCTTTTGTGGTTCTCACATATTTTTCTTTGTGTTTAGTGCAATATTGTAAACCTTGAATATCATGACGATACTATTGCAGGAGTTTTCCTTAATTCGGCAAAAGATGGAGTTCTTTGTACTACGACCACAAACATTCAGGCTCTCAGACAACTTGAATAGCAAGTAAGACAGGGTTTTACTGAGTGGAGAGGAAGAAAGGGGGAAACAGAAATTCTAGCTAGGCCAGAGGTCCTGCTAGAATTCTTCCTGCCTGTAGCTGGAATCCCAGCTTCCACCCAGGGGCCAGAGGCTCCTCCCCCACTGGAAAGGGTTCAAACTTCTGTGGCTCTACCCCAGTGTGCAGGCAGGTTGGATTTTTATGGGGCTCTCTTCTGGGTTAGTTAAGGTTTCCTTAGTGGGGCAGAACTAATAGGATATACAAAGGGGAGTTTATTAACTTACATAATCACAAGGTTCCACAACAGATTGTCTACAAGCTAAGGAGCAAGGAGAGCTAGTCTGAGTCCCAAACTGAAGAACACGGAGTCCAATTTCAAGGGCAGGAAGCATTCAGCACAGGAGAAAGATGTAGGCTGAGAGGCAAGGTCCATCTCTCCTTTTTATGTTTTTCTGCCTGGTTTATATTTGCTGGAAGCTGATTGGATTGTGCCCACCTGATTAAGGGTGAATCTGCCTTCCCCAGCCCACTGACTCAAATGTTAATCTCTTTTGGCAACAACCATACAAACACAACAAGGATTAATCCTTTGTATCCCTAAATCCAATCAAGTTGACACTCAGTATTAACCATCACAAGTCCACCCCTTGTCAACTGGAGCCCATACACATCTCCTGAGATCATGCATAATCTTCAAATAAAGACAATAATGAGGTCATAATTATGCCTAACATAATACAGCTACCTTCATACAACTGGAAACCCACCAATCCCCAACCCAAATACTATTATATAAAGTAAATATGAAGTAAATAAATCTTATATCACATGATAAAGAAAAAGGAAATAAAATGAAGGTATTTTCTTGGTACAAGTGTATACATGAACAAACATGTTTTTCACAAAAAAAGGAGAAAATATTCATGACAGTTACAGTCCTTGTTTCTGGTATTGATGACTCCCTTCTTCTACTACCCATTCTGTATTCCCTTTGCCTTCAGGAAGCACCTCACCAGACTGGGATTTTTTTTTTTTTCCTGGTGGAGTGACCCAAACCTTCATTTCTGAAGGGTCTGGGTCATTTGTAGTCCTGCCTGCATTGGGTTATTATAGTTTCCCATTGACCTTAATCACAGGGCATTATAATACTAAGAGATGCCCTAATGGATCTCCTGTATTGCATGCATACTCTTCCTTACCTCTGTTGTAGTGTTAGTAGACTGACTTCATCTTGACAGTCCAGGTCAATCACCCCAGCCAACAAACACTGTAACTCCTTTCTTATCCTGTTGACTTAAAGGTAAGTGGAGCCCAAAGTGTCCAGGCGACAATCTTAACTTCCAGTTTAATGGAATTGTTGTTATGTCTCTTGGTGACAGTGTTCTCTCTCTCTGGAACTAAGACCTCTAGGCCAGCAGAATGTAATGTCATGGAAACAGGAAGCAAAAATTTTGCTAGTGTATCAGTAGGGGTGATGGTGAGTGGTGCCACGTCCACATCCACCCCTTGATTCCTGGACCTGTGAATCCTGGCTATGGGAGAAAAAAATACCATCTACTGAATGCTGATTCAGAGGATACACAGCCTTCTGAAGAACATTGCCCCAGTCCTGCAAAGCATTGTCACCTAGTTGGTGTAGTAATTGTGACTTCAAAAAGCCATTACAGCATTCTATCAATTCAGCTGCTTCAGGATGATGGGGAACATGATAAGACCAGTGAATTCCAAGAGCAGGAGCCCACTACTGCACTTCTTTAGCAGTAAAGTGAGTGCCTTGGTCAGAGGGAATGCTGTGTGGAATACCATGACAGATGGTATCCTTGGGCAAAAACATTGCATGCAGGATAGGCAAACCCATATCTGAAGTGCCTATTCCAATGAGGGCAAATCTCTGCCCTTTCCATCATGGAAGAGGTTCAATACAATCAACCAGCTTCTAGGTGGCTGGCTGATCACCCCAAGGAATGATGCCATATTGAGGGCTTAGTGTTGGTCTCTGCTGCTGGCAAACTGGGCACCCAGCAGTGGCTGTAGCCCATGTATAACCTCCATCCCTGTCACCATGGCCACTTTCTTCTTGGGTCCATTGGGCAATGACGGGGTGGCTGGGGAAAGAGACTGAGTGGTGTCCAGAGAACACGTCATCCTATCCACTTAATTATTCAACTCCTCCTCTGTGGAGGTCACCCGTTGGTGAGCAGTCACATGGGATACAAATATCTTCAAGTTTTTGACCATTCAGAGAGGTTCATCCATATACTTCTTCCTCAGATTTCTTTGTCACAAATTTTCCAATCATGCATTTTCCAAGTCCATCAACATCCAGCAAAACCACTGGCTACAGCCCCTGAATCAGAATGTAATCACATATCTGGCATTTCTCCTTCCAGGCAAAGTGCTGTAGTGCTGCAGCTGTCCACTTTCATGTGATGCCTGCATATCATGCAGAATCATCTATGAACCAGGCCCTAGACTTCTCTTCTTCTATCAACTGATCATAAGGAACTCCCCGTGAGGCCATCAGGGCAGGCTGGGGAAGAGAAGGCAGGATGGTGGGGAGTGGAGATTATGGACATTTGAGCCCCTTCCTCATATAGCTTACTTGTGACTTCAGGATCTGCTTGAGCTGAATTACCACTTTCATTTAATGATGAAACACTGCTGTCCATGAACCACTTTATGGCTAGATGGGTCACAAAGCACTCAGTTCATGATAGGCAGTTCAGGTTGCATGGTGTCTTGAGGACCCACAGTCAAGCGTTCAATTTCCATCAAAGCTCAGTAACAGGCCAAGTGTTGTCTCTCAAAAGGAGAGTAGTTATCTACAGACTATGGCAGGGACTTTCTCCAAAATCCCAGAGGCCTCCTCTGTGATATTACCAGTTGGAGCCTGACAAAGCCTCCAAATAGCATCCCTATCTGCCACTGACACATCAAGAACAATTGGTTCTGTTGGGTCATATGGTCTAAGTGGCAGAGCAGCTTGCACAGCAGCCTGGACCTATTCCAGAGCCTTCTCCTGTTCTGGACCCCACTCAAAACTGACAGTCTTTCATGTCAGTTGATAAATGAACCAGAATAACACATATAAATGAGGAATGTGTTTTCTCCAAAATCTAAAAAGGCTCACTAGGTCTTGTGCCTCTTTCATGGTTGCAGGAGGGACCAAATGCAGCATTTTATCCTTTACCTTAAATGAAATATCTCAACAGTCCCATACCACTGGAACCCTAGAAATTTTACTGAGGTAGAAAATGCCTGAATTTTAGTCAGATTTACTATCAGCATAATGCCATCAATTTAATGGATCAGCATGATATTTTGCAGAAGGAAAAAAGCCTTAAGTTCTTTCTGAATACGATTATGACACAAAGCTGAAAAGTTGATATACCTCTGAAGTAGGACAGTAAAGGTATATTGCTGGCCTTGCCAGCTGAAATCAAATTCCTTCTGGTGGGCCTTATGGACAGGAATGGAGAAAAAGCCATTTGCCAAGTCAATGGCTGCATAACAGGTACCAGGAGATGTATTAATTTGCTCAAGCAATGAAACCACATCTGGTACAACAGCTTCCATTGGAGTCACCACTTGGATAAGCTTACGATAATACACTGTCATTCTCAAAAATCCATCTCTCTTCTGCACAGGCCAAACGGAGTTGACGAATAGGGATTAAGTGAGAGTCACCACCCCTGTGTCTTTTAAGACCATAATGGTGACACTAACCTCCACAGTCCCTCCAGGGATGTAATATTAATTTTGACTTTCTATTTTTCTAGGTAGCGGCATCTCTAATGGCTTCCATTTTGCCTTTCCCACCATAATAGCCCTCACCCTGCCAGTCAGAGAGCCACTGTCATGGTTCTGCCAGCAGCTAAGTATGTCTATGCCAATTATGCATTCTGGCACTGCAGAAATGACCATAGGATAAGTCCAGGGACCCATGGGATCCACTGTAAGTTGGACTTGAGCTAAAACTCCATTACCTGACCTCCATAAACCCCTACTTTAATTGGAGAACCACAGTGACATTTTGGGTGTCCTAAAATCAATATCACCTCAGAGCCAGTGTCCAGTAGTCCTTGAAATGTCTGATCATTTCTCTTTCCCCAGTGCACAGTTACCCTGGTAAAATGTCAGAGGTTTCTTAGGGGAAGAATGGGAGAAAGATTCACTGCATAAGTTGTCGATAATGTAGTAGGATCCTTCCTTAAGGGGACCTGGTCTTCCCTTCATTCAAAGTGTTCTGGGTCTGTAAACTGGTTGAAGTCTGGAAATTGGTTGAGGGGCCATGATTCTCTTATAATTCAAATTACTCTTTTGTCCATTCAATCTAGACAAAATAAGTAGGAATGCAGTAGACTTCCCATCAGTTTTACTTCTAGAAACGCTATGATTAATTAGCCAATATCAGAGCTCTACACAAGTCAGACTATTTTGATTTTGCTTTGCCTCTGCTGTCCAGCAGAGGTAGCTACGCCCACCTTGTTTTTGACATTTGAGTGCTGTCACTTGGCCTGTTCCACCTCGGGATTCAGTATTTAGGTTGTATTTAAATTTTGTAGTTGAGTGACTGTGGTTCCTATTGTTAGATCTGACACACAGAGAAGAGCAATTACGGGGCTCTTCAAAGATGAAGGTGCTGCCCTCACAAATCAATTTTGCAAGGAATTGGTCAAGGGTATATTTTCTGACCCCCTCCCAGCTGGAATGAGTAGGTCTAAAGTGACTAATCCATTCAACCATCTCAATCTTCCTAAGTCTTTAGACCCCTTCCTTTACATTAACCAGGGGAGATCAGGCATTTCCAGCTCACTCACAGTCGGCCATCTTTTAATCCATATTTCAGCTAACCAAGCAAGTAAACTTTTAGAACCTTTTTTAACTCTCCAAGCTGCAGCATTAAATTCAGAGTCCCTACTTAGTGGGCCCAAATAAATAAATTCAGTCTGATCCAACTCTATGTTTCTTCTACCACTATCCAATACCCTTAATATCCATTCTCATGCCTGTTCTCTCATGCTAAATTAGAGAACTTAAGCAGTTCTTTTTGAGTGCAGCGCACCTCCTCATGGGTCACACTCTCAAACTCACTTCCAGGAATCTGGTGGGATTTAGTCTAGTTATAGGTCTCGAAACAAACAGGGGTGTTGGGGAATCAACATTATTTTGCCTGGGAACAGACTAGGGGTGGCCATCACTATTGCCTCAGGCAGTGTGGGGTTTATCTCCCCAGACAAATGTGGAAAGGCTGACATCAACATGGATGGGAGAGGGGATGTTCCCACTACTGGGGGATGGGGAAGCTGTTCCTTCTGGCAAAAAAGGTTTGTCGGAGTTTACAAACAGTGTGCCCAGCTTCATCATGGTTCTCTCATATGTCCCCATTCCAAGTTGCAGGTTCCCATTCTTTCAATCAATGTCCTCACTTTAACAGAAGACACCTGGCAAGGCTGTGCCTGCACCTTCATTACAGGGCAGCCACTCACATGATAAGAGCTTGTGTCTATTTTCCACAATTTCAACTCTTTCCCTACAGGAGATAAGACTCTCACTCAGGGCAATCTTAGCAGATTTGAGGCTCAGTATCTGCTTCTGAAGCTGGGACACAAAATCCTGAGTTCACTGTTTTCTTTTATCACTTTGTCTACTGAACTTAGGAGCAAGCAACCAGCTTCATTGTGTTTCTTGGTTCTTCACATATGGTCAAAAGTATTATGTATAAGTCACTAAACTCCTTGACTCTCATCAACAGTGAATCAGGAGTGTCAAATGCATTTATTTTGCATAACTCTCTGAACAGTTTCATGCCAAGGACTGTCAGTGTTCATGCTATTAGAAATAGAGTTCTTAGCATTTTGAGATCTAATCATATGATGCAGCCAACTCCAAAAACCCCAAAACCAATGAAATAATTCTATCCTTAATATTCTGTTCCTCTAGAACCACTCCTGATACCAGAAACCAACTCCAGAAACTGTAAAACCAATGAAAGAATTCTATCCATAATATTCTGTTCCCCCTAGAACCACTCCTGATACCAAAATACGTATTAGTCAGGGTTCTCTTAGAGGGACAGAACTAATAGGAGATATATATATATATCTCTACTCACACATATATGTACATACATATATAAACATAATAAATACATACATGAATATAAAAATATACTATGCTAATAGGATATATATAAGTATAATATTAAGTATTAACTTACACAATCACAAGGTCCCACAATAGGGTGTCTTCAAGCTGAGGAGCAAGGAGAGCCAGTCTGAGTCCAAAATCGAAGAACTTGGAGTTTGATGTTTGCAGTCAGGAAGCATCAAGCCTGGGAGAAAGATGTTGGCTGGTTGGTTAGGACCATCTCTCGTTTTCACATTTTTCTTCTTGCTTTATATTTGCTGGAAGCTTACTAGATTGTGCCCACCAGATTAAGGTGGATCTGCCTTCCCCATCCCACTGACTCAAATGTTAATCTTTTTTGGCAACACCCACACAGACACACTCAGGGTTATTACTTTGTATCCCTCAATCAAATCAAGTTGACACTCAGTATTAACCATCACACCCTCCTACCTGGCTGTCTCAATACCCATACAAAGTGCCACTAGTGATGCTGGAAGTGCTCCCAAGCAAAGAAAAGTCATCATTACAAGAAAAAATGGAATTACTTAATATGAACTTTAGATTGAGGTCTGCAGCTGTGGTCATCCACCATTTCAGATAGATGATTCATCCCACAAACCAATAACTTCAACTTACTGTAATGATAAATATAGCACAATATTATAAATATATTTTTCTTATACTTTTCTTAATATTATTTGCTTTTCTTTAGCTTTTTTTATTGTAAGAATACAATATATAATACCTATAACAAACAAAATATGTGTCAATTGATAGTTTGTGTTATCAGTAAGGCTTCCAGTAGGGAATTAATTGTTAAGTTTTGGGGTAATCAAAATTTATAGGTAGATTTTCTATTGCACAAGGGCCAGAGCTCCTAACCTCTGTGTTGGTAAAGGATTAATTGTAGTAACTCACCCTGATGATGCTGCGGCTTACTAGGATATAATCTGGCTCTGTGTCCCCAACCAAATCTTATTGTGTAGTTCCCATAATTCCCACATGTCATAGGCCCAGCTTTTCTCATGATAGTGAATGGGTCTCATGAAATCTGATGGTTTTAAAAATGAGAGTTTCTCTGCACAAACTCTCTTTTTGAATGCTGCCATCCAGGTAAGATATGACATGCTCCTCCTTACCTTCCTCCATAATTGTGAGGCTTCCCCAGCCATGTGGAATGGTGAGTCCAGTAAACTTTTTATTTTTAAACTGCCCAGTCTTTATCAGCAGCATGAAAATGGACTAACACACTAACTTTATGCAAAGGCAAGATCTGCATTCATTAAGCAGGTAAATGACAGTACTGACCAACATATTTTTAGAAATAAGTTTATAATAAAAATAGAGATTAATTAAGCTTTTGTCTTTAGACTTTTTTAACAGTTATCATCTGCATATTTTATATTTTATAACACTGTAATCAGTTGACATTGAATTAATTCCAGATTATGATTATTTATATTATAAATTGGGTATTCATATTTATCATTAATCTACATTAATCACAGAAACAATATCATATATTATGATTATATTTTGTTAATGTTATTTTATATTATTATAACCTCTTTCTACATAGCAAAGTCTGTCAGGTTACATTGTAAACCTTTTCCCTTATTATGTACAGCATCCTGTCATGTTAAAAAAGCATACATTGAGGACATTTTATTGCTGCTCTATCCTCTCAATAACTTTATCATGCTTTAAATACATGTGAATAAATACTACACACACACACACACACACACACACAGACATATATATTACACATTCTTTAAAATTTATGTATAATAAATAATTAAATCATTTTATGAATAGCCATGGCTAATTATTTCATATTCAGTGTAGTTATTAGTTTTAAGATAGCTATTGGATTATAAACAAATGCTTTTATATTTAAAAACAGACAGAATAGCACCAATTTAAAATACAAAGACACTATAGAGACAGCTGATCCATACTTCATGGACTGGGTGCATAAACAATAAACCTTTCTGGTTACAATTAAAATTGTAATAAATCCTTTTTAAATACATTTCATATTACACAAAGCATTTTCTACTCAGTTATATTTTATAACTTTTCTTCTATTTCAATATTATATTCTTTTTGTTTCAACATTCATTTATAGACAGAATGATTTTAAAGTTTATATTTAAATCTAAATATTTTTTACTAAATATAAAGTTAATTAAGTGAGAAAAATTCATCAGGAATATTATGCTACTTAGTCATCCAGTATGTTTAATCAATTATTGAATATTTAGCAATAACTGGTATCAGAGACCTTGAATAAAGTTTACTTCCTACCAACTAAAACGAATAAAAAACTACAAATACTAAAAAAAAAAAAAAAAAAAAACTTGCTTGAGGAAGACAATTTTGTAGGCTGGCAAAATACTTACCACAGACAATATGCAATACATAATTTAACTACTGCTGTGTAAATTAACAGCATGCAATTCAAACTAAAACATAATCATATATAATTCAGGAGTAAGAACTCATTATTTTGCAAACACACTTAATTTTAGTTAATTTATTCATTTTTTCCATACTCACCAAAATTTGGATCTATGATAGTGCCTGGATGTAAATTTCTCATAAGAATTCTAAAAAAAGAAAAAAAAATACAGAGGATCTTCAGCTATGTAAAATATTGGTTCCTTAAACACTAAAATAACATTTTTTTTTATTCTACCTGTCCTACCTAGATAGGTTATGCTAAACTGTACTATGGTAGAAAATAAACTTCAATATATCAAAACCAAAATAATAATAATATGAGACCTCACAAGAGGTCTTAGACATCTGACCTTAGACCATCACTTGTATCCATACTTCTCTAAACAAAACTCAGTCTCACAGCCTTATCTCTTAGTAATGCTGGAATATATTGTTTATCTCCATGTCCATGAAGAAACTAAAGTCAATTTAGTGAATTCATAGCATTGTCTTTATTGCATTGTCAAACTTTCCAATAGACTTGTTTAACTAATTATACCAAATTGTTTATTGAATTTTGTTTTTGTAGTTGTCATACATTTGGTAGTGTGTTGGAATTTAAATTTATCACCAGTGTCTATCAGGCCTATTTAAAATACCCAAGATATGCTACTGTACTTATGATACAAATATTTGTTCCTATGTGGTGATAAGTAACCCATCTTTATTTTCAGGCAAGCAGTAACTCAATTCTGCATCTAGGTCTATGTAGCTAAAAGACTATTAATTATTTCTATATGTAAGGTAAATTTTCTGAGGAACTTGTCTTCTACCTCCTTTTGGAAAAAATAAAATTATATATTTTATATTGTATATGCAATCCCATAAATATATTCATTAGAAACATTAAGATAAATACAATAGAAATTTGTATATCTCCTCTATGAGACTGTGAGCTCCCAGGTCCTTGAGAAAGATATTTCCAGGTTCTAAACTTGACAAGAGGCTTTTCAGGAAATGTATATACATTTCAAAGGAGGCAGAGAAAAAATTTGCAATTACAAGTCATCTAGGGTAAATATTCTAAAATAAAAGAGGTCAAGGTCCTACAGTGAGAAAGAAATCTACACTTCAGTCAACCCTAGAAGCCACCTTGATCACTAAATCACAATCTCCCTCAATAATCTTCTTTAATTAAATTCTATGTTAAATTAATTCTACCACGTTAAAAGAAATTCAGTCCATCTTCTTTCTATCCTCACTGCCAAAAACACACAAACACCCCTATATAAACATACACAAGTATATTCATATACACACACATTCTTGTTTCTCTAAATCAATTGAAATATGTTTTCTAAATATATTTTAAATATTACATATCTACATAAATATCAAAGGTAAAGTAAAATTATTTTAAGGTTTCATGGTTAATTTGTTTTATACAAGTGACTTAAAACCATTTTATGTTAAGAAAAAACTACTTTCTCCCATTGGAGATTTTCATCTTAGACTAAATTAGCCATCACTTTCACTAACGCATGCTATTTTTTATAAGTAGAGTAACATTTATCCTCATGAAGAACTTGTAGAAAAAATAATATTTTGCCATACAGACTTTGCTTATGTATAAAAGCCTTTAGGGGAAAATAAAAATTACATTTTTTTTTCCCATTTTATTTCATGGAATAACAGCACAACTGACATGAGTGAAATGTTACAGAAACAGACACATTTTGTTCGGAGACAAGTATAAGATATTTCAACCCTAAAGGTGGACTTTTTAGAAAATGGTAAACAGAGTAAAACTAAGTGTTAATGGGATAGCAGTTATAGGCTCATCTATATTGTTAACGTAAATTGTATTGCCATAGAATTGTTTGATCTTTTTCTAAACAAAATCAAGAGCATTTTATCATAACAAAAGTCTGTTCTTTTCCAAGTCAGTAGGAAATAGGCAGTAGTGGAATTCTTGTTAAAATGCCCATGATAAAAAATTAAGCTCAGATATGTCTTGTAAATGTACAGGTTAAAAGAAACTTTTTAATAAATGGGCTGACCTTCAAAACAGTAATATCATACCTAAAACAAATATCTGTTATTTATGTGTCAAGAGGTTTTGATATATATATATAAGTAAAGAGATAAAACATATATTAGCACAATGTGGAGAAGTACCATCTTTGAAATAAATTTCCAACTTTATAAAATACTTGTACAAATAATTTTTCATCTATGTGTCACCAACATTTAAGTCTTCAGAGTAATAGTATTGTCCCTCCTTTTTATGACTCCAATAGTTGAACTTGCCACAGACATCTATCTAGTTTCCTGAATAGTTTTATCAGTAATGTATGAGCCAGCCCTTACATCATAAGGCAAGACAAAACCAACATCAGTTAGGTAGTAAAATGCAGTCAATTTATCAGCATTAATGTGATGTTAGTTGTGACCCAGCTCTACAAGGCTGATCATGTTAAGAGGATAAATGTGCTTAGATTATATTAGCAGCATGGAAGATAAGTTAAAGCAAGGTAACTATGGGTAGTATGTAGAGTAGTGAAACAAAAAATCCATAGAGTAATACCTAATATTACTATAAGCATCTAATAGCTTATAGATATTTCTGGTCAAATTACCAAAAATATTCCCCTATAAGAACTTTTATTTTTTCCTTTCTATATTTTGGTACATTGGCAATGCTAAATTAAAACCAAGACTAACAAATTGCAACCTGGCAAGTACACTGTTCTCCATTTTATGGAATATGTTAAGATTTACAGTCTACAGTCTGAGGCAATAGAAGGAAAAATGGAAGCTTCTTCTAATGTTACTCCTGTTACTTCATGAAGCTCTAATAACCATCCAACTTTTTTATAATTCAAATGGTTTCCAATTCTCACATCTTTCAATGTGTGTTGTGTTGAAAAACAATCTTTACACAATTAAAGGTAATTTTTTTCTATATTCTTGATTAAAATTATTATCTAGTGATCTATAATGCATACTGATGAAACTATATTAAATGTCTCACTTCTTTTTTAACTTTAATAAAATGAAATTATAGAGCTGTATATTTTTCTATATGAACTTCTACTAAATGTATATGAGAGATTTTTTCCTATTCTTCTGTGGAAAATAAATTCATTCATTATGTAATATTTTATTGAATAAATACAACACAATTCATTTTGCTTTAATATTTTTGTTATTACAAAGAGAGAATATTTGAATGTTCTTATATTCAAGAATATAATGAATATTCTTATATATGCCTTTTTGTAAAAAATATGCTTACATGTAAGATAAAGATGTCAAGCTTAAATGATGAGATCCAGGAAATATAATTAAGTACGGAGTCAAGCTCAAAGTTTGAGAATGAAATTTAGGAAATACGGCCTACAGAGTGACAGTGTTCCAAAGTGCAGAAGCTAAAGTATTACTTATGTAGGCAGAAATACGGAAGTTCAAAAGGGTTGCAACATTTTCCATGTAAGGCCAGTACATCCATTACAGCAATTTGATTGGTTAGAACTTGCTATGTTCCAAGGAAGATTGCTATAACCTTCTGTCAGGAGAAGCAACGGTCTTTAAGGGCCTTATCTCTTGTGGCATTTGGTCTCTTCTAATTATTTACAGGAAAAAAATAAAGAGATTTAATCAAGAAGCAGAAGATGCAAATGCATGCTACGTCACTCAAACCACAGTCACATTCATCTCAAGGCTTAAGTAATTTAAAGTTCCAACAACTTTAAGCTTGAATTATTTAATTTCACATTTCTTTTTTTCCATCAAGATGTTTCAAAGAAAGCATGGTAGATAAACTCAGTTTGGTTCCCTATAAGCTCTGGAGCTTAGTTCAATGTTGCTAGAAAAGCTCATTCCTAGGAAGTCATGCCCCATTGGTGAGGAATTTATCAATCTATAAAGCTGATGGAGTATAGCCCAAATTTGGAGCAAGGTGAAGAAGGTGACCTTGTGACTTGAGTCAGGCTTCACAGCTTCATCTTCAATGAATTCAATTTTTTGAACAACCTTTAGTTTTTTCAGTTGTGTATTGAGTCTATTGCCAAGAAATGCCACACCAGAAGTAAAGACAAAAACAAGACAAAACGCAACAAATGATTATTATTTCTAGTTTTTGCCACCAGTTTCCCAAGATCCAAATCAGGTTCTTATCCAATAGTCCAGAGAGGGTACTACATCTGAAAGGTTAGTTATTTGGGTTTCCATATCAGCTATTAACATAAAGATGTTATCCAGTTCATCTGGGATATAGACACAACACTCAGTTTTTATGACCCCTTGCACTGCAGTGAGTATGTAAAGTTATATGATTCTGCAATACAGCATTTCTCATAAGAGCAACTTCACTGTTTAATAATAAGATCCAGGTGGCTACCATTTACAACCTTTTATTGTGTAATTGGTTAAAGCCTCTACATGCTAAATGACAACCTCAGTACCCAGTTGGGGCAGAAAGATGAAAGCTAAATGACTATACCAATGAAATAGGAAATGAGCCCAATAAGACTATAAATAAGAAAAATGTTCAGGCTTTGAAAGAGTATGAACCATTTAACCTTGTGCCCAGCTATAACCCAAAGAACACTGTCCTAAATGTCCTTGGGGTAATTGTAGTCATTAATTGGTGCTTCATTGCCAAGTCATTCCATTTGGAGCTAGCCAATAAATACTGGCCAGTGTCTTCATTCAGTAGCATGTCAATCACTACTTTGTAATATAAGGATGTGGATACATTATTTCTTGGGTATCCATCATATATCTTCAGTGTTACTGAGCTATGTGTTTTTGGCGTGATTCTTTTTTTTCCCTCTAAACATAAAGCTAAGTTGACCAAAAGAAGGGGTAAGCTGTATAGAGATGTCTCAAATTTGTGTTGTACTGAGACATCGATCACCACTTGCAGAGGTCTCTCCTGCAGACTCTGACTCAAGGACGGATAAATAAATGTACTCTCACCCCTAGTTCAGTGATTCAAGTGGGCTAGGGATGGTTGTTGGCTGCTTTCAAAGGGTGACTGCCACAAATTGACCAAGACCCCCTGTCCCATTCTTACATTTATTCAGTAAAGATTTTATAACACAGGTTCTAAGTCAACATGCTTGTGGATAATTAACATGGTTAAAAGAGTGGTTTTACAAATGATAAAAGCTTTAGGTTCTGCGGCCCAGAGTACACATGATTAATGGATAATTTCCCTTTGATCTCCCCGAGAGGACCATCCAGCATAAAGTTTACATGAGTCAAGAGTTAGAGATAAAGGGATGTGGGATACATAGACTTAACTGGGAAAGCCTCTTACCGTCCTTATCTTTTCCTTAATGTAACGGACTGGCCGTCTTCAGCCTGCCCCACTAAAACTTTTCAGCCTTCAAAAAGGTTTGAGACTATAATCTATAACTTTCCCTAATATTCTGCCAGCCACTCTGAGTGAATTCCAACATTGTACCACCCTGGAATTAAGTTTTCTTATTTCTCCATTGAGGCAACAGTTGTATTAAAGGAAAAGGTAAAAAAATTGTTTCATCTATCAAAAAGCTCTTCCCATGTCCTTTGCTTTGCTAAGTATTATTAATAGTCCAGTTATGAATGTCATCCTTAGTCATACTAATGTAAGCACCAATGACTGTTCTTGAGAAATACAGACATATTTCTGATATTCTATCCAATATTTTCCTTAGAAAGGAGATACCCTCCATGATAGATAAGAACCACCAGAAAAAGGTATGAGGTCACATATCCAACAAGTGTTTGTCTTTAATTTGTCAGCATAGTTTTGACTCCATTGAAAGAAGAAGTTAGAGTCATAGACAATAGCTTTGATAGTAGCAATAATAACTAGGGTTGTAGTTATTAGTAGCCTAAAAACTCAGGTTGAAAGGAAAGACATTTAGTGTGAACTTGCAAAAGAAGATTTTAATGATTATTAATCTATTAATGATTATTAATCTGTTAATAATTATTAATATTAAGCATCAGTTTAGACAGATCTGCTTTGGTGTTTTGAGAAAGTAAAGTTAACTGCATCTGATATTTTTTTCTAATCCTTGTTGGTTCTAGATAGTCTTAATTTTTAAATCACTGGTTTAAGATAAGATAGAAATTCGTAAATTAACTTTTTAAAATGAGTGACATGTATCTAAGAATCTATTACATTTAACTTAGCAGCACACAGGTCAGTTAAGAGCACTTGGTAAGGTCCCTTCCATTTTGGTTAAATGGAGTCCTTTAAAGGAATGCCATTTTCAATAGACAAATCTCCTGGTTGATGGCAATGGTCCTTGTGTTCCCCTTATAAGGCTGTTGCAATAATACAACATATGCTCCTTTGATATCACAGATTTACAATTACCTGAAAATAATTTCATAGGTCTGACAGTGATAATTTCAAATAGAGACAGCCAGTGTTTATCAACAGAGAAAGAGGTGGATCTTAGGCTAAGAAAAAGCAACCAATGAAAGAGCTTTTGGCCAAGGGATTTTAAAAGCCTCAGTTAATTTTGCCAAGTGAATGTTGATTATTTTGTTTGTGTGTTCCACTAACCCAGATAATTGGGGGTGATATGCACAATAGAAATGTTGGAGAGTGAGCCATATTTCATATATTGAATAGATTATTTGTCCAGTGAAATGAGTCTCTGAATTTCTAGAGGAACTTCACACATCAGAATATTTTTCCCTAAGATAATTTTATTTATCCCTGAGTCTGTTGCTCTTCTGCATAGAAATGAGAAAACATATAAATCAACATTAGAATGTACTTGTACCTTTGTAATGTAAATATTTGAATAAAAGATAATTGTCATGCTTGGAAGAGGTCTTCAGGTAAAGAAAAATTACCTTGAGAACTATGTAAATATTTCCCTGGATTATGGTTTTTGCAGATGTGACAGTGATTGTATACATTGTAAGCAACAACTAGAGAAAATTTCAATAATATTGTTTTCTCCAAGTAATCACTTAACCAGGGCTCCATTGAATTATGTCACATACATAAGTTAGTAAAGGTAACTGTAATTTTGTTGGAAGTATGAGTAGATCATTTGGTCCATACCATAGTCCAGTTACAGTGGAGTTATTTACCCCTACTTGTTACCAATTTTCTTATTCTACTTTAGAACTTTGGATTGAAATAATTGTATATCAAAATCAAGTACTTACTTGACAGCCAAAATGGGTTGATTTTCTTGCTCAGAGCCCTTTTTTGCTATATTATTTGATAATTTCTACCCTTTGTTTTTTGCAGTGTCTGACTTTCAATGGTCTGGAATCTTCATTATGGCTAATGTTTTTGGCAATAATATGGCTTCTGGAAATTTTGAAACAGTGTCCATTTTTTTAGATTGATAGAAAATGTTCAAAATTCTCCTTGTTTTCATAGCATTCCAAAGTCATCAGCTACTCTGAAAGCATATGTTCTATTTCTATAAATATTAGCAGTTATTCCTTTTGCCAATTGACAAGCTCTAATTAATGCTATTAACTCAGCTTGTTGAGTCAAGTTTGCTTCTGAAGATAATCACTTTCTGTATTCTCAGTTAAAAATCCTGTAATATAACCTGCATGATAAATTCCAGAGTCATCCTTCAACTATGATTCAACTGTAAACAAAACAGCATTAGCATTAGTAAGAAGAGGTTTTCTTTAGAAGGATCATCCTAGGAGAAAGCAACTGGTTGGTTAAGATTAAGAAATTATGTAGCTTTTCATCTAAAAGCAGGGGAAGAAGAGTAGTAAGATTTAGATTTTTGCATCTAAAAACTGTAATATGGAAAGCAAAAAACAAAAAAACTTCATAAAAAGCCTGTCTACTAATTGAATCTATTTCATATATATTGGTAGTAGAATATCACACATATAAATATATAGATAGAAGCAAATTCTGCAGTGTTGTAACATTCTTTATTTTCCAGTTTTCCAATAGTTTCTTTCCCTCTTTATTCTATCAATCTATTCCTCACCTGTTCCATTGCTCTAAATAATTGTTAGCGAGTTAGGCAACCCTAAATCTGTACTTCCAAAGACACAAATCTTAAGTAAAAATTTACATCCCAAAGACATAGAACTTACACTTAAACACCATATTTGCTGAAGGGAAGAAGAGAATAGATAAAGGCCCAGTAAAGACAAGATTGTCAATAAAAGTATCTTTAACAAAGATAATGTTTGTTATGTAAACTTTAAGCCAATGTTTTCCTCATCTCAAAAATTTCTAGTGGCTTAGGTACAGAGAGGAAGATGGTATTATAAATGGAGATTTCCTTTGTAGATGTAAATTTATTTTACAAAAAGTTTAAAAATAGCCAACTTAATGCCATTAAGTCATATTTTGGAAACCTATCTAGTTAGATAGGCCGTCTTTCCAACTTAACTTGTTTCTTGATTCTATTACTGACTTCAGGATGGAGTCCCTTAATGTACAGGACAAAGAAAGCATGCAGTTTTTAAGACCTTAATATTTAAATATGTGAAAACTAGGCATAGGTGAAAAACAAAACACTTATGTCCACACCAACTGAGAATCTCATTTTTACATGGAATTATTGAATCCCAGAAAAAGGGGAATACCATGAGTCTGCAACACTTCCACAGTGCACCTCATTGCAAGGACATCCCCGCCCAAGGCTGGTGGGCAACCGGCTACCAATAAGCCCATTCTGTGATCGGACCATCCCACTTGGGATTCTTATCCTTCAATGGTGAGTGTTTCACAGCCTCCAGGGCTCCAAGCCACAATTTTCTTATCTAAACCCACAAATAAATGAGTGGCACCCTGCAGTAATAACCATACATCATAAGCTCTGTTAGTCCCATCCAAAACCACAGTTAGCACTCACCAATGAGTTGTTGGTCATTGTGAGGGACTGCCTTAAAGAAGCTTCTCTTCCCTGGTCCCCTAGGGGAGCAGTTTCAAACATAAAGTTCTTTTTCTGGTTCCCCCACCCACCTGCCAGGCCAGGTAGGGAAAGCCAGGTGGGGGCTCTTTTGTTTCAAATTCCCACTGAAAGCTCTAGGGGGAGGGAGCTCTGTAACTCAGAGTTGTAAAATAAGTAGCCAATCTGGTATCAGCGTTAAAGATCAATCACTCCAGAGGAAGATTGAAAGAACTCCTCTCATTGGACCAGAACATGAATGGGGAGGGAATAACTCAAGGGTTAAAACTTCAGCTGTTCCTATCTAAATGGATTCCTTCTCCGGGTCTCCGCCTATGACATCCTGAGAGCTGTCTTTTTTCTCTTACTTGTCTAATAAATCACTCTTTCACAAAACTCTGAGTCCACGATTTTATTTGAACAGTAAACTCACCGCACCTCTGGGGCCCCTTTCCCCATTCTTATGGGTTACAGAGGCCAAGAATCTACAGCTGTGGGAGCTGGGTACCACCCTCCCCCCACTCCACCAGCCCCTCTCCCCTTACAATTGCACATTAAAAGGTCATGTGCTTTCATGGTACAAAGTGATCCCTGGTACTCCCGCAAACCAAAGAAATCCCAGAAAAAGAGCAGAGCTTTAGATCCGATACTTCCTGTTGTAACCGAGCTAGTTAGAAGGAACAAGTAGCACTTTGAGTTCCAAATTAAGACTCCTTTATTGATTTGATGGCGACGGAGAGACAGCTAATGTTCAAAATTCTCTGGGCTTGAGGAAGGGGCCTGATTATCTTTTACACCTTGATTTAGGTAGGGGAGGGGAGTACCTAGTTGAAGCAGAATTTTACAGAAGCAGAAAAGCAGGTTAGAGGAAGGGGCTTAGGGCACAGGTGGTTTCCATATAATTACCAAGAAGGGGGGCGATCAGGCCTCTTCTACACAATGATCAAAGGGAAACTTTTTGCTTACAATAGCAGTGGGGAGGTATGCCAAGCAGGATGACGTTACAGTGGTTAGGAGTGTTAAGAACAGTACCCTTCAGTGCTTCTAAGTGCAGCATGACCCAGTTATGCACCCAAAGGAGCTGTGGAAAGGAGGGGGAAGCCAGGTTGGAGTTTATAGCTAAAATGGATTCAGTTATGCTAGCCCAGGGTGGTTATTACATTCCCATGACTCTTGGAATACCACAAGGGAAGCAGAAAATTTTAAGAGTAGGGCATGTGGTTCCTTTTTGTGTGTTCTTTAAGAAATAACAGGGGTGTCAGAGTCTATAAATTTTCTTCATGTTGTATCAAATATGACAAAAAGTAGGAAGAACAGAGTGGCAGGAAATAGAAGACTAAGTCACAGAGGAGTCAAACTGGGGAGATTTTAAGGTCTCCACAAGGCAATTTTTTTTTTCCTACAGGATGTCCAGGTATAACCATGTTATTAATTGCTCTTGGATCCTGTACAAATCTTCACCATTCCTATACCACTTGGTTTTCTTACAAGAAGGAATAGAGTGTTACATGTTCTTGTACAAGCAGTAAGTTATCTTTTTATGCATTCCAAAACTGTACTTCTTATTCCCTCCAGAGTCTTTGATCTTAGAAGATATTGCTTAAGGTTTGAAACACATTTAGATGGACCTCCTTCAATTTTGATTCAGATAGCTGAGATAAGTTTTCCAGTACTGGTGGATGATTTTGACCACAGTTGATCAGATACTACTTTTGACAGCTTTGCAGTTCTTCATTATTTAACAATTTAGTGTTTCCATGGCAATAAGAATTGCAGTTTATGAATTAAAAGAATCGGAGTTTGAGCAAAAATCATATCTAGTAATTCAATTTTGTCTTCTAATTCTAAATATATACCCTCCACCTTCTTAGAGAAGACAATGTGGGCATTATATAATTCTGAAAATTTTCTCCCTATCAGATGGATGGGGACTGAGGGAATCAAGAGAAAAACATGTGTTCCTTGTATAAAACTTAATTGAAAACTGTAAGACTTATTTGCTAATAAAGACACACCCAAGACTGGGTAATTTGTAAAGGAAAGAGGTTTAATTGGCTCACATTTCCACAGTGCTAGGGAGGCCTCAGGAAACTTACAATCATGGCAGAAGGGGAAGCAAACACATTCTTATTTACATGGCAGCAGGAAGGAGAAGTGCCAAGCAAAAGGGGAAAAGTCCCTTGTAAAACTGCCAGATCAGATCTTGTGATGAGTCACTCACTATCACAAGAACAGCATAAGGGTAACTGCCCATGATTAAATTACCTCCCACCAGGTGTCTCTCACTGCAACACATGCCAATTACAGAAACTACAATTCAAGATGAGATTTGGGTGGGACACAGCCAGACCATATCACATGCATTATTATTAACTAAAGATAATACTTTATTCAAATTTTCTTATTTGATACCCAATATTTTCTTGGGAGGAATACCACATAATTCAAGTAATATTTCATCCTATCATATGAAGTAAACATATTTTCAACATAAGTTAGCAGTGTTAATGTTAAGGCTGGTCACCAGGCTGACACAGTGTTTGCCAGACTTCCACATCAGAAATTTAAGTCCTCTGCCCCCATCTTCCATACTGTACGATTTGAAAGGATTCAAATCAGCCCATATTTAAGGAAGGAGAGAATTATGTTCCATCTTCTTGAGGGCAAATTATCTATGTACATTATTAGAATCACTTTACATCAGTGATTTGTTTATTTTCTTTCACTTACAATTTTATTCAATTATGCATTTGTATCCACATTTATGCATGCAATTATGCATGTATATTTTTACTTTGAGCTATAATAAAATACTCCTTTTTTTACTCTAATTTTTCCAGCTTTAGCCATTGAGAGCTATTTCAGTAGCCTCCAGTGTATCTGTGACATATTCCATAATTGGGATTTTGGAAGTCTTCCTTTGGTGCACTCTAGGATACTAAAGATTTATCTTGTATATTTTTCTGTTCCCATCCTAGACACAGTGATTTCTCCAAAGAGCACATATTCCTTTTATTTGAAAATGGCATTAGAAGCCAAGATCTGAATGTTATCTGTGCTTATTGACACTGGAGTATTTTGAATCTAGGGTCTCTCAGATGGCAGAACAATTATATGTACATATGTATACTAACATATGCACACAAAATATTTGTACATAATTCTATACATAACCTTTTGTATCTATATCAAGCTAAACATAAATTTATATTGATATTTACAATATTAATACAGTAACACATTGATCATTCTAGTCTTGTCCTTACTTGTTTAGCCTCAGACTCCAACAGTGAAAAACATGAATGGTATTTATCATTTAATTATTCTATTCTAGTATACAAGTTTAGTGGCTTCAGAATTATTAAACAATACCTCTGTAAGAAACAAATTTATGATGTAGGGTACAGTGATTACACGAAGTTCTTCTTACTTTTAGTTATACAGTTAAAAAAATCAAAAATTACTTAGGCCTGTACTTTCTCCACAGAATTCATTTCATACTTTTGTTAACAGATTTTTTAAATAATTGTTTATATTCCATCTGGAATTACTGGACACCTTAATTATTTTTAAAAAATATTTGTATACATTAAGAATCACTCCTTGTGATGCAAAGTTTTGTAAGTTTTGACAGATGTACAACATAACTTATCCACCATTATTGTGTCTTACAGAATAGTTTCATATCTTTTACATATCCTGTGTGCTTCTCCTTTTCAATCTTCTTTCCTCAAACCTTTGGCAACCACTAATCTGTTTCCTATTTCTACAGTTTTTGTTTTTTCCAAAATGTGATATAATTGGATCATAGAGTATGCAGCCTTTTCAGGCTGGCTTTTCTAACTTAAAAATTTGCCTTAAGATTTTTCCACATTCTTGCAGAGCTTGATAACTCTTTAATCTCTAAGTAGTATTCCATTTAACAAAAATCTCACAGTTTGTTTATTCATCTATTGAAGGACATAGGTGTTTCTTTCACTTAGGGACCATTAAGAAAAAGAGACTATCAACATTTATATGCAGGTTTTTATGTGGACGTGTGTTCTCAAATTGATTGCATAAATGCTGTAAGTTCAATTTCTAGATACATGGTATGGATATAATTAGCTTTGTAATAAACTGCTGAACTATTTTCCAAACTGATGGTAGTATTTTGCGTTTCTACCAACAATGGATGAGAGTTCCTGTTGCTCCAAATCTTCAGCATTTAGTATTGTTAGCTATACTGTATTTTAGTCATTCTAACAAGCATGTAGTGACATTTCATATATTTTTGTTTTGTTTTATTTTTCTGAGACAGTCTCACTCTGTTATCCAGGCTGGAGTGCAGTAGCACAATCTCTGCTCACTGCAACTCCACTTCCCACATTCAAGCAATTCTTGTGCCTAAGCCTCCTGAGTAGCTAGATTACAGGCATGTGCCACCACGGCTGACTATTTTTGTGTATTTTTAGTAGATATGGGGTTTCAACACACTGGCCAGGCTGGTCTTGAATGCCTGACCTCAAGTGATTTGAATGCCTCGGCCTCCCAAAGTGCTAGGATTACAGATGTGAGCCACTGCACCTGGTCATTGTTGTTTTAATTTTCATTTTTCTAACAATAAATGATTTTGTTTTATATAACCATTTTAGATAACCATTGCCACCTGTTCAGACTTCTTTTCATATTTAAAAAATTGGGTCATTGGTTTTCATTATTGCTGAGGGTTAAGAGTTCTTTATATATTTTGGTTATAAGTCCTTTATCTAATATGTGTTCTCAACAGTTTAGCAAGCATGAATTATTGTCTACCAAGGAAATCTGTAAGAGATTCACAGCCCAGTGTTTACACTAGGGCTGATTATGTAGGTAGCTTCTGCTAGCATATGCCAAATTTTCAGAATCCCAGAAAGAAAGTAAGTGTTAGGCATAAACCACATTGTTTCTACAAACAGTTAATCCAAATAAGCCATTTTTATTAGGTAATGATGTAAACATTTCCAAATCCAAATCCAAATCCAAGTTCCTAAGTACAAAATTACCCTTGTATGCATATCTTTCTAAAAATAGCAATCTCAGTCTTGCTATATTGTTTGTTCTGGTACTTTAGAATTTTAAATTTTAATTATATTAAGTTAAAAATACTCAATTTCATTTTTTACTATTTTTTAATTTTTTAATTTTCAGAATAATTTCAAGTGTTATTTTAGATTCAGGTGGTAAATGTGCAGGTTTGTACATAGGTATTTGCATGATGCTGTAAATTTAAGAGCAAATGATCCTGTCACCCAGCTAGTGAGCATAGTACCCAATAGTTAGTCAACTATTACCCTCCCTTCCCCTTTTAGTAATTCCCAGTGCCTATTGTTGCCATCATTATGTCCATGAGTACCCAACATTTAGCTCCCACTTATTAGTGAGAACATGTGATATTTGGTTTTACATTTCTAAGTTGTCTTAGGATAATGGCATCTAGCCATATCCATGTTTCTTTAAAGTATAAGATTTTGTTCTTTTTTTATGGCTGTGTAGTATTCCATGGTATATATGTACCATATTTTTTTTTCTAACTCACTATTGATGGGCAACCAGGTTGATTCCATGTCTTTGCTACTATAAATAGTGCTACGATTAACATATGCATACATATGTCTTTTTAGTGGAACAATTTACATTCTTTTGAATATATACTGATTAATGAGATTTCTGGGCCAAATGGTAGTTCAAAGTTATTTGAGAAATATTCACACTGTTTTCCAGTGGCTACTAACTTAAATTTCCACCAACAGTGTATAAGCATTCCCTTTTCTTAGCAGCCACATCAGCATTTGTTGTTTTGCACTTTTTAAAATAGGCATTCTGACTGGTACAACATGGTATCTCATTGTGGTTTTGACTTGAATTTCTCTGATGATTAGTGATGCTGTGCATTTTTTATATGGTAATTGGCCACTTCTAGGTCTTCTTTTTTTTATTATTATAAGTTCTAGGGTACATGTACAGATCATGCAAGTTTATTACATAGGGATACATGTGCCATGGGGGTTTGCTGCATCTATCCCCCCATCATCTATATTATTTCTCCTAATGTTATACCTCCCCAATACCCCAACCCCTGCTATCCCTCCCTTAGACTTCCCACCCACCTGACAGGCCCTGGTGTGTAATATTGCCCTCCCTGTGTCCATGTGTTCTCATAGTTCAACACCCATTATGAGTGAGAACATGCAATGCTTGGTTTTCTGTTCTTCTGTCAGTTTGCTAAAAATGATGGTTTCCCGCTTCATCCATGTCCCTGCAAAGGACATAAACTCATCGTTTTTTATGGTTGCATACTATTCCATGGTGTATATATGCCACATTTTCTTTATCTAGTCTATCATTGATGGGCATTTGTGTTGGTTCCAAGTCTTTGTTGTAAACAGTGCCACAATAAACATACATGTTCAGGTATCTTTATTATAGAATGCTTTATAATCCTCTGGGTATATACCCAGTCATGGGATTGCAGAGTCAAATGGTATTTCTATTTCTAGATCCTTGAGGTATCGTCACACTGTCTTCCACAATGGTTGAACTAATTTACACTCCCACCAAAAGTGTAAAAGCATTCCTATTTTTCCACATCCTCTCCAGCGTCTATGGTCTCCTGATTTTTAATGACTGCCATTCTAACTGGTGTAAGATGGTGTCCCAATGTGGTTTTGATTTGCATTTCTCTAATGACCAGTGATGATGAGCATCTTTTCATATGTTTGTTGGCTGCATAAATGTCTTCTTTTGAAAGGTGTCTGTTCATATCCTTTGACCATTTTTTGATGAGGTTTTTTTCTTATAAATTTGTTTAAGTTCTTTATCGATTCTGGATATTAGCATTTTGTCAGATGGGTAGATTGCAAAAATTTCTTCCCATTCTGTTGGTTGTTGGTTTACTCTAATGATTGTTACTCTTGCTGGACAGAAGCTCTTAAGTTTAATTAGATCCCATTTGTCTATTTTGGCTTTTGTTGCCATTGCAACAAAAGCCAAAATAGATTATTTTCTAAAACTTTATTAGTAATATCATTTCTAAGCGATGTTGGAATTAGGGGTTTCTCAAGGTTAGGGCAAATTTATACCAGGTTATGGATAAAATATTTTGTAATAGTTACCTATATAACAAACACGAATGCAGTTGTATTGAGATAAATATGTATATATATAAATAATTGCTTGAAAGTTAAAATATATTAAGAATATGTAACATATACTAATTAGTATGTTACATATTTATAAATAATTTTATATTAATTATCATATATTCATGTATAAATTAATTTAATATAAATATATAAAATTAGCAATATTCTATTACTATCTTAGTATTCAAATATATTTATATATAATATTCATGTATCTTTTAAATATGCAATATTTATATATGGATATTACCATTTTAATATATTACACAATATAATTTTTATATATGCTATAATATATTATCCTGATATTTACATATAAATATAGAGTATATTAATAATATAGTATAATTAATATTTACATATAATTTATATCTTAATAAAACTTATATGTATATTTATAATATATTTATAATTGACATAAATTATGTGTAATTTACATAATTAATATATGTGGTTATATATAAATTAATAACTTATATGTTAATTAAAACATTAATATATAAATATATTTAACATTCAAGTAATTATCTTTTTGTGCTTATTTGATTCTCCTAGCATTCTGCATACTTTATGAAAAAACAGTATTTTTCTAGCTGTCTGCCTTGTCTTTTATTCATTTTATCTGCATAGAAAAAACAAATTAAGATTCTAGATTCAAAAAATTTACCTCTAAGGCCACAGAGAATATATTACTACTACTTTTTTGAAACAAAGACAGAAGCACTTTATAAAATAATTTTAGAGGTCATTGTATACATAAAAAAATATACAGGCCAAGTGAAATAGTTTACTTCAGAGGCTTATTTTCCATCTACTACGTTAATTGAAACTTTTAATAATAGTGAGATATATTTAATAATTCCACCAACACTAATAGAGCAGTTTCTGTGTTCAAATATAATATGAGGAATCAGAGAACATTGTAAAGCCATCAGTCAGGAAACCAGAATATAAGCTAGGACATTCACACTGGAAATTAAAGAAAATTTAGTGAAGAAACCACTTTCAAAGGTTGGGAAGAACTTAAGAAAATTAACAGAGTATCCATGGTCCTATGGTCCAGGACTCCCAAGAGAAAGATGAGCAGAAGAATCCAGAACTCACTTCACAAGGCAGCAACAGTTATCAGAAGACTGAAACATGAAATTGAGTGTTCTTTAGACTGAGCTCTTAAAAACTATATACTCAGGGAGAGATCCAAGATGGCCGATTAGCAGCAGCTCAGGATTGTAGCTCCCACTGAAAGCGCAGAGAGTGAGTGGACGCCACATTTTCAGACGAATTTTCATAGCCTACGGACCAAGAGATTCTTGGTGGAGGAGCCCCACGGATCTCCAGGGCGACCCTTTTGGAGGGTGCAGCCGTTTTGCAGGCGCCCCGACGCGGCGGTTCTCAGTCCGGAGTATACGGGACTGAGTGCCCTTTGGTTGGCGTTGGAGCTCCGGGAAAGCAGAGTCTCCCATTCAGCTGATTAAAAAGCGGACTGAAATGGGGAACCAGACTGGGAGATTCCCAGGCAGAAAAGCGCCACGAATCTTAACGCCGCTGTTTCAGCCAGCGTAGTGGGTCACCGCAGGGGAAAGCTGGTCCCCCCCACCAACAACAACAACAAAAAAAACAGCAGTTGGAACTGCTGAGGATTGAGAGTTTCACAGCAAGTACAGCCGAACCCAGGAAGGTCCAGCTCTGTGGGGGAGGGGCATCCACCGAAGGAAAATTAAGAAATAGAAAAAACTTTATAACCAACAAGCTGGACGTCCACTCAGAGACCAAATCTGAAAGTCAGCAATTACACAGACGACAGGTGGATAAATCCACAAAGATGGGAAGAAACCAGTGCAAAAAGGCTGAAAACACCCGAAATCAGAATGCCTCTCCTCCTACAGAGGATTGCAGTGCCTCATCACCAATTGAACAAGGCCTGATTGAGAATGAATGTGAGGAATCAACAGAATCAGGCTTCAGAAGGTGGATAATGAGAAACTTCTGTGAGCTAAAAGAACATGTTCTAGCCCAATGCAAGGAAACTAAGAACCTTGAAAAAAGGTTTCACGAAATGTTCCTGAGAATGGACAATTTAAAGAGGAATATAAGTGAATTAATGGAGCTGAAAAACACAATACGAGAACTTCGAGAAGTACGCACAAGTTTTAACAGTCGA
The DNA here is from genome assembly GCA_036589455.1 of Ateles fusciceps. NCBI lineage: Eukaryota > Metazoa > Chordata > Mammalia > Primates > Atelidae > Ateles > Ateles fusciceps. Next base: position 2,388,014 of record JAZHEH010003244.1, read on the forward strand.
ATTGATCAAGCAGAAGAAAGGATTTCAGAGGTCGAAGACCAACTTAATGAAATAAAACGAGAAGACAAGATTAGAGAAAAAAGGGTAAAAAGGAATGAGCAAAGTCTCCAAGAAATATGGGACTACATGAAAAGACCTAATCTACGTTTGATAGGTGTACCTGAATGTGACGAAGAGAATGAATCCAAGCTGGAAAATATTTTTCAGGATATTATCCAGGAAAACTTTCCTAACCTAGCAAGGCAGACTAATATTCAAGTCCAGGAAATACAGAGAACACCACAAAGATATTCCTCAAAAAGAGCAACCCCAAGGCACATAATCATTAGATTCATCAGGGTTGAAACGAAGGAGAAAATACTACGGGCAGCCAGAGAGAAAGGTCAGGTTACCCACAAGGGGGAAGCCTATCAGACTCACAGCTGATCTCTCAGCAGAAAGCCTACAAGCCAGAAGAGAGTGGGGGCCAATATTCAACATCCTTAAAGAAAAGAACTTTCAACCCAGAATTTCATATCCAGCCAAACTAAGTTTCATAAGTCAAGGAAAAATAAAATTTTTTACAAACAAGCAAGTACTCAGAGATTTCATTACCACCAGGCCTGCTTTACAAGAGCTTCTGAAGGAGGCACTATGTATAGAGGGGGAACAACCAGTATCAGCCACTTCAAAGGACCCATCAGTAAGCTGCATCCAGATCCATCTTACATGCAAGGATACACAGAGACTCAAAACAAAGGGATGGAGGAAGATTTGCCAACCAAATGGAGAGCAAAAAAAAAAAAAAAGCAGTAGTTGCAATTCTCATCTCTGATAAAATAGACTTTAAAGTAATAGAAACCGAAGAGATAAGAAGGACATTGTATAACGGTAGAGGGATCAATGTAACGGGAAGAGCTAACGACCCTAAGTCTATGCGCACCCAATATAGGAGCACCCAGATACATAGGGCAACTTCTTGGTGACTTACAAAGAGACTTGGACTCCCACACAATAATAGTGGGAGACTTTAACATTACATTGTCAATATTGGACAAATTAATGAGACAGAAGGTTAAGAAGGATACCCGGGACTTGAACTTAAACCTCAAACAAGTAAACTTAATAAACATTTACAGAACTCTCTACTCCAAATCCACAAAACATACACTTTTTTTCAGTAACACATCACATTTATTCTAAAAGCGACCACATGGTTGGGAGTAAATCACTCCCTAGCAATTGCATAGCATTTGATAGGTTTAAATGAAATATTGGTTGGCTGTTTGTTTGTTATTTTCCTCCCTTATTCCTTCCTGTCTCCATTGTATAACACAATTATTAGTATAAGAAAAGCTTTTAATATCCATTTGTAGACTGCATTCTAGCCTGGGCAATAGAGCAAGATTCCCGTTCTCTCTCCCTTTTTTTTTTTCTTCTTCTTTTTCTCTTTATTTCATTCTTTTTTTCTTCCTTCTTTCTCTTTTTCTTTTTTTTAAAAAAAAGAAGAACAAGGCGGTTGTTGCACATCTTTTTTTTCTCCTTTTTAAAAAAAGAAAAAAAGGAAAAACTATATACTCAGTTTTATCACTGGTAGTTGGAGCTTTTTGATACTCAAGAGAATTGCTGTGGAGTGTGGCATGTTCTGAGAACCATTCACTCCAGTGTGTTAAAGGAAGACCTTTATTTTTTATTTATTTTTATTTTTTGAGATGGAGTCTTGCTCTGTCGCCCAGGTTGGAGTGCAGTGGGGCAATCTCGGCTCACTGCAATCCCCACCCACCTCCCGGCTTCAAGCAATTCTCCTGTTTCAGTCTTCCGAGCAGGTGAGACTATAGACACATGCCACCACGCACTTTTTTTTTTTTTTTTTTTTTTATTTTAGTAGAGACGGTGTTTTGCCATGTTGGCCAGGCTGATCTCAAACTCCTGACCTCATAATCCACCTGCCTTGGCCTCCCAAAGTGCTGGGATTACAGATGTGAACCAATGAGCCAGGCCGGAAGACCTTTATCATACTTGGTCTGCAGCTTCATAAACTGCAGTATTAGCTTTCCTGACCTCTGGTCCCCCAGTTTTTGCAAGAGGCATCCAAGCCATTAGTACATACTAAATCCTGTATGTCACATCAATACAAAATAGCTTTTGCTCTACCAACTGAAACCGAATGATTATATTTGTAGGAATGCCTCTTTCTCTTTGTAGAAGGAAGTCTCAACTTTGTGAAGTTTATAAGGTTTTTCACAATGTACATTTAATTTTGTCTTCAATTCTCAGTGACATCTACTTTTTTACACCACACTCCATAAACATTGAACTATTTACAAGTGCCAGGAATTAATTTTATTTCAAATAATAATAAAAGAGATATAAGATAAATGGTAAAATAAATAAAGAAGTAAAAATTAGTGAATTAAGAAAGTTTTTAAAACATGGAATTTATCATGAATGAATAAGAGTAAAAAGAAAATACACAAAAAATAAAAATAAAACTCTCCAGAATCTTCTAGGTTGAAGAAGGAAAAATTGAAGAGAATGATATAGAAATGCTATAAAAGGAATCAATATGTGGACAACATTGAGAGTTAAACAAATATCTGAAGTTTTAAATTGTGAAAACGCAATGAGTTTAAAATTAAATTGACACTATGATAAAAAGCCATAATTTCAACTATGAACAGGAAAGTAGTAAGTTCAAAAACAGATGGACAGATTGATAGCAGACTTCTTACTAGTGAAATTAAGTGTTAAGATGCAGTGAAGTAAAATATTTAAAGAACTAAGAGAAAATATTTGCCTATCTAGGTGTCTCATTCCAGTAAAATCTAAAGCTCTAATTCAGTGGTAAAATTTAAATTCTAACATGAATGTAAATTGAGCGTATCTTTATAAAAGAAGAAAGATACAAGACCTTGTAGTGAAAAATTATTTAAAATGTCAAACATTTACTAATATATTAATCTAATTTAAATTATTAATTATTTATTAACTGTAAGATTATGTAGAAATATTTTAATTTTTAAAAAGTCCTTACACATATGTTTTAAGCAAAAATTATAAAGAAGTTAAGAATATTTTGGAGAATGAAAATAACTGAAGAACGAGTTACTTCCAAAACAAATTTATACTTTGTGAAAAAGATTACGTATGATAAAATTTTAAGAATAACAACTGGAACGTAACATGTAATAAACAAATATTATAAAAGTCTTTCAAAAAATGGAGGTTAAAATATGAGAAAAAAATTGAAGTTTGTAATTTCAAAAATAGGACATGAAGAAAAAATCAGGAACATATTAAACTGAAAACAAAATAATAATGGCAAGTATTTTTAGTTAATCATTATAAAAGTAAGTATATTAAACTCTCGTAGATTGAAGTTTAAATATTCAGATATATAACTCACAAAGACATGACTTACAACAAAATGAAATAATAAGAATAAAAACATGGGCAGAGTTCAGAAATCTCTGGGAAATTCCTAAGTAGAATAATGCTAATGTAACAATATTTGTATAAGGCAAAATAGAATCAAAGGAAGAAAACATTGAGAGTATGAGAGAAGAACTACATAAGTATAAAATTTTAAAAATACATTTTAAAGATTTAATAATCATACACTTATAAATACCTAACAATAAAAGTTGGAAATCTGTAGTATATAATTAGAAGGAAACTCTAAATCCACAATAAAATTTGACATTTAATATACTTTTACTGCAAAATAATAGTATAATTCAATTTCACTTGATAACAAATACAAATGTTAAAAAAATTTACAGATAAAATTTAAAATATTTAAAAATTTACTATATCTTAAATGTCGATAAATTTCTGACTCATTCCACATACTATATTCTCTGACCCAATTGCAAAGAATCTAATGTGGAATTCTCTCATTCCACTGTTCAAAGATGAATCAATACTCCTTTATTTATTCATCTGGTATTAAATTGTGCCTCTACAAAACTCACATCATAGCAGTAATACATTCTTCTAGGTAAACTTAGAAAATATATCTAAAATTCTTCTGAGGCTACTATATTTTCCACTTGTCAACTCTTAGGATCTTTTGCAAAATGCTGATTTATTGCTGACACAGCAGGCTGATAGTGTCTGGATTAATTGATGAAGGTGGGGGCTGGAGAGGAGTTAATAATTGTGTCATCTATAATCTTGCTTTCAAGTATCAGAAGTAAAATTTGATGCAGCTTGCTGAGGGAGTTGGAAAAATAAAATATCCAAAATAAAGCTATAATTTCACTTGAGAAGCAAGATGTAGTAATCATCTGATATGATTGTATGTATGTGTGCCAGTGTTGCATGAAAGTGTGTGTGTGAATGTGAACATGCATACACACACGTCAAAAGCTGTGGAAGCCAGAACATTATTTCTCAATGTGTGATATATTTACCACTTGCATTGTCATAACTATAGCTTTATTGTTCTCATGCTACACCACTAAATTAGAACTTTTGTGGAATGGAGCCAAATAATCTGTTTTTAATGAGCTCTTCAAATTATTAAAATTTGAAAGTCTTTGTTTTAACTAACCAAAGTGTTAAAGTGTCCTTAGATGAATTTAAATGTGGTGACCCATGCTGCAATGACCCAGTCAGTTAACTACAAGGCAGTAAATTATTTTGCTGAATCTGACCCAATCAGGGGGAGCAGCTCAAAATCAAAAAGAATTTCCCAGCAGAAGAAAAGAAGATAGAGTCAAACTATGGGAAAGATTCAAAGATATTTCTATTTCTGATTATGAAATAGAAGAACCTCTTGAGAAGGAACGTAAATCACATGTAGGAGCAGAGAGCAGCCCTTCAGCTGACAATTGCCAAGAATGCAGAGACTGTAGAACTACAACTGCAAGGCGCTAGATTCTGCCAATATTGTGAATGAACTACTAATCAGATTCTCCTCCGAGTCTCCAGATAAGAGCCTAGCTTGGCCCAACACCTTGACCTGGGGCTTGTGAGGCCATAACCAGATGACTTATCTATGCTTACCTGGATGAGGTACAATATTCTGACCTACAGTATTGTGAGATAATAACTGACTGTTGTTTCAAGCTGCTAGATTTTTTATAATTTGTTACTCCAAAATTGAAAACTAATACAAATCCATATAGTCATACAATATCTAAAAATGTAAGTTTTACACAAATTCATTACCTTACTGCAAGACTTACAATAAGGATACAGTAATTAAGACAGTTTGATACTGGTAAAAGCATGGACAAAGACATCAATGGAACAGAATAGAGAGCCCATAAATAGACCCACATAAATACACTTAACTGATCTTCGACAAAGATGCAAAGGAAATGAAATAGAGCAAAGGTAATCTTTTCAAAGAATGATGCTGGAACAACTGAACATCAACATGCAAATAATAAAATAATAATAATCTAGACTTCAAATCCTTCATAAGCATTAATGCAAAATCTCTTACAGACCTTAATTTGAAATGTAAACTATAAAACTCCTAGAAGTTAAAGATAATATAGGAGAAAATTTAGATGACCTTAGTTATGGCAATGGCTTTTTAGCTACAACAGCAAAGACACAGTCTGTGAGACTAACAATTGATAAGCTGGAATTTATTAAAATTATAAAAAATCTCTTCCTTTGTTAAAGACAGTGACAGGTTAATGAGAAGGCAAGCCACAGACTGGGAGAAAATATTTGCAAAAGACACAGCTGATAAAAAAACAAAAAACAAAAAACAAACCTGTTACCCAAAATACACAAAGAACTCTTAAAACTCAACACTAACAACATTAAAAGCCTGATTTTAAAAATGTGAAGAAGACCTGAACACACATGTTAACAAAAAAGGAATACAGATAACAAATAAGCATCATATATCATTAGGAGATTTCAACTTAAAATAACAAAATAACACATACATACCTATTAGGATGGCCAAAATCCAGAACACTTAACACCACTAAATGCTGGCAAGGCTGTGGAAAATCCTGAACTCTCACTCATTGCTGGTGAGAATGCAAAATGGCACAGAGGCTTTGGAAGTGTCTTATGAAACTAAACAGTCTTACTATATGATTCCGCAATCATGTTCCTTGATATCTACCCAAATGAGTTGAAAACTTATGTTCAATCAAAGACCCACACAAAGATATTTATAGCAGCTTTCTTCAGAGGTGCCAACATTTGGAAGAAACTAAGAGGTCTTTCAGTAGGGAGTGGATAAATAAGCTGTGGACCATCCAGACAATAGAACGTTATTCAGTGCTAAAAAGAAATAATCTATTAAGCCATAAATAGACCTGAAAAAAGTCTTAAATGAATATTCCTAAGTGAAAGAAGCCACACTAAAAGGCCACATGTGATTCCAACTATATGACATTCTGGAAAAGGCAACACAAAACAGAATAAAAAGCTCCGTGGTTGCACGGGTTATGGCAGAGGCAAGGATGAACAGCAAGAGCACAGAGGATTTTTAAGACAGGGGAGACCCTTTGATACTACAATGGTGGATACATTTCAGTATACGTTAATTAAAACTCATAGAATATACAACACAAAGAGTGAACCCTAATGTAAACTATGGACTTGGGGTAATAATGATATATCAATATAGGTTGACTAAAATTGTAACGAATCTACCACTCAAGTGCAGGGCAGGAAATCCATCCCTATTTCAGGAGATTGTGCATGGGGTATATGAAAACTTTGTACTTTCTGCTCGATTTTGCTGTGAACCTAAAACTGTTAAAAACATTATTAATGAAAAAAATTTATGACATTAGATTTGATGGAGAGAATGTAAAACAGTATTTAACCAACTCACACTCCTGCTGATTTACATGGCAATAATTACTGAAGCCAAAGAAATTCAGTGAGTAGCTCAACAAATGAAATAAACTATAAGAGACTGTGTTTAAGGGACAAGCTAGGTTTCCTTGTCATAGCTTCAAAAATAGGATGATAATACTATGAATAATGTATATCATAAGCATAGGAAAAAGTCAGTTCTCCCTCAAACTAGCCAAGTTTTCTTGATAAGTAATATATATATATATATATATATATAAGAGAAAAAAAACTATTTGTTTAAGCTTTAAAATAATAATGAATGATACATAAACAGGAAAATATGAGAAATGAAAAATAATAAATTTGGTATTTATTATATAATTGTATGAACTATTCATATGTTCTCTTGAAATAATGGTAGCTAAAAAGTAACTAATACATGCTATTATTTTTTCTGAATTTCAGACATGAAGCTAAGTACTTTACATTCAATTCACAATTTTTCCTCACAGACAAGCAGTTTCAGCATCAAGGGCCAGCATTGTCATCGACAGAGAGTGTGTCAAAAATACACAATCTCAGTCTTTACTCCAGTTCTACTGAACCAGAAAGTGCACTTAAAAGTCCTTGGGCAATGTTTTTTCACATTAATGTTTAAGAATACTGCCTTATAGCTCCAGATCTTTTCCCAGGATCACCTCGATAGTAGAGCAGAAAATCAATTTAACTGTGTAAGATTCTCAACCAAATTCTATTGTGTATATCATATAGATGTTAAATACAAACACAGAGGAATCACTATATCAGAAATCAAGATTAAAATACATGTGATACTTTTCTGCATGTTTTTCCAGGGAATAAACCATGTCAGTGGAGAATCAATGTCAGTATGGATTATTATTCTATCATAATGTTGAGGGACTCTTATGGTTAAAAAGACAATTGCCTCAAAAGATTTTTAAAAAATCAAACTAATCTTGGTAATTTGTCTTTCCCAATCTCCTGAGAAGGCAAAATTATCAATTCATAAGTCTAAAAATGATTGAAATAATACCTGGAGAACCCCCTCACATATAGGAAAAATATGTTAAAAATGGTACAATGTAGACACATATTTTCACTTTCTTTTTCTTCAGCATTGACTGAATGCTAAAATTGGGTCCTTGTATTCACAGAAATAAAATGTCTTCCCTAGTATTTAAATGAATAATATATCTATTGAAGTTTTTCATTCTCTTAGACCCTATCCTAATGAATGTCAGTAGATAATTATTATTTTTTCAGGACAAATAAAAATAATCTAATCTACATTCTATTTTGAATCTTGGATGTGATATATGAACTGTGTATCTGGGAGGCATTGGCTGAAACAATTAAAGGTAGATAAGAAATGCAATTTTAAAAGTAATTGTTTGAGGCATAGGTGCTTTTGTAAGTCTCTAGCTAGACTATGTTTAGATTTCTGATACTTACAAGGGATATTGTTATGCTAATATTAGTAAAATTATATTGAATCTATGTGCACATCATATGCTTTAAAAGAGACCATCTGCTCCTTTACATTGTGTTGTTATAACATTTACATATAGCTCAGAAAATAACCATACAAGATTGAAATCTTAAAACACCCATAAAAATTAATTGATATTTTTACTACCATTCTCAGCTCATTACTTTACTGGTATGGATGTATATTATACTGCATTATACTTTTTCTATATCATTACTTTGTTTTTGGCACTCACTGTAAAACTGGAAAATTCTAAAAATAAGAAAGTTGTAGGATTTAAAACTGCAATAGCTCACTTTTATAAAAATGTGACTTAATAAATTAATTTTATTGAACTTATAAGTATAAAGGAATTCAGAGTTATCTAAATCATATAAAAAAACTTTCATTCATTCTTCAACACATTCATACTAGTTACATAGTTTTCTAATGCTAATTAATATTTTTAAATGTTAAAGATAAATATCTCTGTATTTTCAAATCTAATATATGTCAATATACATTTTATTATATAATTTGTATGCTGTAATTTTGATTTATTTGAAATACAGGAAAAGCTAAAGGCTGTCACTTATAAATTTTAAAAGCAAAATGAGAGACCTCTTACGTCCTCATAGTCTCTGGTTCACTAATGTGGTTCCTTTCATTGTTCAGGCTCATCAGTATAAGTTGGCTGAGATCACACTGATCTTTACATTTATAAATGAGTTTAATGTTTATTCCACAGACCCTGGAAGGTTTAATGCTGTCCCAAGACCTTTTACTATTGCTAGAGTTTGTGTTCTCATGATCATCCCTACCTATGAGTTTAGAGAACCCATTGTCCTTCTGCTTTTTGCTTCAGTGTCAAACTAGATGTCATTCATTAATCATAACCATAATTAATTTATTTAAGCTACATGTAGCTAAGAGGTGACTTGTTACACAAAACTTAAAGTTTGAGTATTAGACATATTGTTTTCAACAATGTTCAAAAATGTTAAAGTATAATTTGGCAAGCTTTTATCATTTAATTTTTAAAAATTAAATTTTTGAAAAAATAACTGATACATAATTCACATATTTATGGGATACAAGTTATATTTCAATATATGTATACAATGTATAGTAAAGCAAATCAGAGTATTTGGAATAGTCATCACCTCAAATATTTTTCATTTCTTTTTGTTGGAAATAATTACTTTTCTCTCTTCTAGTTATTCTGAAATATACAATAAAGTGTCATTATCTGTAATAATTGTACTGAGCTATAGATCACTAGAACTTATTCCTTTTATCAAATTGTGTGTTTGTACCCAGCAACCAACATCTTCTTAATCACTCTCCCAACTCTTCCCAGGCTCTGGTAACCACTATTCTCCTCTTTACCTCTATGAGATCAACTTTACTAGCTCCCACATACGAGTGAGAAAAAATTAGTATTTGTCTTTCTGTGCCTAGTTTATTTCACTTAACATAATGTCCTGCAGGTTCATCTATGTTGCCAGGAGTGACAGGATTTCATTCTTTCTTATGGCTGAATAACATTCCATTGTGGATATATAGTATATTTTCTTTACCCATTTAACAGCTGATGGACACTTAGGTTGATTCCATGTCTTGGCTATTGTGAATAGTGCTGCAATAAACATGAAGGTATAGATGTCTCTTCAACACACTTTTTTTTTTAATATATAAATCTAGTTGTGGCAATGCAGGATTATATGGTATTTCTATGTTTAGTTTTTTGATGAATATTCATTCTATGTTCTGTAGTGTCTGTACAGTGTGTAAGAGTTCCCCTTTCTTCATATTCTCACGAGCATGTGTTATTCTTTTTTGTAATAGTCATTCTAACTAGAGTAAGAATATGCCTACCATATATTGTACCTTATCCTTCTTTTTTCCTTCTCCTATTTATTTACTCAATTATTTATATCAATATATACTTCTAAATATTTTATTTTTTAAGTTAAAATTTAATACCATCATTATTTGTTGCCCAAATTGATTCAGCTTTGGTTTTTAGGACCATAAGTCTGATTGGCTACTGTGTTCAGTTGGCTCCTGTGTTCTTTCAAATGTTCCCACCTTCTTTTGAACATCTTCTTATTTTCTCACACCACCAGATATTCATGGTTTACTTAGGATTTTCTCTGTTTCAGTCGTAGAATCAACTGATTTTTTTTAAATTTCAATTATAGCATTTTTTTTTTATTTCAATAGGATTTTGGGGGAAAAGCTTGTGTTTGGTTACATGAATAAGTTCGTGGTGACATCCAAGATTTTGGTGTGCCCATCACCTGAGCAGTGTACAGTATACTCACTGTGTCATCTTTTATATGTCATTTGCCTCCCACCCTTCCCCTGAGTCCCCAAAGTCCATCGTATCATTCTTATGGCTTTGTGTCCTCATAGCTTAGCTCCCATATAAATAAATGTGAACATACAACATTTGGTTTTCCATTACAGAGTTACTACACTTAGAATGATGGTCTCCAACTCCATCCAGCTTGCTGGGAACGCCATTATTTTGTTTCTTTTTATGCCTGAGTAATATTTCATAATATATACATATCACATTTTCTTCATCCACTCATTGATTGATTGGCATTTGGGAGAGTTCAGTATTTTTGCAATTGCTAATTGTGCTGCTATAAATATGTGTATGCAAGTGTTTTTTTCATGTAATAACTTCTTTTGCTCTGGATAGATACACAGTATTGGGCTTGCTGGATCAAATGGTAGATCTACTTTTAGATTTTTAAGGAATCTCCTCATTGTCCTCTATAGTGGTTGTACTAGTTTACATTCCCACCAAGAGTGTAAAAGTGTTCCTTTTTCACCACATCAATGCTAGCATCTATAATTTTTTGATTTTTAAATTGTGGCCATTTTTTTTGTGGGAGTAAACTGGTACTGTATTGTGGTTTTGATTTGTGTTTACCTGGTAATTAGTGATGTTGAGCATTTTTTTTTCCACATGTTTGGTGGTCATTTGTATATCTTCTTTTGAGAATTGTCTATTCATGTCCTTAACCTACTTTTTGATGGTATTTTTTTTTCTTGCTGATTTATTTGAGTTCCTTATAAATTCTAGATATCAGTCCTTTGTTGGATGCATAGTTTGCAAAGATTTTCTTCCATTCTGTGGGTTTTCTGTTTACCCTGCTGATTATTTCTTTTGCTTTCCAGAAGCTTTTTAGTATAATTAAGTCCCATCTATTTATCTTTGTTTTTGTTGTATTTGCTTTAGGGTTCTTGGTCATGAAGTCTTTGCCTCAGCCGATGTTTAGAGGGGTGTTTTCAATATTATCATCAATAATTTTTGTGGTTTAGGCTCCTAGATTTAAGTCTTTGATCCATCTTGGATGGATTTTTTAATAAGATGAGAGATGAGCATTCAGTGTCATTCTTATGCATGTGGCTTGCCAATTATCCCAGCACCATCTGTTGAATAAGGTATCTTTTCCCCACTTTATGTTTTGGTTTGCTTTGTTAAAGATCAGTTGACTGTAAGTGTTTTCCTTTATTTCTGTTCTATTTTCTGCTCCATCGGTCTATGTGCCCAATATTATACCAGTACCATGCTGTTTCCATGACTATAGCCTTGTATTATAGTTTGAAGGTGGATAATGTAATGCCTCCAGATAACCTAGCATTGCTTTGGTTATCTGGGCCCTTTTTTGATTCTAAATTAATTTTAGGACTTTTTTTTCTAGTTCTGTGAGGAATGATGGTAGAATTTTGATGTGAATTTCACTGAGTTTGTAAATTGTTTTTGATAGTACATTTTCACAATATTGATTCTACCTGATATGGTTTGGCTGTGTCCTCATCCAAATCTCATCATGAATTTCCACATGCTGTGAAAGGGACTCGATGGGAGGAAATTGAATCATGGGGGCAGGTCTTTCTCATCCTGTTCTCATGAGAGTGAATAATTCTCACAAGATCTGATGATTCTGAAAAATAGAAGTGTCTCTAAACAAGATCTCTCTGTCTGCTGCCATCAAAGTAAAATGTGACTTGCTCCTTCTTACCTCCCACCATGATTGTGAGGCTTCTTCAGCCACTTAACTATACGTTCAATTAAACCTTTCCCTTTTATAAATTGTCCAGTCTCAAGTATGTTTTTATCAGCAGTGTGAAAACAAACTAATACACTACTCATGCATGAGCATGGAATGTGTTTCATTTGTTTGCGTCATCTATAATTTCTTTCAGCAGTGTATTGTTCTGTCCTGGCCCCTTCCAAATCTCATGTCCTCACATTTCAAAACCAATCATGCTTTCCCAACAGTCCCCTAAAGTTTTAATTCATTTCAGCATTAGCTTAAAAGTCCACAATTCAAAGTCTCATCCAAGATGAGCCAAGTCCCTTCCACCTATGAGCCTGTAAATCAGAATAAGCTAGTTACTTCCCAGATACAGTGGGGGTATAAGAATTGGGTAAGCACAGCCATTCCAGATGGGATAATTTGGCCAAAACAGAGAGGCTAAAAGCCCCAAGCAAGTCTAAAATCCAGCAGGGCAGTCGAATTTTAAAGCTCTAAGATAATCTTTGACTCTGTATCTCATATCCATGCTGATGCATATGATGATGCAAGTGGTGTGTTCCCGTGACCTTGGGCAGCTCTTCCCCTGTGGGTTTGAAGAGTACAACCTCCTTCCTGGCTGCATTCATGGGCAAGCATTGGGAGTTTGCAGCTTTTCTGGGTGCATAGTGCAGGTGATCTACCATTCTGGGGTCTAGAGGACAGTGGTTATCTTCTCACAGCTTCACTAGGCAGCACCCCTGTAGGGACTATGTGAGGGTATGCTCACCCCATATTTTTCTTCCTCACTGCCCTAGCAGAAGTTATCAATGAGCACCCTGTCCCTGCACCAAACATCTGCCTGAACATCCAGGCATTTCCAAACAGCCTCTAAAATCTAGGCAGAAATTTGGAAACCTCAATTCTTGACATTTGTGCACTGACAGGCTTACAACCACAAGGAATCTGCCAAGGCTTTGGGCTTGCACCCTCTGAAGCCATGGCCTGAGCTGTACTTTGGCCCTTTCAGTCACTGCTGGAGCAGCTGTGATATAGGACACCAAGTCTGTAGACTGCACACAGCATAGGGACCCTGGGCCTTGCTCAAGAAACCATTTTATCTTTTTAGGCTTCCAGGTCTGTAGTGGAAGGGGCTGCTGTGGAGGTCTCTGACATGCCCTGGAGACATTTTCACAATTGTCCTGATGATTACCATTCCACTCCTGGGTATTTATGCTGATTTCTGCAGCAGGCCTAAATTTCTCCACAGAAAATGGATTTTTCCTTTGTATGTATTGTCAGGCTGAAAATTTTTCAAACTTTTATGCTATGTTTCCTTTTGAAACTGAATATCTCTAGTATCACCCATGCCACCTCTTGAATGCTTTACTGCTTAAAAATTCCTTACACCAGACACCCTAAATCATTTCTCTCAAGTTAAATGTTTCACAAATCTCTAGAGCAGAGACAAAATGCTGCCAGTCTCTTTGCTAAAACATAACAAGAGTCACCTTTGCTCCAGTTCCCAACACATTCCTTATTTCTATCTGAGACCTCCTCAGCCTGGATTTCATTGTCCATATTATTAGCAGCATTTTTGCCAAAGCCATTCATCAGAGCTCTAGGGAGTTTCAAACTTTCCCATATTTTTCTGTCTTTTTCTGAGTCCTCTCTTCCAAACTGTTCTAATCTCTGCCTGTTACCCAGTTCTAACTTCCAGATTTTTGAGTATCTATCCTTTCAGCAGTGCCCCACTCTACGGGTACCAATTTACTGTATTAGTTCATTTTCATGCTGTAGATAAAGACATACATGAGATTTGGCAATTTACAAAAGAAAGTAGTTTAATGGACTCACAGTTCCATGAGGCTGGGGAGGCCTCACAATCATGGAAGAAGGCATATCTCATATGGAACAGACAAGAGAATAGAACTTGTTCAGGGCAACTCTGCTTTATATAACCATTAGATCCTGTGAGAGTTATTCACTATCCTGAGAACAGCATGGAAAAGACCCACCGCCATGATTCAGTTATCTCCCACTGGGTCCCTCCCATATGGGAATTATGGGAGCAAAAATTCAAAATGAGATTTGAGTGGTGAGAAAGCCAATCCATATCAGATGGTTTCTTTTGGAGTTTACTTCCAATTTTATTTCACTATGGTCTGAGAAGTACTTGATATAATTTTGATCTCCTTAAATTTATTGAAACTTGTTTTGTGGCCTATCATATGGTCTATCTTGGAGAATGTTCCATCTACTTTTTATTGGGTAGAATGGTCTGCAAATATTTGCCAAGTTTATTTGTTCTATGGTCCATTGTTGTTTTGTTAACTTTCTGTCTTGATGAACTGTCTAGTGCTGTCAGTGGAATACTGAAGTACCCCACAATCATTGTGCTGTCATCTATCTCATTTCTTAGGTCTAGTAGTAATATTTTTATAAATTTGGAAGCTCCAGTGTTAGATGTGTATAGATTTAGGATTGTGATATTTTTCTGTTGGACTAGTCCTTTTATCATTGTATAATGTCCCACTTTTTTTTTCAACTGTTTTTTCAACTGTTGTTGCTTTAAAGTCTGATAACAAAAATAGCTATTCCTGTTCACGCTTGGTGTCTATTTGCATGGAATAAAATTTTCCACCACTTTAACCTAAGTTTATGTAAGTTTTTATGTGTTTGGTGAGTCTCTTGAAGGCAACAGATACTTGATTCCTGAATTCTTACCCACTTGGACATTCTGTATCTTTTCGGTAGAGCATTTAGTCCATTTACATTCAACATTAGTATTGAGATTTGAGGTACTATTCTATTCATTGTGCTATTGTTTCCTAAGTACTCTGTGCTCTTTTTAATTAATGTATTGTGTTTTGTTTTATAGGTCCTTTGCGATTCATGCTTTAAGGAGACACTATTTTGGTGTATTTTGAGGTTTTGTTTCAAGATTTAGAAGCTTTTCTGTCTGCTTATTTTAGCAATTCTCATAGTGCTGGCATGTACTGGCAAATTCTCTCAGCATTTGTTTTTCTGAAAAAAAACAAAAACAAAAAGCTCTATCTTTCCTTTATTTATAAAGATTAGTTTCACATGATAGAAAATTCTTGGCTAATAATTGTTTTGTTTGAGGGGGCTAAGGATAAGACCTGGGGTGCACACATGGTCCTGGCAACATGGTGGCCACAGGTCCCTGAGTGGGGCTGTGGCAAACTTTCTCCTCTATTGGGAGGCAGAGCAAAAAAGGCACTCAAACAGGCAAGGTGGCTGCAGTGGCCTGGCCTGCTTCTTTGAATTATGTGCTCTAATGGCATCTCCCTAGAAACTTACCCTTCTAGGGCAGTTTCATAAATTGGCCTGTGAAAATTGGACCTTTGCTGGAAATATTGGTACCCATCTCCTGAGCCTCACTGGCCTTGTTAGAGCTTGTTGCTACAATTACCACCTAACCCAATAGTTCCTTTTGTTCCATGCCTCCATGGTGGTCATTGGAGGTCATGCAAGGCCGTGGGTGTGAGTCCATGATGCTGGTAGGTTGTGATTGGAATCCAGTACATGGAAAACCCTCCGATAAGATTGATCATGCAACTTGGGCACACAAAATTTTGGTAACTGACTGAAAGACATTTTATTTCAGAACCCATTTTACCTGGGGGATGCCTGAGATCGAAAAGGCTGTAATTTTTTTAACCAGGGATACAGGCAACCCTTGTGTTCAATTTCAGATGGTGCTTCTATTCCCAAGTTCAAGTCCCCATTAAAATGTATACTGGAAAATTAGGACCAATTTGATACATGACTTTTGAAGAAAAGCGGCTCATCTTTCTCTGCCTAACAGAGTAGCTGAAATACCCTCTGCTGAGCGGAAAAACTTGACCTCCAAAGGGAAGTATAGATTATGACACTATTCTACAATTAGACCTGCATTGTAAAAGCAAGAGTAAATGGTTTGAGGTCCCCTATGTGCAACTTTTCTTTTCCCTAAGGAATAAGCCTCAGCTCTGTCAGCCTGTGCCCCATACCCTATTCAGCCCTCCTCAGGACTACCTCCACATGTAGGACTCTCTCCACATGTGGGACTCCCTGTGGCAACTACCTCCACCAATGCCAACCAGGGCTCCTTGGCTTCTGTACCCCAACAGGAGCCAGGGAGGGCCGAGACAGCCAGGGCATCTCAGGCTACCCAGATGCCCAAACTCTGCCCCCTACAAGGCAGTGGGCAGAGAATTTAGAAAAGGATAGATATTCCACAGGTACATAGGAAGTCCCTGGCACAGACCCTCGCTGGGATCTGGATTCAGAACAGGGGGACTGGAGCCGTAAGCATTTCCTGACCTGTATATATGAGGGATTAAGGCAAATTAGGAAGAAGCCAATGAGCTATGCAATGTTGTCCACCATAACTCAGGGAAGGGAAGAAATCCAACAGCTTTCCTCAAGCAATTGTGAGAAGCTTTAAGAAAGTACACTCCCCTGTCACCAGACTCTATTGAGGATTGGTTAACACTAAAGGACAGGTTTATTATTAGTCAGCAGAAGACAACAGGAAGAAGCTTCAGAAGCTGACCTTGGGACCAGAACAGAGTCTAGAATCATTGCTGAACCAGGCAACCTTGGTGTTTTATAATAGAGACCAAGACGAACAGGCTGAAAGGATCAGGAGAGATCAGAGAAAGGCTGCAATCTTAGTTATGGCCTTCAGGCAAGCAGACCCCAGGGGCTCAAATGAGGGAAAGGCTCAGGTTAACTGCCAGGCTGGTAAAGCTTTTTACCATTGCGGTCTGAAGGGACATGTTATAAGAAACTGTCCCTAGAGGAGTGGACCACCATCTCATCCATGCCCGCTGTGCCAAGGAAATCACAGTAAAACACACTGTCCTAGGGTCAGAAGGTGCCCAGGGCCTGCGGTATCTGACTAGATGACCCAATGGCAGGACTGATGATGCCTGGAACAAGTGCCAGCACGAGCCATCACCCTCACAGAGCCCCGGGTAAAGCTGACCATAGAGGTCCAGGAAGTTAATTTCCTCCTGGACACTGCATGGCGTTCTCAGTATTTCTCTCCTGCCCTGGAGACTTGGTACTTATTAATTCTCTTCCCCCGAGACTCTCCTTCTCTAGGCCCATACTGTGAAGGACCATTTTTGGTTATTCTGTCTACCCCAATGGCAGTTAAGATAGTGGAAATTAACTCATGAATTCATCACATTCAGCTGAAGCCTTGGATACCTCCTGAGGAAAGTCATAGACCCTCCACTCCACAGCCTTAAGTTCAAGGAGATGACCCTTCATATACATGTGAGCCATTAGAAGATCTACACCTGCTTTTCCAACAAGATCCTGAGAAGAGTAACCCCCTCATAAGTCTAATTTATCCTGGCATTAATAGGACTATAACCCTCAACTTTGCTGTCCCTCAAATAATAGAAAAACTTGGTGCTGGTATTAGAAAAATTACCACCTCTATTCAGTTACTATAAGCTATCTCAGAAGTTAAATAAAACAAAAAAGATGGCTAATTCTCTCTGCAAAAGGCAGCTCTCTCTGAAAACCAGCTTAACTCTTTAGCTGCCATAGCTTTAAAAATAAAAGGGCCCTAAATCTGCTAACAACCGAGAGGAGGTAAACATTTCTTTCTAGGTAAAATGCTGCTATTTTGTAAACCAGTTAAGTGTTGTTTTGAACATAGAACTCAGAAATCAATAAAACACAGGGCTAGAGACCTTCAAAAACCTGGCTCTAGACTCATTTATAACTCTGGGCCCCTCATCTTTAACCACCTTGTCATATTCATTTCTTGTAGAACCATAAGGTCACAATTAATCCTGCCGCTGGAACCCTGGATATCTTTCACTCCTGAGCACTATTGTGGACCTCTAGATCAACCTGCACCCCTGAAAGGCTCCTCTCTGGAGAAAACCTCAGTTGCAGGGCCCCTTCTATGCCCCATTTCAGTAGGAAGTAGTTAAAGAGGATTGACGTCCCAATTCCAACAGAAGTTGAATTTTCCTATTCAGAGGGGGAATTGAGGGAAGGTGTTCACTTTCTTGGTCCATGAGGGGGCGTAGTTTTAAGGGCAAGAATTTCCCAGGGCCATTCCCCACTCCCATCTCTCTCCATCCAGGAGATATAACAGTATATGTTTGAATTTCACAGGCACGGGAAGAAACTAAGAGTCAATCACCCCAGTCGAAGTTTAAAGGAACTCCTTTCATTGGCCAGAGGAACTTGGGAAGGTAGGAATTTCTCCCAGGATAAATTCCCCTGCTCCTTCACCCACATGGTGGGAGAAGAATTCCAGCTCTCTGGAATTCCCTCCCACATGGTAGGAGCTCCCTTTTCCCTCTGGGATTTCCCCTCTGGAATCCCCTTCCATACTCTTCGTGGAAGTCTTTCCCTTCTCTTTTCTCTACCTAAATAAAACCACCTTTCTGCAATACTTCTTGGGTCTAATATTTACTTTTATGAGCACACAGCATGCCTGCAGTGGTCCCATCGCTTATTCTTTAAGAGGTTGGAGGCCAAGAACCCACAGCATTCTCTCGGGGGAGCTGTGCCTCATCAGCACCCAAGAAAAAACCCGGTTACACTATTAATGATTTTATATTTAAAGTGGGTATCTGATAGACAAAATTCAGTTGGGTATTGTTTCATTGTTTGTTTCTGTTTGTTTTTTAACCAAAAATACTTTCATTCTCTGCCTTTTTATCAGTTCATGTGGAGGAAAAAGATCTTAACTCTTATCATTAAATTTTAGAGCTTTTAGGACTTAAAAGACCTGAGTATTTGGAACGTGACCTTCAGAAGTGATTTTTAGCCCTTCCTTTTCTTCCTTTATATAAGGCAGGAAGACTAGCTGGTGCTGAATAGTCTAATTGCCCTCTCTAATTGATAATGTTATTACCAAATGGCTACTTTTTTTCTTTCTATGCCTGGAGCAATGGGAAATGTTTCTTGTGTCTTCTTCTTTAAGATGCTAATGTGGTTTTAGAGATAAAACTCATAGAAGTGTGGTGTTCTTAAGTCTAGTCCCCCAAGTGATTTTTCACTGTCAAGCTAATTCACACTCAGCCTCTGGCAATTAATTAAAATTACCATTTAAATGTTCTTACTAATATATGGCTAAAAAGGAGTTGGGTGAGCTATCTCAGGTTTCACTCTATTTGTTTTTCTCTCCAAATTTCAGGGGAGGCACTTTGCCCTGTAATGGTATTCTCTGATAATTCTGGAAAAGAACATTGATTTTCAGTTTATTCCTGTTTTTTTTTTTTTTTTTTTGAGATGAAGTCTCACACTGTGGCTGACTGAGTGCAGTGGTACCATCTTAGCTCACTGCAACCTCTGTCTCTCAGATTCTGATTAAAGTGATTCTCCCACCTTAGCCTCCTGAGTAGCTGGGATTACAGGTGTGTGCCACCACGCCCAGCTAATTCTTGTATTTTTAGTAGAGATGAGGTTCCACCATGTTGGCCAGACTGTCTTGAACTCCTAACCTTAAGTGATCCACCTGTCTTGGCCTCCTAAAAGGCTGGGATTACAGGAATGAGCCACTAGGCCTGGCCCACTTTTTTTCTCATATGACAGGAGCAATAACTTCCAAGATCTTTACAGGCAGGAGCTAAAACTGGAAGTGTGTGTGTATGTTTTTGTGAGATAACTTATTTAAAATATTATTTATTTTTAACAGAGATGGCTATAATTTGATTTTCTGTGTAAGATATAGAACATTATTTGATACCAACAACAGTATTCAATCATGTATATAGCATTATTTAATGTCAGTAGTGTTTCAGTATACTGAATTTAGAATGAGATACGCATAGGTTAAGTACTGCCTTTACCATTTATATCTAGGTTTTGATCTTATTACTTCTCTGAGTTACAATGTCCTCATTTATAAACTCAGAAAACGATAACCCTTACTCCCTCACTTAATAAGATGCTTATTACTTAAACAACAACTGAACAGCTACTTATTGGATTTTTTTTTTTTCAGAAACTGTAATTAAAATTCTGACAGTTTAGGCGGCTCAAGTTATAGTGATAAGTCACCTCTCCTGCTTCATAGCACTGTGCTTCATAGTTCCTTGTCTATTAGTGTATTTGTACCCAAACCTTCTGTTTATTGAAATACTTAAACTACTCCTTTTTTTTCTTTTTCCCCTTATTTCTTCTTAAATAAAAAAGGGATGAATGTGCAGAACATGAAGGTTTGTTACATAGGTATACATGTGCCATGGTGATTTGCTGCACCTATTGACCTGTCCTCTAGGTTCTCTCCCCTCACCACCCCCACTCCCCAGTTGGCCCTGGTTTGTGTTGTTTCCCTCTTGGTGTCCATATGTTTTCAAGGTTCAACTCCTACTCATGAGTGAGAACATGCAGTTTTTTGTTTTCTGTTCCTGTGTTAGTTTGCTGAAGATAATGGCTTCCAGCTTCATCCCTGTTTCTGAAAATGACATGAACTCATTTCTTTTCATGGCTGCATAGTATTCCATGGTGTATATGTACCACATTTTCTTTATCTAATCTATCATTGATGGACATTTAGGTTAGTTCCATGTCTTTGCTATTGTAAATAGTGCTGCAATAAACATATGTGTTCATGCATCTTTATAGTAAAAAATTTTGGGGGTATATACTCAGTAATGGGATTGGGGGGGTCAAATGGTATTTCTGATTCTAGATTCTTGAGGAATTGTTACACTGTCTTCCACAATGGTTGAACTAATTTACATTCCCACCAACAGTGTAAAAGCATTCCTATTTCTCCACAGCCTTGCCAGCATCTGTTGTTTCCTGACTTTTTAATAATCGCCATTCTAACTGGCATGAGATATCTCATTGTGGTTTTGATTTGCATTTCTCTGATGATTAGTGATGTTGAGCTTTTTTTCATATGTATTATGGTTGCATAGATGTCTTCTTTTGAGAAGTGTCTGTTCATATCCTTTGCTCACTTTTTGAAGGGGTTTTGTTTTTTTCTTGTTAGTATGTTTAAGGTCCTTGTAATTACTTTTATCAGTGTGGAGTAGGACCCATTTAAGAAGTACTTTCTCCCTTGGTGGAGGGGGTGTGCTTCAGCTAAAGGGAAACCCACTCATCTTTGCTGCCCAGATTCCTCAGAACTACCAGGAAGAGAGGCTAAGTCTGCTGGTCTGCAGAGACTACAGCCACCCCTCCCCCTAGGGGCTCAGGTCCAGGGAGACCTGATTTCTGGCTGGAGTTACTGGAGTTCCTGCAGGGAAGTCCATCCACTGAGGAGAGATGGCTCAGGGTTACACCTGAAGACGCATTCTGGCCACAGACTGCCACAGCTTCTGCATTGGAGTGTTGGGACAAGTCTTGGGACCAAGGTGTCCAGCCTCCCTGTCTCCAGCAGGGGAAAAGCACAGCCTGGAGCTATAGAATGGGTGCCACCTTTCCCCCATCCAGGGAGCTTAGCATGTTAGGCAGTTGCAAGTCCCTGTGCTGGCTCCTGTTCCTCCCCCAAGGAGCTCAAATGGCTTAGACAGCAGGCAGTCATAGCCAGTGCTGGTTGTCCCTCCTCCAGGGAGTTTGGTAGGCTAAAGCAGATTCCAGCTGAGAGACTGCAAGATTCTGCACATTCTGGGGTTGAGATGCTAGGCCCTAGTGGCGTGGGTTCACCAGTGGAATCTTTCTGCAGTGTTATGTGGAAAAAGCACAGTTTCTCTGGCTGAGGAGCATGCTTACTCACCGACTCCCTTGGCTGGGGGAAGGGGGTTCCTCTGCCCCTAGTGGTTCTCACGTGGGCCACCACACAATACTGTTCTTCCTTCTCTCCTTGGGTCATGCCAGACTTCTAGTCAATTTTGATAAGAGAACCTGGATACGTTGGTTGCTGGTGAAGGATTCACATGCTTATTACGATTATTTACTATGGAAGCCTCCGAATGCTGCTGCTTCTAGTCATTCGTCTTGGCCCTGGCTCTCCTTGTTTTTCTTTTAGTCACCTTTCCACCTGCTCAGTATTCTCTCTTCTTTTTCTCTCTTTAAATCTGGATGTAACAATACATTGTGGATTATAGGTTCTAGAATTTGGAATGGCCACCAAGAAATTAAATGATTAAATCTAAAATTGCAAGACAAAACTTGATCAATAAAAAATAGGAAAAGGTAACAGACATAAACTATTTTTTTTCTTCAGTAGAGTACTCTGAATTTCCATTCTTTCTTGTATCTTTTTTGAGACACACCATATACCACATGCTGTGTGCAAAGTGCTGTTGAATAAGTCATTGTGTCTTCTTGCTTAGGATATAATGCATTATGTCAGAAATTTTATTGCCTCAGTCCAATTTTTTCTTCAATCTCATTGTCTTAAAATTATACTTCCAAATAAAGTATTAGAATATTAATTATTTTATCATTCTTATTTTTGGGGGACTTAGAATCAGATAATTGGTAGTGAAACAGTTTTAGAAAATAAAACCTTTGGTTGGGTTTTCATAGATATATTTCTTATCTACCTGCAAATGATAGGAACCAAATAGCTGTTGGTAAATTAGATGATAGTTACTCTCACATTTAGTAGTATTGAAATTACTTAAATTTTCCTCAAGTGGCCCATATATTCACATATGCTTTATATCTTCTTAGCAATACTAATCCCCCTCAAATCTCATCTATGTCTTTATGGAAAGTTACTTCCACAAACTGAGATTGGAGGAGACAACTTAGTCCTGCTTCACAAATTGGTATGCAGAATATTTTGACTCAATATGAAAGTGGTCTCTTGCCAAGTAACAGTTTTCCTCAGAAATGATCATAGAGAATAGAGATAAAAGGAAGTTTCTCCAGTAATCAGACCTATGATAAGTATAATTCATACTCTACTTCGTATATAAAGAGACATGTACTGAAGTAATAATCTATAATGACTTGAAAAAATAATAAATGACTTGGTCAGTGGTTCACAAGCCTGTATACAGCAATTCATAGAAAATTGATAAGGAAGTCTGACAAAAATATAAGTGGCTGAATTTCTGGGAATGGGTTTAGAGCATTTAGATATTGTTGTCTTATCTGTCTGTCTAGTAATCTAAGGGGCAAACCTTATATTGGATGCCACAAGATATTCTACTCAGATACAGGTCTTGTACAATCAGTTCACAAAGAAGAGTGGGCAATGTTTGAGCTCAACAACATGGGCTTCTCTTCTGTAAGACTTTCTCTCTACTTCTACCACTGAGTATTAACCTGTTAGGAGTATAGACTAGGGTTGACACACTTTCATGGGAAGACTAGCCCGTAACTTGGCAGTGGATAAATGATATCTGAACCCCCTTGACTTTTGATTGGGCAGTAGTGAGGGACTTCTATTCCGGAGTCCACAAGGGGCGTGGTTTCAAAGGCAGGAGTTTCGTGGCTCCACACCTCCATCCAGGAACCAGAGGGATTTCAAATGTAAAGTTCTTTGTCTGGGTTTCCCATGCAAGGGCTAGGCAGAGAAAGCCAGGTGAAGCTCCTTTATCCCAAAAACCTGCAGAAACCTCTGGGAGGAAGGGGCTCTGTAACACAGAGTTGTGGACCAAGCAGCCAATCCGGAATCAGAGTCAAAGATCAATCACTCCAGAGGAAGTTGAAAGAACTCCTCTCATTGGATGAGAACATGAATGGGGAAGGAATAACTCAAGGGTTAAAACTCCAGCTGCTCCCTACCTATAGGGATTCCTTCTCTGGGTCCCTCTCCCATGACAGTGTGGGAGCTATCTTTGTTTCTCTCTGTCTAATAAATTGCTTTTCCGCAAAACTCTTTGGGTACACGATATTTACTCAAACAGAAAACTCAGCACACCTCTGGGGCCCTTTTCCACATTCTTTGGGGTTAGCCAGGCTAAGAACCTCTTCTGAACTGGGAGCTGAGTATGCTCCCCAGGTTATAGTAGGTACTTTCTTATTACACCAGGTATATACTTTGAATGTGTACCAGGTATACACTCTGAATATGTTTACCTTTACTGGTCATAATGTCTCTACCGGTACAGTGATCTGTGGGCTTACAGGATGCCTTATTTTATGACATCATTTCATAGAGCATTGGTAGTAAAGAAGAGACACAAAGATATTCAGGTCATAGGACACATTGATCTTACCATATACCCCATCAACTAGAAGCAATTGACTTATTAGTGATTTGGAACAGACATTTAAAGCCTAAGCTTAGGTACCGCCACCTCTTGGTGAAGTTAGTGCATGCCCTCCAGGATTCAGAGTGTCTCTTGAATGAGTAACTGATTCACATGACATTATCTCTATGTCCAAAACATGTGAATCTCAGGGTAGAGTTAGCAGTGGCCCTTCTTTTAGTCACTTGCATTTGTGTTTACTATTTCTTCTAACTTGGACTCTGGCTTATTTGGGTGAGCATTTTCTTCAATGGACACAATAAGGCTTCATTTAAACTTGTTTTGTGACTACCAACTGGATTTTAGTGATATATCTTCTTTCATCAAGATATATAACTCTCACAGAGAGTTATTTGTTAGAATGACTTAGCCTGATTACCACAGAGATTTTGGAGTGCTTTAACACATTAGGAACAGTGATGAATGTAGAAGCCAGAGGATTTACTGGGCAAAAACTCCACACTCAGTAATGTCAACAGGGAACTACACACACATAACCAGACCACATAAGAATAATAAAGAGCTTTACCATCAAGAATGAGAAGAATCTAGAATAGGTTTTAAAGGCAGGAGATATGGATTGTCTGTAAATGGCTTGGGTTCAGCTATAGTAGTGGCAACTATAAATTGTTTTACTAAAAAAAATAATTATTTTATTATTTTGTAATGGCGATCAGCTGTAATCTCCTGGAAGACTCCTGCATAGTCCTTCAGGAGATTATAGCTGATTACTATTATAAAAAGATTGCTAATTCTACTTTTTTTTTTTCTCTTCAAAAATGAGTGAGAGAAACTGTTCTCACACTGAAATTGAAGTCTCAATATGTTTTTTTTAAAATTGAAACAAGATATAATGGAAGAACACATTCAATTCGAATGCTATTAGAAAAGGACACTGTATTCTCTCTAGTCTCCTTTGATTATCTGTTATTTTCTTTGGTCAGTGCTTCATTTTCACTGGGTGACAACTCCACTTTTGTATTTGATGAAATAGCACATCATCAGAATTAGGAGGTTCCCAGGGTGGCCAGTTAGAGGCTTAAAAGATGCAACCTCCAAATCCTGAGATCCAAATAACATTACTAAGTAGTAGCCAGTGAGGCAAGAAACAAAATATGACTGGTTAGAATCCTTCCTTCTTTATTTTTATTTTTATCTGAATTCTCACGACTTGAATGTGCCTTTCTCAAAGTATTACTGACCTTATTTTTACTCCATGTTCTGCTTCAAACTAAATATTCACAAGTTAAAAAACAGTTTTATGTAACTTATGGATGCATTTTTTGTTGTTCTTTTTGGTTTTGATCCTTTTGTTTCCTTGTGCATGGCTGTTAGGGATATGTAAGTTCTTTAAGGCAGAGTTTGTCTTGAAATTCTGTGTA
Organism: Ateles fusciceps; assembly: GCA_036589455.1. NCBI lineage: Eukaryota > Metazoa > Chordata > Mammalia > Primates > Atelidae > Ateles > Ateles fusciceps. Next base: position 2,413,827 of record JAZHEH010003244.1, read on the forward strand.
CTTGATTTTCAGAACATACTTTTACAGAAAAAAATCTATAAGCAAACTATTTGGTAGTTATGCATATAAATATTTTTAATCATAGTATATATGCATCAGCCACTTGTGCATATAAAAACACTTGCATGTGTCAAAGAAGAATGAATATATACATATCAAAACTTAAATAGGAAAGTGATTCACTAATACTCATCCTCATCATTGGTATAAGCAAAACTAATCAATTATAAATACACTTACACATTCATAATACATTCACCCTGTCCCTAAATATGTTATTAAATTTCACTTTCTGAAATATCAAAACATCTAGTAATATTACACTTAAAATAACAAGCTCAGTAACTTTGTAGCTTAAAACATGTAAACAAAAGGTATCATAGTATATGTATAAATAAATCTATTTTATGCCTTTTTTCTGTTGTAGAAAATCTTCAATAAGCTATTATTATCTTTCAAAACCAGTGTTATGTCCTCCTAAATTGTTACAAAATAATAAAATTCTAAAAGTACTGGTTATGGAATTAGGTTTGTTTCTGATTTTAATTATTTTTGACTCTATACTATTTCTATATTCCTAAACAAATTAGTTAACCTCCCCAAATGACTTAGTCACCTGAAGAACAGAGAATATATTAATATTCTTACTGTAAGGTTGAATCAATTCACAGATATTTTGTTTCAAAATCACTCTCCCAAAGTTCCTGTGAAACTGAGCTGTTGTGACAATGTGTTTATACTAAAACACATATTTTTATTACTCTAGATTAGCAAATCTATTCTTGGAACAGAGTGTACTTTTGCATAGAATATGTTTACTTCATATAATTACAAAAGAGCATTTAAGGTGATAAAAATATTTAAATTTTTAGAATGCTCTGAATAGGATACTTGTTAATATACAAATACAGATTGTGACTATTTTGTTTCATCTTTTTGATTTATGCCTTTTGTTTCTTAATTTCTCAGTTCTGACTAACACCTTCTGATAAATGTTGACAGCAAGTGATTCATGGCCACAGTACTGATTCAATGTGATATTTTTTAATGTTTACAATTTTAAAGCACACTCCAGCCAACAAACAAAATGGAGTACTTACATGGCTAACTAAGGTGCTTAAAGTTAAAACAGAACCAGGTGGTCATGTTTCAGGGAGAGATTAGTCACATGTTCTTAGACGTGTTGTAAATGTACCATAAGAACTTCCTTTCTACAATGAATCCAAACCAGTTCCTGTTGTGCTTTAAAAAAAAAAAAAAACTGATAGGGATTTCTGTTTTGGGGCTTGGGAACCAACCAATCCGTGCTCATTTGCCCAGCCAGTCAAAACTCAGCTCTATCAACAAATCAGGACTTAGCAGTGTCACTCTGAATCCTTCATTAAAAAACCTTACTGGGAACCTGGGATGGAAATTTTTCTACAAAACATGAACCCTCTATTTTTTCTCTGGAACAGATTTTCATTTTACACCAAAGACTAAATTTCCCTGTTTTGCAAACTGTTCACTGGAATACAATCTATTTCTTCCAAATTCCTTTAGTGAGAAAGTTTGTTCACAACAATATGTTATTTGTTTACCATAATGTTGTTGGTTTACCATAATATTTCTTGTAATAATTTCTAACATATCAGTCATCACATTAACTAAGGTAGTTTTTATTCTCAGCTTAATGCTTTTGCCAGAATTTTTTTGCAAATGAAGAACATATACTTATTGAGCATCTCTTTCTTTAAGCAATGTTTTCATGAATAAAAAATGATAATCATCACTCATGCTATTTGTTAGAATGGTTGAATACCAATCTACCTTTCTCTAACAAAAGGAAACTGAAGAACAATTACCAAGCACAACTTGTACCCTCATCAGTAATTCTCTAACACTCATAGTAGCTTTCAAATTTAATATATTTTACTGTTACTTTGGCCGTTCTTTACAATATGTTATTTTTAAAAAGAAAATTTTATATGAATTAGTTTATTTAAAATACATTAAAACTACATTTGAAACAAGAACCAATATTATGACAAAATACTTGCATAGTTTATATCTGATGAAGATTTAATAGTCAGAATATCCATAACTTCTACAACTTAATAAAAAATATAACCCATTTAAAAAAAGGCAAATGAGTTGAATAGATATTTCTTCAAAAATATATCAAAATAGTTTGCATATAAAATGATGTTTAGCATAATTAGCCATCAGAGTAATGCAAATCAAAGTCACAATGAGATAATATATCACATGTACTAGGATGTTGGCAATAATAATAATATAAATTAACAATTGTTGGCAAAAATTTCAAGGGACCATTGCTGGTAGGAATGTAAAGTGGTGTAGCCCGTATAGAAAATAGTTTGGTAATTCTTCAAAAAATTAAGCATGGAATAACCATGTGAACTAGAAATATTAATTCTAGGTATATACTCCCTAAAGTAAAAAAAAGGGGGATTTAAGCAGACTCTTATCCATAAACGTTTATTGTCAAATTGTTCAAAATATACAAAAGGTAAAAAGCACACATGTCCATCAATAGAGTAATAACCAAATAAAGTATAATATACACACACACTGGATGATTATTTAACCACAAAAAGATCAAAGTTCTCGTGCGTAGTATAATATGGATAGACTTCTACAACAATATGTGTAGTATCAGCCAGATGGAAAGGACAAATAGGGCACATAATATCTAGAAGAGGAAAATCCATAAAAACAAAAAGCAGATTAAAGAATTACAGGATCTAAAGAAAGGGTACTGGAAAGTTATGGCTTAAGAGGTACTTAGTTTCTGGAAATATTTGGAAATAGTTATATACACCCACAATATATACAGTAGTATGTTTGTATATATATAATATTATATACATGTTATATATATATATATAGCTACAATAAAAAATCTGTATGCAAAACACATGTGCCAAATTATGGCAATTTGTGTTTACCGATTCTAAATTCTTACACGGAGGAACTGGAGGAAGTAAATTTGAACTAAGTATGTAATGAATCAAATAATTTCATTTGAGAAGACAATGGTTAAAAACATTATTTAATATTGAAAATGTGAATAGGATATTCATAGTTGCTATATTGTTGTTTTTGTTACATTTAAAACCAATTAAAAAATTCAGTTTTTGTTGTTTCAAATGTAGATACTAAAATAATAGTGGATAAAATCGAATAATTAAAAGTCAGTCTTTGGCTTGTAGTCTTGATTTTGCATTAATTGTGAAATCATCTTTAAGTTATTAAAGTGCTTGCAACCTCCATTCTTTTGTATCTGTAAAATGAGAGTTTTCTGAAAGCTTATCTTTGAGGATCCATACCTCAAATATGATTATATGAATAGAATTCTTGTTTATCTTGACAAGTTAATATAAAGTTATTAGAAATGTGAACTATTATCTGGATAAAATGGTTACACTAGAAATCATTTTTATTATTGTTTTAATGATTCCAGTTTCATGCATTATTATAATGTTTACATAAAAATATTTAACCATTGAATAGATAAAAGAGAGGAAAATTAGCATGCATGACATATAATCTCAAAAGTGTACAGTTTTAGTTACATTGTAAATAAAAATTTCCTGTCATGTTTTAAGAATATGTAAAAAAATAAGAGAAGCTCTATCTTTCACTCCATAAATAAAACCAGAACTATCAAATTTCTTGGATGACTGGTTGGCTATAAGTTGGTTCAGTGGCCTTCACAAAAAGGTTGACTTCCTTTCTCAGAGTCTCAGATACTCAGAAAAACTCCTATAATTGTGGCAATAAGTTTTATTCTTCTTTATAAGAACAAATTACATTTATTCTTAATATTGAATTAAATACTAAGAAAATTCTGTATATTGAAAGGGTCCAAATAAATTAATAAAAATATAAAGTTTATAAATAGCACTTACAAAATCAGAGAATCAGTAAGGAATTCAATCTACCTTGATATTTAAAAGTGTCATTGTCATAAAAGGAGTTCTCTTATGTATCAGTTAAACATCAAAAGATTTTATAGTGCTATATTTTAGCATGTAAATTTGTATAGACCATGCTCAAATATTTTCTTAATAATACTGTTTCACATTACATTAGTTCCAGTTAAACTATCATATTCACTGTCACATATTTATTTTCACAATATTTAAAACTGGTTTTGGATGAGCCTTAGTAGAGATTGTATAGGTATGGTAATTATTCTGCATATGCAGTAATAAATAAAATTTAATAGGTGAGGCTAAATCTTAATTTCAATTATTCTTTAAATAAACAGAAATATTTGATATTTAGTTTTCAGGTTTTCTGATACAGATTTTCTGCCTCATTCTATCTATTGTATCACTCTAGTTATAATCCTTTGCACAATCATAGATAGTGGTCACAACCTGCTGAGAGAAGCTTTTTTTACTCATAGTTTTTCATTATGGAGGAAAGGGTTAATGGCAGCAGGCAGGATTCCCTGCAGCAATCTGGGTCACTTACATTTTCCAGATCAGTAATTTCTCTACTCAAAATAGTCTTAAATTACAACCATGGATACACACACACACAAACACACACATTCTAACCTTTCACTTCGTTCAAGAGTTAGTCTAAAAAGTATGCTATGCCTAAACGGAAGATTAAAAAAAAAAGAAAATAAGAGTACTAGAATGGAGAGAAGAAATAATCATGATTACTATTTCTATGCTACATTTTCTAAGATTTTGTTCTTATTTCAACAATCTCATTACCAATTTTTTTCAAGATAAATGGTAATTCTATGGCAATTTATTAGGTTTAAAATGCTTTAATTCACAATCCAAAGTCTATTTTTATAACTATTATAGAGAAAGAAACTACTTCAAGCATGTATATTGGATTAGTAGCAAAACTTACATATATCTAAACTCTGCCATCACTTACCATGCCAGAAGTGAATCTAATGGCACACGGAACCTAATTTTATTATCTTATATTTTAATAATACCTAATAATTAAAATAAAGCAATTTATTATTTTAATGTTATTCTGTGAGTGTAAGCCAATGTTCACCTCAAATAAGTGAATTTTACATGTGAATAATAATTATGAGATAGTTGAAGGTGTGTGGCATTATTTCTGGGCTCTGTGTTCTGTTTTCTTTGTCTGTGTTTCTTTTTGTAAAAAGTACCATGCTGTTTTGATTACTGTAGTCTTATAGTATAGTTTGAAGTCCAGTAACATGATGACTAAAGTTTCGTTATTTTGCTTAAGATTATCTTGGCTATTCAGGATTTTTGTTGCTGTTGTTGTTCCATATGAATTTTTTTTTGTTCTATAGTTTTATTAATTTTTAAGTTCATCTGATTTTAACATAGTTTTGGTTTTTTTTGCTAATTCTGTCAAGAATACCATTTGCCATTTGATAGAAATAACATTGACTCTTTAAATTTATTTGGGCAATACTGCCATTTTAACAACATTTATTTTTCCTATCCAAGAGAATGGTAAGTTTTTTGATTTGTTTGTGTCACCTTTGATTTATTGGAGCAGTGGTTTGTAGTTTTCCTTGAAGAGGTCCTTCACATCTCTTGGTTAGCTATATTCCTAGGTATTGTGTGTGTATGTGTGTGTGGCTATTGTGAATGGGATTGAATTTTTAATTTGGCTCTCAGTTTGGACATTGTTGGTGTAAGGGCATGCTATTGATTTTTGTACATTGCTTTTGTATTCTGAAATTTTGCTAAAGTTGATCAAATCGAACAGGTTTTTCTGGCAGAGACGATGAGGTTTTCTAGTTATAGAATCATATCATATGCAAAAAGTGATAGGTTGACTTTCTGTCTACTGATTTGGATGCCTTTTATTTCTTTCTATTGACTGATTGCTCTGGCTAGATCTTCTAGTACTATGTTGAATGATAGTAGAAAGAGAGGATATTCTTGTCTTATTCTGGTTGTCAGGGGGGCTGCCCCAAGCTTTTGCATATTCAGCATGATGTTTGCTGTGGGTTTTTCACAGATGGACCTTATTATTTTGAAGTATCTTACCTCAATATCTAATTTGTTGAGTGTTTCTAATATGAAGAGATGTTGAATTTTTTGAAAGTCTTTTCTGCATCTATTGAGAAAATCATGAGGTTTTGTTTTTAGTTCTGTTTCTATCATGAATCACAGTTACTGCTTTTCATATGTTGATCCAAACTTACATCTCAGGAATAAAGCCTGTCTGACCATGATGAAGAGCTTTTGGATGTGCAGCTGGTTTCAGTTTGCTAGGTTTTTTTTTTTTTGAAAATTTTTACATCTATGTTTATCAGGATATTGGTCTGAAATTTTCTTTTTTATGTTCTGTCTCTCCCTGGTTTTGATATCAGGAAAATGTTGGCCTCATAGAATGGGTTAGAGAGGAGTCTCTCCTGCTAAAGTTTTTGGATAGTGTCAGTAAGAATGATACTAGCTTTTCTTTATACACCTGGTAGAATTCAGTGTGAATCTGTCTAGTCTTGGACTTTTTCTGGTTGGTAGGCTTTAAATTACTGATTCAATTCCATAACTTTTTTTTGGTCTTTTCAGGGAATCAATTTCTTTCTGTTTCAATCTTCAGAGACTGTATCATTGTAGAAATGTATGCATTTCTTCTAGGTTCTCTACTTTGTGTGGATAGAGGTGTTCCTAGTAGGTCTCTGATTTCTTTTTGTATTTCTGTGGGTTCAGTAATAATGTCACCTTTGTCATTTCTGACGGTGTTTATTTGGATCTTCTCTCTCTTTTTTTTTCTTTATTATTATTCTAGTTAGAGGGCTATCTATGTTACTCATTCTTTCAAAGAAAAGCTATTGGAATGGCTGACTTCTTGTATTTGCGTGTGTGTGTTTCAATTTCCTTTAGCTCTGATTTTGGTCATTTCTTATCTTCTGCTTGCTTTGGGGGTAGGTTTACTTTTGTTTCTCTAGTTTCTCTACGTGTGATGTTAGATTGTTAATTTGAGATATTCTGATTTTTTTTGATGTGGGCATTTAGTGCTATAAACTTTCCTCTTAACACTACCTTAGGTGTGTCCTAGAGATTCTGTTATGTTGTATCTTTGTTCTCATTAGTTCCAAATAATTTCTTGATTTTGCCTAAATTTTATTATTTACACAAAAGTCATTCAGTAGTTTGCTTAATTTTCATGTAATTTTATGATTTGGAGTAATTTTCTTAGTATTGATTTACATTATTATTGCTCTGTGGTCTGAGAGTGTGGTTGTTTTTTCTTTTTTTTTATTTAATTAAGATTGTTTTATGTCTGACTATGTGGTCAATTTTAGAGTATGTGCCATGTGGTAATAAGAAGAATGTATATTCTGTTTTTTTTGAGTGGAGAGTTGTGTAGTGCCTTTTACATCCATTTGTTCAAGTGTTTAGTTCAGGTACTGAATATCTTTGATGAACAGATATTTTAATACAGTAAGAAAAAAAGATTATCACTCCCCATTCTAGCAAAACTATTTTATTTATTTTTTATTCTTTTACGTTTTTTATATACAATATTTACGGACTAAGGAATACAGTCTCTCCTTTGACTGAAGCACTTCTATATATATGGACATTGTAAATAAAGATGTATGCTATTTTGAAAGCTAGAAGTTTATATTTTAAATGCACAGTGTGTATCTCTATGTATTATTAAAAACTTTACAATCATTTTCACTGAGCATTTTATGACTATCATGTAACTGATTATCATATAGATTTAACTTAAATTTAGTTTTAACCAGTATTCCCCTTTTTGGACATATTCATCTTTTAAATATAATGACCAATAATCATCAAGTTAAATAAGTATACAGTCAATTTTCACTTTATGAAATAAATTTTTGTAAGTGAAAATACGTCACTTACAATTTCCAATATATAAATTTTTGTAAGTGAAAATACATAGCTTACAATTTCCAATATACATTGTAAAATGGTCTTACAGAATTTTCTTCTGAAATACACTCCCACAAACAGTACATGCAATTCCTGTTTCATCATGGTCCTTGATGATGTTTGATACTGTCATTTTATTAATATTTTAGAAATTGACACAACTTGAAAAATTAAAATTTCATTAATTTCCTTTTGCATTATTTTATTTGTTGATAAAGATACATTTTTATCTATTGTTAATTAATTTTAAAGAATTAAAACAATATTATACTTTTCTCCAACATATGTTGTATATTTTTGTAATGTGTTCTTTGCTGTAGCTCTATTTAATGATGTTTTTGATGTAGTAATTGTTTATTCTTTATTGATATGAAAGGTTATCTTTACCATATTTTAAAGTAGCATGTATGCATCTGAATTTTCTATCAATTTATATTTTTATTTTAGATAAAGAAACTTAATGTTTTAAAAAATATTACTTCGTGCTTTATTGAGATTATTTTTCCAGGAAAATTTTAGAATTGTCATATAGTTAAAAATATTATTAGAACTTTGTTTAGACTTGTTTTGAATTCATAGAAATATTTGTAAGCATAGGCATATCTCAGAGATATTGTGGGTTTCATTCCAGAACACAACAATAAGACCAATAGCACAGTAAAGTGAGTCATATTAATGTTTTTGGCTTCACAGTGCATATAAAAGTCATATTAAAACTCTGTTGTAGTCTATTAGGTGTGCTGTAGCATCATGTCCAAAAGTTTACGTAACTGAATTAAAAATACTTCATTTTTAAACAATGGTAATGATCATCAGAGCCTTTGATAAACTGTATTATTTTTGATGGTTGAAAGTCTTGCTTTCAAGTTGACGGCTCCTGATTTATCAGGGTGGTGGATGCTGAAGGTTAGGGTGGTTGTGGCAACCTCTCAAAATAAGAAAACAATGAAGTTTGCCACATAAATTGATTCTCTCCTTCACAAAAGATTTTTCTGTAGCATGCAAAGCTGTTTCATAGCATTTTATACACAGATGTTCTTTCAAAATTGGAGTCAGTTCTTTGGAACTCTGCTCCTGCTTTATCAACTACGTGTATATAATTTTCCAAATCCTTTGTTGTCAGTTCAACAACGTTCATAGCATTTTTAGCAGGAGTTGATTTCATTGAAAGAAATCATTTTCTTTGCTCATCCTTATGAAGCAACTCTTCATTTATATTATGAGATTTCAGTAATTCAGTCACATCTTCAAGCTCTACTTGTAATTCTAGCTATCTTGTTATTTCTGTCATATCAAGTAATTACTTCCTGGGCTGAAGTACTGAATCCCTCAAACACATTCATGAGAGTTGGAATCAACTTGTTCCAAATTTTTTGCTAATTTTTACATTTCTATCTCCTCCATTAAATGATAAATATTCTTAATGGGATCTAAAATAGTGAATATTTTCCAGAAGGTTTTCATTGACTTTGTGTGGATCCACAACATGAATCAATCTCACTGGCATCTATAGCTCTTAAAAATCTATTTCTTAAATAATGAGACTTGAAAGTAGAAATCCCTCTATGATCCATGGGCTGAAGAATGGATGTGATGTTACCATGCATAAAAACCACATTAATCTTCTTATACATTTCCATTAGAACCCTTGGGTAATTAGGTTCATTGTTAATGAGCAGTAGTATTTTGAAATAAATCTTTTTTTTTCTTTTTTTTTTTCAGAGCATTAGTTCTACAGTAGGCTTAAAATATTCTGTTAACCATACTATAAACAGATGTGCTGTCATCCAGGCTTTACAGTTATATTTATAGAGCACAAGCAGAGTAAATTTAGCGTATTTCTTAAAGGCCCTAGAATTTTTAAATATTAAGTAAGCTTTGGCTTCAACTTAAAGTTACCAGAGGCATTAACCTTTAAAAGAGGGTTAGCTTGTCATTTGAAGCTTTGAATCCAGGCATTGACTTCTCCTCTTTAGCTATGAAAGAAGTAGGTGGCATCTTCTTCTTATATAAGGCTGTTTTGTTCCTGTTTGTCTTCAGTGAAATTGAAAACTGGTTGTTTAGCATATCTACCTTCATCAATGATCTTAGCTACATCTTCTGGATAACCTGCTGTGGGTTCAACATTAGCACTTGATGCTTTACCTTTAACTCACTCATATCACAAAAAAGACTTCTTTTCTTAAACCTTATGAACCAGTTTCTGCTAGCTTCAAACTTTTCTTCTGAAGCTTCCTCACCTCTCTCAGCCTTCATAGACTTAAAGAGAATAAGGGCCTTTCTTTGTATTTGGTTTTGGTTTAAGGGAATGTTGTGACTGATTTAACCTTCCATCTAAGCTGCTAAAACCTTCTCCATGTCAGCAATAAGGCTGGTTTGCTTTCTTATCATCTGTGTGTTCACTGGAGTAGCTCTTTAAATTTCCTTCAAGAGCTTTTCTTTGCATTCACAACTTAGCTGTTTGGCACAAGACACCTAGCTTTTAGCTTATCTTAGCTTTCCATATGCCTTCCTCGTTAAACTTAATCATTTCTAGTTTTTCATTTAAAGTGAGAAACACACTTAGAGGATATTGTAGTGTTATTAATTGGACTAATTTTAATATTGTTATGCTCCAGGGAATAGGGAAGCCCGAGGAAGGAGACGGAGAAATGGCTGGCAGGTGGGGCAGTCAGAACACACACAACATACACTGATTAACTCTGTCATCTTAGTGGCATGATTTGAGGTGTACCCAAAAAATTACAATGGTAACATCATGATCATTAATCACAAGTCACCATAACAAATATGACAATAAAAAGCTTATAATATTGCAAGAGTTACTGAAGTGTCACACAAAATATGAAGTGAACACATGATGTTGGAAAAATGGTGCCAATAAATTTGCTCAAAGCAGGGCTGCCACGAATCTTCAATTTGCAAAAAAATGCAGTAGGTACAAAGCACAAGAAAGTGAAGTGTACATTTAATTGGAATTATTTACATGATTTTTCCATTGAGAAATATTGTATATTTCTCTATTTAAGCATTATTCTGAACATTAAAGTTTTCAATTATTCTTTATATGAGACTTTTTTATTTCTTAGTAAGTAGATTACTATGGTATACATTGTAATCTTTTTAATATTACTAATGACATTGGGCGTATTTTCAAAATCATTATCATTGCTTAAAACAATGTAATTTTTATTTTTTAATCAATAACTTTGATAAAGTAACATTTTTTCACTAGCCTAGTAGTCATTATTATTATAGTTTAGAAATGATATCATCTTGAAATCATGTCATCTGTTTCAAAGATTATAGCTGTCTATTCTATTTAATACCTATATTAATTTTATAAAAGGTAAGTAATAAAAATGGCATATCATCTTGTATTAATATAAGAATTCCCATATGCTTAAAAAATTTACTAATTAATTCCCTAAACTTCTATTCTATATGATTTCAAAATACAGATAACCTGCTCCAATACAGATAAGCTCCTATAATTGTTTCTGGATTTATTTTTTTCACCTTTAGCCAGCTACAGAAATTTTTGATGTTACATGTGTTTAATAGAAAAATATTTGAATCATTTCTTCTAAAGTATTTTATTTATTTGAAAATAATACATTTAAAAATGTTTACTATCTGTTTTAAATGTTACTAGAACACTTTGAATGCAATTATCTGTAAACCATATTTTTAAATTTCAGATTTGAGACACTTTATTTGAAAAGTTTGGTTCCTCTTTTGCAACTGCCAATATTATTGATGTCTGCAAGAAAGAGTTGATGTTTGAAAAATAATTACTTTTTAACATTGGTGTCAATCATATTATGTTGTATTTGGTCATCAAATATATGTTTCATTTATGAAATTACACTAATAGTTGGTTTTAGCTTATTTCTTACAATTAAGTAACTAAAATAACTAGTCTTTTTGTAGAAATCAGTTGATAGATTCAATAATTAATAACATTATTTAAAGAGATATAGAAATAACTATGAAATTTTACCAGATAATTTCTCTGAATTGTCATTATAAAATCCAATTAGAATTCTGCAAATGAAATGATTTAGCAGCAGCACCAGTTTTAGTATGAAATAGTATATCACTAATTGAATGTGAATTGGACCATATATTCCAATTACTATCTTTCATACTATAGAGGATATACTGGTGTGTTATGAAGTATAACATTAAAACTTCATTAAATCAGGCTTACAACCTATTAAAATATAAATATATATGCATTTGTCCTAGTCTTACCAACCATCGCAAATTTTTTATAACATTAATCTGTGGAATTCTAAAACAGAAAAATTTAATAAACTTAGGCATTTCTTAGATATGATTTCTTATCTTTTTTCTAAATTAAAATATATGTGTTGCTTTAATTGTAATTTAAAATTATGAATATATGGTTATTGTATAAAAAAATTTTGTTCAATTATAAAATGCATAAAAATATCAAGATCATAATAGTAACACAGAAACAATAAAAGCAATATTATTTTGTGTTTATGTGCATTATTTTAATTTTTATTTAATGTGTGTGTGTGTGTGTGTACACGTGTTTGTGTGTAGCTATGATTAGATGAAAAACAAAATCAATGTATCAATTGTGCATGTTGGATTATTTCTGTTATGCACTCACTTTAATGACTATTAGTAGAGATTTATTTCATTCTTGATATATATAGTGATTCATAAACAATCTATAACCTACATATATATGACTTTTACATTTTTGCTATTTAAGCAACAGCAAGGCAAATGTCCACTATGTACTGTCACATATCTAGCAGATTGTTTCCACAGCAAAAATTAATCAAGAGAAATTACTCTGTGTATTAGTTTCTTAGAGTTACTGTTGCTGCAAACTGGGTGGCTTACAACAATATAAATTTATTCTTTCACAGTTCTGGGACTACACATCAGAAATTAAAATAATGGCTTGGCCATGCTCTCTTTAAGATGGTAGGAGCGGATACGCCTTGCGTTTTTCAGATTCTGGTAGTCCAAGGCATTCCTTAGATTGTTTCTTGGCTTGGATATCAATGTCATATTCCCAGGATACAAATGATTGGAACAAACTACATAACTGGAGATACCATAACCCCACACAGAGAAATAATGGGGTCGTTCGTCACTAACTAACATTGCTTATTCAGGTAGATCCTGTCTGCAAAGTGTAGAAAGAGGTCCAAAGTCATAAAGATAACACGGTAAATGTTTTCTCTCAACGTAGAAATTTTTCCTTAGTCACACCATCTCTATATACACCTGACAGGTACACCTTTAGACTAAGAAATTTAAGCGACCCTTTCAAAATCTAAGATAGTTCAGAACATGAAGGGGCAAAGGTTTTTGTGACACATTCATCACAGCCTGTGAGGGCTAGCATCCTCAGAGGAGAAAGATGAAACGGGTATTGGGCGGCATGTCTACACCTACAAGGAAGGACTTAGGCTAAGTTGCAGAATAAAAACAAAACAAAACAAACAAAAAAGATAATATTTTTGGCCTTATGTCTGATGGTATCTGTGGTTTGTTGGTTTGTTTAGAACAGAAGGGTGTCAGTCATATATGTTACCCTCACTCTCTTGGCATCAGGAGGCAGTAGGCAGAGGAAGAAGAAATGATGAGTCGAAAGAGAAGGGTCCTTGGGTTCCAATGCTAATCTTCCCTCTCTGGCTAGAAAATGATCATGGAAGGCTGGGCATGGTGGCTCATGCCTGTAATCCCAGCACTTTGGGAAGCTGAGGCGGGCAGATCACCTGAGGTCGGGATTTCAAGACTAGCCTGACCAACATGGAGGAACTCTGTCTCTACTAAAACTACAAAATTAGCCCAGTGTGGTGGTGCATGTCTGTAATCCCAGCTACTCGAAGGCTGAGGCAGGAGAATTGCTTGAATACGGGAGGTGGAGTTTGCCGTTAGCTGAGATAGCGCCATTGCACTCCAGCCTGGGTGACAGCAGCGAAACTCCGTCTCAAAAAAAAAAAAAAAAAAAGATTATGGAGCTGAGACCAGCAGCAGCAGCTATTTTTTTCATCAATAAATATACTTCATTGCCAAGGCAGCAGAGAAGTGTAGGAAGAGGAAGCGGGATGGGAAGGAAGGGAGAGAAGCATGGTGCAAGATCCCCACCACTATTCTTAACCCTCCTGTCTTGTAAAAACTGTGAAAAAACTTTTAACATGGCTCTCCTGTCTCCGGGGCTGCTCTTAAGCCTCACTGAGGGAGACACCTGGCAGAGACAAAGCTAAGGGGAGAAAGGGAAAAGAGAGGGAGGAAGGAAAAGAGGGAGGGAGAGAGGAAAAGAAAGAGGAGGAGTGGGTTAGGCCTCAAAACCTGACATTATTATGCTTTATCATCTTACAATCTAAAATTTCCACATTGTAACCTCACTTTAGTTTGCATTTCTTTGAATATTAGTAAGAATAAATCTATTTTTTTGCTTATTTATTGGATAGTTTTTGTGATTTTTCTGAACATACATTGGCTTCCTCCTCCTCTAAGTTATTAATTTTCTACACTGAATTGTTTCTACATTATTAGTAAGTTCCTACCACTTCTAATACAAATATTTTTCATATTTTTCTATTTTATTAATTCCATTTTTGTATTTATTTTATTCTCCTTGAGTTGTAATTTTAACTTATTTTCATCTGTCTATCCCTCTGCATTTTCCTTTATGGTTTCTATATTTAGTGTCATGCAGCTATATCCATATGCAACAAAGTTAATTAAATGTGTACCTTAATTTTTTGTGCCTCATAATTATATTTTGATGGGACTTTAAATTAATTTAAATTTGATATTACAAACAAAATCCATAATAATGTATCCAATATTTTAGGATATTCTTGGATATTCTTATTCATCTTAAACTTCATTATATAATAGACACCATATTATATATGTCTACTATATAATAAATAATATCTTGATATTTATCAAACAGCCTACTTGATAGATTATAATAATGCAAGTTGTAGACTGACATTTATGGGTGATATGTGTTACAACTGAATTATTTCCAGGCATTAACTTCATTTTTATTTGGGTTCTCCTAAAGAGTATACATGATAACATAACCAATATTAATAGATACACAATGCAAATGAAAACATTATTAATAGTTTTGAGTGTTAATAATAAAAATACATTAAAATTTAAGTCTTTTCTATTTATATGACCCTAAATAGGAGATTTGCATGTATGACTCCATTTGATCATCACCCTATTCCTGTATTTTCTTAGCTCCATTAACAAACCTGTAAATGTTTTCTCAGAACATTACAATAACTCAATTAATGCCACAGACTTGAAACATACAGAAAGTGTATTTCATAACCAAAAATTTTAAAGACTATTCTGTGTTGCTTATATGGTAGAGGTTAAAATCTTGTTCTCAACAAGAACTGGGCTGAATTTCATTTATATTCTATCACATGTTAGCAAAGATAATGCTGCTGCTTTTGTTAAATTGAGTAACGATAAAACCATAAAAGATAAACTGAGGAAGTTTATTCAGTGGTATAGAGTAAAGCAGTCATAAATTGAATGTGAGTAGGCATTTTATAGTAAGTTAGTATCTCTTTATTAACAGCACATTTATATTTTTATTTTATAGGGTATTTTAAAAAATTCAACACTAGGATTTTCTTTAAGGATATTTCATTTTACCGAGTCCTGCAGTCTACATCTACTCCATTTTCAAAATATGTGTCACTAAAAGTAATAACAGTGAAAGTATTATACTTGGAAATTCTAATAATGACAACAGCTTTCTAACACATATCTCAAAAGAGTAAAATTTGTTACAAATATTCATTGTACATATGATCCCTCCAGCTAAATTTTTTTAATATTTTGAAATACTTCCTTTATTAAAATTTAAAATGAAAAAATATTTTAAAAGTTATTAAAATGAGAAAAATACTATTTTTAAATTGAATGGCTTTATTATTTTTAGGAGATAGTATGTTTTCAAATAAACTTTAAGCACATTAACAGCACATTAATCACAGTGTTTTGAAAACCATGGCTGAGATATACATGATTACCAGATGATATTATATGTATATTATATTTGTAATACATATGCATATACACATATATGTAGTCTATATGTACTATATATAATCACACTCGTTCATATATGTGTATGCCTGTATATTTGTAAGCATATTATTTTCTTCTGTATTGATTACCTACTGTTTATGCACTAATTACAAATACTTCTTAAGATCAACATTTTATTCCTTAAAATAGGAAGTTAGACACAAAAAATTAAAAAACAATCTTAATTCTTAGGCCTCATTTATATATAGGTCTTAACAGAACATAGGAGAGATTTAAGGTAACTTTAAAAGCAATTAACATTTCTTTTCTCCTTTTGTGAAGATGAATAAGGAGGATGACCATGGGAGAAAGGGTAAGGAGAGAAGAGGAAGGAGAGGGTTAGGAAGCAATACTACTTTGTTTTAAATATTTAGATGATACTTTAAGTAATATCAATCTATTTTTAATACTGATTTTGGAAACTGGTGAACTTTTTTTTCTGTGTATGTCTAAAACCAATTTGTACTTATATCTGTTAATAAAGATAAAAAACTGCACAACTACATGGAAACTGAACAACCTGCTCCTGAATGACTACTGGGTAAGTAACCAAATTAAGGCAGAAACAAAGATGTCCTTTGAAACCAAGGAGAACAAAGACACAATGTACCAGAATCTCTGGGATACATTTAAAGCAGTGTGTAGAGGGAAATTTATAGCACTAAATGCCCACAAGAGAAAGATGGAAAGATCTAAAATAGACACCCTAACATCACAATTGAACAAACTAGAGCAGCAAGAATAAACAAATTCAAAAGCTAGCAGAAGACAAATAAGATCAGAGCAGAACTGAAGGAGACAGAGACATGAAAACCCCTTCAAAAAATCAATGAATCCGAGAGCTGTTTTTTTTAAAAGATCAACAAAATAGACTGCTACCTGACTAAAAAAGAAAAGAGAGAAGAACCAAATAGACAGAATAAAAAATGATAAAGGGGATACCACCACTGATCCCACAGAAATACAAACTACCATCAGAGAACACTATAAACACCTCTACATAAATAAAACAGAAAATCTAGAAGAAATGGATAAATTCCTGGACACATACACCCTCCCAAGACTGAACCAGGAAAAATTCAAATCCCTGAATAGACCAATAACAAGCTTGGAAATTGAGGCAGCAATTAACAGTCTACCAACCAAAAAAAGTCCAGGACCAGACGGATTCACAGCCGCAATCTCCCAGAGCTACTAGGAGAAGCTGGTGTCATTCTTTCTGAAACTATTCCAAAAAATACAGAAAGAGGAAATGCCCTCTAACTCATTTGATGAGGCCAACATCATCCTGATACCAAAACCTGATAGAGACACAACAAAAACAGAAAATTTCAGGCCAATATCCCTCATGAACATTAATGCAAAAATCCTCTATAACATATTGGCAAACCATATCCAACAGCATATCAAAAAGCTTATCCACCACAATGAAGTCAGCTTCATCCCTGGGATGCAAGGCTTGTTTAACATATGCAAATCTATAAACGTAATCCATCACATACACAGAATCAAAGACAAAAACCACATGATTATCTCAATAGATGCAGAAAAGGCATTTGACAAAATTCAACTGCGCTTCTTGCTAAACACTCTCAATAAACTGGGTATTGATGGAAAGTACCTCAAAATAATAAGAGCTATTTATGACAAAACCACAGCCAATATAATACTGAATGGACAAAAACTGGAAGCATTCCCTTTGAAAATCCACACAAGAAAAGGATGCCCTCTCTAACCTATTTAGCATAGTACTGGAAGCTGTGCACAAGGCAATCAGGCAAGAGAAAAAAATAAAGTGTATTCAGGTACGAAGAGAGGAAGTCAAACTGTCTCTGTTTGAGGATGACATAATTGTATGCTTAGAAAACCCCATCATTTCAGCCCAAAATCTCCTTAAGCTGATAAGTAACTTCAGCAAGGTCTCAGGATACAAAGTCAATCAATGTGCAAAATCACAAGCACTCCTATACACTAATAATAGAATAACAAAAAGCCAAATCATGAGTGAACTCCCATTCACAATTGCTACAAAGAGAATTAAATACCTAGGAATACAACTTACAAGGATGTGAAGGACCTCTTCAAGGAGAACTATAAACCACTGTTCAAAGAAAAAAGAGAGGACACAAATAAATTGAAAAAACATTCCATGCTTATGGATAGGAAGAATCAATATTGTGAAAATGGCCATACTGCCCAAAGTAATCTATAGATTCAATGCTATCCCTATCAAGTTACCATTGACTTTCTTCACAGAATTGGGAAAACTATTTTAAATTTTATATGAAACCAAAAAAGAGCCCGCATAGCAAAGACAATCCTAAGAAAAAATAAAAAAAATAATAAAGCTGGAGTCATCATGTTACCTGACTTCAAACTATACCATAAGGCTACAGTAACAAAAACAGCATGGTACTGGTACCAAAACAGATACATAGACCAATGGAACAGAACAGACGTCTCAGAAATAACACCATACATCTACAACCATCTGATATTTGACAAACCTGACAAAAGCAAGCAATGTTGAAAGGATTCCCTATTCAATAATTGGTGTTGGGAAAACTGGCTAGCCATATGCAGAAAGCTGAAACTGGATCCCGTCCTTACACCTTATACAAAAATTAACTCAACATGGATGACTGATGGATTAAAGACTTAAATGTAAGACCTAAAACCATAAAAACCAAGAAGAAAACCTAGGCAATACCATTCCGGACATAAGCAAGTGCAAAGACTTCATGACTAAAACACCAAAAGCAATGTCAACCAAAGCCAAAATAGACAAATGAGATTTACTTAAACTAAACAGCTTCTGCACAGCAAAAGAAACTGTCATCAGAGTGAACAGGCAACCTACAGAATGGAAGAAAAATTTTGCAAGCTACCCCCTCTGACAAAGGTCTAATATCCAGAATCTACAAAGAACCAAATTTACAAGAAAAAGAAACCCCATCAGAAAGTGGAAAAAGGATATAAAAAGACACTTCTCAAAAGAAGACAATTATGCAGCCAACAGACATGTGAGAAAATGTTCATCATCCCATGTCATTAGAGAAATGCAAATAAAAACCAAATTGATATACCATCTCACACCATTTAGAATGGTGATCAATAAAAAGTCAAGAAACAACAGATGCTGGAGAGGATGTGGAATGAAAGGAATGATTTTACACTGTTGATGGGAGTGTAAATTAGTTCAACCATTGTGGAAGACAGTGTGGCGATTCCTCAAAAATCTAGAATTAGAAATACCATTTGACCCAGCAATTCTATTACTGGATATATACCCAAAGGATTATAAATCATTCTACTATAAAGACACATGCACACATATGTTTACTGCAGCACTGTTCACAATAACAAAGATTTGGAACCAACCCAAATGCCCATCAGTGACAGACTAGATAAAGCATATGTGGCACATATACACCATGGAATACTATGCAGCTATGAAAAAGGATGAGTTCATGTCCTTTGCAGGGACATGGATGAAGCTGGAAACCATCGGACTCAGCAAACTAACACAAGAACAGAAAACCAAACATAACATGTTACCACTCATAAGTGGGAGTTGAACAATGAGAACACATGGATACAGGGAAGGGAAAATCACACACCAGGACCTGCTGGTGGGTGGAGGGCTAGGGGAAGTACAGCATCAGGAGAAATACCTAATTCAGATGACGGGCTGATGGGTGCAGCAAACCAGCATGGCACATGTATACCTAAGTAACAAACCTGCATGATCTGTACATGTAGCCCAGAACTTTAAGTATAATAATAAAAATGTATTAAAATTTAATATATTTTGTTTCCAAAGAAACATTATATATTATAAAATTTATTATAAGTTTATCAGAAATATATCTAATAAATTATAAAAACATTTCAGTTTTAAATAGAGCAAATAAATTCAAGAGAAATGATTTAATATATATTCTGCTACTGATGAAATTACTTCTTTAAAACTTTGATTTCTGGTTATTGAGCCTCTTTCTGTTTTAACATGTTTGTGACTATGATAGCTATCAGTTGTCTCCTAGTATCTGTTTACCTAATCTTCTATAGAAAAAGAAACCTTAAATGTATCCACTGGGCTCCAGTCTCACCAGAAGAATGAGTACATTTCCCAACTTCTGCATCAGTGTGTGGCAATATCACTAACAACTAGTCAAGGGGTATAAAAGAAAGCACTATGTGCAACTTCTGGAAAGAGTCCTTAAAGAACAGGGTATGTTCTTTCCCTGATCCTTCTTCCTTTTTAGGTGGGTAAAATTAAAGTACATATTGGCAAATGCAACATGACAGAAACATGGGTAATGGATGATTTCATGTCTCAACACCAAGGATTACTCTAAATTAATGTGTATGTGAGAAATAAACTTCTCTTTTAAATGAACAGCTGTTATTTTGGGCTTTATGCTACAAGCAGCTGCATAAAAGTATAAGTAACAAAGTTACATTTTCATCATCTTTTAATTCTAATTGTGTGTATGTGTATGAAAAAATATATTTCCATTAGTCTTTATTATTTTACTCTTTAATTTTATATATATATATACACACACATGTTTTCAGTTTCATATATGAGTAATTTGGTAGGGATTAATAGCATTTCTGATAAACTATAACAACAATGTAGTTAGAAAATGTTATCTATATTATATTGATTATTTGATATTTATGAAAAAATTTCATGACCTAGTTGTTCAATGTTTATAATGATTCTATTTGTTTGAAAATATATATTATATGATTTATATATATATCAATTTGATGAATAATTTTTATTTACATGTTCTGCATTCTAGTTAAAAATGAAAAATGTCTCTTTTTTATTTTTCTTGCTTAATGTATTATTATTATTATTATTATTATTATTATTTTGAGACAGGGTCTCACTCTGTCACCCAGACTGAAATGCAGTGTCTCCATCTTGGATCACTGCAACCTCCCCACCTGCCTCAGCCTCCCAAGGAGCTGGCACTACAGGTGGGTACCACCAAGCCCAGCTAATTCTTTTGTATTTTTGGTAGTTTCACCTTGCTTCCCAGGCTATACTTGAACTCAAATTTTGAGTTCAGGTGGTCCACTGCCTTGACCTCCCCAGTGTTGAGATTACAGGCATAAGCCACTGCATCTGAAAAAGGAAATCTCATCTTAATGTGGAAATCTCTCTAAAAACTGTGTTTAAAATTTTCCACTGGTTGGGAATTTTTTAATTTTTTTCTTATTGTTTCATTATTTTTGAATGTTACAAAGGTAGTTTATGTTGTCAGGGCATAAAATTTTGTAATTTTATAGTTTACTAGTGATTTATTTACTCTATTATCTCATAACATTTTTTATATGAAGTAAGGGTTTATATTCTTGTTGATGGTGTAGCTAAATCACATTTCTTTGGTTATTTGTCTCATATGATTTTGTCAGTTCTTTTACTTTTATTCCTGTTGCATCATTACGGTTTACTCTGACTTTTGTAAATTGTAAGTTGTCCATGTCTTTTAATCCAGATTGGTTATGCTGGCATTTTTAATTCATTTATCTTTATTGTGATTATTTTAGATTTAGATTGCATCCTGTCATGTTATTTTGTGCTTATTAAGTATCTTCTTTTACTTCTGACACATTTTTCCCTTTCCTGGTTTTTTCTTTTTCCTTTTTCTTTTTCTTTGTCTGATTTATAGTCTTATTTTTCTGTTAATTTCTTATACTGGTTAGAAAGCTATGCATTATATTTTTTTCATAGTAGCCCAACATTTTCATCTGTATGAAATATGCCTAATATTGATCAATGGCTATGCCCATTTGTTAATTAATTCAAGGCTTTATGCTTTAAATTTGATCACATCCATTTTTCTTACATTTTTGAATGCCTCCCAAATTATCATAATTAATATTTCTTTACATTTATGCATATGATTATCAATATTTATGTGATCTTTTCAACCCATTCCTGTGTTTGATTTTCTACTGACTGCTACAAAGACACACACACACACACACACAAAAAAAAATTATTATTGTTATTAATTTTTCAGCGAACACCAGTAGCTTTATGAAGCTGGCCCCAGACTTTACTCTCTGCCTATATATCAAACAAAAGGTAGGTTTCATTGCCTTTCCCAAAATTGTTTCAAAAACCTAAATCCTTAGATATAACAATATATGCTCAGATCTAGTACCTAAACCCTTTTCTCCGTAGCTCATATAATATCAGCTTGAAATTTTAAAAAATTTGGTAAGTAGGGCCTTCTTGGCTGACCCTTCCTTATAGATTTTGAATTATTTTCTTTTATTCAATATTTCTTGTTCTTTTTAGTAGAAAGGACTGAGTGTCACCTTATGCTACTATTTTCTCCAAACTATAAAGTCTCTTCTACTTTTTCTTTTGTATAATAATTTAATATTTGTCCTAATGACATTTTTCTAATGACATAATGCAAAAGCTGGCAAATTTTTATGTAAAGATCCAGGCCACAAGTATTATAGGCTGTACAGGCTATACGGGTCTGTTGCACCACTCAACTCTGCAACTGTGGTACAAAACCAGCCACAGACAATATATAAATAAACATGTGTGGATGTTTTCCAATATGATTGATTCACAGAAATAAGTAATATACTTAATTTGGCCTCGGATCTGTAATAGTTTGCTGACTTCTGATATAATACATTTACAGCTTCTAAAATGCAGTATAAAAATGACTAATTATCTTTATCCTCCCCTTGAAATGTCTTCCAATTACCTTATCTACTTTAATACTTGTCTGTATTACTCATATTGTGTTACATCATGATCTGAATTTACATATATTGTACTTCTGAATGAAAAATACCAAATAGGTTTATCATTTCTCTTAATGCTCATGTGATGTTTTGCATAGAATTGGGATTCACATTATTGATTAATAACTAATAACTGAAGTAGATTATATTAACTACATATATATATTATGCTAATTGTGCTCTAATTATACAGCTCTATAGCAATTTTACTAAAAGTTCCCCACTCATTTATAGAATGCCCAGGACTGACTTGTATATCTGTACATATTTTCAATTTAAAAAGAAGGCTCATGTCAATAAGCATGAATTTAGGACACAGACTACAGTATGTGTGGACCTAATTTAGGTCCACAAGGAAAGAACTAAATTTAATTCTCGAAATCTTAAGACTCAAGAATAACGTCTACAGTATCCACCTAATTGTTTTAGTATTAGTTTCTTTTATTATTATTATTGACATGAAAGCCATATAGCACCTAACACGTATGTTAAGACAGAACACTTTACTTCCAATTTAATATGTGGTGTTTATGAGGTCAAATACTTCTATGGAATATACATGAAACCATTTATTTGCATCTATGCATTTTTGGTGAGGGTAAAGTGGGGGAGGCAGATGAAGTAGGGAGGATGATGTCATCTTTTTCGTAAGAATCAATCATACGACGTGAGATGATTCATTTTCAGTTTTTTTTTTAATTTTTGATATATGATAATATTCTTAAATAAAATCTTTAGGCCTCAAAACATTTCATAGTATCTCTCTCTGAATGTTACTCCATAGTATATTTCTGAATTGTAAGGAGTGAACAACTCCAATTCAGTATGGTTTTATGTACTGTGTGGGTAGTAACTGATTTCCAAAGTAATCTATAGAAATATCTGTAATTTTTCTTACTGAAATAGTAATGAATTAGCTGATATTAAGTATCTCTAAAGGGAGAATGGGGGAGCTCACCTAGTAATTGTCCTTTATGATAAAGAAATTGAAGTAAGTGTTGAGTAAATAATTTAACATTTAACATCACTGAAGACATCTTTCTTTTGATTACCATGAGTACTTGAGATGTTATATTTTCACATTGTGTTGTGTCTGTTTAACCTTTAGTGGTGTTCTTTAAAGGCCTTCCAAACCCTATGCATATGGTCCTGTTAATATTTATTCTAATTTAAAGAGCAACGCCAATGTCAAAATGTCTATAATGCAAAAACAAATACTTATTTTATCCTATGAGTTAAACAGATTTAATAGCTACATAATAACATTGTGTAATAACCAATAGCTATATAATAACATTATCTAATAAACACTACCACTCTTTTCTGTATTTTTTGTTCACTCAAAATTATAAAACATATAGAAAAAAATGTACCCTCAATAATTATATCAAACACTCTTTGGGCACAAGATATTCTAGAAATGTGATAGTAGATAGCTCTCTTTAGAAAAATAGCAACAAAATAGAAAATAAGACAGAAGTAGATTTCTTTTTAGTTGCTTTTCTTTTTATAATAACTTCTCAGAAATAAAAACATAATTTTTAAAAATTACTATGTATATTTTACAATATAAGACTCATGGTTATCTAAACAAGTTATTATTCTTATGCTTCAACAGATATGAATAGAACTAAAGCATATTCTTCAACAAAAAAGAAATATTTCATCTCATTCTTTATATGTGTCCATATTTATATGTGTCCAAAAACAGTGAATGGAAATAAGTCCACTTAAGGCAGAATTTAAAACCTTTTTTGCTAAAAGGATTCAACTGACCCTGTTTATTTCTTTTCCATTTATAAACTATATAGTGGGTTTGAGCAATAGTTTGTGCTAAAAAATGTAATTTACAAACCTGCAAATAATGTGTTTAATGGTTTGTGTAAGCTTGCTAATGGTGAGCTTATATATGAATAAATTATCTGTGCATTTTATTTGATGTCAAGCAAAAACATGGCAAAATAGAATCTCAAATATATTTGCAGGAGTCAAAAAATGTGGAGAAAAGAAGCAGTAAAGAAGACAACTACTGAAAGAAGAAATCATTTTCTGACATTTATAATGCTCAGTAGATTAAGTCAAGTTAATGCTAATATTTATTAGCCTTAGAAAATTGACCAAGGCAGCTAAGTTAAATAGCAGCCATTAATGAAATAAATGCAACAATAAAATAAAAATTCATAGGGAAAAGATAGTTTTTAAATGAGGCAATTCTATTTAATGTATAAATATTGTACAAACCAGCTAGTTTAATGAGTTTCTTCTAAGAGAAGTAAAATATGAGAAAATATTTGGATAGAAAAAGTTAGTTATTTTATATATATAAAAAAAAAACTCAGAGACTAGTTTAGCATTGATCTCCCAAGTCATGGAAATGAAAGACTATTCATAGCAAAACATACAATTAGTAGGAAACTATAAATTATAAAACATAAGAAAAAGATGCCAAAGCATAAATGCTGATTCTATGTAATTCAAAGAGTGAATAAAGTTTAATGAAGGGTTCTTTGTCCTGCCTCATTTCTGTGCCAGAATGTTTAAACTTCTGTATATCATAAAAATATAACACAATATTATAAAATTGAATGTATAAAAATAAATACTAGAATATTATTAAATTTTTGCCATTAGACTAGTCTCACAATCATTTTGAAGACAGAAACATCCACATTTTCATTTAGTGTAAATGAATGGTTTCGGTCCCAGCATAAATGCCTGCTGTGAGAATAACTAAGGTCTTATATCCTGCTATTTTATTAAAGCCAAGTTAAACTTCGAATCAGTTTTACAAAAAGAATTTTTTCTTATTATTCTGTCAAGCTTAAATGCTGCATTCTCATATGATTATGTGGCTTAGCATTCATGAGGTCTGGAAGGAGGCAAATGAGGCTAATCTCTACATTTTGCAGAGAAAAAAATAAACCAAGTATTATTATTTTAGTGTACCTGAAGTAACCAGACTCTTCATGAACGTTAATATTGTTTTGAATTGGTTTCTGACCACTTGTTTTTATATTTATAATTCATATTTACATAATTATATATAAAATGAACATATATGTGTGTGTTTATATATGTATATGTATAGATATTTCTCATGTTTGACACTCTATCCATTTTTTTTCATTTATTTGTCATTTTTAGGGCTTCAATTACTTTGTAATTTTTATTTGAACCATCACAAGACAGGATAATACAAAACGTGATAAGTATTTCTTCAAAATATTTTAATACAAGGTTATATGCCAGCAAAGCAGCAATTAATGGTATGGGATGAGGCAAGGCAAATTGGTAGATATCAAGAGGACAGAACACCTGGGCAGGCACAGGATATAATAAATAAGAGAGGACATAAAACTCATTCTCCTCAATTGCACAGAAAAATGTTCAGTCTTCAATAGAATGCTCCACAGAGTGGAAAAGTACACAGCCTAATTCAGTTGAATGAGGCTTACTCTCAGAGTAAAAAAATAACAAACACTAGATTGTCCCTAAACACATCTCTTATCAGTATGTAATTATTTTTGGATAGCATGAACACATAAAATTTATATTATTCTAGCATAACAATTAGAATTTATTTCTTAATCTACATTTTTAAATCATAAATTGATTCTAGCCAATTCTTTCTTCACGATAATTACCCTTTTATTTAATTTAGCCACTAGCTAGTTAAATTCTGAATATTATTAATTTCTGATATTACTCAATGGCCTATAAATATTCTTTCTTATTCTAGTCTTTTCAAAGTTTTAAAAAATTACATACACTGCCAAGAGATTAATCAGAATACAAGTATTGACTATGCCAACTTCTTGCATTCAAAATTTTACTGGCTTTCCACCGAACTACAAAACAATTATTTTAACATACATTTCAGACACTCTGCAGTCTAATTATATATTCAGCCTTATTACCCTTTTCTTATCTAGATAACTTATTGGTTCCAGCCATATTTAAAAGTAATTGAGCTATTTGTTGGTTGATGAAGTTGTTGGCTGCATACCAATAGAATTAGAATAATTCCTTCAAAATGTCCATATTTTATCCTTTACTACAAAAGAGTTGGCTACATAATAAAGTTCTTATTAATTAAAAGTCATTTCAAAAGGCATGTAAAACATAAGGAAAATACATTAAAACCAACTAGCTTCTAATCAGGTAAAATATTTATTGTAATTTTGACAAAATTTAAGCAATATTGGAACTATCAGTTGTATATTTTGCAAATATCAAGTTAATCACTTATCATGCAATATAATGTGTTGGGAAAGCAGCAAAGGAGAAAGGACTTATAGAGTGCCTACATAAATTGATTATAAGTAACACATAAACAAGGAACGACAAACTGCAGAAGGCGGCAGGATGCCTCTGAGGAGGAGGCCTCTCCATGCCTCATGTTCTGGTGCAGGGTGACCTAGGCTCTGTTACCATAAACAATGTGCTCAAGGATGTAAAACCGCTTCATAGCACTATGACGAAGCCAGACTTGTAGGCCCCTTGTAAGGTCCGTGTTCCACTAGCTGTACATAGATAATAAACTAAAGATAACCACATGTTCTTGTTTTGTGAAACTCCCAAACCACCACTTAGGATGACACTCCATTTCCAGTTCACTGATTCACTCCACCATCACTGCACTCCTACCCTATAGATCAAAGTGATTGTAATCAATAAATAGTGTGTATGATTTGAGCTCAGGGCCTTCACTGTTTCCTCCAAAGTAATGACTGATGGCCTCCTGGTCCCACTATCTCTCTTAATCTGTCTTTTTATCATTCCTTTGTCACCACCCAACATGGGGTACCCACGGGTGATGTAGGTCTGGTTCCCTACAATAATGTAAGTAAATTTTCTGCTTATAATACTCTACATAGAAAAACATACAAATTAGCAATGAATCAAAGACAATTAATCATCTAATACCTACCAAGTGACTTAAGTTCATTAAATTAATGTATTTTGAAAAAAATGCATAAGAAAATAGTTATGAAAATCATAGCATATGCTAAAATTAACCAAATTAAGTTGGGGGAAATCTCTAACAGCAAAATGTAAACACTATGTCAATTGCTTGAAATACTATTAAAATGCTAAGAAAATCTTCAGAGAGTTTTAGAAATATAGAAAAATATATTAATTTTATAAAATTACAATGCAGTAGTAGGTGGCTAAAATAGTAATATTAATTATTAGCATAATTTAACATTTCAGTTGTAATTATAGCATTACCTAAAATGACAAGATATAATAACTTTAACAACAGAGTTCTTAAGATCATTCACATGTCTTTAATTTGAGGAATTTCACATTGAATAAGTGGAACTCAGAGAATAGTAAGGAAAACCTTGTTATTTTCCCCTTTACTTGTTCAGAAATGTTCTTCTATGAAGCTAGAAGTCTAATTCCCCAGTACGTGGATGAGATCTAAGACAGGTCTCATGACTTAACTCTTCAGTAAGATAATGACAACCCTCTAAATGACTTAAAGTCATTAAATTGTCATGAAATTGCCAATCTAATTAAACAGACAAAATTCTGTATTTCCTTTGAAAACAAAACATTTCTTTTTCTGTAGTTCAGAGTTAACCCTGAAAGCCTTTCATGGAAATGAGGAATGGGGATGGCGTCCTCAAATTTGGGCTTTGCACTTCTACACCTTTCCCATGCCAAATGTCTTTACTGACCCCTCAGATCAAAGCCAGAAAAGGAAGGAGGATTAAGAAATCAACATATGCCTAGATTATAGGTTCTGTGATTAACTTGAGCTTGAAAGATGTTAAAAAGTATTCTTTTCTGGGACACCTTTCAGAGCCCCTTGCGGATCCCCCAACATTTGACCTCTTGACAGCTGCTTTCTCTTTTGGGATGTGAATATATATGCCCACATTATTTTTGCTGAATTCCCCTTACCTCTCCAGGCAAATGTCATCTGAATTAACATCAGAATGATTATCTTATGTGGTATGCTGTAATTACAGGACTTTTATGTTGCTGTAAATGAGTTTGCAGCTATAACCCACAGGCCACTTTACTCAGTTTCTTGAGTTTCTTAAGCATAATTTTTACAGTAGTCCACTGTGCCTCTCAAATTCCATAAAACCCATATTAAGGAGTCCCTATGACTAAAAGAATCCATTCCAAGCTTCTCCTATGTATCAGTGAATTTGATCCTCATAACATATATACTTATTTCCAGTTCAATTCTCTTCTTGATTCCTTGATTCTCTCTCAGCTATGTTAACTTGTTTTTAAAAAAGCCTCAAGACAGTTGGTGGTTTGTCTCTAATTTGACTCTGGAATATTGCTGAGGAAGTGATCTAGAAGTTTATTACCGAAAGTGACAGTAGTTGTCATCTCACATTTTTGGACATCAGCAAAAATTGACAGAGGTCCAATTTAACAATTGTACATTATTTACTCATTTCTTTAGTTATAAATTGATTTTGTTTTTATTCTTTTGCATTAGTTTGTATTACAAAAACTGGTCACATAATTAGACCTTCATTTAAAGCCTCTCAAATTGGAAGTTTTTGTACATCTTTGAAAAGGAAAAAAAAAAAATGTGAAAATTGGAAAGTATAAGAGCATGTAAAAGCTGCTGATGAAACAATTGATTTCCATTAAATAATTTTTATCCCTAAAAGGATATATATTTAACCTGTAATATTTTGTGGCATGTTAAAATTATATAAACTCTATAATAAGTAATGGTTAGACACATATTCAAGTATAATAGAAAAGTTTATATAACTGGATGACCTTATGTGAAAAAGATATAGATCATTGGACCAAGTACTTGACTTTGATGTCTAAGCCAATAAAATGTTTTAATAGATTGACATACACACAAAAAAAGGAAATCTGATACTACTGCTTTATAAAATGTCAGCTTACTTTACTCTTAAATATAATTAAAATTATTTTTCCTATGAATAATGGCCATATTCATGAAGTATTTTTGATAATTCATTCTTTTTTTCCCCATTTGATCTCCTAAGACCACCCATTAGCCATAGAATATTTTGACACTCTCAGATGTATCATATTACCTTTGTTATTCTAATCACCAAATCATAGCAAATCCATTAAAAATTAAAAATTTATTCATTTTGCTCAAACTATAATTTTAAATGTAATTTTAAAAATAATAAATTTTAGTCAAGATCTATATATATAGAATAGGTATAAATACAGATAATTGATGGAATATTAATAATATAACCATAGAAACAAAGAGTCTGTATTCCCTATAATTGCTTGGGCATAATTTCTGTAACTAGTAGAACTGAACAGGAGAATTCAGTATGAATGTTAAGAACAGAAGGTACAAGAAAGACGATAACACAGTACTTAAGAGTATTTAAGGTAATGGATTACATTATGAAAGAAAGAGGATACCACTTCTATGATAGAAAAGCAAATGTTTTTATGGTTCATAAAAATTTAAAAGCATCTTTTCTACAAAAATATCATATTTGGGCATAGCTATAAAGAATTGCTTTTATAGTTCAGAAGAAAATGACACAGATTACACAAACATTGTACTTTTATAATACTATCCTTTCAGATTGCAATTAATACCTTTTGTAATCACTTCATCATTTTGTTTTCTGGTGTTAGGCATGCATTTTTATCAAATAAAAATAGCATATACAATAAACTCTACCTTTTTAAATATAAAATCTTAAAAATCACTCCTTCCATTATGTTGTGCTTTGAACTTGGCAGAACATATACTGCTTCATTTATATTTAAAAGCAAATATATCAAATGCAATTTTTCTTTTATCTTTTTTACATTTCCTTTAGAGGGTAATATTTGGTGTGGGAATAGTTTTAAAATTTGAAAATGACTGACCTGCCCCTAGAATTAAGAGAAAATTGACTCCAATGAGTCACTGCCATATTGAATAGAAATTATAGCTAATAATTATTAAGAATAATTTTAATTATAACTTTGGTCAAATTGACTACTATTTTTTTGTATTATAAGTGCTTTTTATGTTTTATAGAGTGAATGACAATAGCTGGCTTATTTATTATGCTAAGGGTATAGAGCACTGAAAAGCTTGGGAGATAAGGGGAAATAACCATTAGTTTCATGCATGCACCATATATTGTACATTATAGCTATACTGTCTAAAGAAGACTGCAGGTCCCTTCAAACCACATCCAATACCACTGTATGAAACACATATTAGAGCAAAAGGAAAGTATCTTCCCTAAAAGAATTCAAAACACAGATAATCTAGTAGAAATAACAGCTGCTAATTAGATAAAAGAGATTTTATTTTATAGCTCAAGACAGTTTGTTACATTTTGAGCAAATAGGTGTTCATGAGATTAAAGAGTAAAAATAATTTTCTTACATTAAAAATAATGTAAGAAAAAAGGAAATACAGATAAGTATCAACTTCGTATAAGGGATGGCCACTTCAACTCCAAGGACCTATTATAATTATGGATGGACAAAAAGTATTAAATACATTTTTAAATTAAATCTGTGACATTTTAGCACATGCTTCTGTGGCAATAGTTTGATAAAACACAGAAGGTTCTTTGACAATAAAATAGTGTGGGGGGAGAAAGTGGAGTTGAATAATCTATATGATCTTTCCCATTTCAACATATAATGACCCAAGCAACATATTAGTAAATGTATTATATATACATATTTGTGCAAAAACTTCTTCAATGTTTATGTTATAGAAAAGCAAAAATTTAAATTATTTTGTAGAATTTCTGTAATATTAATTAAAGTGATGAATGCATTATGATCACAACTCAAAGTGAAAAATCTATTTGATTAGAAAGAAAAGGAGAAGGGCCAATGAGATAGGGTTCAGAATGTGAACTCAGATTTTTTTCATGTGAGAATGTCTAAAGATTTTATTGGTTTTCCTGAAAGTGTGATATCTCAACCATATCTATAATAAAAATCTCTCCAAACAGCAATTCAACATGTCTTAGATGTGAACACTTAGAAACTTTAAAAATAAACTATGATTTAGGTTTCCAGCATGTGATCTGTCTGAATATACATCCCTGACTATATTTTGATACAATGCTATTTTAAACTTAAAAATAAAAAAAAATTGATATTTTATAACTAATGCAAATGTCAGACTTCATATGATAGCTGTATTATGCAAATTTGTGGTTCAATAGAATCTTTCTATGTTTAATTTTGAGACTTTTAAATGTGGTGTTTTTTTGCAGGCAATTTTTAGTATAACCTATCTTCTAATATCAAGTAAATAATTTAGATGTAGTAACCTGTAATTTTATTGAATATGCTATTATGTCAGATATATTTTTGAAAAAGGTAATATGTGTATACATGCCCATATTCTTACATATATATGACTATCTATAGTTAATCATACATATTTACATAAATGTACCTGTGTGTATCTACATATGTTGATATGTAGGCAAACATAGATATAAATCTGTAATTATTTGTATATTTATTCTGAAAATTTAAAAGATTGCTCATTAAGTGTATTATATTTCAAAACTCCAGCTCTCCAAAATCCCATAATATTTTTAACATTATAAAAACAAAATATTTAATTGATAATATAGCAACTTTTTCTTAATACCTGTAATAATTATATAATTATTAAGATAGATGAAAGAAAATCTTCAGAAAATGAAAGGAAGTTAATAGTTGAAAAATGAATATTTTTATTTATTTTTATTTATTTATTTTGAGATAGAGTAGTGCAGTGGCATGATCTCAGCACACTGCAACCCCTGCCTCCCGGGTTCAAGCAATTCTCCTCCCTCAGCCTCCCAAGTAGCTGGGACTACAGGCATGCACCAGCACACCCCGCGAATTTTGTATTTTTAGTAGAAACGGGGTTCTCCACATTGGTCAAGCTGGTCTCGAACTCCCTGTCTCAGGTGATCTGCCTGCCTTGGCCTCCCAAAGTGCTGGGATTATAGGTGTGAGCTACCATGCCCAGCCCTTTTAAAAAGGAATATTTTTAAAACACCAAAAATCTTGTATCTTGGGGATGAAAATATACAAGAATAAGAACACATTATATTAGTAATAGCCCTGGCTATAAGTTACTATGAAAAATATAGAAGATGAAAATTTCACAGGGCATATTTATAGGGCAGGATATATACAAAGAAATATATGACCCAGCTATTTTAAAAGAAGGAAAAAAAAAGAGCAGTCAGTGCATAAGGCATTAGTTTATGTACTATATGTCTTGGAAGTCTTAGTAATTTTTTTTTGCTGTGGATATGTTGGTGACTGTTGAGAAAGATCCATAGAGAACTGAGAACACAGAAAGAAAACAATTATTTCCTGGTATCAAAAATCTTCACATTTCTCACAATAAATTGTTACCAGAGTAATTCAAGGTAAAGTTTAGACTAACACACAGGTTCCTGGAAGAATGGATTTGATCCTTTTTCTTGATTTTTTGTTGGGAAAATTTTGAAGGTATATAAAATCTGAAATAGGAAATTATATATGTCATTTCCCATCCATAAGGTAAAGTTCAAGATTATATAAATCTTGCAAGTAAAATATAGAGAAGCTTAGTTTCAAACCTAACAAATAAACTATATACAAGTTATAAAACTATAATAGGTAAGGAAGAATTCAAATACAGAGAATACAGAACTTCACTGGGTAGCAAAATCATAGAGGTATGAGATTTTAGAGAGCTCTATCTTATATCAAAAAGGCAGTCTCCAAGAGAAAGAGCATTAGTAATTAAAATATGTTGGAGTAGCAGCTTTAAGATGTCCATTGCTGCTTAAATTGTGTCACTCGAGCACATATGATTAAATAAGTGTATCATAGTTATCTTTATAGTAATCCAGCCTATAGGTAAAGGAGACCCAATATACTTTTTTTAGAAATAAAGAAAAACGCATAGTATATAGAAATAAGTCCTCAAATATTCTATAGTAGTAGACAGCAATTATTTCTTGATCTACAAGGTCCTGAAAAGTTAAGAAAGAAATAGGAAACTATTTGCAGACAAAGGGAATTGAGACTAGCAAAGGCCACTGAAATACTGAGCAGTTGGCTCAGTAGAACAGCAGCTCAGTGAATCCTATGGGAAAAGTTCTTTGGAGAACTAATGAGTTGTAAATTCACTTAAGGAAAACCTAAATATGCATGTGAAATTTATAAAAATTCCCTGAAGTGTACACCCATAAGAGTGGTAGTCAATGTAACTTGAATGGAAAGGAAAAAAAAAAAAAAAAAAAGACAAGTCTCCAAATTCGAGGGCTCAATAATGCAAAGCAAAAAATTTCAAAGCAAGAGTTAGGTGGGCTGCTGAAAGGTGAGGTTTCCCAGTATTTTTAATTTCTTTTTTGGTTAAGTTTCTCCAAGTACTAATCACTTCATGCCCCATTTGTTGCCATTCTTCTCTACCCCTATCATTTTAATTGATCCTTTAACAATATAGGAAGAATCAATCCAGTGCAAAAGGAAAAAAAATAAAATTAGGAACCTGTTTTCTCCTCCCAAAGACTTTATAAGAGCAGAAAAGGGTAAAGGGAACACGGGTAATGACTGAAACTTTAGAGAGAGAAAAAAGAAATGTGATGCACAAAATTCTACATGTGGAAAAAGCAGAAGTCTTCTGTCCCAAAGATGAGGAAGTACTGTTTTTAGGAATCAGCACAAAGCCATTTAAAACATTGTATCATAGAATTTTAAAAATAGAATGGTCTATCTCTTTGGGACACTTGCAAGCCTTCTGAAAAACAGCTGGGGTAATTGGATCCCTAGTGTGTGGTTCATGTAAGTATGCAGGAAAACAGTTACTGGTGATCAGGGTAAAACTGAATGAGGTATGAATGTCCTAGAAACCTAGAAAACCTACACTTCATCACATCTGTAATAAGTCTAAGTTGTCTATGTGTTTTTAAACAGATCATATTTTCTGTTTAGTAACACTTTTAATATGTTAACATTTTCTCAACTTGGGGGGAGAGAAATTTCTTCTATTAGATTAGGCACACCAGGAGTTCCAGAAAGAGGAAAAATGCCATATAATATTGATAACAAGTAATATCTTTAACATATATTTATGCACGTTTCAAATTTTAAAAAAGGACACAAACTCAACCTGAAAAAGGTTTTGACAATGAAAAAATTCAGATAGAAATTTAGTACCTCAACAGAAAGTAAATAATTAGTATGAAGTCTTAGGTATGATATGAAGAATAGTTTAAGGCATGGGATTAATTGGGTAGTAGACGAATTTTTACAGGAATACAGGGGTATATTTTAATTATAAAGTATTAATATTTATAATCCAACCTAATGATACAAGGCCACAAATTAGATGAAAAATGAATGCATAATTTTTTTGGAAAATTTTGCCTTTGAGTCATGAAATTCATATTTATATTATGTGTTTTGATTTCAAATATGAAAAAGAGAACTGAACATTTATTTTGTGTTAGTGTCACTCTTCCAGAAACCATCAGCAAATACTAAAAAATCACATATTCTGTGTATTGCATCCCTCCATGTTCTCATATCAGTAACTGAATATCATGAGTTTTTCGAGATAGGTCAATTGCAACAGAAATAATAATAATTGGCTGTATCAGTTTGAGGTACCATCTGATAGGGTGTCTACTGAGAGGTACGATTGCTTAGATACTTATAAATGATCACTGTTACATATATCTTGATTAAGTAGAATGTTTATGTGAAAACTGGTTGGCATCTGATTAGTCTATAATCTGTGGAATCAAGTGGATAAAAGCTAAAATAGAAAATCTTTATTGTCAAAACACTACGATTCAGTAAAGTTAGGTTTTTATTAGCAATCAAACCCTCTTAAAGGATCTTTTGTCAGAATACTTAGCCATTCATCAATTATGTTTCCTAACAAACATGCATCTAGGGTAGTCTAAACACAGGTGCTATGCAAGTTTATGGCTGCAAGAGGACACAGCCACTGTCTTCAGGGAATTCAGCCCAGGGATAGTGATAAGAAAAACAGAGGAACTAAAATAGACTAAAAATATAACATGTTAAATTAAATAAACTAACAATCCTAATCCTAATAGTTTTCCTTTCACCGTTCATGTGTAGATCATTTGGTATTATATTTCAATTTTTAAACAATCAAATACATTGAAACCTGATGACTTTCCTACATAGTAAAGGCGTTTCCTCCCCTTCTCCCAACATAAATCACAATCACAGCACTCTCTTCTTAAAATGCACAGGACTTATCGTATTTGAAATTATTTTACTTATTTTTCTTCTCATTTGATTTCCAAACTAGACCATATAACCAAGAATGAGAAGGGAAACTCTTATTTATTAAGTTCATTGCTTTGTTATTCTAGAAGAAAACATATTCTAAATATTATAGGTTTAGTATGTTAAATTTTCCTTTCCGATTATTATGTTTTTCCTACTGCCTGGAAGGAGTAGGATTTCAAAACATAGGGTCAATTATTCCAATTTCAAAATGCTGTTAATAATTCTTTACTCCTTCTGAATAAAATTAAAAATATGAGTTATATATTCTTTTTAAAGATCCATTAGTAATCATGATGTTAGTAAACTTTTTTATTTAAAAGAAATATGCCACCCATCAGAACAGTATCTGTTCAGACATATTTAAATTAACAATATTCATTTTTTAAATAATTACTTAAAGATGAATGTGTATAATTCAACAATCTAACGTTTTGGTTATTTATAATAAAATGTTTGATTTAATAGATATAGTACTAAACTGTATTTAGTATAATTACGTTTGATTTTCTAAGTGGAAGAGATATATGCATTTGTATCACAAATAATAAGCAGTTCTAACTCAACTGAGTTATTTAAATTCTAAAGGCCAGAGGGATCTATTGTTTTCTATGTATGTACATAATTTTTATTTTATGCTACTAGAAGTTGTGTGCATTTAAAATGAGTTCATTAAACTCTAAAAGTCTAATTATTCCTGAATAAAGCATGATATATGTTGCCAGGAAAAGAGGAATTCATCAAAATGCCTTATTTTAATTTATCAAAAATAATTTAACATGCACTGGAGATAATAACAAAATGTTATAATCTTTGCCTGCTGCCACTGAGAGATTCTTAAATATACCCTATTTTTATATAAATTAAAAGCTTTATGAATGAGGTGGGTTTTTTCACTCATCTTATTAAATGAAGAAATGATGTAAAACACCTCAATCAACCTTCAAATTATTACCATAAAGAAAGTGAGCTGTGGTATTAATAGACATAATTATCCCTATTATAATAATTTTATTTTTCTTTAAAGCATAGAACTTCTGTGCCTACTAGAAAAATCAAGAACATTTTCCACTCAGACAAGCAATATATATTTACAATGTAAATTTTTACATTAAAGGACTTAGATTTATGATAATGAGTCAATTACAAACTTTGTTTGAATATTAAAATCTTACTCAAAGCTAAGGATAAAATGTCCATTACCCTTTTACTCCCTGAATATTTATCACCTGTCACTAGAAGATAGAGAAAAACAATATGTAAAAACTTATTCCAGGATTTTTATAGATTTTGAATTATACCTATTTCTCAAAAAAAGTGATAGTTTTAAAAAATTGTTTTTTTATTACATTCTGTCTTGAATAATGTATGCTGACTTCATGTGCATTGAATATGGTTTGTTTTCTAAATATATTCAAGCCACTAAAATAATCAATTTATACTTTCTCTTTGTTTAAAAAATGTCAAATGTAGCTAAACAATTTCTCCTTCAAATTAATTTCAGAATATAGGTATTTGAAGATTAATTTAAATATAATATTTTTTGAATTAATAGAATATGTTAATTGTAAAAAAGATAGAATATATGCATAATCAAAGTGAAAAAATCTGTAATTTCATGACCGTGATAAAATATTGGCAACATTTTGGTGAAAATATTTTCCTATATCATTTTATGTGTAAGTAAATATATATTTTTTCTATACAGTAATTTCACTTTGATGCTTAGGTAATTTTTCAGCCTGCTTTACTTAATTCTAGGTCATTTAATTATCCATTCTTTTGTTCATTTAATAAGGTTCAGTTAGGTTGCAATGACCAGCTATAGCATTTATTGAATGCTAAAGTATGTCAGTCACTCTTTATGCAGCTGGAGATACAGCAGTGAACAAGAGAAACATTTTCTGTCCTTGCTAAGTTTATTTTGTAATAAGGAAGATTATCAATAAACACACAAAGAGATAATGAAAAATCAATAGTAAAAATAATTTTACAGCACAAAATATGAAATAAAGAGTATAATTTTCAATAGGATGGCAAGGAAAGAAATGGTCACATTTCTGAAAAGATGACGTTTAAGTAGAAACATAAATAATATGCCAGTCTTTGCAACTGGCAGACCAGGAGATTCCCTCTGTTGTCTATGGCACCAGGGTCCTGGGTTTCAATCAAAAAACAGGGAGACCATTTAGGCAGACACCAAGCTAGTGGCAGGAAGTTTATTTTTCATACCCCACTGGCACCTGAAATGCCAGCAAGACAGAACCCTTTACTACCCTGGAAGGAGGGCTGACATCAGGGAGGGCTGACGCCAGGAGGGCTGATGCCAAGTGGTCTGGCTTGGCGGATCCGACTCTCACGGAACAAAGCAAGCTAAAATCCACTGACTTGAAATACCAGCACAGCAGTCTGAGGTTGACCTGGGATGATCAAGCTTGGTTGGGGGGAGGGGCATATGCCATTGCTGAGACTTCAGTAGGAGTTTTTTCCCTCACAGTGTAAACAAAGCTGCTGGGAAGTTTGAACTTGGTGGAGCCCACCACAGCTCAGCAAGGCCTCTGCAGCCAGACTGCCTATCTAGATTCCTCTTCTCTAGGCAAGGCATCTGAAAAAAAAAAAAATGCAGCAGCCCCAGTCAGGGACTTATAGATAAAATCCCATCTCCCAGGGACAGAACACCTGAAGGAAGGGGTGGTTGTGGGCACAGCTTCAGCAGACTTAAACGTCCCTGCCTAACAGCTCTGAAAGAAGCAGCGGATCTCCCAGCACAGTGTTCGAGCTGATAAGGGACAGACTGCCTCCTCTAGTAGGTTCCTGACCCATGTGTATCATGGCTGGGAGACACCTCTCAGTAGGGGCTGACAGACACTTCATATAGTAGAGCTCTGGTTGGCATCTGGTGGATGCCCCCTCTGGGATAAATCTTCCAGAGAAAGGAAAAGGGAGCAATCTTTGCTGTTCTGCATCCTCTGCTGGTGATACCCAAACAAATAGGGTCTGGAGTGGACCTCCAGCAAACTCCAGCAGACCTGGAGCAGAGGGTCTTGACTGTTAGAAAGAAAATCAACAAAACAAAAAGGAATAAGATTAACATCAAGAAAGAAGACATGAACTCAGAGACCCCATCTGGAGGTCACCAACATCAAAGACCAAAGGTAGATAAATCCATGAAGATTTTCAGCAAAAAAGGCTGAAAATTCCAAAAATCAGAATGCCTCTTCTTTACAAAGTATCACAACTCCTCGTCAGCAAGGAAGCAAAACTGGATGGAGAATGAGTTTGATGAATTGACAGAAGTAGGCTTCAGAAGGTGGATAATAACAAACTCCTCCGAGCTAAAGGAGCATATTCTAACCCAATGCAAGGAAGCTAACAACCTTGACAAAAGGTTAGATGAGTTGCTAACTAGAATAACCAGTTTAGAGAAGAACACAAATTACCTAATGGAGCTGAAAAACACAGCATGAGAACTTTATGAAGCATACACAAATATCAATAGCCAAAGCAATCAAGCAGAATAAACAATATCAGAGATTGAAGATCAACTCAATGAAATAAAGTGAGAAGACAAGATTAGAGAAAAAAAGAGTGGGGGAAAAAAAAAAACCTCCAAGAAACATGGGACTAAGTAAAAAGACCAAATCTACATTTGATTGATGTACTTCAAAGTGATGGGGGAGAATGGAATGAAGCTGAAAAACACTTTTCAGGATAGTATCCAGGAGAACTTCCCCAACCTAGCAAGGCAGGCCAACTTTCAAATTCAGGAAACAGAGAAAACCAAAAAAATACTCTTCAAGAAAAGCAATCCCAAGACAAAAATTGTCAGATTGACCAAGGTTGAAATGAGAGGAAAAAAATGTTAAAAGCAGTCAGAGAGACAGGTCGGGTTACCAACAAACAGAAGCCCATCAGACTAACAGTGGATCTCTCAGCAGAAACCCTACAAGCCAGAGGAGAGTAGAGGCCAATATTCAACATTTTTTTAAAAAAGAATCTTCAACCCAGAATTTCATATCCAGCCAAACTAAGCTTCATAAGTGAAAAAGAAATAAAATCCTTTACAGACAAGCAAATGCTAGAGATTTTGTCACCACAAGGCCTGCCTTACACGAGCTCCTGAAGGAAGCACTAAACATGGAAAGGAATAACTGGTACCAGACACTACAAAAACATACCAAAATGTAAAGGCCATTGACACTATGAAGAAACTGCATCAACTAATGGGTAAAATAACTAGCTAGCATCATAATGACAGGATCAATTTCACACACAACAATATTAACCTTAAATGTAAATGGGGAAAATGCCCCAATTAAAAGACACAGACTTGCAAATTAGATAAAGAGTCAAGACCCATCGGTGTGCTGTATTCAGAAGACCCATCACAAGTGCAAAGACACTCATAGGCTCAAAACAGAAGGATGGAAGAATATTTAACAAGCAAATGGAAAGCAAAAAAAAAAAAGCAGGGGCTGCAATCCTAGTCTCTAAGGAAACAGACT
Organism: Ateles fusciceps; assembly: GCA_036589455.1. Classification (NCBI taxonomy): domain Eukaryota; kingdom Metazoa; phylum Chordata; class Mammalia; order Primates; family Atelidae; genus Ateles; species Ateles fusciceps. Next base: position 2,454,391 of record JAZHEH010003244.1, read on the forward strand.
TTAAACCATCAAAGATCAAAAGAAAAAAGAAAGGCATTACATAATAGTAAAGGGATCCATGCAGCATGAAGAGCTAATTATCCTAAATATATATACACCCAACACAAGAGCATCCAGATTTATAAAGCAAGTTCATAGAGACATACAAATAGACTTAGAATCCCACACAATAAGAGTGGGAGACTTTAACACCCCCACTGATATCAACATTAGACAGATCAAAAACACAGAAAATTAACAAGGATATCCAGGACTTGAACTCAGCTCTGGATCAAGTGGATCTAACAGATATCTACAGAACTCTCCACCTATACATTCTTCTCAGCACCACACCACACTTATTCTAAAATTAACCACATAATTGGAAGTAAAACATTCCTCAGCAAATGCAGAAGAATGGAAATTATAACAAACAGTCTCTCAGACCACAGTGTAATCAAATTAGAAGTCAGGTTTAAGAAACTCACTCAGAACTGGAAAACTACATGGAAACTGAACAACCTGCTCCTGAATGACTACTGGGTAAATAACAAAATTAAGACAGAAATAAGGATGTTCTTTGAAACTAATGAGAACAAAGACACAATGTACCAGAATCTCTGGGACATATTAAAAGCAGTGTGTAGAAAATTATAACACTAAATGCCCATAAGAGAAAGCAGGAAAGACGTAAAATCAACACCCTAACATCACAATTAAAAGAACTAAAGAAGCAAGAGTAAACAAATTCGAAAGCCAGCAGAAGATAAGAAATAATCAAGATAAGAGCAGAACTGAAGAAGATAGAGACAGGAAAAAACCTTCAAAAATATCAATGAATCCAGGAACTGGTGTTTTTTTTAAAAGATCAACAAACAAGATAGACCACTAGCCAGACTAATAAAAAAGAAAAGACAGAAGAATCAAATAGATGCAATAAAAAGTGATAAAGGGAGTATCACCACCGATCCCACTGAAATACAAGCTACCATCAGAGAATACTATAAACAACTCTACACAAATAAGCTAGGAAATCTAGAAGAAATTGATAAATTCCTGGACACATACACCCTCCCAAGACTGAACCAGGAATAAGTCAAATCCCTAAATAGACCAATAACAAGTTCTGAAATTGAGGCAGCAATTAACAGCCTACCAACCAAAAAACATCCAGGTCCAGATGGATTCACAGGTGAATTCTACCAGAGGTAGAAAGAGGAGCTGGTACATTCCTACTGAAAATATGCAAACAATAGAAAAAGAGGGAATCCTCCCTAACTCATTTTACGAGGTCAGCACCATCCTGATATGAAAACCTGGAAGAGACAAAACAAAAAAAGAAAATTTCAGGCTAATATGCCTGATGAACATCAATGCAAAAATCCTAAATAAAAAACTGGCAAACCAAATCCAGCAGCATATCAAAAAGCTTACCCTGCACCATCAAGTCTGCTTCATCTCTGGGATGCAAGGCTGGTTTACCATCCAATAAATGTAATACATCACATAAACAGAACCAATGACAAAAACCGTATGATTATCTCAATAGGTGCAGAAAAGGCCTTCAACAAAATTCAACAGCCTTCATGATAAAAACTCTCAATAAACTCGGTATTGATGGAATGTATCTCAAAATAATAAAAGCTATTTATGACAAAACCACAGCCAATATCATATTAAATGGACAAAAACTGAAAGCATTCCCTTTGAAAACTGGCACAAGGCAAGGATGCCCTCTGTCACCACTCCTATTCAACATAGTATTGGACATTCTGGACAGGGCAATCAGGCAAGAGAAAGAAATAAAGGGTATTCAATTAGGAAAAGAAGAAGTCAAATTGTCTCTGCAGATGACATGACTGTATATTTACAAAACACCATCATGTCAGACCAAAATCTCCTTAAGCTGATAAGAAACTTCAGCAAAGTCTCAGGATACAAAATCAATGTGCAAAAATCACAAACATTCCTATACACCAATAACAGAAAGACAGCCAAATCATGAGTGCACTTGTAGTACTGGGGTTCAGGGTGCCCTGAGTTCCCCTGAGAGGATGTTTCTCCAGGTTATTGGCCTCCTGCCTTCTCAAGAATGAGAGAGGGCACCATGGCACAGTGCACAGTAAATGCCAGACTCAAAAGTGTTTGTAGAAAGTGATTTATTTAAAGAAACAGAGAAACAGAAGGAGAGAGAAAGAAACAGGTAAGTCTCACACTGAGTGAGAGAATCCAGAAAAATGGAATCCAGGAGAGGAAAGCAGAGAGAGATGAAGTTTAGTAGGAGAAGACAGGCTTCCACGAGAGAGTGTGGAAGGGGACCCCAAAGGGGAAATCCAGGAGAGAGCCATGAAGGGAGTGTTCATTGAAAGGGACCCAAACATGGAGTCCAAAGGGGTGTGGAAGAAGGAGACTTTTAACCTGGGAGGAACCCTCACCTTCTCTAAGAACCCTGGCCAATGAAAGGAGTTCCTCAGAACTTCTGCTGGAGTGACTGACTCTTAGTTTCTTCCCGCACCTGCGAAATTTAAAGACAAACCATTAAATCTCCCGGATGGAGAGAGATGGGAGGGGGGCGTGGTGCTAGGAAGTTCTTGCCCTTAAAACTATGCCCTCTTATGGACCCAGAAGAGAACACCCTCCCTCAAACTCACACTCACAATTGTTACAAAGAGAATTAAATATCTAAAAATATAACTTACAAGGGATGTGAAGGACCTCTCCAAGGAGAACTACAAACCACTGCTCAAGGAAATCAGAGAGTACAAAAAAAAAAAAAAAAAGAAAAAGCATTCCATGCTCATGGATAGGAAGAATCAATATTGTCAAAATGGCCATACTGCCCAAAGTAATTTATAGATTCAATGCTTTCCTCATCGAGCTACCATTGACTTTCTTCACTGAATTAGAAAAAAACTACTTTGAAGTTCATCTAGAACCAAAAAAGAGCCCACATAGTGAAGGCAGTCCTAAGCAAAAATTACAAAGCAGGAGGCATTACACTACCTGACTTCAAACTATACTACAAGACTACAGTAACAAAAATAGCATGGTACTGGTACCAAAACAGATATATAGATCAATGAAACAGATCAGAGGTCTCAGAAATAACACTACACATTTACAACCGTCTGATCTTTGACAAGCCTGATAAAAACAAGCAATGGGATAAGGATTCCCTATTTAATAAATGGTGTTGGGAAAACTGGCTAGCCATATGCAGAAAGATGAAACTGAATCCCTTCCTTAAAACTTATACAAAAATTAACTCGAGATGGATTAAATACTTAAACATAAGACCTAAAACCATAAAAACCCTAGAAGAAAACCTAGGCAATACCATTCAGGACATAGGCATGTGCAGACTTCATGACTAAAACACCAAAAACAATGGCAACAAAAGCCAGAATTGACAGATGGGATCTAATTAAATTAAAGAGCTTCTGCACAGCAAAAGAAACCATTATCAGATTGAACAGGAAACCTACAGAATGGGAGAAATTTTTTTAAATCTATCCATTTGACAAAGGGCTAATATCCAGAATCTACAAAGAACTTAAATAAATTTACAAGAAAAAAGCAACTCCATTAAAAAGTGGGCAAAGGATATGAACAGATACTTCTCAAAATAAGACATTTATGCAACTAACAAACATATGAAAAAAAAAGCTCATCATCACTGGTCATTAGAGAAATGCAAATCAAAACCACATTTAGATACCATCTCATGCCAGTTAGAATGGTGATCATTAAAAAGTCAGGAAACAACAGATTCTGGAGAGGATGCGGAGAAATAGAAACGATTTTATACTGTTGGTGGGAGTGCAAATTAGTTCAACCATTGTAGAAGACTGTGTGGCAATTCCTCAAGGATCTAGAACTAGAAATACCATTTGATCTAGCAATCCCATTACTGGGTATATACCCAAAGGCTTACAAATCATTCTACTATAAAGACACATGCACACATATGTTTATTGTGGCACTGTGGTCACCTCCCTACTGAAGCATTTGTACCTAAGACTTTCTGACAGATTCTGCTTTCAAGGGAAACCAAACTTAAAGAGTTGTTATTAGGAGAGGTTGAAGTAAGTAGACTCATAATTGAGATGAGAGTCTGGGAGAAGATCTCCCAATGACTACATGGCAAGAAGGATACAATGCTGATGGCAAGTAGATTGTTGGTAATCTCTGTCATAGTATAGCATTTCAATAACTAAGGATTTCACCTTTAGTGAACTGGAACTAAGTACAAATGAAAGGGAGGTACCTGAGTTATATAGGAGTTGCAGCATATGTTTCTTGAGATGTGGAGCAACCCCAAACTGGAAGCATCAGCCATGCTGAGAAATTTGTTCATATGCCATTTCTTAGATCTATTTCAGACCTACTGTATGAGAAACTGAGATTCAGGCCCCATAAATCTGTATTTTAATTAGGAGACACTCACTAATTTTTGAGAATCAATGTTCTAGCACTTAAATGATTTGGGAGTGGTAATGACAATAAAAATTGTACAATCGATGACATTCATTAAATGTCTTTTAAGTCTTGAAGAAATTAATTATAGGCTCTGGGTAGCTATCTCTCACTCTGGATATGTCAGGAAAGCCAATGTTATCTATGACTGAATTTATACATCAGTCATTGCCCTGATTAGAAAAGAGTGAGTCCAGGGGACCCAGATGAAAACATTTAGATGGATATACATGAAAACCTTTAACACCAGATTGCCCTAACACCCTTAGGCCAGCATGTATCACCCTTTTTATTAGAAAGAGAAATCTTTGTTCAGAGACCATGGAAAAAACAAAACAACAACAAAACTTCAGTTTATGAGGATACCTTGCAATTAGCTACATTATTAATTAATACCTTGGTTAATTTCCTCAAAAGGACAACTTTAACATTAATGGCCATGTAACTGGGCTTTTCCATGTTAATGGGAATGAGATGATTCTTGAATAACAAAGGTCAGATGTTGACATTTAACCATCAAATGCAAGGCAAACATAATTAGGTAAATGTACAATAAATATTAAGCAGCAGCCAAAGTCTCTATAGTTACAGGGATCTATATCTACAGGAATCTATAGTGATAGCTAACAAACCACAGTGTTCCTAGAAGTGAGATAGTTAGCAAGTGACCTAGTTGCCATTAAACTCTTATAACAAGAAAACAAAATCACGTAAATATCTGTTAAGTAGAAGGCTCATATCAATGTGTCAAATGGAAAAATCATGATTTCACACCCTGTTTACATATTTGAGCAGTTCTTAAATCCAGAGCTCATAGACATGAAAGGTGGATTTCCCTAAAATGACACTGAAACATCACTACAAATATGGGAGTAAATAATTTCTCAATTCATCCAAAGGGTTTGTGGTCATCTACATAGCAGTGGAGAGAGAAAACATCTAAACCTTTTCAGGCTGGTTCAACAGAAGCTCTGAAATAAAACTGATCCCTGAGAAAAGTAATGGGCTTCCTTGTAGGCAGGAGGCATATGAAAACCAGGTGATAAATGGAGTCCTGGTTTACTTCTGCATTTTAGTAAATAAAACACCTACATGCTCATACTTTTTTCGACAGATAATTAGAATAGGTACATCCAGTAATTTATAACTCTCATTTTGGTCCATCAACTATTTAAGAGCCATTAATGAACAGAAGGGTGAAGCTGAAAGCCTTTAAAACTTAAAATCTGTATCATCTTTAACTCTAAAGATGAATATAAAAGAGGAGTGCTGCTCATCATTTCCTCTTTTATTTTGGATCTCTACTCCCATTCAAAGTGTTAAATTACTCCAGAAAACTTAACCAAATCATTGCCCCAATGATAGCTTGGCTAAGTAGTAGTTCCCATTACAACTTGCATGGTATCTGCACTGGGGGGAAAAATACAGCCTCTGAGTTTTTTTTATGAGGTTATTGATCTAGATAATGCATTAGTTGCAATCCTTATCATCAAAGAAGATAAAATTCAGCTCCTGTGCACATAAGGACAGCAACCGCATTAAATATTTTACACCAGAGTTATGTTAACTGTCTTGCTCTGTCACAGTATAGTTTAAAAGGACCTTGATCATCTTGACATTCCATGTAACTTACACTCATCCAATGTAATGCTCCACAATATCATTCTAATTATACCTAAACAACAGGAAGTAACAAGTACACTAGATGCCCTAACAAGAAATATGCATGCCAGGAAGTAAAAGACAGACCCAATGAAGGTTCAGCCTGCCCTTGCTGAAATGTCTAAGACTTCAGTAATTAGAGGTAGTAATTAGAAGTGCTAAGAATTTCTCTACAAGGTAAAGGGCAGCATTACTGAACATTGCCTTTTCTGTCACTGAGAATGAGGCAGACATATGGTGCTCCTCTTTAGAATTTGGAGACAACATATACTATTTCAGAAAGCTACTATAATTAATTTTAAGTGTCAATTTGACTGGATCACAGGGTATCCTGATATTTGATTAAACATTATTTCTGTGTATATATGTATATTCGGAGCTATCAGGTAGTTATTATAATGTACTTCATTTTACATATGAAGAAAATAGACCTTATGATTTCAAACTAAGCATAAGCATTCTGGATCCACAGTCGTACTCATAAATCATTACACTGAGCTACTTCTGTTTGTATACTTAATATTATCATATTTTGGTGTACAAGCAATATATAATTCTTATACATGCATATGTGCATGGGTACAATTCCATAGGAATATATATGCTAAATTGTTAGCAAAAACTATCTCTGACAAATGGGATCCAGGTTGTGCTGGTATTATTTCAATAATCATTCCTGGAAGGTATTTTATTATTTAGAATAAAAAATTTATATTTAATTATAAAAAATCATTTTAAAAAAATACAGTAAAAATTATTACACCAGTCTGGGAACCATAGTGAAACCCCAGGCTCTAAAAAAATTTAAGAAATTAGCTAGGCATGGTGGCATGTGATGGTAGTTTCAGACACTCAGGAAGTTGAGGTAGGAGGACTGCTTGAGCCCAGGAGTTTGAGGCTGCAGTGAGCTATGATTGCACCACTGCACTTCAGCCTGCAATCTCTTATGCACACACACACACGCACACACACACACACACAGAAACACACAGAGAGAGAGAGAGAGAATAATTTTTCAAATCAGCAAGTGTAAAAATGCAATCAATAATTCAAGAGAAAAAAACAATTATGTAAGAAAGGCTGTAACAAACACAAAACGTTAATTAGTTATGAATAATATTTAACTACTTATAATGTCATACATAGTGAAAAGTGATATAAATCTATAACTTTATCGGATCCATGGATAAGAAAAATATGTGTTTATGTGTATGCATCTAGGGAGATAGAAACTTAGAGTTAATTAAATATTCATGTTTCATCATTGGTAGGAGGAGAAAAATCTTACATGGAAACATTAAAAAGTAGAAAAATAATCTTATTAAACTTTGAGAAATAGCTATAGTTTTAAAATCAAAAGTTTGTTGAGAGCTATAATGTGTATTATTAAGGATGTGTTGTAATATTAGCAGTTGTACTATTTGCCTATAAAATATACATAAGACATGGATTTCTTCTCATGAGGGTATATATGGCCATACCTACTACTGAGTGGTTCATTTTCAATATCTGATATCAAACATGAGTCCAGACATGGCATCATTTATTAGATGGATCAGCCAGATATTAGTGACAAGTTGATTACATTGGTCAATTCCCTCATGGAAAGGGATAGCACTTTTTTTCATAGTAATAGGCACTTATTTTGAATATTAAAATATCTTTCCTATTCATAAATCTTCTGACAAAACCATCATATTTAATATCTTATTCCTCATCATGGTGTGGAAAACTTTCCATAGCATTACTTCCTGTTAAAGAACTCATTTTATAGCAAAGTATGGAAATGGTCTCATGCTTATGAACTTCTCTTGTTTTACTGTATTTCCTTCATACTGAAACAGCTACCCTGATGAGCCTTTTAGAGATGCACTTAAGCTATCAGCTAGAAACACCTTGTGAGGCTGAAGTTTATCCTCGTAACAGGATATACGTACATATTCTCTAAATTATAGACCAATATACAGTGATGTGTCTTCTATATTTAGAATTCCTGAGTCTGGAATTAAGGGGTGGAGTCATAGGTACATCAGATAAATCTTTCTGTTATTATTACTCAGGATAATTTATTAGTGAAATGTTTGTTTTCAGTCACCCCAACTTTGGGCCTGCTTGGTCTAGAGACCTTGATTCTCAATGTGTCACCAGAAGACATATCATCTGTTCCATTACAATGACAGTTAGGACTGTTGTCTGCCTACGTCAGCTCCTCACGTCAGCAAACTAACACACAAACAATGATGTTGCTGTACTGATTAAGGCTATTTAACTCAATAATCAAGGCAAAATTGGGTTGCTGTTATATAACGAGGATAAGGAATAGGATATCTGTAATGTACAGAATCTCCTAGGCAACCTTTCAGATTAGCCATGTACTTTGATAAAATTCAATGGAAAACTGAAAAAAAATCCAGTGTGGGTAGGAGATTTTAGGACTTGATATTTTTTTTTAAAAAAGTAACTACACAAGACAGTAAATTACTACTTTCCTAAATTCTTGCTGAGAAAATAAAGGGATTGTAGAAGAGGTTGTGGAAGTTATAAATACTAGCTTTGCCCATGTAACCCATGGCCAAAACAAATACTTTAATAAAGTATTTACTTCTTATCTTGGTATAAATATGTATCCATATGTCAACCAATTATTTTCTCCTTCACCATTCCTATATCAGCTAATACAACATAATAGTGGTCTAACTTATATTTCAGTATTTAAGTTCCAGAATATCAAAGGATGTTTTTGACCCAGTTAGATGGCCATCACTCAAAGATAGGTGGATAGGGTGATGCATAAGACAAGGGTAATATATGACATATATTTTAGAGAGAGGGTCATTATAAAGTTGTATGAAAGACAGTTGCATTATGTTAAGTGAAAGCATGGGTTTGCTTCTGACTTTTTAAAAAAGTTAAATACACTTAAAATGGCTCACAGCTGTCCTCCCAACACTTTGGGAGGCCGAGGCAGGTGGATCACGAGGTCAGGAGTTCAAGACGAACCTGGCCAACATGGTGAAACACCATCTCTACTAAAAATACAAAAATTAACTGGGTGTGGTAGCAGGAGCCTGTAATCCCAGCTACTTGGGAGGCTCAGGCAGGATAATTGTTTGAACCTGGGAGGCAGAGATTGTACTTAGTGGAGATTGTGCCATTGCATTCCAGCTTGGGTGACAGGGTGAGACTGTCTCAAAAAAAAAAAGAAAGAAAGAAGAAGAAGAAATATACATGGATACTAAGTTGAAAAAGGATACATTCTGGTGATTTTTTAGTGTCAACATACGAATGTGGAGAGAAGTTTCTTAGAATTTCCTTTCTAACAGATTACAGGCTGAAATTTCCCTTCTGCATGATTACAGGTTAGGGTTGCATGTGTAAGACAGAGGTAACATATAATATACATCTTAGAAAGAGGGTTATTATATTTTAAGTTGTATGAAAGATAGCTGCATCATGTTAAGTAAAAGCATGGTTTTGCTTCTGACTTATGAAAAAAGTTAAATACATTTAAAAGAATATACATGGACTAAGATGACAAAGGATAAATTTTGGTAATTTTGTAGTGTCAACTTAGCAATGTGTAAAGAAGTTTCTTAGAATTTCCTTTCTGCAAAATTACAGACTGAATTTCCCTTCTTCATGGTTGCAGGCTATGGTTGGGGGCAAGTGGTATGTGAGTTATATTTTGAAAGGTGGAAGTGAAGTAGCAGTCATTTTACTCTCAGAGTTGGTGTAGAGCATCAGGTGCAATTGCAGAAGACTAGAGCACTGATATGCTGGCATATCTTATTGGTTTGGGGCAGCAGACAGACCTACAGCTCTTCCACCTCCCTTAGATTTTCTCATTGGACTTCTTCAAGTTCTGGTTTAGGTAAATAGTAGCTCTATGGTGAAAGGTGCCAGTTTCTTCTGGAGGTAACATGCATTAATGAGGTTGGAGTTGTTGACTACTAAATATAGATTTGATTTTGTGCTATGTGTTTCAGTTTGTTCTTTTGGGATCCAATTTGTCCTCAGAGGTTTCAGTTTGTAGACATTCTCTTTTGATTCATACCTGTCTTTGCTTTCCAGTTGCTGCCCCCTGGGGACCTAGCATTTTTACTCACCACAAGAGTCAGAAAACAATTATCTATACATTGCTTAGCCAACTCCAAAATTGAGTCAGATCTAAATCTAAAGAATCTGTCAGGGTGCTACCACCCAGAGCCAAACCATCATTTCTAACCTGAATTTTTGTAGTCTCCTAATTTTTGCCCCGGCTTCTATTGTTTGCTCTTTTAATGTTTATTAATAAAATAATGAATGTGATGCAGTTAAAATGAAAATCAGATTACATCACTTCTCTATTCAAAGTATTGTAATAGGACAGGCACGTCACGGTGGCTCACGCTTGTAATCCCAGCACTTAGGGAGGCCAAGGTAGGTGGATCACCAGGTCAGGAGTTTGAGACCAGCCTGGCCACTACTGTGAAACCCCATCTCTACTAAAAATATAAAAATTAGCCGAGCATGGTAGTGCTTGCCTGTAGTCCCAGCTACTTGAGAGGCTGAGGCAGAAGAATCACTGGAACCCAGGAGGCAGAGGTTGCAGTGAGCCAAGATCACGCTCTCCAGCCTGGGCAGCAGAGTGAGACTCTGTCTCAAAAAAGAACAACACAAAACAACAAAAAAACAAAGTATTGCAATAGAATCTCATTTTATTAATATATGCCATTTCTAACAATCTTTAAGTTTCTTTGAGACAAAATAAAAAAAAATATTCTGTTATTATTTGCACCATAACATATTCACTCTATTCACTTTGGACACATTAATTTTCTTACATTTTATCAGGCATGTTCCTAACTGTAACATACCATCTGTGCTCAAACATTATCTTTTTAGTGAGGACTACTCAGAACAGGTAATATCACAAACTGTCTTCATCTTGGTCAATGATCAAACCCTAAAATCACTTTTCTCCAGATTTTTTATTAATCGTTAGTATTGTTACAGCTTGAGTATCCCTTATTCAAAGTGCTTGGAAGCAGAGGATTTTGGTCTATTTATAGAACCATGAAATATCTTGGGGTTGGAACCCAAGTCTAAACATAAAATTTATGTTTTATATAAACTCTATACACATAGCCTGATAGCAATTTTATAGAATATTTTTAATAAATTTGTTCATGAAACAAAGTTTTAACTGCATATTGACTGCAACCTGCTTCATGAGATTTAATATGGAGTCTTCCACCTATTATGTGATGTTGGCAATTCTGAAAGTTCAGAATTTTGGAGCACTTTAGATTTCAGATTTTTAGATTTGAAATCCTCAACCTGTATAATGTTACAAACATCAGTAATCTCATAAATATTTGATATTGTTTCTTCAATTATATCTTTTTTTTTTTTTTTTTTTTTGAGACGGAGTCTTGCACTGACCCCCAGGCTCTAGTGCAATGATACAATCTCAGCTCACTGCAATCTCCACCTCCCGGGTTCAAGCAATTCTCCTGCCTCAGCCTCCTGAGTAGCTGGGACTACAGGTGTGTGCCACCACATCCCGCTATTTTTTTTTTTTTTGTATTTTTAGTAGGACAGGGTTTCACCAAGTTGGCCAGGATGGTTTCCATCTCCTGACCTTGTGATACGCATGCCTCGGCCTCCCAAAGTGCTGAGATTACAGGTGTGAGCCACCATCAATTATATCTTTATTGTATATCATCTATGTAAAGGAACAACTTTAAGTGCGGGAATAATTAATCTAAGAAAAAGTCTCAGTGAATTGTTATATTATTTATGTTGGGTTCTGTATTAGTTTCCTAGGGCTTCCATAACAAAAGTTCATAAACTGGGTATCTTATAGTAAAAACTGTTTGTCTAACAGTTGTGGATATGTATTGGTGGTAATTTGGGAAAAAAAAAAAATTTTCCAAAATCATGGTTTAGAAGAATGATGCTCCCTCTGAAAACTGAAGGGAAATTATTTTTTGACTCTTCCTAGCTTCTGTTGATTTTCTGGCAATATTTACTGTTCTTTGGGTTATAGATGCATCACTCCAATCCTTTACATGACATTCTCCCTGTGTTCCCTCATGCTGTCTTCATTCTGCAGATATCTGTTTCTATGTCTAAACAAGTTATATTGGACTAAGACACATCTTAATGACCTTATTTTAACTTGAATGCCTTGATTAAAAAAAAAAAAATTTCCAAAAAAAAATCACAATCTTAAATATTGGGGGGTTACGTATTTAACATATTATCTTGGGGTACGCAATGCAACCCATAATAGTGTCTGTGTTAATTGATCATGGTTACCTCCAAAAGTATATATGAAATGAATTTTTAAAAAGAGGAAATGAGAAAGAAAAAACCTGTTCTACTTTAGTAGATATGATCCCTACTGGGATGCACCAACCAGATCCCCTCTTCAAGCCTTATTGTTTCAGCTGCTGAGTGTTACCTGCAGATAACCCTTGGCTCTCAGCCTTCTGGCAGAATTGCCTTGGGTAAAGTGAGTTATCTCTTCCAAGATCACACTCCCTTGCAAGAACAACTCAAAACTAGTGAATAATTTTAATACAAGGGTTTAAATGCCCAATCCGTTTGTTAAAACTCAGAATAATTCAAATTTACAGAACTTCCCATGGGACTATGTGAGTCCTTCATTGAAACTGCTTTGTAGCCCAAGTTCTCTATTGGCCTAACATTGCTTTGTAACTACCCCTTCAGTAAGTAAAGATCCCAAGAGCATTCTTATATTTTCTACGTGCTGCTAATCTTCATCTCAGGTGCTACTCCAAAGGGATATTTAGAATCTACTTCTTGAGTAATTCAACATTTGGCATCTAGTATCAGTATTGGTGTGAGAAAGCAGACACTAACATAAGATTTTGGATCAACTGCTATTTAGCTGGCAATGAAGTCACAATCACTAGTTCAAGGCAAAGCAAAGAAATCTCCTGGCAACAGGTAATAGGGGCAATTTTAACACTTTCTATAGTGGTACACTAGAGTGATATTCCAGTAGAAGGAAATTAACTAGTAGGTACAAAATATCAAGTTTTTTAGAATAAGAGAGAATTAGTAACTATGAGGAATTTGAAATTGAATTGATATTTCTAATCATAATTTATGCTTTAAAAAATAAAGGAATGAGAGTGATTAACAAGTAACCCCTTACATAAAAGTCAGAGGTCTTCTTGTTACTATACAAAAAGACTCAAATTCTGTAGCCAGAAGGAAGAAAAATATGAGGACTTATGTTATTAGAGTAGCAGTGTTTCAAAGAAAGTTACTCTATTAAATTATAGAGATCAGCTATCTCAAGATCAAGTCCCTAGCTGGGAAAGAATGGGTTTGTGATACATGAGATGGAAATAACTGGACTGATGTGTCCCATAACCATGTATTTCCAGACTTTCCTCAACTCTCTGAGCCTGCAGTAGGGCCTCATGTCGACCCATTAGGAGCTAATACCTCTCAATTTTGGTCAACCTATCATCATCAGAATTCAAGTGAACAAAATCATCATAATGAGGGACAAGGTTGAAGTGGCAATATAAGGGACTGGCCCAAATAGCAGATGGAAATGTTTAATGGATCATGTCTTCCCTAAGAGCAAAATAGATGGACAGTCACCCAAGGTAATACTCAATTTATGTAATCAAATATAGACATTTAGAAGATATAAGGCACTAGCTTTAAAAAATGTCATATTTCCTTGCTCATTTCCAAGTGTGTTAGAATTCGTTTTTAAAACACACTGATTAAAGAAGACTCTAGGTCTCCATGAGGAAAAACTGCCATACCATGTCTTCTATACATGGTAATGATTATTCTACAAAGAAACCTAAACTATGTATTCAGTTAAATATATAAGAGAGGAAAGGGAAATGTATTTTGATGACTATTAGAAAAAATTTCAAGTTGACACTGACGTGCAGGACTCCAGAGTTTCATGGCGAGTCCTTGTTGTAGTGAGGTATATGGAATATATAGATACATGAGCTGAGATGGTTTGGCTCTGTGACTCTACCCAGAGCTCAGGTTGAACTGTAATCCTAAGTGTTGGGGAGAGGGACTTGGTTGGAGGTCATTGGATCATGGGGGTGGATTTCCCTCTACCCTTGCTTTTCTCATAATAGTGAGTGAGTCTTCACAATATCTGATGGTTTAAAAGTATGTGGCACTTCCTCATTCATGCTCTCTCTCTCTCGTGCCACCATATGAAGAAGGCCCTTGCTTCTCCTTAACCTTTTGCCATAATTGTAAGTTCCTTGAGGCTTCCCAGTCACGCTTCCTACTAAACCTGTGGAACTGTGAGTCAATTAAATTCTTTTCTTTATAAATTACTCAGTCTTGGGTAGTTCTTTATAGCAGTGTGAAAACAGAATAATACAGAAAATTGATACCAGAAAAGTGGGGCATTGCTATAAAGATACCTGAAAATGTGAAAGCAACTTTGAAATTGGGTAACAGGCAGAGGATAGAACAGTTTGGAGGGCTCACAAGATGACAGGAAGATGAGGGAAAGTTTGGAACTTCCTAGAATTTGTTGAAGGATTTTTTTTTTTTTTTTTTTTTTTGAGGCGAAGTTTCACTCTGTCACCAGGCTGGAGTGTAGTGGCACTATCTCAGCTTACTGCAACCTCCGCTCCCCCAGGCTCAAGCAATTCTCCCTGCCTCAGCCTCCTGAGTAGCTGGGACTACAGGTATGAGCCACCACGCCCAGCTAATTTTTGTACTTTTAGTAGAGACAAAGTTTCACCATGTTGGTCAGAATGATCTCAATCCCTTGACCTTGTGATTCGCCCGCCTCGGCCTCCCAAAATGCTGGGATTACAGGGGTGAGCCACCATACCTGGCCTGTTGAAGGATTTTGACCAAAATGCTGATAGTGATATGGACAATGAAGTCCAAGCTGAAGTGGTCTCAGATGGAGATGAGAAACTTACTGGGAACTGGAGCAAATATCAATCTTCCTATGCTTTAGCAAAGAGACTGGTGACATTGTGTCCCTGCTCTAGGAATCTGTGGAACTTTGAACTTGAGAGAGATGATTTAGGGTATCTGGCAGAAGCTATTTCTAAGCAGTAAAGCATTCAAGATTTGTCCTGACTGTTTCTAACAGCATAACTCATATGCATGAACAAAGCGATGGTCTGAAACTGGAAATTGTATTAATAGGGAAGAAGAACAAAAAAGTTTGAAAACTTTGCAGCCTGACCATGCAGTAGAAAAGAAAACCCATTTCCTAGGGAGGAACTCAAGGCTACAGTTATTTGCATAAGTAAAGAAGAGCAGAATGGTAATAGACAATGGGGGAAAATACCTCCAGGGTATTTCAAAGACCTTTGTTTAAGCCTTGCCCATTATAAGCCTGGAGGCTTAGGAGGAAAAAGATGGTTTTATGGGCCAGGCCCTGGGCCCCATTGCTCTGTGCAGCCTTGGGACGTGGCACTCTGCATCCCAGCTGCTCCAGCGCAAGCCATGGCTAAAAGGGGCCAAAGTACAGCTCAAGCAATTGTTTCAGTGGGTGCAAGCCATAAGCCTTTGTGATTTCCATGTGGTGTTGGGCCCGCATGTGTACAGAAGGCAACAGTTTGGGACCCTGCACCTGAATTTCAGAGGATGTATGGAAACACCTGGATGCCCAGGTAGAAGTCTGCTACAGGAGTAGAGTCCTGATGGAGAACCTCTACTAGGGCAGTGTGGAGGGAAAATGTGGGGATTGGATTCCCTGCACAGAGTCCTCACTGGGGGACTGCCTAGTGGGGCTTTGAGAAGAGGGCTATCATCCTCCAGAGCCCGGAATGATAGATTCACTGGCAGGTGGCACTGTGTACCTGGAAAAGCCATAGATGTTCAATGCCAGTCTTTGAAAGCAGTCATAAATGTTGTAGCCTGCAGAGCCACAAAGGCAGAGCTACCCAAGGCCTTCGAAGCCCATCCAGTCTCAGATGGGTCATTTCTTAGACATATTACCTAATTGAAAGAATCTTCTAATTTTTCTTTGCCTTCGAGGATAAGAACTGTCATGGCAAAACCTAAGTACAAAACTCTGAAAGTACAAAACTCTAAAACTGCCACATCCTATAAGGAATATATTTTCATATTTTTGCATTGGCAGGACCTTCTGAAAAAAGAAATTTGAAATGGTATAGAGAATGCAATTTCCCCCAAAATTATTTGCTCTTCACATCTAAGGGTGTTATATCTATAGCCATGTTCTTGCATTTTAAATGTAATTAAATGCTTAGTCATTTATTTACATCTCAAAGCGCTGTACAAATTAGTGACTTTCCCCTTCTCTTCCAAAAGAGAATTTGCTTACACTTTAAAAATAAGTTTCCTCTCCCTAGCTCAAGAGCAGTGTGGGAGGTGATGGGGAACTATAAAGGAGTTCCTATATAAGCTCTGATATACATAATTTCCAGGTCTCTCTCCTACAAATATGCAGGTTATATCTGTCCTTATGGTATTACCCCAGGAAGATTAGGGCACAGGGAATAAATGCTGTTGTTTCTGTAATAATAAAGCTGATCTCTAATTCAAAACCTCATGCTTTCAGAACAAAATAAATACATGTAGATGTTAAAAATGTACCAGTCCTTAGTGTACAAAGTAAATAAAAAACAATATTGAGTCTCAGGGGAAATGTCAAAAATTAGCATAACTCTTAAAGACCTAAAGGATCCACGAGTCCATCATATCTCCATTTAATTTACCCATCTGGCTCCAGAAAAAAAAAACAAAACAGATGGAGCCTGAATGATGACAGTGGATAACTACAAACTCAACCAGGTAACAGCCCCAACTGCAGCTGCTCTGCCAGATGTAATATATTTGCTAGAGAAAATTAACATGGGCTCTGGTACATGGTGTGCAGCCATTTATCTGGCAAATTGGTTCTTTTCCATTTTTTATCAGAATAGCAGATCTAAGACATTTTGTATTTACTTGGAACAGACCTCAGTATTCATTTACAATCTTGCCCAGAGCTATGTTGTTTCTTCTACCTTCTATCTTAACATCATCCAAAAAGACTTGGTCCAGCTGGACATCCTACAAATATTATATTCTTTCACTGATGAATGAGAATCTAAATCATATCACCAGTTTAGCCACTGATACTGGCATAGCTGCTTTTTGAGTTTGACAGGAATCTAGACGATCACATGCAGGGAGATAATAAGGCATGATGCATACAAGTTACTGTTCCCAGCCCAGCTGCAATCCTAGGAGATGTAATTTGTCCCACTAACTTTCCCATTTTATGTCTCATTTAGTAAAATAAATATTCTAGAAATCTAGAGGAGTTACTCTAAAAACTTATATGAATACCTAGTTCAGTGTAGCAAAACGGATAAATTGTAGTGGATTGTGTGATACAGAACCCAGATTCCCGTTCAAGAATAAGACACTTTGGGCTGGGCATGGTGGTTCACGCCTATAATCCCAGCACTTAAGGAGGCCGAGGGGGTGGATCACGAGATCGGGAGTTTAAGACTACCCTGGCCAATATGGTGAAACCCCATCTCTACTAAAAATACAAAAATTAGCTGGGCATGGTGGCATGCGCCTGTAGTCCCAGCTACTCGGAGGCTGAAGCTGGAGAATCACTTGAACCTGGGAGGCAGAGGTTGCAGTAAGCTGATATTGTGCCACTGCACTCTAGCCTGGGCAACAGAGTGAGACTCTGTCTCAGAAAACAAACAAACAAACAAACAAACAAACAAAAAGAATGAAAAACTTTCATCTTTCTTCAGTTTCTTGGAGCACTTCCACCAGAGGGCATTAGATTGTTAGCCCTTGTGCGGATTTACATTACCTAAAGAAAATAGCTTTGCTTAAGGTTTCATTAACTTTCTGAGGCAGCCCACCAACCAATGGCTGCTTTAGGTGGGGGACAAAAGGCTCAGCCCCTACACCCCAATTCAAGACTACTCCGAATAAGCCATCTCAGTCTTAAAACCACCTTTGCAAAATTATGACAGTAAGAGCAATCTGACATAGCTGACTCCATGCTGTTTCTAACTGCAAGCTCTGCCTGTTAATTCCTGTGAATATGCAAAGCTAGCTTAAGGAGAAATTTAGGTTATAATTGAACATTAAAGCAAGGATAAGAATAGCCTTTCCCAAAATTACTTCCTATTTGTCGGAGAACAAAAATCACCTTTATCAAACAAATGAAAGGCCACAGGATTAGGATTATGGGAGGAGTCTAAACTCTGCTAAATTGAAGGCACAGTTAAACAATCACCATGCATTGCAGCAAGAGGCCCTAAGATTTGTAACCTTCCCAGTTGATCCTACAGATAACATCACTATTGTAAAAACCTAAAATTGGAGTTAGAGATATTTTTAAATCCTGCATTCTGATAAGGCCAGCTGGCACCAACTTAACTGGTAATGCATTCCAAGAAACTGGTTCAACTTGTCTTGTGATCCTACCCAGGAACGAACTCAGTGCAAGAAGACAGCTTTTATCCCCTTTGATTTCATCTTTAAACCAATCAGCATACCCATTCCCTAGCCTGTGACCACCAGATCGTCCTTGAAAACCTGTAGCCTCTGAATTTTCAAAGAGACTTAATTTAAATAATAAATTCTCATCATCTACACATCTAGCCTTGTGATAATTGGCTAGATGTGTAGCCAATTATAACTGCAATACTGCTGTCTCAGTAAATTAATTTTATCTGTGCACTGGGCAAGAAGAACCCATTGGGCAATTACAGGTTCAGCAGTCTCCTTGAAACTGGCTGAGGTTTTTGTTAAGACTGCATCATACTTAACTTTCTCACTGCTTAATCCTGCTTTCTCCTTATTTTGAGAGCCCCCAGATAAACTAAGATCAGAGCAGCTAGCAACTCTTCCTTAACAGGAAATGAAGGGAAGCTGGAGATGGGTGTTTCCAGTGTGCCATTCATGGGATAATTTTTTACTGGCATATGGTCTAATGCCTAGTTGTCCAATCCATAACAAAAAGGTTTTTTTTTTTTTAAATTTAAAAATCATATGAATAAGATTCTCATGTGAAGATAATCACTGGCAGCTTCTCTTATGGCTCTTGCCTGACCTGTGTCCAGTTTATGCCTGCCTAACCATTGCTCTGATGCTGGGAGCTCAGCTTTGTGTTCTCTCCAAGTACCAGGGAAAACCTAGCCTGGGGCAATCTCTAGTTCTTCAGATGGAAGGCACAAATTCAGTACACCACCACGATAGAAAACGAGTACTAAGATTCTTACAGATCCTGAGCTAGAAGGGCATAAAGAGTTGGAAAAGTAATCATTTGTCTTCACGTCTCACTAGGCAGGAATGAAAAGCCAGGCAGAGAGAGAAAAGTGAATGACAACTGGCAGTATTCATAAGGGAATAGAATTTGGGTCACTTTAAGTTCATGGACAAATACCTGAGTGGTCTGTTTAAAGGAAGCAGAAGCAGAGGGGGAGAGTGGGAATCCCTGTCAGCTTGGTGGAAGAGATGACTTTAAGTTCTTACTTCTGGCCACAGGCTTAAGCTACTTGGGTGTGGTATAGAACGGGATATTGCCAAGGGTGCCTGCGCCCTGTTTCTGGCATGAGAAAGTTAAACTTAATTCAAAATGGATCCCAAGTCAACATAAAATTGTAAGAATTTACTGCATTTCCTTTCCCCCTCCACAGATTTAACCCCAAGAATATTCCCTAATAGACTTCCACATGCTATTGTCCATCTCAGTTTGCTACCTGAATTACCCAACCTGCAATCATAGATGAGGATAGTTAAGAGAGTCAGTGGACACTCTTACTTCTGAGATAACTGTCTAATTGAAAACCTTAGCACAATAAGATTATATGATGCATGTTTTCATAATTAACATCATTAGCATATGCTAGGAAGGATAGAATGATTTTTAATATATTTCTCTTCATGCCACATTTAGTTGAGCGTGAATTTTAACATTCTCTTACTTGAAACACTCTGATGATATGTAATAACAGCCAAGTAAGCATGTACTATAATTCCATGTAACCTGTCAACATAACCAGCAATGTGTCAAGCTGAAGATATTTAACAACACTGTTCAGTCAAATTATTCACTGTTTGGTTAGAAACACAATAATTATTTTATTAAACATTATTAGAGTTTTATGGTCTTTAAAGACAAAATAACAGTATTCTGTTGAAATTGTCTTTTTGATATATCGATTTAAAATTTATGTTTTTTAAAATTAATCACAATTGTCATAAAATTATTTATCAGTTGAAGAAAGAAATCCTCTCATTTTCTCCTTGAGGCATTTTCTCCATTCAAAAAATTATAAATAAATGTATTTCCAGTAGATATTTAAAACAATGCAGAGTGTCATATATACATCAATACGTTACAAGTAATTTTCATAAATTTAATCTTATACATAATGCAAATACAATTTTACATTCTTGAAAAATGTAATTATTACAGTGCAATGAATTAGGCCATTAATGATTTTAATTAAAAATAACATAGTTTGTCCTGAAAAACTTTGCATTCATATAGTGTCAACAAAGCATTTTTATCAAAGTCAAAATTATAATGATCATTTAAAAACTTTAACATATATTTGGTTGGGCTTTATCTTGAGTTTACACATATTTTTTATAAAATAGCACTATATTTCGAGATAGAAAAATACACCAGTGAAAAATTTAAATTATTTTCTGTGTAATTTAATTTTGATACGTAACATATATTTAGTTTGGGCATGTAAACAAATTAAATGTGTTATTTGATTTTTTTGACAGTATAATCTATATGGTAAATCTTAGTGTTTGATAACTAACTGCATTTGAATGTTATGCTATTTTATAACTGTGTAAATTCTTTAATGATTTACCCAATGTACCTTTTTTAAAAAATAGGCATTAAGATAAGTTTCTTTGGTATCTCCAGTGAAACAAGCAATTATCTCTACTCACTCCAGAATTCCTAACAATATAAAATTAAAGGAATCAAAAAGGCATTTACCCAGGAAGACAGTGAATGGCAAAAGAGATAATAGACTAGTCAGGTAACCAGACCCTTAGAATATTAAAAGTAAGTTGTAGCAGAAACCTTTGGTGACCCATGTTACAGCCCTCCATCACACAAATAATGTAGCGTAATTCCATGTAACTTGTCAACATCACCAGCAATGTGTCAAGCTGAAGACATTCAACAATATAGCTCAGTCAAATTATTCATTATTTTGCTAGAAACACAATTTTTTTTAAATTAAATGTTATTAGAGTTTTATGGTCTTTAAAGACAAAAATAATAGTAAATATTCCTTTGATATTGTCAATTTGATAGATCTTAATTTAAAATTTATGTTTCTTAAAATTAATCACTATTGTGCTTAAATACAATCAGTTTGTGTTTCAATACGCAATTCAATACAGTTTCAACTGTGTCGGTCAGTTTCTTGAGAGATCAGATTCACCTCAAGGTACTAGCCATTTGTTTCAAGTTTGCATGAAGCATGAATTCTGCTTTTCGACTCAGAACAGACTACAGTGTAGCACCTATGTGACTTACTGCTACCATCTCAGAAAATGCAGGGAGCAACCCAAGAGAGCAACCTACAAAAGGAGATGGAAGCAATAAATGACCCAGGATTTTCACAGCAGACCAACAGTTCTGGGTTGCATTTGATATATATTCTAGGGTTAATAATGAATCAGCAGTAGTAATGGTTACATTGTCTACAGCAGTGACCTCAATAACGAACCTTAAGTCTGGCTTTTCCTCTTCTTTTCTCCAATCTACCTGTTTCTTAAATCCTGCTTTGTGAAATTATGCTACAAATTAATAAGCTCCAACTGAGTCTTTTTCTCATTCCCTGCTTCAAGGGAAAAAAAAAGTTGAATGCTTTATAAAATAAATACAGAAAGTAGCCTCTTGAGATTTTGGAAATGGATAGATTGCTAGTCACATTTCTGGTATAAGTTAGGAGAGTGATAACTTCTGGACAGCTGTAGTATCAACAGTAGAAATAATTTAATGTATGGTGAGTTGTGACTAATTGAAAGTAAAGTAAAACACTGAGTTTTCAATAGCTCTAACACTTGTATATATAGTTCAAGTATATAATTTAAGGATATTTTAGACTTGAATATTGCTTTTGTCAATAACTTTAAAAGCCTTGAAGAAATTTGATGATCTGGGCCTCTTACTATTATTATTATTATTTCAATTAATTTCATAGGTACAATAAAAGCCAGAAGGTCTCTGGGAAACATTTAAAGAGCCCTTCACTACCCACCCCCTGCTCCTGCAGCAGTAGGAAAGACTGCTTTGAAAATCAGTTTCAGGGCTTTATAGCAGATCTGTAAAGTATAGCAGAACTGCAAAGGAGACTGAATGTGCACTTTTGACTAATCTCTTTTCATAAATTTGGGGTCCTTGTAGAGAAATGGAAATGCTCAAACCATTCTTTCATGATATTTTCAATTTACCACATTTGGGATATTTTCAGTCTTCGTGTCATCACTTGTTTTTCTGGACTGTGATCATCCACTGAGAGACGTAGATGTAGACCTTTGGATATTAGACCTTTTGCTATATACCAACAGTCATAGTCTTGGTTATTTTCACAATCCACAACATAAAAATGGACAAAATATATGACACAATTTTTTTCTGATTTTGAATAACAGGTAGTGCTGGATAGTGGTCATTGATAGAAGTGGAACACATGGGCAGAATCCTGCTAATCTTGTCTTGGGGTACTTTGTATACTGTAACGCAAGGAGGTTTAGCTCAAGTTGATCACAGCACTCTAGATAAGCTGAGAGGCATACATTGGAATGTTAAACTTTTTAACACTGCCACAGTTTGTTAGGAAATTTACCAGAGAAGTTGGAGCTGCTAAGAAGAGCAAAGAATGACTGCTGCATGGCTAAAAGCTGGAAAGAACTAACCACTTCTTGATGGCAGACTGCCAACGTTCTGGAAGACCATTTTGCTGTTGTTGTTGTTGTTATTTTGAGATGGAGTCTTGCTCTGTTGCCCAGACTGGAGTGTAGTGGCACAATCTTGGCTCACTGCAATTTCCGACTCCCTGATTGAAGGAATTCTCCTGCCTCAGCCTCCTGAGTAGCTGGGATTACAGGTATGCACCAACATGCCCAGCTAACTTTTGTATTTTTAGTGGAGATGAGGTTTCACCATGTTGGCGAGGATGGTCTCCATCTCCTAACCTCATGATCTGCCCACCTCTTCCTCCCAAAGTGCTGGGATTAGAGGCGTGAGCCACCGCGACCAGCCCAATCATTTGTGATAGGAAATAATGTTCTCATTTTAGGAAAAATACAGTTTTTAGAAGTCCTCTATGACAATTCAAATACCTACCAAATGCACAATACACATAGCCCTCTCACAAGACCTTTTCCCCAGAAGCCTCATTCCCTCATGGCATCAGTCTGATGCTTGAAGTTCAGAATATCATCATCTAAATCAGGTTCTATGAGATAATCAGGGTCTTTGGAAGAATATACTCTTCTTCAGTAAGATGTAGAGCTAAAACAATGACTCCATTTCAGGCAATGGGCAAGTAGTCATGATTTTTTATTGAGCTAAGGGCCTCATCAGCAATTCTCTATTTTCTTAAATTTTATAAACTGAGCAGATATTGATGCCCATTTATTTTGTAAAATTATGCTTTTGAAGAATTTGCCTAACTCTCTGAAGGTTAAGCAACCTATGCTATCAATCTCACCTTGCCATTTATTAAAATAAATTTGTCCATTTTTATTTCACAATTAAGGGCCAATACTCTATTGTTTTGGTATTTGATCATCTACATTGATAACAGGGAATATAATTCTGTAACATCCCCTATTATCCATTCTGTCCTAAAACCTTTCTTAATGACACATTTCTAATTATTTTGGGGAAGTGAAAGTCTTCCTGAGTCTTCCCATGGGCCATAGTCACCAGGTAGGTTTTCTCATCTTGCATAACATATCCATTCTCTTGTTCTTATTTTCTTGAGACCTTTGATCCTTATTCCCATGGTGGACCATGGTTGTTCTGCCAGTTTTAATTCAATTTGTGTAAGCCATCTCATTTTTTAAGTTTCCAAAATTCCACTTGGCAGTGCATTAATATTGTATTATGAGGACCTTGCCAGGGTGTTAAATTTTCTCTCAGATGAGCATGTTTCTGTATGGATAAGCTATCCCCCTTTTCAACTTTATATCCCTTCGCCTTTGATTCTGCACCTTCAGGAGTTAATCTCACACATATTATCCTGTTTCCTGCTAATAAATAATTAATAGGTCCTCAGCTCCTTTGTGGGATAGTAACTGTCAGCAAACTCAGCACTTTCCAGCATGGATTAGTTTGTGATTGTACTTCAGTATGGGTTGGAAGTAAAAAGTATGTGTAGATTCTGAAGGGGATTGATTTTGCTTTGTAAGATAGAGGCCCCATATCATCTTCAAGAAAGGAGTGGATAGTGAGGGGTGGAGATTGTTAGCCTTTAATAGGGAACAATGGAAAATGTCCTTAAGCTAGAAGGTCTTGGGGAATCTGGAGTTTCAACGTTCTTAAGTATGTTGCCTTGGATATTCCTATCTCAAGTGAAAAAGTATTAGTCTGTCCCAACTAGATCCCTAACTTGGCATAACAGACTTTTCAGGATTGAGAATTCAACATTTCTCTAGATCTGTGCTAGCCTTACAATTAAGTTGCGGGCCTGATCCTCAGCTTTCTCTTCCTTCTGACTCCAAAAGATAAGACTTTTTTTATATGCTATAAAATAGGCCCTCTGACATTTAGCCTCTTTCTTAAACTGGTAATTAATCACCTTCAACCTGTCATTGTATTTCTCAAATGCATCTATCTCACTCAAGATGCATATCTCAAATGCATCTAATTCCATTGCTTTATAACTACTACTATCCTGAACCATTCAGATGTCTAAGATATTGTATCAGAGCATTTTCTTCTACTGGCATTCAATCTCTGTTCACCTCCAGTGATGACTGTGATAGTATCACAACTTCATCATGCTGCAGGTGGTGGTATTCTTTCTCACATCAGTAATAGTGTTCTCATTGTTATCCAGGGGTTGGGTAATCCACCTAAAAATTTCCATCTGGAGTTTGCTTCCCTGAAGCTCTCGTTACTAACTTTCTTAGGTAACTTTCCCAGGAATCCGGCTCTGAAATGGAGAGTTGGATGAAGAAAATGTATTGGCTGGGTGTATGGCTCACTCCTGTAATCCCAGTACTTTGGGAGACCAAGGTGGGTGTATCACAAGATCAGGAGTTCAAGACCAGCCTGACCAACATGGTGAAACCCTGCCTCTATTGAAAATACAAAAATTAGCGGGCTGTGGTGGCACCCATCTGCAGTGGTAGCTACTCAGGATGCTGAGGCAGGAGAATTGCTTGATCCCAGGAGGCAGAGGTTGGAGTGAGCCAAGATCGCGCCACTGCACTCCAGTCTAGGTGACAGAGTAAGACTCCATCTCAAAAAACAAAAGAAAAAAGAAAAAAAGAGAAAATGCATTAAGGAATACTCTTGGAAATAGCACCTGTAAGCACTAGTATGCTGCTAAATCAGCCATCTAGGGAAAAATAAATCCTTGGTGTGCACAATCTGCTGAAGTACGCCTACCATAGCCTTCTTTACCCAATTTGCCAATGGCTTAACATGGTTCCAAAATTCCCAAATATTAAAAATCAGCGCCCACTGGCTCCAGGACAGTATTGCATAAAGACAGTCACGAAAGCCGTGTTGGACAGAGAGGAATGTGAAATACGATTCTGTTACAATAGGTAACTTAGAGAATACCTCAGAGAGCCCTGAAACCTAAAATGATTTTTCAGTGGGGGCTGGCCTACGAATAGGGAGGCTGGACAAGGCATCTTCCTCCAGCTGAAAACATTTCCTGAGGAGGGTTGAGCTGTGAGCTGTCATCAGAGAAATCCTGCCCTGAACTGGGTAATGAGTATTTCCATTCTGTAGTGCTGTCTTGGGACTAGTGCATTCACTACTGTAGCTTAGGAGAAAGCAGAGCATAGAGAGGCAGGGATGCAGTCCTTAAGTGGTAACTGGGCAGTGATGTGTGGAACCACAGGAGGGCTGAAATTTGAGGAAGTGAAGGGACACGAAGACAGGGAGGGAACAATGCATAACATGCATCTGCTAGAGATATTACATTAGAGTCACAGGCATAGCCCCTTTAAATGCTTCTTCTCCTTGAAAAAACAGAAGTGAACCTCTGATCCTTAAATTGTTTACTTGAGTGAGAACATACTTCTTTCCATCTTCCTCTCCCTCTGATAGACAAATGCAAATGAACTGACAGAAATAAAATTTGACCTGTGATCCCTCCAAAACTAATTTTCAGAATAACTTCCAACATTTGCAAAGACAAATGAGCAAAATTGTTCAAAAGAGAAGCAGCAAATTGAATTAGAGTCAGCAACATTTTCTGTAAAGGGCCATGATAGTTTGGATATTTGTCTCCTCCATATCTCTTGTTGAAATGTGACCCCCAGTGTTGAAGTTGAGGCCTAGTGGGAGGTGATTTTATCATGGGGAAGATCCTAAAGAATGGCTGGTACCCTCTTCACAGGAATGAGTGAGTGAGTTCTCAGTATTAGTTGCCACAAGATCTGGTGGTTAAAGAGTCTGCAACCTCCCCTTCTCTCTCTTTTGTTCTCAAGAGGCAAATTGGAAGTATTGTTAGTATCCCTCTTACACATGGAAAGGCAAAATAGTGTGGAGAGACTCACATTGTGAACTTTTTCCCAAGAAGCAATGCAGAAACTTAACAGGAAACTGAAAGAAACCAAATATCCTTTGAAAGAAGCAGTGGGCTGCAGCCTACACTGTGAGCCAAGTGGCAAACTAAGTCCCCAGAGTGTGAGTGAGGAGAGACTGCTTCCAGGATACACACTTCCTCTGGGGAATGTGGCAATCCAGGCCACTGGGGCAGGCCTTAACCCTACCCAGCACTTGAGCTGATTTAGTGAGTAGTGAGAAATATATGCTAAGCACTATCAGGACATGTTTTGTATGTGCCCCCAAACTCAGGCACAAATGGAGGAAGCCATTTCTGATCCTACCTCACAAAGGACCTCGCAGAAGTCAGTCAGCTCACTCAGGTGTTGGTCATAGGTTGAGGGTAGCTCCCAACTGAAATTCATGATACAATCTTGAGTAGGGATAAGATCACTTGGCCAAAACTGAGTGAGATGGAAGTGGGAGTGGGCTATAGTGATAAGCGAAGGAGCTGAGTACCCTGTTTCATGGATGGACCATGAGAGGCATGGCCTGAACATCATGGTGTCTATCTTGGTGAGGAAGTGTTATGGCTTAAGGGAGTTTTGAGTTCTGGTGCAGACTGTTTGTTACCTAGCTAGCTGCTCCTGGTGGAACACTGTGGGTGTGAGATCTGCCTTGCCAAGTGCACAGGAGCTGGGTGGGGCTTACTTCCACTTGCTACTCCTTACTCCCCATGCTAATTTTTCTGTGCAGAAGAGGCAGCTGTGTTCCCCCCCTGGAACATTACTCCAGCATTCAGAAAACTTCCCTCAAATCCTCTGGGGTCACTGTGCCTGCATAGGGGAGCTAAGAATACAGATTTTCCTGACCCAGCACCCATCTGGAGTGGCCCCTTGTATTAGTCCTTTCTGAAGTTGCTATGGAAAAATACCCTAGACTGGGTAATTAATAAAGGAAAGAAGTTTAATTTACTCACAGTTCCATAGGGCTGGAGAGGCCTAAGGAAACTTACAATCATGGTGGAAGGGGCAGCAAGCATGTCCTTCTTCACATGATGGAAGGAAGGAGACGTGTTGAGCAAAAGAGAAAAAAGCCCTTTATAAAACCATTAGATCTCATAAGAATTCACTCACTATCATGAGAACAGCAGCATAGGGGTAACTGCCCCCATGATTCAATTACCTCCCACTTGGTCCCTCTCATGATATATGGGTATTATTTGAACTACAATTAAAGATGAGATTTGGGTGGGGAATACAACCAAACTATACCGCGCCTCTACTGGCCTTGTTAGCTTAACACAAAGGACAGAAGTTTTTGAAGCTCTATAGCCCATACATTGCCTGAAACACCAGAATATCTTTCCTGGGTAATATCAGGGAAGCACAAATCTCACTGCTACCACCGCAGCTGGTGTTCTTTTGCAGATGTCACTTCCCAGCTGGAGGCCAACAGGTTATTACTGCACTGCAAGTAGAATAACATGGCACCCAGGAAGGAGAAAACTTGTGCACCACCTGAGCTATCACCATTGCCTACATCACCCTGGCTAACCAGGAGGTCTTCAGTCTGTCCGTATGACCAGTTCATCACTACTACAACCAAGATTTTAGAAAGCCAGCATACTAATGCTATTTATAGCCAAGGAAATCTTATAGAGCCTATGTCACTCCCCTGCCATTCTCATCAAAGCTGGTGCTGGTACCCATTGCTGGGAGACTTGAGGACAGGTCACATCACTGGATCCCTTGCAGACCATTCCCCAGCATCAACCTGGAGTGTGGCAGCTCCAACTGTTGGCTAGACCCAGAGGAGCAGCTGTAATCTGGCTCTTATGGACTTCTAGGGGAAGGAGGAATACACCCCATCAAGGGAGCACCCTTGGGACAAAAGAATCCAGATGGCAGGCCTTGAGTCCCAGAACTTTACACTTTTGGGAAGCTTCTTTCAGCAGAGGCACTGGTGCAATACTGGGCTCAGTGGGGAAAGACAACAGCAGCACAACAGTCTGGCGCCCTGGTGCTTGCAAAGGGTCTTAGCAGAAGGTGACTTCCCTCATTTGCCCACCATTGCAGACATAGCTGGGGCTTCTCACACAGGAGCCCACTGTGTGTGTACCTGTAGACAGCTTTCCTCAAACACTTCGGGGTGACTGTATCCCCCACAGAAAGAGTACTCTTCAGATTCAGGCTTGCATGAGGAGTAGAGTCACCATTATTCTCTGCATGGAATGTTAGCATTCCTGCAGATAAAAGAGAAGCCTTTCTGATCTGAATAGCCAGAACACTGGGTCAAGAGTTGATTGGGAGGTAAATTGCTTTCCTGCTGGATTGGAATGGAAGGTGTGGGGCTCCTACCTTTCCCCCTGAAAAGACCTCAGTACATTTTGCTGAGAGCTCCCCACTGTGTCAAAACTGGAACCTTTGCCCACCATTGAGTATTGCATTTACCAACCTGCTTTAGCCACAGTCAGTTTTTACCCATGGATACCTCCTACTGTCCTAAAGCTTGAACAGTTCAACACAGTGAAAAAAATACTGGAGGAAAAAATAGATAAATAAAAGGCAGAGTCAACAAAGATACATTGGACTTAAACTGCACACTAGAACAAATGGACCTAACAGATATAGAGAACATTCTACACAAGCACTGCAGAAAATATTCTTCTCATCAGCAGATGAAACAATCTTCAAGATACACTCTATTATAGGCTACAAAACAAGTCTCAATAAATTTTAAATATTTGAAATCATATCAAGTATCTTCTCAGACCAGGGCAGAGTAAAAGTAAAATCAATTCCAAAAGGAATCCTCAAAACTATACAAATATTTGGAAATTAAACAATCTGTTCCTGAATGACTTTTGGGTTAACAATGAAAACAAGAAGGAAATTTAAAAATGTGTAACAGTGACACAAGGTATCAAAACCTCTGGGATATAGCAAAAGCAGTGCTAAGAAAAAAGTTATAACGCTAAATGCCCACATCAAAAAGCTGAAAGATCCAAAATTGACAACCCGACATCACTCCTTGAATTAGAGACATAAGAACAAACCAAATCTAAGGCTAGCTGAAGAACAGAAATAACAAAGATTAGAGTAGAACTAAAGGAAATTGAAACAAAAAAAATACCAATTCAATAAAACTAAAAGCTTATTTGAGTCCTTTCAGAAAATAATGAAATCAGTAAACCGTTAGCTACATCAATCAAGAAAAGAAGAGAAAAGATTCAAATAAGCTTAATTAGAAATGAAAATTACAGCTAATTCCACAGGAATATATTATTTCAGCCTACTATGAACATGTCTATGCACACAAACTAGAAAAACTAGAGGAAATTGATAAATTCCTGGAAACATGCAAGCCTTCTAGCTTAAATCCAGAAAAAAGAGAAATCCTGACAGACCAATACCAAGCAGTGAGATTGAATCAATAGGAAACATTTTGCAACAAAAAGAGCCTAGGGCCAGATAAATTGACAGCCAAATTCTACCAGACATTGAAAGAAAAATTGGTACCAATCCCACTGACACTATTCCAAAAGATTGAGAACCAGGGACTCTTTCATAAGTCATTATATAAAGCTGGTATCACACTAATAACAAAGCCAGGAAAGTACATACAGACAAACATCTTTGATGATTGTAGATGCAAAACTCCTCAACAGTATCAGCAAATCAAATTCAACCACACAGCAAGAAGGTGATTCACCATCAAGTGGGATTTCAGCCCAGTGATGCAGGGATGGCTCAGCATAATGCAAGTCAATAAATGTGATTCACCATATAAACCAAATCAAAAACAAAGTTCTTATAATCATCTCCATGGACAAAGAGAAAGCATTCAATAAAATCCAGCATTTTTTTTAATGATAAAAACCCTCAACAAACTAGGCACAGAAGGAAGATACCTCAAAATAATAAAAGTCATATATGACAAACCCACAGTCAACATTATACTGAATGGGGGAAAAGTTGAAAACACTCCCCCTAAGAACTGGAACAAGACAGGGATGCCCACTTTCACCACTTCTATTCAACATAGTTCTGGAATTCCTAGCCAGAGCCGTCAGGCAAGAGAAAGAAATAAAATGTATCCAAATTGGAAAAGAGGAGGTCAAACTATCTGTTTGCTGATGATATGATTGTATACCCAGGAAACCCTTCAGACTCCTCCAAAAGACACCTAGATTTTATAAGTGAATTCAGTAAAGTCTCAGATTACAAAATCAACATACACAAATCAGTAGCACTGCAATAGCCCAACAATGACCAAGCTGAGAGTCAAATCAAGAACTCAATTCCCTTTACAATAGCTGCAAAAAAGTAAAATACCTAGTAATATACTCAATGAAGGAGGTGAAAGATCTCTACAAAGCTAATTACAAAACATTGATGAAAGAAATCATCAATGACATAAACAAATGGAAATATATTCCATGCTCATGAACTGGTCATTATAAAAATGACCACATTGCCCAAAGCAATATATAGATTAAATGTAACATCTGTCAAAATACCAACATAACTTTTCAAAATAATGAAAATTATTCTGAAATTTACAGAATTAGAAAAAGCAATCCTAAAATTTATATGGAACCAAAAAAAGAGCCCAAATAGCCAAAGCATTCCTAAGCATAAAGAATAAATATGGAGGCATAGTGTTAAGCAACTTCAAATTATACTATAATGCTACAGTAACCAAAACAGTATTGTACTGGTATAAAACTAGATACATAAACCGATGGAACAGAATGGAGAACCAAGAATAAAAGCCAAATATTTACAATCAACTGATCTTAGACAAAGCATGCAAAAACAAAAATAGGGAAATGAACACCC
Organism: Ateles fusciceps; assembly: GCA_036589455.1. NCBI lineage: Eukaryota > Metazoa > Chordata > Mammalia > Primates > Atelidae > Ateles > Ateles fusciceps. The sequence goes on from JAZHEH010003244.1 coordinate 2,486,083, forward strand.
TATTCAATAAATGGTTTTGAGAAAACTGAATAACTACATGTAGAAGAATGAAACTACATTGCTTCCTCTTACCATATATAAAAATCAACTGAAGGGTAGATTAAGTACTTAAATCTAAGAAACCAAACCAGAAAAATTCTGGACAAATAACCTAAGAAAAACTCTTCCAGACATTGCTGAGGCAAAAAATTAATGACTAAGACTGCAAAAGTAAGTGCAACAAAACAAAAAATAACTAAATGAGACCTAATTAAACTAAAAAACTTCTGCACAACAAAATAAATAACCATCAGAGTAAAATAACAATTAAGAGAATGGGAGAAAATATTTGCAAACTATGCATCAGACAAAGGACTAATATCCAGACTCTATAAGAAACTCAAACCAATAAGCAGGATAAACAAACAAACAAAAAACAAATAATCCCATCAAAATGTGGGCAATTGGCATCAATAGACGTTTCTGAAAATAAGATACACAAATGGCCAACAAATGTATGAGAAGACAAAAATGCTCAATATCACTAATCATCAGGGAAATGCAATATTAAAACCACAGTAAGATACCACCTTACCTCATCCAGAATAGCCATTATTAAAAAGAAAACAATAGACGGTGTAGATTTGATGAAAAGGTAATGCTTACACAATGTTGGTGGGAATGTAAATTAGTATAACTTCCATAAAAAATAGTATGAAGATTTCTCAAGGAACTAAAAGTAGGTCTATCATTCGATCCAGCAATCCTACTACTGGATATCCACTCAAAGGAAAATAAGTCATTATATCCAAAAGACATTTGCACATGTATGTTTATTGAAGGACAATTCACAACTGCAAATACGTAAGTCTAACCTAAGTGCTCATTAACTGATAAGTGGATAAAAATGTGTTATATATACACCATATAGTACTGCTCAGCCATAAAAAAGAATTAAATAATGTATTTTGCAGCAACTTGGATGGAGCTGGAGGCCATTATGATAAGTGAAGTAACTCAAGAATGGAATATTAAATACCATACATTCTCATTTATAAGTGGGAACTAGCTATGGTCATGCAAAGGCCTATAGAGTGATATAATGGACTTTGGAGACTTAGAAGAGAGGAGGAAGAAGGGTTGTGAAGGATAAAAAACTACATATTGGGTACAGGGCACACTACTGGAGTAATGTGTGCACTAAAATCTGAGATTTTACCACTGTATAACTCATCCATGTAACCAAAAACCACTTGTAACCCTAAAGCTTTTAAAATTAAAAATAAAAATAAACTAAGGAAATACAAAATTGTAAAACACCTAACAACATGGAAATAAATAAAGCACATACATTGGACAGCTAGGGCTAGCCTTATGGATATGTGACCTGTGCTCTTGAACACAGCCTTACATACAGAAAACCCAATGCTTGGTTTCAAGCTCTGCTGTTTTAAAATAAGTCATTTTTGAACAAGAAGCCCCACATTTTCATGTGTCTCTGAGCCAGCAAATTTTGCAGCCAATCTTGTGAATAACCAAGTCCTCCAAATCAGAGTACTCGTCAGAGATATTTATTAACAGCAGTATATTGTAAAATATGCAGCTACATCCAAACAGTTATGTTCAAAATCCTATATTCCTTCTCTGCAAAAATTTGATCATAATTGAATGTGATATACCATTTTATTTTTCATTTAAGACATAATGATATATTTCAATGTCATTAGATATTCACATAATATGTAATTTTAGACAAATACTTGCTGTTGTGTTATAAGAAATCCTAATGCTTTTAAAATTAGGATTGTATCATGGAACATCCACTATTCAATGTTTTGCAATTAGAAACAACACTGAGGAAAGAAGCAACTCTAATTTTTCCTACAAATTGAATTGGAAAATTCATATATTTTCAACATAGAAATGCTTTTTGACTTATGATGAGGTTAAGTCCTGCTGAAGCCATAATAATTCAAAAATGCATTTATACCCCAATAAACTCATCATAAAGTCAAAAAGTGGTAAGTCAAATAATCTTAAGTCCCTATTGTCCCCAACTACCAATGGGGTTATGTCCTGATAAACCCATTCTCAAGTTGAAAATTGGTAAGCGGGGGAATTGTTTGTAACAGTCATTCCCTGTATATTTGATATTGCTAAAACATTTTGTGAAGAATGGTAAAAATGTATATGAAAGAGTTATGTTTGTTAAAAAGGCATTTAGTTTGAAATTACTTTCTAAACATAAGTGCTCAGGTCATAGTAATTTTTTTAACTGTATACTTGTATGCGTTCTGTTTTAGAACATAACATAAATCTAATTAGTTTAATTAACCTTAGATTTTAGCATCTTGAATTTATGATTTTTTCAATTCCTTTTTTTCCTTGATTCTTGTTTTTGGTTTTCTATGCTTCATCCATAGATAAATATTAATATATCTTATTTGTAAATACAGCCTAGAGAAATAATTCTTAATAATACTTAATATTTAAAAATTTAGTTTTGTCTAGTTTATATCTTACTCTTTCATATTTATAAAGAATGATAAATAAACTTGTCTTTTAACATGTATATTTCCTGATCTTGAACCTTTTCAAATTATATGTTACTGAAACAGAGAGCTCAGTATTAAAAATCTAATTTTTATGGCTATTCAAATTTGTTGCTCTGCAAATTTTCAAGTAAATGGACACAATATATGATGCACCAATGCTGTGTGAGTGCATCAATATCACTACAAGAACTTGATATTTTTATTTTATTATTTTCTAAATTAACACATGCAAAGCAACTATTCATGAGTATTGAAATTTGCTTAATTTGTATTTACAGTTCAGCTTAACTCTGCTGAAAACAATTGTTACATGTTCTATCACTTCTATGAAATGTTTAAAACTTTTCCATTTGCCTACTTGTGTTTCGATGATTTTTATAGTGATTTTCCTTAATAAGAAACAAAGAGATTTTAATCTTTAAAACATTAAAAATTAAATTGGTGAGAGAAGACGTAGATTAAAGAGAAGTTTTTGGTTGAACCAAAGCAATTTACTGATAGATTGAATGTGATGTGAATAAAGGAGGAAAGGTCTTATATTATGAAAGGTATTATATGATGCATGTTTTTAAGACTGATAAATTCCTCACAGCCAGCCAAGACAGAGATTATATAAAAAAGAGCAATGACAATAAGTACCTGTTTTGTTCATGTTAAATTAAAGAAGCCTGAGAAACATTCATGCTAAAAATATGCTACAATATATAAGATTATAGCTCAGTGAAAATATCTAGAAAGCAGAAATTCATACTATTTGTTACCTGCTAGTATAACTGTGGAATACAGCAATGTCTAAAGAGGTGTGTGTAGCACTAAAATATAAAAAAGATTTTTAAAAGTACCTTAAAACACACATATTTAAGGGATGTACAAAAGAAGATAAGCACCTGCAATGGAATGGAAAAAAATAAATAAATTTAAAGAGTTATCTGAGACAATATTTAGAAATGCTGTAAAGACAACAGATGATATCTGTGCTATAATGTGCATATTAGAACATGCAGAATCAAAAGAGTAACTTCTGCCTATAAAGTTCAACAAACTTAAAAAATCAGAAATAAGGTTACAGTTGGACTTCAGTACTTGAAGGGAATATAGGAAAGTAGACATATAAATAGCACAATATGCTTTTGATGTACAAGTTTAGAGAACATCCAGGGTCAGTTTTACTTAAATGAGAGATACATGAACATATTCATAATCCTAAAATAATACCCAAGTTAGATATAGAGCTTGTTGCACACTCAGTGCATTGAAGTCACTGAAAATTTTAAAGTCAAGGGATCCAGATCATAGGTGAATGAGTTAAGTTCAAGAGGTAGAAAACTGTTATTTGAGAAGATGTATGAAGAAAGGAATGACAGCATGCACAACTAAATTTGGAAATTAGTGGCGTGAAAAGATTGAGAAAAATCATATTTGGTGTCTTTTATTTTTGTCAGTAAGTAGTAACAAGGCCATATGCTGATAACTGAATTGGACAGAGGATGGGTCAAACCTTTGAGAAGATTCTCCACAGATTTGAATTAGATACTGAGAGAGATGAAAGAGAGATCTCTACTCTTCACCTTTATATGATTATATTGCCTAACAAAATAACATTAGTACTTATGACAGCAAGGGTTTATTTCTCACTCATAATGTTACTGGTGCAAGTTTCTTGGCTCTCAATGTAATAGAAATGAACATTAAGTCAGTTAAACTTTTCTCAAATAAGGTTTATTGAGACTTATGCCCTGAAAGTCTAGGCATAAGGGAGAGAGCTCAGGAGGAAGAATTTTCTGACAGGCTCCTCTAGGGTAGGTCTTTGTGGTGTTTTGAGGAGGGTAACATGAATAATTCATGTGGTGTCATTACATGTGCTGGGTGGAGTGCCAGGTGCACAGATGTAGTAAGTATTCATGCTGACATACACATTGCATGATCAGAAAATGGCAGATCAGCTCCACCTTGGGCAAATATTTTAGTGTTATAATGGGCAAAGATAATGTTCGGTCACCCTCCTGGTCTTGTGTGCATGCAGGTGGCAGGGTTCACTACTTTGGGTAAGATTTGCAGCCGAATGTTGCTTACCTTAACTTTCTTAAAAAACTTGCAAGGTCTCAGTGGGTTTGGAGCCAGTGTGGGTGGCGGTGCAAGGTCTGGTTGTTAGTGGGTATGCATAGAAAAGTACATTAATGGGGTCAAATTTTGTCTATCTGTCTCAGTAAGTCTGTGGGTCCACTGAGCTTGCCTAGGCTTGGCCCTAGTAGTGAGTAAGGTTCAGGCCTGCTCCATGTGTCCCTCATTCTGGCATCAGACGATACATGAATTTTCCACTTTTCATGGCAGAGTACAGAGTAAAAGTGAACCAGCTACATTATACAGGCACAGTAAGCCTTTGTTTTGAGTCAACATCTACACATACTCCACTGACCAAATCAGGTCAAAAATCTATGTTCAATATGTGGAGAATAGTAATGGGAAGGTGGAGAAAAGTTCTATGAATAAAATGCCTATCTATAACATATACCCTAGATTTTATTTTTGGCCACAATTATTGCTTTCATTCTGCAAGCAAAATCCATTACTCTACCCATAATAACCAAAGGTCTCAGGCAACCAGGTTTGTAATTCAGAATCTTCTGATGTATATTGAGTATGAATACTGCTTCTATTGACCTGGAGACTAATGGAATTTTTCTGCTCCTTCCATATGCCTCACCACCATAAAATGATAGAACAGAATCAGCACAGCTTCAGTATATTTTTCTGCTCAAAAACAGGAAGCAAGGTAGGGATTACAGGAGTGAAGCACTTGGCAGGGGTACAAAATATAAAAAGATGTCAATAATCTCAGTAACCAAGAAAAATGACTTTTTAACAAAATTTTTAAGAAACATAATTGACAGAAAAATCTATGGTGAACAAAATATCTAATTTCAGAATTAGAAACAGAGCCATATTGACCTAAATTAAATATTCAGAAGATAAAATCAGTCATACTGATCCAAACTTTTCCAAACATTTAAATGTTTTAGTACTTTGATAGTTTTTAAATGTATTTTACATTAGGTAATTTTGCATTAAATTTGATTTTTCAAAATATTTATTGGAATATTATTAGTTAAGTTACTGAGCTCTTGCACCCCAGGCAAGCACCTCACTGACTACATTCTAGTCCCTGCCACAAAGGAAAAAGGAATGGTACATATTAATCTTTGAGCTAAAGTAATTATAGGATCTGTGCAAGTACATATGCTCCCTCCTTCTGGACAGGATATTGTTCTGAAGAGGTACCTGTACTTCCTGCTGAGAACAGCTTCCCAGTACATTGTGCAATGGCTCTCAGCTTTGCCTCCTGAGAAAGTTCCTTTTTATTCTTGTCCTCCTTGGCCAAACTCTAAAGAGGACACTGGGAGAGATAATATGCTTATTGTTTTCAGGCAAATAGCAATCTCAGCCTGCCTCTTAATGCTAGCAAGTTGAGAGTCCTTTGGTCTTTTTACATCTTAATTTGTCAATCCTTAATCCTCTTTAAATCTAGCCAGACATGATTATTGATATTATAATTTTTTCAAAAATTTTTGAGTATTTTACAGCTTCACTATAGTTAAAATGTAGGTTTACCTGGTAAAATAGAGTTTACTAGATTTCTCTGAGACAACAGTTAGTCTCTTATTTAGGGGCATTTTATATGGGTTTTTTTTTTCTATTAAACAGAAATTTTAATAGATGGTCTAACAGTCACACACATGATTTGATCTTTGTTCGAAGGCTGCATCAGATGATCACAGTCCTGATTTGTAGAGAAATATTTCTACTATGCAACTCTGCATTTCTAGGGATTTCTGGGGACTCTATTTCTTCTTGTATACTGAACAGGTGTCATTATTGCAGTACTTTGCAAAATATTTATACAAGCCAATTTATACTACCAAAATTTTGTCTGGCGATACCACAAGTTTATTGTGTGAATTCTGTTTTCTGGGCTATCACAAGCTATAGTTGTATCAAATGTTTTACCAGCATGTAATATGGGTTACAGTTTCCAACTCCAGACATTTTCCTTCTGCCTGATACACAGCCCAGAAGCCAACACCACATATTTTAGTTTTAGTTATGACAGGACCCATTTCTGCATTAGTTAGATAATATTGAGACAATAAATTCTTCTAACATTTCAATGGTTTATAAAACAAATATATATTTCTAGATCAAAGGTCTGAAAATTGGCTGCAAGTTGCCTAGGCTCAATTGGTTTTGGCTATGGCTAACTGCAAGTTAGTTTCAGTTATGTTCCTATGTCCATTCATTCTGGAACTTAGAGGCAACAGAGCATGCTATTTGCATGTCAGAGGAGAGAATTGCAAACAATTAAAATCATAAATAAAGCAAAATCATAAACACACATTTAAACATTTTGTTTACATCATATATATTTAATTCCATTGGAAAAGCACATCATCTATGGGCCAGGAAAGTCTACTTCAGCCACAAGAAAAGTAAGGCAAGACATGAGAGGATTATAAGCATTGTGAAAAAAATAATAATGCCTACCAAAAGACCTAGCCAATGACAAGTCAAAAACTGAGTGCATGATGTTATAAAAGAAAGTGAGTTTTCAAACTCACATAGAATAACAGTGATAGTAGCAGTAGTAGTAGTAATGTAATAGTAAAAATAGCAGTCACTGAGCGCTCAAAATATGCTAGTGGCTTTTCCAAATTCTTTCTATTTAATAAACACATTAAATAAGCACAACACCCCTTTAAAGTAAGTCCTATTTTAATGTCCATTTTATATGTGAAGAACCAAAACAACTTCCCAAATTTTATAGAAGCAGAAAGTTATACAATATGGAGTCTAACTGAAAAACAAGTCTTCAACATAATACTGGAAATCCTAGCAAGTGCAATGAGGCAAGAGAAAGAAATAAAAGGCATTCAGACAGGAAGTGAGGAAGTCAAACTATCTCTTTTTGCAGACTACATGATTCTATAACTAGAAAACTCCACAGCTTCTGCCCAAAAGCTCCTTCATCTGATAAACAAGTTCAGCAAAGATTGAGGATACAAAATAAATGTACAAAAATAAAAAACATTTCAATACACCAATAATGTCCAAGCTAAGAGCCAAATCAATAATGCATCTCATTTAAATAGCCAAAATAGAAATAAATTACCTAGGAATACACATAACCAGGGAGGTGAAAGATGTCTACAGTAAGAATTACAAAACACGGTTGGAAGAAATCAGAATTGACACAAACAAATAAAAAAAAAATTCCATGTTCATAGATAGGAAGATTAAATATTGTTGAAATGACCATACTAACCAAAGCAATTTTTAGATTCTATTTTATTCCTGTAAAACTAACAATGGCATTCTTCACAGAATTAGGAAAAAAAAAAACTACTCTAAAATTCATATGAAACCCAAAATGAGCCTGAGTAGCAAGAGAAATCCTAAGCAAAAAGGACAAACCTGGAGGTATTACACTACCCATTGTCAAACTCCACTACAAGGCCACAGTAACTGAAGCAGTATGACATTAATACAAAAACAGACATATAGATTAAGGAACAGAATAGAGAACCTAGAAATAAAGCCACACATCTATAACCATCTGCTCTTCATCAAAGTTGGCAAAAACAAGCAATGTGGAAAGGACTCCTTATTCAATAAATGGTTCTGAATTAACTGGCTAGCCATATGCAGAAGATTGAAACTGAAACTCTTACTTTCACCATATACAAAAATCAACTCAAAATGGATTAAAGACATAAATTAAAACCTAAAACTATAAAAACCATAGAAGATAAACTAGAATATGCCATTTTGAACATTGGCCTTGGCAAAGATTTTATGACAAAGACTCCAAGGGCAATTGCAACAAAAACAAAAGTTGACAAGCAGGACCTAATTAAATTAGGTCCTACTTGTCAACAGCAAAAGAAACTATTAACGCAGTAAACAGAAAACTTACAGAATTGGAGAAAATACTTCCAAACTATACATCTATCTATGGTCTAATATCGAGAATGTATAAGAAAATTACACAAACTAAGAAGTCAAAAGCAAACAATCCCATTAAAAACTGTGCAAAAAGCATGAACAGTCACTTTTCAAAAGAAGACATACATGCAGCCAACAAACACATGAAACAATTCTCACCATCACTAATCATTAGAGAAATGCAAATCAAAACCATAATAAGATACCAATCAGAATGGCTATTATTATAAAGTAAAAAATTAACATTCTGATGAGGATATTCAGAAAAGGGAATGCTTTACACTGTAAATTAGTTCAGTCACTGTGGAAAGCAGTTTGGAGATTTCTCAACAAACTTCAAACAGAAAGACCCACCATTAGACCCAGCAATTCCATTACTAGATATGTACTCAGAGGTATATAAATTGTTCTACCATAAAGACACATATACATGTATGTCCATGGCATTACTATCCACAAGAGCAAATATGTGGAATAAATCTAGAAGTTCATCAATGGTAGACTGGATAAAGAAAATGTGGTACATATAAACCATGGACTACTATGCAACCATCCAAAAGAATGAAGCCATGTCCTTTCCTGTAGCATACATACAGCTAGACGCCATTGTCCTAAGCATTTATAAGCCCTTACAAGTAGAAGATAAACACTGAGTACACATGGACACAAAGAAGGGGACAATAGACACCAGGGCCTACTTGAGGGTGGAGGGTGGAGGAGGATGAGAAAAAACTACCTATAGGGTAGTTTGAACTACTATGCTCATTACCTGTTGATAAAATAATCTGTACATCAAACCCACATGATACACAATTTACCCATGTGACAAACCTGCAAATTTACCCTTGAACCTAAAATTGTTTGACAAATAAAATAAACAAATAAATAACAAATCTAATTCCAGAGCCATGCTTCTGACCACTATGCTTCAAAATTTTAAAATTTGTTTATGATATTCTAATTGATTTTTTTATGTTCTTTAGTAAAGCATAACTCATTGGATATTAGGACAGATATTCTGTATGACGGATTCAGGATTGTGGATTTGTGAAATGTGCCCAGTGGAAGAACCTAGAATGATTGTGCTAAGGGTTAAGGACAGGTTAATTCTTTTGATAGATAGTGAGGTACATGTAAAGTAGAAAAGTTAAGCATGTGAAAAAAAATGTTGGAAGGGTGAGACAATTATGAAGGTTTCAAATACCAGAAAAAAATTATACTCATTGAATTTTCAGTATGATGTTAGGGAACCCCTTCTTCTCCAGTGAAGTGATAGGAATAGAAAGCTATTTAGATTGAGGTAGGAATGGGTGATTAAGAATAAATAAAATGACTTATGAAGTCTCTGCATAAATGACTACTCTTTCACCTCTTTCCTGCCACAAATCTTTATTAACAGTACATGGTTACTTTCTCTATTTATTTTTTCGGTGTAGATATATCTGCTAAGAGTCTGAGTTTCTTCCTGTTTCCAGGAACATTCTGACTGATTTTGTTCTAATGAGTCCCCATAGATCAGAATGTTGACTATAATTTTTATTTTTCCTTTAACCTCAGATCAGGTGCCTATCCCTGCTAAAATCATTTATGGCTCTGTGGATAGGTTAAAATTGTACTTAAGTACCTCTTCATCAGTGGCTGTGGGACAGAAAGAACATTGAATATAAAGTGACCGGTGTTTTTTACATTTAAGCACATTTTTCTATTTAAGGTGCATTTAGAATAGGAGGACTTTATGTCCATGGTTTAGATGATAAGCCTTATTTGTACTCCCATTATCAAGATACCTCTGTATCTGGTAATATGTCTGTGTTCTTACTTTCTAAGTTGCCTTTTATTTTGAACTAATGTCCAAAGTTCGACATCAGTAGTTTGAATTTTCTGCAATGAAAACACACAGTTACAAACACACACACACACACACACACACACGGAGCTGCTATTTAGACTTTGAGGCACCTGATAAATCTATAGCACTGTCTTCTTGGAGTCAATGCCTGAAAGAATGAAGATGTAATTGAGTGGTTAAATAAAATTCATTCCAAGAACAATCAGATCCTCAGGGACTATTTTGCTATTTAAACTCTTGCTATTAGAGTAAACTAATTGCACTGAAGAATAATTTAAATTAATTGATTTTTTAAAATTTGTTTACCACTACTCATGTTTGGATAATTAAATCTCAAAACAGGTTGAACAGGAGATTTTTAACTTAGAAATGTTACTATACTTAGCATTTTTTTTTTCAAAAACACTATGTATAGTTTAGAGAAAATTAGGCATTAATTTAAAAACTCTCTATATTGATCTTTCTAAAACTATATTCATGTACATTTTGAATTAAACAAAAATGTTGGCAACTATATCATTGAAAGTTTTCAAATTGGAATTTCTCTTGAGAAATATCTTACTGGCTATCTGTGCCTTATGATTTATTTGCTTCATTTTATGCCTTATAAATTTAGCAAAGTTTACAATGTCAGGCATATGATCTGTTCTTCAAGTCATGCCAAGATGAATGGGTAAACAGGGGGCAATATTTGTCAAATGTTTAATTACCAGGTTCATTTGGCCCATCTGGTTAAGCTACTCTCCTTTTCCTTACTGCTGCATGTTTCCCCCTGATTATCTATTTGTTTAAAAAGAGGCTATACCTAGGTCAAGAGCACAGAAGTAGAGTTGTTACCCTTCTGGCTTCTCAAGATTATCCTTTCAAGTTGATATTTTCATCTGGTTTCTTCCTGTGTTCACAACTTACAAAGGCAACATTCCATATAATAGTGCTAATTCTAAATCAGTCAAAGAGACAGTTATATGCGTTGTGTAAACCAGGTTGTAACACTGGTTTATGTCAGAAAAATGGTCTTGTCAATGAGCATGTGAAAAATGTACTATGTCCAAATTCAGATTATTCTTCTCTGAGTTTTGCTTTTTTCAATATTTTAGAATTCATATTTGGTTTGAAATATAACAAAATAGTTTAAGATATCAATGGTCATTAAAAGAGAATTCATGGTTTTTAAACCATCACTTTTTTCATTCTAATACAGCAGAATGACAGGAAAGAAATATGACCTGAGAGTGTTCATGGCAGAATGAATATAATAAAGGACTTCCATTATGGCTGTTCAATATGAAATGGCATTTTCAGCTACAGAACTCAATAAAGGCTTTGTAAGCCCTATGATTTGAAAGCAAAGTATCAGGCCAGGTGCAGTGACTCATGCCTGTAATCCCAGCACTTTGTGAGGCCCAGGTGGGCAGATCACCTGAAGTCAGGAGTTCGATACCAGTCTGGCCAACATGACAAAACCCCATCTCTACTAAAAATACAAAAATTAGCCAGGCCTAGTGGTGGATGCCTGTAATCTCACCTACTTGGGAGGCTGAGGCAGGGAGAATCACTTGAACCTGAGAGGCTGAGGTTGCAGTGAGAGGATGAGAGCCTGGGCAACAGAGGGAGACTCCCTCTCAAAAAAACAAACAAAAAAAGCAAACTATCAACTAGCTGCATTTTGTTTTCTATATGTTTGAGGCTAACTTTTAATTTCTGAACAGTAACTTGATAATCATATCTAAAGTTATAATCTCTAATCATAGGGAGAATTTTGTATTAATAACTGTTATTGCTTTTTTCTCAATTTATATTACCTTGGGGAATGTTTCATTTTATTGTAATATGACCATGGTCATAGTGAGGGGGATATCATATTGTTTCTCATTTTGTGTCTAATTTTAACACTTCATTTTTAAATAAAGTCTTAAACCAGTGCTCTGTTCAAGCTGCTGTGTTCAAGCTGCTCTGTTCAGAGCTGCTGGGCAGGTACGTTTAAGTCTGCTGCAGCAGAACTTATAACCACATTTGTTTCCCAGGTTCTCTGTCCTGGGAAGGTGGGACATTATTTATAAGTTCCTGATGTGCTGCTGCCTTTTTTGAGAGATGCCTTGCCCAGCGAGGAGGTAGCCTAGCCACAGTCTGCCAGCAGAGGTGCTGCTGAGCTGCTGTGGGCTCTGCCCAGCTTCTGTGTGAACTTCCTTGTGGTTTTGTTTATAGAAATATAGAAATATAGTTAGAGCTGCCATGGTAATGGCAGACTGTCGCTGTAATGGCAGACTGCCTAGGTAATGGCGGACTGCCTCAGTAGTGGTTGTGCCTGCCCAGCAGCTCTGAACAGAACAATAGAGCTCACAGCTCAGCACTTGAGCTCCTATAAGGGAAAGACTGTCTCCTCAAGCAGCTCCCCAACCCCCGTATATCCAAAGAGACAACTCATAAAGGAGAGTTCAAGCTGACATATGGAGGGTATCCATCTGGGACAAAGATAACAAAAGAAGAAACTGGCAGCAATCCTTACTGTTCTGCAGCTGCTGCAGGTGATCCCCAAGCAAGCAGGGTCTGGAGTGGCCCTCCAGTAGTCCTACAGCAGAGGGGCCTAACTGTTAGAAGGAAAACCAAAAAACAAAGAAATAAATTAAAAGGATGTCCACTCAGAGACCCCATCTGAAAGTCACCAACTACAAACACCACAGGTAGATAAATCCACAAAGATGGGAAGAAACCACAGCAAAAACGATGAAAACACCCAAAACCAGAACGCTTCTCCTCCTACAAGGGATCACAGCTCCTCACCAGCAAGGGAACAAGGCTAAATGGAGAATGAGTCTGATGAATTGACAGAAACAGGCTTCAGAAAGTGGGTAATAACAAAATTCTCTGAGATAAAAGAACATGTTCTAACACAATGCAAAGAAACTAAGAAAGTGGAAAAATGGTTTAAAGAAATGCTAACGAGAATAAACAGCTTAGAGAAGAATATAAATGAATTGATGGCGCTGAAAACACAATATGAGAACTTAGCAAAGCACACACAAGTTTCAATAGCCGAATTGACCGAGCAGAAGAAAGGATATCAGCAATTGAAGATCAACTCAATGTAATAAAACGAGAAGACAAGAATACAGAAAAAAGAGTGAAAATAAATGAACAAAGCCTCCAAGAAATATGGGGTTATGTGAAAAGACCTAATCTACATTTGATAAGTGTACCTGAATGTGATGGAGAGAATGAATCCAAACTGGAAAACACTCTTCAGGATATTATCCAGGAGAACTTCCCCAAGCTAGCAAGGCAGGCCAATATTCAAGTCCAGGAAATACAGAGAACACCACAAAGATATTCCTCAAGAAGAGCAACTCCAAGGCACATAATCATCAGATTCACCAGGGTTGAAATGAAGGAAAAAATGCTAAGGGCAGCCAGAGAGAAAGGTCCAGTTACCCACAAAGGGAAGTCCATTGGACTCACAGAGGATCTCTCAGCAGAAACCCTACAGGCGAGAAGAGAGTGGAGGCCAATATATACATCCTTAAAGAAAAGAAATTTCAACCTAGAATTTCATATCCAGCCAAACTAAGCTTCATAAGTGAAGGAGAAATAAAATCCTTTATGGACAAGCAATTGCTGAGCGATTTCATCACCACCAGGCCTGCCTTATAAGAGCTCCTGAAAGAAGCACTAAAGGAACAACCAGTAAAAGCCACTCCAAAAATATACCAAACGGTAAAGAGCATTGACACAATGAAGAAACAGTGTCAACTAATAGGCAAAACAACCAGCAAGCATCAAAATGGCCGGATCAAATTCACACAGAACAATATTAACCTTAAATGTAAACAGGCTAAATGTCCCAATCAAAAGACACAGACTGGCAAATTGAATAAAAAGTCAAGACTCATTGGTGTGATGTATCCAAAAAACCCATCTCAAGTGCAAGGATACATATAGACTCAAAATAAAGGGATGGAGGAAGATTTACCAAGCAAATGGAGAGCAAAAAAAAAAGCAGGAGTTGCAATCCTAGTCTCTGATAAAACAGACTTCAAACCAACAACGATCAAAAAGAGACAAGGGCATTACATAATGGTAAAAAGATCAATACAACAAGAAGAGCTAATGATTCTAAATATATACACACCCAATACAGAAGCACCCAGATACATAAAGCAAGTTGTTAACAACCTACAAAGAGACTCAGACTCCCCACACAATAATAGTGGGAGATTTTAACACTCCACTGTAAATATTAGACGGATCAATGAGACAGAAAATTAACAAGGATATCCAGGACTTGAACTCAGATCTGGAACAAGCAAACTTAATAGACATCTACAGAACTCTCCACCCCCAAATCCACAGAAATATACCTTCCTCTCAGCACCACATCACACCTACTCTAAAATTGACCACATAATTGGAAGTAAATCACTCCCCAGCAAATGCAAAAGAACGGTAATCATAACAAATAGTCTCTCAGACCATAGTGCAATCAAATTAGAACTAGGATTAGACTAACTCAGGACCCCACAACTTCATGGAAACTGAATAACTGGCTCTTGAATGTTGACTGGATAAACAATGAAATGAAGGCAGAAATAAAGATGTTCTTCGAAACCAATGAGAATGAAGATACAACATACCAGAATCTCTGGGACACATTTAAAGCAGTGTCTAGAGGAAAATTTATAGCAATAAGTGCCCACATGAGAATCAAGGAAAGATCTAAAACTGACACCCTATCATCAAAATTGAAAGAGCTAGAGAAGCAAGATAAAAAAAAATCAAAAGCTAGCAGAAGACAAGAAATAACTAAGATCAGAGCAGAACTGAAGGAGATAGAAACACAAAAGAAACCTTCAAAAAATTGATAAATCCAGGAGCTGGTTTTTTTGAAAAGATTAACAAAATAGACAGACTGCTAGACAGATTAATAAAAAAGAAAAGAGAGAAGAATCAAATAGATGCAATAAAAAACAATAAACAGGATATCACCACCGATTCCACAGAAGTACAAACTACCATCAGACATTACTACAAACAACTATATGTGCATAAAGCAGTAAATATGGAAGAAATGGATAAATTCCTGGACACTTGCACCCTCCAAAGCCTACATCAGGAAGAAGCTGAAATCCTGAATAGACCAATAACAAGGGCTGAAATTGAGGCAGCAATTAATAGCCTACCAACAAAAAAAAACCCAGGTCCAGATGGGTTCACATCTGAATTCTACCAGACATACTAACAGGAGCTGGTACCATTCCTTCTGAAACTATTTCAAACAATCCAAAAAAGAGG
Organism: Ateles fusciceps; assembly: GCA_036589455.1. Taxonomy (NCBI): domain Eukaryota; kingdom Metazoa; phylum Chordata; class Mammalia; order Primates; family Atelidae; genus Ateles; species Ateles fusciceps. The sequence continues at coordinate 2,501,749 of JAZHEH010003244.1, forward strand.
GAATCCTACCCAAATCATTTTATGAGACCAACATTAACCTGATAGCAAAACCCGGCAGAGACTCAACAAAAAAAGAAAACTTCAGGCCAATATCCATGATGAACATAGATGCAAAAATCTTCAATAAAATACTGGCAAACTGATTGCAACAGCATATCAAAAAGCTTATCCATCATGATCAAGTAGGCTTCATCCCCGGGATGCAAGCCAGGTTCAACATACGCAAGTCTATAAATGTAATTCACCGCATAAACAGAACTAAAGACAAAAACCACATGATTATCTCAATTGATGCAGAGAAGGCCTTCAACAAAATTCAACAGCTCTTTATGCTGAAAACTCTCAATAAACTAGGTATCCATGGAATGTATCTCAAAATAATAAAAGCTATTTATGACAAATCCATAGCTGATACCATACTGAATGGGCAAAAACTGGAATCGTTCCCCTTTGATATCTGGCACTAGACAAGGATGCCCTCTCTCACCTCTCCAATACATTGGAGTACTGGGAAGTTCTAGCCAGAGCAATCAGGCAAAAAAAAGAAATAAAGGGTATTCAATAAGGAAAGGAGAAAGTCAAATTGTCTCTATTTGCAGATGACATAATTGTATATTTTGAAGACCCCATTGTCTCAGCCCCAAATCTCCTGAAACTGATAAGGAACTTCAGCAAAGTCTCAGGATACAAAACCAACATGCAGAAATCACAAGCATTCCTATACACCAATAACAGACTTAAAGAGAGCCAAATAAATAACAAACTGGCATTCACAATTGCTACAAAGAGAATAAAATACATAGGAATAAAACTAACAAAGGATGTAAAGGACCTCTTCAAGGAGAACCACAAACTACTACTCAAGGAAATAAGAGAAGACACAAACAGATGGAAAAACCTTCCATGCTCATGGTTAGGAAGAATCAATATTGTGAAAATGACCATATTGCCCAAAGTAATTTATAGATTCAATGCTATCCCCATCAAGCTACCTATGACCCTCATCACAGAACTGGAAAAAACCACCTTAAACTTCATTTGGAACCAAAAGAGAGCCCGCATAACCAAGTCAATTCTAAGTGAAAAGAACAAAGTGGAGGCATCACGCTACCTGACTTCAAACTAAACTACAAGGATACAGTAATCAAAACAGCACAGTACTGGTACCAAAACAGAGATATAGACCAATGAAACAGAACAGAGTCCTCTGAAGTAATGCCACACATCTACAACCATCTGATCTTTGACAAACCTGAAAAAAAAAGCAATGGGGAAAGGATTCCCCTGTTTAATAAATGGCGTTTGGAAAACTGGCTAGCCATGTGCAGAAAGAAGAAAGTGGACCCCTTCCTGACACCTTAAACTAAAATTAACTCCAGATGGATTAAAGACTTAAACATGAGACCTAACCCAATAAAAACTCTAGAAGAAAACTAGACAAAACCATTCAGGACATAGGCATAGGCATGGACTTCATGACTAAAATACAAAAAGCATTGGCAACAAAAGCCAAAATAGACAAATGGGATCTAATTAAACTCCAGAGCTTCTGCACAGCAAAAGAAATAATCATTAGAGTGAACCAGCAACCAATAGAATGGGAAAAAATTTTTGCAATCTACCCATCTGACAAAGGGCTAATATCCGGAGTCTACAAAGAACTAAAACAGATTTACAAGAGAAAAACAAACAAACCCATTCAAAAGTGGGAGAAGTATATGAAGAGACACTTTTCAAAAGAAGACATATGAAAAAATGCTCATTATCACTGATCATTAGAGAAATGCAAATCAAAACCACATTGAGATACTATCTCATGCCAGTTAGAATGGCAATCATTAAAAAATCTGGAAACAACAGATGCTGGAGAGGATGTGGAGAAATAGAAACACTTTTGCACTGTTGGTGGAAGTGTAAATTAGTTCAACCATTGTGGAAGATAGTGTGGTGATTCCTCAAAGACCTAGAAATAGAAATTCCATTTGACCCAGCAATTCCATTACTGGGTATATATCCAAAGGATTATAAATTGTTCTGTTATAAAGACACATGCAGACGTATGTTCACTGTGGCACTGTTTACAATAGGAAAGACCTGGAACCAACCCAAATGTCCATCGATGATAGACTGGACAAAGAAAATGTGGCACATATACACCATGAAATACTATGCAGCCATAAAAAGTCAGTTCGTGTCCATTGTAAGGACATGGATGAACCTGGAAGCCATCATTCTCAGCAAACTGACACAAGAAAAGAAAATCAAACACTGCATGTTCTCATAGGCAGGTGTTGAACAATGAGAACACGTGGACACAGGAGGGGAGAATCACACACTGGGTTCTCTTGCGGGGACTAGTGGAGGGACTGCAGGGAATAGGGAGTTATGCAGGGGGATAACATGGGGAGAAATGCCAGATATAGGTGACGGGGGGATGGAGGCAGCAAACTACATTGCCATGTATGTACCTATGCAACAATCCTGCATGTTCTTCATGTGTACCCCTAAAGTGCAATAAAATGTATTAAAAATTAATTAATTAAAAAGATTCCATACCATATGATTCCATGTAACATTCTTAAATGACAAAACTATAGAGATGGAGAATCGTTTAGTTTAGTAGTTGCCAGGGAGTGGAGGGGGACGAGTGGGGGGAGGAAAAGATGGGTGTGATTATTAAAGTGTTATACAAGGTATCCTTGTGGTAATGGCACTGTTCTGTATTTTACTGTGGTGGTGGTCATATGTGGTAAAATTGCATAGAATTATATACGCAAGCAAATGAGTGCATATGAAACTAGTGAAATCAGAATAAGGTGAATGGATAGTATCAATGTCAGTGTCCTAGCTGTGACATTGTACCACAGTCATGAATGATGTTATCGCTGGGAAAACTGGATGAATAGTATTTGAGATCCCTCTAAATTGTTTCTTATAACTGCGTGTAAATCTACCATTATCTCAAAATAAAACTTTTTTAAAAATAAATAACATCTTAAACCTTCTTGTACTTTTATATGTTAATTAATTTGATAAATATTTTTAGCAATTATTATATGTAATTTATAACAACCAGGTATTTTTGAATAACACATAACTAGATCTTATACTTATGTTTTAACACATATACTTATCATAAAAATATTTTCTTATTTGGAAAAAATTGTGCTAGGTAGAACTTAGTAGTTTTCTAGAATTGCCTTGATATTGAACTTACAAAATGATGGCAGTATTCTTGCAAACTGACCTCTAACCAAAATATATTAACTCTGAACTTTGTAATTCAAAAACAAACAAATAAATAGATATAATTTGAAGCTTCATGAATGTTTAAAATTATCAGGGAAATATATGTACTCATGAATTAAAAATAATCTATATGTACATTTTTTTTAAGATGGAGTTTTGCTCTTTTTGCCCAGACTGGAATGCAATGGTGGGATCTCTGCTCACCACAGCCTCTGCCTCCCAAGTTCAACTGATTCTCCTGCCTCAGCCTCCCGAGTAGCTGGGATTACAGGCATGTGCCACCATGCCTGACTAATATTGTATTTTTAGTAGAGATAGAGTTTCTCCATGTTGGTCAGGCTGATCTCAAACTCCTGACCTCAGGTGATCCACCAGCCTCAGTCTCCCAAAGTGCTGGGATTACAGGTGTGAACCACTACGTCTAGCCTCTATGTACATTTTTATTGGCCTTTTTTTATAGTTTAAAGTTGATTTTTCTGATGGTATTGTTCTCTCATCTCGGCTTTGCTATTGTCTCCCTATCATATCCAACCTCAGCTCTTTATCCCTACCTATGTATGAATGATCTCAAAGTCTATATGTAAAACTGTAACTTCTTATCCTCAAAGTGATCATTTTACAGAAAACTATTCACATTCGAACCCATATCTAGAATTGAAATTGTCATCCTTCTTTCTAAAACTGCTCTTTTGGAGGGCGTGGTGGCTCACACCTATAATTTGAATATTTTGGGAGGCCAAGAGGGCAGATCATTTGAGGTCAGGAGTTTGATACCAGCCCTTCCAGCATGGTGAAATCCCATCTCCACAAAAAAGACAAAAATTAGCCAGGTGTGGTGGCGGGTGCCTGTAATCCCAGCTAGTTGGGAGGCTGAGGCAGGAGAATCACGTAATCCAGGAAGTGGAGTATGCAGTGAGCCAAGATTGCGCCACTACACTCCAGCCTCGATGACAGAGCAAGACTTCCTCTCAAGGAAATAAATAAATAAAATAAAATAAAAACTGTTCTTCCTTCTCATTTGTTTAATTTTTAAAATGGTATTAATATCATCCCAGTCATCCAGGATTATTTTAAAAATAATTTATTGTCCCCAGGCCTAGAGGTGGTCTACATCCCCAGTATTACTCAACCCTATTCCTTTTTCTTGATTCTAACAATTTCTATTAAAATAGAAGTAATCATGTGGCTTTGAAATGCCACTTGACTATTTTCCCCATCCTCCAACTCTTTCTGTGACTCTATCATACACCCAAACATAAAAGAGTCACCAGGCAACATAGCTTAATGTTTTTCCAATATATATTTGATGACTTATTTTAAATAAGCAATGTGATAATCCCTACCTAGAAATTATTCTCAACCAAGTATCTTTTTAAGTTCGCTCCTGATTTCATCCCCTCATGTATGGCTCATGATTATCCATGTACTCTCACAATGTATACCTTCCCAAATCCTCTGCACATTTCAAAGCAAGGTTCAAATGCTCACTCCACTAAGACTCCTACACTGAAAATATAAAAATAATACTGTTCTCTCCTGAATTCCCATAGTTCTTCAGTTTTGAGACATTACTTACTCTACTCACAGTTATTCCGTGTCCTTTCTCTTTTGAATAGTCTATTTTTATTATACCCCACCCACTACAGTTCATACAGCATATATTAAAGTTCATAATACATTTTTTGAATGAATTATAAATCTTTACCTTAACTTGACAGTTATGTGATTAAGTTACCCCATATAGTCAAAATTCAAGCACAGTACATTTAAAGGCTTTACCCTTGATGAGTCTTCTCATTTTGGAAGTGGGAATTTTAAGTAGAAATTGACTTGTCCTGTAGTACCAATAGACGATAGCAAGGTCTTTCCCAATCCAGTGCTCTAAACCCAGGACACTGTATGTTCTAGCCAGTCCTTAGTTAAGGACTAAGGACTCTCTATTTGATGCAGATGAAATTTTAACAGAGGTATAAAACTTCTTAGCAGTCAAATGGGATAACTGTTCCCTTTTTACTTCAAATAGAAAATTGTTTTCTAAAACTAAAATACTTGAATTGTCAGACAATATAATCTCAGCTTGTATTAGTTTTTGAATGTTCCCATTGAGGAAGTGTAACAATCCATGCAATGTGAATAAATGGCAAGTAAACTAAAATTAAAATTAAAATTACAAAAATTACATGTTAACAAAAACCACTGCTGTTATTTAAAAATAAAATTATAGAAGAAAATAGCATGCAGACTAAGGAATCCATTTGAGCAGTCAATTGACAGTTTTGCAAATTCCATTTTTATGGATTAGAATAAGTCAAAGTAAAAAATATTTTTCAAATGAAATCCATTCTGATATGCTTGAAAGGACCAGAGAAAGAGAAATAAGCACTATTTTTAAAATTCACACTGAAGAAATAAATAAGCTTAGCCATAAAATATATAATTCATGCAACAAATCCACACTATTGGTAGTTTTCAAGAAAAGTTTTACAAGGTCTTTCCTTTTTCTGCATAAGAAATGTTAAATTCTTCTCCCATAAAATCACTGTTTAATTCTGAATATACAAAAAGCATTACTTATGGGGTCCTGAATGTGATTAAAGCATGCTGCCTCCAGTATACCTTATAGCACTGTAGTATTAAGATAATTAATCTGAAAATCATCTGTAGAAATCCTGTAATTTTGAAATTTGCAAGTAAAGAAAGAATGAAAAACAAAAATCGCTCTCAGTCACACATGGAAGTACATCTAAATAATCAGTTTTCATGAGAAATGTACTAGTCTGAGTCATGAAAATTACACAAAATACAGTTGCAGATAACACAAGATATTAGCATTGGCTATTTATAAGGTTCAGTAATATTTACCACCATTTTGTTATTATTATTACATCAAAAAATTCAATTTTTATTGATCATATGTCATTGCTGATCAAAAATTAATTGCGCTAATCAACTGATTTTGCTGATTTAAAAATTTAATTTTTTAGATGTACTAATAATAAAATGGTAATGAGTAAATATTAAAGCAGCATTTTATCAGTGAATTGTGATTCATAGAGATGAAAAAGCTATATCACAAGGTCCTACCAAAAATGTCAGGCAACCATATTGACTGGTCTCATTTTATAATTATAAAATTAAGCAATCAGTGTATTTCACCAGTCAAATCTCTCTCTTCTTTCTATTATACAATTTCTCAACCATTCCTTTTCCTTCTTCACTCTCAGCAAGTACACTTATCCTGTATCAAGAAGAAAATAGAATCAATCAGAGAGAACTACAAGCTCTCACAACCACAATTATCTATCTTCCAGAATCTGAGTCTACTATTCTGCCTTCCCCGCCTCTTACAATGGAGAAACTGCCTATAGGTCTACTAAGGCCAATCCCCTTACAAATTTAATATATCTCATCCTCTGTTGCCCAGATTGGCCTCCCTGCTCTTTCAGCATGTCACATTTCTCGTAAATATTTCCTATTAATATTAACATAAAAAAGTACCTCTCTACTCTTTCTTCTTCTGCCCTTTCTTCTTTCCCACCCTAGCTCCAGTGAGTCTTTCTCTTATTATCTAGTATTGGAACTCAAGTTGTCTAATTTTCTGGTCTTTTAAAAGAACGTGTAAGTATTTAATTAATTTGACACTGACAACTAATTCAAAAGTATTTATTTTGCATTAACAACTGAGATTTTTCTTACATTAATAAAATTGGTTTTCTTGCCAATTCATTGGCTATAAATAATATACAGACAGCAATGATATATATAATATATAACATATATTATATATACAGAGAGCATATATAGCTGCGCTCTCTCTCTCTCTCTCTCTCTCTCTCTTATATATATATATATATATATATATAATTCTGAGGAAAAAAGACACAATTTAAGAAGACTCTTGGGTACAACAAATGTCGCCTTGTATGCACAGTTATTTACTTCTACTCATTATGGGGGTAGATGTTCATAGATAGTGACTGCCACAAAGCACAGTAAGTGTTGGTGAGAAAAAGAAAGGAGTGATGGGGCAAAGAAAGACAAAACCTTTATATAAAACTCTATATAAATAATATCATGTCTTTCCATCATTGTACATTTCTCTTTTCCAGACCTGTATCCCATAGCCCAACCTGTAACATGTCCATACATTGATTAGAGAATTAAATTTACTGAGTACTGTGTAAATACTTCAAAGAATAACTTTGCCATACCTGGAAAAAACTATTTCCTGAATGTATATTCAGGAATCTATCATGGAGATGACATGGTCATGGAGTTATACATGGAAATACCTTAATGTTTCTAAAATCAAATACACTTTTAAATTAAACATATTTCATATTAAGAATTTTTATGGGAAACTAATATTATCTAGCAAAGAAAGCATGTTAACTGGCATGCTAGCCATAGAAAAATTTGACTACAAGTTATTTATGTTTCTCTTCCTTGATCTCTCCAAACAAATTCCAGTAAAAAGGGTGTTAAAATGGAATTTTTGGTTGGTTTCCAAAAATAGAAATTAGATGCAAATGTATATTGTGAGACAGATCATTCTGCAGAAATTAAGTACCAAGGAGCAGTTTGCCATATTTAAATGTCTCAGTTACATCAAGAGTCTAAAACAATTGTGAGTATACTTGATATCAGGAAATATTAATATTTCTTTGAAAAAAGGTGCTGCTGAACTGTGATTTTATGTAAAAATCTGACTGGTCATGGGTCAAAATTCTATCAAAGGCAGTCAGCAAGCTCAATGAAAAAATGTAAGCCAAGAAATGAGAAGCTGACCACATTTCTCTTCACATATCTGATACTTTTCTGGGAACTATTCTTTATTTTTCTTTATCCTCTCCCTCCTTCCACTCTTCACCTTCCCATAGGCCCTCATGTGTGTTGTTCCCCTCTATGTGTCCATGTGTTCTCATTATTTAGTGCCCACTTGTAAGTGAGAACATATAGTATTTGGTTGCCTGTTCCTTCATTGTTTTGCTAAGGATAATGGCTTCCAGCTCCACCCATGTTCCTGAAAAGGAAATGATCTTGTTCTTTTTTCAGACTGCATAGTATTCCTTGGTGTATAGTACCACATTTTCTTAATCCAGTCTAACACTGATGAGGATTTAGGGTGATTTCCTGTATTTTCTATTGTGAATAGTGCTGGAATAAACATTTGTGTTCATGTGTCTTCATGATACAATTATTTATACTCCTTTGGGTATATACCCAATAATGGAATTGCTGGGTTGAACGGCATTTCTGTTTTTAGGTCTTTGAAAAATCACCATAGTTTTCCCACAATGGCTGAACTTATTTACACTCCCACCAACAGTGTATACACATTACCTTTACTATGCAACCTCATCAGCATTTATTTTTTGACTTTTTAATAATGACCATTCTGACTGGTGTGATATCTCATTGTGGTTTTGATTTGCATTTCTCTAATAATCAGTGATGTTGAGCAATTATTGATGATTGTTGGCCACATGTATGTCTTCATTTGAAAAGTGTTCATGTTCTTTGCTGACTTTTTTTTTAATAGGGTTGTTTTTTTCGCTTGTAAATTTGTGTAAGTTGCTTATATATGCTGGATATTAGACCTTTGTCAGATGCACAGTTTACAAAAATTTTCTCCCATTATGTACATTGTACGTTCACTCTTTTGATCATTTATTTTGCTATGCAGAAGCTCTTTAGTTTAATAAGATCCCATTTGTCAATTTTTGCTTTTGTTGCAATTGCTTTTGATGTCTTTGTCATGAAATCTTTGCCCATGTCTATGTGGTGAATGGTATTGCCTAGGTTGTCTTCCAGTGTTTTTACATTTTTGGGTTTTACATTTAAGTCTTTAATCCATCTTGAGTTAATTTTTGTATATTGTGAAAGAAAGAGTTTCAATCTTCTGCACATGGGTAGCTTGTTATGCCAGCCCATTTATTGAATAAAGAATCTTTTCTCCATTGCTTAGTTTTGTCAAGTTTGTTGAAAATCAGATGGTCATAGATGTGCAGCCTTATTTCTGGGTTCTCTATTTTGTTCCATTAGTCTATGTGTCTGTTGTTATACCAGTCCCATGCTGCTTTAGTTTACTGTAACACTGTAATACTCTCTGAAGTTGAGTGGTGTGATGCTTCCAGATTTGTTCCTTTTGCTTTAGACTGCCTTGGCTATTTGGGCTCATTTTTAGTTTCATATTAAGGTATAATAGTTTATTGTAGTTCTACAAAGAATATCATTGCTATTTAAGTTGCAATAACATTGAATCTATAAATTGCTTTGGACAGTATGGCTATTTTAATGATTCTTATTCTTCCTATCCATGAGCATGAAATTTTTTTTCATTTGTTTGTGTCATCTCTAATTTCATTTAGCAGTGTTTTGTAGAGATTGTTCACCTCCTTGCTCACCTGTATTCCTAGGTATTTTATTGATTTTTTTGTGGCAGTTGTGAATGGGATTGTGTTCCTGATTTGTCTCTTGCTTGACTGTTGTTGGTGCATAGGAGTGTTAGTAATTTTTCCACATAGGTTTTGTATCCTGAGACTTTGCTGAAGTTGTTTATCAGCTAATGAAGCTTTTGGGCTGAGACTATGTGATTTTCCAGATATACAGTCATGTTGTCTGCAAACTGTGATAATTCAGTTTTCTATCTTTCTATTTGTATCCTTTATTTCTTTCTCTTGCTTGATTGTCCTGGCCAGAACTTCTAATACTACACTGAATAGGATTGGTGAGAGAGGGCATTCATGTCTTGTGCTACTTTCCAAAGTAAGTGCTTCCAGCTTTTGGCCATTCAGTATGATGTTCCCTGTGTGTTTGTCATAGATGGCTCTTATTATTTTGGGTATGTTCCTTCAATATCTAGTTTGTTGAGAGTTTTTAACATGAAAGCATGTTGAATCAAAAGCTTTTTTTGCATCTATTGAAGTAATCATATGATTTTGCCTTTAATTCTGTTTATGTAATGAATCATATTTATTGATTTGCATATGTTGAACCAATTTGCAAAACGTATTTTAGGATATCATCTATAAGAATTTCTCCAATCTAGGTAGAGAGGCCAACATTCAAATTCAGCGAATGTAGAGAACCCCAGTAAGATACTTCACAAGAAGGTAGTCCCAAAGACACATCAACATCATATTCTCATTAACAATGAAAAAAACATGTTAAAGGCAGCTAGAGAGAAAGGTCAGGTAACCTACAAAGCAAAGCCCATCAGATTAATAGCAAACTTCTCAGCAGAAACCCTACATGCCAGAAGAGATGGGGGCTAATATACAACATTTGAAAAAAAAAAGAAAAGAAATTCCAACCCAGAATTTCATATCTGGCTAAACTAAGCTTTATAAGCAAAAGAGAAACAAGATCCTATTCAGGCAAGCAAATGCTGAGGGAATCTCCTACCACAAGACCTGCCTTGCAACAGTTCCTGGATGAAGCAGTAAGTATCAAAAGAAAAGACCATTACCAGCCACTACAAAAACACACTGAAGTACACAGACCAGTGACACTACAAAAGAACCACATAAAAAAAAAGACTGCAGAATAACCCATTAAGGTTATGATGACAGGATTAAATCCTATCAACACTAACACCTATCAATAGTAACCTTAAATGTAAATGGGCTAAATGCCCCAATTAAAAGGCACAGAGTGGCAAGCTGGATAAATAACCATGACCCATTTGTATGATGTTTTCAAGAGACCCATCTCACATGCAATGACACACATAGGCTCAAAATAAAAGAATGAAGAAAAATCTACCCAGCAAATGAAAACCAGAAAAAAAGCAGGGAACTGTAATGTAAGTTTCGGGCAAACCAGCCTTTAAACTACCACCACCAACAAAAGACAAAGAAGAGCACTACATAATGCTAAAGGGTTCAATTCAACAAGAAGATCTATCTATTACAAATATATGTGAACACAGCACAGGAGCACTTAGATTTATAAAACAAGTACTTAGAGAACTTCAAAGAGACTTATAATCCCATAAAATAATAGTGGGAGACTTTAACACCCACTGACAATATTAGATTATTGAGACAGAAAATTAATGAAGTTATTCAGGACCTAAACTCAGGACTGGATCAAGAGGCCCAGATAGACATTGAAATAACTCTCCACTCAAAAGCAACAGATTATAAATTTTTCTCATTGACCCATGGCACTTACTCTAAAATTGATCACATAATTGGAAGTAAAACACTCCTCAGAAAATGTAAAATAACTAAAATTATACCAAAAATCTCTTGGACCACAGCACTATGAAATTAGAAATCAAGACTAAGAAATTAACTAAAAATCATACAATTAAATGGAAATTAAATAACCTGCTCTTGAATGACTTTTGGGTAAATAATGAAATTTATGCAAAAAATCAAGAAGTTCTTTGAAATCGAGAAAAAATATATAATATACCAGAATCTCTGGGACACAGCTAAGACAGTGTTAAGAGGGACATTTATAGTGCTAAATACACATATCAGAAAGTTATAAAGATCTAAATTTAACAACCTAACATCACAACTAAAAGAACTAGAGAACCAAGAGCAAATGAATCCAAAAACTAGCAGAAGACAATAAATAACTAAAATCAGAGATAAATGGAAGGAGAATGAGACACAAAAAACTCTACAAATATCAATGAATCAATGAGCTGTTTTTTTTTTTTTGTGAAAACATTAATAAACGACATAGACCACAAACTAGATTAATAAAGAATGGACAATCCAAATAAACACAATCAGAAATGACAAGGAGGATATTGCCACTGACCCCACAGAAATAAAAATAATCATCAGAGAATATTATCAAGATCACTGTGTATATAAACTATAAAATATACAAGAAATTGATAGATTTCTGGACATGTACACCTTCCCAAGCCTGAACCAGGAAGAAATTAAATCCCTGAACAGCCCAATAATGAGCTCTGAAATAGAGTTTAAAAATCCCGGGACCAGAAGGATTCATAGCTGAATACTACCAGATGTACAGAGAAGAACTGTACCATTGCTGCTGAAGCTATACCAAAAATTGAGAAGGAGAGACTCATTCTATGAGATCAACATCATACAGATACTCAAACCTCACAGAAACAAAACAAAACAAGAAAACTTTAGTTTAATATCCTTGAACATCCATGCAAAAATTCTCAACAAAGTACTGGCAAACTAAATCCAGCAGCATACCAAAAAGCTTTTCCACCATAATCAAGCAGGTTTATGCTTAGGATTCATGGTAGGCCCAACATATGCAATGGTATCTTAAGCTGTACCACGTGATGTTTTACTGACTAACCAGAAAAAGGATAAAAAATAAATTGAAGATGGTTAAATTCATATTTTTCTCTTGAATTAGACATATTTCTTTTAATAACATATCATCAATTGACCATCTCAAATTGTGCCAAATATTTGTATACACAGTACACTGCATTTTAGTTCTACACATTTTCCTTTCCTAGCACCATATTCAGTTTTTCAGATATTACTATCAGTTGCTGCTTACCTATATGAGGCAGTATTGTCATTGGAACATGGCTATGATTATAGTAAAAGTTCATTGAAGGCAAATCATTTTGTTCTTAAATGAGAACTACACTGCGACACTTTTTAAAATCATCACATCTTTTTGCTCTGACTAAGTAATGTTTAGCTAATTTCTCTCTAATTTGATATAATAGTTTTATAAATTGTTTTCTACTCAAAGCTTAAACTATGCCAAAAATTTATGAAGTGCCAAGAATAACTAACAACACATAGACCTATATACGACTGGTTTCAATAAAACAATATTTGCAAATATATTGTAAACAATTATCACTTTTTAAAATTCCATTTGTGATCTTGTTCCATCATACTTCTTAAACAGTACATGTATGCAATTTGCACAAACCATTTTCTGCAAGATGTCCTTAAGAAATATGTTCCAATGGTATTTAATCACAGGTTTCAAGAATGAATACACACTGGGCTCTATGTGCAGATAGTAATCATTTGCTAATGAGCTATTACAGGTTTTACTACCTATATAGTTTGAAAAAAAGTAACGATTATAAAAAACATTAAAAATATTTTAATAAAAGAGTATATGTCAAAGATTTGTATTACAACCCATATTAAGAGATAATTTCATATTTTCACTTTAGAATCTACTTTATTATTTATTTGTGTTGCTCATAGTTGAGAAGAGGTTTTTTCACACATGGAGTTTGAAATATATGCCTATAACTAAATGACATAATTTATACAAAGATGTTTATCTAGTCACACATAATTTTAAATATATGTCTAAAACTAAATTATCTAATTTATACAAAGATGTTTTCTAAGAGACATGGATCTCTGTAAGATAAAAATGAAATCAAATATATATATTTGATATATATGTATATATACACAGACATATATGTATATAAAAATTTATATCTATAGTTACATATGATAATATATTATATACATACATATATAAAACATTTAGTTAAATTTACATATAGACATTTACATACATTTGTATCGAGAGAGTACGTGTATGTGTACATATTGCCTTAGTATTTGTATGTTTTAAAATTTCAAGCAATTATTTAGTAAATATGTTCTTAAACCATGTTTAGTTATGAGAATAAAATAAATCCTAATCAATATGCTGTTTTAAATTTTATTTCACAAGGAGTAAAAGAGGTTACGTTTGTTACTCCAAACATAAGACAAGGTCTTTTACAGTCTCAGATTGAAAGAATAAAGTAGAAACATATTAGGTAATATTAGTAATTAAACCAATACTTGCTGATTTTTCATTATCTATTAATATTATTATTGAATGAAATATCAATTATTACTGAAGATATAAGATTTAGAATCTTATTCTTTGATTCTACTGATCTTCATCTTTAGTTTTTTATATTTTAATTGAAGGATATCTAGTCTTAGAGAGGGTCTGAATTTTAAAAAATTTAACATGTAGATTTAAAATTTATGAAAAAATATTGAAGAGTTTTATAAGTATTGGTTCATGACTTCAATAATTTTTAGTCTCTTTTTTATAAAAGAATAAATTGAAATATAACTTCAAAAGTAAAGCAACATAAGCAATAATTAAAATTATTTGCAAATGATATGTGAGTTAAGCAGAACATCAGAATACTAGCTGATAGAAATTTCTCTTTTTCTGAGAAACATAAAATATTAGCCTAAATACTTTGAGTTTAAGAGGAAGTTCAAACACAAAACAAGTTTTACTCTATTTTCTGATATAAATTACAGATCTGTGCTTTCTTTAATGAAGAATTCTACATTTTTGGTTCATTTTGAGTATGCAAATTTGACTTATAAAAAATAAAATTGCAAATAATTTAAAAAATATTTTTTCAACTTACACAAACTTTATGAAGTTATACAACTTGTTTAACTATCATGGTATTGATATAGTTTGGGTCAGTGTCCCTGCCCAAATCTCCTGTCAAATTGTAATCCCCAATGTTGGAGGTGGGACCTGGTGGGAGGTGATTGGATCATGGTGGCTGTTGGGAAAAGCAGCAAAGGAGAAAGGACTTACATGGTGCCTACATAAATTGGTTATGAGTAACACATAAACAAGGAACAACAAACTGCAGAAGACCTCAGAAGGCCTCTGAGGAGGAAGGCCTCTTCATGCCTCATGTTCCGGTGCAGGGTGACCTAAGTCATCTTACCATTAACATTGTGCTCAATGACGTAAAACCCCTTCATCCCACTATGATGTAGCCAGACTTGTAGGCTCCTTGTAAGGCCTGAGTTCCACCAGCTATGCAAAGATAATAAGGTAAAGATAACCACATGTTCTTGTTTTGTGAAACTCCCAAACTGCCACTGTTATCAATCCTTAGGATGACACACCAGTTGCGGCTCACTGATTCATTTCTGGCTCACTGATTCACTCCACCATTACTCCATGCCTACCCTGTAGATCAAAGTGATTGTAATCAATAAATAGTATGGAAGATCAGAGTTTGGGGCCTTCACTGCCTCCTCCAGAGTAATAAAGTGATGGCCCCTGGCCCCACTGCCTCTCTTAATCTGTCTTTTTCTCATTCCTTTGTTGCCACCAAACTTGGGGTACCCACAGGTGATATATGGCTGGCTCCCTACATTCTGGTGCCCAACGTAAGGCTCATGGATTCCTTATGTTCTGGCACCCAATGTGTGGGGCTCATGGATTCCCTACAGGTGGTGGGTTTCCCTTTTGGTGCTGTTTTCATGATAATGAGTAAGTTATCTTGAGATTTGGTTGTTTAAAAGTGTGTAGCACATCCCCCTACTTCCTCCTGCTCCAGCCATGTAAGGTGTGCCTTCTTCCCCTTGGCTTTCCACTATAATTGTACATTTCCTGAGGCCTCCCCAGCCATGCTTCCTGTAGAGCCTGCAGAATGGTGAGCCAATTAAACATCCTTTTTAAAAATAAATTACTCAGTCTCAAGTATATTTTTTATAGCAGTGTGATGGCAAACTAATACTGGTATATAACAAAACTTTGTAGGAAGGAGAATAATTATCATTCAATAATTGTTGATTCAGGTACTCAGAAAAATCATCCAAGTTGTAATTATTAGCTATAAAATTATTAAGCATTTTATTACTAATATACAACTCAACCTAATAAATATAACTTAATATTGTGTATGTGTGTGTATATATATATATAAATTTAAAATAAGTGGGAAATTTTTAGTCACAGCATCTAGGTGAATGTGTTTTGTTTTGTTTTGTGTGTGTGTTGTTTTGTGTTCATTTTTGCTTATTAATTTGGTACTTGATTAATCAAGTTGACTCTAAGATAGTAAAATGCACTATAAATGTGAGCAGCACATTCATTGTTAATGAGGTGTTCTCAATTAATTAGAAAGTATACTGAGTGTCACTATGTACTTTAGTATTACTAAAGCTTCTAAATATCTATTGCTTCATAAAGAAGAGAAAACTGTCCATGTGTACTGGCTCATGCCTATAATTCTAGCTCTTTAGTAGGCAAAGGAAGGGGGATTGCTTGAAACCAGGTGTTTAAGACTAGCCTGGGCAACATAGCAAGACCCTGACTCTAAAAAAAAAGAAAATTAAATCTGCTAAGCATGGTAGCACACACCTGCAGTCCTAGGTAATTGAAAGGCTGAGACAGGAGCATTATGTATGCGCAGGAGTTTGAGGCTGTAGTGAGCTAGGATTATGCCACTGGACTCCATCATCGGTGACAGAGTAAGACCTTATCTGTAAACAAAAGAAGACAAAACTTTCTCCATGCTAAACTAGGAAGAAAATGAAGTTTCATATGTTGAGGTTTTAAAAGTAGTTTAAAATATGATTGAAAGATAATCATGAATTTCATAGTAACAAATCTTCTTAGAAAAATTTATTCTTTTTTTTTTTTTTTTTTTTTTTTTGAGACGGAGTTTCACTCTTGCTACCCAGGCTTGAGTGCAATGGCACGATCTCGGCTCACCACAACCTCCGCCTCCTGGGTTCAAGCAATTCTCCTGCCTCAGCCTCCCGAGTAGTTGAGACTACAGGCGTGTGCCACCATGCCCAGCTAATTTTTTTTGTATTTTTAGTAGAGACACGGTTTCACCATGTTGACCAGGCTGGTCTCGATCTCTTGACCTCGTGATCCACCTGCCTCGGCCTCCCAAAGTGCCGGGATTATAGGCGTGAGCCACCGCATCCGGCCGAAAAATGTATTCTTAGAAAAATTATATTAAAATAATTTAGTAACTGTTGAATGTATATATCATAATGTATTTAAAATATTTACATGTTGCCACTATAAACATAAAGATTTGTATATAATTCAAACTGAATTTAAATTGCCTTTGGCAATGTAGGTAGACAATTGTTTTTCTGAGTTTCTCTAATTTTCTCAAGTGTAGATTTAATTTTACAATCAACCAGTGATATTCTGTGATAAATATTTTCATGAATCTTTATTGGAAGATTGATGAAAATGCTAAACACTTTAGTAAATATTATAGAATGAAATATTAGCTGATGGCAAATACAAACCAAGGAAGTGAAATTAAATGCAACAACACTTATGTATTAAAATATTTTCTAAAGGTTGTAAAATATAGATAAACTAATACAAAACATATGATCATTTGGTTATAAATGGTTATTTGTTTACATTTTGTACAGATGGTTCCCAAACTTGGATGCATATTATAACTATGTGGGGGAGTCTTAAAAACTACTGATGCCTAGTCTGAACCTAGAGATTCTAATTGACTTGGTCTGGGGTATAATCTGTGTATATGAATTTTCTGAATGTTGCCTGATGTTTTTAATGTGGAGCTAGAGTTAAGAGCTGCTGACTAACATCACCAGGGACATGAAAAAATTTAACATTTCAGTCTACAGTCTACAGTTTACAGAAATAGTCCTCATGTGTCCAGGCATTAAAGTGCAGTTTCTGTATAAATCCATCTATATTTTCACTAGTATTTTTCAACTAATAAACATTTAATATATTATTTATATATGTATAGTCAGGTAATAAATTGTTTCTTTTTAAAACTCTCATATGTAATGA
Organism: Ateles fusciceps; assembly: GCA_036589455.1. NCBI lineage: Eukaryota > Metazoa > Chordata > Mammalia > Primates > Atelidae > Ateles > Ateles fusciceps. The sequence goes on from JAZHEH010003244.1 coordinate 2,519,560, forward strand.
TTTGCAAGTGCCTAAATTCCAATTTAACTTAAAATAACTCTGGCTTTAAATATTCACTTGTATTTTAAATCCTAAATTTGTTTTTTCTTCATAGATGCAAAAGATCACTGGGGAATTTGAAAATGATTTCTTCAAATTCACATACACAAGTAGACCTATATAGAATCTCTTTAATAAGGGCACATTATTCATTTTTTGTATTAAATTTTGAGTATTACATCTTCACCTAGATTTTGGAAAACATATTATCCACACAAAGTTATATGCAATTGCTCTCACACATATACATGTATATGTGTATAAAGGCATTAGCAGAAAATGTACATTCATACTAATTAGGCAGAAACATTTATGGGAACATTTTATTTATATCAGTAAAATAGTTTTTATTCAATCAATACTTTATATATACCTGATGCTTTTCTGTGAAGCATTTCTTTTAGCTCTAAAATGAATGATATCATAGATGCTGAATAAAAAATGATATTTAAGTGTATTATACTTTAATACCATTCTACCATATATATATATATATATATATATATATATATATTAGTTCTAAAAACAAATGCTTTCAAATATCAAATGTTTAACCATGCTAAAAATTGTATCTCAATTATTGCTACCAAATTTTTCTACTTTAGTATTTTCCATCATAGGGAAAAAAATATATTTTTCTATAAACAAAAGCTTGTTTAAGGCCAAAGAATTTTATTATCAGCCTAAAATATACTGCAAGGAGGTCTTAAATATTATAAATAGTATTAATAACTTTTTCTGTTGTTTGCTGGCATATGTTTGGCAAAGAGCAGTAGTAAAAGGCTTTGAAGTGGGAATCTATGTTTTCAGAGAGGAAATTTCACAGGTGTTGAAGGTGTATGGGCCTCAGATGTTCTTAAAGATCTAAGACAACAGAATTTCTCTCCAAACCATTAAAGTTTGAACAGCAACTGAACAGATGTTCACTCTTTCATTTAATACTTCAGACCGCTGCATAATGGCACGGTGTTGTGGTTTTTTTCACTCTTTAAGAACATTTAAAAACTAAACTTGGTTTAAGGTCACTTCTGATGACAGTTTGAACTGGTCTGACAGCTGTTTAAATGTTTTTGACATCTGCCTGGGAAGATGGAATCCCTGTCTTTCTTCTGCCTGAATTGATGCTACATATTTAAAAAAAATAACTTTTGTTCTTTAACAAAGTCAAAAAATATATAAAATAATATTTTAAATGGTTGTGTATTTGACATACACATATCTGTGTATATTCCTTGCATCTGTAATTCACCACCTGCACACAAAAGACATATAACTCTTTCTCTCAGAACTGTCATAATATAAATGTCTCCCATGTAATTAAAATTAAAAGAGTTTACTTCATTCATACTTTATGAGCAATAAAATATTATTGCTTATAAAAAAAATGTATTCCCAAATGTTTAATGTCATTTCCCTGAGAGGTACAGCAGATGGCCGGCACAGGTATATTAAATGTAATCTGTGTAATAACCTTAAATATACTTGCAATTATTTGAGATTAGTTTGGATATTTGCATGAAAGCACTGTGGGACACCTAGATTTGGTCTGGCTAAACTTTGCTTTTCCCCATGGCTTATAGGTTTTGTTTAGGGAACTTAACGATTTCTTGGATATGTTTAAGTCCTCTGCATACCTGAGTGGGAAAACTTCCTGTGGCGTATATTTTACCATATGATAGACAGGAAAGAAAATTCTTAGTGTTTTGAGGTTTAACCTGATCCAAGTGAACATCAGCACTGTGTTTTGCCTCAGAGAAAGCAAAGAGAGCGAAAAAGCTAAATATGACAAAACGTGGTGCAGCTAAGATATGCTTCTATAACGTTGCTCTGAAGAGGTTGGAACTATATTCTTTTAAAGCTGTGCATGATTGTAGCAACAGAGCTCAAAAAAGAACTACCATAAACAGCCTACTATTCATGGTTGTGATGGTAAAATAAATTAGCTGGCTTCTAAAAACCCAAGAACTATATGGATAAATTTTAACAGAAACTGGGCTCCTTTTGAAACTACCGCTTGGGATACATATCTCAACATTAAGTTGTACATGATAAATACATACAATTCCATCTGTGAATTAAAATAATAATAATAAAACTACCACTAGGAAACAAAATAGATGAAAAAGCAAGAATTTCTGGCACACTAAAATAGTTCTTGGGATCTACTGTCATTCAAAATATATTACATTAAAAAGCAGACTGTCATATAAAACAACAGACTTTTTTATACTAATATTTATTAATATCACAATTTATGTCTCATTGCCTCTATTCTATAGAATATCTAAACCTTCACTATCTTATTAAACTCAACCTAGAATCTCACAGATAGCAAGCAAAAGGGAATTCAAGTTCATGTTTAGCTAATTCCAAAGATTATTTTCTTTCCACTATATTTTCTTACTTTCTTTACTATCAGTACCTCCTTGCTTAGCAGTCATTGCACTAATTGAGATTTTGTCATATTTTATTCATTCACTGAAGTTCATTTTCAAAGTAAAAAGCATAAAGTCTTATACAGGTTATAACTGTAAAGAACCATAAGAACAATTTAATCTAAATCATATATTTTATGAGTGAACAAATTAAAGTGAAAGCTAAATAATTAGTAGCAGTTAAAGAAGGAAAAAGTTTTTTTTTTCAATATGATACATTTGTGAAATGTTAGAGAGTATAATGAAACTCTAAGAAAATCACTCAGAATGAGAATTTAACAGGTTATATTGAAGTTCTCAATGTCTGGGAGTCATTATTATTCTTAACAGTCTCACTTTTACACAATGATGATTCAATTTCTCTAGTTTTTATATTAAGCTGAATTTCTTTTAAATAAAAGCTGTTTTCCTCCTTTGGTTGTTTTTCTTTTTTAAAAAAGATACACCATAATAAGATGAACAAAATATTTTCAAGGTTTATTTATATTTAACAGTTATTTATTTAGCACCTAAAATATGTCAAGCCCAATTCTTAGAGTTATGGGTAAAAGAAAAAGGAAAATCGACACCTTTCCTATTCTTAAAAGACAGTTAAGAATGCTGCATGAGATAACAACTTAAGTAAACAAAATTAATTTAGCTTTTTTATCTCATCTATCAGATCAGAGTAGTTGTGATGTGGTGCTGAGAAGAATGTATATTCTGTGGATTTGGGGAGGAAAGTTCTGTAAATGTCTATTCGGTTTGCTTGGTCCATAACTGAGTTCAAGTCCTGGATATCCTTGTTAATTTTCTGTCTTGTTGATCTAATATTGACAGTGGAGTGTTAAAGTCTCCCACTATTATTATGTGGGAGTCTAAGTCTCTTTGTAGGAACACTTCTATTTTTTAACAGCTCCTGTGCTTCTTTATTCTTATTTTTTAAAATTTTTTGCTTATATTTGTGTATTCATAATAATCACCTCACCTATTTGATATTGTACTGAAAGTTTTAGAAATTTTAATAAAGCAAGAAAAAGAAATAAAATACATTTAGATCATTGAGGAAGAAATAAAACTATCACCATTCACAAATGACATAATTGTAAACGTAGAAAATTCCAAAAAATCAACAAAAAAAATCTTAGATATAATAAGCGCTTTACCAAGTTTAGGGTATAAAAATAATATACAAAAATTATATTTCTGACATAATAGGAATAAACAACCGAAATTTTAAAGCACAATACCTTCTACAGCAGCTCCTCCCAAAATGAAATGCTTAAGTATAAATCTTATTATACAACATGTGCACAATCTATATGTTGAAAACTAAAAAAATGCTGATAAAAGATACCAAGGAAAAAGAAATATATGATGTGATTTGTTGTGTTCATAGCTTGGAAGACTCAATATAGTTAAGAGGTTAATATTGTTCAAGTAAATTTATCAATGAAATGCAATCCCAATGAAAACCCCAAGATTCTTTTAGACATTGACAATTTGATTCTAAAATTTATATGGAAAGTTAAAGGAACTGAAATAGTCAAACAATTTTGGAAAAGAACAAAGTTAGGAAACCTACTCTTTCAGACTTTAAGACATACTATAAATCTATAGTAGTCCAGGCAGTGTGGTATTTATGAAAAGTAAAACTCATGGAATAAAAGAGCAGAAGATTCAGAAATAGATCCACACACATATTTTAAGTGATTTTTGATAAATATTTAATAGTAATTCAATGGAGAAATTATAGTTTTGTCAACAAATGGGCCTGTAACAACTGGATACCTATAGTTAAGAGAAAATGAATCTACAACTAATAACTTATTTAACAATTAACTCAAAATATATCATTGATCTTAACATAAAGCATACAATTTAAAAACTCTTAGAAGAAAGTACAGGAAAAAACACCTTTGTGACCATGGATGAGGGAAATAATTCATAGAATATGACAACAAAAGAACAATATACAACAGACAAGCCTGTAAATGGAGCTTCATCAAAGTTAAAATGTTATTGCTTTATATAAGCTTATGTTTGAACTGGTAAAGGGTAAAAAGGCAAGCTACAAGCTGAAGGGAAATATTGCAAATTAAGTTTCAGAGAAAGGACTTACATCTAGAATATATAAAGAACACTACCTAAGACAATAAATGGAAAGAAAATCAACAAATAAAAGAATGCTCATCAACATTAGTCAGTAGAGAAATAAATACACAGTATAATCTATTAGAATAAACAAGACAAAATAAAAAAAACTAGGAAAAGATAGAACAAGAGAAACACTCTTACATTGTAGAGGAGAATGCAGGATGATACAGTTTCTCTAAAATTATAGTATGAAAATTTCTTATAAACTTAAAAATACTTATTGAAGCACCTGGGAATTGCATTTCTCATGAGTATTTTCCCTAGAAATTTATGTTCATAAGCTTATGTTTGAACTGATGTTTCACATTTTAAATTATATTATCCATAAATTTAAAAAAAATCTCGACATAAATGTTTATAGTGGCTATTCATAATTGCCAGAATTTAGAACTGATCTTCCTGCTTTCTAATGGGTAAATGGATATACAAACTGTGTTACACCACTCATTGGAATATTACCTAGCCACAACATAAAAGTTCTCAAATGCACTATCCCAAGTGAAAGCAGCAGACTCAACCTATGGCATACTGCATGGTTCTACATAGAGTATGCCACTCTATGGTTGACATACTAAAAAAGGCAAAAATATAGGAACACCATGAGAAATTATTTAGGGTACTTGAATTGTTTGTATACTGCCTGTGGTTGTGATTATAGGAATCTATTTACTTATAAAAAATAAATAACAGTACATCAGAAAAGTGAATATTGCAGTGAATATAAATTTAAATAATAATAGTAACCAATTATTATTTTAGAATACACTGAGATAACATTAGAATAATATCAATGGACATTATTTTTTCAGAATTAAATACATTTCTCCTTGTTAAACATATTTTGTAAAAAACACATTTTTTCAATATAGTTAATACATTAATTATTGCTCTATAAGAGGATGTTAACCTAGGTAAATGTTTTGTCCTTATTTAATACAGTTGCAAACTAAGAATTCATTACTTACCTTACTGTGTTCTAAAATTTTTTCTGTCAAGTTAAATGATTCTTAAGAGAATGGAATTATTTGTCACAGGTATTTCAGAAAAATATTTTCAAAACTCATAGTAATAGGTGAGACAGCAGATAATAAAAATTTTCTTCCTCTAGTGGTGGCCAAATCAATACAAACTTGAGGTCACTATAGTCAGTATTAAGAGATGATTCAGAAAGACAGCTACTTACCACCATAAGTAGAATTCAGACGGCTGTGTCATGATTCTACAGATGTTCAAGACAATTATAGCAGTTATATTCACACCTATAAATGAGGAAAGTGAACTCTATAACCTGAGATTTGGCACATTACATGGGGAGAACCTGCTGTGCAACAACTTCTAATTTATAAAAGGGGATTTGGAAATAAAACTACAGTATATATATTTTAAATAAATATTTCTAATTTACCTAAAACTACTCTAAAAATAACTAAATTATGTTCACATTTGTATGTCTATCCAATATTTATTCATAGAAAGCTTCTTTAAATTAATTTATTAATTTATTGAAAATATCAAGAAATAATTCAAAAATTGTTTCTTTTATACTGTATACACTCAACCTCAATAAATTTCAATGATTTAAACATTTTAATTATGAAAATTATTTAATTAAAAATAGCACAACTTACTATTTTTTCCCCCCAGCTTGACAATCTTGGAGACTTGATTAATTTTTAGGGTGCTAGTACTATTATCACTTCTTTTTTGAATGATATCTTTAACCAAATTTTGAAAGAATACTTAAGAAAATTATTTATCTCCCACTTTCTATCGAATTTACCTTAGACATATAGTAACCAGATTGAAATTCTTCCTCATCTTGTCAAATCCAAAACACACAGAAGGTCTGTTTAGTGTTTTTAATGTATGCAAATAATTGCATTATATAGTTACAAATTATAAGAACCAAAGGGTGGCAGCTAGAGGTGTCAGTCATCTATAAACATTTTTCAGTTACAGGGCATATCCTATGGTTCATAAATTTTAATATTTAATCTATACAAGAAACTTGTAAGCTAAACGGTATTGTCTGTATTTTATAAATAAAGAAACTTCAAATTTGGAGAAAAAAATATTCTACAGAAAGCTATCAGGAATGGATATTAGTTACCAATAAGTCCTTTTGCCACCATTCCCATTCTTTTGTAAAACTAGTAAATAAATCACCTATTATACCTATTATTAAATAACTCTCCAAAAATTACTTCTCCAAAAATATAGACAGCTCATTTGGAAATTAATCAAAATTGCATAATATAACTTGTTCTAAAATGTGACCATTTTACATTTAAATTTAAAATACCATTTTTGAAGAATTCAACCCAATGTTTCTTACAAAATGCTAATGATTTCTACTATATGTAATAAATGCACACACACACACACACACACACACACACACACACACACACACACGCACTGACTGTACCTAGAAGCTTATGCTGTAATACCCTGAAGCGGGGAAAATTCATCTTGCAGAGATTGTGAAGTAGCTAGACTAGAGGAGATAAATTTGCTATTCCTTGCCTTTTTTGAAAGAGGGGAAAGCACCAGCAACAGCACAGTATATTGTGAAAATAAAAATGTTGATTTATGAGATATTGAAGAGGTAAAATAAATACAGCTTTTGATTTATTACTTGTTTGGTGTGAGTAAGAGGGATTAGTTAGGATGACCACCAGGTTTCAAGCTTGAAACCTGAAGTGATAGGCCATATTCTCTATTTAACAATCAGTGAAATACAGTAGGAGGCAGCCTAGATAAAGAAGAGTTCAGGTTAGCATCAGAAGTAAGATTTACTCTGAGTGGAATAATCATTATTACATTTGTTATATTATTTCCAGAGAAATATCATCCATATACATTCTATATCATTTTGTTTCTGTGAATCTAAATTGACTCTTCAATTAAAATTGAAAGAGTTGAAAAATAACAGTTCCTAAACTTTAACTTTCTAAGTCAAGATTTTTGAATTTCCTGCCAGTCAGCTCTGAAGAGAGCAGCTGATTCTGACAAGGGGGGATTCTCCCAGAATGGCATACCAGTTCCATAAAGGAACAGACTGCCTCCTCAAGTGAGTCCGTGACCCCTGGGCCTCCTAACTGGGAGAGACCTCCCAATAGGGGTTGACAGGAGAGCTGGTATTAGGCTGGTGCCCCTATAGGACAAAGCTTCTAGAGGAAGGAACAGGCAGCGATATTTGCTATTCTGCAGCCACTAGTGTTGATACTCAGGCAGAGAGTGTCTGGAGTGGACATCCAGCAAACTGCAGCAGACCTGCAGAAAAGGGTCTGATTGTTAGGAAGAAAAAAAAAAACACAACAACAACAACGAAAAGAACAAACAGAAAGCAACAAAAACGACATCACCAAAAAAGACCCCATACAAAAACCTCATCCAAAGATCATCAGCCTCAAAGATTAAAGGTAGATAAATCCAAGATGATGAGTGCAAAAATGCTGAAAATTCTAAAGACAGAACGCCTCTTCTCCAAATGATCACAACATCTCTCCAGCAAGGGCACAAAATTGGAGGTAGAATGAGATTGAGGAATTGACAGAAGTAGGCTTCAGAAGGTGAGTAAGAACAAACTCATCTGAGCTAAAGGAGCATGTTCTAACCCAATGCAAGGAAGCTAAGAATGTTGATAAAAGGTTACAGGAACTGCTAACTAGAATAACCAAAGAGTAACATAAGTGACTTGATGAAGCTGAAAAACACAGCACAAGAACTTTGTGAAGCATACATAAGTATCAATAGCTGAATTGATCAAGAGGAAGAAAGGATATCAGAGATTGAAGACCTCTGATGAAATAAGGTGTGAAGAAAAGATTAGAGGAAAAAAAGAATGAAAAGGAAAGAACTAATTATTTTTTATACTTAATTCTTTACACATTTAGAAATCACCCTGTTATAATATCAGGGAACAATTTTTCCAAGACTTTAAGCTTCTAAATAAACTTTTTCTTCCTTTCTTTCCTTTCTCCCTCCCTCCCTTCCTTTATCCCTTTCTTCCTTCTTTCCTTCCTTCCTTTCTTCCTTCCTTTTTTCTTTTTTTTCTTTCTCACTCTTTTCCTTCCTTTTGTCTTCCTTCCCATCCTTTCCTTCCTCCCTCCCCCTCTTCCTTCCTTCCTTTCTCTCTCTTTCTTTCTTTCTTCTATTTAATGTGAACATGATATTTTGATATATATACACAGAGTGAAATGATTGTTACAGCCATAAAAATTAACATATTCATCATCTCACACCATTATTAGCTTTTTTGTGTGCATGCGGTAAGAACACCTAAAATCTACTCTGTTAGTAAATTTCCATTATATATTAAACTATTGCTAATTATAGTCTTCATGCCTTACAGTAGGTCTCTAGATTTATTAATACTAAATATCTGCAACATTGTATCCTTTGACCTACATCTCTCCATTTCTCACTGCCCTCCCAACCTCTATTCTATTCTCTTTTCTTCCTAGTTTCCCTGCTTACATTGTTGTCTTCCCAGATAGTCAATACTCAAAGGCTGCAAGAGTGGTTTTTGCAAATTACAAATCAAACCATGTCTAAAACCTATTCAAAAATTTTAGTGGCTTCCTATTGTATTGAAAATAAAAGCCGGGCTTTATACCATGGCCCTATATAATTTGACTTTTGTCTGAATTTCCTACTTCATTAAGTTATTTGTGGACAAATAATTTACCAATTCATTATTGGACATCCAATACTTCTTCATCTGGGTTCTTTTTAACTTCCTGGATTGAATCCAGAGAGATTTTATTTAAGGCTTCTATCTTATCATTTTAAAACTGTGTATTTATTTCAAATTCCAGATCTAACTGACATGTACAATACTTCTAACATCTCTAGATATAATTTTTTCTTTCCTGGCTCTGGTTACTGTAGGTATTTTAAATAGTTTACTACTACTTTTACTTGTATTCCCCTAGGTTAAGTGTGCTACTTTCAACACTCTCTCCAGTTTGTAATTCCCTTTTGTGACATATTTTTAATCAGTCCCTAATGAACTTGTACTATTTACTTAATTGTGAGTTCCCTATTACTGATTTTTTATACATCTTATTTCTTATAATACATTAAAGAAGAGCTTCCAGAAGATCCCCTCCAAATTGAAATCCATCACATATCCATTATGCTTTATGACAGACCCTTGTAAATATCCTGTGGGTGAGATAATAAAAAACTCCTAACAAGTGAAACTTAATTGTTAACAGAGTAAGAGACAATCTTCCAAAGGCAGTGCATGTTCTTACTAGTAACCTAAGAATGTAGTGTCACACTACTCTTTATATGGGCCACTTCTGAGGATTGCTTTTGCATATGTAATCTCAATTTAATACATCCCACCAAACAGCAGGATTACAATAAAAGTAATAGATTACTTCAGCTCACAGCACTTCCATCCTCTAACGCAACCCACTGTGTATGCAGTCATTCTCTCAGCCACCTGAGTTGACCCTTTGTGAATGGGAAACAGGAAACTCCTGCCATGACTTTTGCAATCAGTAGTAAACTTCTTTGTCTCTACTCCAAGAATCATGTGACTTCTGTGGGCATCCACAGAGACTAACAGATTAGTTTTCTAGCTTAGCAAATATAGTAAAATCCCAGACTTCAAACAGTTCTATATAGTAATGGATAATGTTTGTTTTAAAAAATGAGACTTAACTGTGAAAAATTTGGATAAATATTTATAGCTAATAAAATTTTCCCAAGGGATATATTTACTAAAACAAAAAAATTATTAGTTGTTACCAATCCAAAATTTAAACAGGAAAACATTAACAGGTTATTAAACTGATAGCTTCAGAAATTACTAAAAGTAGTAAAAACACAATTGTATAAAAAGTTAAGTTTCACAGAATTATGTTAATGTGTCACCAGTTGCAAAAATATAGCTTCAATTATTTTCTTTGAATCTTAAAAAGTACCTTTAATTAGTGAAGCAAAATCTGAATTCATAATTATTTAAGGCTTGTACAGATGGTGAAATTCATGAATGGAAATGATAATAACACTTTGTGTGGAAATGGTTATTTTTATTGTTCTAATCTGCAAAATCAGATACTTCCACAGGATAGTGGCTGTTTCAATATTCATAATCATTGCATTTTTTGCACAGGCAAAATATTACTAAAATGTTAAGAAAGTAAAGCTTTTTTTTCCTGATGGTTTATGAATATTAAAATAGATGAAGACTTAGGAGATTCAAGTTTTCAAACTTTTAGAACTGAATTAAAGATTCCATTAAAAAACACTCTACTTAAGAGGGATTTTTTATTGTAATCAAATAATCTGTTCTCTTTACTGGCATCTTATTTTATTTTTAATAATAATTGTTCATTTTCAAAATAAATAAAAATGTAATGGAGAATATTAAAATGACCCATATTCCCAATACAATAATCACTTTGAAATTAAAAATAAATAGCCATAAATATAATGACTGTACAAGGTGAGAGTAGTCAGTCAATTCATTAAACTACAGAACAAAATTGAATGTCAACCCACAGCTTTTTAAACTCATTTATACTTCTCTTTTTGCATTCTGAAAACATTTTGTTGCTTGTTTTTATTAAAAATTATCTTATTTACTTCATTATTTTCATAATGTAGTTTCTATGTCTGCCTTAGATTTATTCTACTTCATTAATTTTAATATTTCCAGATTAATTAGTTGTAGGAATGTAACAAAACTTAGAAATTTGTTTTCTATTAATTAATACTTTGTTGGTCTTAGTCCCTGATACAGTTGGATGTTTCGTCCTCTACAAATCTCATGTTGAAATGTGATCCCCATTGTTGGAGTTGGGGTTTGGTGGGAGGTGTTTGGGTCATGAAGGCAGATCCCACATGAATGGCTTGGTGCTCTCCCCATAGTAATGAGTTCTTGTTCTGTTAGTTCAAGTAAGATTTGATTTTTCAAAGAGTCTGGCACCTCCTCTTCTCTCTCTTGCTCCCTCTCACCATGTGACACACCAGCTCTCCCTTTGCCTTCCACTCTCATGGTAAGCTTTTGACACCTCACCAGAAGCAGATACTGATGCCATGCTTGCACAGTCTGCAGAACCACAAACCGAAATAAACCTCTTTTATTATAGATTACCTACCCTCAGGTATTCTTTAATAGAAACACAGAATGGATTAATATAATTTCTACCCCCTTGCAATATAAACTATACTGTAATGAATATCTTCTTACATACATAGGTGTACTGTTATTTTTTTTTTTTTTTTTTTTTTTTTGAGACAAAGTCTTGCTCTGTCACCCAGGCTGGAGTGCAGTGGCGCAATCTCGGCTTGCTGCAACTTCCACCTCCCAGGTTCAAGTGATTCTCCTGCCTCAGCCTCCTGAGTAACTGGAATTACAAGTGCCCACCACCATGGCTGGTTAATTATTGCATTTTAGTAGAGACAGGGTTTCATCATGTTGGCCAGGCTGGTCTGGAACTCCTAACCTCAGGTGATCTGCCTGCCTCAGCCTTCTAATATGCTGGGATTACAGGTGTGAGCCACAACATCTGGCCTAGGTGTACTTTTAAGAATACACTAATGACTTGATTACTGGAAGTGATATTATTGGGTAGAGACTTTGTTTTTAGTTTCCTAAAAATGTGAACAATTTATATTTTTATTTGCATGAGAATTTCTTCGTAGAAAGAATGAAAAATTCATATTAACAAATTTATGTACATATTTGATTTTTATATCATTAAAGCATATTGAGCCTATTGATTATTCTATTAATATAATGAGATGACTAACAAATGCAAAGGATTTTTAAAATATGTAACATTAGCTGGTGTAGGAAAGTTAAAGCAACCAGAATTCTTTATAAAATCTATATAATTTACTTTTCAGTAGCTAGAATATTTCATAAAAATATAAAAGGCAATCTTTGTTTTGGTGTGATCTAGTGTCCTAAGAATGAAGACATTGTTGATGACACTATATTAGAATATATGTGAAATAAACCTAAAATATGTTAAATCCACAAACATGAACATTACTATAGACATTATTTTGAAATATAGCATTCTGAAATTGCTAATTCAGGTTTCACTTTTATTTCTACTGATAGCTATTTATTCTATGTGTCTTTGCCCAAATAACTTGGACACTCACAGACAGTCATGTTATACCCCTGAAATGTGAAATCTCATAAAAATACTTACTTTTATTTCAAAATTTTATATGTATGCATACTACTGTTAGAAAGCTATATATACTTTATATTTCCTGTCTCTTTTAATTTACTACATCTTCATTTTTATATGGTTAATACTTTGAGCAGAAATAATGTTCTCTTCTGTTAAATCTATATGAATATATCAACATCATATCTTAAAATCAACCAACTGGTCTAAGTTAATACATATCACATTCCTATAACCCACATCAAAAGTTTTACAATTATTTTATTCCTTCAAGAGATAAAACAGTACTTGTTTTTAGAATACTGTTCCGATCGCTAGAAAACCTAAGTGCCTGTAATATCATAACAGGAATTTTAGTAGCAAAATAGCATCTTAAATATTTAAATATGCATATGGACATTATTTGATATTCTCTTTAAACGTAGAGTAACAGAAGGGCTGCTGGAACAGAGAGTTAGACACAGAGATTGCCGATGAATATCAGACTGTGCCAGTACTGCATAAGACTGTGCCTGCTGAGTGAATGGTTCTGGCTTTCACACACTCCATAACTGAACTTCTAAAATGATCACATTACTGTGCATGTCGTGAGCTCTGTGGATGCTTACAGATATCTGAAAACTGTTTCTCCATGCCTGAAGAAGAAAATGGATCTTTTTTGTTAAAATTTCCATCCCATGAAACATATACTTGTCTTTTTGCATTCTGAAAACATTTTTTTGTTTTAAGATTTGAATCAGGCTGCACCTACTTCAAATATATGTATAATAAAATATTTAAATCTGCTTTAAAATTTCCAAATGACAAGAGTGTGAAAATTATAAAGATGTTCAGATGAATAACATGGTTACATGAAATGGGATTGTTAAAATTATGTAGGACAGAAATGAACACCTTTGAAATGTTGCTGGCTGTGTATCGATGTATGTGCACTGTATATAAACATTTGCTTAGAGACATATTTAAAGCAGTTTAAAAAATTATTTAATTTATAATTTATACATTGTAACCCCTGTCTTTAGCTAAGCTTGTCCTAGTTATTGATAGTTTTCTGCTGTTGCCCATATCAACAGACAAAGAGACTCAATGAATTATAAACAATAAGCAGTGTTTTCATAAATATAAATTCCCATAATGAAAAATTTAATCCAAAAATAAAATATAAACAATTATTGCCTTTAGAAATTCAATTTAGGCTGCTCCTAGTTTTGTTTTCACAAGGTATATACTTAAAACGTTTTAGAAAACAAGAACACCAAAGCTATCCAGTATGAATTACAATGTTTCAGTGCTCTGATCTGTTCATAGGCTTGGAAGCACACACTTGGTTCATCACACAAAGTAATAGGATCACGTTAAAAGTTCAGTTTTCTGGTGTGGTAAGCATAAACTTGAACAACTTTCTAAAATGGTAAAAAATAATAATCATTTTAAAAAGTAAGTCCTTTCTATATTCTAGGTACTTACCACTCTGGTTTTTGTTTCAGAAAGTTTAAACATTTTTAGAATACCATTCTAAGGGCAGTGAAAAGGTAGGTGTTTGAGGATTGTAGGGGGTGTTTGTGGGGTTTGTAGGATATGCATGTATGCTAGAAAGTGACATGCAGAAAAGTTAATGCAGGAATGTTAGAAAGTTTGACTTACATTTTTACCCTTTCCAACCTCTTGGAGAAAACTATCATTCAACTAAAAAGGTATTCCCTATATCATCTTCCTTTTTCATATTTCATCATGTAAACGTGCTCAATAAGTATCCATTGTGTGAAGATATACCAGTACACAAGAGATTTGTTTTTATAAGTTTTCCAAAGACATAGAGGTCACTACTAAAGAAAAAGAATATAACCCCCGCCCCTGGCAAAAAAAAAAGAAAAAAAAAATTCTCTCATTCTTTCCTTTTCCTTTCAGTACTAAGGATCAATGAGATTCTGATGCTTTTTCATACCATGAAATCACAGAAAGGTGTAGGATCACTTCTTCTTATTTCTGTCACTAAGTAAGTTTATCTGTAAATAAATGATTGAAAGACATATCCTCCCTGTCTCAAAAGATACTGATTTTTACGATATTGAAAGAGAAAGTTTCTCTCCATAAAGGAAGGAGACAATTGGTTCTATGTGGGGTTCACATCTGTGCTTGTCCTCCTTGAATTATGGGAGACAAGAAATCATTTTGTAGTATACATTAGACTACTGTTTTCAAAAGAATGCCTGAAATTCCCATAATTATTATTAGCATGAAAACAACAGAACTTCAGTAAACATTATAGGTGGAGGATCCAAGAGGATTTCTCCAACTGTTCTCCCTTAGCCTAAGCAGTGGGGTGAGAAAATACAAGGGGCCTTCAAAATAACAGTTTAATATTTTACTGTTTAAGCTTTATGAAACAAAAGCCAGGGAGGTAAGTGCCTCAAATACAGAAATGACTTGAAAATGAAAGCTTTTTAAATTGATTGCTATTATTTTTGTCATTTTACCAAATCCAAAAATTATTTTAGATCTAGCATTTAAATGTAATATGATCACATTAAAATTTCAGCATTTGGTATGGTAAGCATAAACTTGAACAACTTTCTAAAAAGTAAAAAGATACATACATACATTAAATCATCTTTTACATTTTAGAAGAGCATAAAAGTATTTTCTTCTTTGATTTTTTTTCAATAATTACATTAAGTAGTAAGTATTTAAGAGTATGGAAATAAAACCAAGCAGAAGGGAATTAAATTTTAGTTACAACATTCTAAGTTGCTTTGCTTACACTTATCTAAGCTAAGCTAAGCTAATTCTACTTCTTTCCATCTCTTTTGAGTTATTTAAGTGGTTTGCTTGTAATCTCAAAATTAAAAAGAAAATCCCTCATAAAATCAAAAGACACTCTCTTCACTGAAAATATAAAGTATGGGAAAACTGAACCCACAACATTAATACTAGCAAGCAATTAATTGCCTTGCATATTTTAAATGCTAGAACTAGAATAATATTTGATTTTGATAAATCAATTATATATAAAAATGTATTAAAGGAAAATGAATGAAAAAAGTGTGTGTATTAAAACTTATATTTATAATATCATTTTGTTTCTGTATTTGAGGGAAACTATTATGATAGCCTGTTCAAAATTAGGAGGAATCACAACATTTGATCAGGACATTCAACAAAAAGAGGAACAGAGATCAACCAAAAAAATGCATATATTCTTGCACTCCATTTTTTTAAATGCAAATGTAGACAACAAGATTATGTTTCTCATGGGGGCCTGTTGTTGAATTGGTATTTCCAAACACTGAATACTAACTTTATCAAACCTGTATGTGAGATTCTAATTATATGAAAGTTGATCACATATATATGCTAACTTCGCTGACTCATTCCTTGTTCTTAGTCTGATTCTAGTTTAAACCAGGCTCATTATTCAAACATATATACCAAGCCTTCTTTATATGATCAAAACTATTTGCTAGTATACAGACTGCACAACTTTTAAAAACTTTAATCTTTTTCTTGTCTTACCAACGATCGTCTTTGTTCTAACTTAATTTTCTAGGTATGTTAACAGTCTTAGCTGTTTAAGACCATCATTATCAACCCTGACTTTACTTGAGCATCAAGCAGAGACAGAGCTCTTTAAATCAAGATTCTGATCCAGTGGCCCTGTGGGGATCTCTTGGCATCTGAATTTCTTTTCAAGTCTTTATTGTGATTCACTGCATAGTTAGATTAGAGAAACACTAGTGGGTAGTTATTAATATTCCAGAAGCGGCAATTTACCTGGAAGCAGGCAAGTTCATTTACAATTCTTTAGAATATAAAGGTTGATTACTTTGTTACTTTCATAAGTGACAACAATGCTACACAATAGCAGCAAAAAATTAACTCTTAAGAAGTTACAAAATGCTGTTCTAGGTTTAATCATTGTCAACCTGGTCGAGGTATCTGACAGTAAGACAAGGACAGTACCAATTATCACTGGGGCATTTTTCTTTTATGTGAAGTAATTAATGATTCCTTCCTAGTTTTCTGTAATCAGGTAGAGTCATTTAGGCTTTCCCATAAAGTTTGTGAGAAAAAAAGGGAAATCTGCAGGGTCTGTGATTGTTTGCATATTCTTTCTGGGTTTTAATGGGTGAGTCAGCCCCAGTTTTGCAATAGGTCACCAGTTTTTGCTTCGGATGAGGATAAACCTCTTCATTAACCTCCCCAAATAGTTTATTTTATTGAGTAAAACAGAATGCTCATCAATGTACTGCTATATTGTCTGGATCTAAGTTAACAAGGCAATTGAGTCATCATATTAAAAATCTCATGGTTATGTCTGAAACGAATAATTCACAGTGAAATGAGTTACCTATATAATTAACAATATAAATATATCTGTTCCAAAGTAAGAGTTCATAATTTTATTGATTCAGACATACTCCCCAGTGTACGCATTTATTCAGTAAATGTTTAACATTTACTGTAATATTATGTGATAGAGATATAATGGTAAGCACAATTGTTATGCTTTAGCCATTAAGAGTCTAGAGGGGGGAAATAAGGAGTTAGATTGTTAGTAAGCCTATCAGATATTCCAATGTGTATCAATTTAGATTTCTGTGAGATCACAGTGTAGAGACATCCACCTAGATATGTGGAGCAGAGAGGAAATGCAGTGTCCGGGAGTGCTTTCCACAGAGAAAGAAGTAAAAAAAAAAAAAATTAAAACAAAAGGATCTGACTTCAGTGTATCCATAAGATGTGTAAAAAGCACATGCCTAAGATCAATGACTATGTTATCACAGAAGAGCTGAAAGAAGTCCAATATGGCTGGAGCAAAGAATTGGGGAAAGAGTGGGGTTGGGAGAGTTATTAGGTTGATGCAAACATGATTGTGGTTTTGTCACTGAAAGCAATTACATTTGCACCAAGCTAGTATCAAGTGAGTAGCTGGGCAGAAGAAAGCAGAGAAGACCCTTGAATGATTTTAAAACGTTGAACATATTCTTAAAAGTAACATTCTGAGGCTAGCCATTGTGGCTTATACCTGTAATGCCAGCACTTTGGGATGCTGCGGTGGGAGGATACTTTGAACCCAGAAATTCAGGCTGCAGTGAGTCATGCCTGTACCATTATACTCCAGCCTGAGTAACACAGTAAGACCCTGTTAACAAACAAACAAAACCCAACAAACAAACAAAAAGTAACATTCTGTCTGGAAAATTTCTAAGAGGTGTCTCTGCCTGCTAGGATTCCATCTTCTTTTCTAGCCCCTTATTTATCATTTCAGTTCAACATAGTCATTGTTTACTCATGATAACAGAAAATTGGTTTTGTTGTTGTTGTTTGTTTCTGTCTTTTTTTTTCCTTGAAATAAATAATCCTGGCTAATAAAGTTGCCCAGGAAAAGTATATCAAGTGAGAAGAAAAAGTCCCCAGTTACACCTCTGGAAGGAGCAATAGTTAGATAATAGTAAAGCATAAAGATACTGCACAAGAGACAAAAGTGAACAGTCCAGAATGATGGTGGTATTTTGATGGAAATTGCATTGAATTTGTAGATTGCTTTTGGTAGTATGGCCATTTTCACAATATTGATTCTCCCTATCCGTGACCATAGGATGGGTTTCCATTTGTTTGTGTCATCTGTGATTTCTTTTGGCACCATTTTGTAGTTTTACTTGTAGAGATCTTTCACCACCTTAGTGAGGTATATTTCTAAGTATTTTATTTTTGCAGCTATTGTAAAAGGCGTTGAGTTCTTGATTTGATTCTCAGCTTGGTCACTGTTGGTATATGGTGGAGCTACTGATTTGTGTACATTAATTTTTTGTCTTAAAACTTTGCTGAATTTATGTAACAGTTCTGGATGCTTTTTGGAGGAGTCTTTAGGGTTTTCTAGGTATACAATTATATCATCAGCAAACCACAATGGTGTGGCTTCCTCTTTACCAGTTTGGATGCTCTTGGTCTCTTTCTTTTGTCTGGTTGCTTTGGCTAGACCTTCCAGTACTATGTTGAATAGAAGTGGTGAGAGTGGCCATCTTTGTCTTGTTCTAGTTCTCAGGGGCATGCTTTCAATTTTCCCTGTTCAGTATTATGTTGGTTGTGGTTTTGTCATATATGACTGTTAATTACATTAAGGTATGCCCCTGCTATGCTGATTTTGCTGAGGGTTTTAATCATAAATGAATGTTGGATTTTGTCAAATAATTTTTCAATTGAGATGATCATATAAAATTTTTTTTTTAATTCTGTTTATGTGGTATATTACATTTATTGATTTGCATTTGTTGAATCATTCCTGCATCCCTGGCATGAAACCAAATTGATCATGGTGGATTATTTTTTTCATATGTTATTGGATTCAGTTAACTAGTATTTTGTTAAAAATTTCTGTGTCTATATTAATCAGAGATATTGGTCTGTAGTTTTCTTTTGCTGTTACTGCCTTCCCCTGGTTTTGGTATTACGGTCATACTGGCTTCATAGGAAGGATTCCCTCTTTCTCTATCTTAGGAAATAGTGTCAACAAGATTTGTACCAATTCTCCTTTGATAGAATTCAGCTGTGAATACGTCTGGTCCTGGACTATTTTTGTTGGCAGATTTTTATTACCATTGCAATCTCACTGCCTGTTATTGGTCTGTTCGGAGTTTCTATTTCTTTGTGGTTTAATCTAGGAAGGTTGCATATTTCCAGGAGTTTATCCAAATCCTCTAGGTTTTCTAGTTTATGTGCATAAAGGAAAAAAATATGAAAAGTCAATTCTCAAAAGAGGATATACAAATGGCCAACAAACATACGAAAAAATGCTGACTATCACTAATGATAAGGGAAATGCAAATCACAACCACAATATGATCCCACCTCACTCCTAGAATGGCCATGATCAAAAAATCAAAAAATAATAGATGTTGGTGTGGATGTGATGAAAAGAGAACACTCTTACACTCTTGGTGGAAATGTAAGCTAGTACAACCACTATAGAAAAACGTGTGGAGATTCCTTAAAAACTAAAAGTAGAACTACCATTTGATCCAGCAATCCCACTACTTGGTATCTACCCAGAGGAAAAGAAGTTATTATACCAAAAAGATACTTGCACATACATGTTTATAGAAGCACAAGTCGCAATTGCAAATATATGGAAACTGCCCAAATGCCCATCAATCAGTGACTGGAAAACAAATGTGATATATAAATATATAAAATAGAATATCACCCAGCCATAAAAAGGAACAAAATAATGGCTTTCACTGCAACTTGGATGGAATTGGAGACCATTATTCTAAGTGAAGTAACTCAGGAATGAAAAAGTAAACAACATATGTTCTCACTCATAAGTGGGAGTTAAGCTATATGGATCCAAAGGCATGATAGTGACACAATAAAATTTAGGGACTCTGGGAAAAGGATGGGAGGGGGATGAGGGATAAAAGATCACATATTAGGTACAGTGTGCACTGCTGGAGTGATGGGTGCACCAAATTTTCCGAACTCACCACTTGAGAACTTACTTATGTAACCCCCTAATGAGTAAAAAATATTCTCAAAATAACTCTCAAAAGAAGATATGCAAATGTTGTATATCTTCAAAAAATGTTGAGCATTTTTTGTATGTTTGTTGGCCATCTGTATATCTTATTTTGAGAACAGAAACTCAACATCTTCCATGCCAAATTATTACAAGCTGAAAAAGTATGTTGCACACCTTAAATACATATAATAATAAAACTCTGTCACAAATTAAAAAATAGTGAACAGTCAATAGAATGGAAGAGAACACTGGAGAGCTACTAACTCAAATATCAAAAAAAGAGAAGGTTTTTAAAAGGCCACTGAGTTCAGCTGTGGGAATGCGTTCTAGAAATTAAATAAGATAAGAAATAGATATAGAGAGGCCAGGAGAGTATTAATGATTTGCAGAGTATTTAAGGATGATGAGTACAAAAGTAATCTGAGTAGGCTGATAAGTAGATGGAGGAAAAGAATTAGAAATAATGTCATGAAAACCTCATCTTATTGTTAAATAACATTTATATGTCATATTCTCATTTTTCTAACAATTTCCATTACAACTCCAAAATTTTACACATTTAATTTCAAATTCCTATTTATTTACAGCATTAACATATTCAATAATGAACTCAACACCTTCCATGAAAAATCTTTGTTACACTAATGTTTTTCCCATTTTGGTTGATTAAAACTCTACCTAACTTCCTGGTCAGAGGAAAGCCTTAGAGGCATTACTGATTATTCTCTGTCTTTTATAACACCCAATCAATGCACAAATACTGTTTGTTCTATCTTCAAAATAATCCCAGAATCTGACCAGTTCTCATCACTTAATTGTTTCGTCCATTAGCTCTGACAACTATATCTATGAACGTGATTGCCCAGAGTCTTCCTTTTTTGGCTTTCTTATTCTGTCATTGCTTCAACATAACATTTAACTTCATCATCATAAAAGGTGATCAATCACATAACTTCTCTGCTCAAAACATCACAAGAACTCCTACTTTATTTAAAGTGAAAGCCAAATACCCTGCAGTTATTCAAAGTAAAAGCCAAATGACCATCAGGTAATGCAGGCTTACATGGCCCTGTATTACCTAATTCAGATTTTCCCCTGCTCATCTTTTCCTAGTCTCATTATTCATTCCAGTCTATGCACACTGCTTACCTTGTTGTGCTCCAAGCCTCTACCATATTCTTGCTTTCAACTACTGTCCAGGTGGTTCTCCATCACTAGAATATTCTTCCTAAAGATAATAACACAACTAAATTCCTAATTTCTTTGAAATTCTTATGCATTTTTATAAGCCTATTGTGATTCTTTATTGCAAATTGCAACCTGCCTTCACCAAACACCCAATTTCTTGCCTTCTGTTGTATTTTGTACCATCTAGTATAATGTGCAATTGTTTATAATGTTTATTATTAATGTTTAATTTTATCCACTAGAATATATTTATATGTTTTTATCTATGCTATTAAGTGATAAATGTCTAGGACTTACAACAGTTATAGAAGCAATTAAGAGCTCAGTATCTATTGATTTTAATGTAATTTATTTTTTCCCAAGAAGGATCCATAAAGAAAAGAGAAAGCTCAGTAGTATATGAAGAGAACATAGGTTTGACAGTTTGAAATTTTGTTTTGTTTTCATTTAATTGGGGCATAAATATACGTATAATTGCTGAGAAGGAGTCAGTAAAAATGAATATATTTAAGTAATAGAAGATAGAAAAGATAGGCAATATATTTTTCTGTTTGTTTCCTTACCTATACTCTAATCTTATCATATTTATGCTCCATGTGATTTTACAGAAATACAGTAAAACTAATAATAGATTTTCTACTTAATGCATCATTATTTATTGAGATTAATTTCAGAATGTTACTTCAAGTTTGAGACATTTTCAAATTTTTAATTATACCTCTACAATATATAACTTTACTCATATAACTTTAAAATCATATCTCTTTTTATAGATTTCAATATTTAATCCTCAGAAAGTAACTTCATTTCTCTTACTTTCAGTTTCTTAGAAAGAAATTATAGTCATGTTCATGTATCAGACCGTTCAAAATAAATGATAATTACATTGCCACATTCTACATTTAAAAATAAAATTCTATGGTTTATAACCATCAAAAGAGATGTAGCATTGGTAGCAACTATTTTTGTTAAAAATATACCTAATCCTATTTATATGAATTAGGTAAATAGAAAATATTTACTACCAACCATCAGAATAAAATACTAAAATAAGGTTTTGTTTATAATGTGAGAGGAGATGGTATACAATATATACATATATCGTATTAAAGACACAGATTATGTTCTAAACATAGAATAGTAGTTGCCTAATGTATTTCTTTCCTAGGTAAGATAAATATAATCAGTTCAACATACGACAAAAGGTAATTTCAATATCTAACTCATAGAGAAATGAGTCAGGACAAATGAACTGTATATGATCTTGTGCATATTTTAAAGTGGAGCTTAGAATGTCTAACAAATATAAAAATTTTGTCGGTATACAATTTTGTTATTTAATTTTTATTTCATTAAGCCATGTTTAAAACTACATTCGCCCTTATAAGAACAATGTATGTTCAATATTATTTGTTATATAATAATTTCAGTTTGATTCTTAAAGCCACATCTTTTATCTGAATATAATGTGTTTTGTTGTAAACATATTCTTATTTGTTTTCAGCCTAACTGACATGTATGTTGCTGGCCTCTTCTAATAGCACATGTTTTTCTGATGAATGATAAAGTTTTCATTTTTCTTACTGTTATAAGATTCTTTCTCCTCTTCTTTGCACTTTCTCTAACTGAATGCTGAGCCAAAGGATATGTTCATCTTGAATGCTAAGATTTTGTGCACCCTCAGGAAGTGTAAAATATGAATGGGAGGCAAATCTCTGCCGCAGGCTCACCCACCTGCAAATACATATTAACTCCTTACTGTTATTTTCGATAAGTGAAATTCACAGTTATGGGTACAAAACAAATAGAATTTATGCAAACTTGACCAATCTTATTAAAATCCACGTCTCATACTTTTTGGTCTACTTAATTTTGAAAAAGATTTTTTTTTTTTAATACTAAAACAGCTTTCCACAAACTGTATTTTGTTTCTGTGGCAATGAACCACAGAATTTAAGTCAATTGATCTGAAAGTTCTTATTGTAGATGTATTTGTGCTATGACCAAATACGAAATGTTGAAAAATTTTATGGCTTAATTAAACGAACCTGCTTGAGATTATTTTGAAAACTGCCAGGCACAGTGGTGGTATAGCTTTTAGATGCAATACTACAGCAAGAAATGATTAATTTATAACAGTGTTATTAAACTTTTAATGGTTCCAGCCTGCATGAAATGCTTAATTCAATTAGATTTTTATATGTTATGTTTTCTTTTTGTACAATGAGTTTCTCTATAGTGCTCCTTGATCTATTTACTTTATTCTTGAAGGTCAAAAGGAATTTATGTATTCATCAAATTAACCTGTAGATATTTATTGAGTTTGTACTGTAATTTCTATCCACTTCTAGTTCCTAAGGGTTCAAATAAGATGTTGTGTCTGCGCTGAAAACCTACTTGGGGAAACATTCACATAAAACGTTAGTTGTAATCAAGATAACATATCTAATAATAGGGCTATAGAAAGTTGTAGTAATTTAGCTGCTGAGACTGCCGCCTCTTGCAGTGTTTTAAGAAGCTCCTGGGAAGAAGCAAAACCCAAAATCAGTCTTAGGATACTTTTAGGGGCTGGACAACCAGCGTAATCATTTTTAGAAACACAGAGGTATCCTAAGGTATCCTGTATGTGACAGTAGGGAACTCCTTGTTTGCCTCCTCTTCCTCTTTTGTCTCCCTGGTCAGGCACAAAACTATCCAATGTCCCAGAAAGAGATCTCAAAGATCAAGTAAGAAGAACATGTTGACTGTTTATTCTGCACTTTTAGTTTTCAGGAGAGTTTTTATTTATTCAGTAGAGCAAATAATGTATGTTTTTATTATCTAATCTGAGTATTCGCCATGTAAGCCTCCACCCCTAACCCCATCTCCAATGCTTAAGCCATATTTGAGTGAAAGGGAAGGGGAAGAAATATCCTGTTAATAGGAAAGACCCAACTGAACAGCATCTTGGATTTAGTCCTGTCACTATACCTGATACTTAGATTTCCTACCTCAAAGGAGAGAATGAAATGGAATATCTCTCACAAATAATTTACTTTAGAATTATAAACAAAATTAATTTAATATAGAAGCTGTGCATGAAACAAATAAGTAGCAGTAAAGAAGAGTAAATCTATATATGGAAAAATTAAAATCTACACATTTTCCATTTATGAAGGTTTATTTACTACTTTACTGCTTTATTTTCTTTTTTTAAGACTTGTTTATGCTATCTAACATGTCTTAAAAATATATATATTTCACAGTCACTCTTAATAAAATGATTATTCATTTTCCTTAAATTTGTTTCAACTAGCCTAATTGTTAATTTGTTGCTTTTAACATTTTCCTGCCTCCGAAAATTTAATAAACTGGATTAATATAAAACACATGTTGAAATATCAAGTATAAGTAGGGGTTGACTTATTACCATTCTAAAGATAATATTAAAGAGTAGATTTTCAAAAAGAATCATATTACCTTTGATATTTATTCAAAGATTCAACTTTTTTGTTAGTCTTACTTTGCTTGTTAAATTTGAGTTCATTTTTTAAATTTTATTTTAAAGCTGGTGATGCCTAGAGAAAAAAGAAAAACAACAGCTAGCAGAAGAAGAGAAACAACTAAAATCAGAGCAGAACTGAATGAAATTAGGCCCAAAAATTCATACAAAGAATCAACCACCAAAAAGTACAAAAGTCAGTTTTTCAAAAGGATAAACCAGCTTGATAGACTTCTACACAGATTAACCAAAAAAAAAAAAAAAAAAAAAAAAAAATTCGATAAGATCCAAATAAGGCCATTCATAAATGACAAAGATAACATTATAATTGATTGTACAGAAATACAAAAGATCCTCAGAGACTATTATGAGGATCTCTATGCACACAAACCAAAAATTCTAGAGGAAATTGATACATTCCTGGAAAGAGGCAGTCTCCCAAGATGGAATGAAGAAAAAAATTAAATCCTGAACAAGGCAATATCGGGTTCCAAAATTGAATTAGTAATAAAAAAATAATTTACCAACCAAAAGAACCACCGGATGAGATAGATTCACAGCCAATTTCTACCAGATGTATGAAGAACTCATACCAATCCTACTGAAACTATTCCAAAAAATCAAGGAAAAGGGACTTCTTCTTAACTCATTCTACAAAGCCAGCATCACCCTAATACCAAAACCTGGCAAAAGCACAACAAAAAGTAAGCTGCAGGACAATACTTCCGATGAACATAAATGCAAATATCCACAACAAAATATTAACAAACCGAATCAAGCAGCACATCAAAAAATTAATTTATCATGATTGATTCAGCTTAATTCCTGAGATGAAAGGTTGATTCACCACATGCAAATTCAATAACTGATTTATCACATAAACAGGATTAAAAAGAAAAAATATGATTATTTCAATAGATACAGGAAAAGCTTTCTATAAAATCCAACATCCTTTCATTATAAAAAACCATCAAGAAACTAGTCATTGAAGAAACATGTCTTAAAATATTAAGAACCATCTATGAAAAACTAACATTTAACATCACACTGAATGGGCAAAAACTGGAAGCATTCCCCTTGAGAACTGGAATAAAACAGGAATGCCCACTCTCACCACTCCTACTCAACATAATACAGGAAGTACAACTGCCAGACCAGTCGGGAGAAGAAATAAATAAAAGACATTCAAATAGGAAAAAAAGTCAAACTCTTTGATGATGTATAATTCTATACATAGAAAATGCTGAAGATGCTACCAAAAGGCCCTGGAAATGATAAAAGGATTCAGTAAAGTATCGGGATACAAATCAGTGTAGAAAAATCAGTAGCATTTCTATACACCAATAACGTTTAAGCTGAGAGCTAAATCAAGAACATAGTTCCACTTAGAATAGCCACAAAAGATGAAAATACTTAGGAATACATTTAATCAAAAAGATGAAACATCTCTACAGACTGAACTACAAAACACTGCTGAAAGAAATCACAGATGACACAAACAAATGTAAAAGCAAGCCCACAGTGCTCAAAGTATTTTACAGATTCAATGCTATTCTTATGAAACTACCAAGGAAATTTTTCATAGATCTATGTTAAACTATTGTAAAATTTATATGAAACCAAAAAAGTCTGAATAGTCAAAGTGGTCATAAGCAAGAACAACAAAGCTGGAGGCATTTTATTACTCAACTTCAAAGTATACTACAAGTCTGCAGTAAGCAAAATAGCATAGTACTGATGCAAATGTAGACGCACAGACCAATGAAACAAAAGAGAGAACCCAGAAATAAAGCCGTACACCTCCAGGCATGTGATGTTCGACAAAGTTGACAAAAATGAGCAATGGGAAAAGACTTTGTATTCAATAAATGTTGCCAGGATAGCTGGCTAGTCATATAGAGAAGAAGGAAACTGGACTCTTTCATTGTATATAAAAAACTCAAGATGAGTTAAATACTTAAATTTAAGACCTCAAATTATGAGAATCCTAGAAGAAAACCTATGAAACATCATTCTGGCTATCAGCCATGGGAAAGAATTTATGACAAACTCCTCAAAAGAAATTGCAACTAAAAACAAAAATCGACAAGTGGGACCTAATTAAACTAAGGATCTGTTGCATAGCAACAGAGTAAACAGAAAATCTACAGAATGGGAGAAAATACTCACAAACTGAATGCATGAATCCTGCAGAGTTCTAATATCTCAAACCTATAAGAAACTTAAATCGTTAAGCAAAACCACAAATAACTCCATTACAAAGTAGGCAAAAGACATGAAGAGAGACTTCTCATAAGAATACATATAGGCTGGGCACACTGGCTCACGCCTAGAATCCCAGCACTTTGGGAGGCCAAGGTGGTCGGATAACAAGGTCAGGAGATCAAGACCATCCTGGCCAAGGTGGTGAAATCCCATCTCTGCCTGAAAAAAAAAAAAAAAAAAAAAAAAAAAACTAGCAGGCTGTGGTGGTTCGCGCCAGTAGTCCCAGCTACTTGAGAGGCTGAGGCAAGGGAATCGCTTGAACTTGGGAGGTACAGGTTGCACTGAGCAGAGGTTGCATCACTGCACTCCAGCCCAGTGACAGAGCAAGATTCCGTCTAAAAAAAGACAGACATACAAGCAGCCAAGAAACGTAAAACAAGTTCCACATCACTGATCAGCAGAGAAATTCAAATCGAAACCACAATAAGATACCATCTAACACCAATAAAAATGTCTGTTACTAAAAAGTACAAAAAAAAAAAAAAAAGATGCTGATGAGACTGCGGAGAAAAGAGAACACTTAGGCACTGTTGATGAGAATGTAAATTAGGTCCCTGAGAAAGAAGTATGGAGAGTTCTCAAAAACTTAGAACTACCATTTGATCCAGCAATTCCATTACTGGATACATTTTCAAAAGAAAATAAATAGTTCAACCAGACACCTGAACTTTTATGTTCATTGCAGCACTATTAACAATAGCAAAGTCGTGGAGTCAACCTAGGTGCCCATCAATGGGGGAATGACTAAAGAAAATGTGGTACATGTACACTATAGAAGACTACACAACAATAAAAACGAATGAAATCATGCTTTTTGCAGCAATGTGGATGCAGCTAGAGGCCATTATCTTAAGTAAATTAATGTAGGAACAGAAAACCAATAAATGGGAGCTGAACAATGCAGGCTCATAAACATAAAGATGGCAACAATAGAACCCGGAGGACTACTAGAGGGGAGGTGGGGACAAGGATTTAAAAAAATTACAATTAGATACTATATTCAGTACCTGGCTGACAGGATTAATTGTACCCCAAAGCTCAGTGTCACTCAATATAGCCAGGTAACAAACCTGCATGTGTACCCCTTTGAATCTAGAATAAGAACTGAAATTATTAGAAAATAAATAAAGCTGTTGATGAAGTGCGAACCATATTTTAAACATATAGATTTTTAGCATTTATTACATACATAAATTTTATAATTACTGTTGAGATCAGTATTTTACCAGTTCCTCATTTTATTCAGAATACATCTATTCTTTTAATAATTCAGTAAGGACATATCGAAAGTCTAGTATGAACAAAATAAAATGGTCACTTCAATGAAGAAATTTATTTTGAAGTATATTTACTCTTATCCATGACTAATAATTCTCTCCAAAAGGTAGTTATAACATTAAATACACAATCTTCATAAGAAAGTTTTATATTTAAGTTTAAATTTAGTAACATAAAAATTTTATTTGTGTTTATTTTGAACATTTACTAGAAATGAAGTGACCATGGTTATATTCTATAATTTAGTACCAAAATATAATTTTAAAATGTTGATGTTTATCAATTACTAATTTAAATAGAAAGCAGTGAGAATTAAAAAAATATTTTTGATGAATAAATTCATAAAGTACTTCAGCTGAAAGTCTTTTTGAAACAATATCCAAATATTATTTAATCATTAATACTGATTATATGCCTTTTTTATTCATTTAAGATGTATCTGTTGGTAAGTTAATGTATTTTTAAATGATGGTCTATAAATTCATGGTATTGTACTTTTAAAAACTGTAAAGCTATTGCTATCACAGACAACATTCAAAGATTAAAATTAGTAGCCTCTGATGTTTGTGTCAATACCATCTAATATGTAAGGTCTAATGATATTAAGTATGTTTAAGCTTATGTGTGCATAATCTATTTAATATCTATGAATTATATACTACACTTGAGATACTCAGGGTCTATTTTCATTTGAATTTCATGAAATAATTAGCTGTAAGAATTAACTATGCAAGAGTGAGACTAAAAATGATATGTGGGTATAAACATTGAAAAGAGTAAGTACAGTGCAAGCAGATGTTTTTGCATTCCTGTTTGCTGTGATTATACAAAATAGCTTTTAAATATTGTATAAAATTCATTTAAACCCATACAGTAGACTTAGTCTATCTTGAGCATATTGCTGTCATTTTTCATGGTGTATAATTTGCAGATACACTTACATAAAAATGATCAAATACTTGTTAAATATGTGTTATGCAATGTTCATTTAAAGTCTTAAGCTAATACTGTACTCATTTTTATTTTTGAACAAAATTTTATTTCACAGTACATTAATTTCTATTATGTAACTTTGTACTTTGTCATTAACACACTTTCATTATTTCTATAAACAAAACTAAACATGGTATTAGCTCTTTGGCTGTATGATTCAGTAATTTCAACAAACAGCTGGAAGGCATATGAATGACTGTCGTAGACTATTGTTTTACTCATATTTATTGCTTATAGTGTCTTTAAATTCTTATTATTTTGAACAATAGAGTATTATGTATATAAGTTGATTAATGGATTGTAAACTTAACATGCAATGGTGGAATCTACAGCTGGCTAAGTAATGTGTTTTCTTACAAATTACTTAAATTACAGATGTCAAGCACATTGCATTCACCATTTAACAGGAGAAATAGCTTGCCAAGAAGTCCTTTTATTATTAGCTGTTCTCAACACTGGTACAGCTGTTGGAAATCTAGCTATCCATTTCAAACAAGTCATATCATGAAATGCAATATCCAAATATATAAAATGCATCTAAAAAAGTTCCAAACTTCAAGTGATATATTTCAACATTTTTTAATTAGCAATAATTAAAGAAGTTAACATATTTATACTTAACTGTTTATGAATGTTCAGTATGATGTTGAATAAAAGAAAGATCCTATGTTAAATAGTGATTCAAAACATTACATAACTATAGGGTTGTAATTTATAGAGTTGTGCAATTTATAACATAATTTGATAATGGGTATTCAAAAACTTTATTATTTGTAATACTAAAACCATCTGTCCTTTCTTATTGTCATTTCATATTATGTAAAAATTTAGATCTTATTAAAAATGTCTCTATTATCTTAGTATTTCCATATTTTGTTAAAATAATACTAATAAACAAATGTATGTAAATTTTGTCCTGCTATGTTTTTATAATTGAGACTTTTTTCTACTTAATTTGTAAAAAAAATAATAATAATAATAGATAGATGATAGTAATTTTCTTTCCATTACATGCATACAGTCACATTCTGGACATATTCTGATGGTGGGGAGAAATTATTAATGCTCTTAATTGATTTACTAGTTAGAATGAAAAGTTCATTTATAATCCCTAAGAGAACGTCTAATTATTTTATCATAGACTTCATAGTGTATTACTGACGTGTAAAGATTAAGAATCACATGATTAGAGGAGTGTTTAGAAAGATGTATGCATTACATAAATAATCTGGCATCAACAATGCAAGATGACTTCAATACATGATTTTTGAGGAGGTATAAGTAAATCTTAACTCAAAAGACTTACATACGTTTCTTTTTTTGTCAGTTTTACATACATACATTATGACTTTTGTCATTATTTATGTATTACTATGCATTTTAATATCAATATTAGAACACAAAATTACAATGTAATTTTTGTTTTGGTTGTTAAAATGTAGCCAGTATCAATAAATTAATATATTAAACAATGCTTGTTCTCATGCTTTATATATAGATAGTCTTGAAGCTGTCTCCACTTTCTACTAGTTTTAAAAATACCCTTTGCTCTTGTAGTATCCTGAGACACTTCTTCCATGAGTTTCTAATTCTCCTTCTCACCTTTGTTCTGTTCTCACACCAGTTCCTATTTTTTAACTTTGAATATGTTGCTAAATGACTTTCCTCTGAGAAATTTCTTTCAATTTTAAAAATGTTTTTCCTGTCCAAAGAATAACAATAAATTCATCATAATAACTGAATATTCACCAAGAAGTTGAATCATAGGAGAAAAAAGATTTAATTTAGATTTTAATTTAGATAAGATATTGATAATCTTCTCAGACTCTGGGTTGCATGATCATCATTTTGAGAAGAAAGAAATTCACCATTAATTTCCAAGGAGATAAACAAACATCACAGACATTCAGAGTGTTTCCTAATATATATATATATATATATGTATATATATGTGTGTGTGTGTATATATGTGTGTGTGTATATATGTGTGTGTGTATATATATATGTATATATATACTCTTCTAATAGCACAGCTGAAAAATTTGTTGATTTTTATGAACACAGAAATACAAGTAGATCAGTACAAATGCAAAAATTTTTGTGAATTTGGGTGCTAAATTTGCAAATACAAGAATAAATAATATGGAATACAAATGAGGATCAAATATCAGATAATTAATCTGTATAAGGAGTAGCTCTAAAATAGAGAATGAATCAAAAAAAAATGTCCTTTTACATAAAATCTTCAGCAATATAATCAGATGAACAGGTGCATCTTGCTTTTTTCTTTCTCTCTTTTTTTTTCTTGCTCTCTTTTTCTATTCTCTCTCTCTATAGCACTTCCTTCTTCTTGTATTCAAATTGGGGTTAGGGATAATAGGGCATTTAGAAAAAATTACAGACTTTTATGAAGTTTAGTATCAAGTGAAGTACAAAACTCTCCAGATTTTTCTCATCTAATTATTTTAAATATCTTTATATTTTCCTATTTTCTTCTTTATTATATCTTCCAAATTTTAAACATATTCAAATATAATTTGATAGTTGTTTTACAGGAATATAAGTGTATCAATTGCAGGAAGCTTAATAATGTTTTGCACTCTGTTGAATGTCTTGAAAAAAACAGAAAAATTTTGTAGTACCTACATTGGTATTTTACATAATGATATTTAAATATGTATTTGTTTACAATTTTATTTTAGTGCAACTGTATCTAGAGATTAAAGGATGGTGAATTTGTAGGATGCTTTAGACTTAATTGGTCTAAAAGATCTAATACACTTACAGCTCAAGGACAGATTCAAGAGTTAAATTATTTAATATTCAGTTAGAGAACAATTCGACAAATCATATGTACTGTTGTCAGTAACTATGGTTCTTAAAATTTTCACATTAGTAAAATCCAAATAGTATTTTGAGAAGTCACAAAAATTGTAATTATTCTTTTCATGTCAGAAAACATTGTGAAATCTCTTAAAAAGTGTTTTTAGAACAGCATTAACTTTGTGAGATCGAGGGTAATACACCAGAAATCTATAACAACAGATATAATTGCTTAAACTAACACTATTGTACTCATTATAAAGGAGAAATCAGTGGGAATTATATGTTTATACAAACAGTTACAAATGTTTAGAAAAGGCTATTTTAAGTATTTGATTGGGATCATTGTAATGTGTTTTACTATGACTAACTGGTATCTCTAGTTTGGTCATTATTTAATTTCCCCAGTTAGTTCCTACTGATATTTCTTTTTCAGAATACTTAAATCTGGAAAAAACTGCAGCATCAATAAAAACAGCTTAAATTACAAATAGAAGAGTTTAGTTATTCAAGCATTTAAGAAGAAATTCAAAGTTATAAGAAGCATCCAATAAGGTTGTTTCCCCATGGGCTGCACTATGTCATTGAGGATCCACATAATTTCCTTTACTCTGCTTTGTTGTTTATAACATCAATATAATTATAAGAGTGCTCTCCATGATGTTCACCAAGGGGTTATCAGTGGCAATTAAGACTATATTCTGTTCCTTTCACATTCCTTGAACATTTTCTTTCCTGGAAGACAGAGAAAATCCTCTTAGAAGCCTACTGCATACCTCTCCACAATTTCACTGGAAGAACTGGATTATCTGCTCATTGATATTAATCAGTTATGAGAAAAATTAGTAAGACTACTTGAGTTATGCAGATGACCCTGATATGACAGTTTATGAACTGCAGTAAGAGAAGGAGACGCATGAACTAAAGGGTTTGTTTAGGAAGGCAGAAAGGTGGAATATATGCTGTTTATGACAATAAAAATGTTTCATATTTTCTAAAGAGCTGATTTTACTATTTTAACATTCAAAGTCTCCAGTTACCTAATCTTAACAGTCTACCCCCTTAACGTGTATGCTAGTTTTAGATTACTTTCGTTAAGAGATTGCCATAAATTAGCAGCTTAAAACAAAAGTTTATTAACTGCAGTTCTGTACATCAGCAGTCCAGTGTGAGTCTCATGGACTAAAGTCAAGATATTTACTTCCAGGAGTGGTGGCTCACACCTGTAATCCCAGCACTTTGGGAGCCCGAGGCAGCCGGATCATGGGGTCAAGAAATTGAGACCATCCTGGCCCACATGGTGAAACCCTCGTTTCTGTTAAAAAGACAAATATTAGCTGGGTCCACACCCAGCGTGTGCCTGTAATCCCATCTAATCAAGAGGCTGAGGCAGGAGACTCGCTTGAACCCCGAGGCGGAGGTTGCAGTGAGCCGAGATCTCGCCACTGCATTACAGCCTGGAGACACAGAGAGATTCTGTCTCAAAAAAGTGAGAAAAAAAAAAAGGAAAAAGAAAAAAGAAAAGTATTTACAAGGCTGTATTCTTCTCTGGGGGCTCTAGAGGAAAATAAATTTCCTTGCTTCTTCAGGATAGTGGCAGAATTCAGTTTATTGAAGTTGTAGGACTTGATGTCTCTGTCATGGGTGCCCATCAGGAAAAGGTTATTGCTGATTTCTAGATGCCACCCACATGCTTTGGCTCTGCTCATAGACCCTTTCTTCATCTTCAAAGCCAGTGTACCAAGTCAATAGTCCCTCCCTGTCACACTTCAAATCTTTCCTCCGTCTGACTCAGTCATCAAATTTTCTGATATTGGAGGTTCTCCGTTGTAAAGAATTTGTGTGATCAAATGGATCTATTCAAATAATCTAGTATAATCTCCCCCATCTTAAGGTCTGAACGCTTAATTATATCTACAGATTCTCTTATATTATGTGAAGTATCGTAGTCACAGGTTCTGGGGATTGGGACATGGATATAAAGAGGGCAAGGGCCATGATACTGCTACACATGATGTGCAGGATACAGTACAATAATTTAACATTCAGTATAGTTTCTGGAGTTTCATTTTTCTCCTGTGTAAAATGTATTTTACAATTTCTCAGTAGCCTGAAAAGTATTTCATGACTTCTAACATCCCCCTCAACATTATCTGAATTGACTTTAAAGTCCTGATGGTGTGAGTTCCCTTTAAATCAATGCCAAGTAGATATCAGCTCTAAAACACTAAATTACATTAAATTATCTAAGTGCTATATTTTAACTTGTGACTTTTTCTCTAACCATCCACAAGTTACTAAAAACTCAGAAACAAAGATTAAGAAAACAAAATAATTGTAATAATATGCAAAATAAAGGAGTTAAAATATATTTCAATATGAAGTTTCAATATAATATTGGGGAAAATAATAGAAGTAAAAATACCCTTGACTCTAAGTGAAAGTAAGAAAAGGAATCAGAACACTGACAGAACTTTGTTTACATATTTATTAGTTCTTTTACGGAAAAGAAGGCAAGGATTATATCTATTTAACTTGACCTTTCTGTCAAAATGCTTAGCATTGTGCATAAGTACATTATTCAAAATATCTTTTACCAGAAAATGAACATTTAAATGTAAAAATATTTCTACATTTGAAATTAAAATTCAGAAAATTATCACCCCTTAATTTTTCATTCCGCTAGCACAATAAAAAGAAAAAAAAAAGAGTTTTATTCAAAGACAAGTAAATGGAATCCAGTTGAGTGGAAACAATACTAGTAAATATCTTCTCCATGGATTATCCTTGACTCCTGTTCAAGTTATGTTGCCTGTTTTTTTCACAGGTGAAAAAGTCTTATAACGTGATGAGTGGAGAGATTACTCTCATTTGATTAAGAACAAGAAAGGAGAATCCATTACTTTCTTTATGGACTCACTTATCTGTAGGAAGCAATGCAATGAATTTATGAATTATTTTTTAAAAATGTTATATTACTTCCCAGGCATGAAAATAGGATTATTTTCATCATTCTCCTGTATAACAAAATGTGACATCTGCTTTTCCATCATATACAGTCTAGATTTCTGATTACCAAGATATATTCTTACTCACACTCTTTCCTACAGCCTGATTAGCTTGTATATTCCCAAGCACAGTTGGGCTTTAGATTTAACTCTGCTGATTCCAAATTACCAACAGGATAAATTAATTAAATCTAAACATATTATTCCTTCACAATCACCAAACCATATATCCAAATTCATTTGCCTTTAATGTTTCTAACCTCGAACCATAAATAACTTTTTATATCTCATTTGGAAATGTTAATTGCCTTTATTCATGATATTTATTGTGCCCTAAGATGCCTTTCTTCCAGTTTCTTACATGATTTTTTTAAATGAGACTATCCTCTTTTTTTTTTTTTTTTTTTTTTGGCACTAAGGAATCTTTTTTTTTTTCTTTTTTAATTGTACTTTAGATTCAGGGGTACATGTGCAGATCATGTAAGATTGTTGCATAGGTACATATATGGCAAGGTGGTTTGCTACTCCATCCCCCATCACTTTTACCTGCGTTTCTCCCCCACGTTATCTCTCCCCACCCTCCCCCACACTGTCCCTCCCCTAGCCCCCCCCAACGGACCCCAGTGTGTGATGCTTCCCTCTCTGTGTCCACATGTTCTCATTGTTCAATACCCGCCTAAGAGTGAGAACATGTGGTGTTTGATTTTCTGTTCTTGTGTCAGTTTGCTGACAATGATGGTTTCCAGATTCATCCATGTCTCTACAAAGGACACGAACTCATTGTTTTTTATGGCTGCATAGTATTCCATGGTGTATATATGCCACATTTGCTTTGTCCAGTCTATCATTGACAGGTATTTGGATTGGTTACAGTTCTTTGCTATTGTAAACAGTGCCACAATGAACATATGTGTGCATGTGTCTTTATAATATAATGATTTATAATCATTTGGATATATAACCAGTAATGGGATTGCTGGGCCAAATGGAATTTCTAGTTCTAGATCCTTGAGGAATTGCCACACTGTCTTCCACAACGGTTGAACTAATTTACACTCCCACCAACAGTGTAAAAATGTTCCTATTTCTCCAAATCCTCGCCAGCATCTGTTGTCTCCAGATTTTTGAATGATCGCCATTCTAACTGGCGTGAGATGATATCTCAATGTGGTTTTGATTTTCATTTCTCTAATGACCAGTGATGATGAGCATTTTTTCATATGTTTGTTGGCTTCATCTATGTCTTCTTTTGAAAAGTGTCTGTCCATATCCTTCACCCACTTTTGGATGGGTTGGTTTGTTTGTTTTCTCATAAATCTGTTTTAGTTCTTTGTAGAATCTGGATATTAGCCCTTTGTCAGACGGGCAGATTGCAAAAAATGTTTCCCATTCTGTGGGCTGCTGGTTTCCTCTATTGATTGTTATATTTTTGCTGCACAGAAAAGCTCTGATATTTAATTAGATCCCATTTGTCTATTTTGGTGTTTTAGTAATGAAGTCCTTGCCTATGCCTATGTCCTGGATGGTTTTGCCAACTACCAGTGACCTTCTTCACAGAACTGGAAAAAAACACTTTAAACTTCATATGGAACCAAAAAAGAGCCCTCATAGCCAAGACAACCCTAAGCAAAAAGAACAAAGCTGGAGGCATCATGCTGCTGGACTTCAAACTATACTATAAGGCAATAGTAATCAAAAGAGCATGGTACTGGTACCAAAACAGAAACATAGACAAATGGAACAGAACAGAGGCCTTGGAAGCAACACCACACATCTACAACCATCTAATCTTTAACAAACCTGACAAAAACAAGCAATGGGGAAAGGATTCCCTGTTTAATAAATGTTGTTAGGAAAATTGGCTAGCAATGTGCAGAAAGCAGAAACCTGATCCCTTCCTGACACCTTACACTAAAATTAACTCCAGATGGATAAAGGACTTAAACATAAGACCTAATACCATAAAAACCCTAGAAGACTATCCTCTTAATATCATGCTCAACTAATTTCACATCCTTTAAGGATGTATAGCAGAGTAGAAAAATGACATGTAGGCCTTGGGTTTGATTTGAATTTGGTTGAAAAACAAATTTTGCCATTCTCTAGATATGTGACATTTGGGCAAATTATATCACACACTCTAGGAATTATTTCTTCTCTATAAAAATAAGAATGATATTACATTACAAAGAGTTCTCATAAGTTTTCCTCAAGTAAAGTGTTAAGAACTTGGCTCAATGTTTGACTTGATAGCAAAGAAATATTATCTTTTTCTTATTCTTGGTAATAATGGATTTGAAAGTTTAAAGAATACTTGGACGTGCTGGCATAGAAGAAAGTTATCACAGTTCCTTTTCTCCTTCAACATTACATGCATACAAATCCAGGTCTTCCACCCCCCTCCCCGCTCTGCCAACCAACAGGTCACTTATCTAGAGTGCTAAGTTCCACAGTCAACATGCCTCTTTATTTGCATAGTGGCCTCACCAATAAGGGCAACACAATCATTCCCCCTCTGTTTTCCTCAGATGTCCTTCTTGATGTAAGTTTACTAATGTGTTTAATTATAAATTAATCTATAAATAACACAGTCTATATTAAATTGTAGATTAAAAAAGAGCAAAGAAAATAAATTGGTAAAAGTGACGAAAAATTCATGAAAAATTCTGATGATAGTGTAAAATAGAAACAGTAAAAGAGAGAACAGAACACAGAGAGAGTGTCAGTGTACTAGAAAGAGAATATGCATGAAGGGAAGGGAATGAGAGAGAGAAAGAGTGAGAAAGAAGAAAGGGAGACACAAAGAAGTAAGTATTAAAGTGTGAAACACTGCTTGAGACTTTTATTTGATATTCATCATAAGTAGATATAATACATTTATAATTTTCTTCCTCCATTCCCATTCTACTTCAAATACTCTCAGAATTGTAGATGTTAAGGTATTATTTGTCTCCCTTGTAGAATAATTCAAGCATTATTCCTGAATGGTCTGAACCTTGCTGGTCCTGTCCGTATTTGATTGTAATAACTTTATTATTGTATACTGCAACCCAGGGGGACCTCCATACATAAACTCCTTTCTTCCACAATTGGAGCAACATTATTTCACAATAATACTACCACTAGTAGTAAACATGTATGTATCACTTATTATGTGACAAGTACTTTTCAAAGAGCTTTGGAAATTTAACTATTAGTAATCAAATTGTATAGAAGAGAAAATTGTGAAATAAATATTAGGTAACTTTGCTCATGGTTATATAGCTAGAACTTAAACCCATGCAGTTTAGCTACAGAGTTCATGATAACCACTTTTTATTCTGCTTTGTCACCTGGTGCTTAATTACACTAGGCACTATTTTAACTTTTTGGCCTATTGGCTCACTGGTATGAGAAGTCAAAATGAACAGATCTACCACCTTTGGAGACATTTCTTCAATAGATAGTAAGACCCCTTAGAAAACAAATCTCAAAATAACAAGGTTGGAGAACAGGCACATTTAAAAGAAAGTTATTTGTGTGCATTGGTACTTAGACTCTCATATTCGAGGTACAGA
The DNA here is from genome assembly GCA_036589455.1 of Ateles fusciceps. Lineage (NCBI taxonomy): Eukaryota > Metazoa > Chordata > Mammalia > Primates > Atelidae > Ateles > Ateles fusciceps. Next base: position 2,558,450 of record JAZHEH010003244.1, read on the forward strand.
ATATTAATTACATTTTATAAAGTGCAGTGGTTCAGAATATGCTGCATCTTACAGGCCAAATTTCTAATATCTCAAGATTATGGTCTCAGCTAACAGAGAAAACAAATCCTCAATAAGCTATTCTATTATTCTACTATGGTACTACTTTGAAGTCAGTTAAAAGGTACTATATAAGTTTATTATTATGTACTCAACACATGTTAATGTAACATAAACTCATAAATAACAGCTTAGTACCTCATTTTTACTTGTTTGTTTTACTTATTTGTTTAAACAAAATTAATGGGATACATTTAGTGTCAATATAGCACTTGGTAAGATTTTTTTTTTTTTCTGGCAGAAATATATTGTCTAGGGAAAGGAAATGATTATCCAGAATATGTGTCATTACAGTGAAGGCAAATTGTTTTCCCTTATCATGATAAACGTATTTTGGGAAAATCAGTCTTTTTCCTTATAGCTGGTTCTTCTATGGTAGAGTGCCATAGTGGGTTCTTCTATGGTCGGGCACCATATTTTTCTCTGCTGCTGGCAGATTAGGCACTCTTTTGTATTGCCTTGACTGTGTCTTTTGATAAAAAGACATTTCTGGTTTTGAGTTCATGCATAATATTCCCCACTGCCATCTTGATTACCTTGTTTCAGAGAACTCTGACAAGCACATGAATGGACTATTGATATCCAGTAAATAGATCATATTGTTTAATTGATTATGGAGAACCTTACTGATAGTGGGTGTCCTTGATGACCATGACATAAGACAAAGATTGTCCCAGATTTTTACTTCATTCTGATAACCAATCCTTATACTTTTCCCCTGGAACAATCTTGTTACTTAACAAATTGGTGAGTGGGAAGAAAATGGTTCAACAGTCTTAAAGCCTATTTCCTAATTTTATCATAGAAGACTGATATCCTGGTCAAAATACTTCAGTAGAAGATAACAGGAAGTCCTCATCTACTAAATGCATTTGGCAGAATATCCCATCTGTCTAGGAAGTTCATCATAAATAAACCTGAAGCTTTTGAATTTGGCAGACTATTACTGGCTGGAGGATATCAGTTAAGTTTGGTAATAATGGGATATAAATAGAAATTGTACAATAATAGAAATATTCTTACTCTATAAACAATGTTTTACATGCATTCCTTACATTTTATATGTGGATCCAAGTTAAATATGACCTAATTAGTCAAGAGAGGACATACATTTGTGGAACTGATGTTTTTGAACATCTTCAAGAACTGAATGCTTTGTTTATGTTTTGTTGTTGGTAGTATCCTTTATAAAAAATATAACTTAAATGAACATATGACTAGTGTTTATCTTCTTTATAATCATAACAGAATTAAGAATTATCCTTATATTACATCAGAGTTCTAACAATCTATAATTATGTTGTATCTGAGTGAGCTGTTAAAAAGCGCCACTCTCTGAGATGTGATTGTGAGTCCTTTATTGCCGGTGACCAAGAGTCAGCTCACGCTTAAAATCTCTCAGCCCTGAGGATGGGGCTTGATTTCCCTTTACACCTTGATTTAGGTAGGGGAGGGGGAGCCTAACTGAAGTGGAATTTTACAGAAGCAGAATAGGCATGTTAAGGGAGCAGGCTGGTAACTAGGAGGCAGGAGGCTCCTATGATTGTTGATTAACTAAGGAGGGTATACACAAGCGGTTCCGATGATTGCTGGTTACCAAGGGGGCATTCGGTACTTTCCATATAATTAATAAAGGGGTGTTCACAACAGCAAGAGAGCTTTTTAAGCAGGATATGTTTACAACGGTTATCTGTTTCTATGGTTCTAAGTACAACATGACCCAGCACTGTGTGACCCAGGTATGCATTCAAGGGAGAAATGGTGGGAGGGGTGAGGCAGGGGTTAAGATAGAGTCTGTCTGGCTTTCGGCAAGATGGAGTCTGTTAGGCTAACACAGGGTAGGTTAGCACAATTAAAGTATATCAATAGTGTACTACTAGTCCAAAGGCTGCAATATAAGCACTTTAAAAATTGTGATTAGGATTAGGAGACATTAGAATGTCTAAGTGTGAGTACCTCTCTGTGTGTGGTCATTAGAATGTCTAAGTGTGAGTATATATTTGTGTGTGGTCATTAGAATGTCTAAGTGTGAGTATATCTTTGTGTGTGGTCAATGATTGACAATTTTTTAATGTGTCTTATATAGAATAAGAGTGAAAAACATATTTCACAAATACTAATAGCTAGAACATCTGTGTTATCATGTAGCTCCACCTTGTTCTTTTTCACAGGATAGAACTTAGTCACAATCACTTGTCTTGCTATAGTTAGTTCATGATATTAGACAAAAGTTCTTTCTCAACTATCAAGCCAGTGCTCATTTTTCTGTATAGTTCTTTTTATTTCATCTTTTCTAAAGTAACTTATAATAAGTTGATATCAAATCAAATAAAATGACAGCTGGTTGAGGTGGCGGATGGGGGCAGTAAATAAAACTTTAAATTCAGATGTTCTCTAGACAAAAAAAAGAAAATCTATGAGTTCCAAAGTATATATTGTCTTGCTATATTGTCATACTTTGAAATTAAAGTAGGCTTTTTCTTGGGGGGGGGGGGGTTGTAATTTTTTCACATGCAAAAGCAAAATTTAGTAAGAAAAGTCTACAAAAAAGATAATCCAATGAAAAAGATAGTAAAACACTAATCACTTTTCCTAAAAGTAGAACAAAATGCCTTAGAAAGTAATAAAATATTAAATTATCATCACTGATGTAATTTATACAATTACATAAACAGCATAAAACATTTTTTGATTTGTTGTTGAAACACACCTTAAAAGTTTCTATAAGATAGTGAAATGGGTATTTAAATTTATGTAAATATACAATTTAAATGTATGAAAGTTATGTTAGTTTATTTCAGTATAGAAATTGTTTATAATGTGTAAGCACAGATAGATTTTTTTTCCTTCAGTCTATATAAAAAGTTTCAGAGTGTTCTGATATAGTTTACTTTTAGCACATTTTTTTTTTACCAAGGTTAATTTCAGATTGAACAAAAGCTTCAGTTTACCTATTTTTTAATCTGCATCTGGATCTGGAATGTATTTCTTAACCAGGGTCTATGATCACTATATTGCTAAGTCTACAATATTATAGAGATTGGGGGTTTAATCATAAATAACATAAAACAAAGTTCAAATATGTACAGTAAATTATTTCATTACAATTATTTATGTCAGTGTTTATTTCCCCCTACTCATTATAACTAATCAATAATTGACTATCTTGATTTACTACTATAAGCAAAATCATATTTCCAAAATTCACATAGAAAGGTTAATGCATGCATCAACACAGCTACGGTTGAAAGTAGATATTAAACTGAAATTCACTTCTGGTATATCTACACAGTAAATATTTCATGAAAGCACTTGAAGGAATATAGGAACGATCCCTCAGTGTCCTGGGCAAGATTGCTCTTCTCAGATAATACCACTACATACAGTATTTATTGGCTTTTATACAGATCAGCAAGTTTGCAGACAAGATGTTCTTATGCTGACTGAATAATCTCAACTTCAATTGAATATATAATGACTGCTTAAGCATCTGTGACAACATTCTTTGGAAAACACTATGTTAAAAGCATTAAGAGGAGTTAGTTTTTAAAGAGAAATACAAGCCTCATTTTTCTTATACTTTCAGCTAACAACAAAATTCCTAAAGTAATATATGACATAATAAGTACATCTACTAGAATCTGAAGGTATTAGTTTCCTGCATGTATTTATATTGAATTCTTAGTTTAGTTTTGAATAAAATTTAAAACAGTTATTTATAAGATTAACTTTCACATATACTATATTAAACTATACTTATAATATTTTGCACTAGCAAAATTTCCTCATGTTTGGTAGGTCAACAATTTGACTTTGTACTTTTGTTAAACAATAAAGATAAAGGGGACGCATAAAGTGGAGACAGAGAAACCTAATGACCACAGAGTAGAATAATAGACATTGGAGATTACAAAAGGGGAGATATTAAGGGGGTGATAAGGGTTGAAAATTTGCCTGTGGGTTGGAATGTTCACTACTGGGCGATGAGTACAGCAAAAGCTCAGACCCCACCACTATGCAATATATGCCTGCAAGAAACCTACGCTTGTACCCTCCTAAATATATAAATTTTAAAAATGAAAAATAACAAATTTAATGACAATGTAAAACTTTCCTATATGCTTGTCATAGAATAGTATGTTTTAAATAATTAAGTTTTTTCAAATTAATGCCATTTTTGTCATTATTAACTAAGCCTTTAACATGTTTTTCAAATAACTTTTTTTGTTTTCTCAAAGCAAATGTACTAAAGCATTTATTTAGTAAGCGATATTTTATGAAGATTTTGAAGTCAAAATCATTATACACATTTTAGATTATACCACAACTCTGAATTACAAAATAGTTTTTATTATCTCAGTGATATTTTTCCCATCTCTCATATACAAAAAATATATCTCAATTTGGAAAAAATATAAACTGGAGTACATATTGTTATTATAAAATAAATAAGTTATAAAATTATAAATCAATACCCCCATTTATCTTTGTAAAAGTTGTAATAGAAATGCTCATGAAACATCCAAGAGCAAAATTATTTCACTCTAAAATATTGTCCAAATAAAATTAACTATAAAAACTTCATTGAAGTTTGGTTGACTCAAGATGCAATTTAGAAAAGAACTTCAGAAAGCAAAATAACTTAGAAAGTACTATAATTAGAAATCTCAATGCATAAAAACATCTTTTAGTCTCTTGTTAATAAAAAAAAACACAGAGATTTACATTAAACATGATATTAACATAAAATTATTCAACTTGATGGAGGAGAATGTAAAGATTGTGATAATCAAAAGGGCATCGCCCTGGGTGGATTAAATTTAGTGAGAATAAAACATTTAGCAGTTAAATTGCTTTTCAGAAATTGTTGAATGTCAAATGTCTCTGGGCTGTCAAATTGCTTAGTTCATTCAAGGGCGAATGAGTCAAAAAATATGCAATAATATCTACATTCTCTTGATTTATTACTTGAAATTTATTTTTAAAAAGTAGTATCAAAGCGCTTAGGTAAGTTCATAAGGCAAACATTCATACAGTGAGTTCCATCATATACTTGTGGCTATGATTCCCCAGTAAATGTAACATGTGGGACATAAAGAAGACACATGATTACATGTGTTTGTTGAAAATCTTATTATCCTAACAACTATCCATTGATTTAATGGGTATATAAAACATTACTACCGTACTTAACTTTCAGAATTGTGTTTTAGTTTTGAATTTTCTACTCAGACACTAAGAAAAAAGATAATCTATTGCTTTCTCTAAATATTAAATTATAGTAGTTTTTATTATCGATTGCAGTGTTTTCTTTTCTTCTCTTTTTCCTAGATCACATAATGATTAAGAGATATTTCTACTAGAGTTAATTCACTAATGCATTCCCATGAGTGGACTTATTTCCTCCTCCAGCTGGCCTTTTCCAGCTTCTCTGCAGTACCGGATCTTCCACCAGTCTTTCCTTTATCTCTGTAACTTCACCCTCCAAGTAAAGTCTTGTGTCATATCCCTGTCAAGGCAGCGCCAAGAAACTTCTCTCTTGCATTGCCCACATCTGGTCTACAGCAATCAAACTCTTTGCTCTCTAATACCCAGTGACAACTTTTGTTTGAATATAAAATTTGCACTTTGTATGAGTCAGCGTTCTTTGTGAAGCAGGACTAATAGGATATATGTATATACAAGTATATAAGAAGGATTTTTTTAATGGGAATTAACTCCCATGATTATGGTGACTGAGAATTCCCACATATGCCATCTGTGAGCTAGACAGCCAGAAAAGCCAGTGGCATAATTCAGTCTGAGTTTGAAGGCCTGAGATCCTTGAGAGCCAATGGTATAAACCGTCAGTCCAAGACTGAAGACCTGGAAGGGGGACCGGGTTGGGGTAAGGTAAAAGGCACTGCTGTAAGTCCAGGAGTCTGAAGGTGTGAGAACCAGGAGGTCTGATGCCCAAGGACATGACAAGATGGATGCCCCAGCTCAAGAAGAGAGAGAAAAATTCACCCCCTCCTTCACCTTTTTGTATTATTTGGCTATCAGCAAATTGAATGATTCAGCCTACACCAGTGAGGGCTCATCTTCTATACTCAGTACACTGATTCAAATGGTAATCTTTTCCAGAGATCCTTTCACAGACACATCCAGAAATGATATTTTACCAGCTATTTGGGCAGCCAGTCATGTTGACCTGTAAATTTAACGAGTACAGCCCACTGTCTCTTGACACTCAGGTACTTCAGCCTGCTTCAGCTTTAGCTTCCCACAATTCCTTATGCTACACAATGTTCAGGTAGACCTAATAAAATCCTCTCTCACTCAGCCATATGTATGGAAGAAGCAATTCTCTGGCCTTCCTCATAAGAGGATGAAAGATATTTCATAACTGTTTATAAAGGATCTTTCCCCTTCCTGATTTTCCAACTCAAATCGTGCTAAAAGCTAAGAGCTGGTATTCACTAAATTTGACAGGTTGTCTTTTATAATCTTATAGTATACCCTGCATAAATACCCAGACACTTACTTAAGGACATCAGGTACTTGGCCCTACTTAATTGTCCTCACACTCTGAAACACTGTCAAAATTTTTGGCTACAAACTGAAGACATACAAGTAACATCCTGTTACAAATTTTATAACATGCATAAGGAATCAGTAAACTCTTTCTATGGTAACTGAGTCACTAAAGCATAAATTAAACATGCATTTTGAGTTTAAAATAATGACTGGGAAATACATTAAAAATATTATCTTTTATGTTGCACATATTACCTTATCTTATTTTCTTCAGTCATAAAATTATACACAAAATGAGTTTGTATAAGAATACAAACAGAAATAATAAATACCATAGTATTAACCAATAATTTTACTGAGGATATTCTAGGTAAAATTGTGGATTATATTACATTATCTGGTTAATTATAAACCTGTCTTAATATTTAAGATTAAACATTGGTATCACTCAAAATCGGGACTGATAGAATTTTTTGACATGCTATTAGGTTGGTGCAAAAGTAATTGCGGTTTTTGCCGTAAGACTAATGACAGAAAACACCATAACTTTTGCACCAACCCAATAATTATTGTCATAAAAGTTCTTACAATTATATAAAATGTGGCACAAACATAGTTTAGTATTAATATTGATGCTTCATTCAGTCAGCCTTTATTCTTTTTTGAATCACATTTGAGTTTTCTACGTTTTGGTGAATCATGCCTCAGTAGGAAAATTGTTACTGCAGTGAATTTAGAACTTGTTTCCATTTTACTCTTTTTCTGAGATACTTTGGCTTTAGACATTGTTTTCCAGCAGATTTTGTTGAATCATATGTCATTTTTGGGATCATTAACAGTCCATTAATGTTTATTATAATAAACAGTTCATAATTGACATCGTAGTTAAATTAATAGATCTCATATGTCTATTAATTGTTCTTATTTTTCTATACTTTCATTGTTTCCCAATAATATTTTCAGCTGAAAAATGATGAAGTTCATAAACTGGGAAAGGAGAGTTTTATTGCTCATAAAGCGTTGCAGCCTACAGGGTGGTGACTGACAGATTGGGAATTGGAGCTTCAAGCCAGAAGCCAGAAACATAAATTGGGAAAAGTAGACCACAGCAAGAAGCGAACAAAAGACTTCAAGAGAGGGGAAAGGGGAACAGAAACTTATGCTGAGCAAGGTGGCAGAATATACATATTTAATAAACTATAGGAGGAGTCATGATTATTTATGAGAGGAGAAATGTGCACATGCACAATTAAGCCTCATGCCCCTTCCTGGGACCTATGATCAAAAAACGGCAGAGTTAGCATAATCCAAGTGTGGAGTTTTCTGTCCTCCAACATCAAAAGGTGAAACATAGGAGATGAGAGCCCTTCCTGCACAGCCTCCCTAGACTTGCCATAACCACCTGATGGTCCATAGCCTCTTAAGAAGAAATACTGATTGGTTGTTGAGCTGAGGGGAGGGGGTAGCATCAGGCAGTTGGTTGACATCAATGGTAGTCTTACAATAGGGCTGGTTTCTGTTTAGCCCTTAGGGAAGAAAGCCTAAGAGTATTTGGCAGAAAGTGGATATATGGAGGCCTGTCTGACCTCCCATTTCATCCTTGACACTAACTCAGGTTCCAAGGTTACTCTGGGGACCCCTTGGGCAAGAGGATGGGGACCCGTTGGGCAGGAAGGGTTTTGTTCAGTCAGTTGGAGGGCTTAGGATTTTGTTTTAATTTCTCAACATATATTACTTATGTATTTTCTTAATCATTATTTTCTTTCTTATGGTAATTTGTACTTTATTTATTACTACTTAGAGAATTACATTCATAATATAAGCATTCCTATTAATTTTCAGAGAAAAATGTATATTCCTAAGGTCCCACAGAGAACTGATCCATAGTTCTAAGTATTTGATAGAATGTGTCTCTGGCCCACAACTTAATTTATCTGATCTTTTCAATACTATTAATGTAGTCCAGATAATTGAATTTAAAACTTCAATAAGTCAGAAAATTTAATGTTGAATCAAAAGCTCAATTAACGTTAAGGAATACAGTCTGAGCCCTAAAAATAAAGAAGAAAAAGAAGAGTATTAGTGGAGAGGGGCAATTAGTATGAGGAAAAGAAAGAATGATTCATTATTTTCTGTAATCCAATGGACCTGGGTGTTACATGTTGTTACAGCTTTTAGCAATTAATTCACTTATGAGAAAATTCTTTCAACTTTTCAAAATGAGTTTTGAATTTGTAGTAGGATAACAGACAATATAAAATAGTATTATCTGTCTTTCATCTATCCTGAGTTAATTTTTATATATAGTGTAAAGAGAGAGGTCCAGTTTCAATTTTCTGTATATGGCTAGCCAGTTATCCCAGCCCCGTTTATTGAATAGGGAATCCTTTCCCCTGTTGCCTGGTTTTTGACAGGTTTGTTGAATATCAGATAGTCGTAGGTGTGTGGTCTTATTTTTGGGTTCTCTATTCTGTTCCATTGGTTTATATGTCTGTTCTTATACCAGTACCATGCTATTTTGGTTACCGTAGTCCTTAGCAAACTAATTCAGGAACAGAAAACCAAATACAGCATGTTCTCACTTATAAGTGGTAGCCAAATGATGAGCACACACACACAGAGGGGGAACAACACACTGGGGCCTTTCAGAGAATGGAGGGTGGGAGGAGGAAAAGGATCAGGAAAAATAGCTAATGGGTACTAGGCTTAATACCTGAGTGATTAAATAATCTGTACAACAAACTCCCATGACACACATTTACCTATGTAACAAACTTGCACATTTACCCCTGAACATAAATTAAAAGTTAATAAAAATAAAAATCTTAATCATTTTCTATTCTCAAAACACTGGCTTTATTTATCTTCATAGGGGCCTATGTATTGAGCATCTTTTCCCACTAGTTTCTGACAACTGTCTTTAGGAAAAACCTGGATATTTACTGACTACAACAATTTATTTGTTCCATATTACTAATTATGTCACACTTTGCCTTTAGGCATATAATTTAAAAAGCCAACTCACATATTTAACAAATAATATTCTTTGTGTCATGTATTGTGGAGTTCTATCAATAATAAAAATGCTATTTTCCTTTAAGGAACACATAAATTGGAAGGTGAATTTCAATATATACATTTGAAACTATCAGATTATCTGTGTATGGTTTGTCATTGTAATTAAATTGAGGATAATTAATTTTTGAAATATATATAGATATGTATGTATGATTGGTTAATTCATTGGTCAATTAGTCATATCTTTATTTTATTAAAATATTTTCAAACCAGGGCTTTTACAAATATACATACATTCTCTTTGTTACACAGAATTTATTTTTTAAAAATTTACTTAAGATGAAACATTTTCAAATGTTTCTACTAAAAGTAAAAGCACTAATTGTACAATTTCCCTTATCTTTATAAGTTTCTCTCCTCTCATGTGAAAAAAAGTTATAATTGATACTTTAAAAAATTGCATGCTGTTTACTTTGGGACTTGAAAAATAAAATAGCTAAGTTCCCTGAATCATTAAGTTTAATCATAGGCAAAGCAATTACTTCTCGCCCCATGAGTAACAGCTTATGTCAAATCACTACTATCTTTCTCATACAAGGAAGGAAAGTCACTATAGCTATCTTTTGCCAAATTAAAAAAAAAACACATATTCTTGCCAATGTATTGCTGATTCCTAATTTTAATGTATTCAAAATGCTTAAAAGCTTTTTTTAACAAGGAGAAAATATTGAGAAAATAGTAAAAGTTTGGTAAGATATATACAAAAGTATTTTTGCTTTTCTTAAAAATGTCTTTATAAAATTATGAAGCTTTAGAATTGTGGAAGATTAAATGGTTCTGGTCTCCTGGTTTCAGAGGTAAGTTTTGGAGCACTCTGATCTCTGAAATTGTCTTATGTTCTGTTTCTGGCTTCTGTCCCTCTCAGCATACTTCCCTACTTTAAATTCAGGAACAAAAAAAGAAAGAAAAATTCTCCATTGAGAGACACATTAAATGATTTATTATACTTAGAGTGAAATTAAATATTTTCTTCATTTTCTTTATTGTTAAATGGTTGAGAGGAGGAAATCTGTCAGTATTTTTCCTCAGTAATTTGATAAGTAGAAAATAGGTAGATATTACTAATACACTGTACTTGTAAAGTCCATGTACCCATGTAAAGGAGATAAAAATATATACATGTACATATAAACACACATGCATTAGTTCAAAAAGTTGTATTTAACATTTTCTGCTTAATTATTTTAATATATAGGAACTTAAAGAGGGTAACAATTTCAAGTCCCGGGGTTGAACTCTGCAACAATAATTTCCCATAGTTTATTAGTAAAAAACTACCCTCCAGATCCCACTGTGATTTCCTAAAATGAATGAAAAGAAGACTGATTTTAGTATCCAAATTCAAGGATTACATATTTCATGAAAATTAGTGGATAATCTTAGAAAAAAATTAGTTAAAATGTTAAGATAAAATAATACACAATGATGTCCTGAATACATTATTTCTTTTTCAAAATAGGTATTAATGCTGATACTATAGTCTGAGTGTTGGCATTTTCTCACATGAAGAATGAGTTATGCCCTCGGGTTGCCATTAAATGCAGCCAAACATAGAATTTGTCTTGCTTTGCATGAAGCATAGTGATACCTGCTCAAATATTTAAAAAGACAACAGATGGTGAAATTTTAAGCTAAACATGTTGAGCTTCTGACACATCTTCAGAATATTTTGCCTAAGTTTCTTTAAACACAGATTAGGATGAACATATATATTTGATGAATAAACATTTTCTTGTGGCTTTTTAATTAATAAAGATACTTAAATACTGATAGAAATTGCAGCAAACCACCATGGCATGTGCATACCTATGTAACAAACCTGAACGTTCTGCACATGTATCCCAGAACTTAAAGTATAATAATAAAAAAAGAAATATAATACACATAAGCCTCCCAGATTGCAGTCACTTCAGCAATTCACTGGCTTATATATAATCTCCTATAAAATATTTGTTTTAAACACACCTATTACTGGAAAGATTTTGTTTAGTGCTTTACCTTTTAAATCATCCAGTATGAATGAATTGAGGTTATAACCGTGAAGTGTTGACTTGAAGAACTCTTAACGATTATCACCATGAAATTAATTTCTTAGACTAAAAGACAGGTAAAATATTTTGGGGTGAATGGAATTCACGACCTTTTAGATTGCTTTCCTTGGGTCAGACCTTCGTTGAACAATTATAGAAATTTTCCAGTGGTTTTTGAAGAATTATTGCTATTATGGTAGCTCAGAGAAGCTTTCATTCAAAAATAAAAGGTGTTTTATTAATAAAAAATGATAAAAGTATAATACATTTATTTTTTGAAACTGAATGAGTTGCTTTATTATGGTAATTTCAAATATTTGAAAATCTCTAAAGTTTAAGCTTTTTTCTCCATGTTGTAAATATCAGTTCTTCTATATAAACAGACATAAATTTTGTTTTACACTTCTCTAATTTTGACTTATGTGAACATTTCAAAATATTAATAGCATGTTTAGAAAATTTTAAATTTTGTGTTTTACATGCAAATAATGATATCAAAACTAGTTAAATAAACTAAATTTTATGGAAATACATAGTATTATTTGTACAGTTAATGCTTGCAAAAAATAACCTAATATTTCACAATATTACAAAAAACTATTTTAACACATTTATTGTTCAACTACTACTGTATTCATTACTGTACATATTTTCTACATTTTAACATCTCTGAAATACCTACCAGGTCATAGATAAATCAGCAGTGTGTTTTTCCATTTTTTTCTTACCAATGATAAAACCATCAGACATTCAGTAAACTGTATTGTTAGTCAATGTAGTATCTATTGTTACAGATATTAACTCTATCTTCCTCATGTTCTATATTCCTAGACTGGAAGATAGAGTTAATGTCTGTAACACTCATAGATATTAACTCTATGAGTGTTACAGACATTAACTCTATCTTCCAGTCTAGGAATATAGAACATTTGAAGGGATAATTACAATAAAATTGCATATGTAATTTTATAGAAGAAATGCAGACCATGTAAAATTTCCTCAGAAGTATTTAACTTCAAGAAGACTAAATGCCTACATTTACACTTAAATTTTACATAGTTATAATATCATTGACATAAATAACATCAATCTTGATTAGCATTCCATAATTTGTTTTTAGTTCATATTTTATTAAGATATCTCTTGTCAGAGTTGGCTTCCATATATAGTAAAATTTTAAAATCTTTTTTTTTTTCTTGGTCCTATAAAACACTAAATTTGCAGTCAGAGGTCTTTAAATTTTGAAAATGCTGTTTTAAGATTAGATAAATTAATTATGCTGTATTGTTCTTGAAAGCAGTATTATAACCATTCATTCTAATTTGAAAAAAGAGTAAGAATATAACTCTAAGATACAGAGCTGTGAGATAATAGAATTCATTGTCATTGAAATACTTTCTACAGAGGCTCAGTGACTTCATGTCAAATTTTCTTTTTTTTAATTTATAAAGAACAGATATTTATTTCTTTTCTTTATTTTTATTTTTTAAATTATACTTTAAGTTCTGGGGTACATGTGCAGAACATGCAGGTTTGTTACATCGGTATACATGTGCCATGGTGGTTTGCTGCATCCATCCGCCTGTAGTCTACATTAGGTGTTTCTCCTAATGTTAGCCCTTCACAATCCCCCCCACCCCCCTGTTATCCCTCCCCTACCCCACCCGCACCACCCAACAAGCCCCGGTGTGTGATGCTTCCCTCTTTGTGTCCATGTGTCCTCAGTGTTCAACACCCACTTATGAGTGAGAACATGTGGTGTTTGGTTTTCTGAGAACACTCTTAGTAAGCATGGGGATGAACAGATAGATCTTGGTCCCTTTCAACTCTGAGCCATTTCAACCCCACCAGATTCTCATTATTTCTATAATCTGCATCACATATGTACAGACTTCTAGGGGCAAAAGTATGCAATCAGTGTTTTTAGACGCCAGTGTTTTTAGGTGCCATTGACTTACTAACCACAGCTTTTCGAGGTTATGGTTAGGTGTTCCACTTTTGAAAACCTTTTTATATATGAGGAAATGATGAAATAATCTTTATGACAACAAATTTCCTGCTTCTTTACTGATGGTGTTTCTCAGCCTTATCACTCTAAGGCCTTTTCACCTATGATATATAGGAAGAGATTGTGGCAACCCAGTACACTAGAATTATCATGCTCTACTCACTGGGACTCTGTTACATTTTCCTTCTTGTCCCCCATTTACAAGAAAAAGCCCTTTGGAATCATCCTTCTAGGGTCTACCATGTGTAGCTTTTCACAGAATATAATGCAGCCTAAGTATAATATTCTCAACTGTCTTAAATAAAGTAAAAGAATAAACCAACAAATGAGAAGGTGAGTGACAAAGCAAGAGTCACAGAGAGAGATTCAGCAATAATCTGAGAGAACCGCAGCTAGAGAATGGTTGGAGACTGAAAAATGGAAAAGAGAAATCTGTTGAAAATCAAAAAGCCTGTATTCCTGTTAGTACATACGTAATAATAAATTCACATAATTAGCAACTTCCCAGCAATATACCCATCTTACCTAAGCCTAGTTCTATTTTTATTTCCTCACTTGGCAGAAATAAATAGGAAAATACAGGCATTTAGATTAAATTTATTTCCCTCCTTCCTTGTCCCTCCCTCCCTCCCTCCCTCCTTCCCTCCCTTCTTACCTTCCTCCCTCCCTCCCTCCCTTCCTTCTTCCTTCCTTTCTTCTTTCTTCTTTCACTTTTTTAGAGACAAGGTCTCACTATATTACCCATGCTGTAGTACCATGGGTATTCACACGTGATCATAGTACAATACAGCCTTGCACTCCTTGCTTAAGGGATCCTCCTGCCTCAACCCCACAAGCAGCCAAGACCACAGTCATGTACCACCACTGCAAGCTAGCTTAAATTTCTATTGGCTAATCTCTGGCTCTGTTCAAAATGATTCATTGATGGCACTATTTCAAGTATTTTAATTAAATTTTTTTCTTAATTATTCTTAAATAACATACAGTAGTAATAATATTTAATTTAAAAAAGTATATACTACATGAAAACATGTGTTTTAGTGTTATTTGTGGTTGACATGTTGTAAGGGATATAAAACAGAAAGTGTGTCACCAGCTGTTTAAGGCTTCAAACAGAAATTTTCTCTGAAGATTATGTAAGAATATATTTCTTGGTGGAGTATGATGGCTTACATCTGTAATTCCAGCACTTTGGAAGGCTTAGGCAGGTGGATCATTTGAGGTCAGGAGTTCAATCCACCTGGACAACATGGCAAAACCCCATCTTTATTAAAAATACAAAATCAGCCAGTGTGTGATCCCAGCTACGCAGGTATCTGAGGCAGGAAAATTACTTGAACCCAGGACGTGGAGGCTACGGTGAGCCGAGATTGTGCCACCGTACTCCAGTATGGGCAACAGAGTGACACTTCATCTCAAAAACAGAATATATTTTTTCCCATCTTAGTGGTGTCCAGATGAAAAAGTTGCCAATAACAATCAATAATTGAATGCTTATTCTATTTTGAATATCCATTATAGAGATAGGATGAGTTGGCATGAATGGAAAGTATATTAAACCTGTAGATTCTAGTTTCAAAGAACTGTGATCCATTCGGAAAAATTGATCAGATACACAAAATCAATTTAAATATTTTGCTGAAAAATAAAATAGCATTGTCTGTCATAGAAAAATCAAAGAGCCATTAAATATTAAGTTCAAGGTTATAATCTTTAGTTATAAAACCACTAAGGGTCTATGTATCAACATTTATTCTCAACAAATTTACTTTTTTACTGTATTAGAATATAATTTCAATATGATTAATAAAAATCACATATATAAATCTTTAAAAATTTTCATCAAAATTCAGCGGTAATAAATTTGACAAATATTTTCAAAAATATTAGGAATCATGCATCTAAATTCAATATTATTTTATTTCTTATAAATAAAATAACCTAAGAAGTATGTCTGACACTTGTCCTAGGAAGAATATCCGCTACATTAAGTGAGGCAATGCCAATGCACAGCCCACTAAATACAGGAATGTATACAAGAAAATATTTAAATCATGATTACCTAAAATTTTCAAGAAAATTGATATAACATATAATGTGTGTGTGTTTTTTTCCCCTCCAGTGGACACAATGCTGAGCACATTGGCTTACCAATGCACTTGAAAGCTATACTCAAGCATTGGGGAAGTCATTTTTTATGAATAAAATTATAAAATAAGTCTATTAAATATTTATTTTCAAGATTTTTTGTTAAAGTATTTTCTCCTTAAATAATATACATTTTAATTCATTCAACAAGTATTTAAATGGTAACTGCTATATACCAGATTAAGGCTAAATATCGGAAACGTAAATGTAGAAAGTACAAATATATTTTAGAACTAACTCCCTTCAGGTAGCAGTCTATTGGAAAAATTAAATGTAAAGAGACAATGGGAAAAAATTAGAATTTTAAAACATTTATAAATAGTAAATTATGGGCGCACCTAAAAACAGCTTTATGGAATATATAAAGAAATATTGTGTGAAGAGATCAGGATGATTGTTTTAGGAATCACATTCTTCCAATTCTTAGGTAGAAACTTGATTGTAACTAAGATCACCATTCATAGAGACATATTGTGGCATAACATTTAAAAGCCAGGGCACTGGTAGGAGACAAACATTGATTCAAATCCTTCTGCCAATTCACTGTGCCCATGTTTTAAAATTTTCTCCACCACATGAACCCTTCACATGTACTCACAATGGATTATCAGAAGTAACCTGACTGGTCAGTCCATAGTTTGATAATGACTCATTTTGTGCTGTGTTGCAAGATCCTTACCCAAAAAGGAAAATGGAAACTTCAATGCAAAGAAAGAGATCAATCAGTTTCTTCTAGGGTGTCAACATAAAACACAAAGGGAAAATGAGTAATATTTGTTGTTGTAATTGAATAGTCATGGACCACACAACATCAATAACAGACCATATAGATGATAGTGGTCCCATAAGATTATAATACTGTATTTTTACTGTACCTTTTTTAACGTTTAGTTATGTTTAGATACACGAATACTTATTGTATTACAGTTGCTTACAGCATTCAGTACAGTAATATGCTGTACAGATTTGTAGCCTAGGGGTAATAGGCTAGACCATATAGCCTAGGTATGTAGTAGGCTATAATATCTAGGTTTGTGTAGCTGTACTCCATGATGTTTGCACAATGATGAAATATATTTCTCAATATATATCTGGGATAAGTCACATATGACTGTATTTTGAAATTTGATGGAGTAGAAATGTAGAGAATGCTTTGGAAAGACAAAGCTCCCAAACAGAAATTTATAAATTACCATTTTTGTTATAGTTTATTACAACTGTTCTTAAAATTATTATGCTTGATAGCAAAACGTATCACTAAAATAACTTACTTCATAGGACTGCTGTGTATCATGAATAAGCTTTCAGTCCTAATCTCTATAAGACCCAGTATATGACAATTCCTCCTCTTAATGTTGTATATTTTCTGCCATAGTCAATATTTAGTGAAGTTTGGTCTTATAAAAGAAATTCTTATTTTTCATTTTCTAATATTTATAGGCAATATTAATGCCCCTCCTACTACTAATTAGCTTAACAACCAAAAGTGTCTTATGAATATAGAAAATAACTCTGTGAGAGAAAAGATTAAGTATGGTTATTGAGAAGATATACATAAATTTTTGGTAAGTACTATTTATCTGAAATTGAAGTCTATGTATTTATAAGAGGTCTAGGAAACTTGTTCTTAATTATTGATTGAATCTGTGATGTTGCTTATTTAACAGTAACTTGTACATATCCTCACAAACTTAAATAATACTATAAACTTCATGAAAGGTAGGATCATGACATGGGTTAATAACATCCTAGGTGAGATCTTTTGCGTAGTCCTTCAGTGGTTTCGTTTGGTAGTTGTTTGAATTTAAACCTGTGAAGGATTAGTGTGTTTGTAAAACAGTGAATTCACTGCTTACTTAGAGAATATAGATACAATTGAAATGTGATTCTCATTCAGGGTATAACCAGAAGAAGTTTATTCTATATTTTTAAAATTGAAAGAGCAGAAGGAAGAAAGTTTTTATCAGCATACTTCATGCATATAACATCAAGGTGACATGATATCGTATTAATTTACCTCACATTTATGAAAAATGTACAATATCTCAAACACTACTGCAGGGGTGAATACTGTTGACTGGTGTGTCAACCTTCAAATAACAAAAATAGAATTCATACTCAGAAAGCTGAGGCAGAAGAATCACGTGAGCCCAGAAGTTTGAGGCTAGCCTAGGCAACACTGAAGACCCCATCTCAAAAACAGTGATGATAATAATAATAATAACAACAAAGTTCAGGCAATGGTGAGGTGAGGCTCCAACTGCAGGTGCTGCTGTGCTGATCCTCTACCAATATTTGAAGTATGCATGCAATCTAGATTCACGGTTTTAAAATGTGGTTTTCATGTTTCATCAATGCCTTTAAGTTACAGCTTTTCTTTCCTGTTCTTTCCTTGTTACATTTATTCCCTCAAGAAAAGAAACACTGATTTTCTAAACTGGTTTCATTGATTAGTTTGAGGAAAAATGCGTTTTCTGGTTTTAGGGCAAAGCAGAAGGGTCATTTGTTAAATTAGGCATTTGCCTAATAGATATAGGAGGATCAGCAAGATTAAGGTCATGGATCTTTTCTTGTTGTCAGATAATGTGTTAAATAAAATCAAAGGGATGATAAACAAGGATAATTGCAGAGAAAAGGATTCCCTTAGGGTTTAATTCAGAAACTTTCTAAAATGTAAATTTTCAGGATGGACAACCAAAATCTTTTTTGAAGTAGCTAATGGGGTAAGTAAGATAATCATTTTCAGGGTATTAAAATACTGTATTCACTAGTTTTAAGAAAACGATAAATATATTTATGTTAGAATTCTGATCTGTGTGTATGTTTACAGGTGTCTCATGAAGATATTTGTGGCAAAAGCCAATATCTTATTATAAAGAAAGCAATCTCAGTCTAGTTAGGTCAAACAAAAACATCATATTAGAAAGCAGATATACACAAAACTCAGACAAACAGAAATTTCAAATGTTAGAAAAATAGAAGAATTAAATTACTTAAACTAGATGGAAAACAAATTTGATTTATATTGCCATAAAAGCACATGGTGTAAGCACAAAAAGAAAACCTTAAGAGGTTCACCTAAGTAAAAGACAGAAAGGGAAATGAAAAATAAGATCAAATAACAAGTTTTACTTAGGCAAAGAATTTGTTGCTTTATTTATAGAAAATTATATCTGCTTGATGATAGTGCTACTCAGAACATATAATATTTTTAGAAAAAATATTCAAGAAAATCTAGGGACAAAATATAAAACTAAAATCATAAAACAGACTAAGAATTACAAAAGAACTAATGAATAGCAGAATTATGCCTATGTTTTATACTTGAATATTGATATGAAATAATCCATTGTTGAGAACACACACAGAAACTCATTTTTATAGTTTTATAATTGAAGGGACTTGTATTAAATTTGAATGAGT
The DNA here is from genome assembly GCA_036589455.1 of Ateles fusciceps. Classification (NCBI taxonomy): domain Eukaryota; kingdom Metazoa; phylum Chordata; class Mammalia; order Primates; family Atelidae; genus Ateles; species Ateles fusciceps. The sequence continues at coordinate 2,577,752 of JAZHEH010003244.1, forward strand.
TCTTTAAGAAGATTGGGAGAAAGATATGCATAGAAGAGCTATCATTTTTTATGTGTGATTATAAACCTGAAGTCTGTGCTAATAAAAACAAACATGTAAAGCAATTAATACATTTTTTAAAAATGATTATAGTGTCTAAAATTCAAGGCTGATATGCTATTTTGCTTGCCTTTTATGTTGTGCTTCATTGTTATGCAGTTGCTTTATACATAAACTATATTTAATTTTTCCTTTTTCAAATTGACATGAAAAATTTAATTGTAGTCCTTTATATCAACGAATCACAAAAATATCTCTGGAAAAATATGTTAAGTATTATTTCAATGAAGTTTCACATGATTATACTGTTATTGTGCCATTTCTTTCATAGGATTAAACAATTCATACCACCAGAGTGAGAAAGACATGCCATCCAAACCTCAAAATGCAAGTAAGAAGAAAGAGCTATTGACAGAGCAGAAGCATTGCCATCTTGGACAAGCATCACCATTCTAAAGTTCACCTTGATCAAAAAACTGCCTAAATCCAAAGGGCATCAGCCTAATTGCTAAGGTCAGCATGACCATAAACCACAAACAACATCTTAGACCAGAAACATTCCAAACCCCTCCCCGACCAGAGACATGCCAGCATGGATTAACTCCCCCTCCGGCTGGCAAGATGCGAGATAATTTCCCCTCTGTAAAGATATTAGCTCCAAGATAACCTCCCCTCTGCCCAGAGACATTCCAACCCCACCATAAAACTTCTCCCCCGCAACACAGAAACATTTCAAGCTTGTGATAAGCCCCCTCACCCTAAAACCAGAATATAGTCTTAGTCTGTAAGAGAGAGTTCTCCTGACCAAAATCAGCCAGAAGCACCCTCTCAAGCTTATTTCTCTAAAATTAAACTGTCTTTGACTGTTGAGCAGCATTTCGTGTTTCTTTCGTCTTTCCTTAACTCTTACAGCTATAGAGTATTTTTATCCTATTAAACTTAAAATGTCTTGTCTTATTTTAAGTTCTTGCCACATTTTTTTTCTATGAAAATAAATTGACAGTCACAGAACCTTAGAGTAAAATTTTTGTGAAGCACAGAAAGAAAATTCAAAGCTGGTTTATACCATAGTTTATATTAGGTTGTGGAGGTGGTTTTTAATTAATTTATTCACTTAGCAACTACAATGCTGAGGGCTGCAAACTGGAAATATAATTTGTAATCAGTCATTGATACTTTTAAATTCTTCATATGTAGAATTTTGAACTATTTATAATCAAATAACTCAATATATCAGAAAACTTTTAAATCACTATTTTATAAAACCAATGTATAATGAATAACTTGAAAGATTAATTTATAAATAACATTTATTTTAAGAACAAGAATGTGCTAACACTTCTTCTCATTTTCATTCAGCAGTATCTGTTTTGAGAAGCATAAAATGTCCATCAGTTGGACAATTGCAGAACATCTACTGTAGGATAGGTAGGGCATATAAATATGATATACTGGATGTATCAACCGCTGGGTCATGTAAATATGCTACATTATGAGTCATAGAAAATGTAAAATAGAGAAGGAAGAGTAATTTAATCCTGAGAAATTAGTAGTAACGTATCTAACAAGTAATATTTTGATAGTAGCTTGAAAATAGTTGAACAAATGGAGAAAGGACACATTCTTAGAAGTCATCATTTACATCATTAATGAGATGGCAGCTACCAAAAATTTAAGAGTTCATAGAAGAAAAAGCAAGGCTTCTCTACAGTAATTTAACAAATTTTGAACTATTAAACAAACGGATTTTCACAGCTGTCAAAAACAAATCAATTAATATGCTATGGTCACTTATGGGACCCTCCTTTATCTTAATTAAATTTTTTTTTAAATTAAGAACTGAATTATCTTTAATTTCATTGTAAGATTTTAAAATGCCAAATAACATTTCAACTTTGAAGTCAATTATTTTACTGATGAACTACAAAAGTAAACCTAAAATTTTTCTACAGAAACACATTATTATTTATTTAGCTTTTGATAAAGGCTAACTGGTTTTAAGGCAACTTGTTTACATTTGGAATATATAATTCTATGTCAAAATAACAACATTTTAATACAATGAAATTAATATTTTAAATTCAAGTTTGAGTGAATTAAAAAGATTAAATCAAATATCTGGCCGTATGGAAATAACATTTTTCTCACATTATTATATAGAAAATATATTAAGGTATATTGCAAATACATTTGCTACATATCATCAGTCCTAGACTTGGTGGTGCTATTAAAAGTAGTCAGGTTTTTCAAAGATAAAATGTTAGAAGTATTTACTATAAAATATATGTTGTTCTTTAAATTTATGTCATAAAAACATAAGGAAAAGAAATACCTCTGTACATTTTCCCAAATTACCATTATAGTTTTATTTTTACCTACTTTGAAAAATTACATCTGAAGGGCCTTGAGTTCTTGAAGGTCTTTAGTCATCACAGTCCATCATAACAATAGCTTTTATTTTGCATTGCCATCAAATAATCTTGGCTTTGATGGCACATTAGCCTCTAGTAAAGTTTATCCAACCATTTTCATAAATATTTTCAAATACAAAAATCTGTATATTCTGGACTTTTATAGGAGAGGTTGATATTATTATTTTTAGTTTTTTTACTCTCTTAAAAACTCAGCATCACTGCATTAAATTTCTCATATAAAAATTGTTTATTCCCTCTAAGAGAAGTTTTCTTCCTTAAATGGATGCACTAACTAGTAAACTAATTCTGTGTTTTAGACCTCTTTATCACACTAATATAGAGCACATCAGAAATCTTATTCTCTTGTCGATTTTCATAATAACTAATATAATAGTTTCCAGACTTACAATTACCTATCATCACTCTAAATTAGAGGAGCTTTCTCTCCTCAACCTATCAACTAATTTCTTGTCCATTGCTTTCCTCTGTCAGATAAATTGGTCATACATTTGAAAAGTGTTGCATTATAAAAAATAAAAAAGCCAAAGAGTAATAATTTCCTTGCACATTAAAAAGACAGGAATGTCAAGAATTCTATGTATATCCAGTTTCCAAATAATGAGAAAGTGACAAAAATAACCAGAGAATCATTCATTTCTCTCTAACTTAATTCTCAGTAAGTAAAACTTGGTTTCTGATAACTTTTATTCATCATGAAATACACAAAATAATAAAACCTTATATTTTCAGTGGTTTTAGGAGACCATGGGAAGTTCATTTCTTCAAGTTCATTTTAAAATGGAAGGGTAGTGGCTTCAAAAGTCAATCATCACTGAATACAAAAGGTTTTATATCTGTTGTGATAATACATATGTTTTAGATCCATATACCCAACAATATTAATGGTCTATATTATAAAAAATAATTTTAATTCCTTTTCCCAAAAGAATTTAAAAGCTACAACTCACACATGACACATCTGTAATTTTTATAAATGTCTGTCTGAATTAAAAGATCATTAAATTAGCAGGGATATGGATAAAGCTGGAAACCATCATTCTCAGCAAACTGACACAAGAATGGAAAACCAAACACTGCATGGTCTCATTCATGAGTGGGTGTTGAACGATGAGAACACATGGAGTCAGGGAGGGGAACATCCCACGCCGGGGCCTGTCGGGGGTTGGGGGCCTAGAGGAGGGATAGCAGTTGGTGGAGGGATAGAGGAGGGACAGCATTAGGAGAAACACCTAATGTAGATGACAGGGTGATGGATGCAGCAAACCATCATGGCATATGTATACCTATGTAAGAAACCTGCACATTCTGCACCTGTACCCCTTACCCCAGAACTTAAAGTATAATTTAAAAGAAAATCCATTAAATCATGTTATCCCACTGTGTCATATTGCCTTTAGAAAATAAGTTTTAACTTGAAAGCTGGTAAGTGACATATTTGGATAGTCCTGGAGGTTCATTGTCTATCTCGAGCAGCTGAGTTTATCCAGAAGTTCCAAGTTAGCACAGCAGAAGAACAAGGTGATACCAGCCAGTAGGTTCTAGAAGTTCGCCTTTACTAAGCCTCCCACAACCAGGAGTTTCCATAATTACATGATCACCTAGATATTTCTGCCTCGACTTTATAAACTTGTAGAGCATTACTAGGGGCAGGGTCCTTCTCTAACAATTATTAGTCATGGAGTACAAGAACCATTTGTGTCTATCCTAAGCTGTGGAATAATGAGATTGAGTATGACTTGTCTCTACCAGTTCTTTGCTTGTAAGTTTTTCTCCAATAACCTACCCCACACAATGTGGCACTAGAAGTTCACATTTTTGAATGACCGGAATATTAAAACCTTAAGCACAAAATTCTTTCAATGATGCAGGCATTAACACATGTATACTGCTTTGAACTTAATTGTGTTCCCCCTCATTCATATATTGAAGTCCTACCCCCCCAGGGTGACTATATTTGGAGACAGGATATTAAGGGAGGTAACTGAGTAATACAATGCATGCTAACTCAATAAGAAAAATAAAAAATTATGAAAAAAAGACTTGTTTGTATGGATTTCATATAATGAATCATTTTTTTAATAAATCATTTTTTAATTTACTCTTTACATTATTATGATGGACTTCCTATGGCAGTATAAAAATAAGATGGAGGCCAGACTAGGTGTCTCATGTCTGTAATCCCAGCACTTTGGGAAGCCAAGGTGGGCGGATCACCTGAGGTCAGGAGTTTGAGACCAGCCTGGCCAACATGGTGAGACCTCATCTCTACAAAAAATACAAAAATTAGCTGGGCGTGGTGGCATGCATCTGTAATCCCAGCTACTCCGTAGGCCGAGGCAGGAAAATTGCTTGAACTCTGGCAGAGGAGGTTGCAATGAGCTGAGATTGCGCCACTGCACTGCAGCCTAGGTGACAGAGCAAGACTCCATCTCAAAAATAAATAAATGCATAAAAATAAAATGCATCATCTCTCACATGTTTTACATTCTAGCAAACATACAGATATGCACAGGTTCAGTAAACTACGTTAATCACAATAAGGGAGATAAAATAAAATGAGAAAGGGTGACATTGTAGAAGCTTCATCAAAGCAATCCTGTTTCCCTCAAAAGGGGCAGCTTTTTAAGCTGTTAGGGATGTAGAGCAGTATTTCAGATAGGTAAAAAGGTAGATATATTCTCGGATGGTGCAAGAGTATGAATATAAGCATGAAGAAATAAGAAATATTGTAGATTGAATAATGGTCCCCCTAATCTTAGTCCATGTCCTCATCCCTGGAACCTATAAATATGTTATACTACAAGGGAAAGGGGATTTGAAGTTAAAATTAAGGTTAAGGACCTTAGGAGAGGGAGATTACTTTCTGTTGTCTAGATTGGTCCCACTTAATTACATACGTCATTAAAAACAGATAACTTTCTCCAACTGGAGACCAATGAGAGAACTAGCAGAAGTCAGAGAGTTGTGTCAGGAAGAAAAGTCAAAGAAATTCCAAGTGTGAAAAGGATTTGAAGCAATATTTCAGACTCTGAGATGTAGGTATTCATACACAGTCAGAGGTCACAGCAATGACAGGGATCCAGGAACTAAGGGCAGACTCTAACAGCCAGCAAGGAAATGGGGACCTCAGTCATGAAACCACAAGAAACTGGATTCCAACAACTAAAGTGTAATTGAAAGCTTTGCAGAATCTTTCAATAAAAACGCAGCTGGCTGACACCTTGATTTTGGCCTTATGAAACCTAGAGCAAACAGGTCAACTTAGATTTCTAATCTATAAAACTATGAGACAACGAATGTGTATTCTTTTAAGAAGTCAGGTTTGGTGTGATTTGTTACAGTAGTAGTACAAAACTAATATACACCATCAATTATAGCATCACTTGAGTATAAAGACCAAGGAGAGAAGTGATGAATCAGACCACGGGAGTAGGAATTTAGATAATGTAACTTTTTAACTTGATATTTTATCTTATGTTTAAATGTTATTCTGTAGTTGCTGAGGAGCTATCAAATGATTTTAAGTTGCAAGTTGATATAATCATGTTAGAATGATCACTAGGGGCAGCGGAGGAGAAGACAGGAGAGAGGGATGTGACTACAGAACGTGAAATTGACACAAGGAATTTTGTAAGGCTTCAGTCTTAACATGGTAAATAGTTATGAGGGTATGTGTTCTCTTTCAGGGTCCACAAGGGGGCATAGTTTGAAAGGCAAGAACTGCCTAGCACCATGCCCACCTCCCATCTTTTTCCATCCAGGAGATTTAAAAGTCTTTCTTTAAATTTTCACGGGCACGGGAAAGGGTCAAAATTCAACCACCACAGCGGAAGTTCTAAGGAACTTCTTTCATTGGCCAAGGGACTTGGAGAGGGAGGAAATTCCTACCAGGTTAAAAGTCCCTGTCTCCCTCATCCAGGTGGATTTTCCCCCTCTGTGGCCCCCTTCCGACCCAGTGTGGAAGCTGCTTTTCCTCTCCTAAACTCCATCTATCTCTCATCTCCCTTCCACTCAATGTGGAAGCTGTCTTTCCTCTCCTGGATTCCATCTTTCTGGATTCTCTCACTCAGTGTGAGAGGAGCTTTCCTTCTCTGGTTTTCCCCCTCTGGGAACTCTTCTCACTCAGTGTGAGAGCGGCTTTTCTTTCTCTCACTCAGTGCGAGGGCTAGCTGTTTCTTTCTCTCTCCTTCTCCTTTTTCTCTCTCTGCCTAAAGAAATCACTTCCTGCAAACACTTTTTGAGTCCGGTATTTTAGTTCAGGAGTGCACTGCGCCGTGGCCTTCTCTCCCATTCTTGAGAAACTGATAAACCGAGAACCTGGAGAAACATCCTCTCAGGGAGCTGAGGGTTCCCCTGAACCCCTGAACCCCAACACTTAGACTAGAATAAGGACAGTGGTCAAAGAGGAATTGAAATAGAATTAATAATTATATGATGTACATTTAAAAGATTGTGTGATTCAATAGGTGTGAGAATTACTTGGTATGAAGACAATTCTACTTCCTAGATTTCCAACTTTTCATATTGGGTGGATAATATGGATTTACTGAGATACAGCAGAGAGCAAGATTGGAATAGGATAGAGACAGGCACCAGAGATGATGACTTCGTTTTTCACACAATAATATTAAGTGACTTTGGATCACTGCAAAATAACTGGTAAGAAGTATGTATTCATTACTGGGCTGTATAGTTGTGCAAGTTATAGAATTGGGCAGTCACATATGGAGATGAGTAATTCATTTCAGTTTTGTCTGTAGACAGTGGGCTATAAATAGTATTTTAGTCAACGTTTATGCATAAATTTTTCATGGTATTAAAGAAAGTACGTGAGTATTTTAGAGGCATAAAAGAGAAGTGTTAAAAGATCTAATGCAGCATGGCCTGGCTGTCCAGTGAATATCAAGAAGGGGAAGTTGTAAAAAAGAAAAGAATGTTTAGAGATGTCAAATTTCTCAGACAGGTCAATTAAGAGGAAAACTGAAAAAAATCACATGGATTTAGCAATGTGCTGTGAGTCATGTGTCTCTGTCATGTTTTTCCATTAGGATTTAGAGGGATATCAGGTCTAATCTGGTGGTGTTCCATGGAATGAGGAAAGATAGGATATCTTTTTCTTATTATTACAGTTCACAGAGAAAATAAGAATATGTCAGAAACAAAATCCTGAAATGTAAGCCAATAAATATTAAGTTCAGGGAAGATAGTTCAATATGAGGTTATCTCTGAGTAAATATATGATTCAAGGATACATACAGACCTTGAGCAAGATTTTAAAAAGCGGACAAACTAAAAAATACTAAGTGAAAAAAAAGTAAATCCTCTCTTTTGAAATTCATGGAGTCATGTGCAGGAAGCATGGAAGTTTTTAAATGAAATTTCTCCATCAGTTTGTGTCTTCATGATGGAAGTATGAATATCACGCAAAACCTTTGAGGGTGACGGTAGAGAAGACATTTGTTATTGTGAGATCTGGCATCAGTGCTTCAGCAATTTTGTTAATTAAAATAAATAATATAAATAGTATGGCTTCCTAATAAAGCAGATTGAAGAACCTGAAAAATATGTTATCATGTTAGCTGAGTTTATTACTGAGGGTTCTCTAGAGTAACATAACAAATGAGATGGATGTATGGATGGATGACAGATCAAAGATAGATACATAGATAGATACATAGATAGATACATAGAAACTTATTTTAAGCAATTGGCTAACAATTGAGGGGGGTGGTTAGTCTATAGGGCAGGCCAGCAGGCTGAAAACTCAAGTAGGATTTATGTGTTATGGTCTTGAGGCAGAGACGGATGTTTTTAAGCAGTGTCTAATTTATCATATTTGTTCAAAAAAAGAGAAAGACCACTGAAACTGTTCAATAACCATAACAGAAACTCATATACTTTTAAAATAAATTAGTATACAAAGAATGCTGAGCTTATGATACTATATCTTTATATCTTTAAGAGTACTACACATAACCCCCTTAAAATGTGATACTTTATTTTCCTCAAAGTAAAAGAGAGATGTGCCTTGTGTATAATCAATTAACTAACTGGCCCTGAGAGTCAATATGATTATAAGTTTAAGTCAGCAGAAAAAGCTTAAAGGTCTTGATGAACAGAAAAAAAAAGTATTGTTTTATTTGTTTGCTTTGCTTTCTATTGGTTGGTATACACAAGATGCCATGTAGCTGAAGGTCATACTCATTATTTTAGACGTTTATAAATATTACTGCATTTCAGTAATCCACAAATGCCCTCAATAATTTTGTGGTTCATTTAGTCATGAACTTGGATACAATGCTTTTTAGACCAAATTACTCTAACAGAATTTTTAGTAGCTCAACCATTACTTTTAATGCCCATTAAGCTTTGGAATTATGTCAAGAAAGTTATCAAGTATACTCAACAATAATATATAATCAATAAATTCAAGTAGCTATTAGGTAAGACTTTTCTTTATAAAATATAAATTCTCATTTTTTACTAGAAGCATATCTAAATTTCACAAGTAAACTAAAATATACTTAAATGCTTGAAATTCAATTAATAAATAAAACAAATTAAACAAATAATTTCAATTAAATGTGATCTTTGGAACTTTTAAGAAATAACTTATAAGTCAGCTAAAAGCAACAGTCTATGAGATGGCATTTGCCTGTATATAGAAAATTATGGAAACTTCATGAAATATATATTTCCAATTTTTAAAAGAAAAGATGCCAGGCTGGGTGTGGTGGCTTGCACCTGTAATCCAAGCACTTTGAGAGGCCGAGTTGGGAGGATTGCTTGAGCCCAGGAATTCTAGGTAACAAAATGAGACCCCCATCTCTACCAAAAAGAATGGTGGTGCATACCTGTAGTCTTGGTTACTTGGGGAGGCTGATGGAGGAGGATATCTTGAGTCCAGGAGGTCAAGGCTACTGAAGTGAGCCATGTTCACATCATTGCATTTTAGCCTGGACAACAGAGCGAGACCCTATTTCAAAAACAAAAAAAAAGATGCTCAATGTCAAATCAAGTGCACATTATTATAATGAAAAGGTAAGTTTCTTCAATCGGATTTTAAGCAAACAATTCTAATAGACTTCATTAAAATGTAGGTGTTATATTCCAGTAATTTTTTTTATAATGACAATTTAACAATTTTTCTTCATTCTACGTGAAGCACATGTAAATGGTATATATTTTAGGCCATTATTATGCAATTTCCAGATTGAAATTGCCTTGATAACAACCGAATTTACCCATATTCGTAGTGTACAGTTAAATATGGCATTGCCTCTGCATTTATGAGCTATCTATTATAAACTAAATACTGTAAAAACTGCTAGTATAAAGTGAAACAGTACCGCAGCCACCCCTCCTAGGGGCTCCTCTCAGGGTTATCAGTTTTCTGTTCATAAACCCCTGCCTGAGAATGCTGTCATTCCACTGGGAAGCTCCCCCATTGAGGAGAAATGGATTCAGGTACGCTTAAAGAAGCAGTCTGGCCACAACCTGATCCTGCTGCTGTGCTGCGCTGCGCTGCGCGGATCCGCTCAAAGTCTGGACCGCCCGGTATCGCTGGCGCTACAGGCAGGGAAAGCAGCTGACTGCGGCCATATTGGTGTTCCCGTCCTTCCCCCTCAGGAACTCGGTCTTCTTAGGCAGTTCCTAGATGGGTGCGCTGGAGGCGGGGATTCCATACGAATTGGTTTTAGCTTGTGGAGTTCCCTGGGAGCGAGGTCACTTGGCTCCCTGGCTCAGGCTGCTCCTCGCAAAAGTAGACACATCTCCTGCCTCACAGGAGTTTCCAGAGCCAGAGTATGCAAATACCCCGGCATCTCAGTGCCTGCTGGAAGCGGCTGCCCACCTGAATAGCCGCTGTGATTCTCCACAGCTTTGTGCTTGGGACCCAAGGCTCTAGTCGCATTGGTTCAGGAACGGATCTCCTGATCCACAGGTTGCAAAAATCTGTGGGAAAAGCCTGGTTTTCGGGGAGGGGAAGCACAATCCTTCACCGTCTCCCTTGGCTGTGGGAGGACGTTCTCTTTGCTCCTGAGGTGGACCTTGCTCCACCCTGTTTTCGCTTCGCTCTCCGTGGGTCACGCCAACCACCTAATCAGTACCAGTGAGAGAACTTCGGTACCTCAGTTGAGGACGGAGATTTCCGTCGCTGTTTTTTTCCTTCTTGGCGGGAGCCGCAGAGTGGAGCTGCTTCTGTTCAGCCATCTTGGCTGCCTCAACCTATGTTTGAACTTTATGCAGCCGGTAATCAACAGAACCAGTATGGAAAATCAGAAAGGTAAGACTTCGTGAGCACAGGAGTTTGAGGCTGCAGCGAGCCTAACTGCACTTCTGCCTGGGCAGCAGAATGAAACCCTGTCTCTAAAATAAATTTTAAAAAAATGATACACCATCTCCCACAATAGCTATTATTTAAAAGTCAGAAAGTAGATGCTGTCAGGGTTGCAAAGAAAACAGAATGCTTATACACCGCTGGTGCATAAGAAAATTAGTTCGGCCCTTGTGGAAAGCAATTTGACCATAAATGTTAAAAAAAATCAGTAAATAAATGAATAAAACACATTCTATCTCTTAGTATATTGGATTACACTAAAAATAATAAATGCACATGATTTACACTAATCTTGCTATAATTACATAGTGCAGTATAGTATACTATGTGTGGTATACTATGTTTTCCTTTTATTGGCATGTACTTGGTCTTATCGTTTTCTGCTAGAAATCTTTGAAAAGGTAAAAATTTTCACAAAATAAAAAGTTTATATGTATTTTTGAAAAAATTTGCTTCTTTGCAAAAAAGAAATATAGGACTTTGTGATTCTTTACCATTAAACAGCGCTGCTCAAAAGATTCAAGTTTCTACCTTCCATCAAGATTTATTTGCAGATATAAGCAGAAAGAACTGACTTTAAAGACATTAAATACAGTTATGTATTTATCTTGGTTATAATGTTCCTTCTTGGTGACATGTACAATTAGAACTGTGAATTAGAAATATTTGAGGTGTTTTCTATACCAAATAAAAACATGCTCATAGGAGGCAAAAGATCAAGGGGATGCTGTTCTAATATTTACAGTGACATAAAAAAGATTGCTTTATTGTTGTCCTTTCATCAAATTGATAGTAATAAAATTGACATAATGAAAATACCTAGCTGCTAAGAGTTACTAGTATTTCAAGCTCTTTAATAATAAGACATTTGCTACTTGGAAAGCAGAAACCAGAGAACTCTCAAATTAAGTGTAAGTTACTGGCATTGTGTGAAATAAATTATTATACATAAGGATTATTAAAAAATAAAAGAATTATATGATATTAAACAGAGTTAAGAAAGCTGACCTGAACACATAATTGTAGAACATGTTTTTCATCTATTGAGCATTAGAGTAAAATCTAGTTAACTCTATAACAAGACCATGTGTATTTGCTTTTGAATTACTGTGTGATCAACTTGGTATTTTTTGATGCTAATAAGACTGCACCAACATTTACCCTATCCAGCCTTAAACAAAACAGAAGACTCATGAGGATCAAACTCAAATTTTGCAAATGTTAAAGGAATAAAGCATCTGCAAAATATTTTACATAAGCATCATAGAACATATCCCAGAAGGCATTGTTTGAAACTACAAAAAGGTTTGTTATTCATATCAAAATGAATAGCATAAAGTACATTTGGGAGAGCAAAACATATCGCATTCTAATTCTTTTTGTATGCCCTAGATTTTCATCTGAAAAGGAAATATAGCTTTCATAGGTCAGCTGCTGTTTTGGATCACTACCTAATATTTCTATTTATAACATGATATATTTACTTCACAGATCAAAGAGGTTAATTGCCTTATGAAAGTTATCATGAGATTGTAAATGAGATGAAAAGCCAGGTCTTATAAATAACAGAGTGAAGCCTCTTTCATTAAATTTCCTCCTTTCTAAATAGAGGCTACTTTATACAGGTACATATAAGACAATAATCTCCTAACACGCTTGTGAACTGTTGTAATTTCTTAACTGTAAATACACTATTTTCACTAAGGATACATAAATTCAAAGCAAAAATTATTTATGCTTTCTTAAAATGCAGTTCAGTCGCTATTAATTCAAACTAAAAATAGACTGATAAATACATAAATAATTAAATAAGTCTTTTACATTAGCCAGGAATAAAATTCTTTGTTCATTTATAGGGAAGTAATCTCAGGACTGAATTACTTCTGTTATTTATATTTATATTAATTTAAAACATTGTTACAATATTAATATGGAATATGTAGTTTAAAATATAGTCCACAAGAGCTACCATTTAATAGGCACATTTTATAATAATATAAATAGCTGTTATTAGACAATTTATAAAAGATGGAGGTTTAAGGTGTTGGTAAAACACAAATTTATAAATGAGCTGGGATTCAGTTCTATAAGTTTGATTCCACAGCCTCTGACTCCTAACTTATAATTAAAGTATTAATCGACATTATATACATGGAAAGTGAAACAGAATTCAATAGACATTGAGATCTTTAAATTTTTTAAAAAGTTAGAAATATACACAAATATATTGCTGTAAGGTATGGAATATAAATTACTATTTTTCTAGGTAGAGGCAGCTCTAATACTTCCATTTGGCCTTTACCAACATCACCTTACCAGTCAGGGAGCCAATGTAGGGGCTCTCCCATTTCCTGTGTATGTCTACACCAATTACGTATTCTGGCATGGGGAAATGACCACAGGATGAGTCGGGACCAACTGGACCCACTGTAAGTCAGAATTGAGCTTAAACTCCATTAATTACCTGACCTCCATAAGCCCCTACTTTAACTGGAGGACCACGATGACATTTTGGGTCCCCTAGAAACAATGGCATCTCAGAGCCAGTGTCCAGTAGTCCCTGAAAGTCTGATTATTTCCCTTTCCCCAATGCATAGTTACCCTGGTAAAAGGCCAGAGGTATCCTTGGGGGGTGGATGAGAGAAAGATTAACTGCATAAATTGTAGGTAATTTAGTGGGGTCCTTCCTCAAGGGGACCTGGCCTCCTTTTTATTCAAGGGGTTCTGGGTCTGTAAAATGGCTCAAGTCTGGAAATTGATTGAGGGGTGATGATTCTGTTTTTATAATTCTAATTACTCTTTTGTCCATTTGACCTAGAAGTTTTCTCCTTATATAAATTAAGTAGAAATTCAGTATGCTTTCCATCAACTTCACTTCTAGGAACACTGTGATTACTTAGCGAATCCAGAGCTCTACATGAGTCATATTATTCTGATCTCTGCTTTGTCTCTGCCGTCCATTACGATAGCTACACCTGCCTTGCCTTTGATGGCTGAGTGCTGCCACTTGGCCCCTGCCACCTCGGGATCCAATTATTCCCATTGTATTTAAATCTTATAGTTGACTGACTGTGGTTCCCACTGTTAGATATGACATACAGAGAAGAGCAATTACCGGGATCCTCAAAGATTTAGGTGCTGCCCTCACAATCTATTTCACAATGCATTGGTCAAAGGTGTATCTTTGGACCCTCCCCAGCGGGGATGAGTTGGTCTAAAATGACTAATCAACTCCACTATCCCAATCTCCCTAAGCCTTTGGATCCCTTCCTCTACATTAAACCAAGGAAGATCAGGCATTTCCAGGTCCCTCATGCTGGGCCATCTTTTAATCCACATTTCAAATAACCAAGGAAATAAACTATTAGAACCTTTTTAACTCCCTGATCTGCAACACTAAATGCAGAGTTCCTACTTAGTGGATCCAAATAAATAAATTCAGCCTGATCAAATTCTATGTTCCTTCCACCATTATCCCATACCATTAGTATCCATTCCCATGCCCGTTCTCCAGATTTCTTTTTATATAAATTAGAGAACTCAAGCAGTTCTTTTCGAGTGTAGCATTCCTCCTCATGGGTCACACTCTCAACCTCACCCCTAGGGGCCCACCAGGACTTTAGTTATAGGTCTGGAAGCAAACGGGTGTTGGGGGTGGCTCCTGAGGAGAATCAATATTATTTTGCACAGCAACTGCCTCAGGGGGAGACCATTACTGTTTCCTCAGGCAACACAGTATGTATCTCCTCAGACAAATGTGAAAAGGCTCCTGGCAGCATGGGTCAGGGAAGAAATGTTGCCACTACTGGGATGGGGAAGCTGCTCCTTCTGGCAAAAAACGTTTCAGAAGTTTACAAACTCTGTGTCCCCTGCTTCATCAGGCTCCTCTCACAGGTCCTCATTCCAAGGTTGCAGGGTCACATTCTTTTTCAATCAATGCCCTCACTTTAACAGCAGACACCTGGCGAGGCTGTGCGTGCACCTTTCATTAAAGGTTAGCCACTTGTGTAAGAAGAGCTTGTGTCTGTTTTTCCACAATTTCAGCTCTTTCTCTACGAGAGATAAGACTTTCACTCAGGGCAATCTTAGCAGATGTGAGGCTCAGTATCTTCTTCTGAAGCTGGGAGACAGAATCCCTGCGTTCTTTATTTTATTTCATCACTTTGTCCACTGAACTTAGGAGCAACCAACCAGCTTCATTATGTTTCTACATTCATTATGTATAGAGTCACTAAACTCCTTGTCTCTCATGAGCAGTGAATCAGAAGTGTCAAATGCATTTATTTTGCATAACTCTTTAAATAGTTAATGCCAAGGACTATCAGTATTCTCCATACTACTAGAAGTATAGTCCTTAGCATTTTTTGGTCTAATTATATTAAGCAGCCAACTCCAGAAACTCTCAAACCAACAAAAAAAAAACTCCTCCTAATATTGTGTTCCTCTAGAACCACTCCTGGTACCAAAATCTGTATTAGTCAGCATTCCCTAGAGGGATAGAACTAATAACGTGTGTGTGTGTGTGTGTGTGTGTGTGTGTGTGTGTGTGTGCTTATTAGTATTACCTTACACAATCACAACATCTCACAATGGGCTGTCTGCAAGCCCTAGGAGCAAGGAGAGCCAGTCCGAGTCCACTGTTCTCCAGTGGCTGCAGTGAAACATGATTGTGCCACTGCACTTCAGCCTGGGTGACACAGGGAGACCATGTCTCTATGTTTAAAAAAAATACAAATAAAAATAATTTCACACATTACTAATCTAGTTTTTGGTAAAAAGTCAATACTTGAACTTAGAGACAATTGAATTAGTAAGAAATAAATATTCAAAGAGCAGTCAAGTTTTTGAGACAAAGACATTTTAACAAATATATAACCCGCTACAATCTTATGAAATTACTTCATACATTACACACATTCTAGAAACTTTCCATTTCACTATGTGGCTTTCTTCAGCTTCTATGTTCAGGGACATAACTTTATATATATACATATGTATAAAAGAAAAATAACTTCTCTTGACTTAGATGATTTCTCAAATTATTATCGAATTTCTTATTTTCATTTGTTCACAGATTTTGTGTCCCCATTTGATCATCCGATCAGAAAAATCACCTAAGACACCTAATTTTGATTGCCATATACTAATCAATTTTATAAATGTGCCACAAATTATTCATCCATTTCCATGCTAAAAAACATATATGACAGGTTTTCACAATTAAAAATTATGCAACTCTGACCATCCTTTTACATGTGTCTTTGTGTCATATACAAGTTTTGATAGGCATATGTCTTGGAGTAACATTTTAGGATATGAATATATTTCACCATGTGACATAATTTTAGGTGTTTCCCAAAATGTACACACTTGCCAATGTTGCATAAGCATTTTAATTATTTCACATGCCCTTTTATACTTGGTATTATCAGAAATTTATTCTTATTTTCTTGATGTTTTAAAAAAATGGCAATTTAATTTGCATAACCCTGAATATTAGTGAAATTGAATGTTTTATATACTTAGCATTTCCTTTCCTTTGATGTATATGTTCTGCTCATTTATTAATTATTGTTTTACTTTATGCTTTAAACTTTCTTCAAAGATTCTGAAAACTTAATTCATTGCATTTGTGTGTTTAAATTGTCTTCTCCAAGTTTTTAGGTGTGCTCTCATCATCTTCCTTATATTGTTTGATGACTAGAAGGTTTTATTCCAAATGCAAATGGAAAGATGTGTTTTATTTGATAATTTTCATTCTTTTAGCTTGTTTAATAGATAGTTTATATGCTGAGTTAATATTAAATATTATATTAATTAATCTTTAAACAATTGCATACTTTTTTCTTTCCTTTAATTTTTCTTTTAGACAGAGTCTTTCTCTGTCACCCAAATTGGAATGTGGCATGATTATGGCTTGCTGTAGCTTCCATCTTCCAAACTGAAGCAATTCTCCAACCTTAGCCTTCTCAAGGTGTTTGCAACCATTCTATGTTGCTCATGCAGGTCTTGAACACCCCACCTCAAGTGATTCACACCTTGGCATCCCAAAGTGTTGGGATCACACCCATGAGCCACCTTGCCTGGCCACAAACTTTTATAAAATTACATTATAGTGGTTTCATTACATATTTTAAAATAGGTTTTTTTTTTCATCTACATTTAATTCTAATAAAATAGTGTTGATTTTCTATGTAGTGTAAGGTAGCAACTTAGCTCCATTTTCCTAAAATACAGAGCCTAAGGGAAAGTTTATGTAATTATTCATGGATAGACAGATTTTGTTTATAAATATTTCTTTACGGTTTTTACCCATATATTTGTAAATGAGACTGACAGACAATTTTCATTTTTTATCCTCTTCTTGCTTTGTTTGCTTTCAAAACATCATGAACAAAATGATCGTATTTTATCTCGTTCTCTTCTGTGGAAGGTTTTTTGTAAAATTGAAGTTATATGTTCCTTGAATATTTTATAGAACTCACCAGGAAAATGGTGTTTTCTCTGTGGGAAGACTGTTGTTTTCTCTGTGGGAAGACTCTTACTTTCAATTCAGGTACATTTGGTGGTTACAGGACATGCAGGTTTTCTATTTATTTGTGTGTCATATTTGAGAAGTTGTATTTTTTTATAAGAACTTATCACACACCTTCTCAAATCTATTAAAATAATATGTTTGTTATAGTTTAGATCTAGTTTCCTCTAAATCTCATGTTGCATTTTAATCCCCAATGTTAGAGGAGGGGCCTGGTGGGGAGGTGATTGTCTCATGGCGGATTTCTCATGAATGGTTTGGTGCCATCCCTTTGGTGCTGCCCTTGCATTAGTGAGTTTTGAAACATCTGGACATTCCACTGTTTAAAAGTGTGTGGCATCTTCCTCCTCCCTCTCTCTTGCTCCTCTGTGGCCTTGTGATATGTCAGCTCCCTCCTTTGCCTTCCACCATAATTGTCAGTTTCCTGAGTCCACCGTAGAAGCACAGCCAATGCCTGGTGCCATGTTTCCTGTACAGCCTGCAGAACTGTGATCCAGTTAACCTCTTTTCTTTATGAATCACCCAGTCTCAGGTCTTTCTTTATAGCAACACAAGAACTGCCTAACATAATGTTTATATCATTCTGTATGTTTTATTTTAATTATAAAAATTGTAAATATATGCATAAGCATAGGTAATATAATTTAAAACCACATACTCATAATTTAAATTCAAAATTTATCAAAAGCTTGCTGAACTCACTTATCATTTTTCTCTATTATTATAAATCAAGTCCCAGATCTTATGTCATTTCATTTTGCTACACTTAACTGGGCATTTCAGAGCAATTTGTCCTTTTCTTTTTTACTTAAACACAATACCATTAACAATAATTTTATTAATATCTCATAATATGTAGTTCATACTGATGTTTCATTTACTTGTTATGTCTTTTAAGTCTCTCATAAATAAACAGCCTCTACTTGTATTATTATTATTATTTTTGAGACAAAGACTCACTCCGTTATCCTGGTTGGAGTGCAGTGGTACAATCTGGTCTCACTGCAATCTCGGCCTCTCAGGTTCAAGCCATTCCCGTGCCTCAGCCTCCTGAGTAGCTGGAATTACAAGTGCACACCACCATGCCCAACTAATTTTTGTATTTTTAGTAGAGAGGGGGTTTTCCGCATTAGCCAGGCAGGGCTGGAACTCCTGACCTCAAGTGATCCGTCCACCTTGGCCTCCCAAAGTGCTGAGATCACAGGCATGAGCCACCATGCCTGGCCATCCCCTTGTATTTTTATAATGCCATTGACTTTTTGAAGAAATTCAATCATTCACCCTTTTGAATGTCCAACTCTCTGCATATGTTTCTTTAGTTGTATTGCCACTTAACTTGTTCTGTTGTTTTTGTATACCCTGTAAAATAAGATATTAACTCCAGAGGCTTAATTGGATTTAATTGTGTTCTTTTACCTTAGAATACTCATACATGATCTATTTGAACTTCATATTATGTCACATCCAGAAGCACATATAATATCTAGTTGTGAATAAATGAGTGGTACAGGTAATGACAGCCTTGTGACTACATTAAATTTCATCAACTGTACATATAGTTGTTTAATCCATGGATAATATTATTTTGAATCAATAAATTATTTAAAGGTTGAAAAACAGTGATTTTCTAGTACAATATTTACTTCTAAAATTGTTAATTAAAATTCATCTGTAATGATTATTTTCTCTCATGAACTAGTCATATATTTAATCTGAAATACAACTCATACAAAAAAATGTAAGAAATTTCTATTATTTCTCAAACAAACTTGATTTTCTTTCAATATTATTTCAAACAATGAGACTAATTATATCAATAAGTATCAAATTTATTCTGGTTTTATTCTTATTCTCTGTCTTTCATAGTATTAAGAACTTACTTTTATAAATATATAAATTTCAATCAGTCCAACTGGAGAAGTATTTTTTGAAGTTCAGTGGGATCCCCTTATATTGTTTTTGTGTTCTTTTGACAAAACCAAAATATTTTTAATATCTTCTTTATTTTATGTCACAAAATATCCTAAGTTCCTTACTGTCACCATTCTGTACATGACTTGGAATCAGTAACTTCTTTCAAAAAACCTGGTTTCCTTTTTGTTTCCTTTTTCATGGATAACAATATTTTGCAATCACTATTTAAGAATAGGATTATCATTGCTATTTGGAGTTTCCATTGCTTAGCAGTTTATAAGCGTCACATACTTAGCAGTTTATAAATAGGTGTACCTGTGTGTGCATTCGTAAGTTTGTATTAAAATATTAAAAATGCTTATATTATTTCCAATTAATGATAACATTACAGTGTTTGTAATGTAACTGCTTAGATTATTATAGTTTTCTGTTTTACCAAAAAAAATTGTAGCTAACAACATAAATATATTGTTAATTTATCATGTATATATGTATAAATAGTATTATGCATCTATGTAAAATTATTTGAAAATAATAGTAATATCACTAATAATACAAGGAAAGAATAAAACTTCAGATTCATTTCTGGTATTTGTTTTTACTACAAGTAGACATAATCAAAATGCAGTGTTCTACAGTAAGATAAAATATTCTTTTTGTGGAACATTAGGCAGAATAACAGAGTCTCAAAGATGTCTGCATTTTAATTCCAATAACCTGGAAATATATTATCTTACATTGTGGAAGGGAATTAAGTTAACACTTAAAATTAAGGTTGATAATCAGTCAACCTTAAAGACTTTGAAATTAGGAGATATTCTGGATTATGTGGATGGGCCCAATGCAATTCTATGAGTTCTTAGAATAAGAGTTTGCAGAGTACTGACTGGGTAGAATAATGAGCCATGAGCAGAACTCAACGGTCCTCTCTGGCTTGAAGATGGGTGAATGGGCTGCATGAGTCAAAAAATCTGACACCTCTATATGCTGGAAACAGCCCTCTGGTACAGACAGCAAAAACCACAAGGACTTTATTCCTACAACTGCAAGGAACTGAATTCTAATTTGGCTAACAACGAAAATAATCAGGGCAAGAAATTCTATCCTAAATCCTTCAGAGAAGAACACAACATACTGCCATCTTGACTTTATTCCAGTGCTACCCATACTAGACTTCTGATCTACAGAACTATGAAATAATGAATTTGTTCTGTTTTAAACCAATAATTTGTTACAACAGAAACAGAAAGCTAATACACGTGGCTATATCAAAAGTTTATGTGCAGTTAAATTTTAGATTTTTAAATTTTATTTTAAAATAATATTTGTTTTCAAAACTAAATTTGTATTAAAATATATTAGAGAAAATACTATAGTCTTTCTAGTTTCTTCCAGTTTTTCTATCTCTTCTGCAAGTAAAGTTGTTTTATGTGGTTTTTTTAGTAAACAATGATAGGCATAGGTGTGTGTATCATTTGTTTATCTGTCAATCTATGTTTTTGCCTACTCATTCCTCATTCCTTGTATAGCTGTATAAGCTTTTTAAAGATCTCTTTGTCGTCCATGTTCTCATTTGGATAAATCTAAATTAGGACTTGATTTTCTTCTTCTTCTTCTTCTTTTTTTTTTGTCTGAGACAACGTCTCACTCTGTCACCCAGGCTGGTGTGCAGTGGCACAATCTTAGCTCACTGAAACCTCCCTCCTGGCTTCAAGTGAATTTGGCTAACAACAAAAATAATCAGGGCAAGAAATTCTATCCTAAAGCCTTCGGAGAGGAGCACAACGTGCTGTCATCTTGACTTTATTCCAGTGATACCTGTCCTAGACTTCTGATCTACAAAACTATGCCTCAGCCTTCCATGTAGCTGGGGCTACAGGTGCGTGCCACCATGCCCAGCTAATTTTTTTTTTTTTTTTGTATTTTTAGTAGAGACAGGGTTTCACCATATTGACCAGAGTAGTCTGGAACTCCTGACTTCAGGTGATCTGCCAGCTTCAGCTTCCCAAAGTGCCAGGATTACAGGCCTGAGCCACCATACCTGGCCAACTTGATTTTCTTTCAATATTATATCAACTGGCTCTGCTGTCTATAGCTCTTAATCAACCTTTCATACTTTTAATGTCTATGCTTCTCTGTGTTTTATGCTTTGATAATTTCTGATCTTTTAGTTAACTAATATGCTTCCCAACTCTGTCTAATCTGATTATTTAGCCAATTGATTGTGTTTTTATTTTAATTATTTCTTTAACTTTGAGAGGTTTTATGTTTGATTTCCAACAAGCTTGATTTTTGTTTATAGTTTCTTACACTTAACTTGTATATTCAGGCCTCTCTGTTACATTATTAAACATTAAGCACAGTTATTTTATGTGCTATATCTGGTTATGGCAATACAGAAAGATTAATGAGTCTTACTCTGTAGTTTCTTCTGATTTTGCCCTTACTTATTTTATTTCTTTGTGTGTTTTGTTATATTTTGACTCTGAGCTTTTCATCTATAGAAATGTTTTGCTGCCTGCATTGAAGCTGTATCCATTCTAATTAGATTTGCATTTTCTTCTGCCAGTCACCCAAGGATATTATCAATTTGGCATCATTTTATATTACAGTCTGTTTGTGGTCCTGGATGACACAATAGTGTGCATTTGGGCCTAAATCTCACTGGTGGCTAGTTTTGATTTGCAAATCTGAGTTAGATTTTTGTTTGTTGTTTTTCTTCATCAATACCAAGATAAACAAAAGTGTTTTTTCTTACCTCCCTTTTGGGAGTAGGATTTTCCTTGTTAATTTTTACACTGAGTGTGTAGTTATCTGGAATACTGTCCAGCTCATACAATACATAAGCTTTAAAAGTGAAATTTAAATTTTTCCAGTATATTTTATAGAGAAAGTCAGCTTTGATACTCTTAGAGCCAGGATTTTCTCCTGTTCTTCCTCCTCCTGCTAACATTCTCCTTATCCTCCTTGTTATTCTGCTCTACCTGCTTTTACTATTTCATATTCACAGATTATTTACATGCCAGCTTCAAGGCGTAGGAGATTTTATAAGATTCAGATTAGCTACTTATTTCAGAATTGCTCCTGGGGATGGACACAGTCTGTATTAGTCTATTCTCACATTACTATAAAGAACTACCTGAGACTTGGTAATTTATAAAGAGAAGAGGTTTGATTAGCTCCTGGTTCTGCAGACTACATAGGTTTCTCCTTCTGGGAAGGTCTTGGAAAACCTACAATCATGGCAGAAGGGGAAAAGGAAGCTAGTGCATCTCACATGGCCAGAGCAGGAGGAAAAGAGTGAAGGGAGAGGAGCTACACATTTTTAAACAACTAGATCTTGTAAAAACTTACTCACGATCATGAGTATTACATATTTTAACTTTACTGAACTCTGAAATGATTTGCTTTTCCATTGAAATGTAACTATAAATAAAATATGCACTTTTAGGAAGAAGCTGTGAGAGCCAGCAAATGCTTTGACATGTTCTCCATTTTCTCTGCCATGATAATGATGATTCTTCAGATAAAGGCTATTTTGTCAGCCTAGGTCCAGAAAGAAAGGCATTATATAGATCAAAGCCATGGCCAGACTACAATGCATCCCCAATATGAGAAAGAAACAAACCTTTTTTTTTTTCAGCCCCCTGATATTTTTGCACATATAATCTAGTTTATATGAACAGAAATTAATATCAATTAATAATAAGGCATTGGCTAGAGTAGTATGGCTTGAGAAGGGGTAAGTGTCACCAAGGAATGAAATGGTGACAGATAATTATCTGTCTTCTAATTATCTTTTTCTCACATTAAATATCCCATTTAAATAGATAATTAGAAGCTTATGAAAAGATTTATAGACCATTTTAGTTTTATGATTTTAGCTGGATACAATGGAAATACAATGGAGCATTCTGAGCAAAAAGTGAAAAGATATGCTTTATTATTATAAGGAATTACTCTAGTTGTTTTTATTAAGAATGCAGGAGCAAAGAAAGAGGGATATCATTCTTAGTGATTTCAATTATCCAAATAGTTGACTAATACCAGATTGGTGTATGATCCAATATTTGGAGGCAGAATATTGGAAATGTAGTTAGAAGAAAAGCATTTTTTTTTTTTTTTAGATTCTGGAAATATTTTGAAAGTGCAAACAAGAGGATTTCTGTTTAAATGGGATATTTAATGTGAGAAAAAGAAAATAGTCAAGGACAACTTAGAGATTCCAGGTTCAAAAACAATGGAGCAGCCATTTACATATATTAGAAAACAGAAAAGCAAGTTTGGAGGGAAAGCCCAATATTTTAATTAGAGCCATGTTTGTTACACATTCAAATGTGGACATCAGTTTCAGATGCTGCATATATAAGTCTGTGATTCATGAAACTGGTCCAGGCTTAAGTGATAAATTTGCAGATCATCACCATGGAGGTGGCATATTTGAAATAAAGAGATAAGATTGCCAGCAATAATTGTAGTAAGAAAAGAGAAGAGGGCAAAATACTAAATGCTGGGCTCTCCAATATTTAGAGTTCAGAGAGAGATGAGAATAAAACAGTGTGTACACTGGTAATAAATGAAGGAGGAAAATACTAAAACACTGTGTTAGAAGCTAAGAGAAGACAGTTATTCAAGAAGGAGGAAGTGACTTGCAATGCTAAAGGCTGCTAAAAGTTTGAGTAAGATTAGAACTGAAAAGTAGCTGTAAATTTTCCAATGTGGAGGTTTATTTTAATAATCTTAATAAAAATGTTGTATGGTAAAAGAACCATTGGGTGAATACTAGGTAGGCTTGAATTAAGAGAAATTATAAAAGAAAAGTAAGAGTATGCACGGTGAATTTTAAAGTACTTCTAAATAGTTTTATTCTAATGGTGACAGAGGAATACAGCAGTGAGAGTGAGGAGTGTAACGAAAGTGAAAATGTAAGATAAACAATGAATTGAGAGTGCTGGTGGAGGTTAAAAATTGTTGGAGTTTGAAAACAGGTTGAGTGACCTTTAAAACAGAAGATTTAATAGATAAAAAGATTTAAAGTGAGATTTGAGACACATAAGTGGCTTGAAATTGAGACGCATCAAAATGTAGTTTTAGTTCATTCTCACACTGCTATAGGACATACTTGAGACGGGGTAACTTATAAGGAAAAGAGGTTTAATTGATTCACAGTTCTGCAGGGCTAGAGAGGCCTCAGAAAACTTATAATCATGGGGAAGGGAAAGCAAAAGGTCCTTCTTGACACTGCAGCAGCAGGGAAAATTGCAAAGTGAAGGTGGGGGAAAGGCCCTTATAAAACCATCAGGTCTCATGATAACTCATTCACTATGAAGATAACTACATGGAGGTAACCTTCTAATGATTCAAATACCTCCACCTACTCCTTCCCATGACATGTGGGGATTATGGGAACTATGATTCCAGATGAGATTTGGGTGGGGACATAGACCCCTAGCCACTCCCAAATCTAATGTCTTTACATTTCAAAACACAATCATGCCCTTTCAATAGTCCCCAAAGTCTTAACACTTTCCAGTATTAACTTAAAAGTTCAAGTCCAAAGTCTCATCAGAGACAAGGCAAGTCCCTTCCACCTATGAGCCTATAAAATCAAAATCCAGTTAGTTACTTCCCAAATACAATGAGGATACAAGCATTGAGTAAATATACTCTTCCAAATGGGAGAAATTTACCAAAACAAAAGGGCTACAGGATCCATGCAAGTTCAAAATACAGCAAGATAGTCATTAAATCTTAAAGTTCCAAAATGATCTCCTTTGACATGTCTCACATCCAGGTACACTGAGGTAAGTGGTAGACTCCCACAGCCTTGGACAACTTTGCCCTGTGGCTTTGTAAAGTACAGTTCCTTTCCTGGCTGCTTTCATCAGCTGGCATTGGTGTCTGTGACTTTTCCAGGTGCAAGATGCAAGCTGTCAATGGATCTTCCATTCTGGGATCTGGAGGATGGTGGCCCTCTTCTCACAGCTTCATTAGACAGTGCCTCAGTGGGGACTCTGTTTGGGGGATTTCGATCCCATATTTCCCTTCTGCACTGCCCTAGCAGAGGTTCCCCATAAGGTCTCAGCCTCTGCATCAAACTTCTGCCTGAACATCTAGGTATTTCCATACATCCTCTGAAATCTAGATGGATCCTCAAACCTCAATTCTTGACTTCTGTACACCTGCAGGCCCAACACCACATGGAAGCTGCCAAAGCCTGTGGCTTGCACCCTCTGAAGCAACAGCCTGATCTGTACCTTGGCCCCTTTTAGCCATAGCTGGAGTGGCTGGGACATAAGGCAACAAGTCCCAAGGCTGCACACAGTAGGAGGGCCTTGGGCTCGGCCCACAAAACCATTTTTCCCTCCAAGGCCTCTAGACCTGTGATGGAAAGGGCTGCTGCCAAGGTCTGTAACATACCCTGGAGACATTTTCCCCGTTGTCTTGGTGATTAACATCTGCTTCCTTGTTACTTATACAAATTTCTGTAGCCACCTTGAATTTTTTCCCAGAAAATGAGTTTTTCTATTCTGTCACATCAGGCTGCAAATTTTCCAAACTTTTATGCTTTGCTTCCTCTTGAGTGTTTTGCTGCTTAGAAATTTATTCTGCCAGATAGAGACCCTAAATTATCTCTTTCAAGTTCAAAGTTCCACAAACATCTTGGACAAGGAAAAAATTCCACCAATCTATTTGCATAGCAAGAGTCACCTTTGCTCCAGTTCCCAACAAGTTCCTTATGTCCACCTGAGACCACCTCAGCCTGGACTTTATTGTCCATATTACTATCAGCATTTTGGTCAAAGACATTCAACAAATCTCTAGGAAGTCCCAAACTTTCTCACATCATCCTGTCTTCTGAGCCCTCCAAGTCCCCAGGAAGTTCCAAATTTTCCCACATTTTCCTGTCTTTTTGTGAGCCTTCCAAACTGTTCCAAACTCTGCCTGGTACCCAGTTCTAAAGTTGCTTTCACATTTTGGGGTATCGTTAAGCAATACCCCACTCTCTGTGGTACCAATTTACTGTATTAGTCCATTCTCATACTGCTATAAGGACATACATGTGACAAGGTAATTTATAAAGGAAAGGTTTAATTGACTCACAGTTCTACTGGGCTGGGGATGCCTCAGGAAACTTACAGTCATGGTGGAAAGGGAAGCAAACACATCTTTTGTCACATGGCAGCAGAAATAGGGAAGTGCACAGTGAAGCAGGGACAAGGCTTTTATAAAACTATCAGATTTCATGAGATCTCACTCACTATCATGAGAACAGCATGGAGGTAAGGACCCCCATGATTCAATTACCCCCACCCGGTCCCTCCCACCACACATTATGGGAACTACAATTCCAGCTGAGATTTGGATGGGTACACAGCCGAATCATATCAGTAGTTATTATAGATAATTCTTTAAGCTTTGCCTTCAGACTGACAAATTTTGCAGCATATAGGTCTTAAAAGAGGATATTTCTGATAATATTAAATAAAGGCTGTAAGAGATTCTGCTACTTACAAATATCTCTCTTTTCTCTGTCACAGATGCATTACTAGATAATATATTCTAATTTCCACATGTAAGGTGGGACTATGTGACTTTATTGTGCTCAATAAAATATTGGTGAAAATGATGTACTTAGTTTCAAGATGTGCTCCTAACTTGTCTCTTCCCATTTTCTTTTTTTTTCTTCTAATATGTGACGTGGTTATATAATCTAGTGAAGGGCTATTAGGTCCTAAAAATGTTAGACTATTTGGAAGAAACCTGGGTATCTGAATACTTGCATAAAGAAAAGACATTTCCCAAGTGTCAAGCAGCTGATAAGCAGCAGCATGATGGTTTCTGCTAGTTGGTTGCCACACATCTATAGATCTGGCCAGTAAGGAGACTGGATTTAGAAAGTATATTACTGGCCAGGAGTTGTGGCTCATGCCTGTAATACCAGCACTTTGTGAGACTGAGGCAAGCACATCACTTGAGGTAAGGAGCTCGAAACTAGCCTGCCCAACATGGCAAAACCCCGTCTCTACTAAAAATACAAAAATTAGCTGGGCCTGTTGACAGGTTTCTGTAATCCCAGCTACTCAGAAGGCTAAGGTGGAGGCTACAGTGAGCCAAGATCACACTACTGCACTTTAGCCTGGGTGACAGAGCCAGACTCCATCTCAAAACAAAATACAACAACCACAACAACAAAGAATATTACCTATGGTACAGAAAATAGCATGAGTCTTATGTTTTCATGGGTTTCTTTGTTCTCCAAGTCCCAAAGGGCTAATGTGGAGGCAATGCATGCCCAGAAGGACAACCCAGGAAGATGCTATGCACACTGGGTCTGCATCATAGCTCGGAAACATCGAGTTTAGGAAGCGCCCAATCTTATAAAGAAGCTGTTGACAAACTGGTCCATCCTCTGCTCTGGAAACAGGAATTATCTTTATTTTCTTATTAGGCTTCATATTTGCCCTGTGACTCAGAGAGTGAGCGAGACAATTGCTAGCTTTTAAATCTTTTGCTATATAAGCATCTTTGAAATGGTAATCCAAAAAGAAAAAACTGTCACAAGACATTTTGAAATACCAGGTGAATTGCTTTATGACACAAGGCATCAAACTACTGATTCACATTAAAATATGTTGTAAAAAATAAACTACCTTTTTTTACTGTTATGGCACAGTTTGTATTGTTAGTCAAAATTGTTAGTCTGTAATGACTAGCACAGTTAATATAAGAATCGTTTGCTCAAAATAAAAGAGAAGTGAGATTAAAATTAAAATGTGACAGAACAGAAAATGAGCTGAGCGGGGAAAGAAACTGAGAAGGATCTCATTTCCTCAAGCACAGAATTTTCTGTAGTGAAATATGTTGGTGGGAGACTTGGGTTAGAAAGCAAAGTTCTTTATCATTTCCTGTCCTATTAAAGGGGCGATTCAAAAAATAGCTAGCAATGTTACCTCTCAATTCCAAAGAAATGATGCAGAAATTAATCTAGAAAGAAATTGAGGACCATTTCCCCTACCTTTATGTTCCTTTCAAAAATATATTGCAGGTTTCCTTCTGATTCAGCATTGCTAAAGTAGATGAACACCAACCCATGCATTTACCAAATATTAAAAAGGGGACTGTTTAGTAAATAATACCTGGGACAAGTGAGTTGAATATAAGCCCTCAAAAAGATATGTCCACACCTTAATCCCGGAAATCTGTGAATGTGACTGTATTGAAAAAAGAGTCTTTGCAGATATAATCAGTTATCTTCAATGAACAGACTATCCTAGATCATTCAGGTTGGCCCTAAATCCAATGACAAGTTTTCTTATAATCGGCACATACAAGACAGAATTCAAGGACGCAATGTGAGCATAATGGCCAAGACTGGAGTAATGTAACCATAAGTGAAGGAATGCTGATAGCCACCAAAAGTGGGAAGAAACAAAGAACAAATTTCCCCTAGACCTCTGGAGAAAACATGCCACCACTGACAACTTGATTTCACACTTCTGACCTCCAGAACTATGAGAATAAATTTCTGTGTTTTAAGTAACTAAGGTTGTAATAATTTGCTGTGGAAGTCCTAGGAAACTAATACACAATATCAAGGCAGAGTTTATTTACACTGACATCAGGAATTTTTAGAGTCAGTACTCTGACTAAGGTAACACTCTCTAGAGAGCCCAGAACATAGGCAAGGAGTGGGTATGGCTTTGTGAAATCAGTAAGTTTTATATGGAGAGAAATTGAAACATTTAAAATATGACACTTTCACCATTAATGTCATCTCATCCTTAATGTTTGCTAAACTTTCTGTTCAATAAATTCATTTCATTCAAAAAGCATGTATTGAACTCCTGCTTATGGTTCTAATGATACGAGTGGTATTATTAAGTCAAGAACAGCATAAAAAAACAAATAGCTATCTTCTATATATATTGAAAGAAATGAATTTCAGTAAAATGACATTACAAACACATTAAGTATATAAAGTTATTCAAAGAAGATATAACACCTTACAGAAAATCTGTATTTGCATTTTGGGAGGAATAATAAAGAGCAAAATATCTACAAAGATGTATGAAGATTATAGGGTATCTAATGAGGAAAAGAGTGTTGGGTGTATAAGAGAAAAGATACTATTTAGCATACTATTGACAATATCATATGAAACCCTATCCAGCTTGGATATATGCTGAGTGAAATTTCCTACAATTACACAGCTCTTATGTAATATGTGGAATCATAAACCATTTATATCAATCATTGAGGTAGTATTTTTTGATTATCTATGTTTTTCTTAAGCACCATACATTATGAGGTTCTTGGAGGAGGCAATTGCAAAGTAAACATAGGAGTCCTACATTATGAGTGCCTCAAAGATCTTGTAACTACTTAAGGAGATAAAATTACTATGACAAACTGTAGTCAAAATTCTGAAATGCATACTCACACCTCTCCATTTACAGAAACAAACATCAAAATACATGTATTAATTATGGATGCTATTGGTGTTCAGAAGCTGAAAGAAACTAAGGTAGACTATACTTTTCTGGAGTGACTGTAGGTAGCAAATGGGATCTGAGTTAGACTTTAGACATTTCAAAGGCATTGAAATCATAAAGCTGACGAGGCGCATGTACCATTGTCCTTCCTTCTCTCAAGAGGTCTCAGTAAACTGATAGAAATTAGGGGAAATTATAATACAGAGAATGAGAAGAAGTAATCAAAAGACACAGAACCAGAAAAGACCTTAGGAGATCCACCCGCCTCAGCATTCCAAAATGCTGGGATTACAAGCATGAGCTACAGAGCCCGGCCTAAAAACAATTTTAATGTAACCTAAGTGGACACTGTTTATAAAGTCCACAGTAGTGTACGGTAATGTCCTTAAACCCTCACATTCACTCACCACTCACTCATTAACTTACCCAGAACAACTTCCAGTCCTGCAATGTTCATTCATGGTAAGTGCACTATATAGATGTACCACTTTTTATCTTTTTATATCATATTTTCACTGAAAATTTTCTGTGTTTTGATATGTTTAGATACACAAATACTTACCATTGTGCTACAATTGCCTATGCTAATATGCTGTATAGATTTGTAGCCTAGGAGCAATAGGTTATAACATGTAATCTAGATTGTAGTAGGTTAAACCACAAAAGTTTGTATCAGTGAACTATGATGTTTGCACATCAACAAAACTGCCTAACAACACATTTCTTGAGTGTATCCCTGTGTTAAGGGACACAGGACTGTATATCACATTATCTTTATCCAATCATCTATTGATGGTGATATGGCTTGGCTATGTCCCCACCAAAATCTCATCTTGAATTGTATCTCTCATAACATCATGTGTTATGAGAGGGACCCAGTGAGAGGTAATTGAATAATGGGGGGTAGATTTTTCCTGTGCTGTTCTTGTGATAGTGAATAAGTCTCATGAGATCTGATGTTTTTATAAAAGGCAGTTCTCCTGCACATGCTCTCTTGCCTGCTACCATGTAAGACATGCCTTTGTTTCTCCCTCAACTTCCACGATTGTGAGGCCTCCCCAGTCATGTGGGACTGTGAGTCAATTAAACCTCTTTTCTTTATAAATTACCTAGCCTCAGGTATTTCTTCATAGCAATAAGAAAATGCACTAACACAGTAAATTGGGACTAGGAGAGTGGGGTACTGCTCTTAAGGTTGCGAAAAATGTGGGGAGCAACTTTGGAACTGGGTAACAGGCAAAGTTTGGAACAGTTTGGACGGCTCATAAAAAAGACAGAAATATGTAGGAAAGTTTGGAACTTCCTAGAGACTTGTTGAATGGTTTTGACCAAAAAGTCCAGACTGAGGTGGTCTCAGATAGAGATCAGAAACATATTAAGAACTGAAGCAAAGGTGATTCTTGCTATGCTTTAGCAAAGAGACTGGCAGCATTTTGCCCCTGCCCTACAGATCTGTGGAACTTTGAACTTGAGAGAGATAATTTAGAGTATCTGGCAGAAGAAATTTCTAAGCAGAAAAGCTTTTAAGATGTTACTTGGGTGCTGATAAAATCATTCAGTTTTATGTATGCACAAAGATGTAATTTGCAATTGGAACTTATCTTTAAAAAGAAAGAGCATAAAAGTACAAAAACTTTGTAGCCCAATGATGCAATAGAAAAGAAAAAATAATTTTCTGAGGAGAAATTCAAGCTGGCTACAGAAATTTGAATAGGAGGCAATTGTCAATCACCAAGACAATGGGGAAAATATCTCTAGGGCATGTCAGAGGTTTTCATGGCATCTCCTCCCATCATAAGCAAGGTCTGGGAGGAAAAAGTGGTTTCCTGGGCTGAAGCCCAGAGTCTTGCTGCTTTTTGCAGTCTCAAAACTTGGTGCTCTGCATCCAGGTCACAGCTAAAAGGGGCCAATGTTCAGCTCAGGTAGTAGTTTTAGAGGGCGCAAGTTCCAAGCCTTGGTGGCTTACACATGGTATTGAGCCTGTAGGTACACAGTAGTCAAGAATTCAGGTTTAAAAACCTCTGCCTAGATTTCAGAGGGTGTATGAAAATGTTTGGATGCCCAGGCAGAAGTTTGCTGCAGGGGTGGTTCCCCATAAAAAAACCTCTGCTAAGGCAGTGCAAAAGGGAGATGTGAGGTGGGAGACCCCACATAAAGTCTCCACGAGGGCACTGCCTACTGGAGCTATGAGAAGAGGGACACTGTCCTTCAGACCCAAGAATGGTAGATACACCAACAGCTTGCACCGTGTGCCTGGAAAAGCTGCAGACGCTTAATAGCAGCCCATGAAAGCAGTCAGGAGGGAGGCTGTGCCCTGCACAGCCACAAGGGTGGAGCTGCCCAAGACCATGAAAACTTACCAGTGTGACCTGGAAGTGAGAGATGGAGTCAAATGAGATCATTTCGGAGCTTTAAGATTTGACTGCCCCACTGAAATTTGGGCTTGCCTGGGGCCTGTAGCTCCTTTGTTTTGACCAATTTCTCCCATTTGGAATGGGTGCATTTACCCAATGGCTGTATGCCCATTGTATCTAGGAAGTAACTAACTGGCTTTTGATTTTACAGGCTCATAAATGAGAGGAACCTGCCTTGTCTCAGATGAGACTTTGGACTGTGGACTTTTGAATTAATGCTGAAATGACTTAAGACTTTGGGGGACTGTTGGGAAGGCACTATTGTGCTATGAAATCTGAGTACATTAGGTTTGGGAGAAGCCAGAGACAGAATGATATGGTTTGGCTGTGTCCCCACCCAAATCTCATATTGAATTGTATCTCTCATAATCCCTATATGTCATGGGAGGGACCCAGTGGGAGGTAGTTAAGCTATGGGGGTGGTAATTTTCCTGTGCTGTTCTTGTGGTAGTGAATAATTCTTATGAAATCTGATGTTTTTATAAAGGGAAGTTCTCCTACACACACACTCTTGCCTGCCACCATGCAAGACATGCCTTTGCTCCTCTTTGCTTTCCACCATGATTGTGAGGCCTCTGAATCATTTGGAACTCTGAGTCCATTAAACTTCTTTTTCTTTATAAATTACCTAGTCTTAGTTATTTCTTCATAGTAATATGAAAATGGAGTAATACAGATGGAGATTTAGGTTGATTCAATGGACTGTAAATGCTTGGATTTATTTCCATGTTCTACATTCTGTTTCACTGGTCTATATGCCTACTTTTGTGCTAGCATCATGCTGTTTTGATTATAATTGCTTCATAGTAGATATTAAGATCAAGATACCTCCAGTTTTGTTCTTTTTGTTCAATATTGCCATATTCTTTGGCTATTTTGGGTCTTTTGTGAGTCCTTATGAATACTAGACTTTATTTTTATTTCTTTAAAAAATGTTACAGAAATTTTGATAGAAATTATATTAAGTTTGTGGATTGTTTTGGGAGGGGTGGACATTTTAACAATTCTTCCAGTGCATGGCCATGGACTATCCTCCATTTATTTGTGTCTTCTTCAATTTTTCAACAGTGCTTTATAGTTTTAAATGTACAGATCATTCATCTTTTGGTTAAATTTTTTCCTAAGTATTTTATTTTATTTTATTTTTTGATGCTGTTATAAATGAGATTGTTTTTTATTTCTCTCTTCAGACAGTTTGTTAACAGTATATAAAAATACTACTAATTTTTGTAGGTTAATTTGTATCCTGCAACTTTATTTAATTCACATATTAGTTTCAACAGTTTTAAGATAGAATTTTTAGGATTTTCTATGTATAAGATAATGTTTTCTATAAATGAAGATAATTGTACTGTTTTTCTGATTTGACTGACCTTTAATTTGTTTCTTGCCAAACTGTTCAGGCTAGAACTTCCAGTACTATGTTGAACAGAATTGGCAAGAGTATATTCTTTTCTTTTATCTTAGAGGAGCAGCTTTCAACATTTCACTTTTGAGTATGTAAGAAAATAAAGATCAGGCGAGAAATAAATGAAAGAAAGACTAAAAAAAATAGGAAAGATTAACAAAACTAACAGTTGTTTAAGACGATATAATTAACAAACCTTTAGCTAGACTAAGGAAATAAAGAGAGTAGACTCTAATAAAAGAGGAGGCCAGTCACAGGGAGGAACCAGGTACAGAGACTCATGCCTGTAATCCCAGAACTTTGAGAGACCAACATGGGTAGGTCACTTGAGTCCAGGAGTTTGAGACCATCCTGGGCAACATGGTGAAACTCTGTGTTGACAAAAAATATAAAAATAATAGCTGGGCTTGGTGGTGCATTCCTGTAGTGGTAGCTACCTTGGAGGCTGAGGTTGGAGTGTCACCTGAGCTTGGAAGGTTGAGGCTGCAGAGAGCTATGATGGTACCACTGTACTCCAACCTGGGTGACAGAGTGAGACTTTGTCTAAAAAACAAATAAATAAAAATAAGAAATATAGAAAGCACTAAAACTGATGGCACAAAAGTGCAATGGATCATAAGAGAATACTATAAACAATTATATGTCAACAAAATGAATAACTGAAGAGAAATGTCTTAGAAATATACAACCCACCAAGACTGAATCATGATAAAATAAAAAATCTGAACAGACTATTAATTAGTAAAGAGATTGAATCAGTAACAAAGCATCTCACATCAAAGAAATCCCATAGCCTGATGACTTCACAACTGAATTCCACGAAGCATTTAAAGAAAAACTAATAGTAATACTTTTCACAGTTTTCCAGATAATTGAAGAGAAGAGAACACTTCTAATCATTTTATGATGCCAGCATTATTCTGACACCAAAGCTAGATAAGGACATTGCAAGAAAATAAAACTATTTTGATAAATAGTTTTCAATAGTTTTATTGAAAGGCCACCATCTTCAATAAACACAGATGCAAAGATCCTTAATAAAACACTAGCTAACTGAATTCAACTGCACATAAAAAATATTCAGCATGGACAAGTGGGATGTATCCTGGCATCCAAGATGGTTCAACATACATAATAAATAAGTGTGATATACCACATTAACAGAAGGAGTGACAAAAATACCATATCAACAGATGCAGAAAATGCATTTTACAAAATCCAATATTCTTTCATGAGAAAATCTCTCAGCACATTAGCTGTAGAAAAAATTTATCTTAGCACAATAAAGGCCATATATGACAAGATTATAGCTAACATCATACCCAACATTAAAAAGTACATTTCTAAATTTTCAAATTACTCTTAACCCTTAGAATCATTTAAAAGATAAGTCACAAAAGACCTAACTAATGTTACAAAGATAATAAATGGTTTTTATCACTGGGAATATAAAAGATGAAATTTGTAGAGTTTGTGAATTAAAATTTGGGAGGAGAGGTGGATGAAAGGTAAGGATGACTAATGTCTTTAATTTACAAAATTGGAGTAGTAATACAGTTGTAAGTGATGGCATGTCAATTAGAAATAGAAATGTACTGTTTGTAGAGGACCCTTGAAAGAAGACACAATAGAAATTGCAATTGCACTGGAAACTGTGTGAGAAGATGAAAAAGATATATCAACTATGTCCATATCTATCATAAGAGGTCAAGAGAATAACAAACAAGAAAAAAAGTGAATGTTAGGAACAATTAGTGGTTCCCTTCACAATGTGCCCTCCTGTCATTCAGTGCCTAAATACACTCTCCTGACTGTAAATACACTATACTTACCCTTCAAGAAAGGAAAGTCATAGAATTTTCACCTATTCCAAGTTCAAGGTTTCTGGCTTAGGTCATCATTTGCAAAGATTTTACCGAATATTTTACTATCGTTCACTACCTGGTTACTTTCAATTCAGGTTCTTTACTGAAAACAGCATCTAGATATACTAGAATTCTAAGTTCTATGCTTAGCCTCGTGTGAGGTTTAATCAGTGGGCTTTATAATTTGAAAACAATGCCTCACTTTGTCTTTTTGTATTTAAAGTAATTGAGAAGTTTTGAGGTATGTGTTTCAATAATTTTTTTTTTTCAAATTGACACAGCAAACTCAAAAATTAAATGATCATGCAAATCCCTGCAAATTCACAATTCATGTTTTTTAAGTAGTACCCTGAAATCACTCAATGTGCTGGTGCTCCAATCAGTTTTTGGATCTTTCATTTCAATAAATTTTAGATATGCATAGAGTTCAATGGCTAGATGAATAAGGGAAGGATACATAATGGAGGAAAATTTGTCATTTCTTTTACAGAAGAAGACCATCGAAGACTTAAAAACAGAAGTAATTAAAGTGGTCTCAAGAGGGGTAGGTAAGGAAAGAATGCATGTTTTAGGGAAGTATTTATTTTTATAATTAAACTGTTCTGGGGAACTTGATTTTTAAAAATAATATTGTATGTAGTACTTTGTGTTTCAGAAATTAAACTATAAAACAATATGCAGCATTTAAAAAGTTAAGAAAAATAGAAATTATCCCCAATATTAGAGGATGAGAAAATGTGTAGAATGAAAGAGTAAACATGTATGTTTGATAATATGTAATTTTGTAAAAATTTCTAGTATAAAAATTGACATTGGCATCTCTGGATAGCATTTGCATAGAGAGAAGTTCCTAATAGTTCCACAGG
This sequence comes from Ateles fusciceps, assembly GCA_036589455.1. NCBI lineage: Eukaryota > Metazoa > Chordata > Mammalia > Primates > Atelidae > Ateles > Ateles fusciceps. The sequence continues at coordinate 2,614,062 of JAZHEH010003244.1, forward strand.
TTAATAAAACAAAAGTGTTTTCTTCAACACCTATAGTGTGGTTACTGAATATTATGAAACTTGAAAAAGCATAAGAGAAAAAAATTAAGCAAAATAAATCAAAATAAATTATATTTTAGCTTTAAAATAGAAAATTGTATTTTATATATTATATTAAACTTTAGTTTTTCTATTTTAAAGTTCTTGTCCTAGTCACAATGTAAAATTGGCAGTGGGAGATAGGCTTAGAAATGTGTGTTTATATCAGGGTACATGTTTAAGAACATGTCGGAGGCGTTTGTGTTTATGTGTATGTGGTTGCAGAAAGAGAGGGCAAGGAAATTCTGTCACATAGTATAACTTCATGTTAGTCTTTTATTTTTTAATAAGTTATTGTTAACTAATTTTATCTTATTTCTCTTAGACAAAATTTCAAGTACTTATGTAGAAATACAGAATTTCAAAATAAAATGACACACTAGACAAAATAGATATGCTTTTGGATTTGTTTATATTTCTCAGTTCTAATTCACAGAAAGTTATAAAAAAAAGGTAGAACTGATAGAGCCTGCAGAGTCTATATGTATTACATATTCCTACATCCTTTATTTATAAATAAGAAAATTGTGTCTTAAATTACATAGCTTATTCAAGATCATTGGACTAGTTATTGATGAATCTGTAAATAATCCTCCACAAGTCTAAGTATCAGTAAGAATTATGAGAATCAGGTGATGGAATTTCAATCATATATGGATAGAAATATCAACTGTCAGACACACACTGATGCAGTGAAAATTACCTTTAAAAAGTTATTTTTTAAAAAATGAATGTCTTTCAAAATAGTTCAAAAATATTGTATTCTTACCCCAGCATAAATATTTTTATATTTTATAACAACATTAAATGCATAAACCATATTTAATATCTGTTTTTAATTATGGCTGCTGGAGTTTGAAAACTTGGTGGAACTTACGTTGAACTAAAGCATTTCCTTGAGACCATAGTTTTAACAATTGTAGATATGTAAATATGTAATATAAGGATATCATTGTATTTGCATTTTAAAGTCAGGACACTGATAGTAAGTAGGTACTTTTTCTTAAAATTAACCTTAAAAGTATGTAATGTACATGATATTCATATATAATATTCACAAATACATTTAAAATCATACACCCAGAGTTGCTTAAACTTTACTCATAGTGTTACAATGATTTATCATTTTTTCTCTAAAATATTATCTTCTATTTTGATGATATCTCTGGAAAAGTAACACTTATGTGTCTTCTTTGGTAATGATTGAAGATAATGTGTTTCAAGATATTAACTAATTTTCTCATTAGAGAGATTCAATGTATTTTCAACAGGAGCATGCACAATCATTTATGTTTCTTTGTTAAACATTAAGATAATAACTGCTGGTTCTTTCTTCTCTTAAAATGAATGCATCATCATTATGCAGCTTCTCTGTTATCTCCTAATTATAACACTGGCCATGCACCAAAGAGAACTCTGCACTGGAATTAATGATAAAGGCCAAGTGCACGCAGCAACGTTTCTGCTTATGAAACTATGGCTGCTTGGCCACCCAGCAAAAACCTTATGAAATTCTATGTTAGCTGCTTCACTGCTTTTTGATACCTGAGAAGCCATTATTCCTTTAAGCCTATTATAAATAAGTGGGCTAAAAAATATATGAAATGTTAGTGGAGTGAAAGGAAAAGTTTATTCCCCCACTGTGGCATGTAATCACTGCACATGGCCTTCTGGATGTGAAAGGAATGGCTATTAAACGTAAGAAAATGTGGAATTGTTGCAAGTTAGAATGTCTTCCTTTCAACAAAGCTTAATATTTTCATTAAGTTTTAGTTTATTTTTCAGGAATAAGAAGTGTGTCAGATTTCATTCTTATTGGTATAAAAGGCACACTGTGCAAGGTAGAAGAAAATGTGAAATGAAATTTGGTTACATAGATTTTTAAATACATACATTTAAAATATCAGTTTGTTCTTACTATCTATTTCAAGGAGGGAACGTAACTCTTCACTTCTGGCAGTATGATAAATCATAGTTTTTGAAAACAGTAGGCTGAAATATTTTGACATTTTGGGATGTGTTTATTATTTTATGAACCAAGTGGGGGCCAGTTAAATTTATTGCATTGGCTAACTCTAAGCACATCAACTTTTTCAGTGGAAATAAACTAGTCTGAAAAGAAAACTAAAAGAATGTTTAATGACATAATAAAAGAACATATACAGTGACCCTGACATTTAGAACATTTACTTACTCTCACAAGATTTAGTATTGGTAAGAATAGCCCAGAAATTCCTATTTTGGACTCAGCTTAATGTAATTGATAGAAAAGGAAACACTTTACTGCTCCCTGGTGAGGAAAATACTTGATGGTGATAATAAATCAGTAATGAACAGCATCACACTTTTACACCCCACAAATGCCAAAATTTATACTAACAGAGTCTAGATGAGACATACCTACATACCTGCATTCCATGAAGAAGCTAAATTGTAAAAAATGTAAATTAAAAATATTATTCTCTATTGCTCTTAAAAGACAGTTTCTCAGTGAATCAGTGATAATATTCAAATCTGTATCAATATTACCTAACAGAACTCATATTTATTGTAATATTGCCTCTGTACTTATAATTTAATAAATTGTAATTACTTCATGCCCAAAGCTAACTAGTAATGCAATAATATAAATACAAGCAAATATCTATATTTTGAACCACTTGCACAATTTTATCAGCTTTTGTTATTAAAAAGTATGTTACTACAGAAATTGACAAAATGATAGGAAGTGAATTTAATTAAGATCTTGCAAGTTTTGTGAAAATAAGATGTTTGATGGGTACACACATCATGAAATTGTACTTTGATGGAATTCTACACTCAGCTTAGATTTCAAACCCTACAAGTTAGAAAAGAAAAATGAATTCTCCCATATCATTTTTTTTCTAAAAGCATGTTTTAGGCAATCAATGTCCTTACATAGATGTTTATTGAAAAATAAGGAATACAAGACCATATTGATGTCTCTGTCAAAATAGGGTTCAAATAAAAAAAAATGAGAAAGGCCATTTTCTCTGCCTTTGTTTATTTTCTACATCAAAGTGCTTGCATATTCAATCTTCATTATAAATTGATATGAGTATGTTTTTATTGCTTCAGCATTATCTTAAATTTAGGTAAAATCTTTAATGTGTCAAATTGGTAGACTATATTAAGATAATTGATAAGTATTTTTGGAATAAATAAGAGTAATGACATGGAAATAAGAACACATAATTAACTTAAGAATGTGCACTAATAGGTTAAAAAAATCATTCCCTAAATGTCTGTGGGAAGATTTGATATTTAATGGTGCTGCAAGGAAGTAGCATGATATCTGTAATTCTGCTAACTGTAGCTGTTCTAAAAAAAATAAGCATAAATTGTCTTCCCTATTGACGTTGCAAGAGGGGACATTGACAGACAGCAGACACAAAGATCTCACAGCAAAAAGACTGAACGTGAGCAGCCGTACATTGTAAACAGGGAGAAAATATATTTATAAGTTAATAAATAAGCAAGAAGGCAGAGTTTTATAGTGCCCATTGAAAGCAAAACCTCGTTCCCAATATGAGTTTAAAAAGGCATTGAATTTAAAGAGAAGTTTTAGCAAGTGCATAAGCAAAATTGAGCTTTCCCTCAATATGTAGTAAAAATCCTAATTCAAATTGTTGACAAGGCCAATTGCCATTGGTATAAAGTGAACACAGCTTTATTAATGCAGAATACTGCAGATCTGGACAGTTTAAGGAAAACAGTTCCTTACTGAAGCAGACGTACATTTTTCTCAGGGACTATATATTTAGTCACAGCTTGTAAAGCATTTCTGCTTACTTTAAGAAAGAGAGAATTGGAAGTTTATTTCAGAATCTTAAAGATTCTATCATCTGTTCATCTTTCTATTAATCTATCAACATAATTACTACCTACCTATCTATGCATACATTATTTTGTCTTAAATAATAATAGTTACTGAGGCTTTCTCGATTAATTCTCTTGTCGACTTAATATACTTCTGAGTTGAAAAATTATTTTGGATATGTTCCCATATAAATCATTATTACAGTTATGACTGGTGTATTAACAATAAACATGAATGTACTGAAAATTCATTTATTTCTGAAAACATTAGGAATGCACACTATAGTTTTATTTTTTATTGTATGTATCACAGTAAATATTTTAAAAATTAAATTAAAACTTTACAAGCAAAAACATATTATATTGGTAGGTGGGAATTTGGGCAATTTTAGTAAAATACTTTTCTGGGGTGGTTTGTCCATATTGTTGAGGTTTTCTGAATGAATATATTTTATTGTTTTGCTAAATTAAAAAACAAAGATTTTGGTACTTAGTATAATTTTGGCAAAATCTATTAAAGAATGTTGCCTAAGCAGGTTTAATTTGTTCTTTATCCCGGTTGAGATAACAGGGATAAGGTTTTTTAAATAATATGTGACTCAATTTTTAATTGTATCATGTACTATAGTTGTATAACGTACTTATTAGAATTTCTCCATGTATTTCAGGACATGGTACAACTTCTATTTAAAATGTTTATTGTGACTGATTTCTCTCTCTTTCTGTCTTTACATATATGTTTAATCTCTTATAATCACATCTGTATGGTAACTACAATCACATCTGTATGGGTAACTACAGAGATCAGTTATTTTCTTTAAAAAAAAATGTATTTCAATAGGTTATTGGGGAAAAAATCCCAACAAGTGGGTTTAGTTACATCAATAAGTTCTTAAGTGATGATTTCTGAGATTTTGGTGCATTCATCACCCAAGCAGTGTATACTGTACTCAATACGTAGGCTTTAATCTATCACTCATCTCTCTCTTCCCCAAGTCCCCCAAAGTTCATTGTATCATTCTTATGCCTTTCTTCCTTATAGTTCACCTCCCACATATGAGTGAGAAGATGTGATGTTTGATATTCCATCCCTGAGTTACTACACTTAGAATAATAGTCCCAATTCCATCCAGGTTGCTGTAAATGCCATTTTTTTGTTCTTTTTAATGACTGAGTAGTATTCCATAGCATATGTATACCAGATATTCTTTATTCACTCATTTATTAATGGGGACTTGGGCTGGTTCCATATTTTTGCAATTGCAAATTGTGCTGCTATAAACATATGTGTGCAAGTATCTTTATCATATAGTGACTTCTTTTCCCCTGGGTAGATACCTAGTAGTAGGATTGCTGATCAAATCGTAGATCTACTTTTAGTTCTTTAAGAACTCTTCACACTGTTGTCCATAGTGGTTGTATCAGTTTACATTCCCACCAGCAGTGTAAAAGTGTTCCCTTTTCACCACATCCATGCCAACATCCATTATTTTTTGATTTATCACATTATGGTTTTGATTTGCATTCCCCTGATAAGTAGTGATGTTGAGCATTTTTCAATATGCTTATTGGCCATTTGTATATCTTCTTTTGAGAATTGTTTCTTCAAGTCCTTAGCCCACTTTTTGATGGGATTGCTTGTTTTTGTAGATTTAGGATATTAGTCCTTTGTCAGATATATAGATTGTGAAGATTGTCTCTCATTCTGTGGGTTTTCTGTTAACTTTGTTGAATATTTATTTTGTTGCGCAGAACCTTTTTAGTTTAATTAAGTGCCATCTCTTTATATTTGTTTTTGTTGCATTTGCTTTTGGGTTCTTGGTTATAAAATCTTTCCATCAGCCAATGTCTAGAAGGCATTTTTTCAATGTTATCTTCTATACTTTTTATGGTCTCAAGTCTTAGATTTAAGTCTTTGGTCCATTTCATTTCGTATAAGGTGGAGAGATGAGGATACAGTTTCTTCTTCTACATTTCATGTCCCTTGCTAATTATCCCATCACCATTTGTTGAATAGGGTGTTCTTTTCCACTTAATTTTTTTCTTCTTTGTCAAAAATCAGTTGGCTTTAAGTATTTGGCTTTATTTCTGGGTTCTCTATTCTGTTCCATTGGTCTATATGCCTATTTTATACCAGTATAGGGTGATGTGATACCTTCAGATTTGTTCTTTTTGCTTAGTCTTGTTTCGGCTATGTGGGCTCTTTTTTGGTTCCATCTGAATTTTAGGATTCTTTTTCTAGTTGTGCGAAGAATGATAGTGGTATTTTGATGAGAATTGCATTTAATTTGTAGATTGGTTTTGGTAGCATGATCATTTTCACAATATTGATTCTACCCATTCATGAGCATGGGATGGGTTTCCATTCATTTGTGTTGCATATGATTTCTTTCAGCAGTGTTTTTCTTGTAGAGGCCTTTCACCTCCTTGGTTAGATATATTCCTAAGTATTTTGCTTTATTTTTGCAGCTGTTGTAAACAGAGTTGAGTTCTTGATTTGATTCTCATGTTGGTTACTGTTATTGTAGAGCAGAGCTAATAATTTGTGTACATTAATTTTGTATTCTGAAACTTTGCTGAATTCATTTACCAGTTCTAGGAGCTTTTTTGATGAGTTTTTATGATTTTCTAGTTATGTCATTCTATCATTAGCAAACAGTGATCGTTTTACTTCCTCTTTACCAATGTGGTTGCCCTTGATTCTTTCTCTTGTCTGATTGCTCTGACTAGGACTTCGAGTACTATGTAGAATAGAAGTGGTAAAATTGAATATCCTTGTCTTATTCCAGTCCTCAGGAGGGGATGCTTTCGACCTTTCCCTGTTCAGTATAATGTTGGGTGCATGTTAGTTATAGATGGCTTTTATTACATTAAGTTATGTCCTTCTATGCCGATTTTGCTGACGGTTTTATCACAAAGGGATGCTGGATTTTGTCAGATGCTTTTCCTGGATCTGTTGAGATGATCACGTGATTTTTGTTTTTAATTCTGTTTATGTGATGTATTACATTTATTGACTTACTTATGTTAAACTATCCTTGCATTGCTGGTATGAAACCAACTTGATTGTGGTGGGTTATCTTGTTGCTTTGCTGTAGGATTCAGTTAACTAATATTTTGTTGAGGATTTTGGCATCCATGTTCATCAAGGATATTGGTATTTAGGTTTTTTGTTTGTTTTTGTTTGTTTTGTTATGTCTTCTCTGGATTTGGTATTAGAATGGCTTCATAGGACAACAGGAATTAGGAGGATAAGGAAGAGAGTTGGTAAACAGAAATCATAATAGATGAGAGGCCTGGCATCTCATCATCTGTCTGCAGCGGTATTCTAATGAGTTTCAGTTTCTTGCTACCATCTGGAAGGACGGAGGATCTGTTTTCTGAAGAAGGAACTCAGATAAGACAAATGTAATATTCAAGCTTTAAGCCCAAAGTGTCAATTTCTGTGTTTATCCAAAACAGTAAGCATTAGTTCTATGGAACAGGTGGGCTGATTTTAATAACATATATAAATTTAGAAAAATCATAGATATGATACTCACACATACAAATTCTGAAGTTAAAATTAAGAAGTAACTAGATATATAAGGATTCTCTGGTGATTTAGGTAAATTGGACACATCATTTGTCACTAATTTCCCATCGTCTCTAAAGTTTCCTTTTGAGTCTTTATAATCATGTCCTTCTATACTCTAGGCCCTGATAAACTATGACCTGATCTTTGTCCCTATACTTCACATTTTCCAAAGAATTATATGAATGTAATCCTGGGGTGTGTCTCATTTTATGCCTGGTGACTTTACTTAGCATAATGCTTGTGGGTTCATACATATCATTGCAGGTATGAGAATGGTCCCTTTTATTTGAGTATACTGTAAGGATGTGCCACATTTGTTTCTTATTCTCCAGATTCAGACATTAGACCATTTCTAATTTGGCTGTTATGAATAAGACTTTTATACACATATGCAGGTTTGGTATGAACATGTGTAATGACTTTTAATGGACAAATACCTAGGAGTGGGATATTTGTTTTGGGTCATGGACTTCTTATTTAATTTTACTTCAAAAACTGAATATTTTCTCAGTGTCAGAACTATTTAAAATGGCCATCAGCAGTGTATGAAAATTCCACATGATCAGCAGTATTTCAGTGCCAGAAACTGGTAATTTTAGTATTTTTAGTTGCTTGCTTGTTTTAATTTTAGTCATGCTAAATGTAGTGGTAACCCATTCTAATTTAAATTTTAATTTTCCTATTGAGTAATGATGATAAGAATCTTTCCATGTGGTTATTTGCCATCTTTTAGGGTAAACTGTTCAAATTTTTGCTCATTTTATTCTGTTATGTATTTACTAATTATTATGATTTGAGATTTTTAATATTCTCCACATACTTTATACTTATTATTTATGTTGCTTCCAGTCTACTGTTTATCTTTTCTTCATTTTAATAATCTTTCAAGTAGCACATTTTTAATTTCATTGAAGTGCAATGTGTCAGTCTTTTTACGTAATGGATTGGTTATCCTTATCAATGAAATATGCATAATCATACATTGCAAAGTTTTTCTATATGCCAGGCCTTCAAGGACTTTACATGTTGAATGAGACAATGATAGCAACAAGTTATAATTATCAATTAAAAAATATACCATGATGTGATATACATTTGGTTGCTACTGTACATGTTAAAAGATACAGTGAATAAAAGCATCATATTAAAAAAATTATTAATAGCTAGAAAGCTCCCACAGTGAATATCTAGGGGATAAAAAACCACAAATTATTAAAAATGCATTCTTAAAACCAAACCTCCCTTAGTTTGTGAGAGCAATCTAAAGGTTACACCATTCTAGCACATTCTTCTTACAGAAAGCACACATTTAATGTTTGCAGACATCACATTTATATCTTCTATGTTACTCTGCTTGGGTAACTTCTGAGGTCTAAGAAATGTGAGTCTATCTTCAAATGAAAAGCAAAAAAGAATCCGTGCAATTCAGGAGTTAAATTTGTTACAAATGTATATGAACAACCTCACTCTTTTTGTAATAATATTTTTATCTCTATACTTTATAAAATGTTGTTTCTGGGTTTTGGGGTTGAGGGGGAGCCCTCAGCTTCCCTGAGAGGATGTTTCTCCAGGTTCTTGGTCTATCACTCTCTCAAGAATGAGAGAGGAGACCACAGCACAGTGTGCTCGTAAAGTAAAATACCAGACTCAAAAAGTGGTTGCAGAAAGTGGTTTGTTTAGCTGGAGGAAGAGAAAGGAGAAGGATAGAGAAAGAAACAGCTAGCTCTCACACTGAGTGAGAGAAAGAAAAGCTGCTCTCACACTAAGTGAGAAGGGTTCCCAGTGGGGGGAAAACGAGAGAGGAAAGCTCCTCTCACACAGAGTGAGAGAATCCAGAAAGATGGAATCCAGGAGAGGAAAAACAGACTTCCACATTGAGTGGAAGTGAATTGAGAGAGAGAGAGAGATGGAATTTAGGAGAGGAAAATCAGCTTCCACACTGGGTGGAAGGGGACCCCAGACAGGGAAAATCCGGGAGGCAAAAGAGAGCTCCCAGTATGTGGGAGGGGATTCCAGAGAGCTGGAAATCTGGTGTGGGTGAAGGAGCAGGGGAATTTATCCTGGGAGAAATTTACACCACCCCAAGTTCTTCTGGCCAATGAAAGGAGTTCCTTTAAACTTCTGTTGGGGTGACTGACTGTTAGTTTCTCCCTGCGCCCACGAACTTTAAAACAAGAGACCATTAAATCTCCCAAATGGAGAGAGATGGGGAGAGGGGCATGGCGCTGGGAATTTCTTGCCCTTGAAACTACACCCCCTGGTGGACCCGCAAAGAGAACATATTTCCTCAAGGTCAGGCCAAATTATCACACATTTTTATATAATATATTTATAAATTTCTGTTCAGTCTTCCTTCCCAATCCCTACCACACCTAATAAGAACGCTTTGGCCAGGTCATTTGCATAGAATATAAGGTTCTCAGATGGATAAGGAAAAGCATGTAATTCCAGAGATAAATAGCAAAATATTAAAATAGGAATGATATGTTCTGGGAGAAGCAGTTATTTAAATGCTACATGGGAGACTCCATATATGTAACAATGGGTAGCAGGTATGGCTATAATGGTATGAGAGGTTATTGAATGTTAAACTGTAGTTTTCCAGAAGACAAATGCTAAAGCAAAACATTTTGTAAAAATCCTTACTGGAGAGTGCAACCCCAGGAAGAGTGAGGGTAAAAGAAGAATGAAGGGGAGAATAAATATGAGGAGTACATTATCTAGCTAATCATAGATTAATAAACAGAATTGAAGGGCTGGTCTCCTATGTGATGGCTACCAGTTGTAGGAAGGGCATCCCTCTGCCCCTTTGATGCATTAAGGTGGACTCCTATTTATTACTGTCATGTTCTAGCAATTCTGAACAATGGCAATAATGTTACTCTCAGGAGACAGGGTTAGAGGTCCTACATCATACTTTGCGTAGATTATTTGCACTATTTGAGCATTCATCAACTAGCACCTTTTGTTTTTAGTTTTCCATCACTTAAAGTTCATTACAGCAACCTTGACTTCCCCACATTCATCATTCAGAAACCAGTGAAACCAGAGCTCCCCAAACTCCAACCCCACTAAGGGCCAGTGCACATGCCTGGTAATCTCTTTCTGCAAATAGGCAAAATAGACAGAGCTCCTCATCAGTAGCTGCGATGAAGACAGTAGAAGGGACCTGACTTCAAGACCTTGAGGAAAGCACAAGCATTTGCTATTACTGCTCTACCTGAAAATAAGGCAAATATATGTGTCTAGAGTGTTGTGAACTAAGACAGATAAACATACTGCTCATGAGATTTCTAATTTTAGCCCTCTTGACAAAATGAACAATTAAATATTTTAAGCAAGCAGTTGATATAGAGAGGTTTTTAGATTACTGTAATAATAAATTTAGCAAGATGAGCCATTTTTAATATGATGCTTTGATAAGTAATAGTTCTGACAACGTGAAAAGTTTAATATATACAGCAGGCCTCAGTAGTGATTGTATGTAATATGCAGGATGCTACATTCATAAAACAGCAAGAATATATTCAGCTTTTATTTCAGCAATGTGCTCACTTTTAATTTTGTGTCATGTTCCCAGTATTCAAAAGATAAAGGACTTTGGCGCTTTTATGGGAGAGATATAAGGACAGACTGCAACCTTTATGATTACCATGAACAAAAGAAAAAATCAGCTGACTTCTATCCTTTAAACAAATTATTTAATCAACACTTTCAAATTTTGGTCTATGTTATTCAAGATATAATGTTAGCTTTTATATACAATCTGCAGTTTCTGCTCTTAAAATGTTTAGTGTGCAGGAGAAGAGTGTATCCACAATGCAATTTATCATGAGTAATGATAAGGTGGAAAGAATAAGTAATATAATAGGCATGGTAATAAACATTTAAAAATAAGAGCTACTGGAATTTAAAAGGGAAAATTACAATGCAAGTTGAGGATAGAGCATTAAATACACATTGAAGAGTGTCATATATTTTTTTCAAAATTTGTGGCATTCATTATAGGTAGAAATGGAGAAGGTAAGATATTCGTGAATGAGGAAAAATTTTATCAAATTAACAATGTAAAACGTGTTGTAGAGTAACTGTCAGCAATTTCGATTGAGTGAAATATAGGATTTTCACTGCGGAATGTGATGGTAAAGTATGGAATTAGGTGGCAAAATATGTGATATACATAACTAACAGTTTGAAAATATTCAACGAAACTACATAATATCAAAATTTAAAAGTTTCTAACCAAGTGTGGTGGCTCATGCCTGTATTGCTAGCACTCTGGGTGGCAGGCAGATCACTTAAACCCAGGAGCTGAAGACCAGCCTGGGCAACATAGGAAACCTTGTCTCTACTAAAAATACAAAATATTAGCTAGATGTGGTGGCACACACCTGTTGTCCCAGCTACTCAGGAGGCTGAGGCCAGAGAGTCACCTGAACCTGGGAGGTTGAAGCTGCAGTGAGCCCATATTGCACCACTGCACTCCAGCCTGAGCAACCTGACTGAGCCCCTGGAAAATAAAGAAATAAAGGTTCTGTATCATTAATTCAGAAATTCTGAATTAGAAATAGTGCATTTATAATCATAGGAAGAATACAGCCAACGTTTTTATCAATGAAAGTAGATTCTACAAATGAAGAAAGATAATTTGTATATGAGTTCATAATTTTACATATTATAATTTAACAAATTATAAAGATATTAATAAATGTTTATCAATATGAAAATATACATATGGGATTCAGATGGAAACCTCTCTTATTTTCATATTTTAATGTTTTTTCCACTTTTAGAATCAAGGGTATAAATTAATTTGGTTGTTAATATTAGGGAAATAATGTAGACTGCTAAATAGCTCATTAATCAGGCAATTATACATGTTTATGATTGTTACAAATTTATATTGTGTGATGCTGAGATTTGGGGTGTCATTAAAGCCATCACCCATAATATATAATAGGTGATTTTCCAACCTTTCCCCTCTCCTTTTCTTCTCTCTTTTGTAGTCCTCAGTGTCTATTGTTCACATCTTTATGTCCATTTGTACCCAATCTTTAGCTCCTATTTGTGAGAACATGTGGTATTTGCTTTTATGTTTGTGTTAATTTGCTTATGATAATGGCCTCTGGCTGTATCCATGTTACTGAAAAGGATATGATTTTGTTCATTTTTAAGGCTGCATACTATTTCATTGTGTATATGTACCATATTTTCTTTATTCAATCCACCATTGATGGGCACTTCAGTTGGTTTTATGTGTTTTCTATTGCAAATAGTGCTGGAATGAATATGGGGAGGTGGGTATGTGTCTGTTTGATAAAATAATTTATTTTTCTTTGGGTGTATACTCAATAATAGGATTGCTAGGTTGAATGGTAGTTATATTTTTAGTTCTTTGAGAAATCTGCAAACAGCTTTTCACAGTGGCTGAACTAATTTGCATTCCCATCTTCTTTGACTTTTTAATAATAACCATTCTGACTGGGGTGAGGTAGTATCTCTTTGGGGCTTTGATTTGCATTTTCTGATTGTTAATGATGATGAGCATTTTCAAATGTTTGCTGGCCACTTGTATGTCTTCTTTTGAGAAGTGTCTGTTCATGTTCTTGGGGTTATTTGTTTTTTTCTTGTTGCTTTCATTTAATTTCCTTATCGATCCTGGATATGAGTTCTTTGTCAGATGCATAGTTTGCAGATATGTTCTCTAATTCTGTAAGTTGTCCATTTACTTTGTTGATAATTTACTTTGCTGTGAAGAAACCTTTTGATTAATTAGGTCCCACTTGGCCAGTTTTGTTTTTGCAATTTCTTCTTAAGGCTTAGCCATAAATTCTTTTCTAAGGCCCATGTTGAGAAGGGTATTTCCTAGGTTTTCTTCCAGGATTCTTGTATTTTGATGTCTTACATTACGTTTTGAATTCATTGTGAGTAATTTATATATATGGTTATGAGGAGGGGCCCCGGGTTCATTCTTATGCATATGGAAACCAGTTATCCCAACACCATTTATTGAATAGGGAGTCATTTCCCCCATTGCTTATAATTGTCAACTTTGTTGAAGAGGCTGCAGGGGCACTACTTTATTTTTTAGTTCTCTATTTTGTTCCATTAGTTGATGTGTCTCTTCTTGTACCAATACCATGATGTTTTGATATCTGTAGCCTTGTAGAATAACTTGAAGTTAGGTAGTATGATGCCTCTGGCTTTGTTCTTTTTGCTTAGGATTGCTTTGGCTATTCAGGCTCTTTTTGGTTCCACATGCATTTAAGAAAAGATTTTTCTAGTTCTGTGAAAAATGACATGGTTAGTTTGATAGGAACAGCCTTGAATCTGTAGATTATTTTGAGCAGTATGGTTATTTTAACTATATTTATTCTTCCAGTTTATGAGCATGAAACTTTGTTTGTGCCATCTATGATTTCTTTCAGGAGTGTTACGTAGTTCACCTTGTGAATTTCTTTCATCTCCCTGATTAAATGTATTTCTAAATATTTTATATTTTGTGGTTATTGTAAATGGGATTGCATTCTTGATCTCACACTTGGCATGTTATTGTTGTATAGAAATGCTAGTTTCTTGTACATTGATTTTGCATTCTGAAACTTTGTTGAAGTCATTGATCGGTTCTATACTTATCTTTCAGCAGAGTCTTTAGAGAGTTCTAGGTGTACAATTATATCATTGACAAAGAAAGATAATTGGACGTACTTTTTTTCCTATTTTAATATCTTTTATTTTTATTTTTTCTGTTGCCTGATTGCTCTAGCTAGGACTTCCAGTACTATTTTGAATAGGAGTGTTGAGAGTGGGTATCCTTGTTTTGTTCAGGTTGTCAAGGTATTATGCCAATTCTAACATCACAGAAAGAGTTAGAGATGAGTCCCTCCTTCTCAATTTTTTGAGATAGATTCAGTGGGATTGGTACCAGCTCTAATTTGCACACCTGGTAGAATTTGGCTGATTCTATCTGGCCTGTGACTTTTTTGATTGGTAGGATTTTTTATTACTGATTCACTTTTGGAACTCAATATTGGTCTGTTTAGTATTTCACTTTCTTCCTGCTTCAAACTTGGAATATTATATGTTTCTAGGAATTTATCCAATTCCTGTAGATTTTCAGGTTTGTGTGCAGAGACGTGCTCATAATAGTCTTTGAGGATCTTTTGCATTTCTGGAGGATTGGGTGTAATGTCACCTTTGTCATTTTTGATTTTGCTTATTCGGATCTGCTCTCTTCTTTGTTAATTAGTTAGTAGTCTATTGATCTTGTTTATCCTTTCAAAAAAATAGTTTCTGATTTTGTTTGGGTGCTTTCAGAAGGCCAAGGGTCTGTATGGGTTTCTTCTATTTTCATATATATATATGTATTTATTATACTTTAAGTTCTGGGGTACATGTGCAGATCACGCAGGATTGTTACATAGGTATACACATGCCATTGTGGTTTGCTGCATCCATTTCCCCCATCACCTACATTAGGTATTTCTACTAATGTTATACCTTCCCAATGCCCCAAACCCCTGCTATCCTCTCCTAGCTTCCCCACCCCCACAAAGGCCCCAGGGTGTGATGTTCCCCTCCCTGTGTCCATGTGTTCTCATTGTTGAACACCCACTTATGAGTGTGAACATGTGGTGTTTGGTTCTCTGTTCTTGTGTCACTTGCTGAGAATGATGGTTTCCAGATTCATCCATGTCCCTGCAAAAGACATGAACTCATCCTTTTTAATGGCTGCATAGTATTCTATGGTGTATATGTGCCACATTTTCTTTATCCTGTCTATCATTGATGGGCATTTTGGTTGGTTCCAAGTCTTTGCTGTTGTAAACAGTGCCACAATGAACATATGTCTGCATGTGTCTTTATAATAGAAAGATTTATACTCCTTTGGGTATATACCCAGTAATAGGATTGCTGGGTCAAATAGTATTTATATTTCTAGATCCTTGAGGAATCACCACACTGTCTTCCAAAATGGTGGAACTAATTTACACTCCCACCAACAGTGTAAAAGAATTCCTATTTCTCCACATCCTCTCTGGCATCTGTTGTCTCCAGATTTTTTAATAATGGCCATTCTAACTGGCGTGAGATGGTATCTCAATGTGGTTTTCATTTGCATTTCTCTAATGACCAGTGATGATGAGCATTTTTTCATATGTTTGTTGGCTGCATAAATGTCTTCTTTTGAAAAGTGTCTGTTCATATCCTTTGCCCAATTTTTGATGGGATTTTTTTTTCTTGAAACTTTAAGTTTTTTGTAGATTCTGGATATTAGGCTTTTGTCAGATAGGTAGATTGCAAAAATTTTTTCCCATTCTGTTGGTTGCCAGTTCACTCTAATGATAATTTCTTTTGCTGTGTAGAAACTCTTAAGTTTAATTAGATCCCATTTGTCTATTTTGGTTTTTGCTGCCATTGCTTTTGGTGTTTTAGTCATGAAGTCCTATGCCTATGTCCTGAATGGCACTGCCTAAGTTTTCTTCTAGGGTTTTCATGGTGTTATGGCTTATGTTTAAATCTTTAATCCATCTTGAGTTAAATTTTGTATAACGTGTAATGACAGGGTCCAGTTTCAGCTTTCTGCAAATTGCTGGCCAGTTTTCCCAACACTATTTATTAAATAGGGAATCCTTTCCCCATTCCTTGTTTTTGTCAGGTTTGTCAAAAATCAGATGGTTGTAGATGTGTGGTGTTAGTTTCGAGGCCTCTGTTCTGTTCCATTGGTCTATATCTCTGTTTTGGTACCAGTACCATGATTATATATCTAGAAAACCCCATCATCTCAGCCCAAAGTCTCCTTAAGAAGATAAGCAATTTCAGCAAAGTCTCAGGTTACAAAATCAATGTGCAAAAATCACAAGCATTTCTATACACCAAAAACAGACTTAAAGAGAGTCAAATCATGAGTGAACTCCCATTCATAATTGCTACAAAGAGAATAAAATACCTAGGAATACAACTAACAAGGGATGTGAAAGATCTCTTCAAGGAGAACTACAAACCACTGCTCAAGGAAATAAGAGAGTACACAAACAGGATGGAAAATCTTTCCATGCTCATGGTTAGGAAGAATAAATATCATGAAAATGGCCATACTGCCCAAAGTGATTTACAGATTCAATGCTATCCCCATAAAACTACCATTGACCTTCTTCACATAACTGGAAAAAAAAAACCTTAAACATCTTATGGAACCAAAACATAGCCCACATAGCCAAGACAATCCTAAGCAAAACAAAAACAAAAACAAAAACAAAAAAACCTGGAGGCATCACGCTATCTGACTTTGACTTCAAACTGTACTATAAGGCTACAATAATCAAAACAGCATGGTGTATGGGTTTCTTAGTTGTGGCTAGTTTCCTGCATTGAATTTCACAGGAAATGTAAGCTGAAGGAATTTATTTTTGTTTGGTACCATAATACAGGCTGTGATCTATTAGATGGTGATTAAGAGTAAGAGTTATCATATGGACTCTTTTGTATTTCAGTAAATTCTCCACAGTGCTCTGGGAAGGGAATTATGGGGAAGGGTACAAGAGATAACTCTCCTTACCAAGTCCATTCCTAGGCCTTTGGGAAACCCCCTCTAATCACTGGTACTGTACTCATATTTCCTTAGGCCCAAGGGATGCCCTCTCAGATAACACATCCCCTCCCTTTGGTGCAGCCCAAGTCATAGGTTAGATCACCAGAAGACTGGCAAATCCTTTGGTACACACTGGTCCTCTGAGCTTGGCAAAGTCAGAGAGCATTGTGGGGTATGTCTGCAGGTGGTCTGGTGATGCACTGGTTCAAGGGCAGTGTGTCTTCAGTCAGGGCAGTGGTTCCATGGGTCTGTAGTTAGAGTGCTGCCCACAGTCTGGGGCTTTTTGCCCAGCAGATGGCTAGTATTTTATATTATAGTGTTTATCAATAATTTGGATAAATGTTTTTAGATCAATGCAATAAAAACCATATGATATTTTGACACAACTTTTATATTGTATGGCATATTATTTCATTTTATTTTTGTTAAATGTAATGGAGAAAATAGTTTGCTGAAGGTTTAATTTTTACCTATCTTCTAAATAATGTTAAAGTATGTTTTGAAAGAAATGAGATAAAAGCACAAATACTAAATGAATAAATGGTTGAGAGATTTGCAGTTGGAAAGTAGAGAGTAATTGTATATTAAATATAGATGGATGGGAGGAAAACAGGGTGATAAAATAAAAGTCACAATAAAATTTGATTGTCTTTACTAACAAATTGTGGAAAATAACATTTATTTAGAGGTGTAACAACTTTAAATTTTCTTTTTCATTGTTTAATTTTTTAATTTCCTTTTTTGTTTCAATAGTAGAAAGAGTTTTGCATTGAGAGTAAGGAGACTTTATACACTACATACTGTTCTAAATATTGTCACATGTATTGCTCTGTTAATTCTCTTCCCAACACATAAATGTCATTATAGTCCTTAATGATAAAAATGAGATTTAGTGAGGTTGAATAGCTTGTTTAAACTAATAGAATTAACATGGAATGGAGTCTGAATTGGAACCTAAGCACCCTAATGATAACAACAGTCTTAACCAGTGAGCTAAGTAATCTTGAGTCTTGCACATTAAACCCTTTTCTTTTTTATTCTTTTTTCTTCTTTCCTGCTTCTTTTCCTCCTTCTCCTCTTCCTGTACCTCATCCTTCTGCTTTCTTCTTTCTTATTTTCCAGCTGTTTGGCCATTTGTCCATTTTAGTAGGTTAAAATAGTGAAAGAAGATATACTGAGGAAAAACAAAATCTGAGCTTCCAAAGCACAAAAAGAAAGTCTCTTTTTCTTTTTACACAGTGATTCTTCAGCTTAAATGATCCCCAGAATTAGCAATGGTCAAGAAGCTTGTTAAAAAGAAGAGGCTCAATAAAGTAAAGAAAAAGAAGAGAAAATAATTAAGAGCCTCTGACTCCAGTCTGAAGCTACCCAATCAAATTCTAACCCCCCCCCCAGGAATATAGTATCTATATTTTTAACAAATACTCTCAAGTCAGTAGCAGAGACAAAATGTACTAGGAGATGTCCTCATAATCCCCACTAAGACCATATACTAGTACAGGTGTGGTGGAATCTTGTGAACTTAGTATATAAATTGGAATTTTTTACAATGAAATCTTATCATCTTCATACTAATTTGAATGCTGCATTACTGGATGTTTTACCAGTATTTCTTGTAATTAATACGTTGAAAACTATCTTGTAGGCCCAAAGTATTATGTTTATCATGTTTCATTACCCATAACTGTATTCTTCTCTTTCTTGGTTGTGACAAAATAATTATAATATTTGGCCTGAAAGTGAAGCCTACTTAATGTTGATGGAAGATATATCAAGATATTATATATTGTGTGTGTGTGTGTGTGTGTGTGTGTGTGTGTGTGTGTGCATCTTTCCTTGCAGCTACAGAAAATCAGAATCTATTTACGTAAGACAAATCTTCTTTCAAATGTTATTTCTAAAAACGGAGTTTCATAGGATACATAAAATTTAGAAACTGGAGAATAATACTTAATCTCTAAAATATCTGTAATTTATATTAATAATCTATTTAAATTATGTGTGACCTGTCTTAATGGATAAACTAACAATTTTCTCTAGTACATGAATATTTCAGTGTTATAGAGTTGTAAGTGTGTTACTCTCATTTTGCTTTTTATGTCACTTATTAGGGAATAAACTTACAATAGTGCCAGATTTTTTTGAACAAAGTTTGAAGGTATTGGCTTCCATAAATAAACATTTCAATAACTTCATATGATGGATTCTACTTAACAAAATATTCATTGTCATACTACAATTTCATACTAAAATTTATATTTTATAAATATATTTAGTAAATGAATACATTATTCTGCCTACATTTTTAAAAACTTTCAGATTATCTAAGTTGCAAGGTCTATCCTTGAATAAAACAAAATAAAATGAACAAAATCAGAAAACCAAACAAAAAACAAGGGGGAGTGCTTACTTGTATGTCCATAGTAGTTTTATTAAACATTTTATGTCTGCACAATTCTTGACATACAAAAGGCAAGCATATCTGGGTTTGTACCTTTGTGATTGTGAGACCATGGGAGGATTATTTCTGACAAGCTCTCAAGTGAGAGTAAGACAGCTTGACAGATACATAGGGATTTAACTATAGCACTGAGCAAGTTTCAACAAATAAGTGTCACAATTTTTGTTTCTTTTCTAAAAAGGAGTATTATGAAAACTAAATTATTTATAATGAGCTAAATTTTATTCTACAAAATTTAAACAAACATTATTCATATATATCTGTAATACTTTTAGTACAGATTTTTATAATGCTATAAAACTTGCTCTATATTTTAATCAGATCTTTTAAATTTAGTGAACACACAGAATATCTACCCATCATTCCTTTCTTCATTTGACATTTCTAATAATAATGTGGATGAAACAATTCAACTCATTCCCTGCTGAAGGCAACAAATTAACAACATAGGGCAAATCAATATAAAGCTATGAATATGTATGTTGGTACAATTTCTCATAATATGTTCTTAATTTTGTACTGAAATTTGCTCAGTAGTTTTGAAAAATGGCAAGTAACTTACAGGAAAAATAACTTTTAAACTTCTATTAAAAATACATTTTCAAATAAACATATTATTCGTAACCTTCCATAAGGTACTAAATGCTGGTTGTGTGTGTGTGTGTGATTGAGAGAGAGAAGAGGAGACAGAATAATGCTTAAATTCACCCTTCATTGAGTAGGTCTTATTTAATCCTGCTAAGAGAGTTTTCCAAACCACACTATATTTCTCAGCAAAACATATATAAAACCAGAAAAAAAATCTATAGAAGTCACATATTATATAGAGAAAGAAAAAGTTTGAATTCTTATATGTTTATTAATTTTGGCATTGGAAAGTTTAAAATAAATAACAAAAAAATTCTCTTTTAAAGGGACATGGATGAACCTGGAAACCATCATTCTCAGCAAACTGACACAGGAACAGAAAATCAAACACCGCATGTTCTCACTCATAGGCGGGTGTTGAACAATGGGAACACATGGACACAGGGAGGGGGAGTATCACACACTGGGGTCTGTCGGGGGAAAAAGGGGAGGGATAGTGGGGGGGTGGGGAGTTGGGGAGGGATAGCATGGGGAGAAATGCCAGATATAGGTGATGGGGAGGAAGGCAGCAAATCACACTGCCATGTGTGTACCTATGCAACAATCTTCCTTGTTCTTCACATGTACCCCTAAACCTAAAATGCAATAAAAAAAAAAAAGCTTTATTCGTCACAGAATGACCTCTCCACTCATCCTGCATTAACAACTCAAAGCCAGAAACTTCAGCCTAATTGTTGACTCTTTTTAGCTTCACAATTCTGCCAATAAATCAATAAATTCCATCCATTCTACATGTTAAGCCCTGTGAAATAATTGACACTCTACTGCTATTTACATACCACACAGCAACCTCGTTAGGTTCAAGTCTCATCAGTTCTCTTCATCCTATCACTGCTATTCCAATGATTTGTAGCAACATCACTCCTTCCTAGTATGACTGTAACTGAATTCATACAAATAGTTCCAACACAACTTTTCTGCTACTCTCTCCAGAATATTCTCTGTACTGCAGTCAGATAGTTCCTTCATGGGTAAAGATCGAGTTCACTGTTATAGCCATAGGATTACTGCCACAATCCAGTTCCTATTTTCTTCAGCTTAAAGCTGCCTAACTTAAGCCATTTGAATGTTTCCAATAGCTAATTACACTGCATCATTCAAGTCTCAGTTTAAAAAAGATATCTACCAGAAAAATCCCTTACACCTAAACTCTGGCGTAGATGCATCACCCACCTTGTGTTTTCATTATTCTTACACCATAGTTATCACACTGTGTTTAATACCTGTTAGGTTCATTACTACCCCCCCAGTGATGATCAGTTTCTAAGGGCAATGACTTAAAAAAAAAAAAGAAAGAAAGAAAGAAAGAAACAAACTTATAGCTCCTGCCACATTGTTGACAAGTTACAGAAAGTCAATAAACAGGAGTCTATTATAATTAACCCTTCAGCTCCAATATAAACTGTTAAGGAAAGTCTAGGAATGTCTTCACAAAATAAAGCTAAATATTTAAAAAAATTCAAAGGATCCAATATGTTGGACATTGCTAGGTGTATTGTAAGTCGGCTGTTAAACAGATATTCATTGATCATCTGCTATGTGACAGGTTCTTTTTCTGTGCTTGGGATATAGAGTTGAATATGACTGTGTTTTTCTTTCACAGAATATATAATTTAGTAGTATTAAGTGGAAAGGATACTCAAAGAGTATTTTGAATCTGGGCTCTACGGTCATTTTTGTGTTAGCACATACAACAATATAACATTAAATTTTACAATATTGATTCTATATTCACACCCAAGCTATGGAAATTTTGCTGAGAAAAGACTAGATGTCAGAATATGGGAAGAGAAAGGATAGGTCTAAAATGAGAGGGGGAGATGGATAAAATTATTATAGTTCTGTGGCTGACGTTTCTAAGATGTTCTCACAGTGAACTTCCAGTACTTCGATACTCTAGTCATGTCTGAACTAATAACCTTTGACAAAGAACCTGGTCTTAAAATTACATAAATTGTGTGCTAGGAATTTTTCACTACTAGGTCAGTCGTATTGTCACACACACATCACATAATTGCCCAGGAGATCAGAGCCTCTGTTTATTAGAATTTAAAGTTTCTCCTCTGATCTCAAAAGTATCTGCCTGTAAATGATTTGGGAAATTAAAAAAAAAAATATATATATATATATATAGGTGCATGTTCATTAAAATGCACTATTCAAGGGAACAAGAAAGAGATTCAGGGTATACTTATTTTTCTGCCTGCAAAGTAAATAATTTTCATTATACAGCAAGTATCTTACCATAACACAGGAATGGCAAGACAAACTGTTGCAAATTGCCAGCATATTTGGCCTCCATATTGATGCCCAGCAATATGTCAAAAAAGTGATTGACTAGATTTAAACCTTGGCATATTTCAAATTTTAAAATGCCTACTTTCATTATTTCTTGAAAAATCAGATCTAGCAACACTAAGTTCAGTTTCCTATATAGCAACCATTGGCTGGCAATTGCATTATTAATTATTCTTTTCTGATGGGGCATTTTCTCATCAGTTTTCCCCAATCTCCAGAAATCTACAATTGTTTTATACTTAATCTATTCACTTATTTATTTTATCACTTATGTTCAACAAGTAATTGTGACTGGCACCATATTCTATGCTCTTATGACATTTCATGGAATGATTTTTTTAAGAATAAATTTTAAAAATTATGCTAAAAATCATTTTTAAGGCAGTAATCTGCAATTTGTGTGTATCAAATTTCCTGGGGTGCTTACCATGCAGATTTTCTGGCATACTCTCAGAAAGGGAGATTAAGTGAGTACGGAGTACCTGCCAGGCAATATGCAATTTTTCAGGCCCCTTCTTATAAGGTCCCTTAGTCTAACATCTTTTATTTATTTTCTAGACTTTATGGAATAATGATAACAGCAATGAGTTTTTTTAAATATTAAAAAATGTTGAAATATTGAAAATAATAATTTACTTCATTGCTTCTCCATATATGTGTGTATATACATATGTGTACATATATATATATAGATAGATAGATACACACACACACAGTAAATGGAACATATAACAAATTAGTACTGAAGCATTCTTTGCTTATTAACATTGTAAGAAACTGTTGAAGGGGAATACTTTATCTGTATAAACGTTATGTATTCATGAACTGAGCTTATTTTAAAATTAGAATGAGGAAACATAACCAAGATTGTAATTCAACTTATTTTTAATCACTAGAACAGACATTAATTTCATTAATTGGTATGATGTCTTAAATACTTTGCAAGAGGCAGTCTTTACAGTAAAGAATTTCTTTAGTGAATAGGACTTTCTTCAGTCAGATTTAAGTGTGTGAGATACATCTCTGTTAGAAAAGGCCTATCTGTGGCAAGAATCTTTAACAACCTATTTCTTAAATACCACTACTTTAATCTGGACTTGTTCTACAACGGTCTATATACTTGGGTCTTCCTTCATTATCATACTGGCTCATCCCTTGTTTATTGTTGTTGTTGTTTTCTTTTTGATTTTCTAGTTTAAAAGATTCTACTTTTTGCCTGTTCCTGGTTTATTATTTTATTTTGCTTGCTATATCTCTACTAGTTTATTGGGGAAAGGGTTTTATATAAGGCAATGTTTTTGTTAGCACCTTGTACAACTTGTGAACTAATTCTACCCTCACAGTTGCTTGACAGCTGGATTAGGTATAGAAGTCTAGGTTAAAATCATTTTTCTTCAGAACTATGAGGAAATATTTCATTGTCTTTTATTTGTCAATATTTCTGTTGTGAAGTTCAATGCTATTATTATGACTCCTCTGACTCCAACTTTGTATTTTCTTTGAATCTTATAGTAGGCTTTGTTTTCACAGGTATAAACTCCTTAATGATGCGAATTGAGCATATCTTCCCACAGGTTGTGCTGGATATTAAGTAGACTCAGTTTTTAGTCTATGTCTTTTCATTTTTAAGAGTTTTTCTGAATTATTTTAATAATCATATAGTAATTTAATTTCATTCTCTTTTTTATAGAAGTTCTCTTGGATTGCATATTGGGTCATCAGGAAAAAAATACATATTTTTTCTTTTATCTACTATCTTCTAATTCTTGACTTTTAATTCAATGTTTAGTTAAATTTACTTACATTCATTTCCCACTTCTGCTGATTTTTTTGACATTTCTGTTAAATATTTTTATTTTCCAAGAGCATTCATTTGTTATTCAATTTTCATTTTAATAAAATTTATTTCTTCATGGATGTGTTGCCTTCTGTTTGAAAAACTATTAGCCCTTAGAAAATATTGCCATAATTTTCTATCTGATTCTAATGGGCATTTTTGTGGCTTTTATGTTTAAATTATGAATACTTTTTAAAAATTAGAATAGAGGGATAGTAAAAAAGGATTAGTAAAAAAGAATAGAAAATTAAAAAAAAAAAACTTTAAGAACAATTTCAACATTGCCAATTGTTTTATGCCAGAAAATTTTAGTACACAGACATTAAAAAAGATGAAAGAATACTGTCTCACGATCTTTCAGGAAACTGGCTTAGACTAAAGTTATGGCCCAAATATTGTATGTTGAATTTCTCCCCAATGAATTACTAAAACTGTGTCAAAAATATCATTTTTTTTCTTTAGGAAAATATTGCTAACTCATTACTTTGTAAAGTTGAGAACATTTATGTAGGATATCATCATCTAAAGACTCACGATCTGAGATTTCATTTACGATCAATTTTACTATTACAATTAGTGTCTAGAGTATAATCCGTCTCACTTAATTCATTTTCTGATTTATCTAACAACAATAAAATATAATTCTCTGTCAATTTTATTCTCTTTTCTGTTGCATATAGGCCAAACATGAAAAATCTTATTTCTTACATTGAAAAAAATCTTAAGGTAGACTGCAGATATGGATTACCTACTTTTCTCTTATACTTAGTGCAAGGTTATTCAATACCTTGCACAATGCCACAAAAAATCTCAAGAAGCATGATCCATTTCACTATTGCATTATTCTTTTATAAAATTTCGTTGTTCTTACCTTTTCTAATGATTTGAGTATTTATTTAGGAATAATTGATGACTCACAAGATAATTTCTAGATTAATAAAATAGCAAAATATATTGTTATTGGGAAAAATCACTAAGGTTCTATAATACATCCTAGAATTCTAAACATGTCCAATAAACCCATACGGAAACTACAAAGTAGAATAAGTTTTATTTTATATTTTAAAAATAGGTTTCTTGTCTCTGTTCTTTGGGAGACCTATAAGGAAGAATAAAATTCTAAAACACAAATTGTTCTAAACAATTAGAAATACCCAAAATATTTTTTTCAAAGTTATGGATGCTTGAATATAACATTAGGTCCAATTGTTACAAATTGTACAATAAAGGGTAAATATAGATATTTGATATTTTCTTTGTTATTAATACTCACTTTATCCTCCAGGATAAATTTAACTGTTAGTTACATTTTGCCTCTATTTTTCAGGTTAGTGTGTTTCAACAGATAATCTTTGGTTGCCTGATTATATTTAAGAGTGACAGAATAAAAAGTTGATTGGAAGCTCTATTAGGAGGTTTGTCTTACAAAATGTTGTGTGCATTCTAGATTATCTAGATAGGTTGTTTCTTTGGGTAATATATGATAATAACATCTCTTTTTCAATCTTATCAAGATGGTTGGATATTCTGAAAGACACATTTTCTGTCTGATCTAGATGTCAATGGTCTTGCAAGTCAGAATACTAGTAGCTGAATAGCAGAAGAGGGCTGCAGTTCGAAGTATTCAGTGTGAATATGTTCACTTAGAATGGCTGTTTTCAGTCAATAATAACAGTCTTCAGGGCATTAAATCTCTATCTTAGGCTCAGAGAAGAAGCTTTACCTTTATAGTTTTGTACTGTGATGGGACAGAGGTTTATGCATTATGTCTGCATAATATTAAAAGAGCACCTAGGAAATCAAAATGCTTTAAAATTTTATTTAATTGTTCTTATTTTAGTGATAGTCTATTGAGCTTTCACTTTCAGTTATAATTTGGCTCAAAATTATTGTTAGTTAAAAGATTCTAAGACATAAACCACAAAAATTTAAAATACTCTTAACTGTATGTTTAGAATTCATCATTCTCTGGTCAGCCAACTCAGTTGCCAGTCATTAATTTATTCCATTTCTCCTAAAATTCTATGGCTGATTTTTTTTTTTTGCTTCAACTCATGTATAGATTTGTGTTTTAAAAATCTACTTAATGCTCATTAGTGTTTTAAATTAAGCAAAAGTAGATATATTCAATGTGTAATTTTTACCCATGTTTCCCTGTTTTCCTCTTGACATCTTCTAATCCATTGTCTTTCTTAGAATATTTTGGGATACATGTATTATATGGTTTTGTGATTACCTATAAGCTACCAATAAGTTAAAAGCATGTGGAATGTGGCCTTTTCCAATACTTTTATGTTTGTGAACTTACAATACGAATACAATACCACAAATATGTTAAATGAATTATAATTACATTGATGTGACGTTGAGAGACAGAATAAGAATTGAAATTAATTTTCACTGAATTTACGCACCCCAGGGCCTAGGGAATGTGATAAATCATTTTAAAATATATGAGAATTGATTTGATTTGTTTTACATGTTTATTTCAAATTTTAATGACCATTATCTTATGTAAAGTAAATATATAAAATTGTTTCAAGTCAATATAACATCATAGGATTAATGGGTTTATCTGTATACATAGTTCCATAAAGGCAAAATTCTCTGAATTTTACAGTAGCTTCGTATTTAAATAAAAGTTATTTCACTGCTTAATTCAAGATTTTCTAGGAAAGGAGCTAGGAAATGGAAGTGTCCCAACCCATTCAACACACTTTTCCTCTGGAAAATAATATCTGCTCTAGTTTGCATAAGTATTTTACTTCAATTGCTGTTCAAACACTAGAATGGATGGATTTGTGTTTAAAGACAACAAAATTAATCTCCAAGTATTTAAAGTTTGAGGAGTTCTTTTTTTTTGTTTTAAGCAAAGTGGTTTTAGTATCGTAAGGGAATTA
The DNA here is from genome assembly GCA_036589455.1 of Ateles fusciceps. Lineage (NCBI taxonomy): Eukaryota > Metazoa > Chordata > Mammalia > Primates > Atelidae > Ateles > Ateles fusciceps. The sequence continues at coordinate 2,641,293 of JAZHEH010003244.1, forward strand.
AATGGCTTTTGAGAGTGATTTTTATATCAACATGCTTCAAAGCTTTTGTAGGTTTTAGGCAACCATTTTAAAGATACTTTGTTCAAATAATGGATTTGTTTTATTCTCAGATAAGTCACGCAGTAATCCCTTGCTTTGCAGCTTATAGCTGCTGTAGCCAAGGTTAATTAATTAGAAATATTAAAGCTTGGATTAACACTTGGACCTGATTCACAAATAATTTGCTTGAAAGTATGCCCAGTAAATTTATTTTTTGAAACTTAGTGCCATATAACAGAGTAGTTTTCAAAAAACATTTTTAGACAGCTATACTAGGTAAGCTATAAGAAATAAGAGTTTTCTACCTGGTTTCTTACAAGCCAAACTCAGTTAAGTTATACTAATTTCTAGATAGGTTCAGCAGGTATCTGTTAAGAGAAAAACAGAGTGTAATGTCCCTTCCCCAGTCCCCCAAACTGGGATGGTGCTGAGATACCAAAGAATGACTTGGACAAGTCTAGCTTGGTAAGTAGATGAGTTTATTAAAACTCACATATAAAGCATTCCTGGGTGGCAGCAGGAGAGCTCTAGAGACCTGGGCCCCTCCCATTCCTAAGTTGCTTTTAAGCTAATTTTCTGGCTCTTTGTCTACTGTATGTGTGTGTGATGGGACCGTTTTCCTTGGTAGGTTCTCAGATACTCTTCTGTAGGTAGGTTTGGGTTTTCAGATATATCTGTTCCGTGGTTTGGCATCATGGCCTTGGCTTAACACCTGGCCTTCAGGGTTCAGGCAGCGCACACACTCCCTTTAGTAACATGGTGGCGGACCCATCACACTACAGTGTCATGAAGGCATTTTGTAAAACGTGGCTTATTTTTTAGAAAACAAAAAAATAAAATGTTTAAATATCTGTAAGGCAAATGTGCACTTTCAAATAGTTATGACATTTCATGTTGAAGAATAACATAATTCCTATGATATCGTGAAAGATTTGTTATCTAACCTGGGACACAGAAAAGACATGCTAGAAATCTAAAGGAGCATGATGACAGCTTCTGCAGATAACTCTTCTACAAATTAGAAATGCTGAATTTGTTAAAAGTGAGCCTTAAAAGAGGTTTACACATGGGAATATATAAAGCCCTATTGCCAATATATGCACCCCCAGCCAAAAAAAAAATCTAAACAGAAACATGATTTCTGAATTTTTGCAAATGAAAAATAGAAAGCCTTTTCAAAAAAGTTTTTAGGAGATGAATGGAGCAAGATGGCAGAATGCAAAGCTCCATCAATTGTCATCCCTGAAAAGACACCAAGGTAACAACTATCTACACAAAATAAACACCTCCATTAGAACCAAAAATCAGGTGAGCACTTATAGTACCTGGTTTTAACTTCATATTGAAAGATGCACTAAAGAGATTTTAAAAAGCCAATCCTGAATCATGGACGCCACTCCTTCCCCAACCCCTGCAGCAGCAGCATGGTGCAGAGAGATCTCTGGGCACTGGGGGAGGAGAACAAATCATTGTGAAGCAATGACCTCAGTGCTGTCCTGTTAGAGCAGAAAGGAAAACCAGGCCAAACTCACTGATGCCCACCCATGGAGGGAGCATTTAAGTGAGCTCTAGTCAGAGAAGGATTGCCTATCCCAGCAGTTCAAACTTGCTAACGTCTCCACAGAGGGCTACCGCACTCTGTGTCTCCAAGCGAACTTGAAAGGCAATCTAGGCCATAAGGGCTGCAACTCCTAGGCGAGTCCTAGTGCTGAATTAAACCCAAAGACAGTGTCCGGCATGGGGGCACACAACCTACTGAGACACCAGCTAGCACAGCCAAAGAAGGGCTAGCATCACCCCTCCCCTAACCCTAGGCTACACAGCTCATGGCTCCAATGGATACCCCTCTATCCAGCTGAGGAGTTGAGAGGGAATAGTGGGGGGAGGGCTGTGTCTTACATCTAGAATACCCATTCAGCCACAGTAGGATAGGGCAACAAAGTCAGAGACCCGTCATTCTAGGTCCTACCTGCCAGATGACATTTTAGATATATCTTGGGCCAGAAGAGAACAAACTTCCTGGAAGGGAAGTCCTTTAGCATTCATCCTGACAGTGATTATTACCTGCTACTTGAAGAGACTTTGGGTCCTGGATAACCAGCAGTGACACCCAGGTACTACATTGAGGGCCTTGGGTAAGGCTTTGAGACTTTCTGGCTTAGGGTGAGACTCAGCACATAACCAGCTGTGGTAGGTATGGGGCAACACTCCTTCTTGAGAAAAGCAAAGGGAAAAAAGTAAAGGGGACTTTGTTCCTGCACTTTAGGCACCAGGACAGCCACAGTGGGGTAGAGTACCAAGTGGACTCTTGGGGTCCTTGATTCAGGACTGCACTCATGGATGGCATTTCTGGACCTGTCCTGTGCCATTGAGGAGCCTACTGACCTGAAGGATGAGTCCCAGGTGAGGCAGCATTCACAAGCTGACTTAAGAGACCTTGGGACTTAAGGGACTATTGGAGGTAGTCTGGCAGTATTCTCCATAGCCTGGGGTGGTAGTGGCTGTGACATGAGGCTCCTCTTCCTTTGGAAAGGGAAGAGAAGAGTGGGAAGGAATGTGTCATGTGGTTTGAGTGCTAGCTCAGCCACAATACAATCGAATACCAGGTAGACATCTAGGGTTTTTGACTCTGGTCTCTGAATCTTGGAAGGCACTCCTGGACCAACCTGGGGCTTGGGCAACCTCATTGCCCTAATGGGAAAGGACAAAGGCCAGGCTGGCTTTGCCACCTAGTGAATGTAGAGCAGCAGGGCCTTGAGCAAATATAGGCAGTAGCCAGGGAGTAGTTACAGTTGGCCTTGGGCAGGTCCCAGCACTGTGCAGGCTTCAGGTCTCAACCAGTGCATTTATAGTCATGGTAGTCACAGAGTTGCTTATGTCATTCCAACCTTAGCTTTATGTGGCTCAGAAGAGAGAGAGAGAGAGAGAGAGAGAGAGACTCTGTATAGTTGGGAGAAAGTACAGGAAGATAGCAAGATGATTTGCCTGGTAATCCAGAAAATTCTCCTGAATCTTATCCAAGACCATCAAGGCAATACCTCTATGAGTCTGCAAGAACCATAGTGTTACTGAACTTGAGGTGCCCTCTAAAGCAAATACAGCTTACATCGCAACACCCAAGTTCTTTCAAATATCTGGAAAGCTTTTCCAAGAAGGACAGCTATAAAGAAAACCAGACAGTAAAGATTACAATCAATACCTAACCCTTCGATGCCAAGATACTGAAGAACATCTATTAGCAGTTACAGTGTTATAATATTCCATGTTTTTCTGTGTACTCAGTAGAAAGACTAAATGATGAACCAATCAAATATAATAACACCAACTATTCAAGACATAGTCAATAAAATAAGATATAAATAGAAACAACAAGAAGTTAAAAAGTAAGAAACAATGTTAAGATGTAGTTTTTATTCATTTTCTTTTGCTTGTTTGTTTATGCAAATAGTGTTGTTGTTATCAGATTAAAATAATGGGTTAAGTTGCTATCAGGTTAAAATCATGGGTCATAAGATAATATTTGCAAACCTCATGGTATCCTAAAATCATTAAAAAAAATGTCTTACACAAAAAAATAAAAAGCAAGAAACTAAATCCTATCACCAAGAAAATCACCTTTACTACAGGAAGACAGAAAGGAAGGAAAGAAGGAAGAAAGAGAAAACAACAAAACAATATGAAAATAAATAACAAGATAACAGGAGTAACGTTTTACTTATCACTAATAACATTGAATGTAAATGGGCTAAATTCTCCAATTGAAAAGACGTAAACTGGGTGAATGAATGATAAAATAAACCCCATTGATCTGTTGCCTACAAGAAAGTCACTTTACCTATGAAGGTACACGTAGACTGAAAACAAAGGTATGGAAAAGATATTACATGCCACTGGAAACCAAAAAAGATCAGGGGTAACTATAATCAAATCAGACAAAATAGATTTCAAGACAAAAACTATATGAAATAATTAAGAAGGTCACTATACAAGGACAAAAGAGTCAATTCAGCAAGAGAATATAACAATTTTAAATATATATACTTCCAACAGTGGAACACACAGATATATACAGGAAATATTATTAGAGGTAAAGAGAGAGATAGATCTTAATACAGTAATGGCTGGAGACTTCAACACTCCACTTTCAGCATGGGACAGATCTTCTAGGCAGAAAACTAAAAAAGAAACATCAGGCTTAATCTGCACTATAGACCAAATGGATCTAATAGATATTTACAGAACATTTTATCCAAGAGCTACAGAATACACATTCTTTTTCTCAGCATATGGATTACTCTCAAAAATAGACCAAATGTTAGGTTACAAAACAAATCAAGTCTTAAAACATTCAAATATTTGAAATAATATCAAGTATCTTATTTAACCACATGGAATAAACCAGAAATTAATAAAAAGAAAAATTTTGGAAACTATACAGATACATGAAAATTATACAATATCCTCCTGAATTTCCAGTGGGTCAATGAAGAAATTATGAAGGTAACTGAAAAATTTCTTGAAACAAATAATAATGAAAATCTATGGGATACAGTGAAAACCAGTTCTGAGAGGAATCTTTATAGCTATAAGTGCTAGCATTCAAAAAAGAAAAACTATGAATAAACAACCTAATAATTCAGGAATTAGAAAAACAAAAGCAAAGCAAACCCAAAATTGGTAGAAGAAAATAAATAATTATTAGAGCAGAAAGAAATAAATTTGAGATTAAAAATTACAAACAAATCAGTGAAACTAAAAGTTGTTTTCTTGAAAAGTGAAACAAAATTGACAAATCATTTCAGCCATACTAAGAAAGAAGACCCAAATGGATTAAAGACTTATATCAAAGACATTAAACTATAAAAACTACTATAAGAAAACACTGGTGAAAATCTCTAGAACATTGGTATGGGCAAAGATTTCTTGTGTAATACCCCACAGGCACAGGCAAGCAAAGCAAACATGGACAAATGAGATCACATGAAGTGAAAAATCTTCTGCACAGAAATGAATACAATCAACAAGCTGAAGAGACAACCCACAGAAGGGATATGAAAAGATGGTCAACATCACTGATCATCAGAAAAATGCAAATAAAAACTACAATGAGATATTATCTCACCCCAATTAAAATGGCTTCAAATCAAAACATAGGCAATAACAAATGCTGACAAGGTTGTGGAGAAAATGGAATTTTTGTATACTGTTGGAGGGAATGTAAATTAGTACAACCACTATGGAGAAAAGTTTTAAAATTCCTCAAGAAAACCGAGCTACCATATAACCCAGTAACCCCATTGCTGGGTATATACCCAAAAGAAAGGAAATCAGTTATCAAAGTGAAATTCGCACTCTTATGTTTCTTGTAGCACTGTATATAATAGCTAAGATTAGGTAGCAACCTAAGTTTCCATCAACAGATGAATGGGTTAAGAAAATGTGGTACATATACACAATGAAGTACTATTCAGCCATAAAAATGAATGAGATCCAGTCATTTGCAACAACATAAATGGAACTGGAGATCATTATGTTAAGTGAAATAAGCCAGGAACAGAAAGACAAAGATAATATGTTCTCACTTATTTGTAAGAGTAAATAGCAAAACAATTGAACTCATGAACATAGATAGAAATACTGTTATCAAAGGCTGGAAGTATAGCTGGGAAGGCTTCAGGGGTAGGTGGGGTTGGTTATCTGGTACGAAAGAGAATAAATGTGACCTGCCATATATATAGCAAATAGGGTCACCACATTCAACAAATATAAAATTAATTGTATATTTAAAAATAACTTAAAGAATGTAATGGGATTTTTTGTAACTCAAAGGATAAATGCTTGAAAGGATGGATATCCTATTTTCCATGATATGCTTATTTCACATTGTATGCCTGTATCAATACATCTCATGTACTTCATAAATATATTTACCTACTATGTACCCACAGAAACTAAAAAATAAAGACAGTTTATAGTAAAAAAAAAAGATTTGCAAATAAAGCTTTTATTTTTGTATAGTAAACAGAAAAATCAAGTTTTAAAATATGATCAATGTTGGTTTGATTGAAAAAATAAAATCAATAGTGTATTAAGCCTTCAGCAAGCACTTTCTGGAAGGAGCCAGATAGTAAATATTTTAGTTTTTCAGGATCATATGATATTGGTCACAATTACTCAATTCTGCCACTGTAGTGTAAGAGCAGTCACCAAAAAGTGTGTAAAGAAATGAGTTTGGCTACATCCCAGTAAAACTTGATTTATGGGCACTGAAATTTGAATTTTGTATAATTTTCACATATGAAGATAATGATTCTTCTTTTGGTTTGTTTTAACCATTTAAAAATGCTAAAAAAAAATGTGTGATACTAAAACAGGTTGCTAAATGTGATCCAGGGATTGTAATCTGCCCACCCCTACTCTGCCAAAATAGTCTACTCAGTAAGAACAAGGCTTGTGAGCATCGTGGAAAAGTTAGATCATCATAGTTGTCCAGTAAGTATTTGCCAGATAAATTCATGATTTAAAAGACCTTACCTTTTGGAAGTTTATTTCCTCAATATGATTTTGTTTACCCATAAAATATAAAAAGTAACGTGTAATATTTATGACATTTACACTGAGAAGTTTAAATTATACATCTCTTACAATTTCAGAATTGAAGTCTTTTATGTTTAGAGTACATTTACACTTACTTTTCCAGTGATGAAAAGCTATCTTATTGCTTATTAACTAGCCTGCAAAGAAAAACTTAAAATTTCCTTTCTCTTCCTCTTTATTTGATATTGATGTCTGTAAACTTGTTTTGATAAAACTGAAAAGACACCAAGGTAACAATATTTTGAGCAAACAAAATTTTAGAAAGAAAGAAAATGCAGTAAAGTGAATCTGACATTCATTATTATTATTATTTTTAAATTATGTGCTAATTCCAAAAAAACAAAAAAATAACATCTGGTAAGCTGCAAACCTTAGTAGAAACTGCTTCTGGGAAACTGAGGTGCTAAGTTGAACTTGTATTTTAGGCTTGAGTGTGTAAATACTAAAGTTTTTAACTCACTAAGATATGGGAGCACGAATACACCTTAGATTTTTACCTGGGACATGAGGAAAGTTTCTGCTGTGGAAATAAGAGTCAACCTGAAAAATATAGTCATCATTAAAATGGAAGCCTGACCTTGAATATAGTAATATTTTAATGTGATCTGATTTCTCCTTCCTCTTGCTCCCATCCCAAATGCAAACCTAAATCCTATGTGAAAAAATAACATGATTCATAGCCTAAAATATTTCCTTTATATAGATCTACTGTACAATGGTTACTATAGCTAATAATAAAAAACAGTATTGTAGACTTGAAAAGTGCTAAAGGATATTTTAAATGTTCTCATAAGTATGTGAATTCATACATATGTTAATTAGCTTGATTTAGGCATTTGCCAATGTATACGCATATCAAACATTAAATTGTACACCATAAATATATACAATTTTTATTTGTTAATTGAAATAATTACATAAATAACATAAAAACTCAGACAAAAATATGCATGTATCAGGCAAAGAAATAAAATTAATGAGTTAGCATGAGAAAATGCCTAAGATATCACTGACCTTTTGTCTAGACTCTAGACAAATGACACGCAATAAAAAGTGTTAATTTCTTGGTAATATAATATCCTGACTTCATCAAATTTGCCTCATTTTCATGTGTTAGGTTTATGTCTTATATGGCATAAGTTAATTTTTTATATTAATGAATGAAAAATAATTTGTAGGTTTTTACTCCACGGTTTTACTCACTTTATGTGTAATTCCAGTCTGATAACTGCTGCATTTGCCTTCTCTTTTATATTGAGGATCAGATTGAAGGAATAAAAAAATTAGAAGTAAGAAATAGATTCTTCTTGTTTCTGAGTGAATGCTTATTCAACATGAGAGGGATTGAGAAGAGACTAAAGGGTGGATTTTACTTTTTTTGACAATGTAAGCGGCAACAAGTGGATTTTCAGGGGTCATAGAATTTCAATGCCTAATAAAAGAACAAACAGATACAAAAGCGCAAATAAAAGCAAAAACAATGGCAAAATTCCACTGAATCTTCTTTGATCAATGCAAGTCTTCCCTTACTAAGTACTTAGATGCTTAGACAGTAACTCAGCTGTAGATGTGGATGTGAACTGCAATTTGCTTTACTATAAATAGGAAGATATAACACATAAATGTATATTCTACAATTAAAAACAGAAATTTAGGCAGTGTGTCTTATTTTACTGGTATGGGACAAGAGGCAATTTTCTCTGTGTCTCACAGATCTCTATTAAGATTTTGGTGAAAGTGATTGCAGAAAGTAGAATGGTGATTTATGTAGTTAACTTTTTACAGTGGCTTTCTTGCAGTCATTGAAGAACTTACTAGATCCTTATGGAAATGCTTTCACGCTCAGGAAAACAGCAAAAAGATAAATTAAAACTAAATGTGTGAATTAGGTTTTTTACTTAAAACAAGCGTAATTGTATATATAACTTTTAACTAAGATTCAGCAATCATTTCCAGTATCCTCTAAATATAGTCTTTAGTAATTTCCTTAGTTTCTCTGAAAGACATATGTACTTTAGCATATCTCTTATCATACAGCTCGGCAGTACAAGCTGCAGGTTTGCCCAGCAGAAGTTATTTTCTCTTTTGTATGTCATGGCAAAACTACAAAATTTTAGTCAAAATATTTGGAGATATTATGAAATCCATATTTTCTCTTATTGTCATTAATGATTCTAACTAATAGATTAATCAACACTTTTGCATCTTCCCATAGGAAAGAATAACTGTTTTGGCTTTAAGTTGGTAGGGAACAAAGACAAAATGACTCCTATATAACTTTAATTCTACACTAGTCTAGAGCCCAAACTAGATGTTAAAAAAAAATATAATTCATAACCCTCCCTTGTAAGTTTTTTCACACTTAAGACTCTTCAGGGAAGAAATCATTAATTCAGGATTACCTCTTTCAATTTCTGTTTCTGTCATGAGGACATAAGGTTATATTCTCTCATAAAGCAATTTACATAATGATTCAAACCAAAATTTCAAGCTAAATTTTGGGGCACCAAGATAATCAGAAAAAACTTCTAAAGGGATTAAGTAAGTGCCTGAATAGTTAGTTGCTGATGACATCAGGAAATTAAAAATTGTAATAAGGGAAATAACTTTTTACCCTGTCCAGACCTCCCACATCAGTTCAAGTTTTAAAATCCATATTCACTCCAAGAAAGAATCTGACTTTTTAATGCTGTATAATGCTAAAGAGATGAGAAGTTTTAAAAGCCATTTACCTAAATTATTAAGTGTAGGAATAAACTATTTACTTAGAAATATAAGAAAAAATCACGTATCTATATTTTCAAATTCTGTATTTCTAGATTTTATTTTTCTTTAACTAAAAAAACTCAGCCTATGAAATCTGATATTCTGAAATCTGTCAAAAAACGTCTCTTTTTCTGGTATATACTTGATTAGAAGCAGAGACATATTGCAATATCATTTGTATCGAATCCTGCTATCTAATTTCTAAAAATAGATTTAAACACATCGTAGAGCTTAAATTCTAATCACACATAGGTCATATATATATATATATATATATATATACATGTCATATATATGCATATACAATGAATAAATTATCTTCTATATCACTTTGGATATTATTGGACTGTATAATACAAAATGTAGTCTGATTTTAGTAGTAAAAGCATCACAACAGACACTTTAAAATATTATCTGTGTCTACTAATGTCAGTTTTTCAATGCATGCAAACTTTGTTTTAAGTAACAGAGTATTTTACTTGGTTGTTTTTAACTATATCGCTTGGCTTTAAATTTTGGTAACCAACAAATGTTCAAAATTTAAGTATTCTATGGTTTCCAGTTTTTGGCCATATTTTCCTGATCTTTGTTTATATTTCCTTGAATCTATTCAGAACATTGTTTTAAAGTCCATGTTTGAAAACTCCTTAACTGAATCACTTTGAGTCTCTTTCTGTTATGCAATACTGCTTCTGGTTTTTAATGAGATTTTCTTGATTTATTTCATCACTAGTCATGTTTTTGTTTGTGCATGGGTTTGTGTGTGTTTAAATTGCACATTTTATATTGTATGTGAAAAAATTATAGTAAAATTTATAGAATAATATGTAGTTACCTTCCTTCAGAAGAATTTATATTGGCTTCGGGTATGTGGCTATGGGAACAAACAACTCTAGATAACCTTAATGCATTTTTCCAGTATTCAGATAATTTGACCTGGGCTTTCATCCTTGTTGGAACTGGACTATTTTCTGACTACGTTATATAAAGTCCCATATGCCAGGCTTACCTCCTGGGTTTCCTTTATATTCTGTACCTTTACTGTCTAATATCATAAAGCAGAAGTTGACTCTCTGCCCAAGTCAGTAGTTTTTCTCAAAGGAAGTTGTAATCTAAACTACTTTGCATTATCAAAACTAAAAGGCCCCTCATGTTATTCTGCTACTTGATAAACAAAATTAAAATAATTTTATTAAGTTTTAAAGTAGTCTACTGGTCTTGATAAGAATGGCTTTAGATATAAATTTGAAAAGAATGGGTATTTTTACATTATTTAGGTTTTGATTTGGGAATGCAATAGTATAAGGAGTGAGTTGTATCCCTCTGTTTTTATGTTGAAAAAATATATATCTTTATTTATGTATTTTATATTATGTATCCTATATTTTTATAACCCATCACAATATGAAAAATATGTTTATTTTAAAAGTAGCACATATATTTGAAAATTAATCAGTCTGGCAAAAGAACTGCTAGAGAGAAATTCAAATTGCTGAGAACAACCAGAAAAGTTTTGTTATTATCCAAATATTATTAAAATTCAAGATGAGTATCTAATAAGGATAGACAAGTCCATTTCCAAGACACATTTGATGATATGCCAGCAGTTCCTTTGTGCATATTAGTGGACTTTAAATTATTTCTTAAAACACTATTTTTTTTAAGAATTGAAATGTCTGGATACTCTAATCATGTGTCATAGAATATGATATGTCATGTCAATATATTAAACTATTAAGAAAGTTTTTGTTTTTATGGTCATAATAGTTTCTGTTATCAAAAATAATTAAGTAAAATACAAATATTGACCACTGTTTATAGTATGACTTCTTAAGATAACCTGGCAAATAATGAAATGTATATGCAATCATTAATGAAATAAAATATGTTAAAATATGTTATTCCAGTGTAAAAGTCTTCCTATTTCTCCACATCCTCTCTAGCAGCTGTTGTCTCCAGAGTTTTTAATGATTGCCATTCTAACAGGGGTGAGATGGTACCTCAATGTGGTTTTGATTTGCATTTCTCTAATGACCAGTGATGATGAGCAGTTTTCCATATGTTTGTTGGCTGTATAAATGTCTTCTTACACTGTTGGTGGGTGTATAAATTAGTTCAACCATTGTGGAAGACAGTCTGGCAATTCCTCAAGGATCTAGAAATAGAAATACTATTTGACCCAGCAATCTCATTACTGGGTATATACACAGAGCATTATAAATTATTCTGTTATAAAGACACATGCACACGTATGTTCACTGCGGCACTGTTCACAATAGCAAAGACTTAGAACACCCAAATGCCCATTAATGATAGACTGGATAAACAAAATGTGGCACATATACACCATGGAATACTATGCAGCCATAAAAAGGATGAGTTCATGTCTTTTGCAGGGAAATGGATGAGTCTGGAAACCATCATTCTCAGCAAACTGACACAAGAACAGAAAACCAAACATTGTATGTTCTCGCTCATAAGTGGGTATCGAACAATGAGAACACACAGACACAGGGAGGGGAACATCACACACTGGGGCCTGTTGGCGGGGTGGGGGGCTTTGGAGAGGGATAGCAGGGGGGTGGAAGTATTAGGGAGGAACAAGATTAGGAGAAATACCTAATGTAGGTGAGGAGGGATGGAGGCAGCAAACCACCATGGCATGTATATACCTATGTAACAATCCTGCACGATCTGCACATGTACCCCAGAACTTAAAGTATAATAAAATAATTTAAGAAATCATGCTATTCCAAAAACATGTCAAGTTTTATTTCTTAGGACCCATGTAAAAGATAATTATTATACTTGGAATCTGAAAAATGGAATAGATAGAACATTATGCCTTCCTGAATATCACCAGGATACACATATGATCCTTTATGCCTTTAAATAAAATCTGTCTTGTGAAGATTTATGAAAGATATTAAGAGATGTATAAAGCTCTTCTTCCTGTCTATTCATTTAAGATGATAATCATTTGGTTGTACTGTTCATTATTTAATGATACGGATTTTGACATTTGTTTCTTTCCAAAATCTCATTGAAAGGTTAAGACAAATTTTTGATACCTATAAAAGTATGAACAAATGCATAAGTCTTAGAGCTAAAAGTTTTGTTATAAACAACCATTCTGGTTGCTTCAATGACTACCATTTGACAATAGAGAGAGGAAACTGGCATAAACTTATGACAGATAGTGCCTGAGAAATCTATACAATTTTGAAAAGATTTAGTCAGTTGTTTGTTAAAACATATTTGAAAACAATATGTCCACTTAGAAAATTAGGTAAAGAAGGGCAATGTACGTATAAAGTAAGTAGAAGAGAAATAACAAATAAATAGAGCAGAAATCAGTAAAAATGAGGAAAGAAAATAATTTTTAAACTCTCTGAAACAAACAGCTGGTTCCTCCAAAAAATATCAGTGAAGATCAATACAACTGATAGTCTAGCCACATCAACCAAGTAAAAAAAAAGGAAGACAAAATTTACCAATATCAGAAATGAAAGTTGGGTCATAATCACTGATCCCACAAGCATTTAAAAGGTAACAAAGGAATAGTATGAACAACATTATAGTATTATATCACATGAATATGAATGCTTAGTTGAAATGTACCAATTTTCTTTTTTTTAAATTATTGTACTTTAAGTTCTGGGGTACATATGCAGAATATGAAGGTTTGTTACACAGGTATACACGTGCCATGGTGGTTAGATGCATCCATTACCCCGTCATCTACATTAGGTATTTCTCCTAATGCTATCCATCCCTACTCCCCTGACTCCCCAACATCTTCGGTGCATAATGTTCCCCTCCCTGTGTCCATGTGTTCTCACTGTTCAGTTCCCACTTATGAATGAGAACATGGGGTGGTTGGTTTTCTGTTCTTGTGTTAGTTTGCTGAGAATGAAATGTACCAATTTTCTAAAAGACACAATCTACCAAAACATACACAAGGAGAAATAGATTATTTTTAAAGACCTACAATTATTAATTAAATAAATTGAATAAGTAATTTATAATCTTTCCCCCCCAAAGAAACTCAGTTGGGTTCACTGACCTCTGCAAAACATCTAAGAAAACATACCAGTTTTCTACAATTTCTTCCAGAAAATATAAGTAAAGGGAACAATTCTTCTAATTCTTTCTATAAGGCTAACCTAGGTATTTACACGACTGATTATAAAACATGTCCATAAATAATCAGTGCAAGAATATTTATAATAAGTTTTTTAATCAATGCCAACAACAGGAAGCAACCAAGAAATATTTCAAAAGATGAACGTATAAACAAACTGTCGTACGTTCATATAATGTAATATTATTCAGCAATTAAAAAAACAGTCATCTAGCAACAAAAAGACATGAATGGCCTTAACTACATATTACTTTGGAAGAAATGGTTGAATAGATTACATGCAGGGAGGTTTGCAGAGCATTGAAATCATTCTGCATAACACAAAAATGTTACCTAAATTACATTATTTATCAAAATCCATAGAGTTGTACAACACAGAGAATAATCTTTAATTTATGCATGTTATAAAAATAATTTATGAATTCAGGTAATCTAGAACTCCCAACAGCCAATGCTGGACAATTTTGAAAAAGAAAATAAATAAGCAAGTATTGCATTATAATTCAAACTATAAAAGGGAGGAATACATATTCTGAAAAAAAAAAAAACTGTGCAATGTACAAAACAACCTAAATAAAGTGTATAGGTATAAAGGTAATGACCCAAGTAATGTTGAAAATAGGTGGGGCTGTAAATCTAAATTCAAAAGAAACTGCATATAAACACTGCATTCTCATTGATAAAATTTGTTTCCCATAGGGAACAGGAAAATAATTATAATATGGCTACACATGTGTTCTGGAATTGAACAATTGTGTTAATAAGATGACAAATGATGAGAGCCAGGTTCCTTACTGGGGAAAGGAGATTGACAGGTCAGCAAGGGAAAAGTGATAGAATGGCGTATGTGTTAATGGACTAGAATCAGAGTCATTAGTATTACTCATGTTTAGCTTATAGATATAGATGGTTACAAGGAAAATTATTGTAATTATGTGTATATACATATGTTAGTATGTATACAAATACTTCTTTGCATAATCAAATGAGAAATCCTTAAAGCAATTATTCCCTTATTTCAATAAATACACTTAAAGCTCAGATCTAATACAATTTACTAATAAAATAAAGAATCATAATTTTTGGAGAAATGGTTAACTCTATAATTGGAGCAGGAATCATACAAGATGAACCTGGATTATTTGTAGTGCTAGAAAGGAAGCAAGAATGCAAAAGCAACTACACATTAAACAAATTTTACATGGGACTCTGTCAAAGTGTCAGAGGAACCAACTGAAAAAACCCCCAAAGTTGGAAAAACTAGAACAAGAAAATAAATAAAGAGTATTTAGATTATAACCTAACCTAAAATAAATATCATTTAATACGTACTGACTGACATAAATAAATGATTAAATAAAACAATGAGTGATGGAGAGGAGACAAATACTGTATGTGAAAAAATTTCAAATTAGTATGTAGACTTCACCCTCAATGAGTGGGCACTTAATGTCCCACTCTTTTAATATACTCTATTCATAGTGACAAGTTTTCAAACTGTACAGTATGGCAAAGGGAAAATACTGTATTCTAACCAGGATAGCCAATGTTATTTTATTTGGACTTATCATTACATGAATTAAGTACCAAGCATGAAATAATATTTCACTGGGAACAGGGGTGAATGTACAAGCATGAATATGAAAACCTCAATGACAGAATGTCTTAGTCTTCTTGATAGTCTTTGCTTTATACACAGTGTCTTATCCATTTTCTGCTGCTGTGACAGAATACCTGAGACTGGGTAATGTATAAAAAAATGAAAATGTTAACAAGTACATATATTTCCCTTTATGTACTTGTTAACAAATCAGAATTTGTCTACAACTAAGTGAATTTAAAAATTTAAATCAATACTTAAATTGCTTGCCAAGCAATGCAATATTATTTAAAAGTGTAGGAAACCAATAAGGGTACAAAGGTATCCATTTGGTTAAACTTTACCATTTTATAAGACTAAGCAATAATGTAGAAAAAAACCTCTTTCTTAATAAAAAAAAAAAATGAAAATGTATTGACTTACAATTCTGGAGGCTGCGAAATATTATATTAGAGCACCTGCAGCTATGGTAAATCTGATTCCATAGATTTACCTTGAATACTGTACCCTCTGGAGGGAAGGAAAGCCATGTTCTTTCATGACAGAAGGACAAAGAGACAAAAGGGGGCTAAACTCACTCTCTTGTAATCACGTTAATCACCTCTTAAATGTTTCCCCCTCTTAATATTGTCACCTCTTAACAATAACAATTAAATTTTTACATGATTTTGGAGGGGACAAACATTCAAACCATAGCATAGTGACTTTCACAGTATATGTTGAATGGGCTTACGTTAGTTTGGATTAAATAATCAAAGAATAATTATTTGAAGCAAGTCATAAAAACTCATGTTTTGATATTGGAACCTGCAGGACAGCTAAAATATTTAGAAATATACAAAGTTTTTGTAATCATGAAAAAGAACCTGATACCTTGTAAAAAGAATTAAGAAATAATAAATTTGCAAAAATAATTGTATATTAAATGAAACTTGAAAGGATTAACAAATCAAAATTCTATTTGGAAACTATGAGCTGCCATGTTTCCAACTAAAACTATAACAATACAATTATACCTAATTATATTATATTCACAGAAGTCTCTATTTATACCTGGAATAGATAAACCAAATCTACAGTCTGAGAAAGCAAAGAAGAACCACAGGATTTATCTGTTTGGTGTGTATGTGTGTGTTTCCAGACAGAGAAACTTGCTTCACTGGAGCAAAATATGAAGGAATCTTGAAAATAAATCTAGGAGTTAAAAGCAATTTTACACCAAACTTGAAGGCATATCTCCTAAGAAGTCATTGAAACAAAACAATACAATAACAATAATAAAGCAAGTAATTCTTCTACAACATTGTTTTTCAAAGAATGGTCACAGATATCTGAATTAAAATTACCTACAGTAGTCATTTAAAAGAAGCATTTCTAAATTTAGTATAATCAACCTATTCAGAATAACTGAGGGCAAATTTTTGTATCTAGGCTGAGGATCACTTTTCTAGAGTCACCAAATTATGAACCTAAATACTCCACTAATTCTGCAGCTACTATCATAACACAGAAGTGTCTTTGAAATAGAGATTTTGTAAAGAATAGTATGTTTTACTGACTATATATGTATTACTTTCATACATCAATTCTTAAGTTTCTCATTTAAAAATTTCTAGATAAGTACACAATTTAAGTGGAAATTTCCTATGAACCTGATAAAATGATTTATACTTCATTTTTAGATTTACTTGCTCTCTTTGTATCTTTTTTCTATGTTAACTATCGTCATATTTCTGTGCACTAATAATAGCAATTGAAGGCATTTATGTTTTAAAGCAGTAGCTGTAATTATATTACACTTCCTATAAATAACACTGGCATTGATGCTTTTATAATGAAAATGAACCAAAGCGATTGAATATTTATGAATCAGAATCTTTTTGGAAGTGAATATGACAACATTGAAAACATGCAATTACCAGAAATACCTACAGTGATTAAAATGTTAATTAATGACAGTTTCTTTTATTAGCTTAAACAAAATCATACTACATACAGAAAAAATATAAAATTCTGACAATGTTTAAATGCAAATTTATTCAATCATTAAAGAATATTTATTTTCAAATAAAATATGCCAAAGGAAGTGAAATAATCTGTTTTAATTTCCTCTGAGGCATCCAGTAATAGAAAACTAATCATGAAATGCTCATGTGTTAGACCTAGCTAAATAGACAGGAATTAACACAAAACATTTTAAAGCTCCTGAAAAGGTGACTTTTGTTACTCCTTAACATTAAAATAAAAATATATTGGAATAATTCAATAGCAGCCATTCAATACTAATACTTGAAAATCAATACTCTAGGCTGGAAAATATGTTTGTTCTAATTAATTCAATATACTAACTCAGTATAATTCCCTATTTAATTAATTACCCGTTAATTAATTATCCATTAATTAAATAGGGAATTATACTGAGTTAGTTTATTGAATTAATTCTCTGTTCAATCATAATTGAAGGTTTTAATTTCAAATTTTTTCAATAACTCAATTATTTTATTTTTTAATTTGCCTAAATTATTAGAGGTTTTGATAATTGAGAACAACAAGTTTTATTATTTTAATATTCTATTATAAGGGTATTTACAGAACAGAATAATTTTGACATAATGGGGTTTTATTTTAACCATATAAATCCAAATTCTGGTTGGAATATCTGGTATAAATCATTCTTGGTTCAGAAATGATCATGCATTTAACTAGATGCTTACTTATTTAGTAGAAGAGGTTTTTATTTTGATAGTTTTCCTCTAGAATCTCTACTTATTATAATATATAATAGTTAATTTATGAAATGAGAGTCATGTATATATCTATATTATCACTGTACTTCATATTTAAATGTCATACTCTGGTAAAATTCATGTATTTCAAAATCTAATAATCTAAAACAATCTTTCAGAGACTCATTTCTCCCTATGTCTCTCTCTCGCTCTTTTTAAAATTATTTTAGAAACAGAGTCTCCCTATGTTGCTCAGGCTGGTCTCCAACTCCTGAGCTCAAGGGATCCTCCTGCTTCAACCTCTCAAAGTGCTAAGAGTACAGGCAAGAGACCACTCCTGGCCCTCTCACTTCACTTTTTTTCCAGTTTATATTCCAGGGTCCATCAAATACCTGTTCTTTGTACTTATTCTGAAATTCTTTTTCAGCTCTTTATTAATAGTAATAACCTGGCCAGATCCCAACCCAAGGACGCCCAGGAAGATATTTCTCAAAGAGCTTTCCTTATCACTCTATTCATTTGGATTATCAATTAATGCTTTTTCCCAGTTCTTTCCCAGTAGCTTCTGTTAATCATGTACATTTCTCATGTCTTGAACCCCCAAAATCCCTTATATTTCCCCTTAGCATATACTTCATTTTTTATCTTTCATATAACTCATCAGTTTAAAATGTCAGCATTTTTAGGAGCAATAGACATCTATTCTGTCAAGTGTTTTATCATCATAACCTTTCCCAGAGAACAGATTATAGTATAAAATTAATAAGTATATATTGGGAGTAATCAGCATTTATTAATAAATCCGCTCCCAGTTGCCATAATCTCCTCTAGTCACCTCTTTTTTCCCTTTATTACAGCAATCATGGGACAATTGCAGTTATTCAAATAAGCCAAAGACTATTACAAACAATATATTTGTCCTTGATCTTCATTCTACCTGGAAACCTCTTTCCCCAGTTATACAAATAGTTTTTCACCCATGACCTGTAGATCTCTGATCATATGTCATCTGTAAAAGTGAGGCCTTTTGTGATAGCATTATTGCAATTAAAATATTATTAAAATAAATTATTAAAAATAAATAAGTAACTCCATTCAAGCATTCTTTGACTCCTTACTTTTCTCCAGAGCACTTCTCACTCTTTGGCTTACTATTTATTCTCTATGTTGTGGACTTACTATTCTCTTCTATATGAATGGAAGCAGCCAGAAACAAAGTATATTGTATTTTCTTTTTACTACCTGAAATACCACACATATTTTTGCACTCAAAAAATATTTGTTGAATGAATAACCAAGATTTTCATTTCATTCATTGGCTAATTTCTTTCATAGGATAGTCACACCATAAGAATATTGGGGGATTTTTGACCCAAAAATTCTTTTATTGACTTCTCTTTTTCAATGGTTGACATACAGTTTTGTTTCAAAAATAAAGTATTTCAAATATTAGCTGAAACCACAGATATACTATTAAGTTTCTTTGAGTCTAATTCTTCTTATCAGTACAACAAAATGTTGAACTAGATGTTACTTTAATTTACATCCATCTTAAACAAAACTAAGTAGTATTGTATTTTTAAATCTGTAAATATCTTTATGAGACATATTTTAGGAGTAGTATGACTTGATGAAAATCTTGATTTTTACTAATAATACCAGTTTAGATTCCCCTTTTCCAAGAAACCTTTCCTTTATCTTCAAAGCCATTTTTTTTCTATCCCATTATCATGTATCTCTTAAGGAATTTTCTGTATACTTCTCTGTATCTCAGTTTAGAATACCAGCATTTATGGGAGCAATAGACTACTACTTTTTTAACTGTTTTATCACCAACATGTTTCACAGACCATAGAATACAGTAGAAACTCAGTAAGTATGTATTGGTAGTATCTATCATTTATTAAGCCTTTTCTGGGTCAGGCAATATTCTGTTTCACATACATGAACTTGTTTAACACTCACAGAAACCTACAATTTTGTTGTTGAATTAATGAAATAAAAAAAATTGACATGGAATTTGAGTTTGGCAAAGTAAGCTAATTTTCACCTTCTGAAATAGATGGAGAGCAAAATTATTTGGCAAGAGAAAATGGAAAATTTGAGGTCAAAGGAAATGAACAGAATACACTAGAAAGCAAGAGAGTTCTTGAAACTCAGTGCTAAAAAAAGAATAGGAAATCTAATTTAAAGAAATATTAGGAAAAGATTTTTGTTTCAACTTGTATAAGGATATAAAATTTAGCATGTATAAGGATGTGAAAGATAAACCAGTTTCCTCATAGAGGACTAGGAGAAATTCAGTACTGTTATAATGGTTTCAGACAATTAGATATACATATAGTAAGTCTTTATTGCTCTAGAGTTAAGGAAATCAAATTTGAACCATTTAGCAATTGTTATGCATTAACATAATAGTGAAATTCCTGTTACTTCAGTAAGCACTTGAAAGTCATAGCATCTAGCAAAAATGTATAATTAAAACCTGTTATACTGTGGTGGGTACTTTGCTAACAATTTCTGTAGTCTTCACAGCTATTGTCCAGAAAGGTCAGATTTACTAATTGAGGTCACAATATTTTACACAGCTGGAATTTAAAATATTATTCATCTGATTTCAAATTCTGTGCTCTATTAGCTGTGCTCATCTTTTATTTTAGCCTAAAAAAAATCTTGACAGGAAACTAAAATTGTAAAAGAGGTAAGAGTTATTTGCTACTTGGAAGTATCTCAATAGAACCCCGGTACATGGAGGCTAGTTCAATAACCATTATATTAGCTATATTTCTTTCTTAGAATAGGTCATTTTTCTAAAAGAGTCAGTCAAAAATATTCTCTTAAAAATGTGAATCTGTCGTGGGAAATAGGGGAGGGACAGTGGGGGGTGGGGAGTTGGGGGAGAGATAGCACGGGGAGAAATGCCAGATATAGGTGATGGGGAGGAAGGCAGCAAATCACACTGCCATGTGTGTACCTATGCAACAATCTTACATGTTCTTCACATGTACCCCAAAACCTAAAATGAAATAAAAAAATTAAAAAAAGTGTCATATGAACATGTATTAAAATGCTGTGACTACAATAAAGTCAGAGATGATTAAAGATGACATTATGAAAGCTACATATATTTTATGTACAGCACAGACAGAATCAGCTAAACAATTACCTCATTACGTCTTTCCTTGTATTTTGCTACTTCCAGAAAGGCATTCTCTGAAAACCAGTGATATGTTGGAGCTGGCTCCAGCACACTGCTTACGCGAGAAGTTGTGCACATCTCTGGTCTGTATTTAGTGGCATCACCTTAGTAGGGAGCCACCACAGGAGACATTACATCATGAAAATGGCAAATTCTATAAACTGAGTCTATTTTTCCCAGAGAGCTATTAACATATGCCAGCACATTACTGCACGCTGATATGCGGCGCCTTCCCCCCCCTTCCAAAAAAAGTGGAGGAATGAAAAGCAAAGGCACAAAGTAAATGAAAGAATTATGTTATTTTATCTTACTGAGACTATCTCACTTTAGAAACACTTCCTTGACATGTGAAAATGCTCTGATGTTGAAAGTTGCCATTACATACAGGTTTGTTCCAATGGACTAACTGGAATCAGAGTTTATATCAATCTAAATTTTTTTGGATTTAAGAGTATCCTCTACTTCATGAATTGCTGTTGAATAGGCATTATATTTCATTTTCCCTAACTTTACATTTTCCTTAACTTTTCAATGTGATTAATAGAGATTTTTAATGTGTTAATTTTACAGAATGAGTTTATATTCAAATATATATCCTCGTTAAAAAAGTGAAATCATATCAAGACAACTGAAATGAATATCTGAAATAACACTAGGCAATCTGAATTGTGGGTCTGCATAATGGTTGATTATTTTATAGATCCTTGCACTTGTTTAGAAGTACAGATATTCAGGATAAAAAATAATCAAACACAACTTAAAGAGCATTTGAGAAAAATAGGCATGTTTGTGACTGTGAGTCAGGAACATGAAGCTGTATATTAAAACTTTACTTCTTTTTTATTTCAGTAAGCACCTTTCAAATATTAAGTTATCAAACTTTCAGCACTACAATACATTAAAACCTTATATTTGAATTGTGAATTCAGTAAATCTTACAGAAATATGACAGACTTCTACTCATAATTCTAAGCCAAGATTTAGGTGACAGGTTACATAGAGTAAAATATAATGGTTATTTCATTGTTATCACTCAACTTAGTATTGATAATTTTTTACTTTTAACAAAAGCTAATAAATAGTGAGTTTTTAGTACATGCCAAGTAGACTTTTAGGTGTTTTTTAAAAAGTATGGTATGCCATTTAGTACAAAAACCAAATACGGTAGAATAATTTGAGTTTTACTGTTGAAGAGGGTGTGACAGAATTTATATAACTTGCTCACGTATATACCGATAGAGCTGCAAGAGCTAAGGTATGAACTGCAGTCATAGAATTACAATTGCTCTGTTTTAAATACTACACTACACTGCTCATCAAATCAGGTAGGAATTTAATTATTTGAAACAAAATTTGACAAGTTGATAGCATGTAAGTTACGTAAATGAACTCATTTATTACAAGATTAATTAGAAATAAAAGAATCTGGTAAGTATTAAATAATTTTAATGTGATTTTTAAATTTCTCTTTTTATTTGAAATCTTTAAGTTAGCTTTTCAGAGCAGGTGTTACATAAAATGGAAATTGCATGAAGAATTCCTTGCTGTAAATAACATTGTTTTGCCATGATTAAAAGGATGGCATGTTACCCAGGGGTGTTGCACCTGGAGTTTCTTATGCCAACTAGATAGACTTTGAATTTTCAAGTGAGGAAGCATATAAGTGAGCTTCACACAGTTACATATATTTTGAAAGTCTGTGTTTGAAAGAAAAGGGAACGTAAATCAATGGCTTTGTAGTAACCAGGCGAGTTAGAAGGAATGTGCCACACACTGAGTTTCAAATTAAGAGTCCTTTTAATTAGCCAGCAACCGAGAGACTGCTAAGGCTCAAATTTATCTTGGCTTCGAAGAAGGGGCTTGATTTCCCTTTATACCTTGATTTAGGTAGGGGAGGAGGAGCCTAGCTGAAGCAGAATTTTACAGAAGCAGAACAGACAAGTTAGCTAGTAACCAGGCGGGAGAAGGTTCCCAGGATTGTTGGTTCTTAAGGGTATTTCCAAACAATCACCAAGGGGGGTTCAAAGAGAGTTATACACAATAGCAGGTGTGCTTGCCAAGCAGGATGCAGTTACACTGGTTATATGGTTGGATAAGCACAGAGTCAGCGTGACATATGCACAGCATCAGTGTGGCCCAGTTATGCACCCAAAGGGTCTGTGGTAGGGAGGGGGGAGGCTAGGTTGGAATTTATAGCTAAGATGGAGTCAGTGATGCTAGCCCAGGGAAGGTTATTACAGCTTATTGGCTAAAGGGTCTGAGGTAGGATCATTGTTTTAACAGCATCCATTGCATGCTTCTTTTCTTATTTGGATGTATATTTATGACTCTGAGATTATCATAATTCCAAACATTTATGCTTTTGATCACATTTAGCCAAGATTTGTAGTTTGGAATTTCTCTGATTGCTTCTGATGGAATACAGACTTGAGCATGCTTAGAGCTAGGAACACATAGCTGGAAAGCATTTAATTTAAATATTTGCCTAGGAGTGGCCCCTGGATCAATCCAGCTTGCTTTGTACCCAATATGTGGCCTAATTATCTCTTAAAAGTCCTACCTCTTAATACTGTCACATTGGCAATGCCAGAATTTTGGAAAGGGCATCTTCAAACCATTGCAGTTTCATTTCAGAGTCATTCATTTATGCAATCATTCATTTAACAAACAGATTCTGACTGAATTTCTGTTATGGTCATAGCACAGGCTACAATTACATTTTAACAATATTGTAAGAAATTACATTTGGTTTTTGAATTGTAATTGTAGATATTTAGGTACACTTGAAGTGATGCAATTTAGATTAATCAAGTAGCTCTTCAAAGAATACAAGAAGAATGTATGATATCATGGAGAGAAAGCAACAGAAAATATAAATATTAAAACTTGTAGATAATTCACTCTTACCCTAAAAACTAACATGTTCATTTATAATTTATTGATTTGAACTGTTGAATCAGATTATAATTTACATATTTAAAGTCCTTTCACAGTAAAACATACATGAGGATAAAGAAATCTATTATTACGTATATATGCATATTGAGAAGATTTCAGTTACACTGAAAAGGAAACTATTTGAACCTAAATTAAAAGTGTTCCAATAATAGTTATGAAATTGGGTCTTCATACAAAACTCAGTAGTAAGTTATCTGAGTTTCAATATACAGCTTCAGATACATTAAGTGTTCTTTCTAGTATCCCCCATTTTATTCTATTGCTGAATACTAAAGCTACTTTTGACTAAAATGCCAGGTCCTTTATACCTGCTATCACTTCAAAAAGTTTAAAATAATGGCTGGGCAAGGTGGCTCATGTCTGCAAATTCCAGCACTTTGGGAAACTGAGGCAGGAGGACTCATTGAGCCCAGGAGTTTAAGACCAGCCTGGGAAGCATAGTGAGAGCCTCATCTCTACAAAAAATCAAAATTAGTTGGGCATTGTGCCATATGCCTCTAGTTCCAGCTACTCAGGAGGCTGAAGAGGGAAAATCCTTTCAGCCCAGGAGAGAAAGGCTTCAGTGAGCTGTGATTGCACAACTTCACTCAGCCTGGGTGACAGAGTGAGACTGTGTCTCAATAAATAAATAAATAAAGCTTATTAAGATTAATTTATATTCAAAATCTTTTTTAAACATCTTTATGCTTTGTCTTAACTATTGTTAGAAAATTAAACGATTTCTGACTAAAGAATAAATTGAAAATTATAAACATCTGTAATAGATTCAGTAAATGTGGGTGTTAGATGTTGCAGATATAAAGTTGAGTAAGACATTATTTTCCTACATAGGGTGCTTTCAGTTTAGAGGACAATAATAGAAACATAATATGTAAGATAAAAGAAACAGCCCAAATGAAAATTTAAATTTAATAAAATAGGAATATTAAGGTTTTGGAACAATAATTCTGACTCATGAGTCATTAGTTATTTACTCATTTGCATCAGCAAATAGATATTGAGAACTCATTCATTTAATACAGTTTTCTTAGATTCAAAGATGCTCTTAAAATTGTGTTTGTTATGAAAGTCAGGGAAAAAGATTATAGTAAAGAATAATATTTAATGACACAGTGATGTAAAATATATTTATGCAACTTAGAAGATGTAATATTTAAACTATATTTTGAAGGATGAATTGGAAGACTTTGACAAGTGGGAATAATGGAATGTGTATTCAAATAAAAAACATATTAACATTGGCAAAATAAATAAATAAGTTATTTGAGTGCTATTCAAAGAAAATCTGGCTTTATTCTGTAGCTAATTGTGGATCACTAATAATTATATCAGTAATTATCAGACATATTGCTTAAATTGGTTAGTAATACCCAGAAAGTAATATCAGATAGTAATATCAGAAAGTCAGAAAGGTTTTCTCTTTCTTTTTTAAAAAAGAACAGGAAAACAAATATTTCAGATTTACTTTAGTCATTGACATATTATTCAGTTACATACAATTTTTTAAAATAATTTTTCAAAATCAAAGAAAACGCCCTTATAATAAAGACATAAAACTAGGCTTTTTTATTATGCAATTATCAACAAAGTGAAGAAAAAGAAAATATAGTCACTTCAATTGATCCAGAAAAAGAATTTCACAAAACTTAATACCCTTTCATGATTAAAAAAATACTCCACAAACTACAAATAGAAGGAAACAACCTCATCATAATAAAGGCCAGATATGAAAAACATACAGCTAACTTCAAACTCAATGAGAAAAGACTGAAAGACTTTTGCTCTGGGATCAGGAAGAACAAGCAAGGATTTCCACATCTCTCATTTCTATTTAACACAGGACTGGAAATGCTAGCCAGAGCAATAAGGCAAGAAAAAGAAATAAAAGGCATTGAAAGTGAAAAGAAAAGAAGACTTTTTCACAATGGCATGGTGTTACATGTAGAATATCGAAGACTAGACACACACACACATACATACACAGACATTCTGATAGGACTAATAAAAATATTCAGGAAAGTTGCAGGATACAAAATCAACTCTCAAAAAAAAGTTGAAGTCGCATTTCTCTATGCTAACAATAAACTATTAGAAAAGAAAATTAAAGAAAAAATCCCATTCACAATAGCATCTTAAAAAAGAAACCTTAGAAATAAGCTTAGACAAGAAGGCAAGTCTTGTAGACTAAAAAACTACAAAATGTTGCTGACACAAATTAAAGACACGAAGAAAAAGATATGCTGTGTTTATGATTTGGAGGAATTAATATTGTTAAGATGTCAATAATAGAACACACAAAAAAAAATTAAATAGAAGTAAAATAAAATATAGAATATTTTTTTAAAAGGCAATACTGTATAAATTGAGCTACAAATTCAATGCAATGTTGATCAAAATCTCAATGATGATTTTTGCAGAAAGATAAAAACCCATTTTAAGATTCATATGGAATCTCAAAAAAACCAAAATAGCCAGAACAATCTTTAGGAAAGAGAATAAATTTTGAGTTTTCACCCTACTTGATCTCAAAATTTACATCAAAGCTGTAATTATCAAAAAACCATGTGGTACTGCCGTGAAGACAGACATGTAGATAACTGAAATAGAGCAGAGATTCCAGAAATAAACCCTTGTATATATGGTAAAATGATTTTTTTTTTCTTTAGACAGAGTCTCCCTCTGTTGTCCAAGCTGGAGTGCAGTGGTGCAATCTTGACTCACAGCAACTTCCACCTTCCAGGTTCAAGTGACTCTCATGCCTCAGCCTCCCAAGTAACTGGGATAACAGGAATCCACCACCACACCTGGCTAATTTTTGTATTTTTAGTAGAGATGGGGTTTCACCATGTTGGCCAGCTTGTTCATAAACCCTTTACCTCAGGTGATCCACCTGCCTCGGACTCCCAGGCATAAGCCACTGTGCCCAGCTCAAATGATTTTTTGTAAGGGTGCCAGGCCCATTTAATGAGATAAGAACACCTTTTCAACAAATGGTGCAGGGAAACTGAATGTCTACAACAACAATAACAAAAAGTTGTATTTTTAGAGTACATGTTAAAAAATTAGAGTAAAAATGAATCAAAGACCAAATTGTAAGAGCTAAAACTATGAAGTTAAGAAAAATGGAAAAGCTTCATGACATTGGGTGTAGAAATAATTTTTTAGATATCAAAACAAAGCACAGGTAATGAAAATATTAGATAAATTGAGCTATATCAAAATTAAGAATTTTGTGTATCAAAGGACATTATGAATAAAATAAAAGGCAATCCATGAAATAGGAGAAAAATATTTGCAAATTATATATCTGATAAGGGGTTAATTTCCAGGTTATATAAACAAGTCTTACAACTGAATAAGAAAAACAAACAACTTAATTTTAAAGTTAGCAAAGAACATGAACATATATTTCTCCAAAAAGATATACAAATGGCCAATAAGCACATAGAAAGATGTTCACTTTCACTAATTATTAGGGAAATTTAAATCAAAGCCATGACGTGATGCTACTTTACACCTGTTAGGATGGTTATTATTAAAAAGAAAAAAAGAAAATAATAAGAGTAGAGGAGAATGGAGATTAACTGAAGCCCTTCTGCATTGCTGGTAGAAATGTAAAATAGTATGGCTGCTGTGGAAAACAGTATAACAGTTCCATAAAGAAAATGAAAACTTGAATCACCATACAATCCAACAGTTCCACTTCTGGATATGCAATTAAAAGGGTTTAAAGCAGACAATCAAACACATATTTGTATACCCATATGCATATTAGCATTATTCACAATAGTCAAAAGAGGAAAGCAGCCCAAGTATCTACCAAGAGATGGATGGATGAACAAAATGTGGTATAATCATACAATGGAATATTACTTACCCTTAAAAAGGAAGGAAGTTTTGACACGTGCCACAACATGAATGAAACTTGAAGACATTATGCAAGGTCAAATAAACTAGTCACATAAGAACAAATGCTGTATAATTCCATTTATGTGAGATACCTTGGGTAGTTAAATTCATAGAGACAAAAAGTCCAATGTTGGTTGTCAGAGACAGGGAGTAGAGGGAAACAGAAAATTTTTGTTCATAGACACAAAGTTTTAATTTGGAAAGATTAGAAAATTTAGATGGATAGTGCTGATGTTTTCAGGACACTGAGTGCACTTAAGAACTGTACACAGAACTATACAGTTTAAAAGGGCTAGTATAGTAAATGTTATGCAATGTATATTTTGCCACAATAAAAATTAATTAATTTAATTCTGTATATGTTTCAACAGATATAAACCTCTAGTTTATCAGACAATCTCCGATTAAAACAGATCAGGTATTATAGCATCCATTTTCCAAATAATATCTTACTTAATTGAATTTGTAGCAACTTTACAGAAATAAAACTTCAGTATTTTGTTCCAGACCCTAATATCCATTCCAGGTAATATTAACTTTAAGCTGGAACTTGACTAGTTATAAGATGTATGTTTAAACTAATACAAATGTTTCCTGGAAGTAAATCACCAGGACAGAAAAGAAACTATATTTATCATGAATCCTTACTTACAATACAAAAATAATTAAAACTTGGAGGCTCTTAAATTTTTTTAGATCTATAAAAATGTGTCTAAGTGCAGATACATTATCTCATTCTTTGTGTTTAGGATTTGATCTAGGTGCATCTTACTAAAGCTAATAAAAAGTAGCTATTCTTTTACCACTCAAATATGGAAAACATTGTGCCAAAGAAATATCCCAGAGGAGTGATTATCATATGATAATCATATCTTCTCCTCTTTCTTACTGTTAATTAATTTATTATGTGGTCTTTCCCTAAGTAGACTTGATTTAATGTGCTGCATGGAATTATTAGCTCAGGAAATGGAGATGAGATTATTTTACTCATGGTTACAAGAAACCATGATCCAAAGAACTTTGTAATGTTATAAGTGAAAAGGTATTTTTATTCTTTTATTGTTACATCAAACTGTTCTTTCTTGAAAACTATAACCCTGGAAGAAAATATTTGGGGCTGGAGTCTACTAAAAAGGTATAATTCATACTCGTCTTAAAGCTGCTTGAAGCAACAGGAGCTGTTTGAGAATGTACAATGTAATATATTAATATAAATGGAATATGTTTTACTTATTGATCAACAACTTAGTAATTAAGAGCACTGATTCTGAAGTCACATCTCCCAGATTGGAATTTCAGCTCTGCTACCTACTACCTATATGATCTTTGGAAATGTATATCATCTATACAAGACTAAGTTTCTCAAAATGTAGGTGGTAATAATGCTGATATATTAAGATTGCTGTGAAAAATTAGATAAGTTACATATAAGAGTAAGAATAGCCACCTGGCACATAGTAACAATTAATGATTATCATTATTTTATTAATATTACTATTTAAACTGTTTTATTGACTGAGTCATATAAATTTGTTATATTTTTGTATTTAATACATATACCTATGTATACAAGAGAATACAAATTAAAACATTTAAACTAAATTATCTTGAAATACCTTCAAAACTGATGTCTACATATTAATGTTAAAATCTATTTATTAAGGAATAATCACTATATTTAATCTGTGATCATTTTACTTTTGATGTGTTTTTAATGTTTAAAGACCAGAATTCTATCAAAAGGTAGATTAAATGTGTTTTACACTCATGTTATTGATGAAATATTTCTTCTTTCTGGGAGGATTTTAAATAGATCTGTTTTTAATTTAAGTCCAGGCTTTTTTTGTTGTGTAAGCTGGACTTCTCACCCAGGTTTATTTCAGGTATTATACTATTTTATCTAAATGATCATCAATGCCTTTTGCAATTCTGATTACCCAGGGGATTACTCGTCTGACAACCAAACCTCCTGCTAAGAAGGAAATTATACTGCAGCTGCACCAATTGTCAAGATTTATTTTCTTAGAGCCTTACTGTGGTAAAATTTGTCTTTCATAATCTCAAACACTGTATTATTAAATATATGTGAAAAATTGAAATACATGTTTTTTGTAATATCTTAATCCCTATGGCACCTCCTTGTGTCAGCTCTGTATTTAATCCTATAAGATACAATAGAGGCATATAGTTTTACCAGAAGTTGAATATATGCATATCTTGTATTAAAACAGAAATACAATAAACTTCTAAGTAAAATACAAGATTTTAACAAACGTTTTAGCCAAAACATGATTTTAAGGACATAGTATTTTCTTCCAGCAAATTGTAAGCTACATGTTGTATCTGATAACCAAGCAGATTAGTTTCAGCAAAGAATATTTTCTAATCACCAATTTAAAAACATGAATAAAACCTTCAAAACTACTAACATAAAAAATGTATATTCAACAATCCAGAATTATAAGATTTTCTGATTCTTATTCTCATCTACCAAGGATGTTTATACTAGTATTATATGCCATTGGTAAAATAAAAAATATGAAACGTAAGCAAATTTTTGCTTTTATAATCAGCCATTGGCATGAAAATTGATCTTAATGAATAGTCACTGCAGTCCCTAAACAATTTATAAACCTTATAAACTCTTTAATATGCTACATAAAATGTTATAAATTTAAAATATTTTAAGCCAATTCATAATGCAGTTTCCTCTCTTTTTTCCTATTGTTAATCTATTCTGTTCCTTTTAAGGTATATAAATATTTTTTTCTTTAAGGAATATAATGGGAATTTATGTATAATATTACATATTGTTTATGTATTTATTATTATACATAAATTTCTATTATAATCTCAAGGAAATATATGCATTTATTATTATTTCTCCTATTATATTCCTTAAGGAAGCACAATAAAATACTAACAATACTTATTGGTATACTATCCAAAGAGGTAAACATGTAATGACTTACTAACAATTAAAACTGTAATAAGTATATGCATCAGTAGCAATTAAAAAAAATTTTGGTTGCTAGAAGTGTAATTACAAATACAATTATATTTTCTACCCTATAAGAATTTCGGAACAAGTACAGATTTAATGGTTTCATCAGGAAGCCAGTTACTTTAAATCTATCTGCTTGGCTTCCTTTAGAATGCCTACTGTTCTCACTGTGTACTGATCACAGACAAAAAAATTTGAAAGGGCCAAAACTTTGCAAACTATACCATAGTTTTCAAAGATTTTCTGCAGTTAATTTTTTTAAATTGATCATATATCTTGGAATTTTCTATAACTTCTCATAGAACTGTCTCACTCTAAAATTACTGCAAATCATACTGTGATATGTGAGCATTATTTGACATGCCATATATTGTTTGACATTTATATTGCATCAAATATTTAGCTAATATAAAAAAATTAATGATTAAGCTTGCAGTTTTGTTTTTCTGCGTATATGTAAGTTTATCTGTAGGAAAATTACCTAGAACCTATATTGCTATATAAAACTGTGTGTATATTATACTTTGATAAACATCTAAATTATCATTTGTAGTGACTTAAAGTTTATATTTCCATTAATTGTATATTAAAGTGTCAGCTTAGCACTATTACATTATTTTTACAACACATTTTGATTTTTACCAGTCATGGAAGTCACAATCAGTGCCTTGTGTATAGCTTTGCTATTTGCCTTAGAAGTAAGTACCTGCCTTTTCCTAAACAAGTCCTGAGTACATAGATCTACAGCCCATTAATATAGCTCTTTAACTGTCTATGTTTCCCTTTAATTACCTTATTTTGTCTGTCTTTTCTTTTTTTTTATTTTTGTTTTCTTTTTTTTGTTTGTTTGTTTTTTGAGAAGGAGTTTAGCTCTCTTGCCCAAGCTGGAGTGCAATGGCGTGATTTTGGCTCACTGCAACCTCCACCTCCCTGGTTCAAGCAATTCACCTTACAAGGGCCTGCCACCACACCTGACTAATTTTTCTATTTTAGTAGAGACGGGGTTTCATCATGTTGGCCAGGCTGGTCTTGAACTTCTGACTTTAGGTGACCCAGCCACCTCGGCCTCCCGAAATGCTGAGATTACAGGCGTGAGCCACCAGGCCTGGCCTCAGTGTCTGATCTGTTGCTATCTTAGCTGTGGCCGTTACCTGCCCCAAATTGACATGAGTCTGCCGCAACCTCAATTCTTGCCTCCTCAGAAGAAAGAATTTGACTGATGGGCATAAAGCAGAAAAAGAGACTGAGGCAAGTTTTAGAGCAGGAGTGAAATTCTATTAAAAATCATTAGAGCAGGAATGAAAGGAAAGCAAAGTACACTTGGAAGAGCACCAAGTGGACATCTCGGAGAACAAGCGTGTGGTTTGACCTTTTGTCTTGGGGTTTTATACAATGACATACTTTCAGGGTGTTGTATCCCTTCTCCCCTGAGTCTTCTCTTGTGGCGGGCTATCTGCACACACAATGGCCTCCTAGAGCTTGGAGCGGAGCATGTGCAGTGTGTTTACCTGAGTTCTACACATGCTCACTTGAGACGTTCTTCCCTTTACTGGTGGTATGTCCCTAGATCATATAACAAACTCCACCATTTGCCTCTTAGTGTGCATGTATGAGTGCATTTTCCCAACTCCTGAGATCTTATCAGGAAGCTGTTGATCAACAGTTTCAGGTTTTTTTCTGTCTATAGGGAGACTGCCTTTCCCTGGCACTGGCTGTGACCAATTATTTTAATGACACAGTTAACAATCACCTGACCATCACTTGATGGTTGTCTGACATTTCTGATGGTGAGGGCCCGTTTCCTGCCCTGCTAATGCCTGAACTGTAACAGACATATGTTCCACCTCTACAACCTAGTCCTTGGGTCTGCCTTGATCACCATCCCACTACTGTATACAATTCTGTATCTTTCTAACAGGTCACTGCTAACATTGGCTAAAACTTCATGCCAGATTTAAATAAAATATCAAATCAAACACTGTTCTCATCAACTTCAGCTGTTAAGAGCATATATCCTCTCTGGTGTTCTGCTTTCTCTACACTGCTCTCTAACATTTATGTCAAGAGTGCTTTTTCCTCTACTACTTTTTGAAAATGTTCTCATGAGCAAGAATATAACAAATTATTCCACTCTGACACAAATTTGGTGAAGGAACCTCATTTGACAATCAATAAGAAATCGACTTAAGGCAATATTTTCGCTAGATTTTCAAGTTTTTAAAATTAGTTTCTCCCTTATCTGAGGCATGCCAATTGTTAAGTATCTGTTTCTTTAATATATATTATTACTAAGAATACAGTCTGTTGCAGACATCACAATGCATACATTCTATTTCATATTAATTCTACTAAATTATCAGTAAAAAATGTAGTTTTATATTTTATCTATTGTTCTCAAATGTGCTTAAATTTTATTTTTGCCCTTGGTCAGATAATCAACCATTGTCTCCTTCTCTGCCCCTTTAGTTCCACATTTAACATAAAATCCTATAACAAACATTTTCTAATATGTTTGAAGTGCTGTCATTTTAATGAGGAAAGAAAATAAGAATCTGGAAGTGTTACTAAAGTGAAAGGATGTGACTGTAACTGATTTGACCTAAAAAGGTGCATCGTCCTGAAACTGCTGTTCAAGTTTCTTTCCTCACAGTACAATAAGAGCACAACTCTACGGTAACAGGAGAAACGATTGATTGATTGAAAATAAGCAACACATTGCTACTTCTCTTGAAGCGGAAGTCTGCATCACAAGAGAAAACCAGACCAGTGCCACCTTCCTTTGATCCAAATGATTCTGGAAGCAGATAGATATAAGCAGACACCTTTTACAGCATCATGCCAGGAAGGTTAACTACTTTTTATGCTTCAAAGTCACTCTCACTGTCTAGAGAACATCTTGCCTAAATTGGAAAGGGCACATCTTTTTGGTTTAGCTGTTGTTGTCCGATTAATAGAGGAAGTCAAGCTCGTTGTTTTTATTGTACTTTTAACCATTTATGGTTTATTATTTTATATTCTATGTTATCAAATAAACAGTGATTTCCATTTGGTTGATATAGAGCCAATGAACTAAAGTTAGAATAAAATTACTGTAATTTATTGTGTAATACACATTCATTTGATATACAAAATATAAATAGAATTATAAAACATTTCAATGCTTCTTTATTGCCCTTTTTGAGGAACAGGGAAGGTGAGTTTCTAGTCTTTTAATTTGGATGGTTACTCTCAAGGAAGACATAAAACATTGATTGATATTTATGAACAGGGAAGAAGTGAAAGTTTTGAATGTAATACTCTGTATTCAAACCTTTTACTTCTTCCAATCTAGGAAGTAAAACCCTTTGCTTTGGGTTGAGTGAAACCGAGAACTAGTAGGTAAATCTGTTAATATCATTGTTGGTGGTTCCTTTAGTGATTGCTGCTGCTGGTGCTGTCAGAAGAGCTTGAAAAGAAGATATTCTGCTTCTTTAAATACATCCTCTAAATCCTGGACATTGTAATGATTCTGTGTTCATTTTTCTAGTTCCAGTTTTAAGATGTCAGTCCAGATCCTGAAAGTATTTTAACATTTATTGTATGCAAAGGTCAGAAAAAAAGATATTTTTGATAACTATATCACAATGGAAATTGTTTAGTGTTTAGATGTCCAGTGTTAGAGACTCCATAGCCTTCCGTAGACCCCAGAGTCATCATAACAGTGTATTAAATTTTAAGTTGCAGTAAAAATATTACTGCAGATTTTGGGGTTTAAAACAATATTTATTTATCAGCTTGCAGTTCCATAGGTCAGAAGTCTGAGAGGTGTTACTGGATTCTTCCCTTAGGATCATACAAGGCTTGAATCAAACTGTCAGTACCTGGGGCATTGTCTGAGGGGCTGAAAAAGAATCTCTTTTCAAGCTCATTCAGGTTGTTGGTCAAATTCAGTTCCTTGGACTTATAAACTGAAAAACTCACTTCTTTGTTTGTGACCAGGGTCTTCTCTCAGCTCTAAAGGCTCCCACATTTCTTGGCACATGGCTCCTTTGTCTTCAGAATCAACAATGCTGCATCCAATGCTTCAACCCCATGCCAGAATCTGACCTCCTCTTTACCTCTCTTCTTTAATACCGAATATGTTGCAGTCTTCTCAAATATTCCTTTTATGTCTAGAAGAATTCTGGAAATTGAATTTTTTTATATTGGAGTTGAGAGTAAACACACGTCAACCAATCTCCTTTGAAAGCTTTTTATTTATACATAATAATTGTACCTATTTATGGGAAACATGATATTCAAATACATTCATGTGTAATGCATAATGATCAAATCATCTTGAACATTTATAATTTATTGGCATTGGAAACATATCAAAACTTCCAGCTATAATAAAATACACAACATATTGCTGTTAACTATAGTTATCCTACAGGGCTGTCAGATACTAGACTTTATTCCTCATATTTAACTGGATATTTGTATTCAATAATCAACCTCCTTCATTCCTGCCTCTGCTGACTCTTCCTGGTGTCTGATAACTGTTAATATCACTCCCTTTTCTACCTCCATGATGTTTTTAACTCCCACATATAATATCTGTCTCTCTCTGCCTTGCTTATTTCAATTAACATAATGATCTTTAGTGCCATTCATGTTGCTGCAAATGAGGAATTTATTGTTTTTATGACTGGAAAGCATTATTTTGTTTGTGTGTGTGTGTGTGTGTGTGTGTGTGTGTGTGTGTATGTAAACACACATTCATTTTCTTATCCATACGTCTAGTAATTGCCAAATAGGTTAATTCCACATTTTGGCTATTGTGAATGAATAGCACTTCAATAAACATGGTGGTATAGGTATTTATTTAGTATATTGATTTTCTTTCCTTTGAATAAATTACCACTAGAGGAATTGCTGAATTGTATGATAGTGTTTAGTTTTTTGAGAAACCTCCATACTGTTTTTCATAATGGTTGTACTAAATTCACAGTCCTACCAGCAGAGGATAAGATTTCCTTTTTCTATACAACCTCACTAGCATTTGTTATTTTCTGTCATTTTGGTAATAACTACACTAACTGGTTAAGAGGATATTACACTGTGGTTTTGATTTTCATCTCTCTGATGATTAGGGATGTTGAGCATTTTTTAAGACATCTGTTTGCAATTTGTATCTTTTTTTTTTTTTAAGAAAACGTCTATTCCAATCTTTTTCCCATTCTTAAATTGAATTATTTGTGATTTTGACTTTTGACAGTTTGACTATGATGTGCCTTGGAGAAGACATATTGAGTAGTACAATTTTGGTGATCTTAGAGCTTCCTGTGTCTCAATGTCTATATCTTTTGCAGGACTTGGACATTTTTCAGCTATTATGGTGCTAAATAGGTTTTCTGTGTCTCTGCCCATTTCTTCTCTTTCTGGGTCACTTTATGGACTCCTATATATCCATAGGTTTTCATTCTTTTCTTTTTTCTGAATTATTTTAAAAGATCTGTTATCAAGTTCTAAAACTAATTCTTCTGCTTGATAATTAAAACATGAGAATTGTTACTGTTCATTTGTTATATTATATGGTAAGTAATGCAGCAAAATTATGTCTAAATTATCTTCCAAAGCTAAGTGGTTTCTAGAAAATTCTAAGACACACAAGGTTCTAAAGCTCTTGCTAAGAAATATCCTACAGTATTCCTGGTGAATCTCATCTCTGACTTTTACAGATGAGATCTCCTGAGGCTGTTACAATTTTGCAGTAATATAAAAGGTTATTATTATTATTATTACTTTTAATCTTGAGGTCTCTCTCATAAGAGTATATATTGTAGCTCTGTCCTGATTGGACTCCAGGAATTTGGTCATGGATGTTTACAGTGTGCCTTTCTTAGAATACTTTTTTCACCCTGGTGGACAACCTAATGCCTAAATGTCTCATTCCAACACCTAACCAGATGTCCCTCTCACAGAAAAGTTGTTCGTACTGGCAGGCCCTGTGTAAACTGTGTAGTTTATTCTTACCAACATAGTCATTCTCCAGGAGTGCCTTGACCAGAAAATATCTTAGGTGTATTATTCAGGTGCTACAAAGAGAGGTGGCAAGCCTTGCTTCTGGCATGAGAAAGTACAACTTACATTCAAGGTAGATGCAGAGGCAACATAAAATTATAGAATTCACTATGAAATCTAGAAATAAAAAAGGTAAATAGATTTTACATGAATGCTTTAGAAACAAATACATTGCTCTCTGGAATAGGAGTGCAGATATTTGCATTTATGCCAAGTATTCATTCTTACTAACATTTTCAGAAATTTAATTTTGAGGGTAACTATCTGAAATATGATGAAAACTACCAATATTTATTAAAAGGAATAAACGATGATGTTTCTGTGATTCTAATTTACAGATTATTATCATGGTTGTTTTGCTCTCAATCACTATGCTGGGCTAAATATATATTTATTTCTTACACTGAAAAAGTCATTTTTAAAAATGTTGATGTTTTTAAGAAAAACTACAGAAAATAAAAAATATGTACTTTTTCAAGTTGTACATAGTGGTAAGTCATCTTAATATCTTACCATTGATTTTTAAGATCTATATATATTTTCTTTAAAATTGTAATATATATTTAGCTATGAACATTTTCCAATAACGGAATATTGAAAATCATACATCTTCCTCTTTTGGATAATAAAATATAAAACTGCACCACACAAAGGCAACTATTTTCAGTCTTTCACAAAATTACTTGAAACCAAAATTTGTTATTTTCACTTTGGTTTCTCAGTTAGTTTTAGTTAATATAAAGCTGTTAATGTAAGATTGTGCAGTTTGACATTTCCCTGAGTAGTATTTGAGAAGTGGATGTCTGACTCAACACTTCCTAACAGGAGGATAGACAACTTCATTTCAGGAGCTTCATGCATATCATAATTTCTTCTGCTGAGCTATCTATTACCCTGTAGGATCATAAGTTATTTCTATATTATGTAAAATGCAGCATGCATCAAAGGTGACATGCCATTTTGGGGCTTTATTATAGTTCATCTAACAAATTGTAAGGACAGTCAAGTCAAAATGAGATTTCAGAATGCAAAATAGCATTCATGCTAGTGATTCACCTGATGTGCTATTCTATTATATGCTTGTCCTGTTCACTGTGGGGATGCCTCCTTAGAGAGAAGTATGAAAAGCATCAGTCAGTTTTTCTCTCACTAAGTACTACCTGCACATTTGTGATTTTGTAATCTCAGTTTAAGTGTCTCTTGCAAAAGGAGTTATGTCCTAAGAGAATGCGCACTATCATCAGCAAGAAAAATACATAGTTAACCACAAACTGTGCTCTTCGCATATGGCTTAACATATTTTTAATACCTTTGGGTGAAAATAGATGTTTCTTTTCTATGAGGCTGCATCTTTTGATGTGTTTTAGGCATATGGTTAAGAGTAAAAATACTTCCTTTATAGCAAGGTAACAGATTCAATTTAAAATAGTGCTTTCAAGCAAACCCTTAGATATGGCAACATATTTGCAAGCAGCAGCCCTAAAGGAAAGCTTTCTCATTTGCTCTTTAAAACACTCATGTTTGGCCAGTCCTATATTATATGTGTGTATGTGTGCATGTGCACACGTGCATAAAGAATACTATTCTGCAGTGGTGGAATTAAAAAGTAAATAGTGAATGAGAGAATCTGGTTCTTATGAAACTCACATCCAAAAGGGAAAAAGGTAAACACAATTCATTTAAAGCAACAACACTGAAACAACTGTGCAAAGAATATAAAAAAATAAAAAATATCTTTTTAAATGGTAAAGAATCTAAAAGCAGAAAATAAAAGATGAAGTGTTAGTAGGTAAAGCCATGCCAAGGTTTTACAGAGTGAATTTTGAACTGCTTAAATAGAAATGTACTAAAAGTTCTCATACAAAAAGATAAGAAGAGAATTCAATTTTACAAAAACTAGAATATGTTCATATAATCACTGTTTCCATCTCCATTTTGTTATGATTCATGTGATTAATCTTTCAATATTTCTTTTCCATCTCTTGAAGGCTATCATTTTGGATTACATATGAGCTAATACAAGCCAACAGAGCCTCTCTAATATTAAAGCTCAGATCCTCAGTGTTATTTAATGGACTTAGTTTCTGTGTTCACACCAAATTTACAGAAGAAATAATGTGTTTCATATTTGGTCCTTCTTTGGTAGTATGTCTTATCCATGTGACAATCATTTGTGGTTAGGATAATAAGATAATCTACAAAAACCCAGCACTACTTGGTCAGCCCCTTCACCAGGGAATATGGGTAATTGATCTCTAAAGAAGATGTGAGTAAGAAACCAATGTCTGGCTTTGGTAGTACAAATAGCAATATGGAAGAAATATAAAATGGGCTTATTCAACTGAGTCCAGTTGAGACAGAGGGAAGAGACAATTTTCTTTTCTCTTCTAGGGAAAATGTTCATTGTTCAGTGTTTTGTAAGTGGATGCATTTTAGCTCTCCTACATCTAACTCTACATATAACTGGTAATAGATTAAATGAAATACCTGAAACATAGTAGTCATTTCATAAATGCTAAAATAAATAATGAATAAAATTCCACTCTTTTATTAAAACACCCACACACATACCACACACACACACACACACACACACATGTATGTGTGGTAGTGAGTATGCCAAACAAATTAAAGTAATAAGAATAAAATATGGTGCCATGAGAAAAGAAAGGGAAAGTGGTTTGGGAGTAAATTTCCTGTATCTCAGGGATTTTAGTTGTATGGGGGCAATGTAACCTAATGATAAAAACAAGAACAACGACAACCATAAAACCAGTATATAGATAATGCATTGATGAAAGGTGAGTTTTGATTTTTTCTTTTTGTTTAGTTTTGATTGTTTGTATTGGTTCAGGAGAAAGATAAAGGAGAAGGAAGAAAAAACAGAAGATAATTTCCAATAAAAAATTTGGGGTAAGGTAAATATACCTTATATTTTCCCATCTATAGCATAATTTCACATTTGAGTACAATGGTCATCTAATTATGTTAGACAATTCCAAGTGTACAGATAGCAAGAACTCCAATAATGATACTTTAATTTATTATAACTATCAAGTAATTTTTATCATTATTCTTTCCAAGATCTCTGTTAAAATAAAGTAGTTTTGACCATAAATATATCACCTTTGAAATAAACATGACTAGACTACTCCAAGCATCAGCTTTATAATACAAGTTACTTCTAAGAAGCCACGGAATAACTATACTCACCTGTCAATAACCTCCTGCCCTCATCTATCAGCTTATTTATACCACAAACATTTGCTACAATCCAACATATTTTACATTTACAAAAGGTAAGCAGAGCAGAATCTCAGTGAACCTCATGTCAATCTGTTGTGATCACGAGAATGAACGCTTGACAACTACATGTTTGTTCAAATGCACTCTTACCCTTATGCCTTTGCTAATGTCTTGGAGATCAAAAGGGATTCTGATTCATCAGAGGTCTGTGACTAATACACCTTGTGTGGAAGGGCAAGAGAGCATCCAAACTGGCTTTAATACAACACTTACTCAGATAAATGTCTTCTGAGTTTATTCTCATCCCTCATCCTTGAAAAGATCTAAATGATAAAATGTGCTTATTTGATCATATTTAAAAAAAAATACTCCCCAAGCTTCAAATATTAGAATACAATAAATGTTTGAACTTTAGGGCAGAAGAAAGATGAAAGAGAAAAGCTAGGGAACTAAGCAAGACAGTAGAAGTATAAAGAACACTGGAAAGATTTCTAAGTTGTTTCCTGGGCTCTTTTGTAATGATTTCTATTGCAAAACATATCGTTTGCAATGGAGAAACAAACAGAAGAGTAATAACTTTGCCAACTACTGAAATCTATAATTGCAACCTCTAACATAACGTGCAATAGGTATATGATTTAGTCTTTAACACTTTCCCCACCGACGTTCCAATGAAGAAGACAGAAACAGGAAAACTCATTGTAAAACACAAAAATTATTTATAATATCAACATATTTGGAATAATAACTATAGAGTCAACTTTAAAATAACAACATACTCGCTATTTAAAAAGAAACAAATCCTGAACTAGTTGTTCAGTATGGTGTTCGTTTTTATATAGGTTGCCATTGACTACCTCTCCTCCCAGATTGTATAAATATCTAATTGCTACATAAATGGATTTATTTATAATAGAAGCCCATCAAACTATTAAAATTCCTGTATATTCTATTTCCGTTGTAAAATACAGTTATCAATGCATATATGATAAATATGTTTTAAGTTTATCTTGCTTGCATTAAGAAGTAAACAAATAAGTGGAAAAATAAATTCCTAAACCCAATAAACAACAGTTAAATGCTTACTAGATTTTGGGAATTTGGCTATTATCCCAAATGAAGAATATCTATATGCTTTGTCCATTCACAAGCACTGTTTCTATGTAGAACTCTAAGACATATCAAGAAATAAGTAAAAGAAAGATCCATTTGCAGTCCAACAGAAAATATTACTTAACAAAATTACTAATTACTAGATTCATAAAATCATTTTAAGAGTTGCTGGGACTCCAATATCTAGCATTATGGTAGATTGATTTACTGTTTTTTCACATTGAAGAAAAAATAAGCTAAAAATGGGAAATAATAAAAGTATTTAAGTTAATTGCTCACATAGGAATATGGAATCCCAAAGCCCAAATCAAGTGAAAGTAGAAATTCTTTTAAGTAAGCAAGTACCCTAAACATCTTTACACTTAGGGGAATCAGGAAAAACTGGTTAACTTGAACCATTTTTTAGATGCCGAGATAGGTGTAGAGATGGGAGTTAAAGTTTAAGTTCCTTCACCAATGATGAGAAATGGAACACATTCTATTAAGCTGACTTTAAATGAGAACACTCTCAGGGTAAGGTGAACATCAAAAAACAACCGTATTGCACAGAAGTGGTCAGCAAGAAAATTTATCTGTCTTTAATTTGTGGCTAATGTAAAAGACACACACACACACATACACATATACACATACACATGCACACACACATACCTTGACTATTCAAATGCACAATTTAAGTATCATGTAAAATTAAACAGAATATTCACATGACCAGTGTGGTTTAAAGCATGGTATTAAATTGTAGTGGTCTGATATAAATCATTTCTCCAGTGATTAGAACAAAGCAAACGCAAATCCTCACAGAGGAGCAGAGCTTCTATTTAGGCCTGAAGTGATTACTGAAGAAAAATACCATGAGCATTGTTTCAGAGACAAATTTTTCAGAACAATAAATGAATATAGAGATTCTGCAGAAGAAAGCAGATATCAGAATCAAATCAGCATTGAATTCAGACATTAGACATATCAGTAATGAAATATAAACTATTTACCATATATACTATGTACTATGAAGTGAAAGGTTCTCAAAGACACGAACAAGACACAAAAATTATACAAGCAACCAACATTTGAAAAAATATATAACATTTAGAAATGATCTACGTAATGGTGCGATCAAAGAAAATTAGTTGGCTATTTACATAGAATCTTGAATATGTAAAGAAATTTAAATAAAGGCCAAAATATATCCCACAAATATTATATTTAATATCAAAATGATATAAATTTTATTTTAAAAATAAATTTCATATTAATTTTATAAAAATTGAACTGGTTAAAAAATTGAACTAGTAAAATTATTCTAAATTTATCCTGATAACCTGGAAAATCTTAAGACCTTTCTGAGAAAGAACTATAATGAAGAATGATCTCAATGAAAAATTATAATGTGTTTAAGTATACAATAATTAAAAGTCTTTTATTAAAATAGCACAATTAATATGAAGCCTAGATACATACACATCTTGTATATATGTGTATATATACATTTATACATATACATATATATATGTTATACAACACTGAACTAAAAATATTAGTGATAGACATATATTTTATGTATGTTATGTAACATACTATGCTTTAAAAAATACAGCAAAACCCAAGAAAAACTATAAAATAAAAATACATAAGTAGATAAATGAGAAAGTAAATAAATTCGTGCCCTGAGCAAAACAAAAAGAGAACATCCAGACTTATAATTACTTGTAAGTAGAAAAAGGAGTACAAAATTTCAGTGAACACATTTCTATTTCATTCCCCAACCCCAAAACTTCCCAACAGAGAATGCAATTTGTAAAACAAAACAAAAACAAACAAAAAAAATATGCAGAAAGGAGAAATAAAGAATTAGCTTAAATCCTAAAATTAATTGAAAACCACAGCCAGCAACACTCATGAAAAATGTAAGCATACTGAGAAGGTATACTGGTACATCAGGGAATGGAGTACAAGGAAAACACTTAAAAATTGACTGGACATAAGGTGTCCAGTGGAGAAAAAGTTTAAGGGGAAAGAAAATGCAAACATTGGAAACTGTATGATGAAAACAAAAGAGGCAGAGGGGGAGATTTTAAATCCTTTAAGACAAAAGATATTAAAGGACTGATGCCTTCCTCCAAAACTATATTCAATTAATGAATCATACTTTCTTCACTGAAAAAGAAAGTGTTTTCAAATTTGAAACCTTGTATTTAACTTCTAATCACCAACCATGTTTTCAGAAATGCAGTTGGCATGAGTTCAAAATGATTATAAAAAGAAGAGTGAAAATGATAACCATCTAGTATGGCTGACAAAATGGCCCTGAATCCTTACCTATCTTGAGAAGAAAATGCTAAAGGAGAAGAAATTTATAATAACTATTCAAACTTAATTTCTCTGAAACAAGTATTTGAGATTTAAAAAAAAATTCAAAAAGTCTATATTAAATATTTTAAAGGTAAGAACAGAGTGGACAAAAATGGATAAATAAAATTTAAAAACATGTATTAGATATTTGAAAATAAATGAAAAAGAAAAATAAAGAAAACGAGAGGAAAAAACTAATAATATTAATAGAGACTAAAACAAAAATCTGCCAGAGGAATAATATCTGTGATTAAAAACATAGCGAAATGGAAGAAAATAAGGAAAATAACCAGGATGTAATGAAAATATAATAAAGAAATAAAAAGAGCTAGTAATTGATTGAAATGAAAGACAAAATTATTTATATATCATTACACTCTGAAGAATAAAAATAAAACTATAAAACTTTCTGAACATAGGATAAAACTTGAATCTACATGTATGTATTCCTGCAGATTTAAATGTATACATATTTGTTCTAAAGGGAACTAGTAAGAATTGACCCGCAATGATAACCCCATCATATATTCTAAGAAAACAATTATACTTTATCAAGAAGGGATAAATACACAGTACCTCCAGGAAGAAAGTTCAAATGCTTTACACATGTATTAGAATTAGGTTGGCATCAGGATTCTCAAAAACAACATACACAGCAAATAAAACAGAGCTACATTTTCAAAACTCTAAAGGCAAGAGCATTTTAACCTAGGTATTATACCCAGTAAAACTGTCTTTCCTTTATAGAGGCTACAGATAAAGTTTTAAATACCAAAGAGATTAGGATATTTTATATCAATGAACCATTCATTAACATCTACTATAAGAAGAACCTCCTCCAAACAGTGATAACTAGGGATACTGCAGCAGAATGACTAATGAAATTA
Source organism: Ateles fusciceps (assembly GCA_036589455.1). Taxonomy (NCBI): domain Eukaryota; kingdom Metazoa; phylum Chordata; class Mammalia; order Primates; family Atelidae; genus Ateles; species Ateles fusciceps. The sequence continues at coordinate 2,685,878 of JAZHEH010003244.1, forward strand.
AATAAAATCAACAAATAAAGTAGGAACTAAAATGGACTACAAAAAAATGAATTACAATATTTCAATATAAAAAATGACATTGAAGAGGAACAGAAAGAACTGTATCAGTTAACTCATGAACACAGTGTTTGGATGCTATGGACCAAAGATAGAGAACCAACAATCTTTAAAACAATACTGAGCCATGGTTAGAAGTCTTCTTTTTGGCAAAGGCACAGGTTGGCAATTCTGAAACTAAATTTTGTGCATTTTAGACCTCAGCACATTAATAAACATGTTGTGGATGATAGAAGCAAAGTTCCCACTGTTAGAAAAATGGGTTACAAATGTGAAAGTCATCCAGATTCAAAATGGAGTCACTTGTGTCAAAACCTGGCAAAATAGAGCCTGGAAAGGCTATAAAGGGAGTGCTCTATATAGGATTTGCCTGGTAACAGGAACTATCAAAAGAAATTTTCAAAAAAATTACAGCTTACTATGTGAGTAGCATAAGGACAGCTAGCAGCAGCAGGACAGCCAGCCACGTATATAAAAACACTTGCCTGACACACTGTCTCTTATGCTCAATCCAAAACTACAAGGACCTAACTCTAATTCCAAGATTACAAGTCCTACATAGAAACTACTGACAGGTACCAGTCAGAACTTGTTTACTCATAAGATGCCGCCAGTGCCAATAAACTGTTTTTTTTTTAGATGGAGTCCTACTCTGTCACTCAGGCTGGAGTGCAGTGGCACGATCTCAGCTCACTGCAACCTCTGCCTCCCAGGTTCAAGCAATTCTCCTGCCTCAGCCTCCTGAGAGTGGGGATCACAGGCATGCACCACCACTCCTGGCTCATTTTTGTATTTTTAGTAGAGACAGATTTCACCGAGTTGATCAGGCTGGTCTCGAACTCCTGACCTCGTGATCCACCCACCTTGGTCTCCCAAAAGCCAATGAACATTTTTGTGCAACTCTCTTTCAACACAACTTGTATAATTTCCTCTTTCCCCAACTAACTTTATCTTTTGTGCTCCAGACACACTGGAGGCAACTTGGTCTGCATGTATGTCCTAACTGGCCATCCTATTTCTTGTGTTATTCCCCAAAAAACTTTTTTATTTAGAGATTCATAGTCATTTTTTTACGCTGAAAAAAATATGGAAGGAGAAAAACGAATAAACTCTGTGGTGTTGAAATGGAATTTTAAAACTCTACTTGAATTCACCATATGATTTTAAGATATGGATAAACATATATGCATTTATGTATATAAAAATATGCATATATGTACACATACAGGAGCATATGTGTATACACATCTATATACATGCACATATACAAATATGTACATCAACTCCCTGGGTTGGTCCTTGAAAAGTTCCTAAAAGGAATGGTACCCAAGCAGGAAGGAACACACCTAGGACCCAAATAAATCTCTCACTTTTCTGGCAGAAACCTGAAAGTAAGGAATTACTCAAGCAATAATTGAAAAATATCATTAATGGGCATTTGGGTTGGTTCCAAGTCTTTGCTATTGTGAACAATGCCACAATAAACATATGTGTACATGTGTCTTTATAGTAGAATGATTTATAATCCTTTTGGTATATACCCAGTAATGGGATTGCTGGGTCAAATGATATTTCTAGTTCTAGATCCTTGAGGAATTGCCACACTGTCTTCCACAATGGTTAAACTAATTTACACTCCCAACAACAGTGTAAAAGCTTTCCTATTTTTCCACCTCCTCTCCAGCATCTTTTTTTCCTGACTCTTTGCCAATCAATGATAGACTGGATAAAGAAAACATGGCACATATATACCATGTAATACTATGCCGCCATAAAAAAGGTTGAGTTCATGTCCTTTGCAAGGACACATATGAAGCTGGAAACCATCATTCTCAGGAAATGAACACAAAAACAGAAAACCAGAACTGCATGTTCTCACTCATTAGTGGGAGTTGAAAAATGAGAACACACGGACACAGGGAGGGGAACATCACACACCAGGGCCTGTCAAGGGGCAGGGGGCTCGGGGAGGGATAGCATTAGGACAAATACCTAAGGTAGATGATGCGTTGATGGGTGCAACAAACCACAATGGCACATGTACACCTATGTAACAAACCTGCACATTTTGCACATGTATCCCAGAATTTAAAGTATAATTTAAAAAAAATGTCAATAGAACATAAAAGCCAACTTGAAGGAGCTCCCACTATCGAAATCTGAAACAATATGAGCCAAAAAATAAATAATAATCTTAAAAGGCAAATCTTCTCTTTAGAAAGAATCCAAAAGCCTGATTGTTATAAATAAATAAATAGAAACTAAGAAAAAAATTACATTAGAATTCCACCAAATACATTTAAAAGAAGTTATTAAATTAGGAACCATCATTCTGCAGCTATCAAAGTCATGGATGGGTACTACAGTTAGTATGTAAATACTTGAAGAATTTTAAGAACTATTTCCCCAGAAAATACTGAATGACAAATGAAAGATAGTAGATAACAAAAGGAAAAAAATATGATAAGGAAAAATGGTTAACTTAACAAAATGAATAAAATTAGTGGGATAATTTAGCTAGATATCAATTTTGTAAGCATAAAAAATAGAAATGATCAGTTGATGCTAAAATTTGTGGGTAAAAATTTGAGGAGTAATAGGATATTGAGATAATCTCAAAGTATACCCCTCTAAGAAACTTTTTAAATACGTAGGAAAATGTGATAGCTTTATAATGAAGAAACCTTGTAGATTCCACATTAAGGAGGTGATCAAAATTAATATCATTAGTAAAAAAAACAGATTAATCTCATGTGGATCCCCTGAATACACATTTTAAAAAGCAAAATGTCACTTCTCTGGTATTCCTACCAAATGTGCATGTCCTGAATCTAACCTTATGAAAGGATGAAACAAGCACAATATAACTGGCCTGTACTCTTCATGCACTAAATACCAGATAGTATTCTTAAAACTGCAGTTTCAGTAATGGAGAAACAAAAGCAAAACAAAACTTAAAATCTAGCAAATGCATTACTTTCATAAAGTTTTGTTCTTGTTATAGATAGTATAATTAATAAATCAACATGAGCATAGCAGGTGACAATGAAAAAGTTGATTTGCTATGATATGACTGGGTAGGGGTTATAATTTATGATTTGATAATCAAGAAAGTTTTCCCTGAGGAGGTGGCAGCTGACACTTTAGTATTAGAAAAACAGGTGGGAATATAAGGATGATAAGCACTCAAATTGAGGTAGCACCTGGTGTATTGACCTGAGAGAAGGAACAAACCGTTTGGCATCCAGGCAACAAAAAGCATCTGTAGATATCTAGTTGAAACTCTAATGAGCAAACAGAAAAAGATACAAGTTGGGGGGAGAGAGAAAAGGGGCTCTCAAATAATATTGCACCCACCAGATTAAGAGTTGGATCTGAATTCTGGGTATTCATTTAGAATTTGAAGCTATGAAGCTAGCAGTGCCCCGATCTGATTAAAAGATTACTGTGTCTTCTGAAAAAAAAAAAAAAAAAGAAAAGAAAGAAACCAGGGCAGGGAAGTCAGGGAGTAGGAGTGAGGTGTCAGGTGTCACTGTGGGAGTCAAAATAAACAAACCTGGTTCATGCCTGTAATCCCAGCACTTTGGGAGGCCAAGATGGGCGGATCACAATGTCAGGAGTTTGAGACCAGCCTGACCAATATGATGAAACCCCATTTCTACTAAAAAATACAAAAATTAGCTGGGTGTACTGGCACATGCCTGTAATGCCCGCTACTCAGAAGGCTGAGGCAGGAGAATCACTTGAACCCGTGAGGCAGAAGTTGCAGAGAGCCAAGATCGCACCACTGCACGATGAGAGAAGTGCAGAAGTATTCAGAGAATGCATATGTTTCGTAATGCCTTTCAATTATTGATAAATAATTTTACCCTCACATGTTGTACTGTCAAATTTAGTGATTCTAAGCTGTCTTCAATAAGCAGGTGATAAAAGACAACAGGAGAACCACAGCAATACTCCCTTATGTAAATCTGTCAAAGCAACCTTTGCCTCTAAGCCCAACACAAAATCACTATAGTAAATATCAACTACTGAAAAAGTAGGAGCTTGGCTGCAAAACTCCAGACTCCATTATAAATGAAATTATGAGCCCAAGAAGAGGGTATGTTTGTTTTGCACATGTATTTGTGTTTATTGTAATGTGAGATGTATAACATTTGTGTTTATGTTTTAAACTTTGAGTCTGAGTTAGAGACTAAGTCATCTGTCTCAGAGTCACCATAGCTCTAAGTGTTCTGCATACTATGTACTACAAGATTAAGTGAATAGTTTCACAAATGTACGTAACAAAGAGAGCTGTGAGCATCAAATGGAATAGGATAGTGTAGAGAAAGGAACTTACAAAATGACATGATGATAATATCATTTCTTTTTGTCCTTCTCATATAGTATCGTTAGCATTATCTTTTGCACTTTGAACCTTGGCTAGTTTAAAAGTCTTAGATGAGTTGCTAGGGATAAAAAAGTTGACATATGGAAATGGTGTCAGGAAGGAAAGAAGGACGGAAAGAAAGGAAGCAGGATGATAGGCAGGGGGCTAAAAGGGGGAGAAAGAGCAAGAGAAAATTTTCTTTTGAACATCAGATTCAAATAATCAGCAAGCTGTATAAATTATTTGGAAACTCACTACTTTTTTTCTCACTGCATACCTATCATTTAATTTCAACTCACTACCTAGTGGTATTTTCTATCTTCTCTGCCTATCAGTCAGAGATTCTCAGCTGAAATCTTTAAATATCCTTTCTGCCTACCTCGGTTAAATCCAATGTCCTTCCATGGCCCTAAAATTTCTACAAAACCTGGCTCTAACTGCATTTCCTACCTCATCTTCTTTAAGCCTCAATATGTTTTACTGCCAACAGCACTAAACTCCTTGTAATTCTCAACCATATCAAGCTAGCTCACAGTCTTGGAATTCGGTCTCTTCTCCACCTGAATGACTAGCTGCCAGATATATGCTTGCCTTACTCCCTAACTCCTTTCAAATTTCTCTAAAGAAAAACCTTCTGTGATTACCCAAAATACCAACATACCAGCACAATCTACCTCCACATCATTGTACTGTAAAAGTTTTATTTTTCAATGTTTATCACTGACATAATTTAAATCATTTCTACACAGCCTATATAATTTATATATCAGCTGATTGTAAAGCTCCATGAAAACAGGGAGCTCTATTTTATCCATGACTTTGTGCTAGTAATTTCAAGTATTTGGCTAATAGTCATCTCTCTGTCCCTCTCTTGCTCTCTTTCATCTCCTTTTTGAATTCCAGTGGGTAACTTCTAAAAGAAGCAGCTAGTTGGTTAAATTTTAAGAAGATATATTCTATAAAAGATAAACAACTGATATAGTAAGGAACAGACTCAGATTAATGATAAAAAAGTGGTGAACATAGTAGTAGACATACATACGTAAATACTGTTTCTGTGGTATAAAAAGCAGTACAAGTTTCTCACTGTGTTATATTTCCTATTATTGACTTCTTGCAAGTTGCTCACTTTACCCATTGTCACATACCTTCTTAAAAAAAATTGCCATGGCTGGGTCTGGTGGCTCACTCCTGTAATCCCAGCACTTTGGGAAGCCAAGGTGGAAGGATAGCTTTAACCCAAGAAATTAAGACCAGTCTGGGAAACATGATGAGATCCCAATTTTACAAAAAGTTTTAAAAATTATCCAGGTGAAGTGGTGCACACCTGTGTTCCCAGCTGCTTGGGAAGTGAGGTGGGAGGATTGCTTAAGCCCAGGAATTTGAGGCTACAGTGAGCTAAAAATCACATCACTACACTCCAGCCTGAGCAATGGGTAATGTAGTGAGACACTGTCTCAAAAATATCAAACCAAAACAAACAAAAAGCAATAACAAACAAACAAACAAACAAAAACCTGGTGAAACTTGAGAAATCTGTAATAGAATTTCATTGTTTGCAGACAAATCCTGTTAATATTTTTCTAACATTTTTAAAGCCAATCGATGTGTCATCCATTCTTTTAAAAGTTCCAGACAAAATGTTTTATCTATATGTACTGTAACAACCAATAAGTTGCTAATTAGAATATTTTAGAATAAGTTTATGTGTATATTAATTTATCTTCTTATACTAATTTTTAAATAATTTAATTGCCTGATGTGACTTAGCACAAGGTAATACACAATATACAATCCAATGGGCTACATCACTTAGGACGTATTTCTCAAGAACCAAGGCAACAATCAAACTTTACTTTTAATTTTAAAAGCCACCTCTTTCTTTTTACTAATTAGGTTAAACACTTGAAACAATTTTTTAAGGCTATTTTACATTTATTTAAATAAAATAACAGCCTTTTACTTAGGTTGTTTTCAACTTTGTATATGTTTTTTAAGCATGAGGTTACTTGACATGAATCAGAAACAAAATTTCATTGCTAAGTATGAAATAATGAACTAGTTTTAAAATGGCAAAACAACATGACTATTGTCATCAAAAATAAGATATGTTAATAGTGAAGCTGTCATATGCTAGATTAACTAAATATATAAATTATGTAGAAACACTTAATCTGGAAATATATATATGCATTTTATATATAGGTATACATGCACACATATATGTGTAAACATCACCTTTGAAAATAAATAATGATTTTATGGATGTTACCTAGCAAGTCAATTCTACATATAGAACAACTATATATAATTTTTATTACATAATGGTAAGGTATGCACTATTAACTAATTAATGTACATATTCAATGGTTATTCTTTAGAATGTATCACATTTTTAGGTCTGCTTTAAGATAAAATGATGGTGCAATTGTAAAAGAGGCTGATTAACCCTATAAACTTAAATAATAGGTAGGATTTCTTTTTTTTTTTTTTTTTTTGAGACAGGGTCTCATTTTGTCACCCAGGCTGGAGTGCAGTGGTATGATCTCAGCTCACTGAGGTCTGGACCTCCTACACTCAAGTGAAATTCTGCCCTCAACCTCTAAGTAGCTGAGACTACAGGAGCCTGCCAGCACGCTCAGCCAATTTTTTGTATTTTTCATAGATGGGGATTCACCATGTTGCCCAGGCTGGTCTCAAACTTCTAAGCTCAAGCAATCCACCCTCGTTGGCCTCCCAAAGTGCTGGGATTAAAGGTGAGAGCAACTGGGCCTGGTCAGGATTTCTTAAAATCCATTTTTCACAGTTTCAAATGATATTGATCTAGACAGATTAAGGTGAAACACTGAACAAATATGTAGTGACAAGATCAGTTAATAGAAACAATCCAGAAATTTTCCTCATCATCTATTCTTCCAAACTTCTCCTTATTACTAAGTAAAATTAATTCCCTGTATTAATCAATTATTGTCTTTGCTTAATTTGCATTTTCTCACCTAGCCATACAATCTACTCTGAATATAAACCTTTCATACTAAAATAACAATAATTTATTGTTGAAGTATAGTAAGTAACACCATTTATCTGCATTATCTGATTTAAGAAATATAAATTATTTTGACTGTCAAATTGCTCAAAATTTTCCCATAAGAATTTTTAAAAAGCGAGCTTTAAGAGCAGAATAGAACAAATGTAACTTACACTTCAGTAAAGGAGTTTAACAACAGAGTAGACACAGCTAGAGAAAGGATTAATGAAGTGAATATGACAGAAAATCTATTCAAAAAGCCATGCTAAGAGGCAGAAAGATGGAAAACATAAAAAAGGTACTAATATGTAAGACAGAATATGAAGTTCTAAAATATATTTAACCATATTTCTAAAAGGAAAGGGAAGAAAAAAATTGGTTTGCCTATGCTATCTGGTAATTTGGCTATAAAAATTTGCCATTTGCAATTTATTACTATGAAATTTCTAAAGAAATCTATAAAAATGTTAAACAAAATAAATTTTAAAACTTAAATACATGAATTACAAAACAATAAGAAATAACAGGCAATTATTTTTTAAAAGCATATACAACTTAAGCTTGCTATTGAATTTTCTCTAAGAGCATTTGCTCCAACCTTATAAGAGAAAGAGCACAGATTTCAAGGATTTCCTATAGATGAAAACCTACTCAGACACACACACACACACACACAGAGTACACATTTTGGGCTAGAAAGAAATACGCCATTTAGAGAAAGACTGAAACCAAAAAGAACTGTCCTACTGCAAATCCAAAATCTAGATGATAAAAATAGTTGACTAGTGCTGGGCAAAAGCCTTCAAGCTACAATTCTAGTATAAAGTCATCACAACTTAGTGTTTTCATATTCCTGGCAGAAGCAAATCAAACCTGCTGTGGAGAAAAGATTATTCCTTATACAATTTAAAGAATTCTCATAAGAATATTGTCAAGGCCAGGGAACATGAAAGAATCAAACATAAGCATGCAAGGGGATTAGGTTCTAAGGTGTGAACCATTAGATATAAATCTTCAAATAGGCAATAAAAAATCTCAGGAGTTATTTATGCATACCTAGAAGAGTGAATGCTGTTACTAATTAGCTGTATTTAAATTCCAGACATTCTGAAACTGTTTACTAAGTTTGAAGAAATTAAAGACTAGCTTGAAAATATCTGCAATGAGCATAAAAGCTAAGAAGTTACTCAGTGAAATTTTTAAATAGTGAGCTATAAGAGCAGAATAGAACAAATGTAACTTACACTTTAATAAAGGAGTTTAACAACAGATTAGACACAGCTGGATAAAGGATGAATGAAGTGAGTATGACCAAAAAAGCTATTCAAAAAGCAGTGCTGAGAGGCAGAAAGATAGAAAACATAAAAAAGGTGCTAACATGTAAAACAGAATATGAAGTTCTAAATATATATTTAACCATATTTCTAGAAGGAAAGGAAAGCAAAGATTTGGTTTGAAGTTATATTTGGAGATGATGACAGAATTTTTCAAAAGTGATGAAAGATAGTGTTTCTGAATGTGTTTACCACAGGCAGTGAAAGATAGTGTATACCTGAAAAAGGCAACAACAACAAAAAATTAAGCAGTGTCAAGTCGTGATTTAAATTCAGTGATTCTGAAGACGGGGCCATCTAGGTTTGAATACAGACTGCAACTTACTAGATTTGTGTCCTTGGACAAGCAACCACATCATTAAAACCCAAATTCTTCATTTATAAAATGTGGATTGGAAAGAGTTCACATATATAAATAATCAACAATATTAGTACAACATTTAACATAATACAACAGGTTACATAAAGATTAATCTATCATTTTGGAAAAAGAAAAATACCAAAAATAAGAGAAGTTTTGAAAAGTAGTCATGAACAACAGCAAAAAAGACAAATTAGCTTCAAAGGTAAGGAGGTTAGCTGAACAATCAAAGGAATGGAAATCGTGAAATGATAGCTTCAGTGGGCTGAAGGAACTGCCACCAGTATTGTAAAGTGCTGTACATAGGGAAACTCTCTTTTGTGAAGAGGTGCAAATTAAGGAAATGTTTAATATTAGTTATTATTATATATTTAACACTAATTAACCATACTTAAAATCTAGACATTTTGAGACTGGGAGATATAAATTTTATTTTACCATGGCTATATTTGATTACAAACTTAATAATTTTATAATATAAGCTAATAGTTATATAGTTTTAAAACTTTTGTTTCACCCAGAAATATGTCTTTTAGAAATGTGAACTAGCATATAAAAATATGGCCCTCATATATATCTTCTTAAACCATACTTAATCTCCAGATAAATATGGTAACAAAGTCAGACTTCCATCTAACATGATATAACTATAGTCACCCCCTTATGTGCATGGGACATTAGTTCCAGGAATCCCCACAGATATCAAAACCCACCCATACTCAAGTCCCATAGTTGTCCCTGCAGAACTCAGGGATAGGGAAAGTTTTGCAAACTGCAAATCACTGCATTTTTTACCTGCATTTGGTTACAGATGAGAAACTTAATATAAAGGGCCCACTGTATTTATTGAAAAAATGTCTGCATATACTAAGTGAACCCACACAGTTCAAACCCTTCTTGTTCAAAAGACAACTGTACACACAATGACAAACATTCTTACCTTTTTCACAGAATAGGATAGGCATGGGCAAGGACTTCATGACTAAAACACCAAAAGCAATGGCAACAAAAGCTAAAATAGACAAATGGAATCCAATTAAACTAAAGAGCTTCTGCACAGCAGAAGAAACTATCATTAAAATGAACAGGCAACCTACAGAATGGGAGAAAATTTTTGCAGTCTGTCCATCTGACAAAGGGCTAATATCCAGAATCTACAAAGAACTTAAAGTTACAGGAAAAAAACAAACAACCCCATCAAAAAGTAGGCAAAGGATATGAAAAGACACTTATTAAAAAGAGATGCTTATGCAGCCTACAAATATATGAAAAAAAGCTCATCATCACTGGTCGTTAGAGAAATGCAAATCAAAACCACAATGAGATATCATCTCATGCCAGTTTGAATGGCAATCATCAAAATATCAGGAGACAAAAGATACTGGAGAGGATGTGGAGAACTAGAAACGCTTTTACACTATAAGTGGGAGTATAAATTAGTTCAAACATTGTGAAAGACAGTTTGGTGATTCCTCAAGAATCTAGAATTAAAAATACCGTTTGACTAACAATTCCATTATTAGGTATATATCCAAAGAAAGACAGTGTGGCAATTCCTCAATGATTTTGACCTAGAAATAGCATTTGAGCCAGCAATCCCATTACTGGGTATATTTCCAAAGGAGTATAAATCATTCTATTATAAAGACACATGCACACATATGTTCATTGTGGCACTGCTCACAATAGCAAAGACTTAGAATCAACCCAAATGCCCATCAGTGATAGACTGGATAAAGAATATGTGGCACATATACACTGTGGAATACCATGCAGCCATAAAAAGAATGAGTTTATGTCCTTTGCAGGGACATGGATGAAGCTGGAAACCATCATTCTCAGCAAACTAACACAAGAACAGAAAACCAAACACCACATGTTCTCACTCATAAGTGGGAGTTGAACAATGAGAACACATGGACACAGTGAAGGGAACATCACACACCAGGGCCTGTCAAGGGCTGGGGTTCCAGGGGAAGGATAGCATTAGGAGAAATACCTAACGTAGATGACGGAGTGATGGATGCAGCAAACCATCATGACACGTATATAACTATGTAAGAAACCTGCACGTTCTGCACATGTATCCCAGAAGTTAAAGCATAATAATAATAATAATAAAGGACAATGGGGAATACAAAAAAAAGTGTACAGTCATATGCAGATTATGGCATAGCTTTGATCAGGAATTCTAAGGATCTGTCTTATTTTACCTACATGAGCTAACCAAAGGCACTAAATGACATTTACGTCTGCCACTAACTAAACACTAACAAATCTGCTGGATTATATGGCTCTAGTAGCAAAGAGTTTGTAGAGTAGCTCGTACCTATTGTAGAGCCTTTTCTTTTGCTGGACTTTATTTAAAACTAGTAGATCTTTTAGTCATTGGTGTATTAGCCTTCTCTGGCTGCTTTAACAAAATACCGCAGGCTGGGTGGCATAAACATTAGAAATTTATGGGTCATGCTTATGGAATCTGGGAACTACAAGATCAAGGTGCTAGCTGATTTGATTCATAGCTTATAGAGGTCCACTTTTTCACTTAGTCCATGCCACGTCTATTATTCCCATGGCATTTAGCTTCTCATTTCACTGGTAGCAGTTTCTACTGTAATTTCTGGACAATCAAGAGAACAACTATACCATTCTTTAAGTATGATGAAACTTAATTCACACATTTATTTCTAATAATCATGGTTAAAGTTGTATTCTAGAACTTCTCAAGGTGAATATTCAAGTCATACATAATAATGCAGTATCTTTCAGTATCCACAAGCTTTTGTATAACAATTCCTACAGTAAAGAAAGGCAGTTTTGGCACTTCAACTTCATTTGCTGAAGGCTACATATGAGTTCATGTTTCAGCAAACCAAGAAGACAAAATGCCAGAGCCCTTTGTGGCACCTTAAGTTATAACACTGAACGTGGAATTCAATTATGGGGCTCATACCAGTAAATTCATCCTGTTTCAACTTTATATTTTATTTAAAAATGATTCTATGATTGCACTGCCATATGGTTTACTCCCACATGTATTATCAGATTTCTGTATAAATTGAAAAAGTCATGCAATTTATTTGGTCTGTAGCAAACCTTATCAAAAACTGCACTTTGTGACTCAAACCTTTGGGACATGAGTCTAGTATATGGTTTTAAAATCAAAGACTAGTGGTAGGGACAGGTCCCATTCCCTGTCAATCATACCTTCATATAAGTGGAAATTTGTATTTGTAATTTAATAATTAAAAAATGAGACTCTGGATTTTCTTTTCAGCGACCTTGACCTGCAGCTATGAAAGAAAAAGGTTTATATCAGGACCAGGTATCAAAGATTTCAGATAACTTAAGTGGAACCTGACCATGAAATTTGAAACCCTAAGCCAATTATTTTCTTTCCATACATTCTCAGTGTAGTAACAGTGAGCTAACCCTCATTTTGATAAAATACTCCAGAGTAACAAATACATGATAACCCTACCCCTTGCTGTCTATAGGTATTTCATTAGAATCATCTAATACCAGTATTTTGTGCATTTCTATTATCATAACCTTCTATGGACTGCAAGTTTCCTCTTTACCACTGGAAATAACCAATGTATGATGGGAACACTATCGAATGTCTAGGAATATCTTTCTTAACTCAAGCTGACTTTCTTAAAATCTACTGATTATGGACTTTAATCACATCTAAAAAATACCTTAGCAGCAACACCTAGATTAATGTTTGATGGAACAACTGAGGACTGTAGCCTAGCCAAGTTTACACATCAAATGGACTGTGACAAATAGCAATGAAGAAAAATATTGATTGCATAATTACAAGAGCCTCAAGGAAAAATTCAGAATGTTTCAATAAGTGTATTTAAGTATAAATATTAATAACTATATTTGTGCATATTATATATATAAAATCAGTAGCATATTTTAGCAATTGAGAACCTCATATGTTTCAAATATTCAAATTCAATGCTTATATTCCATATTTTGAATTTTTAACAAAGTACACTACTGAAAATAATGTGATTTTGTTTGTATTTTTTTGTGTGTGATAAAAGTATAAGTAAAATGTAGTGAGATTTACGGGACCAACCTCTTTACTTCTTTCCTCCAACTACCATATTTGCAGTTCCCTTCACTATCTGAATGCATAAACTATATTTTCTCATTGTTTACATTGCCTCCTCTGGTTCCATCAATATGTTCTTGGTTACATTTGACTAGTATAGTCATTCTTGAGTTGGCGCTCTTTTTCATGTGGCTACACTTTTCTGGTATAGCTTTCATCTTGCTATTCTCATAATTCTAACCAGACTTTATCCACATCAGTTTTATAGGGTTCTGTGTTTGCCAAAGAGCGAATCTTGATTTACAGATTAATGCTTTCTTGTATTTCTAAGGACTTACTTTAAATTATTCTTATTTATGAAATATATATTTTTGTCTCCTAAATCTTAGAATACAGGATATAATTTTGAAAATTATTTAATCTTGTAGACAACATTGTTGCACAATGCTGGAGAGCTGAGCAATATCAGGTACTAGTGAAGACAAATTATGCCAAATCCTATTGCTTTTATATGGTTTGTCTGTCATTCTTCTAATTCATGAAACTGGATAACTGATTTTTTTTCTCTTTTTGCCAGAGAGTTTTGCTTATGTTAGTTGAAGCCTAAAGTAACCACTTTCATAAGGCTTAAAATTAATCTATCTGCTGCATTTGGTTTATAGAGCAATTTTCAAATAGAGTGGTTTAGCTATACACTAGGTTAAGAAATTTTAAACTATTAAAATTCAATAATCTTAAAATGTGCTAATTTGTAAATGAAATTACTTTTCTCCTCTCTAAAATTACTTAATATTTTGTTACTGTTAAATTTGTTTTTATGATTATTAATGGAATTTTTATATTAGAAATTATCCTCATGCAAGTCAATGATTTAAAAAATTATTTTGGGAATTATTTCTATTGTATATAACAAATTATTCTTCTTATAAAAATATTTCAACAGAGATTTATTTATATCAATAATGGGTGTACATTCTCCTTCACTCTGTTCTTCCATAAATCAATCTATTTTGCAATAAAATAAATCCTACATATTATGAACTTTTACTGATTTTTTCCCCAATATTTGTATTCTTCTACTTTTTTAACACTCTGGATAATAAGAAAAATTAATTTGCAAACATTTAACAGCTGTTTTGGATGTTTTCAAGCATTTGTAGCTTTCAGTTACGCTTTAATGTGCTTTTGGATTACACTGTCTTGTTCTCAATATATGTCATTAATGTCTGTATTAAAAGAATACTTGCTCAAATTTGGTATAAATAGTACATATTACCATCCAATTACATAAAGACAACTGCAGCATTGGCTTATGAAATTACTGTTTTTTTCTTTCATTTGAGAAATAGCATAAATTCAGAGAGTGTCAAGGATAATAACAGAAGTGACTTTAATTAAATTTAACATATTGATTCTGTTAAACTTAGTTATTAAATTTTGATTCATAGTCATTAAAGAAAAATATATAAAATTACACTAGCATTTGATCCAGCTTTCAGTGATATTATTAAAAACAAGCGAAAAATTCGGAATGAAGCCCCCCATGGAAAGTAATTGAATTTCAATATGTAATATATGAAATCTGTTTAACAAGTTTTTAAAATCCTTTTAAGCAGTGTCTAGATGGTCAATAACTTATCTGCAGTCACTATTAGAGAAAATTAAAATAAGAATAATTATTTGTTAATTTACAATCTTCTGACTAGTTTTATCAGTATAACATTATAGAGATTTGGAGATTGCACCTTTTGAATATTGTGATGATTGCTGCTATCATCATTCACATACACACACTTGTTTAAATACTTTTTTCTTTAATTCTTCCATAAAATGTAACTAAGGTTATATTCTTCCATGACTGTAACTAAGATTGGAATTGTTAAGACATATGGTAGTTGTATATTTAATTCCTTAAAATTGACAAATTGTTTTTCCACAGTGACTACATCATTTTACATTACAAGAAAGCAATATACATGGGTTCCAATTTCTCCATATCTTCTCTAATGTTATTTTCTTTTAAACAATCATAGCAATCTTAGTGAATATGAACTTGTATTTTATGGTTACAATTTAAATGTCATATTGACTAATAATGTTGAACATCTTTTCATGTGATTTTTGTCCACTTGTATATATAGAGAGAAATGTTAATTCAAGTATTGTGCCAATTTGTTAATTTACGTGTTTATCATTTTGTTGCTGAGTAGTTACAGTATATTTATTCTAAATACTAGACTTTTGTCGGATATATAATTTGCATTTTTTTCATCCTGTGTGTTGTCTTTTACTTTCTTGATAATGTCCTTTGAGGGACAAAAAATTTTATTTTGATGAAGTTTATTAATTTGTTTGTTGCTGTTATTACTTGTACTTTTGTTGTCTAAGAATCCAAACGCATAGTTATGATAATTCATTCTAAGTATTCCTTTGAGAGTTTAATAGTTTTAGTTCTTATATTTGTTATTGATTCATTTTAACTTAATTATCTCATACAGTATGTTGTAACAGTTGAGCGTCATTCTTTTGCATTTGGTAAAAACTTGTTTCATTACTATTTGTTGAAGAGACTGTGTCTTTTTCATTGAATAATCTTGGCACCCTTGTTGAACATCAGTTGCCTTTGATATATAAGTTTATTGTTGGACTCTCACTTCTAACCCACGAGGCTTGTCAACAAAAATAACAAACAGAGGCAGAGGCTCTCTAAAAGAAATTAATTATTCAGGAATAGAGGATTGCAATGGGAATGCATATGTCATAGTAAATTATGTAAGAATTCACAGAGGTAAAGGAAGACAGATATTTTAAAGAAAAAATGATAAGGATATCATAATTGTTTTGAGATTATTATCCTTCACCACAAGGATAAATAACAGGTCAATCTAATTATATTAGATAAATCTAATCATTTACTATCTTTAAAATAAGAAATACATTTTTTTTTTAGGGTCTCCAGGGGATTAACTGAAAAAATTACAAAGTTAACTCTAGGTCAAAGAAGTTAATTTCAAATTTGGATTCTGGGGAATACTGCCAAAGATGTCAAAAGATTTAAAACACTTGACCAAAACAGAATCACAGGTCACTGTAAAATAATAATCTTGTATTTAACTAAAGTGATAAACAAAAGATCTTAGAAGCAATACAGACAGTTACATGACTATAAAATTCTTAACTCTTTCAAAGTTCATTTCTTTTTTTTTTTTTATTTAATTTTAGGTTTTGGGGTACATGTGAAGAACATGCAAGATAATTGCATAGGTACACACATGGCAGTGTGATTTGCTGCCTTCCTCCCCCATCACCTATATCTGGCATTTTTCCCCATGTATCTCTCCCCAACTCCCCACCCCCCGCTGTCCCTCCCCTATTTCCCCCCAACAGACCCCAGTGTGTGATGCTCCCCCTCCCTGTGTCCATGTGTTCTCATTGTTCAATACCCACCTATGAGTGAGAACATGCGGTGTTTGATTTTCTGTTCTTGTGTCAGTTTGCTGAGAATGATGGTTTCCAGGTTCATCCATGTCCCTACAAAGGACACGAACTCATCATTTTTGATGGCTGCATAATATTCCATGGTGTAGATGTGCCACATTTTCCCTGTCCAGTCTATCATCGATGGGCATTTGGGTTGGTTCCAGGTCTTTGCTATTGTAAACTGTGCTGCAATGAACATTCGTGTGCATGTGTCCTTATAGTAGAACGCGAAGTTCATTTCTTAAAAGTAATCAAAAAACTAATATAGACAACAGAGGAAATTATCTTGATAAAATGCTAATTACTTGTTTTATTATTATTATTGTTATGTTGAGCAGTTGCCAAAAAGCTAAAGAGAACTTCCTAAAATATAATTCTTTCTCCTTATGAGAAGCTCATTTTAGAAAACCTGGAAGTTGCATCTGACAGAAAAGGATACTTGAATTCAGACACAGAAGAATATTTGTCTGTATTATACCCAAATCACATAGGAATATAAACAAGAAAATGAGTATATTGAGCAGGGGAATACATGAATCACAGAAAAAGTAAAATCATGTGAAAGTTGTAGTTGCATGAAGCAATTCGGACATACCAAGAAAAGCCAAGAAGAGTAGAGAGTAAAATAATTTTGGGGAAAAACATTGATTTTTTTTTTCTTCTTTAGGCCTTCAAAATAAACAATTTACTGTCAGGTCATAACAGTAGAGTAAGAACTGGAGGGAAAAATAGTTAAGGAGCTGATTTAAAAAGTTGGAGACAATTATCCTCTCAGGTTTTCTTCAAGAAGGGAAAGAGCTAAAGGCAATGATGCATGATCTGCAAATCAAGTGCTTCAAGATACAGCAAAAGTTGAGCTTCATAGATACAAATTTGAGAAGTTTTAAGAGAAAAACTCTACCTCAAGGGATAAGACTAACACTCTAAATGAAGGTGAGAATATTGCCAACCTGAAACTAGAGAAATTAAATAGATCTCTAGAAGAAATGTGGCATAAATGAAAACTGTCTGCAATTTATAATATGGCTGTTAAAGAAACATGTTTTAGAGTTAATAATCAAACCCACCTACAATTTTATTAGAAGCAGATCAGTACATCAAGAAAATCTTCTTGTTCTAACAGTAGTGACCAAACATTTAGTTTTGTATCAGTGTATTTTTAACATCAAACCTCAATGTTTAGAGGAACATAAAGAGTTGTTTTTCTAATTACAGCCAAATTGATCACACATAAAATTTCTTTCTTAAATATATTATTTACAAACCTTTCATGACATACTCTGACCTTTCATAATATGCTTAAACTTTATGCTTTGTTCTATGCTTCTTTCTTAAACAACCACCCATTTTATTGTAGAAAAAAATTATTATATAAGATTTTTCTTACATAAAATTTAAGCTTTTTAACTAAAAATAAATCTTTATATATATAACTTACTTTAGATCTGTCTCTCTACCATTTTCTTTCTAACTTGTTTTTATTTTCTTCCTCAATTCATATTTTGGAACAACTTTTAAGTGACCTCTGAATTAAGCAAAATACTTTTTAATTAATAAAGATACATTTTTATGTTTTTTTCTTTCTTATTAAAATACATTTTTTGTATAATTTGTATTAAATATTATGTATATTAGAATAAAATAATTAGAATTTTAACTATTAATATCATTAATTTCTATCAACCAATTTTGAGTGGTCCATCACATATTAGCATTGTATAAATGAGAAACTTTTTATAATTTTTAAAAACACATCTTCCCATAACATATTTTATGAGTATAAGAGATCTAAATGCACTTATTCTTTCCATAAAACTTTAGAAACCAAGAACAAACATATTATATTCAGTAACTTGTTTCATGTTTTTATCTCATTTGGATATGACCCAGACATTTACTGAATATAATTTAAATAAATTACTTAATTCAATATAATATATCATTAAAACCTCAAAAAACATGTAATTTTCATTTATAAATATCCTTTTTTACATTTACTTTAGTTATGCTTAGCAATTACACCTAGGGTATTTATGAAAACTGAGATATTAGACAAAGACAGTCATTCTCTCAAGGTTATTGATTACTTAGTCAATCTAAGTAATAGGTCTGTCCAGATAGGTCTGTCCAGATAGTCTCTTTTCCCTTATGACAACTGTGGTAGCTTGTGTGTTTCTTATATTGAACCTAGGGTATCTATCTGCGGACATCAAATTTTTAATATTATTCTGTTATTTTACATTTTATTTTTTCTAACATACTTCTAAAAAAATTAAAGAAAAACTAGGAAAGTTTAAATATCTTAACATAATACAAAAGTACTTTATCATTTTACCTAACTATAAGTTGTTAAGGTAAGGACATTTCAGGAACGTCTGTGTGCTAAATTAGGGAATATAAATATGATGTTAAGGACTTGCTATAATATTTTTAATAACAGAACTTACGCTCTATTCTTTCAAAATGACCAAAGGATAGCAATTAGTGGAAAATTAAAAGCTTCTTTTACATAATGATATAGTTTTATATCATTTAGTAGGTTTTTAATTGTTGCTTCACATTTTCTGGGCATTATTAATTAAGTATGGGTTAAACATATTATTTCTATATAAACATTTGAAATTTATGTTAAAATATATTTATGCTTACATCCATCTATTAACATTTATATTTTATATTTGTGATTATATGTGTATATATATACATCCTAATTTGAAAACAATGTTAAAATAAAGGAAACATTTGATTAAAATACTTACAGTTTGACATTTTTATAGATTTTATTATAATTTAACAGTTATTTTTAGATACCTACTCCATGTGAAGTATAATGACAATTATCACAGAAAATACATACATGCATGAGTAAGACATAATCAATGCTTTTATGGTCCTCTTCCAGTTATCTACTTCTGCTATAACCTACCCAAACTCTTAACTATAAACAACTATGTGTTTGTAGTTAGTTAAAATAGCAGATACCAACACCCTAAAATACAGTTGTTTATAGTTATCATGGAGATGAAGTGGTTACTAAAGAGATGAATAGTTGTTTATAGGTTGCTAGGAGATTATGTATTTCCCAAACCTAATTGGCCAAATGTTCATCCCAAATTCAGCCCTTGCTTCAAGATACAGTTTAAATCGTAGGTGGTATTCTGCTCTTAAAGTTACTCTAACGAAATCTTTCATAAAAATAAATGAAAAGTAGATATTGGTTAGGCAAATTACTAACATCTTTAGTTTGGATTTTGACTTTTTCACTCAAAGTATTTGCTATTCCTCCCACTCACAAATTTAGAAAATCACTTTCTGTTTTTAGTATCAGTCATTTGCAAAAAATGTTTACCAGGAGAAGTCTAAGGAAAACTCTCTATTTAAAAGTATACATTTTTTGTTTGCACCTAGCCACTAAGTAGTACAATTTACATATAGTCATTTAATTAATTAATGATTGTATAATTTACACAGTATCCCAACAATTTTTGCAGCATCACCTCAAGACCGAGAGTAAGGAGGGACATAATATATGGTATACTGATACCAGAAGGCTGTAAACACCAATACAGAACATGACATTGGAAAATTAAAATTGGCAGTGTGATAGACCCACAGAAACATATGCAGACGATTATGAGGTCCTGTGCTAAGAATGCTTTAAAACACTTCACCCTTCATGTGATACTAAATATGTAGTCAGTAAAGTGATTTTGCACTGACTGAACACCTGCTCTTTGCAAAACATCATTTTCAAACTAAGTGCTTTGGTAAGTAAACATGTGAGGAAGAATTTACCATCATAAAACATATTAAAGACATTATTAATTAAATAGTTGTTTTAAAAGACCATCCTACTTTGACCTCATTTCCTTTAAAATTATCCTAATATGAGATTAATCCTGCAAATCCTGTTTAACAAACTTTACTTACCTATATTACCAATGTGTTCCAATATTAGCAAAGATACTTCTGATTAGAGTGACTGTAGTATCTGATTTTGCAGACTTTGATAAATAAATGGATGAAATATACCCTATAAATAATGAAATTTTTACACCCCACTGTGGAAGACATAAAATGTTTATGTCAGATTTTTTATTTTCAGAGCATAATTACTGAGAGAAAAAAATATTTTATGTAATTATGTTGCTAAACAATGCATACCTTCATTTTATAGATAACTTAAAAAGAAAAAGAAAACACTGTAGAAGCCTGTCTTTTTGATGCAACAGATGTTGTGTTTACACAAAACAGAAATAAAACCAGAATTCTATACTTGGCGTACCTATCTATTTTTAAGAATAAGGATTTCCAGTAGCAGATGGCATCCACACAGTCTTCTAATATAGGGGAAAAAAAAGTTTTCCTTGACACTGTAAATTAACAGATTGGTTACAACTATACACATGTGGATTAATACATTTGAAATCTGTTTTTATACGACAGTAGAAAAATTCCCACATAGGGCTATAAGAGAATTATTAGGCATTTTTTTAAGCCTTAAATTGAAAAGTAACTATAAATTCATGTTTCATTAAACATGGATTTATATACTTGGGTTTAGTTGAAATTAATTTACTGTAAATCTGACCTTTTCTAGAGAGTAATTTGTCACTAGGCAATATGCCAATTTTGCAACTGATCCTGTTAAGAACAAGTATGGTATGACATTATGTATTTTTTTCATCAAAATATAGGACTATAGAAACAATGTATTTTGACCCAGAATTACATGTATTTTGACCACAGAATTAAACTGACTTTGTATGCCAACTACTCAAACATTTTTGCAGCAATTTTGAATACGTGCATAACTCCAGCTAAAATCAAAATTTTTTTCTATATTACATACCTCATTTTTCCATTAGAAAATAATTTACATTTAATGACAAAGCACAGAATTGTATTTTTATTATATTGTCACCAATGAAAGAATTCAGCCTGTTTATTTTTCAATAGCCTACTGTTTTTCTAAAAGTTATCAAAGCCACCTTATAAAAACATGCATCCCAATGGGAAAATTGGGCTATTAGAAAAATAGTTTTATAGTTTCTCTTAAAAGGAAGTCATTTTGCATAAATTGCAATAATAAAATTATTATTGCTGCTATGTGTTTTTATATAAACATAAATATTATTGAGCTTAAACATCAATATATTAAGGATGAATGTATCTCACATGTACTCATAAGCAATGGCTATCTTTTTTCTATAGTCACTTGCAACAACTTTAGCACAATGCATTTTATACTTTCTTACAATTCTTACTTTTAACAAAAAAAAAGTCACTAGAATATATTATTTCTCTTGCATTTTTCTAATTACTGGAGAGATTTCTCACAAACTGATTGTACTATAATAATATTACTCTACAAATTCAAATTATGTTTCTGAATTGTCATTCCCTTTACGGACTTACTGGTATATTGTGAAAGCATGACTCAAAGGACATAAACAAAATACAACCTATGTTTATCTCTCATTCTCTTTTTAATCAGTGGAATACTTTCCTCTGCCCAGAATAAGAAAAAAAACACTATCATGACTTCTTTAATCACTTTTATGTAATAATGGTACCATGGCTTCTTCAAGTTTCAAATATAGACTTAATGGTCTGGCTAGCTATTTTTGGGAGAAAACTACATGGTCTTCCTTGTCACTCATTTCTAACATTTGTCAAAATGCTTACTAAAGGAACCATTTATGTTAGATTACAGTTGGGGTCCCCCAAAAAAATGAGAAACAAAGAAATTCTATTTACTATTTAAAGTAGATCATCAAACCACCATTTCTGTGATCCCCATTTTAGAGCATGGCTAGGCCAGAGATTTTAGGATTTGGTTAATGGAGGGTCCATTAACTCTCCAATACAGACAGATATAATATATATGCAGAAATATACTATGGAAACCGCCATCTCTAGGCTTAATAATGTCAAGGCTATTCACCACAGGTCAAGAGCTGCTGCCTTTGAATTCTCTCCATAGGATCTCTTTCCACTTACTTTCCCAAGCTTTTTGTAATTTTGATCTCTATGACAGGTGCCTAGATTTTGGGCTCAAACATTGTGAAATCAGCTGTAACATTTATTCTGAAATTGTGTATTGTTTTACCGCTTATGTTTATACCATCTTAAGACACAGAACATTACCAAATTGGCATTTATGCAATTCTACCATTTATTTTCTCTTTCCACTAATTACTGGTCAATTATGTACTCCCATACTCCAGATTTATTGTTAGGCCCTGAATGCATATTGGTCATCCTGCTCTATGCAACAGATACAATTTAGAGAAAGATCAGTAATTTTAATTAATAAATCATGGCATTCTGTGACCTGGAATGTCATTTTGTTTTATTTCTGTGACTTTGAATATTACACAGTTTTTGAGACCTTTTTGGAATAAACTGTCTTTAGGCAAAGAAGGGCCTGGAATTAGGTGAAGTGATGACTGGCTCAAATCAGTGGAAAGAAAGTTTAAACGAGAAATACCTAATCTAATAGATTTTTTCACTGTATTTGTGATTATTATTTTTGCTGCCTATTTCCCAAATGAATTAAAATGACTGATGGCTGGATAGAAAGCTAACACATTAACTTAATTTCAAATCAAGTGACTTGTTATGTGTATTAACTTGACAATAATCATTTATTAAAAGTGATTTGAAGCAGGCAACTTTTACTGTTTATCAATTTGTATTTCATAAAAATTATAAAGTTTAAAAATATTCAATAAGAATGCAAAGAGAATGTAGGTAGCTATTACTACCAAAATACTGCATAGAATAAGAATCAATTGCAATCCTAATGGGAAAACTAAAAATAGCATACTCAAGAAGGCATAGACATTCATTGATATATCCATTTATCCTTTTATTCACTACGTATATTTAATTAACATTAATAAAATTAATTTGCACATAATAAATAATGTAATAAATATTAATATCTAATATTTATTGAGCACTTTTTAATATTATGGGTGCTTTTCTAAATGTCTTACAGGTATCAGCATATTTAATCTTCATGAATACCTTATGTAGTAGCTATTTTAATATTATATATAGTTAAGGTATTTATATAAAAGTTAGAAAACAACATGTCTAGAGACATTAAATAACTTGCCAAACTCTTATAATTAATTGGCAGTAAACTCAATTCTCAGAAGTATATCTGATTTAAAAAAGTCTATGTAACAGATATTACTTAATAGAGTATCAGTAATTTCCATTTATACATTTTGACAACATACTAGAATAAAGGACGCATCTATGTAAAGACTGTAAACTGAGATTCAGATTCAAGATGGCCAAATAGAGATAGCTCCAGTGCACAACCCAGCAAGAGAGATGCAGAAAGGAGAGATCTCCCTAGCTCCAACCAAGGTAACAGGTTCATTTCAATGGGCCTGGTTGGGACGGTAAGCAAAGCCCAGGCAGGGCAGACCAAGGTGAGGAGGGATGCTGCTTCACCCAGAAAGCACATCTGACCAGAGAATTGGGAGCTTCCCCCTGCACCCTGGGACACATACAGTGCTTCCCCCAAAGCCTCAATAATTTACAGAACAGGAGATCTTTGCTGGTCAAGCGCTAGAATTGCAAGTGCAGAGTATGCAGAGTGTGCAGAGTTGAATAATAATCCAGGCTGGTGCCATTGGCACAGATCTAAGCAAACGCATAAGCCCATAAGCCAGCCAGAAGAGCCTGCAGACCAAGCTACCACACCCTCACCTCCGTCTGGAAAGAGAGGGAGCTGAAAGCAGAGAGACAGATAGTGCAGCTGGGTGGGTCCCTCCTCCACAAACCCCAGTGGGCTGAAGCACTAAGGCTTAGAGATTTCACAGCCAGTGCCTCAGTCTGAGCTGAACCCTGAATGATCCAGCTCCATGGAGGAAACAGCACCACCATTAAAGAGGTGGGCCTAGTCTTCATATATGAACAAAAAACACAGGAAATCTATGTAACAACCAGACGGAGGCCTTGACAACCCAGCAGGCCTCCAAGTCAGCAGAAGGAGGGGCACCTGCCATTAAAGAGGTGGGCCTAACCTCCCAGTGTAAACAAAAAAAAAAAAACACAGAAAGCATACATGGCAACCAGATGGAGTCCCTGGAAACCCAGCAATTCCTGGACAGGCAGACAAGTGACCTCATCAAGCAGCTCCCTGAGATCAAATCTGTATAAATCCATGAAGATGTGAAGAAACCAGTACAAAAAGGATAAAACCAGCAAAGACAAGAATGCCTCTTCTCCTTCAAGGGATCACAACTCCTCACAAACAAGGGAACAAAACATGACAGAGAAAAAGTTTGATGAATTGACAGAAACAGGCGTCAGAAGGTGGGTAACAACAAACTTCTCTGAGCTAAAGGAACACATTCTAACCCAATGCAAAGGAACTAAAAACCGTGAAAAAAGGTTAGACAAAATGCTAAGTAGGATAACCAACTTAGAGAAGAACATAAATGACTTCATGGAGTTGAAAAACACAGCACGAGAACTACGTGAAGCAAACACAGGTTTCAGTAGCCGAATTGATCAAACAGAAGAAAGGATATCAGACATTGAAGATCAACTCAATGAAATAAAACAAGAAGGCAAGACTTGAGAAAAAAGAGTGAAAAGAAATGAACAAAGCCTCCAAGAAATATGGGATTATGTGAAAAGACCTAATCTACCCTTGCTCAGTGTACCTGAATGTGACAAGGAGAATGAATCCAAGCTGGAAAACACTTTCAGGATATTATCCAGCAGAACTTCCCCAACCTAGCAAGGCAGGCCAACATTCAAATCCAAGAAATATAGACAACTCCACAAAGATATTCCTCAGAAGAGCAACTCCAAGGCACATAATCGTCAGATTCACCAGAGTTGAAGTGAAGGAAAAAATGCTAAGGGCAGCCAGAGAGAAAGATCTGGGTTACCCACAAAGGGAAGCCCATCAGACTCACAGGGGATCTCTTGACAGAAACCCTACAACCCAGAAGAGAGAGGGGGCCAATATTCAACACCCTTAAAGAAAAGAACTTTCAATCCAGAATCTCATATCCAGCTAAACTAAGCTTCATAAGTGAAGGAGAAATAAAATACTTTATGGACAAGCAATTACTGAGAGATTTCAACACCACCAGATTGGCTTTACAAGAGCTCCTGAAAGAAACATGGAAAGGAACAATAAGTACCAGCCACTGCAAAAACCTACCAATGGCAAAGACCAACAATGCAATGAAGAAACCGCATCAACTACGGGCAAAAAAAAGAAAAAAAAAAGGAAGAAGAAGAATAAAAACAAAAACCAGCCAGTAACAAAATGACAGGATCAAATTCACATATAACAATATAAACATTGAATATAAATAACCTAAATGCCCCAATCAAAAGACACAGACTGCAAACTGGATAAACAGTCAAGACCCATCAGTGTGCTGTATTCAGGAAATCCATCTCTTGTGCAAAGGCACACATAGACTCAAAATAAAGGGATGGAAGAAGATTTACCAAGCAAATAGAGAACAAAAAGAAGTAGGGGATGCAATCCTAGTCTCTAGTAAAATGGACTTCAAACCAACAAAGATAAAAAAAAAAAGACAAAGAAGGGCATTACATAATGATAAAAGGATCAATCTAACAAGAAGATCTTAACTATCCTAAAAATATATGCACCCAACACAGGAGCAGCGAGATACATAAAGCAAATTCTTAATGTCCTAAAAGGATATTTAGACTCCCACACAATAATAGTGGAAGACTTCAACATTCCACTGTCAATGTTGGACAGATCAATGAGACAGAAAATTAACAAGGACATCCAGGACTTGGATGCAGATCTGCAGCAAGCAGACCTAATAGACATCTACAGAATGCTCCACTCCAAATCCACAGAATATACATTTTTCTCAACACCACATGACACATTCTAAAATTGACCACATAATTGGAAATAAATCACTCCTCAGCAAATGCAAAAGAATGGAAATCATAACAAACAGTCTATCAGACCACAGCACAATCAAATTAGTATACAGGATGAAGAAATTAACTTAAAACCACACAACTACATGGAAACTGAACAACTTGCTTCAGAGTGTTGACTAGATAAACCATGAAACGAAGGCAGAAAAAGATGTTCTTTGAAACCAACGAGAATGAAGACACAATGCACCAGAATCTCTGGGACACTTTTAAAGCAGTGTCTAGAGGAAAATTTATAGCAATAAATGTCCACATGAGAAATGAGGAAAGATCTAAAATCAACAATCTATCATCAAAATTGAAAGAGCTAGAGGAGCAAGATTAAAAAAACTCAAAAGCTAGCAGAAGACAAGAAATAGCTAAGATCAGAGCAGAACTGAAGGCTATAGAGACACAAAAACCCTTAAAAAAAATCAATAAATCCAGGAGCCAGTTTTTTAAAAAGATCAATAAAATAGACAGACTAGTAGCCAGACTAATAAAAAAGAAAAGAGAGAAGAATCAAATAGACGTAATAAAAAATGATAAAGGGGATATCACCACCAATTCCACAGAAATACAAACTACCATCAGAGATTACTACAAACAACTCTATGTACACAAATCAGTAAATCTGGAAGAAATGGATAAATTCTTGGATACCTGTACTGTCCCAAGATTAAATCAGGAAGAAATTAAGACCCTGAATAGACCAATAACAAGGGCTGAAGTTGAGGCAGCAATTAAGAGCCTACCAACCAAAAAAAGTCCAGGTCCAGATGGATTCACAGCCAATTTCTACCGGACATACAAAGAGGAGCTGGTACCATTACTTCTGAAACTATTCCAAACAATACAAAAAGATGGAATCCTCCCCCAACTCATTTTATGAGACCAACATCATCCAGATACAAAAACCTGGCAGAGACTCAACTAATAAAGAAACTAGAGGCCAATATCCATGATGAACATTGACGCAATAATCTTCAATAAAAAACTGGCAAACCAAATGCAAAAGCACATCAAAAGTTTATTTATGATGATCAAGTAGGCTTCATCCCGGGGATGCAAGGCTGGGTCAACATACACAAGTCTATAAATGTAATTCATCACATAAACAGAACCAAAGACAAAAACCACATGATTATCTCAATAGATGCAGAGAAGGCCTTTGACAAAATTCAACAGCTCTTTATGCTAAAAACTCCCAATAAACTAGGTATCGAAGGAATGTATCTCAAAAGAGTAAAAGCTATTTATGACAAACTACAGCCAATATAATACTGAATGTGCAAAAACTGGAAGCATTCCCTTTGATACCTGACACTAGACAAGGATGCTCTCTCTCACCACTACAATTTAATATAGCATTGGAAGTTCCAGCCAGAGCAACTAGGCAAGAAAAAAATAAATAAAGGATATTCAATTAGGAAAGGAGGAAATCAAATTGTCTCTATCTGCAGACGACATGATTGTATATTTACAAGACCCCATCTTCTCAGCCCAAAATCTCCTGAAATTGATAAGCAATTTCAGCAAAGTCTCAGGATACAAAATCAATGTGCAGAAATCACAAGCATTCCTATACCCAAATAACAGACTTAAAGAGAGCCAAATCAAGAATGAACTGACATTCACAATTGCTACATACAAAGAGAATAAAATACCTGGGAATACAACTAACAAAGGATATAAAGGACCTCTTTAAGGAGAACTACAAACCACTGCTCAACAAAATAAGAGAGGACACAAACAGATGGAAAAACATTCCATGCTCGTGGTTAGGAAGAATCAATATTGTGAAAATGGCCATACTGCCCATAGTAATTTACAGATTCAATGCTATCCCCATCAAGCTACCTATGACCTTCTTCACAGAACTGGAGAAAACCACTTTAAACTTCATATGGAACCAAAAGAGAACCCACATAGCCAAGACAATCCTAAGAAAAAGGAACAAAGCTGGAGGCATCATGCTGCCTGAATTCAAACTATACTACAAGTCTACAGTAATCAAAACAGCATGATACTGGTATCAAAACAAAGACATAGATCAATGGAACAGAACAGAGGCCTTGGAAGCAACACCACACATCTATAACTATCTGATCTTTGCAAACATGACAAAAACAAGCAATGGGGAAAGGATTCCCTGTTTAACAAATGGTGTTGGGAAAACTGGCTAGCAGTGTGCAGAAAGCAGACACTGGATCCCTTCCTTACACCTTACACTAAAATTAACTCCAGAGGGATTAAAGATTTAAACATAAGACCTAACATCATAAAAACTCTAGAAGAAAACCTCTGCAAAACCATCCTGGACGTAGGCATAGGTAAGGACTTTATGATTAAAACACCAAAAGCAATGGCAACAAAAGTCAAAATAGACAAACAGGATCTAATTAAACTTCAGAGCTTCAGTACACAAAAGAAACAGTCGATAGAGTGAATCAGCATCCAACAGAATGGGAAAAAATTTTTGCAATCTTCCCATCTGACAAAGGGCTAATATCCAGAATCCACAAAGAACTAAAACAGATTTACAAGAAAATAAAAAACATTCAAAAATGGGCAAAGGAGATGAACAGACACTTCTCAAAAGAAGACAGGAATAAGGGCAACAAACATATGAAAAAATGCTCATCATCACTGGTCATTAGACAAATGCAAATCGAAACCACACTGAGATATCATCTTCTGCCAGTTAGAATGGCAATCATTAAAAAATCTGGAGATAGAAGCTGGAGAGAATGTGCAGAAGTAGGAACACTTTTACACTGTTGGTAGGAGTGTAAATTAGTTCAACCATTGTGGAAGACAGTGTTGCGATTCTTCAAGGATCTAGAAATAGAAATTCCATTTGACCCAGGAATCCCATTATTGGGTAGATACCCAAAGAATTATAAATCATTTTACTATAAAGACACATGCACTTGTATGTTCATTGAGGCACTGTTTACAAAAATAAACACCTGGAACCAACCCAAATGCCTATCAATGATAGACTAGACAAAGAAAATGTGGCACATATACACACTAGAATACTATGCAGCCATAGAAAATGATGAGTTTGTATCCTTTGTAGGGACTTGGATGAATCCAGAAACCATCATTCTCAGCAAATTGACACAAGAACAGAAAATCAAACAGCACATGTTCTCACTCATAGGTGGGTGTTGAACAATGAGAAACACGGACACAGGGAGGGGAGTATCATACACTTGGGGTCAGTTGGTGGGGTAGGGGAGGAACAGCGAGGAGTGGGGAGAGTGGGGAGGCATAACGTGGGGGAGAAATGCCAAATATAGATGATGGGGGGAATGGAGGCAGCAAACCACCTTGCCATCTATATACCTATGCAACAACCTTGCATGATCTGCACATGTACCCCAGAACATAAAGTACAATTAAGAAAAACAAAATGAGATATCTATAGTGGGCAAAAAAAAAGAAGACTGTCAACTGCCATCCCCAAAACTCAGGATGCATATTTTTTTTTTGAACATCCATCTACTGTTTCACACTCCATACATATTCTAATTTCCATATTTTGATAAAACATCTGTAAGTAATTATCAGATTGAATATCAGAATTGTGGGATCCAATGAATGTGTACTCTAACCCAGGTATTAGTATTAGTGTAAATAAGGCTATTCCTTAAATATTTAATAAAATTACAAATCACATGGGATAATTTCAGAAGTATGTGACTTTAATTTTCATGAGTGAATAGTCATACCTTCACCATGAACAACTAATATATGTACAAAACATATTGTTAAATACATGAATGAATGATTTACCATTGTGAAAATTGTGGAACAGTATACTTTTTACTGTTATTATGCTTCACTCCTCCTCTACTGTGTTCACCTAATATATTCATTTTATTCATTTTTTCAATCACAGGCATAACAGTTCAACACAACACATGTTTATGAGCTCAGAGGTCTTGAACCAGTGATCCGGGGACTGCATGGCTGACTGGATTATGGGAGTAAAATCCATTTTATCACAATCCAAGGAACTATGCAGGGCATGTAGTATTTTGGGAGCCATTTCATAAGTCAGTCTACCTACTGCATCGGGGAAGGCATTGTGTCAATTTTATTTTCTTTTATTTCTATCTCTCCAGTGATTTCTGCTTCCTTTGTGAATATTCTTTTTAAACCTTGAGTTCTAGAACATCTTCTCCACTCCATTAGCCTCCCTGATCTAGATTTATTCCTTCCCCAGAGAAATGTAAAAGCAGGCATGTAGATTTTTAATTGGCAATATCTTTATGAAATGATTTTTCCCATCATAAACATGTTAATCTATTAAAAATAGGTTTATGTGACTAACATGGGAATACACTTAAAAACAATCTACTTTGTTTTCCACTTCTTTGTCAAAATAATGAGAGAGATGTTATGATATATATATGATTTATTATCAGTGAGAATTTTTTCTTTGGAGAATATCTAAGCCATAGAATAATTTGGTTTCCTCTGTGAAAGGAGCTGCACTCTTATTTTGGTAGTCTGTTCTACTCTGGCTGTCTTATTACACTAGAGTTTTTGGTAATTTACACAAATTACTTAACAGTAATCTTTAACAATATTTTTGTGATACTATTATGATATCTCGATAATCTTATAAAAATGTTTTTAATAACTACTTGGGATTTTTAAATTTTGAATATTTTGAATTTTATCTATTTTCATAAGCATATGCACTGAGGTTTACCATATAATTCTTTCAAAATGTCTCCCTAATAATCTTGATAATATTTTTAATAATACTTCTTCCTAGTGCAATTCTAAAGATAAAATTTATTTAGCTGTAATATTTTCATTTTGCCTTTCTTCTAATTCTGCATTCATTTTAATCACAGCCTTATTCTTTCTCCCCCTTCTTCTTATTGCTCTTCTTTCTTCTGTTTCTCCTCCTCTCCTTCTCCCTACTCTACTTATTCTTTTTACAATAGTAAATCAATAAAAATGATAAATCAATTGGCACATACATCTAAAATTCCCTTGGTCTTTTAGAATTAAGAAGTGAATTAAGAACTGAATTGATTGGAAGGATAAGATTTAGAATTGTTACGATACTCCATCTTTATCTGGGTGCTGGGATAAGACAAATACTACACAAATATAATTATAATTTTTGAAAAAGATTGTACATGTATGATATTATTGTTATTTTCTTATTTTTCTTATTTTTAAAGAATTTCTTCCTACATACACAGTACAGAGTTCAACAAAGGTAAAGGTCATTTCTCAGGTGGAAACTATTTCCTGAAAAAAATAGTTTTTTTCTTTTCCTAGATGGAGCCACTGGAGCCACTTATACGCAGATATTAATAGAAATATTTGTTAAATAATACAATTTTTTGTTTAATAATTTTCTTTCCATTACTTTTCTCAGTTTACTAATATTCACACCTAAAACTCTCTTTCAATTGAACAGTTTTGGTGTGGAAAATAAGTTTTTAAATTTTATTACGGGTAGTTATAGTACAAGCAATAAACTATTTCTCCAGACCACCTTAGTCACTTTCAGGTACTGTTGCATTAACTGTATTATGTTGAAGGGAAATTAATTCCACAATGTACCATTTTTGACATATGGAATAATAAACATTTTAGCACAATGGGAACAATAAATTCCATTATAGGTACACAGCATTTATGTACTTCATTTAAGTGCTACTAGAAAAAAATGGAATTTTCTCTTTCAGAAATTTTGAAAATGTTTATTTAAAACTAAATAGAATAACTTTCTTTTTGACAGTTGTAATCTATAAACTCTACCTCAATCACCATTAAATGAAAGAGAAATTTGTGATTACAAAAAAAATAAATGGGATTTATAGTAGAAATAATAATAAGTAAGCAATGGAAATATTAGTGGTTTTGTCTTGCTGTAAAAAGAAATTTACCTTTCTCTTTTCAGCAGCACTTCATTTAGGTACTTAAAACAAATAGTACAAAAGTTTATTTTTTTCTTTTGCTGTGTATAATTTTCTTAATAGATAAATAATAATAAATAAACACCAGGTGGAAAAGTAATCCTCTATGATCTGCACATGTATCCCAGAATCTAAATTACAATTTAAAAAAATATATATATATATTCTCTTCAAAATAAAAAATAGAATTACTCAAATATGCCTGAATGTTATTATATTTTATACAAAAGTTACAAATTGCATTTTCTCCTTTCACTGACTCTAAGGGACAATAACAAATATTTAGTGCAATATATCCGTGTATATACACAAGATATGTAAATAGTATTCAGATTTTGTCAAAGAAAATTAGATTATGTGAAAATTCAAAGGGCATATACAGTGGTTCCTGTTTTCTTATCCAGATAATATGTTCACAAAGGTCCACAATTAGAAGCAGAAATTCATCTCAGCTTCTAGTTCACAGTGGTATGGTATCAATTCAAGTTAATTTCGTTTGTTTTACTTATAGTTACACTCAAAGACATTTCTGTAAATCATACGGAATAAGGTAAAATATTAATGGCTTCAATTTATTTAATCTCAAATTGCTAGAGCCCTATAATGAAATTTACCAAAAGAGACGGTATTTAAACAGTCTTTCTGATGTATTTATATACATTTTGCCATAATAAATGATAATGCAGGCTCAATTTCTAGCAAATAAAAGAATAAAGTGCCGGTAATTGGGATTTTGATCATAGTCATTTTCTGGCAATAAACGTTATCTCAGCCTCTCCAGAATGATTATGGGAAGTTGAAAGAGAGAAACTGGAAAATCAAAAATTGGTAAGCAAAGTAGTTATGTGGCATATGTTCCAAAGAATCTTCATACAAGGAAGTTTCAGCAAAGGTGATGTGTATTGACAAGGAAGCAAAGAGCATCTCAGAAAGATGCAGCTTGACAGATGGACAAGATTTAAGTATGAGTAACTCAGTGATTGTCCTGGTTTATTTTGATCACATTTCTTTAGTTTTAAATCAAATAATTGAATAATTTCCTCCTTATAATCATGCTAATGTATCTACTCACAACTAAAGTGAAATATGATGAATATAAAATGTCATATTTTTCTACATGTTTTGCATGCCCAATGTTAATATATTAATGTATAATGTTATTTTTGTTTACCAAATTTATGTCAAATAAATTACCCTTTTAATGCCTTAGTACTCTTATGTATCAAATGAAAAATATTAGTATTTAATTACATAGTAAAGCACTTAATACATGGTGACAATTATTATTTTAATCTACAACAATTATTAAATAAAACATTATTACAAAATAAGGAATCTATAAAAATAATTTTGAACAGTGAAGAACTGGAGAGCATACTTTAATTTCTCAATGAATAAAATTCAAGGCATATGATAGTGCCATGGGACCCATGATGCAATAAATATTAATTAGATTTGGGTTCGCAATTTTTACAAAAATCTCTTCTGTATTTTCTAATGTTCTCAAAACATAAAACAAGAGAAAACACAGTTTCAGAAGAAGCTCTTACAATCACTATTTTAGATTAATCACAGTGAGGGCCTTCAGAATTTTGACCATAACTTCTGTTTCCTGCAGGTATCATCTTTTCCAATAAAAGCTTCTGGATTGCTCTAGGTTCCTAGTAAAAACTAAATTATTTTTCATGGATACAAAGTAATAAGGGTGGGTAAATTTGTCTATCAGTATTTAATTTAGGTATTAACAAAGAGGAGTGTGAGCCAGGAATGGTGGCTCATGCCTGTAATCCCAGCACTTTGGGAGGCAGAGGCGTGTAGATTACTTGAGTCCAGGAGTTTGAGACCAGCCTGGGCAATATAGTAAAATCTCATCTCCATGAAAAATACCAAACTGAGCCTGGTTTGGTGGTGTGCACCTGTAGTCACTTGGGAGGCTGAGGTGGAATGATCATCATTTGAGCCCAGGAGGTCAAGGCTACAGTGAGCCACGATCACACCACTGCACTCCAGGCTGGGTGAAGAGCAAGACCCTGTCTCTAATTAATCTTAATTAATTATGGTGTGACTCAGCTAGAAAAGAAATTGACATCACCCAGTGATAGATAAACAGACATATTCTGTTTTGAGGGGAGGGTTAGCATGTGATGGGAGGTATGAGGGATAGTTGTATCATGTTAGGAGAAAGAATTATTTTGTTATTTTCTTATTTCAAAGCTAAATGTATCTAAAAGAAATGCCTATGCATACCAAGTAAAGTTAGAATGCTGTATATGAATTAAAAAATAATTTTAAAAACCACAGTTTAAAGATGTAGGTATGAATGTCAAGTTGCCAAGGTTTCGACTGTGCTGTGTCACTTTTGTTAAACTGAGGAATACATTTCACAGAATCCCCTTTCTTGTATTTTTCTAAATAGCACTAGTCATAAAGACTTATGCAAGATTTCAAGGTGATATATAAGTCAGTCAAATAAGATTCCAGACATAATGATACCTGCTTGGGTCCCAGCTTGTCATCTTCTACACATGTCCAGCTTTGCTAAATAACTGAAACTGCAGCATTCATTGTTTCAGTCGGTAGTTAAACACGGGCAGTGCAGGAGAGGCTCCCCTACCACCAGGAGAGTTAAGCAGGGCAAGAGAGCCCCACCCCACCCCCCAACCACCATCAGGAATGTCAGGCCTTATGCCCTTCAGTTGAATTCTTTCTTCTGAGAAGGCAAGAACTGAGGTTGCTGCTGACGTGTATGGATTTGCCGCTGTTAACATACATTGGTGCCATTGACTCAGTTACCTTCCCTACTTGTAAGATACCTATATGTCTTGACTTCTACAGCTGGAGGTATTCAACCACCATATACATTTCCTTCTTCCCTTTCACTCTCCTGCTTACTAACCAGCTCCCAGAATGATTTTTCTCGGTCACAGTGTCTCTGCTTCTCCCTGGCTGATCTCTCAGCTTACCCTGACACACTTGTCAGGGTGTCAAGGATCCTGGGATTTGCACAGAGTAGACCAGAGACACTCATGGCTCTCCTGGGCTGGAAGCTCCTGAGATTGGTATGGCTAAAGCCTGAGATCATGCAATGTCTAGGGTTTTCTCTGCTTTTCCAACTAAAATTGACTCATTTCCAAAAACTGCATCACCTATTTTCCTGTTTACTCTGTGTGTATTGTGAAACAGCCTTTTGCACCTGCTGGATTCTTTGCCTTCAGGGCAAGTCTGCCTTCATTATACACCCCCCTGTTTTTCATGTGCCCACAGCTCTTGCTGCATTTTCTCAGCAGTAAAGAAATGGACTCCTCTGCAGATGCCTGTCTGCCCATTGCTGAGACAAGATACTAACTGGAACCCCAGCTCAGCCAGCTCTTTATGACTAACTATACATTTTTCATCCCTGTTATGATTCAGGGCCAAGTTTTCCAGTGGCTTTTGAAGCAGTTTATCTGCCCGCATAGGGCCTAACTCTGCGGCCCTTTAAGGACCTCGCCTACTGTTTATTATTGAGTTAGCACATCTTTAGGGGGAGGGGAATTTTTCCTTTGCCATGTGTGAGTTCTTACTTCAAGCCCTGAGTCCTCCTTTATGTCAAGAGGGCAAATAAATGTTGTCCTCCTCAGCCCAAGGGCTGCTGTTTTCACTAGCATATGAAAGCTTCCCATGACTACTCCTCTTGCTTCTTTCACTTCCTCCTGCAGCCTCCATTTCTCCAATCACTTCCACGTCCTTCTCAATATACATCAAGACCTTCAAGGTTATATTTAAAAGGAGGAAAGTCCAGCCACTTTGCAGCAGTTAGCTGAAAAACAGGTTTCCTACCTACTTACAGAATGCGGGAAGTGGGAATCTGAGAAAAGAGATAATTATTTTCTTGTTAGAATACTCTGAGTGAAAGTCTCTACAGGGTTATGGAGACACAAATATAGGCCAACCCAAGGATGCAGGTGCAAGAGACTTATGAGACAGTGAGGAAAGTTGGTCCCAGACTAACAGATTACCATTAGAACAGAGATAAAGGCAAGGTTAGGGGTTGCAGGAAGACCACTTCAATCCAGAACCCCAAGGATAAACAGGAGCCTCCTGTACACTCTAGTATATCCTCTGTTCTCCAGTAGGTAATTGTGATGAGATGGGACCAAGGGTAAAGGCACAAGGTGAGACAAGTTTATACCAGAACCCTAAGGATGAATGGCGGAACATCGTATTCAAGATAATAGGAAAGTAAGAGGGAATGCTTCATTTTATTTTTTCCCCCTCTGATCTCTCTTCACAGATGGGTAGTCATGTCTCCATACCAGAGGACATGCCCCTCAGATGCAACCCCCAAAACCGGGTAAAGTTTGATTGCCCCAAACCTTAAAACAACAACAAAAATACTACTTTTTGTTGTTGTTCTGTTTTTTTGTAATACTGTTTGTCCTAAAAATAAATTGGGAGAAAATTACAAAAGTCAGTCTTAGAATCCAGTGCCTTTATGTAGGAAATCCTCAAATTAGTCTCCTCAGTTTTTATAACTGAGATCAGAACAAGAAGGACAAGGTTAAGGAAAAAGAGAAATGTAGGAGCCAGAGGCAGGTTTAAGTACTGCCTGCTCTGCAAGCTCTCAAGCCTTCTCCAGGTTGCCCTAAGGACATTCTTGTAGCCCCTCTGCTACAAGCTCAGCCATTGTAAATGAGACCAGCCCTCAGGGCTGAGAGACCAGTGGGATGGAATTCCCACCCCTGAATCCCTTGAGCTGAAGGGGCTTTCTGCTCTGGCTGGCTTTTAAATCATACATTATCATCAACTGGACAAAGCCAAGAGCAACTCTGGAGGTGGCAAAATAAAATTATAAATTTCTCTTTGGGGTTCAAGAATTGCCTTCTCTGTGCTAATCTCCTCTGAGCAACTCTCCTTTAAATTTTGTCAGATAATGTGAGCAAATGGCACCCCTCCCTCCAAAAGAAAAGATTCACATATCTTTGGGCAAAACTATTCTTTCCAAGAAGGGTGCCTGCTTAGTATTTGCCCAATCTCTAATTTCATCATTCCCTTTAATAGCCTTTTTATCCTGATATATCTACCTAAATCTTTAACCAATAACTTTAAGTTCAACCTGGACAGCCCTAACTCATAGGTTTAGAAATAGCCCACACATATTCAAACAAGCCTTAGCAAAAATTTAACTGAACAATATCTTAAGGGAAGGATAACTTCTACTGTATGTGTGTGTGTGTGTGTGTGTGTGTGTGTGTGTGTGTGTGTATACACACACATAATGTCTACATATGTATACATAAAACCTCCATATCTGCTCCCCCTCACAAGACTCACACAGCAACATGCAGTACAAACCTTAACTTCCTAACAGAAGGAAAATGACTTGTCTAATTCAAAGGTAATAGAGGTAAAGAGGTATTTTTGTTAATAAAGGTTATAAAGAAAAAAATTATATGACAAAGGATCTTATATGGTAAATTATTGTCCTAAAGTAAAATTACTGGTTGTTTAAAAAGAGGAGTGTTTACATACAAGGTGTGTAAATTAGAATGTTTTAGTAAAACATTAAAATGTTGATTATCTTTTCCTAGTTTAAAGGGCCAAAATGTTTTTTAAATGAGTTAGGATAAAGCTAAAGGTTGAAGCAAGCAGGGGAAGGCTTGTGAAAGATTAATCTTATAAACAAAATTCTGTGTGTGATCATATTAGCTAAAGTCCTTTTATTTAGTTTTTCTGTAAATTGAACATTAGAATAAAGGCACAACAGAGTTTTCTTAAAGCATTAATCTTCTATTTATAAATATGTTATTGGTACATCTTCCAAAATTATGTGAAATTCTTATAATTATGATACAACTTAGTATACTTTATCAGTAATAATTATATTTATATTAAATTATTGTGTGCCACAAAGATAACAAACCTCCATGGCAAATGTGCTTTTGTGGCTGCCCTGAGAAGTTTTGTCATTGACAGACAATTTCCATTTTTTTAAAATCCTCTTTAGAAGGTGGTTTTATAATTCATGTATAGAACTCTAACAGATCCTCTTAAATACAGGTTTCTGATAACTTCAGAGATTATGACATTAGAACAAAGGAAAAACTTTCAGAAATTTCACGGAAAGCTAAAATGTTCATGAATATCAAGCAAAACAGGAGTTAACTGCATGAACTGAACTAATAAAACACTGAAATAGTCCTTCCAGTTACAGCTTTTAACAACTGAGTAAAGAATACTCCTGTAAACAAAATTTGGAGCATATTTGTTTCTACGTGATTTCTCCAGAATTTGGAAACCATTTGTGAGTATTCTCTTATGTCAATGTTTTTGAATAAGTGCAATAAAAATCTGTTTTCTTTTGCAACAGATTATAGGTGGAGAAACTGATTATTTTACATAAGCTTTGAATAAAATGGCTTTTCTTTAAGGAATCAAACTTTATTTATAGAGCCAATAAAAACCCCTTGGGAAAACTAGACTCATGCTTTGTATACACAATGTACAGGATTCTTGTCCTACAATAAAGAGTGTCACTTTCTGACAGACCCAGGAGCCCCAAGTTATCTTGTGACCTCAAGAGGAGAGGATTTACCCAACTCATAAATGTATTTCATGGCAGCAACTCATGGCTGGGCCCAAGGCCTTAAGTCATATTTGAGATTCCTTACAGAACAAGATTCCATCAAATAATTATTCTTGCTGTGCTTTATGCAAATAATCAAGCCAAGTATAATAAGCCTAAAGTTATTTTGCAAACAAATCAGTCCTATTATAATTTGTTTTTAATGAAAATGAAAACTAGGGAGAAAAAAAGTTTCAAAAATATAGTAGTCCTATTATTAGACTCTAGTCTCATCAGTTGTTTTTGAGTTTTTATCTGCAATTTGAACTAACTCTGCTTATCCCTGTGAACAAACCAATGATTGCTGGCTGCGTGCGGCTCAGAAGAAATAAGAGTGTGGGTAACATAAAAATCTGGGTTAATATTCTAATTCTCAGCATATATTGGAATTAGTTAGCAACCTCATGCACCTAAGTCTTAGCAGACATGATTATAGCCACCAGCTACCTGGGCACATCAGCAGCCATGAAATTTTTTAGAGCGGTCCTTATCCCTGATTTTATTTTGACATTTTTCTAAATTTAATAACCCAATTTGTCTCTTCTCACCTTCAGGCCATGAAGCTCCAGATGATTCTCAGTGTGAGGTATACCATCCTCTCAATATTCAAGAGTCACCCTTCTATAGAGAGTACCCCTAGACTGCCAATCAGTGGAATGTGACAAAGGTGAAATCCTGCTTCTGTCTCCCTTGGACCTGGCTGGATATTGCTTTCACGAACTCAGGGAGACAACACTGCCCTGACAGCTAGCAAGAGGCCAAGACCCACAGAACCACCTCCTCCACTCCTCTGTCAGAAGGAAGCAATTACAGAAGACTGACCTTTGCTCATTTTCCACGAAAACATGCTGTCTCGGACTCTTGAGTGGAGAAATGGTACAGCCGGTAGTTAGTCAAACATAAGCCAGGCTGGAGAGCCCCCGCTACTCCCGCGTCCACATCAGGAGTCAGGCAACCATCAGGTGATGATCAATTGGTTGTTAAGGTAATAATTGGTCACAGCTGGCAATAGGTTAATATAGCCTCCCAATCGAGAGTAACACCTGAAACTGGTGATCAGCAGCTTCCCAATAAGATAATAATTGGTCACAGCTGAAAACAGGGAAAGGCAGTCTCCCAATAGATGGAAACACCTGAAACTGGTGATCAGCAGCTTCCCAATAAGATAATAATTGGTCACAGCTGAAAACAGGGAAAGGCAGTCTCCCAATAGATGGAAACACCTGAAACTGGTGATCAGCAGCTTCCCAATAAGATCTCTGGAGTTGAGTAGGTGAGTTCAAGCATGCGCACTAAGAGACAAATGGCAGCATTTAACTGGTGTATGACCTTTAAGGAACACTTGACGGGTAGGGGAAGAACTCCGCAAGTGAGCGTGCCTAAAACTCCGGTAAACACAGTGCACATGCAGCCTCTTCCAAGTGCTGGCAGACCACTGCACATGCAGACAGCTCCCTCAAGAGAAGACTCAAGGCAGAAGAGATGCAACCCTCTGTAAGTATGCTAACGCATAAAAGCCTAAGCCAAAGGTTAAACCACACACTTGATCTTGCAAGTCACCTACTTGACCCTCTTACAAGTGTACTTAACTTTTTAATAAACATTCACTCTTGTTCTGAAATTTTTCTTGGTATCTCACTCTGTCTTATGCCCCTCAAATTCTTTCTTCTGTGGAGGCAAGAATTGAGGACACTACAGACATACAGATTTGCTGCTTCTTACATTAGCACTAGTCTTGGAACCACTATCACATATTTGAATTTGGACCAGAATGGTAGTAACTAAACACAGGTAACACTTTACCATATACCTCTCTACAAACTCCGCACAAGTAATCTTCCTTCCTCCTATTCCTCCTTCTCTTTTCCTCCTTCTCCTTCTTGGTCTTTTCCTTACTCCTCCTCTTTTCTTTTCTTTCTTCTCCTCCCCATACTTTTTCTCCTTTTCTCCTCCCTCTGCTCCTCATTGTTCTTCTTCTCCTTCTCTTCCATTTAATATTTTCTTGTGGTGTTTATATTTAATAATGTTTAATTAAGTGGGGGAAGTTTCACCAGCAGTACTCTGGGTAATATTTTTTTTCAAAGATGAATTTTAGGAATTGCCAAAAGAGATACTCTGAAGATATGCAGAACAGACTTACAGATAGGTTGATATCAAAAGAGCTTTTGTATAATAGATATATATTTTTATATACTGTCAAAAACATTGAGTTTAACCTGCCCCTGTGGCTCCCTTTTGGAAAATGTTTTAGTTTGTAATTAGTGGTAGGTGGGTAACAGCTGCCTACTTGGTATATTTTTGAGTTATGGGTAAATACAGATCACCTGTTAATAAGAATTAATAAGAATCACCTGTCTAAGAGAATGCTGTTAGCCCCTCAGCTCTCAGGCTGTTGGTTCCCTGGATAGATCCACTCTGTTGTTCTATCTGGGTGTCTGCCTCAATACCTTCAGCTCCATCTGGCTGGGGGGTCTCCTGACGGAGCTGGTACTTGGTAAGATACCTCTTACAATAGGTATATAATGGGTATATAAGGACCCTGACACCAATAAATAGTATAAATTTACAGTGAAATAGTACAAACTATTTTTCTATTCTCAATTCTGGAGAACCATTTAAGTGAAAGAGAGATGGTTTATATAAATTAAGAAAAACACATGAAAAACAGATGGGAAATGTGAAGGCACTCCTAAACTGTTGAATATATAAAGAGACTTATGTTTGGAGTGTAGAAATCAAGACTGGAGGCAGGAGGTGAAGGCAGGGTTAGAGGAAATATTTTAATTTCTTTTCTCACCTTCCCCAACTTCAGTGCCTTTCCCTTACTGCAATGTTGTACAACAAAACTCTAAGCCTGCTATTTTTGGCATGGTAATACTTAGCACAAAGTTCTTAGAAGGTGTGGGACTGATAAAAAGAGATAAGAAATAATTAGTCTCTTTACCCAGTAAGATCCACCTGTTCATGTTTCTCCCTCTAGAACTGAGTTTTGCAAACTAAGATGACCACCTCCTTCCAATGCTGATGTTTCTTAAGAAGGATTTAACAGCAAAACCCTCATCAAAATTGTTTTGGAGTCTAGGGACAGCAAAACTGGAGATTATAGAGATATTCAGCTTCAACATTATCTGTTGCTATTGCAATAAATTCACCTGGACCCAAAACTAAGTAAAGGTCTATATTCAGTGAGCATCAAATTTTCAAGCCACAATAATTATTCAAACCTCTCCAGCAAATTAATACATAATAACTAAGGTGGATGAGATAGACAAATAATTAAAAATAAACATACATATGAAGAATTCAGCTCCTGACAAAAAAAGAAAACCTGTGTGATCTTTAAGATCCAGGCACAGGCAATTACAAAGGGTACCTGAGGAAAGCTGTTCTTCCCACACAAGACGTGGCAAAAAGCCAGTCCACTGTAGTCTGTGAAGGGAGATGCAGTCAATAATTCAGGCTCTTTTGCCAGAGTCTATGCCTATTTGCATTCCCAGCCCAGGCATTCTTCCACAGAGACTTTCCTGGTCATCCCTACCTAGTCTTTATCATGTATGTGTATGTGTGTGTGTGTGTGTGTGTGTGTGTGCGTGTAGACACTTTGACTCTAATTTTTCATCTTTATCCCGCTCATTAAATTTTGAATATCTGGCATTCTTGTTTATTCAATAAGATTATAAGTAAAACTAAGAAAATTATAAAGAAATTAAGAAAATGACCAACATATATGAATGAGTGGGAAAGTTCAGTCAATATATGGAAAATATATTAAAAAGGTGAATGCTTTAAATAAGAGCATGTGATATCAGATGAATAATTTGTTCAGTGGGTTAATAACACTAGGCACAGAAAAAAAATTAGTAAACTTGAATATAGTTCAAGGTTACTAATGAGAAATGTGTTGAAGTTTCTAAGTTGAAATAAATAAAAGTTAATGTGAAAAAAAGCATCATATATTTGTGATAAATAAACCAGAAAACTCTTAGCAAACAGGAAGCAGAAGTAATCTTTCCAAAATGATAAAATCTCATCTAAACAGAACTGATCCAATATTATTTTTCACTTAATAGTGACTAAACAAGTGTTTCTCTAAGATTTAGAATATGGCAGTGTCTTCTGTTCTCACTAGTTCTATTCAACTACATATGTCTTAGCAGGTACAAGAAGACAGTAAAAAGAAATAAAGATCATATAGTTTTGAAAGGGAGATATAAGTATATTTACAGACCATATGATATGTATAAAGAAAATCTTAGGAAATCTACAAAAATAAGCTACTAGAATCAATAGATGACTTAGTAAGGCGGCAACATAGGAAGTCAAAATATTCAAATGAATTAGCAAATAATTAGAAACTGAAATTGAACAATACTTACAAAATTATTAAAATTTAAAAAATACTTAAGGATAAATCTAGCAAAAGACACGAAAGCTTATTTGCTGAAAACTACAAAACATTGTTCAAATAAGTTAAAGAAATATAAATATTTTAAATTATCGGTTCTTGGATCAATTGTTTCATTACAATTTATGTCAAAATCATATTGCTTCACTTTTATTAGTGGAGCAGTGAAATAGAAAACAAAGTCATCAGCTGAGAATCAAAATAGAATATAAAATTTTGAAGATTAGAGGAAAGAAAAGTATTGGGTGAGTTATTGAGAGAAACAATTGAAAAAAACTAGAAATATAGGGCACATTCGAGGTTGGTTATGTTTACCATCACATAAAAAATAAATAAAAAATTAGAAAATATTTCCATATAAACCTGAAATTAAAAATCTAGACAATCTACACATGGTGAAGAGTTTTGGAAAGAGAGAATATAGGTGCATATACTAAAGTATTTGTCTTGTGATGGGGAAAGTATAAATTCTGAGCATTTTAAGTGACCAAAGAATGCAACTAAGCATTATTATTGGTGAAAACTTAAAAAAAAAAAAGCAGAATTAGAATAAAATTAACAAACCACAGAGAGAAAATAATCTACTCAATCATAAAGCAAACAAGAAAAGAGTAAATACAATAAAATTTATGAGTTCATTCTGATAGACCCATTGTTAAGTTACAAATATTGAACATTGAAATGTATTTAATACACCTAATGTACCAAATGACATTGCTTTGCCTAGCCTACCTTAGCCATGCTCAGAACCTTTA
This sequence comes from Ateles fusciceps, assembly GCA_036589455.1. Lineage (NCBI taxonomy): Eukaryota > Metazoa > Chordata > Mammalia > Primates > Atelidae > Ateles > Ateles fusciceps. The sequence continues at coordinate 2,730,251 of JAZHEH010003244.1, forward strand.
CGTTATCCTACACTTGGGCAAAGTCATCTGGCAACACAGTACACTGTAGAGTATTATAGCTAACTGGGAGCTACCATCCACTGTGGCTGCCAACCATTGATAGAGAGTATAGTACCACTGTCTACTGAATGTATATAGCACCATCCTAAAGTCCTAAAGTCATGAAGTCAAACCATCTTATGACAGAAACCAACTGGAAATAGGAAAATTTTAAGATCATTGTCTATAAGACAGGTCTCTCAAGTCTAGCTGTATGTGGCCTATAAAAGGTACATTTATCAACAAGATATAAAAAAACTAAATTAGTTGAAAACTATTCATCACATAAAAATAAACCATAAGAATGAGGGAGTAATATTCTTAACATCTATCATAATATAGAGAAAAATACTCAGTGACATTAAATGACATCATCATTGATTAGTGGAATGATAGAACAAAATTATACAAACATTTTAAACATATAAATTCAGTGCAGATTAAATGTCAAAAACTGACAGAATTTTATGACATTTAGCTGGAGATATTAATTTATGTTTAGAAATTGATAAGCAGACAAAAAGCAAATAATTTTAACATAAACTTAATAAGTTCAAACACTTCATATAGATTAGGCCTTATTACCCTAAAACTTCAAAGAATTAATATCACAATAAATTATTTGATATAGTCAATTACAAAAAGTATTAACAAAAACATAGCTATAACAATGCTATTTATTGGGAAATGAGATATGCAATAACTATTTACATTGCAATGAAAACAAAAATCAAGACATGCTTCTAATTGCAATAATTTATGACTAGCATATGCCAAATTGAAAGAAATGTATACATTATATTTAAATAAATTCAAAACAAATCAAGCATTCAATTCAAAATGTTGGAGAAAATGAAAGGCAAATCTAAAGTAAAAAGCATAAAGGTTAATATAATAGAAAGTAAAATATCTAAATAGCACAAACCAAAAGTGGTTTATTTTACTTTAAAATTAGGGCTTCAGTAATGCTAAAGGATAAAAAGATAAAATAATACCAAAGGAAACATGGGAAATAGGGTGAAATGCACAAAAACTTTTTAAAATTATAAACATTTTCAAAGACCACTTGATAATTTTGTTGCTATGAATCTGAATTTTTGTCTAAAAATTTAAAGCATTTCTTTTATTACCAAGTAAATGGTTTCATCTAATTATGAATACCAAGTACTGGAATGCTAAGGTAAGATTTAAGAAAACCTGCATTACAGTTCTGTAGTGTTAGCCAGTTTCAAATATAATAGAGCCTTAATAGGTAATATATGTCACTATATCTGATATCAACAAGATCAGGTGATGTACAACATGTTTCTGTAATTGTGTTTGGCCTGCTTGAAAGTAGTTACCCCATCTAAAGTATTGCATGTTCTTTTTTTTAAATGTACTTTCTGAATGTTTCTTCCCTTTTCTTTCTTTTGCTCTTTTTGGCAACCTATTTTTGTTTTATGGACACAATATACTTTCTTGTCTGAGGATTTTGGTTACAGTTCTTGAAATAAAAATGTCTTTCTGCTTTGTCACCATTTCCTCCAAATTGCTCTTCTTCCCTTGTTTGTTTTTCCTTTGTTTGGGTCTGTATCTTATAATCGATACTGTGTATTTGGTGATCCTTGTATGTCTGCTCATATTTACCAGCTATTGGAATGCTAGCAACCTGATTGGAAGCCCTGATTTGGCAATGAGTTTCGAGTTGTGCTTGACATACGTCTTCAGAGCACCCCTTGACATCAGTAGCTTTAGTTATTTTCTCTTCTATTTGTCAGAGGCCCCAGAAACTTTTATATTTTCCTGTCTGACGTGTTTAGTCCTAGCTATACATGTCTTAGAAATTAGTGAGACAGTGAGCTGGGGATCTCAGTATTCAATGGGTGTCCCTATTTTCAAAACGATGCACCGCCCCTAACCAGGGGCTGATGTCTGGTAGTCCAGAGGCTTTATTTTATATCCTTCAGTGATTAATTTCTGGTCTTCTTGCTGCAGTTGGGAAGGGTCAGTCACCTATGTTGTGGGAGGATGGGACAAGTAGGAATGGGTGAAAATGTGAGGATTGACTGCTTCTTAAACTAATCTTTATCCAGTTATTTAATTTTTTTCCTTTATTTTTAGTTGACACGTAATAATTGTATCTGTTCTAATTATTGCAACATTTGTCAAGTCACAAGGGAAGAGAATACACTGATTTCAAGCCTAAACTTTGAATTTTCACAAGGGAATTTGGATTTCTGTTGCAATCCAGAGAGATATGGGTTTAAGTAATTTTCAGTCCCGAGGAACAAGAAGTAAAAAAGGGGCTGGACACAACAAGTGGATGATGTTTTCCTTTGTGCTAAAGACAATGTCTGAGAAATAGCTGGCCATTCAATAGATGGCAATATTTGAAAGAGAAGTTCACTGCATTTGCATGTGTGGGGAAAGTGCCAGGTTGCAGTGAACTCAGTTCTAATCCAGAAAGGTGAACTCTACATAAGAGTAGAATACTAAAGTTGTATAAAATCTAGCATAGTCATTCGTTCATCTGTAGCTTATCAGAGACTAGGTCAGTAAATAATACCAAGCTTAATGCAAGAGTATCTGGGACAAATTCAAACAGATGGGTTGTTAGTGATGGATAACAATTGGGATGAAGGAGGCTCATGAATATTTTGGGCAAAAAACCCTATACCAAACAAGATAATCAGCCAGAACAAAACAGGAAGTAAAATGACTTTATCCACAAACTCTAGTGGACAGAAAAAGAATCTGAGCAGGCCATTTCAGAATTGGGTTAGGAACCAGCTGAGTGCAAAACTATGTAAGCCCATGGCTGGATCTTTCTATGTGTAGCAAGGAAGATAGACATAGCATGCATCCACTGATTTTCTAAAGTAAATTCACAAATCCTTTTATATTTGTTATATGGTTCTTTCTCAAAATATTCCTTCATGAAAATATATAAGATCCATCATAAGAATAATAATGACCACGATTTCTTTTTGATGATTAAGTGTTCTGTTATAAAGCATGCATTTAAAAACAGGTACAATCAATTAAACATTTTAAACATAGAAAACACAGAGGTAGATATGAAAAAAACTACTTAAAAGGAAGAAATCTAAATTATAATTTAAGTGAATCCATAAATAGAGCAGGGTGTATTCATAATATATACCTATTGTTGAGGAAAAAAATATATGCATGTAATTTTTTTTCCATTCAGATAGACTTCCATTTGAAATATCAGAATTATTTTATATTCCTGTGCTGAATGGTAAATGCTTTATATGAAAGAATTCTTCTATTCAAAACGTATGTATGCCATTATTTGATATTTCTGAAGTTTTTCTTATGCTTTTAGGCAGATAGCAGACATACTAAAACACTTGAGTTTTAAAATAACTGGTATTATAAGGAATGGGCACAAATTGAGTACCTAAAATGCTTCATCATTATTTTTGCTGTGAACAGAGTCAACTTTATAAACTCGAAGCCAGCTTCTTTTGGGCAATTATCATGAATACACATGAATTGTGTTCATTTTCCATTTATGCTGCAAATAGTCAATTCTAGAACTGCAGCAAAACAACGTAATCAATACACCTTAATGCTTTTTATTCTCTTATGTCTGGGTTTTCCTAGGCCCAGATAATTTATGTACTTTTTATCAAAATTAAAGGTACAATAATGAAAAACTCTCTTTGATGTTTTCTTTTACAAAACTAAATATTGGAATCTTCTGACAAACAGGTCATGTTCCAAACAACCATTTTAGAGTCAGGTGGGAGGAAATAAGAATGCCTTTTCTTACAAAAAAAGCAGTTAAGCATCATAGCTGATTTGGAGGAAGAAGGGAAAGTGAAATTTCTAGCACATCAGGATTTATGAACAGAAATTCATGCTATCTCGGCAGAACAGGGTTTTCTCTACTGCTCCCCCCTCCAGGTTTCTACTAAGCAGGGTACTCTTGCTTCTAATCATCAAGGTGTTTGGGAAACATTGGGGCATGAGCTCATGAAAAGGCTGCTTCCTTCATTTAGATTCAGAGAATAGGTTACTTCAGTGAATTATTTTGAATTCGAAGCTTCAGGGGAATAGAACATTAATAGCACAATTAATTCTCATGGAGCTCAAATTCTACTTGAGATAGACAATAAATACATTTAAATATGTTAAATTAGTAAATCATGATAGAATAAATCAGGGTGATATAACACAGAGATATTAGGTGAACTTAAATTTTATTGTGAGGAAAGACCTTTCTCAGGTGTTAGTATTTAACCTTCATCCAGAAGGACAATAAGAATTCAATTAAGTAGAAGTATCTTTAGAACTCCAAGGCTGCTAGTGTAAACCTAGTGACAAGTGATGAAGAGGTATAATATCAGGAAAAGGCACATTCTATTTACATTTCCAGGCCAGAATACAGTATTTAAATCTTATTCTAAGTACCCTGGGAAGTGAGTGAACATTTTAATAAGGTAAATAATGTTAGTGGTTAACATTTGAAAAGATCACAATTGCTGAAGTTAACCCAGGGATGAAGGTCTATTCTCTCTTTCCAGGTTTTGTCTTTATTATTTCATCCCTCCTTCTTTCCTTTCTTCCTTTCTTTTTTGCTGTTTTTCTTTTCTTTATTGACAAGGCAGATTCTATAAATGTAATAATGTGACACGAGCAAGCTATATGATTGAATTTTTTAAACATAAAATATTCTCCAATGCACGTAGTCATCCATTTATTTAACAAATATATATTGTTTTCTCTGTGTGGAGACTAGTCTGGACACCACCTATAGAGCATCAAATATGAGAGACAATTATCTTTGCCCTCTGAGGGATGAAATAAATTGTAATAATAAAAAAATAACTAAAACATGTAGTAAGAGAACAATAAATGTGAGGAAGAAAAATAAAGAAGACAGATAAATAGTGCTGGAGGGATAGGAGGAAGGTTTCAGTTTCATACAGGATTGTCAAAATGGCCTCACTGAGAATATGGTCACCCTGGCCACTTTGTAAAACTAAATGTAAGGGAAGGACAAAAGCAGAAGCAAGGAGAATAGTTAGGGGATATTAAATAATAAAGTGAGGAGATAAGAGATGAAGGTTGCTTAGACAACATGTTAGCTTAGAAGAGAGAAGTGGTAGATTTTAGATATATTTTGGAGAAAATTTCTATAGGATTTGTGGAGGGATTTGATAATAGATGCAAGAAAAAGAAAATGATTAATGATGATCCCAAATTTTCAGCCTAAGCAATATGAAGGAAAGAGTTGGCCTTAATAAAGGTGAGGAGGGCTGTCGGGAGGGCTTATTATTCCCACAATAAGAAGTGGAGGTGAACTGAGTTTGATTTTGAGTATGTTAAGTATGGAATGCCTACTAGATAACTAAGTAGGGATAAAATTTAGACAACTAGATGAATGAGCGGGGAGACCAAGAGAGAAATTTGTATATAGATGCTATTTGAAGTCATTATAAAAGTTGATATCAATAAGAATGTGGAGTAAATGTAGAGTAAGAGAGAATTTAGGAATAGACCCTTGAAACACACTAAAATTTCAAGGTCTATGAGACAGTACATTTTGCAAAGGAGATGGAATGAGCAGTAAGTTGGATCCAAAGAAAACAATAATAATGTTGTATTTTAGAAGAAAAGCCAAAAAGACATGACCAACTGTGTTATTCGCTATAAAAGATAAAGTTTAATTTAAACTAATAAATGACAACTGGATTTTTTGACATATCCAAGGACATTTGAAAGGAATACTGGAATCCAAAGAATGTTTGGAGTAGATTCAACAACAACCAAAGAAGTAGAGGAAAGTAATTAGAGACTGTACATATCTCTTTTTAAGGTGTTTTTTCTACCTAAAAGGAGAAGACTCCATGACAGATAAACACATTTTAAGAGATGGAATTTTTGATTTTAGATTTTAGAGGAAAATAGAAATATGTTTGTGATAGTCAGAAAAATTTGAGATATATACTAACAGAATGCAGGAACAGAAGAGAATAAAAGCTAGAATAATATATATACACTAGTAAGGATGGAAGCTGTTGTACCAAAGGCCTTTATGACCTAATAGGGAAACACACAAAAATTTTCCATTTTAACAGGATAAATACATGAACCCAGGTGCAAATGGTGGAACTATGGGGGTAGGACATTGTGGAAATCTTTTTGATTGGATCAAAAGAGATGTTTTCCTCAGTTAAATATGAAGCATGGCTATTCACCAGATGGTAGAGATGGAAGAAACTTAAGGGAATTGAAAAAGTACAAAGTATATAATTATTATTGAAGGGAGTGAGCCAGGACTTGGAATAAAGAAATAAAGTATGAATCCTGGAAGACAACTTAAAATAAAAAATTATGAATTTTATAATGCACTATTCTCTAACATCAGTTGATCACTAGAACAAATTAATATTTTAAGTTTAGTAATCTCTTTATTGAAAGACAGTTGCTGAATAAAAACATGTTTAAGACTTATAGAGAAAAAAGATTTATAGAGAAATGATTATATAGTTAGTGAAATTAATATATATTTTCAGAAATTTATACAAGAACTTAAAGTGGTTATCACATTGTCTAGCATATAGTCAGAAATCAATGTTAGCTAATATTACTAGTGTCAAATATTATTGATAATACACTCACCCTAAATATATTTACTTATAATTTCTATAATTATGCCAATTACAATGGGCATTATCTTTGTCAACTCCTCTATTTTCCCTGATAATATAACAAATTATTTAATATTTAGTCCATTAACCATCTACTTTTTACTCTATTTTCAGCATGTGGGTTTCGGACCTGCAACCTCAAAGTAGTCCCCTCGTTGTTTGTTATCCCCCTTTAGCTTCAGTCTCTTCAATTTGGCTAACATACATTGACCATATATATATTGCTAAATTGTGAATCTCATCAAAATTTACCAAGTATTTTTGCAAGTTTTCTATAACCTCCAAAATAAGTCCAGATTTCTTTTTATGCTCCTATATGCCTGTCTTTTTTCTATCATCTTCCAAAATTGTCTCATTTGAATCTCATACCCAGCAATTCTACACTACATAAAATGATCAGAAAATACTGCATTCTACTGAATTTCTATTCTGAACAAATTTAAGATAATTTCTCCAGATTCAGCTCAAGCATTACCTCCTGAAGGCAAATATCCTCAATCATAGGTGCTTAATAATCTTTTGAAATCATAAAGTAACTCATATTTACATTCATTTGTCACTTAGCTGATTTTGAGATCTTTGAGAGAGGACACCAGATGGTATTTATTTCTAATTCTCTGTACTTAAAAACATACTGGGAGTATTACAGATAAAGAATAAACAATTGTGAAAAGAGTAAATGAACTAATGAATTAATTAATAAATAATGTAATCTTTTGAACATTAAAATAAGTACAGAAGCAATACAAGAAACAAAAGGAAGAATAATTTATATTACTTTTGAGAAGTAATTTATATTACTTAATTTGCATTATCTTACCCTCAAAAAGTATTATAAGTTAAGATTATATAAAATGAATAAAGAATAATTAATTAAATCTATAAATAACTATGTTCAGTTTTCAGAGAACACTTTTTAATTTTTTTAATTTGGAAACTTTCTATTTAGGAAGAAAAAATGGAGCAGCACGTTTTTCAGACATGTTAATTAAGGCATTACAGACAATAAGCAAGTTGAAAAAGTAGCTGACGTAGCTAACGACATTAGGGCATCTAATTCAACATACAAATAAATAGTCCCCAAAGTATACATATGACAGATCATGAAATGGCCTGATTAGGCTTAGTAAATACTGTAATCTTGACCTGCCACTGAGCTGCCAGAGCTAGTCAACAAAGCCTTAATTGTCAGTATAAATGCTTCTAAAATTATGCAGAGTTAATTGCTATTTTAATAAGTATTTTCAGACTAACAGGTCATTGCACCCATTTTGGATGATTAGTTTAAGGAAATAACACCTTTGAGAATAACAGCACAGTTATTTTCTTAATGGATAAATAAATATAATTGTTATTTGGAATAATAATGAGAAAAAATATGATTTTTTTCTTGGATATTGTATTCATTTTAAAGAAAAATATAGCTGTGATTACACTACTACCTTTGAATTGTTTTTTTGGACAGAGTCTCACTCTGTCTCCCAGGCTGGAGTGCAGTGGGTCAATCTCGGCTCATTGCAACCTCTGCCTCTGGGTTCAAGCAATTCTCCTTGCCTCAGCCTCCTGAGTAACTGGGATTGCAGGCATCCGCCACCACGTCTAGCTGCCCAGCTAATTTTTGTATTTTTTAGTAGAGATGGAGTTTTACCATGTTGACCAGGCTGGTCTCGATCTCCTGACCTCAGGTGATCCACCTGCCTTGGCCTCCCAAAGTGCTGGGATTACAGGCGTGAGCCAACATGCATGACTGTGTGTGTTTTTTTTTTTAATCAGATTTCTGATAGTCCTAATTCTGACAGTTTTAGTGCAAACTCATCTATTTCTTTGACTAGGGTACCATTTTTAGAAAGTCCAACAAAGTCTCAAGAAGAAAATGTCATTGTTTTCTTCATTCCTTTGTTACCTTCTTTTCCATGATGTTACAAATGTGGTTGTCGTTAATCAGCTGTAGTTGAAAACTTACGTGATGGATTCTGCAGCAAACAGCTTTTAAGATGTTATGTCATTTTAGAAATATTTTACAAAATCTTAGGTGAAAGCTCTTTCATGTATCTTTGCATGTCTCTGAGGAACTTCTATTCTACTCAAAAACAAAGAGACTTTAGCAAGTCTTTTTCCTCTTTTTGCTCATTCTCCCAAGATAGAAAGTATGATTTATTTGACTAAATTTCCATTCATTCCTGAGGTTTTATAATTTCTAATTTCTATCCATAGAAATCTCTTTTGGTTTGAGAAAATACATATATAATTAATGTTTGTTTTTTCTTTTTCTATTTTTTAAATTGCATTTTAAGTTTTGGGGTACATGTGAAGAACATGCAAGATTGTTGCATAGGTACACACACGGCAGTGTGGTTTGCTGCCTTCCTCCTCATCACCTATATCTGGTATTTCTCCCCATGCTATCTCTCCCCAACTCCCCACCCCTCCACTGTCCCTCCCCTATTTCCCCCCTGGTAGACCCCAGTGTGTGATGCTCCCCTCCCTATGTCCATGTGTTCTCATTGTTCAACACCCACCTATGAGTGAGAACATGCGGTGTTTGATTTTCTGTTCTTGTGTCAGTTTGCTGGGAATGATGGTTTCCAGGTTCATCCATGTCCCTACAAAGGACACGAACTCATCATTTTTTTATGTCTGCATAGTATAATTAATGTCAATGTTAATTAGCTATTGCTAATTTATTTGTAGTGTATTTCAATATTATTTCCTCATTTCATGAAACTTTTATGCATGCGTACTATATTAGTTTCCTACCGCTGCTGTAAGAAAGTACCACAAAATGAATTCCTAAGTAAATAACAGAAATTTATTTTCTCACAGTTCTGAAAGTTAAAAGTCTGCAATTAAGGTGTTGGCAGGGCCAGCTATGCTCCCTCTGAAAACTGAAGTGGGGGGTGTCTTTTTCTGCCTCTTTCTAGCAGAAACTAGTAGTTGCCAGTTCTCAGTGTTCCTTGGTTTGCAGCTACAGTACTTCAATCTGCCTCTGTCACCTAGCTTTCTCTTTTGGGGCCTGTATCATCACATGGCATTTTCTTCTTCTTATAAGGACACCAGTCATAGTAGATGAAGCCCACCCTACCCTAGCATGGCCTCATCTTTACTAATTATATCTTCAGTGATCCTGTTTTCAAATAAGGCCACATCCTGAAGACCTGGAGGTTACGGTCAACATATCCTGTTGGGGGAGCACAGTTGAATCCGTAGCAGGAAAAAGGCAATTCTTTTGAGATTTGTACATATTTTTTGTTGTGTTCAATTATTTGATAGAAAATTGTGTGAATTGTGTAAATAAAATTTAAGGAAGAAGTGAAAAGGATTTAGAAACCTCAATGAAGATTTTTTGTTTATGTTTTCATTTAGCTTTTGATTTTAACCTTGAACGTGCTATAAAAGAACCTGTATGTTTTATTTGTCCTGGAAGAGTCTGTCTTCCCTTCATTTTCCTCAGCATTCAAAATGATGTTATGGCTAACAAGCCCATTAAGTGACAAAGGCTTTATGATGACACTTCTCCCTTCCATACCCAACTGCTACAGTAGCAGTTTGCCACAGGCAGTAAGTAAGGTGGGAGACAAAAAACAGCCCTTAATCGCCCTGTTTCTCCAACCTGTTGAGTGTTGTCTCTACAAGAGCATTCTTGCTTTTATCCATGACTTTATTCTTTCTTTTTCATATCATTGCTCTTATCAAAAGGTCTTTTGGAAGGACTTTTTTGGTATCATAAAAACAGGTTTTTTAAAAAATCTATGTTTTGGGATTCTGAAGAACCAACTGCCAATTTTCATCAGTTGCTTTTATTTTCTTCTAGATATTAATGTATTTGAAAATTATGTTTCAATGTTTGTTGGTGATTGTGATGCCATCAAAATGGGGGATTATTTCTTTATTTCTTTGGGGATTTTTAAATTAGGAAGTTGGTTTAAATATGTTCATCTTTCCTTGGCCATTTCTATTGAGCGTTTTTTTTTAGAAATTTCATTTATCAGAAATGTTTTTCTGACATGCATCTGCTATGAAAACAATATTGCAACACAGTAGTACTGTTAATTTAGCCATAGTAAGATAAGGTACTTAGTGATATATTTTCAGGTGTTGTGAATGACAACTAGACATTATTTAAAGGTCATATTAATTCAGATGTTATTAATACTAATATGGAATTAACGGTAAAAAATATAAATGCATATATTTCTAAAAAAATAAAAAGACTAGGTGCATATTACTGAGCATGTGTGTAATATAACTGATCACAGAACAAGATATATAATGAGCATGCTTGCATAAGAGAACAATGTAGCTATTTAACTGCTTATTAAGTGTTATGGTAATTACTTTAATTATGAATATAGATATGTATATTTACAGAAACAATGCCAATTTATCTTGGCATTGTTTATAAAGCAAGAAATTCTAATCGAGTTAAATAAATCAGTAGGAGATTTGATACTTATAATAAAAATTTACATAGCCAAAAACAGTATTTCACAAGAATATTTAATGACATTGAACATTTTATAATATGCTAGGTATAAAATCAATGGGAAAGCATATTTTTAATTAAAAATGTATGCCGTTCAATAACTCTATTATATGTATTACCTATGTAACAAAAATAAATACATAAATGATATGAATGTTCTGACACATTTTTTACAGTCTAAAATAAATGATATCAGTTGGATTTCTATTCAATTTGGAGGATGTTTGGGCTGCATGTTGTAAAAATTAGGTGGGCTGATTTATGCTCTGAAAAACTAATTAAATCTTATTTGTTAAGTTCTTATCACTAGAAAAATGTATTTATCCTTTATCCCATGTATTTCATCCTGGTTAATGGTGGGGATGTGGCGAGGTGATATTCTAATCCATATGGTTACTCAGAGATCCAGGAAGTTTTAGATGACTTATCTAACATCTCTACACACAGTCTTTGGGTCACTGCTGTAGAGAAGAGAATCCTGCAGAAATCATATTTGCTGTTTTTTGATTATATCTCATTTACTAGATTATTCACATGATTGCTAGAAAATGTCACCTACTTTTGTGCCTAGAGAGTGAAAAATATGATGAATAGAAAGCAATTTCTGTGTGACATGTAGAATATTTGAAATTCACGTTGATGATACAGTCAAAGGGATAGACGGTACCTCAATGAAGTAGTAACCTGAGAAATAAGGTCTCATGTGACTACTGACCTTAGGAGGAAAGCTATATATTTTAGGATAAAGTAGAAGAATAATTGAATACTGATTCATAATATGACCCTTACATTCAAAGTTACATGAGCAATTGCTTTAAATTACAGCCATTTATTTTTAATTCAATGGCATTCATTTAGCCACTTACATTTCTGTAGCTCCAAGAATTCATTTATGCATTGCTAGGTGGGTTTTTAAATTTCTCTCTCGTTTGTATGCTCTTTCTCTTTTAATCTCTATTTATCTCTAATTTGATCTCTATTGCCATCTCTATATCTCTTCCATTTTCCCATGTATCTATACATTTAATAGTAAAAAGAGTCACTGAAATATTAATAGTGGATTTGGAAAAGTGAGAGAGCCAAAAAAGATTCTTGACTATAGATTAAATAGTAACATTTAAATTTTAATGATTTCTATCTGTATTAAAAATAATACAATTAATTTGTCTTACATTTGTAAAGTATGGTTACTTTTTTATACTTTACATATTAAGAAAAAATAATTGTATTTTTTATTCAAAGAAATCACTGAAATTTAAATATTATTTAATTTGTATCATATGACAATAATTTAATAACAAAAAGTATTTTGAGAAGATCAATAACAATTGGCCAGTAATGGGACGTGAAATTATAAAAGTATTACTTATCTCTTTGAATGCCTCACCAACATAAATTTTATATATATCAAGTGTGGGAGATAATAATAACATGCTCAGGTATTTACTCATCCTCATTCCAACTTCCATGTAACTAATCTGACTAATGGGCTATAAACAAAATTGAAGATTAAGTTTTAGTATTTTCTTTTTTAACCCTGAAGAAATGGAGTATTTTAGGAGTCAAGACAATATCTTTCCAGTTTGGTTTTGAGACATAGATGAGTTAAAGTATAAAAAGAAAAAATTTGCCTTCAAACATAAATATATATTTCACCATAAAAAATACAAAAAAATAAAATGTATAAACAAACTTGTTATTAATGTGGTAGAATTGTTAGCAATAGTGTTTTAGTTAAAATTATTTTAAGTTATGTGAGTCTATTACTTTTATTAACTGAGTTTAATTCAACATTAGATGTATTGATTGATTAAGCAGAACTATGAAATGGCACTTTCGGCTTTTATTAGAGAAGACAGAAGCATGGGAGGAAATATAAAGGCAGTTGAAGTATGAAATTAGCAAGGAAAAAAAGCAAAGCTCACCATCAATCATGTAGTATACTTTGTTGCCCAAGCAATCAACTTTTTTTATGAACACGGGGCATTCTATTTTCATTTACTCTCTTACTATTTCCAAGGGAGAATTGGAATATCTTTTTGATTCCTTTTGAAAACTTTTCATAACATATTTTAATTCATTAAAGCTAATTGCTTTCCAGCAAAATGTTTCTGGCTTGCCTTATTTAAAAAAAAAAAAAAGCAAAGCCAAATTTATGTTTAGGATATGAATTGAAAAATAATTTTATTAGATCAAGAATTCTAAAAACTGACAGACTATTACTATTTCTTTGAAGTAATTCACACACACACACTTATTTTTTTTGTAAATCAATATGTACCATTGCTGTAATTTATAGATTACTGTTCTAAATTTTCTGTAAGATAATTTGCATTAATGCACTTAGAAATTTATTTATTTTTGAACTATTCTCTTTTAAAATGTAACACAACCTGAGATATTTCAGCTTAAAAATAAATAAAATATAGCACAATAGCAGTCACATAATATGTAACAACATAGCAGTTAATTTTTCAGATTCAAGGACTAGAATTTTAAGAATGACTCTTCTCAAAGAGAAATTTGAGTTGGTATTGATGGAGTATGAGGAGAGAGGGAGGAGGAGTGGAAGAGGTTTTCTGGTAAACCAAGTGAAAAAAATGATTTATTTAATACCCTAGCAAACATACAAACTTGAATTCTTACACTTTAGGAAAAAACCTATCTGATTTTGTGAACCATAATATTTTTTGTTATTTTGCCTTTTAATTGTAAGATGTCTGCTAAATATTCTTTTTAAAATTTTTTATTTTAGAATCGGGGTACACATGCAGGTTTGTTACTTGGATATTTTGCATAGCAGTGAGGTTTGGGCCTCTAGTATACTCATCACCCAAATATTAACCATTGTACCCAATAGTCAAGTTTTCAACCTTCATCCCCTTCCAAACCTGCTACCTCTTGAAGTCCAGTGTCTATTATTTTTCTCTGTGTGTCTACATGTACTCATTGTTTCCTCTCACTTTAAGAACATGTTGTATATGTTTTCTGAGTTATTTTCACTTATATGGCCTCCAGCTCCATCTGTGTTGTTGCAAATAACATGATTTCATTCATTTTATGGACACATAGTATTCTGTGGTGTATATACACCACATTTTTGATTATTCAACAAACCACTATGGACACGTAGGTTGCTTCCATGAATTTGTTATTGAAAATAATGCCACGATACGCATATGAGTGCAGATGTCTTTTGTATAGAAATTTCTTTTTCTATGGGTGGATGTCCAGTAGTGGCATTACTGGGTTGAATGACAGTTTTATTTTTATTTCTTTAAGAAATCTACATACTGTTTTCCATTCAGGTTGTACTAATTCGCATTCTTACTGACAGTGTATGAGTACACTCTATTCTCTGCATCTGTTGTTTTGGGCTTTTTAATAATAGCCATCCTGATTGATATAAGGTGATAACTCATTGTGATTTTAATTTGCTTTTCTCTGATGATTAGTGATAAGCATTTTTGCATGTTTATTTTTGCTTGTATCTCTTATTTTGAGAAGCTTCTGTTCATGTTCTTTGCCCACTTTTTAATGGGGTTATGTTTTTTCTTTAAATTTTTTGTAGGTTCTGTATACTAGTCTTCTGGAAGAATATTTTGGATTTTTTAGGTATAAAGTCATGTCATAAGCAAAGAGAGATAATTTAACTTTCTCTTTTCCAATTTGGATGTTTTTATTTCTTCCTCTTGCCTGACTACTCTGGCTAGGACTTCCAATACGAAGTTGCATAGAAGTGGTAAGATGGGGCATATTTATCTTGCTTCAGTTCTTAGGGGAAAAGCTTTCAACTTTTCCCCTTTCAGTATGATGCTGGCTGTCGGTTTGTTCTATATGGTTCTTATTATGTTGAGGTATGTTCCTCTGATGCCTAGTTGTTTGAGGAGTTTTATCATAAAGAGATGTTGAATTTTATCAAATTGTTTTTCTGTATCTATTAAGATAATCACACGGCTTTTGACTTTAATTCTTTTTCTGTGGTGAATCACATTTATTGAGTTGTAAATATTCTACCATCTTAGCATCCATGGAATAAGACCCACTTGATTGTGATGAATTGTCTTTTTGCTGTGCTGCTGGATTCTACTTCATGCTATTATGTTGAGGATCTTTGCGTCTATTTTCATCAGATACATTGGCTTGTAGTTTTTTATTGTTATTGGGTTTTCACCTGATTTTGATAACATGTTTTTTTTGGTTTTGTGAGCTAAAGATGAATCACTTCTCTTTGATATTTTGGAATAATTAAGATTGGTATCAGCTCCTCTTTATATATCTGGCAAAATTCAGTTGTAAATACATCTGTTCTTGGGCTTTTTTTGTTGCAAATTTGTTATCACTGATTCAATTTTATTATTTTTTATTGGTTTGTTCAGGATTTTGCCTTCTTCCTTGTTCAATCTTGGGAGGTTGTATGTTCCCAGGAATTTATCCATTTATTCTAGGACTTGTTTGTGTGCATAAAGATGTTTATAGTAATCTTTGTTGGTCTTTTGCATTTGTTTGGTATCCATTATAATGTCACCTTCATCATTTCTAATTGTGTCTATTTGCATCTTCTTTCTTCTTGGTCAAACTAGCTAGTGGCTCATCTATTTTATTTATCCTTTCAAATAACTAGCTCTTATTACATTGGAATTTGTATTGGTTTTTGTCTTGTTTTGTTTGGTCTCAATCTCATTTAGTCATTTAGTTCTGCTCTGATCTTCATTATTTCTTCTGCTTCCTTTGGGCTTGATTTGTGCTTATTTTTCTAGTTTTCTGAGGTGCGATGTTAAGTTGTGAATTAGAGATTATTTTGATGTAGGCATTTAACACTAAATTTTCCTCTTAGTACTGCTTATGCTGTATCTCAGAGATGTTGGTATGTTGTGTCTCTATATTCATTTGTTTCAAAAATTTGTTTTGAATTCTGTCTTAATTTCATTGGTTACTCCAAAGTCATTCAGAGGCAAGTTGTTTAGTTACTAGGTGCTTTTGTAGCTTTGGAAGTTCCTCTAATATCTAGTTTCATTCCACTGTGGTCTAATAAGATACTTGATATGATTTTTAAAAATTTATTGAGATTTCCTTTATAGCCAAACATATGGCCAATTATGAAGAATATTCCAGGTGAAAATGAGGAAAAAAATGTATATTCTGTGGGTGCTTGGCAGACTGTTCTGTAATTTTCTGTTAGTTTCATTTGGTCTAGAGTTCATTTTAAGTTCAAAGTTTCTTTGTTAACTTTCTGTCTCAATAACATGTCTAGTGTCAGTGAAGTATTGATGCTCCCCCACTATTATTGTATTACTGTCAGTCTCTTTGCTTACATCTAGTAGTTTTGTGAATGCAGGTGCTCCAGTGTTGGATGCATGTATATTTAGAATGCTTAAATTTTCTTGTTGTGTTGAACTCTTTACTATTATTTAATATCCTTCTATGTATATAGTTTAAACTTTTCTTGGTTTAAATTCTGTTTTATCTGCTGTAAGATACTTCTGCTTGCTTTCATTTTTCATTTGTGTGATATACATTTTTTCACTCCTTTACTTTGAGTCTGTAGGTGCCTTTAGAAAGTAAGTGGGTCTATGGCATGCAGCAGATGGTTCAGTCTGTTCCTTTATTTTCTAACTTGCATATCTATATATCCTAATTTAGCATTTTGGTCATTCATGTTCAAGATTAATAATGTGTGAGATTTTGATACACTCATAGTGTTATCTAATTGCACTGGAGTCTCAATTGTGTTATTGGTTTATAGGATCTGTGATCTTTCTACTTACGTGTGCTTTCATGATGGTAGTTGTCATTTTTCCATTCCATGTTTAGAAATCCTTTAAGCGTTTCTTGTAGGATTGGTCTAGTGGTGACAAATTCCCTTAGCATTTACTTGCATGAGAATGACTTTATTTCTCCTTCATTTATGAAGCTTAGTTTAACAGAATATAAAATTATTGGTCGACTTAATTTTTTCACTAAGGAGACTAAAAATAGACTCCCAATCTCTTCATATGATTTCTGCCAAGAATTTTACTATTAGACTGAGGAGATTTCCTTTGTAGGTAAATTGACACTTCTCTCTAGCTGCTTTTAAGATTTGTTCTTTCACGTGTACCTTGGATAGTCTGGTGACTACATGCTTTGGTGATGTTCATCTTGTATAGTATCTTCCAGGTGTTCTCTGGATTTCTTGTATCTGGATATCTGTGTATCTGACAGGATTGGGAAATTTTTCTCAATTTCTTCAAATATGCTATCCAAATGTCTTACATTTTCTTTTTCTCCCTTGAGAATGTCTATAAGTCATAAGTTTGGTCACTTTACATAATTTAATATTTTTCAAAGATTTTAAAAGCTCCTTTTAAAAATTTTATCTGACTGAATTAATCTGAAAGAATAGTCTTTGAGCTCTGAAACTCTTTCTTCTGTTTGGTCTGGTCACAACTTTTAACTGTGTTTTGAAATTCTTTCTAGAAGTTGTGTTTTGTTTGTTGTTGTTGTTACTGTTTTTTAATATTTCTATCTTTTTTTAAATCTCCTGAGTTGGTTTTTTTGTTTGTTTTTTTTTTTTTTTTTTTTTGGTTTGTGTTTGTTTTTAGCTTTCTCTTGGATCTCATTGAGTTTCCTAACAATCCATACTTTGAATCATTTATCTGTCATTTCAAAGTTTTCATTTTGGTTGGCATCCACTGCTAGAGAACAAATGTGGTCGTTTGGGGGCGTCAGAACATTCTGTTTCTTGGTGCTGGAGATGTTTTGCTGGCTCCTTCTTATCTGTAAAAGCTGTTACTTCTTTTTATTGAACTTACTTTCATTTGGATGGGATATTTTCCCTCTTGAGGGGTGTGACTGTAGAGTATTTAGGGTAGGGCTTTTGGCTTTGCTTTTATAGCTGTGTGCATTTCTGTTGTCAGGTTTTATATTGGGTCATGCAGTTCAACCTACAAGCCAGTTTGTAGCACTTGTGTGTAAGAGCCAGCTGTGGCAAAAGTATATAGGTATGTGCTTGATCTTGTTTTACTGTGAGGTGCGCTCTGTTGTTTCAGGTGATGGGCTGGACAGTGAAATGTCTGGTGCCCTGAAATTCCTGTTCAGAGGATGGTGGTAGAAAATAGCTGGGCAAATTGGACCTCCTGGTTTACCTATGAATACCCCAATGATGATCATGGGCACCAGCCCTAAAGGGTGTTTGGGGAAACTTCTGGTGAAATACATCCAGGTCTCTGTGGGGTGTGAGGAGGCTGCACTAGCTCCATGCCCTAGATAGGCAGGAAAGTGATCTGTTTTCCTATCACACTCCTTCTCCAGGACTCATGACTCTCAGTTGAAATTACACTGTCATCTATCTATAGGCCACAGTGTAGCTGAGAGCCACAAAAGACACCTGTCCTGCAGTTCTCTGCAGGAGTAATTTTGGAGTGGAACCTCCTCACTCAGCCCAATAGAGACAGCTTTGTGGCTCTCCTATTCTCCAATGTGGCAATACTGCTACTTTGTGTATAGAAGGGGAGGGCCTCCTCCTTTTGGTACATGCAAGTGGATATCAGCTATATTGATGTCAGCTGGTTGTGTTGGCTGGAGCTGAGACCCTGAGAGAGGTGGTCAAGTGACAATGATACTGGACTGGGCTGGGAAAACCTCTAATCCCCAGTCCCCTAGATGGCCCCCCCAGGTAGTGTATATAAGACTTGAGTGAACTGGACTGGGACTGGTCCAGTAAACTTGTTCTTGTATCCCCAGAATTCAGGTGCTGACTATGATAGGGAGACACGAGCTGGTTCCTGAATTACTGGCAGAACTCTCAGATGTGGCAGGCAGAATGCTCTGACAGTGGGAACCCCAGCTGATCCCCAGCCTGTGGACCAGCTGATCACCAACTGATCTCTAAGAAGGGTCTGCAGAATCCTCAAGCAGTGGCAGAGCTTAGGTGGTGACAGAACACAAAGGCAGTGGGAGCCCCAAGCCTGCAGAAGATAGGCTCTCAGAAGGGTTCTGGATGGCAGCTTAAATGATCTAGTGGGAGCAGAGCAGCTGTGTTGCTTGCCTTTCATTGAAGGAGGTGGACCCCCCCTCAGCTGATGCAATGGAGGTTGGCAGCTATAGAATATGTGGCCCATTTATACTTCCCTCCAAAAGGAGTGGCAGTGGATTTTGCTTTGGGAGACATGGGAAGGTGTCCAGTTTCCTTACCACCTCTCAGGCCCAGGAATTGCAGGTGTGGTGGTGGTGGTGGCTGTGATTATTACAGGAACCAAGGGGAATGTCATGAGTCTCTAGGGGCTGGACTCAGAAACACACTGGGCCACAGACAAAATGAACAAGTTGGGGGCAGCCTAGCTGTGCAGCAGGCCCAACACTGAAGAAGGGAGGCTCTGTTTAGGGGGGGAGCAGCTGAGACTGATGGTTGTATTGGTGCCTGGTCTGCCCACTCCTCCTCTGTACTGCAGCTGCAGTATCCATCTTTGGGGTGTGTGAGAGTCCACAGCCTGCCAGCTTCCTCCCTGATAGGCAGGCAGCAGTTGGCACCAGGCTGCTCAGGTATCAAAAGTCTATGGGAACCCATGTGAGCTTAAGCAGAACCTCTGCACCATCTCTAGGTAGCTCCCTGTATTAGACTGAAGACGCAGTTGGTGGTGGGGGATCAAAATGACTCTCCTGTGGATAGAATTATACAAGTTCATCGCAGAAGTGTGAAACCCCTGGACTCTCTTACTCACTCACCCATTCTCCATGTCAGGAAGCTTCTCCCAGTTCCGTGTGGGTCCCAGCTCAGCTGGCTGCCTGGCATCTCTCTACTCTGAGTTCTGAAATTCCTGTCCCTTCTCTGATGATTTCCAATGTGTCCCCTTAAATGGTCTACTTGATCATCTACTGTAGTTGACGTATTAATATTTTCTTACTATGTTGATTCCTCTCCATTAGAGAGGGGCTCCCATTCCAGGTAGCCCCTCTTAAACTAAACGTCAAGATATCTACTAGTCTTTAAATAAAATATTCAATCTTAGCCACATTGTGGCTGTTTAACTCTTAGCAGCAGCAGTATTTTAAATTTATATATTTAAAAAGTTATAATATTTTAAAGGCAGCTATTTTTGCCTGTGACTGAAATTTTAAAACTTGAGTTACAATTTTAAATTAAAAAATATTTAACACTTGAATTATAAAATTAAATTTAAAATTATAATTTAACACATATCTAAGTAACGTGTTTAGAAAAGCATAGATGAATATAGTTGATTCACATTAGAAATAGTCACACATTAAAGAAAAAAGTAATCAAAATTACTGTTTTTCATTGTTTTAGAATTTTGCATACTTTTGAAAATAGTTGAATCCTCACTCTAAACAATATTTGCAATTTAATGAAAAACTCACAAATTACAAGAATATTATTTTAAAGCCAATCAATATTTTAGGAACTCTATTTAAACATTTACATTTTCTTGATGTGACAGTTATGGCCAAATCACAGACACATTTCTCTGCTGAAAAACATATGAAAACAAGATAAAAAGAAAATACCCTGTTCTAGCAACAAGTATTGTACTAATCTTCTCTACGTTGCCACCCCCCAGCTCCACTTCAGTGTTAATGTCCTTCAAACTACAGAACTACTCATATCTGACTGAGCTCAACCCTTCAGCCTAATTGAAAAGAAACACAAGTCATCTAAGAAACAACTAAAAAACGTAGTGATAATGTAACTTGTTATTCTCTTTCCTAATGTCATTTCAGAGAGGCATTAAAGCAAATGTGAGAAGCATTTTATTATTCTTTTGATGTCGTCATCTTCTTTTCCCCCTCAGAGAAATCTGTAACCACCAAATGACAATTGTGGCTTTAAGTCTAGAGAAACACTCAAAGCCCAGAGTTACATATCTCTTTGAAGAATAATTTTCCTATCATAAATTAATCTCATTTGGAAATTATTTTTAAAATATGATTTATGCAAAACAAATGCCAGTTCCCAAAATAACTTGAATTTGAGGTTGTTATGCCACAGCTAGAAGAGAAATTACTGATCAGTGAACTGTTTCAGAATGGCAATGTGAACTGCAGCTTAGAGTAAGAATTCTGATGAAGCATAACATACCATGAAAGAAAGAAAACATTTTATAGGACTCTTGGCATTATTGACAGGTTTCTACTATTTTTTAGATTTGTTTTATCCAATAGGAGAGCTTGCTTCTAAAGAGACTTTTTAAATATAAAAAAATACCCCATTAAATTAACGAAAACCCCAAATGTTTCTCATTACTATAGTGACATGTAGGAAATTATTGCTATGAAACATTTTGCAACTTTTAAGGTAATTAAACTAAACCTTGAAATAAAGAAACAAGGTATGTTTTCAAAACTACATAGAATTTTTTTATTATTTGAAATTCAGTAAGTGTTTCACAAATCTCATTTTAGGATGACATTTTTTCTTCAATTGAGAAAAAATGCTACTTTGGTTAATGCTATATCACTCTAGAAAGCTACTACTATTTCAATAAATAAATACTAAGAGCTCAGTTTTAAAAAAATCTTAAAAATTGCTTATTTTAAAATAAAAGTTTACCATATAATCTTGTGATGGCTACATTATTAATTCACACATATTTTTCAAAAATTTTTAGTAAGTCTCTTTGCAAATGAGGAAATTAAATAGAGGAAAAGAAAATGGAGGACTTGATTTCAAATGTAAGTTCCAAAGAAGATGCCTTTTTCCTTTTAAGAATTCATGCATGTCACTACTTTACAACCATAGTTTTCAGCTTCCTCCAGGCATTAGAATCACCACTAGAAACAGTAGAAACCAGCAAAAATGTGTAGGCTCCATGCCCAGAAATTCTGATTCTAGTTATTTGGGGTAGAGATTGGATATTGGTAGAATATTCAAGCTTTAGAGAAGTGACCAGAAGAGTCTAATAATGTACATGGAGTGTTAATAATAATCACTGTTAAAAAAGGAAGAAAGCCAGATATACATGTGAATGTGAGCAAAGTTCCTGTGTGACACCACTAATTCCTAGAGATTTATATCCTCTAAATTCAGAAATTTTCATTTTAAATGAAGTTAAGATTTTATTAATATCTAGATATAAATTATGGTAATATTTACAACTTTCTTTTAATGTAACTTACATAATCTAAAAATCAAGTGAAATTATATTTTAATCAATTATTAGTCTGGGGTTTATTTTTAACTTTTCTATCACAGGTCAAAGTTTAAAAAGCATTTCTAGTTAATATAATAAGAGATAATATTTCTACTACACAGTGACTAAAGGATCATCATTTAAGCTGAATTGAAAATAACCTTAGTTGCACTTTTGAAAACATTTCAAAATACCAGTATGGCTCAGTTACAGTTATATTTCATAGCTACTGGACAAAGAAAGTACTCCATAAGACCCAGTTTTTCATAAGGACCCAAAGTACTTCACACAAGCCCATTGTAGGAAATGAATAAACAGATAATTCACTGCATCCTGTATATCTCATACAAAATTTCATGATAAAATTCTAAATAAAATCTTGAAATCATACACTATCCTATTTCAAAACTTAGCAAATTAAGCAATGTAAGGCTGTGAATAATTTATATTTATTTCTAGGCCTGTGCCCTGCAGTTTATTATCTGTAATATATTCAATCTAAGTCATTGCAGCTCACAGCATGCCAGATATTGACATTATTCATAATGTTCTGCTACATCATCATCCTTTTCCACACCTACTTCTTCCACTTCACCATTGACACGTTGAACCTCTTTATCAAAGTCATTGTCATCTTTCCAATGCCATCCTGTACACAGTAGAATATGAATCATGAGACATGATTCTCATTGAAAAATGCACTCCAATTGCTAATCATCAACACTTTTAATACTCAAAGGAACATATAGCAGCATTCCGCCCTCAGAAGTTTCAGAAACACAAAAGCAGTTTAAAAGGGTGTTCTACTTTTTATTTCTTCTGCTTAGTGATTATCATAGCAGCATTCTTTCTTTGCTGTCAACCTACCTGCCCCCTCCGTGCTATTTATAATTTCTATCCAATGAGAAAAGTATGGGTTAGAATTATGAGTCTAATCTCATTTTACCTGTTTTTTTTTTAATTTTTATGTTTTATTATTTATTTTACTTTAGGTGCTTGGATGAATCTGGAAACTATGTTTTTTTTTCAATACTTTGAGAAATAACTCAATGGATTCAAAGAGAAATTATATTATAAAATATGTAAGCTTAGAAACTTCTTAGAAGTTTGATATCTTTCTAAAGTTTGGAATAGGTTACTAATGATTCTGAGTCATGTATTTGAGCATGCTACCATTCTTAGAATAGTTAACAATGAAGAACACAGTTATGTGGCCTTTTCCTTCAGATCATTATTCTTTCCAATCTTGCATTTCCTTGGAAATTGCCTTCTAACCATTTTATTTCCATTTACATTTATCTTCCCTAGACTCATATGTTGCACAGATTATAGAATGTGTCTTTCCAAATAGAGCTGGACAGAACCAAGTGGGTTCCTTTAGTTTTAACTATTTTTAGAGTGTTTGGCTTCTATTTGTACAATTTCTACTTAAGTGCAATAGTTTATTTTTTAACAACTTTCATCGAATACTAAATGTTTACTGCAGCTGCTCTAAGTGAATCACTACATTTTTTAGAGAAGTGTCCGAAAAATGAAGAATCACTTTTTTTAAAAAAAACAGTTGCTTCTTTCTGTCCTTCTCAACTTCTACCACAACACAGTCAGTGTCTTCATTTTCTGCATCTTCCGTCTGCACCACAGGCATGTTACACAGGCCTCTAGTGTCAAAATTGGTTTGCATTTGCAACATCATGATTATCTTCCTCATCATTATGCTTTAAGCTAAACGAAAATGAGGTTCTACAACTATTGGTCTGTGAGTCATTTTAGAATAAGTGTATCAGCCTGTCAGCATTGTTTTGAAACAAAAATTGAATTGATGCTTGCATCTTATTCTGGAGAATTCTGGTTTGGTAGAGAGCAGGAAGATTGAAAATTAAGGCAGTATATGTAACTAGAATATGCCTGTACATTGGCTCCTTACAAGAATTCTAGCACAAGCTAACTGTGAACTTCCTGGTAGCAAAGTGTATCACTTTAATTCAGGTAATGACTGGAGACTTGAAGACAAGGAATGCACAGCGGCAGAAACACAAATAATCTTCTTTTTGAATTGCGAAGTTTCCTTTCAACATGTATCCTCCTTTCATTCTTGAAGTCTGTACTTAACAATAATGCTCTTCTACAAGTTTGAATTGGTGGAAAGAGTCCATTTAGCATTTTAACATTTAAGGATAAATTAACAATTAATTAACACTTTTAGTTAATTAATGCACTTACTCAGAAAACTATCTGTACATGGAAAACAATAATTTTTCTCAGAATGGATTACTAGAACACAATACATTTGTCTTTATGATCATTTTGCACAGTGCAATTTGCAAATTTTAATTAAGTTTTGGTGTCTATTTTCTTCCGTGATGTGGTAAATTATTAGAACAAGAAGTATCTTTATTTACATTGTATTTACATAAGTATCTTTATGTCCATTGAAGAACACATAGTACTCAATAAATATTTCTTGACTGCCTAAAAAATAATGTAGTTGAAATAGAGTTTTTAACATGTATAGTAACTGAAAGTATTTAAATGTCACTGTGTATTAACAAGTAAAGAGAATTAAATTTATGATAAGGCATGGATAACTTACAGAATATGGTCCCTAACGTAATGAAAAAAATGTTATCCATACTAGAAAAGAAAAAAAGAGTAATATTACTTATTAAAAACAACTCTCTTTCTCTAATAAGAAGAAGAAAAAGAATAATTTAGATGATACTGGCATTTCAAAATGTACCTATAATAAATTTACTTTTCCTCTGAAATAAGAAGTGAGATTTAGCTGTTTGAATTAAGGTAAAGGTAATAACTTACAGGTTAATGTTTATGCAAAAAACCTGAAAAAAAGATAAGGAAGCCTTACTAAAGCAGCGTTTACATGGAGAAATTGGAACACTTGTACATTGTTGGTGTGAATATAAATGATGCAGCTGTAACTGAACCCAGATTTGCCTACTTACCGCTCAAAAGCCAGACACAAAATATGAGTACTATTGGAAGGAAAAGCAGATTTAATTGGAGAGCCAGTAAAATAAGATGGTGGACTAGATTCACAAAGACCATCTTACATTTTTAAATTTATATGCAGGAGTGGTACAGGGTGCAAGGTTTGTGTGTCTTCATTTCAATGACTACCTTGGGTAATTGCATATTCAGAAATATGGTCGGTGTCATCTTGTCTTTGGCCTGATGTTGGTGGACTAATTGTTCATGATTTCCTCTAAGCAGAAAATTTCTGCATTTGTCTGTGCCTGGTTTGTCTCAGGATCAGTCTCTGGAATTCCTTAAGCAAGAGCAAAATTAGATAAGGATGCATTGCTGGAGTAAATGTCTAGAGAGGGAAGAAATGATGGGGTGAACGGAGAGAGAAGCAAGAAAAACAAAGCAAGTGATTAGTATGTATTTTTTAAATTTAGGTCCCCCAGTTACACAGCCACTCTGGAAAACAGGATGACATTTTCTCAAAAAATTAAAACACCTTCCAACAACTGTTAGAAAAAGTAGTTATATTCTTAAATCAAGCACCAGTGAAAGAACACAAGGATTATTAAAATTGAAGAACATATGAGACCATCAAAAGAAACTAATAAAACTCTAATAATTGACCTGGAAGAGACAGAAATGTGTGAAATAACTGACAAAATCAGAAAAACATCTTAAAGAAGTTCAGGGAAGTCCAAAAAAACACAATAGCAAATTAAATGAAATTTGATAATTTGTGAACAAAATGAGAAATTTGATAAATAGAAACAATAAATGAAATTCCTAGATATAAAAAATACAATAACTGAAATAAAAAACTTAGAAATCTTTGAAAGTAGCCTTGATCAAGCAGAAGAATCAATGGGCTTGAAAAGAGGACATTTGCAATTATCCAGTCAGAAGAGCAAAAAGAAAAAGAACAAAAAATAATGAATACCTATGGAAATTATGGAATGACATCAAACAAATTAATCTTTTCATAATAGGAGTTACAAAAGGAGAGGAGAGAGAAAAAGAATCAGAAAGTATATTTTTAAAAAAATGACTAAAAAGTTCCTAAATTTGGGGAAAGATGACAATATCCAGGTGCAGGAAGCTTAAGTTCCCATAAAATTTACCCCTACAAAAAATTTATCAATACACATAAATTATCAAAAATAAATATAAAGACTACTAAAAACAGTGAGATATAAGAAACTTATCACATTCAAGGGGTCCCTAGTCAGATTTTAACATCTTTCTCAGCAGAAATTCTGTAGGCCAAAAGAGAGTGAGATGGTATATTCAAAGTGCTGGAGGGAAAAAACTGGTAATCAAGAATACTTTATACTGAAAAGCTGTCATTCAGAAATGAGGGAGGAATAAGAAGTTTCTGAAACAAATAAATATTAAAGGAGTTCTTCACAACCAGGCCTGACTTATAGGAATTGTTAAGGGAGTTCCCTTAGCTGAAACAAAAGGCTGCTAATTAATAACCACAAAAATCTACAAGGAAAAAATTAAAAAATAATCTGTAGACATATTCAGAATTTTTTAATATTATAAGCACAGTATGTAAAGCAGTTTTATCTTTACCATGAGAATTAAAAACAACTGTAGCTACAATAGTTAAAAGATACAAATTTCCTCCTAAATTTAAATTTTCATATCAAAATTATAAAGGGTTAGGGGAGTTAGTAAAAGTAGAGAGTTTCTGTACATGCAAAGAAAGTTATTGTCAGCTTGAAGTAGACTGTTATAAAAATAAAATGTTGGCTGGGCACAGTGGCCAAATCCACAGTGGGCGGATCACAAGGTCAGGAGAGGAAGACCATCCTGGGTAACATGGTGAAACCCCATCTCCACTAAAAAAAAAAATATATATATATATATATATGTGTGTGTGTGTGTGTATATATATATACACACAAAAATTAGCACGCGTGGCACGTGCCTGTAGTCCCAGCTACTCAGGAGGCTGAGGCAGGAGAATTGAACCTGGAGGCAGAGGCTGTAGTGAGCTGAGATCGTGCCACTGCACCCCAGCCTGGGCGACAGAGCCTAGACTCCATCTCAAAAAAATAAAAAATGGAATAAATAAAACGTTGCACAAAACATAGAGTTGAAGGCATACCAAAACAGAAAACCACCGAATCACCAAGGAAGACAACAAGAGAGGATGAAACAAACAACCTGCAAAACAACCAAGAAAAAGCAATTTAAAAAATGTCAATAGCAAATTCTTATCTATCTATAATTATTTTCAATGAAAATAATTTAAATTTTAGAATCAAAAGGCACAGAGTAGCAAACTGAATTAAAAAACATAACATACAAACTAAAAAAAGAAACCAAAAACATACAAATGAACACCCAAGATCTAACCATGTCTACAAAACACTTACTTTACTATGAGTCTTTTATATGTAAAGACACACAGATTGAAAATTAAAAGACGGTAAAAGATATTCCACACAAAGAACTGTTAAAAAGAAAGCAATAGTAGTTGTATTAATATCAGACAAAATGAACATGAAGTAAAAAAAAAAAAAGTGTAGAAAGAGACCAAAAAATTCATTATATAATGAAAACTGGGTCAATTCACCAAAAGGACACAATAATTGTAAAAATATATGCACTGAATATTACAGCACCTAAATACATAAAACAGTTATTAAATAATCTGAAGGAAGTAGTGAGTAATACAGTAATACTAGGGGATTTCAATACCCAATGAAAGGAGCATGTAGACAGAAAATTGGAAAACATTGAACTTGAATTATACTTTAGACCAAATGAACCTAACACAAAGTGTTACGTGATCCCAAAGTACCAAAAGTCATATTCATCTTAAGCACATATAGAACGTTAATCAGTATCGATAATATGTTAGGACATATAAAACAAGTCTTAAAACTTTAAGAATATAGAATTCATATTTAGTATTTTATATCACAGTTATATGAAACTAGAAATCAATAAGAAAAATCTTAGTATATAATTCTGTGGAAATTAAACAAAATCCTTCAAAACAAGCACTAGATCCCAACAGAAATAAAAAGGAAACCAAAACAATATTTTGAGATCAGTGAAAATGGAAAGAACGTAACAAAACCTATAGAATGCAGCAAAACCAATCCTAAGAGAAAAATGTATAGCAATAAACACCTGTATCATAAAAAAAGATTTCAAATAATCTAAACTTACACCACACAGAACTAGAAAAAGAAGAAAAATGAGCCCAATGTTAGCAGAAGGAAGAGAAATAACAATGATCAGAGGAGAAATAGAGACTAGAAAAAACAATAAAAATACCAATGAAACCGAGTTGGTTTTTTGAAAACATAATCAAAATGGAGAAACCCTTAGGCAGAGTAGGAAAAATGAGAGACGTATCAAATAAAATCAGAAATGAAACAGGAGACATTACAACTGTTACCACAGAAATACAAATGATCATAAGAAACTACTGTGAACAATGATACGTAAACAAATTGGATAACCTAGAGGAAATGGTTGAATTTATAGAAATACAACCTGCCAAGACTGAAACTTAAATAGAAAATCTGAACATATCAACAATGAATAAGGAGACTGAATCAGTAATACAATTCTCCCCAGAAAGAAAAGCTCAGGATTGGTCAGCTTCACAGCAGAATGTTACCAAACATTTAAAGAAAAACTAAGAGTAATTCTTCTCTAACTCTTACAAAAAAATCTAAGCAGAGGAAATACTTTCAAACTTGTTTTTCAAGATCAACATTACCCTCATACTAAAGTCAGACAAGAACACTACAAGAAAATTATAGGCCAATATTCCTGATAAACATGGATGTAAAAATTCTCAATGAAACATTAGCAAACCAATTCAACAATACATTAAAAGAATCATTCAACATGATTAAGTGGGCTATGATTCCTGGGATTTAATGATGAGTTAACATATCTGAATCAGTAAATGTGAAACCCGGCATTGACAAGATAAAGAATAAAAATGATATGATCATCTCTATTTCCAGAAAAAGAGTTTGACAAAATTCAACACTCTTTTGTGATAACAACTTTCAACAGTTTAGGTACAGAAGGAACTTATCTCAAAACAGTGAAGGCCATATGTGACAAACCAGTGTTAACATTATTCTCAGTTTCTGAAATGTGAAAGCTTTTTCTCTAAGATTAGGGACAAGACATAGCATGCTCATGCTCACTACTTATTTTCAACATAGTACTGGAAGTCCTAGCCAGAGCAATTAGGCAAGACTAAGAAATAAAAGGTATTCTAATAGAAAGAGAAGAAATAAAATTGTCTCTATTTGCTGATGACCTGATCTTATATATAGAAAAGTCTAAAGACTACAAACAAAAAAAGAAACCATTAGAACTGAAAACTAAGTCAGTAAATTTGCAGGATATAAGATCAATATGCAAATATCAGTATTTCTATATGTTTATATAATATGTGAAAAGGAAATGCTAAGAATTTGAAGAAGACATAAGATATTCCATGTTCATAGATTAGAAGAATTAATATTGTGAAAACGTCCATATTACTTGAAAGGATCTACAGATGCAATGCAGTCCCTATCAAAATTACATTGTTGTTATTCACAGAAGTAGAGACAAAATTCTTTAATTTATATGAAACTACAAAAGATCCAAAATAGCCAAAATAAAAAAAAAAAACCTTGAGCAAAAAGGACTAAGCCAGTGACGTTGCATTCCCTAATTTCCAAACATAGTATAAAATAATCATATTTAAAACAGTATAAGCATAAAAACAGGTAGTTTGACAAATGGAACAGAGTAGAAATCCCAGAAATAAATCCATATATTTAAGGTCAATTGATTTTTGTCAGAAAAAAATATATATGCACTATGCCGAGTATATACAA